>JARFIY010000013.1:7615000-9005011 GCA_036346155.1 Sinelater perroti | reverse complement strand
CTAGTTCAAAATTCAATAAGTAGCAGAGAGAATGCAATTTATGTGTTAGAAATCTTTAGGAGAATGGAGCCTCTAACATTTCCATCATTAAATGGCAGTAACGGACAGAACGGTAGTTAACCGTGTAATTAAACTTTCGAATTGTTATGCCACGCAAGATAACGTTCGGCAATCCAATTCGACATTTCAGTTTATGATCTAATACAATCTATAGAGACGGTCGGATTTGCGCTCCCATTTACTGAAAGAAAGATGTCTCTCCGGTAAAACAAAGTTAAATTTTAATTGCCGCAGTCCGGCCACAAAACCGCAAACGCCAGAAGACCCAAACAACCTTTACATGTCAAAAAGTAATCAGTAATTTAACTCGAGGCGCACAGATTACCCCATCAACTCTGTCGTTAAAAAAAGTAATTACTGCCCAGATATAACCGTAGCTAGGACGCTAACCTAACGTTCCAGTAAAAATTGCTACTTTGTAATTTTATTGCAGGTATTTTGTAGTGCATGTAAATAAATTTTTATTGGCGTTCTAAATTTTAGATTTCCGCACATTCGCCAGCTATGTTTAGTTAATATTTTACGGAGTATAAACTCCCGGTTTATCTTCAACAGAACTGATGCAACTGCAGTTTATAGTTATTGGGCAGACTTACAATTTGCAACTCTTTTATTTGCTGACGGCGCGAAAGGCTCATTAAGCACCTTTGAAAGCCGAAACAAGTAGCCTGCATAAATATTCAATTGCCGCATTATTTTCAAAGTATTAAAATAATCTGATCTTTCAGAACGGGTCAAGTATAATGAAAGGGGGCGAGCTATCAGCCATCCGTATGGCTGTCCACCGTCAATGGACATAGGGGCCCTTCTTTATTCCGCTGGACACATTTACATGTATTTGCATTGGGTGATCGCGGGCCATTTATTAACGATGTTGGCCCATGCCACTGAAAGATTACCCTGTCACTCAGATAGGCCCACATTTCTCATACCATTCTTTCACTACAAGAGCCGTATAATGGGCGATGGTATTACTCCACGCAGACGCATTACTGTTACGGCTTTAGTAAATAACATGATTAGACATATCAACCTTTAGGGTGACAATTCATTCTTTCCAAGTAAACATGTCGTGTGGCATATTTATGGATGATTACCCAATAAATCGATTGTTAATCAAATACATATTTTGGTAATTTAAATAGTTGCTTTATATCCCCATATCTTACTTTTGCTATATGAAAGGCTATACTATATAAAAAATAATTTTAAAAAACTTTAAAGGATTAATTATAAAATTTTTGGCTTTATTCTAAAAAATGTTTGTTCTATTTCTGATCAGTATGAAACATTCCTTTTTCATTTTTAAAAACCAAACAAGCAAAATTGTATTTATTATACATGGTATGTCTGAATAATTTCGAGACTTTTCTGTTGTTTGTGTAAACGCTATCTATTATTTAATAGCAGAAACTTGAAGCCGCACTTTCGCTTTATCTTTAAAATTATAAGTGATCTTACATAAACAGGTGCGCTAAATCCTAATATATTAGATCGCTCTAGGGCCTAAAAGGTAAAATACGACACTAAAATTAGTATAAACCATATAACGCACATTGTGTGGTTGTTAGGCCGTGGTTGGGGTTCAAAAACTCTTGACGTTTCGTCCACAACTGCTGCGCGCATCTTCAAAAGAAAATCTTCTAAAAATTAATATTCTTCTGAAGATGTCTGCTGCAGCTGTGGACAAAACGTCAAGAGAAGCGACGATGCATCATAACGCCGGCCGTTAAAGCCTTCGCATCTCTTTCATGTCACCCACAATCAATATTTTAATGTGTAACATTTTTGTAAGAGGAGAAACTTTCAAAAAACATCCTTGCTGTCCAAGGGCGGGCAGGATTTTTTCGAGAAGGTGTTCCAAGCTCTTGCCTAATGAAAACCCTTCTCTAAGGTTCTTGAAAGATACCCTGAAAGGCAAGTAATGGTTCAGAGACTGTTTCCAAAACTTGATGGATTTATATTTACAGCTTGTCTGTTATTATAGATGGTAATTATGGAATGAGGCGTTAAAAACCGCATCGCAATAATTGCGCTTCAAAAAAAAATAGAAAAATGCATTTTTTTAATAGATTACAAATGCTTGTAATGAATCGTATGGTTGTTTATCATTGTTTGTTTTAAGGAAACACTAAGCGTAATTGAAACACAAAAGTCTATTGGAAACTCCAACAACCATCAAAACAACACATAAACGTATTCGTCGAAATCTCCTTCGAAAATAAAAAAAAATTACCTCACGAGTAAGCCTGCGACAAATATCTTTACATTCTTTTTACAGATGAACATAATTTCATTCTATAAAAGCATTTTAATAAGCAGAATGATAGAACATATGCAAAAAGCTCCATGGTTAAAAATGTTCAATGAGGTGATTATCCTGCCTCAATCATGGATTGGTGGGGGAGTTTGTTATGGCAGTGTAAAAAGGTGTAAATTTTGGAATCTTGCATAAGACCTTCGAATGCGACCATGTTTTTCAATCGATGTACGAGCCACAGTAAATGACTGTCCAAATAAATTAAAAACGTGTGTTCAAGCAAAGGGTAGTCGCCTTAAATAATTTACCGTTTTTGTAATTCCTAGCTGTATTTAATCAAAAAATTAAAAATAACAAAATCAATAGCAAAAACAAGAAACATCGACATAGTGCAATTAATAATAAATCATGGATAACAGATAATCAACTAGATGTAGCAATAAAAACCATAAATCCAAATATAATAATATCCAAAATTGGGAAAGGAAACAGCCATACATGGTTTGAGTTACCAAATACTTCTGTTATTAATTCTTAGATAAATAAGAACGAGTTCGACAAAATACGGCAAGAACTAGATAATTGGATAAAAAAAGAGACACGCAACAAAGGAATCATACTAAGTGGTGATCTAAACGCAAAATTTAACCTTCGGGGGAGTAGGGATTTTAACTTTAGAGGACAAAAACTTTCGGAATGGTTGTTTCAAAAACATTTTGCATTGTTAAATGGTGGAAAAGTTCAGGCCTTTCTAAGGAACAACCTAACATCATACTTGGACTTAACAATCGTCAATCAAAAAATCTTACTATATTGCGATAACTGGGAAGTAGATGACAAAGAAAATTTTAGTCTACATAAGAACATACCATGTAATATAACAGACACAATAAAAAAAACATACAAACTTATACAACAGCACTTGGACTATAAATGAAAAAAAATAGGGACAAATTCTAGTAGCACCTAAGAAAGAGATAATAGCAAATTCACCTAGATATATAGAGAAATTATTCAGAAAATCTATAGGGTTGTCGGAAAAGTCATGACGAATTTTGCAATAGATGGTGTTACACATATTTTTAGGTCAGAAACGTCATCGCAATCGGCATAAGTGTTATATATTTTGACAGATGACAGTTTAAACTCCATTTGAAACAAATAAGTATTTGATTTGGTTACGTCCTTCAGTTCTTACATTAGGTTGAAAATGGAAGGCTAAACTGTGCCTTTTCAGCATAATTTGCTTTTTTATTTTCACGCAGAAAAGAACGCAAGACAGGTTTGTGGAAAATTGCATAAAGTGTACGGGGACAATACCCTACAACAGCGTCAGTGTCACAGATGATTCGCTAAATTTCGTGCTTTTAACATCAACGATGGTTCTCGCAACGGAAGCCCCGTCGAAGTTGATGACGATCAAATAAATGCACTGAATGAAGCAAACCCATGTTCGTTACATCGCGGAGACACTGAGCCTTCATCATTCAACCGTCCACGACCATCTCAGAAAGCTGGGGTTCATCAACAAGCTCGATATATGGGTTCCGCATGAACTCAAAAAAGTCCATCTCACCAACCGCATTAATATCGCCGATACTCATCTCAATCGCAACAAAATCAACCCATTTTTGAAGCCCTTCATGACCGACGATGAAGAATGTATTGTTTACAACAATATTCAACGTCAACAATCGTGGTGCAGAGTTAAATAGCGAGCCAAAACAACATCCAAAGCCGATCTTTACCAAAAACAAGTTATGCCCTCAATATGGTGGAATTGCAAAGGTGTGATATTTTTTGAGCTTCTACTGTGGAATCAAATGATCGGTGCTGTCGTCAACTGGATGATTTGAATATATATCTTACGGAGAAACGAATAGAACTCCCCAATCACAAAGGCATAATGTTCCATCCTGACAATACGAGACCACACACAAGTTTGGTAACTTGTCAGAAGTTGTTGCAGTTTGTATGGGAAATTTTGGCCCATCTATGAGCGGGAAATCATGAAATTCCCAGAAAGATGGCAAAAGCTCATCAATCAAAGTGGCCAATGCATTATTAATTGAACTTTGTTATGTTATTAATAAATAAGTCTTGAAAATTACCCAAAAATACGTCATGACTTTTCCGACAACCCAATATGTTACCCGTATTAACCAGAACAAAAAATTAATCTATTGGTGGAATGACACTATTGCAACAAGAAGGAAATTATGCTTGAAAAAAGAGTATAATGAAAGGGTGAAATAAAAGACTGGAGAACAGAAGAAACCAAAATTATAGCAAAAACCACTATTTACAAAAAAATAAAAGAGTATACATTCGAGATTATAAGAACTAAGAGAAGTAAATTGAAACAACCACTAGAATAGGATACAAAATAATAACAAAAAAATTATTTAAACGTCCCAAAATCACACTAAATGACAAACAAGATACAATGAATAAAAACTATTTCTTAAAGATGGTGAAAACAAATGGACACGGTATAATATAACTAACGTGGAAAAGAAAAGAGTCACATAGGAAGAGAAATAAAATAAAACAAAACAAAATGAAATTCCCCGGTCCAGACAAAATACGAAAAGTACCAAATTATGTTATACAAAATATATTTCCGGATAGAAGTGAAATAAACTGTCTAATAGAAAAGCGAAAAAAGAACAATATATAAAACTACATTTCCTTATTAAACACCTTTGGAAAAATATTTGAAAGAATATTATGTAACTATAAAACCATGCTAGTCATTAAGAATAAGATAATTGGTATATTAATGAACGCATACAAAAATACAGACTTTTGTATTCTCATACCCCTAAATATTAAAAATGTCTTCACTAGTGCCAGGTAGCCATTAATAGTAAAGGAATTACAAGACAGAAAAATCAGTAAATATTTAATAAACGTAATTAGTGACTATTTTCAAAAAATAATTTTAATCACACAGTGGGGAAATCAATATATTTCATGCGGGGTCCCGCAAGGCTCGATTTTTGGACCACTATTGTGGAATATTTCTTACAATAAAATATTACACAGAAGCTTACCGAAAGACCCAAAAATCCTATGTTATGATAATGATACAGCAATATTGTGTCAGCCAAGAATAAGAAACTGTTAAAAGATTACACAAAAAGTGCATTAAATAACGTTAAAAGACCATAGAAGATCGTAAATTGCAGCTAGCTGTAGAAAAGACAGATATAGTCATTTTAAATTGGGGATACAAAATAAAAGAGTTGAAAATCAAATTACAAAATCTTGCTATAACAGCAAAAAGGCAGTTAAACGCTTAGGTTTAATCCTCAACAGAAATTTTCAAATGAATTATATTATAAAGCAGAAAAAAGCACTACGGCTTTAACACGATTGATGCCTAAGGTAGATGGTCCTAAACAGCAATGTGAAAAAGGATTTATGGCTAGGTCTATAATTACTCTATAATTTTTTATGGAGTAGCCATTTAGGGAAAGGCATTAAAATACAAAAATTTATTGCTGAAGGAATAAAGTCAACTGGTTATTAACAGCAATTGATCCCGGCTGAGAGCGTGGTGCATAAAAAGTATTCCCCAGTCTCGAGGGGAAAAAGGACGAGTCGGGTCTTGAAGAACTAACAAAGTTACAGATCTGTTCTAAAACGAAATTCATGTTTTCCGCAGCTGCAAAGATAACTAATTGTACAGAGTGGGCTGCGCAAGTAATGTGTGTGGCCAGAAGATTCACTTCTTTTATTCCAGCCTCGACACCTTTGTAGCACTCAAACAAATTACTGGCAGTATCGTAGCTCGGTCCTCTGCAATTATTTAGATCAAAAATCTACGATCGGCATTACAGTATTCGCTATCTCTTCACCTTCATGGCAACAGTTAGGAATCGTTCAACAAAAGTTTCCATAGTCGTACACATGGCGCACCACAAAAGCTACTTGGTCTGTCTGCGACACATCTAGCATTGAGTCCACAATTATGGAACAATACTTGGCATTTACAATCTCTTGGATAATCTCCGTCTTAACTTGGTTAGCTAATTGTATAATCAATTCAATGAGAGTTGGACTTGATAAGTATGAGGGAACACACCTTCCTTCATTTCCAAATTTTGTTACATATTCAGCCATAGAAGGATCGAATTTTGAAATCAGTTCTACACAGCCAAGAAAGTTACCATTTCTTTTCTAATCTTTTATTATCACCATAAATTTACAGTCCAGGGGAAATACTCATCCGGTCAATTTTAAATAAACCAACCAACTTTGCTTGATGCATTCTCCATTCATTAAGTTTTTATAAAACATTTGATTGGTAGAAAATCTTTTTTGATTGTTATACTGCCTTCCAAATTTTTAAAGTCAGAATTATCGTTTTGTTAAATGCCATTTTAAGCCAGCAAATCACGAAATTCACCATTTGCACATCACAATGCCTGGGCATCGAGAAATATAATCGGGTTTACTTTTTTGAGAATATTTTCAGACCTCTATGAGCTCAAAGCCTCTCTGTACCAGAACATGTGGTCAAAATCACTGAAGACGATGATAATAGTTGGCATTTACAATCTCTTGGATAATTGCTGTCTTAACTTGGTTAGCTAATTGTATAATGAATTCAATGACAGTTGTACTTAATAAGTTTGAGGGAACACACCTTCCTTTATTTTAAAATTTAGCTACATGTTCAACCGTTGAAAATCAAATTTTGAAATCAGTTCTACACAGCCAACAAAGTTGCCACTTTTTACTTAATGTTTCATTATCATCATGAGTTTGCAGTCCAGGGGAAGCTAAAAATTTCACAACTTCAACAACTCTTAAAAGAGCATTTGGCCAATACAAAGCTTCTTTCTTGTACTGTTCTGCTATTTTACAATCCACTCTTTGTAAAAATCGACTTCTACTAATAAATTCTGAGTTCAGAGTTGTTACTATCATGGTTATTTTTCCAATTATCAAACCTCCTAATTGCTAGGAATACCGTGCCCCCATAGAGTTTGCACGGCTCGCAAAATACTCGATCGGTTAATTTTGAATAAACAAACCAATTTCGCTTGATGTGTTATCCATTCATTAACTTTGTAAAATAACTGATTGTCGCAAAATCTTTTTTGAGTGATATACTGTCCTCCTGTATGACTTTTCTTATTCGAGTGCCGCGAACGTCCATCTACTCCGCCTTCTATTCAAAGGCGAGGTTCTAGAACAAATCAGAACGTTCTGAATTTGAACTTGAGGACGCCACTGGAAATGGCGCAAAAATGTTGAAGTTAAAGGTTTTATTGACTGCTAATTATGAGTTAAGAAAATTATTCAATTTGTTATAAATAAATTTTAAGAACATTACAATGACTATTTGGCTTTGTAATTGACTTCTCAAGTCAAAAAGTGAGTTTTTTAAAAAATTTGTTGGAAAACAAAAAAGAATAATCTTCCTTCCGTAGTACCACGGTTAGTTGCTCAAAATTCATCTACAAGAACTATTATTAAACAAAAGTAATTTGTTTACAAAACGCCATGGACTTTTAACGCGCAACAATACAAAACTGTATTAAAACATTTCCACAATCTTAAAAGGTTTTTGTTCCGTCAAAAGTTTGCGCAGCAGATGCCGCGCTGCATTGGGCCCGATCTATTCAATTGTGTGGTGCTTTTGCCAGTAAAAGCATGTTTAAGAATGATTCCTCGAAAAATAGTATGTTGTGCTGCTGTAAGTAGAAATAATTTACAAGTAGATAAGTTACATAATTTTAAACGTTATTTTAGTTTGCTTTTATATTCGGAAGTTTATATTATACGTGCAGAGGGGAATTGGATCCGTTCTTGAGGGATACCTTAGTGGTTACACAACAAGAACTAATTAATGATGTAGATGAATCTAATCATTATGCAGGTTCAAGTACTGAGTAACCTCAGACAGCCTAATAGCTCAAGGTTCATCTTTGTAGATAAGCAAATTGGAATTAAATATAGGTTCGGAAGAATAATCAGCTACTTCGGTCACAACAATCATGCTAAGATATTAAATAACGACAGCGTAGTCATCAATGATGTTCAATATCACATACAATTTAAGGATAATGAGCTCGCCTTTGACGTCGAGAAAAATTTTACCGACACATCGAAAGCTGCTATTATGAAGGTCTGTTGCTGTAACTTCACAAGCTATTTACTTATCGTACCTTTTTGCAGTCATTCCAGCACGACGACTTCTCTCTTATATTTATTGGATATAATAATGGCTCTTCCATGATTTACAAGTGCGATATTCCTTTCAAAAATTGCTCCCTAACTCAACATATCATAAGAAATAACGGTGTTCCATCTGATGCGAAGTTCTTTGTAAATCGCAACGATCTGTACTTGAGTGTGAGCTACAATGCCGGAACAGCTTTCGCCCCCACTTTGTATGTTGTTTTGCTGCTACTTTCCCGAAAATGATTTAGTTAAATTTTTAGTGTTTACAAGTGGTTCCAGACATACTTTAATACAATCGATCTCTTCCTTGCGCGCAATGTGACGATGATTTTAACGTTCACCGCAGAGAAATCAGAAACTATCGTTGTTTTTCAAGATTCCCCTAACAATAGCAAGAAGGTAAGATCGTTTCAAATCACTTTTTCATGTTACACGATGCTTGTAGTGTGTAGTAGTTGTGTACGAGTTTAGCGAGGACTTTTTACGAACAGTACAAATATTACCAGTTGACTGCTCAAGTAACATTGTTTTATATGAATTTAACAGTGAGAATTATTTATTAATATTCGATGGAACTGCAACAAGTAAATTATATTTATGGGACGGTAAGGTCAACAAGACATAAAGAAACATTTTAATGGCACCAATTTCAGGACAGGAATTTATTAGTGAGCTGGTTTTTGATGCTTACGAGGGAGTCTTACAAAGTTTGGCAGTAAACATAGATAACGTTCCAATAGTTTTCGCCACCAAGAGGGTAATACATAAGTAATTTAATTATTTTTTAATGCATTGTTTATTTTAGGATCATTTATTGGTTTTTGCTCATTCATACAACAACCTACAATTGATATCTCAAATTGGATTCAGCGAACCTATTACAAAGGTTTTAGATATGAGTGTAATTACGCACTCCCAACATATGTGGTTGCTGATCTATGCATCAGTGGAAAAATTGCAGAAAATGGTATCATTTACTATATCCTTCAACATTATAATTAATAAAATAGGTAAACCTTTTTTTATCATTTATTTTGAAACAAGTTTTTATACTAAGAGATAATCATTTTTTTGTGTTCTACTTGGTTTTTGATTGTTCTTTTTTGTAATATTCTCCTTCTTCTTCTTCTATATAGACTTAAGGCCATTTTCCTTTACGCATTAATTATAGAGTTTCTGTCTATCTCTTTTGTAGTCTATTCTACCGCATTTTGCCATGTACTTTATTATCTCGTTTTATTTTAATGAATCTGTTATCATTGATGTTATGATGTTCCACTCCTCTTTTACATATTTGTTTCTAATTCTGTTTTCTCTCATTCTCCCTACTATTACTAGTAACATATTTATTTCAGTCATACGCAGCACGTGCTGGGTTTTGTTAATATCGGTGAGGATTTTCGCTACATAGGTCATAATTGGACTGACCATAGTCTTATAGATTTGTGTCTTACTATCAATATTCAAATACTTGTTCTTTCAGGTTACATTTCTTAAATAACCAGAGACTCTTTCTCATTTTGTGATTTGTTTTTTACTTCATTATATATAACGGTAAATAAAAAAGTAATCTTAATGGGAGGTCTAAATGTCCAAGTGGGAAGTCAAATAATAAATTAACTGCTAATACAGTTATGTGCAAATCACAACTTAAGGATATGTAACAAATATTTTGACTTCGCGGCTAAATACAATTATACTAGGTACAACATAACAGGGTTAAAATACACTAAAACCTGAACATGTATTGACCATAATAAACTTAAATTCAGCAGACAAATTATTGTTAGGAAAATTAAGGATGTAAATACCAAAAACAAAGAACCCAAGAAGACGATGAAGAGAAACTAAAGATAGAACTGTTACAAGACGAAACAATTCTAAATGTGTATTAAAATCGTTTGTCGAGCAACATTAAAAATAACAACCTATTAATAACAGACAATGTTGATGAGAACTGGTATAAGTTAGAAACAAGTATATTAAAAGACTGCAAACAAAAATAAAAACTAGTAAGAAAAGAAATGAAAAAACACCATGATTTACAAGAGAAGTGAAGAGGTTGAGTAAAGAAAAAAGAAAAGCATTTATAGACTACAATATTAATATAACGCCAGAAAATTACAATAAATATAAGACAACAAGAAATAACGTCAACAGCGACATTAGAAAAATTAAGGAAGACTATTGGAAAGAATTTTTAAAGAAATTGGGAAGTGATTTTTATGGCACTCCAAAACAGATATGGAGAGTGATAAGAAGTACTAAGGCCTATACGAATGAATCTTCTTCTTCTTTAACCCTCATTGCGCCCAGTATTGGGCATAGGTCTCCCTCAAATTCTTCCATGTAGCGCGATTCTGTGCGACTTTCATCCATGACAGTCCTGCTACCCTCTTAATGTCGTCTTGCCATCTCATTATTGGCCTGCCACGCTGTCTCTTGCCTGTCCATGGTCTCCATTGGAGGATTTTAACCTTTTTTGTCCTAGATATATATACTCGTTGACATTTTCTAGGATAGTTCCATTTATGTTTATTTGTGGGTTCTCAAGACACATTGTCTTCGTCTTATTCAAATTTACTTTTAGACCTATTTTCTTAGACGTTTTTTCTAATTCGTTTATCATAATTTGTAGGTCGTCTTTGTTGTCTGCAAATAGAACTACGTCGTCGGCAAATCTTAAATGATTCATTTTTTCCCCATTTACATTAATACGAACGAATATATAATAATAAATAATATTGACTAGGAAGTATGGGTAAATTTCTTCAAGGAATTATATAAAGGACCAGACACGATAGGGATACACAACAAAGAACAAGAGATAATAACTATAAACGAAGAACAAGATATAGGCTTAGAATAAATAAAACTACAAATGAAAAAATTAAAAAGCATTAAATTTCCAGGACACAACGAAATATACAATGAACTTCTAAAACGTGGAGCTGAGGCGCATGAAAATGAATTATTGCAAATCCTATAGAAGATATTTCACGAATAGAAGATACCTAAAACATGAAAAAATAGCAAAATATTTAAATAGGGCGATTAGCAGATACCAGGTAACTATCGTCGAATTACACTACTAGACACCTCACTTAAGCTAACAACAAGAATTATAAAAGAAATAATAGAAAACATCATAACTTTTACAGAAGAACAACAAGGTTTTAGAATAGGAAGATCCTGTACTGACGACATCTTTATAATACAACAATTAATAGAAAAATTATTGTAGTACAATAGACCAGCGTTTATGTGTATGATAGAGCTGCAGAAAGCTTTTGACACAATACTATTAAAATATGTGTTACAAATAATGAAACAAAGACAAGTGGCAAATGAAATTACAAAATTAGTCGAAAACATATACACCGACAATAAAGTCTTCTTCTTCTGTATCCTTATACCCCTTGGGTTTCAAATGTTTATTCTCTTAACTACCCTCCACCCATTTTTTCCATTCTTTCCGGTCCAGTGCTAATTCTTTCATCTCCTCCTTCGTCTTTCCCCTTTTTCTGCCCATTTCCTCTATATTCTGTAACCAGTTTTTCCTAGGTCTTCCCTTTCTTCTCTTCCAAATTCTACCTGATTCCATAGTTTTCTTCACTAGTCTACTGTGATCCATCCTCAATATGTAGCCATACCAGTATAGTTGTTTCTTTTCTATCTTCTTTGTAACCGGTTCTTGATCTATCATATGTCTTATATGTTCGTTTCTCTCTCTGTCAAACTTGGTCTTTCCAGTTATTTTTCTAAAGTATTTCATTTCCGCGGCAATTATTTTACTTTCATGTTTTTCTTGCATAACCAATGTTTAACATTTATATGTCATTGTAGGTAAGACTATCGTGTTATAGACCCGTAGCTTCGTTTTTCTATTTATTTCCCGTTTTCCGAAGATAGTTTTATTTAATCCGCAGTAGATCTTTCTGCTTATATTAATTCTTTTGGTTATCTCTAGGTCTATTTTACCGTCGTCTGATATTATACTGCCTAAATACTCATGTGCCGTTACTCTTTCTACTCCTTTTCCTTTAATTTCTATTCTTCTTTCTTCTTCTCGTGCCTTATCGTTAATTATCATCATTATACATTTTTCCGTGTTACCCTCCATTCCTAGTTTATCTATCTCTTCAGACCATATTTTCGTTAGTTCTCTCATTTTTCTGTAGCTGTCTGATATTAGGACTACGTCATCCGCGTACATGAGGCAATCGACTCTTACTGGTGCTAATCTGTTATATCCTATCATCGTTTGTTGTTGTGTGGATTTCACTCGGGTGTTTCTTAATAACCTGTCCATCACGACTATGAACAGCAGAGAACTGAGGCTGTCTCCTTGTTTTATTCCTAGTTCCATTTTAAATCTTGTTGATTCCTCTCCATTTATCTTGATCACTCCCTTCAGATCATTATATATACTCTTCATTACTTATATCAACTTTGCTTGAACTTCTAACCGCTCGAGGCATCTCCATCTCTTTCTGTTTATTGTATCAAAAGCTGCTTTTATGTCTATGAAAATTACAAACAGTTCTTCTCCTTTTTCTTCTTTTTTTTCTATGAAATTTCTTAATATGTAGATATTGCCATTAGTCTGGTTTCCAGTCCTGTAAGCCGCTTGTTCATCTGCTAGTTTGCTATTAATTATTTTCCTTAATCTTCTTTCTATTACTTTTGTATATAATTTAAAACAGATGGAGCATAGGCAAATGGCCCTGTAATTCTCACAAAGTGTGAAATCGCCCTTCTTGTGTATCGGGATTATAATATTTTCTTGCCAATTCTCTGGGATTTCTTCTGTCTGCCATGCCTTATTGATTATTTTTAGAATCCATTCCTTTGCTTTGTCCCCCAAATACTTTATCATCTCTGGTTCAATGCCATCCTGTCCACGCGCCTTTCCTGTTCTGATATTTTTCATTGCTTCTTCAAGTTCTTCTATTTCTATTTCCTTCAGCGATTCTTCCCCTTCTTCTTCATCTGTTCTTTCATTGCTATCTGATTCGTTCTACCTTTTTGCTTCACACTATTCTTATCTTCAAATTTGTTTGTGTAGTAGTCTGCCCAGATTTCTAATATGTCATGTACTTCAGATTTAAATTCGTTATCGTTATTTCTTATGCCCCTTATCTTTTTATTTTTATTTCCTTTCAGCTTTTTTATTACATTTGTATTGTGTGTTCGGTTTAGTTACCTGCCAAACTCCTCCCAAGTTTTTCTTTTCGCCTCTCTCACAACTTCTTTCGCTATATTCCTTCTGTTTATATATTCTTCTTTGTCCTGTTAGTTTCGCGTTTCTCTGAATTTTTTCCATGCCATTTTTTTATTCGTAACTGCTTCTCTTACATCCTTATTTCACCGTCTAGTTTTCTTCAGTTGGTTTTTGTTATATTTCCTAGTGTTGCATGTCTTTTTTGCTATTTTATGAATTGTTTCACTGAATGTTTGCCATCTTCTTTCTAGGCTCCAGTTGGTATTAACTTGTTCTAGTTTTGATAATTTCTCGTCTACTGCTTGGTATTTTAACTTTATTTCATCATTTCTTAGATCTGTATTTTTTTAGCACTGCTGTTACCAATCTATGTTGTGTTCCCATTTCTGCTTCCAGTATCGTTTTAATCTATTGTATTCTATCGCAATAAAGTCAAATATATAATAAGGCAAATGGAAATTTTTTGGAACATATAGAAACCACAGTTGGAATTCGACAAGGGAACTCTCTAAGCCCGCTACTGTTTAACATAGTGATGGACGAGGTAATAAAAGGGGTGAAAGTATTAGAAGGATACAAGATGCAGGACAAAGACGTAACAACAGTATGCTACGCTAATGATGCTATCCTGGTAGTAGAAAGCAAAGATCAGCTCCAACGATTACTAATGAAGACTGCAGAGATATGTGAAAGATATAATATGAAGATATCAACGCAAAAAAAAGCAAAGAGTCTGTAAGATGTAAATTACAAATTTAAGGTGAAATTATAGAACGAATATCATCTTTTAATTACCGAGGACTTGATACATATAATCAGCTTTGGAAAGCTCAAACAGCAAGTAATTCCACAAATTATAAAGGCAGCTGAGATATCTGACGCTTTAAATACCATAATATGGCATAACAAATACATAAATAAAGAGGTCAAAACAAATGGAAATACACAGAAAACTAGACAGATGATCGAAACAGCCGAGTTAAAAATTCTAAGAAAGGAAAACACAGAGAGATAGAATGAGAAGCGAGGACATAAAGAACCAGTGCAACAACCACATTCAAAGAATGAATGGAGATCGATTAGCCCGGATAGTCAGAGATAAATTGCCGATAGAAAAACGATTAACAGGAAGACCAGCAAAAAGTGGGGGAGAACAGGAGTAATCCTATAATGAAGAAGGAAGAAGAAGAAAACTTTGTTATATGCGTTGCGGTCGATGGATACAGCTATTTTCATATACTGGAAGTTTATAACCTCTTATATTATTTTTCTGTCTATTGCATTGCGGTTCTTTGTATATTACCATTGATTTGGTTTTATCAGCCGAGGTATTCATATTACATATCTTCGCTATCGTCAGAAATTCATGTAAAAGACGATGCAAGTGATCCTCAGATAATATACTACAGAAACATTTCTTTGTTCCATTTATACCTCAATAATTTTCTTATTTCACTTTTATTATCCATAACAAGGTTAAAGAGGATATGACATAGAGTCTCCTTGTCGGATTCCCATATTACATATTATGCTTTTGTCCATTAATTTCTAACCTGAATTTTCGTCAATGTATTTTCACCTAGGACTTTTTAAAACGTTTAATAAAGCCATGGGAACGTTTTCTTACCTAAAAATTAATAATTTGTCTTGTAGCTAGACCCGATCGAATTTCTTTCTTATATCCACAAAATACATAAAGCTTGGTGTGTTTAACTCAACTGCTTTTTCAATCATTCAACGTATTATAAATATAGCGTTGCTAATCTTTACTTATATAGTGATGTAACTGTAACTTGTCCAATGTTAATCTAGTTAATAGCTTCTGTGTTGTATTTAGAAGCGTTATCTCTTAATAGGGCTTTGGGTTACTTTTCCCTTATAATATTACAATAGTTGCACTTACTTTGCATTATGTTGGCACTTTTTAGGGCTGTTAATTTAATTCTCGTTTTCTATCTTTTAACCATTCTTCCGTTCTGATTCAGTGCTTTTCTGTTTCTGGGTGTTTGATTATTTCTTCAATATCTTCCACTGATATATCGACACATCTTAATTTTCTTATTTAGTGTTATACTAGTATCAATCCTTTCTATATTATATAATTTCTTGAAGTATTGTATCCATTGATCTGCATTTACAGCACTGATTTTCACGATATAGTTAACTTCAGCTTTCCTGTCCTTTGTGAAACTCTTCCAGTATTCTTCTTTTAGTTATCTTATCCTTAGATTTGCTAAATTTCTTTCTTTTACGTATAACTGATGATTGTAGGGTTTTCCAGTTGTTTTGTATCTCATAAAAACTTCTTTCTTTTACTTTGCTATCTCTTTTACTTCGTTAGTGAATTATGGTGTTCTTCTTCTGTGTAGTATTTGTGTTCTAACACTTTTCTTGCCAATTATTTCTCTACTGTTTTTAAATTTGAAACGGTTAGCATGTAGTAATTTGGCGGTCTCATTCTCTAGCTAATCTTGAAAATATTGCATAAAACGAGTGAATGCTCGCTGCCTATAGTGATCAAATTTTTACATTTAAAATAACATTTGGTAAAAAGTGTCTGCTTGTTATTATATAGTCTATCACAGACTAGTATCCTTAATTTTTTATGTATGTACATTTGTATTTTGTATCATTGTCCAATAAGGTCTTATTTGTACGTAGATCCCTGTCATCGGAGAAATCGATTAATATATCCGCATTGCCGTTGGTCTTTTGCTCGTTGAATCTTTATTTAGTGCCTTGTAAAGGTATATTACCTACACGTTTGTTAAAATCACTAGTTATCATAATTTGGAAGATGTGAGGTATCTTATTCATGATGTTCTGTAGGTTTTTTTATCTTTGTTTTTTCCCTAGATTTAGTTATATCAGCTACATACACGCTGATTGATGAAAATATTTATTATTTATGTGTATTCTTATTTTCAATAATTTTTATTCGGCAAAAATTATAACTTTGATGTTATATTGTTTTTCCTTATAAACCAAAAGGTAATTCCCAGTGAGTTGTGTACCTTTACATTTTTTCTTACTTTAGAGATACCATATATATTTACTTTCTTTTCGGCAATCGTCCTCAATACTTCTGGTCCTTATTGTACCACGACTTAATGTTCTATGCTCCCACTTTTATAATATCTTTACTCTTCATTCATCTATTTCTTATTCGCTGCCTATTTATCATCACAGTTTTCCGTCCATACCCAAAACTTTCTTTGTTGTTATCCACTGTTGTCTTTACCCGAAGGTTTAGGGTGTGTAATTATGTCCTATTGATCTTTAACATTATGAGTAAATTTTCTGCACTCCTTTCTGTTACTCGCCATTTTCCTTGCCTGTGTCAGATTTAGCCCTCTGTCTGCCAATATCTCTTTCACACTGCCGTCCAAGTTTTTCTAGGTTTTCACGAATCTTTCATTTCCTAACCTGATTGGATCTGCAAACCATTTGAGTTTTCGGTCTTCTGCTATTTTTAATATGGGTTCCACTTAGTCGTTTTCTTATTTCCATATTTCTTATTTCGTCCCTTCTGCTGACGCCAGCTACTTTGTAGAGATACTTCATCTCCATCGGCTGTATTTTGTTCTTCATTGCTGGTGTTAAGACCCACGTTTTGCATCCATAAGTGAGTGTTGGTACAAACACAGTTTGTACACTGTTATTTTGGTATCTCCCTATGAATGCATTACTTAAGCTATGAAATAGTCTAGACGTATTATCCAATTGTTTTTTCCACATTGATTTTCATGTTATTGTATTAGATTTCAATAATGTGTTTTAGGCTTCCAGGTTTTTTGTAGGTTTTTTAGTTTTTACCGAATATTACTAGGTCGTCTGCAAAGACGCATTCATTCCAACACACTGGTTTCATGTGTTTGTATCCAATGTGAATCTTTGACGTTTTTTCTCTTTTATATTTCATCGTGTCGTCCAGGAAAGGACTTAATACTTCTTCCTGCCTTAGGCCACTGTTGACTTGAAATTCTTGAGATTTCCTTTTGTCCGTTCTTATATAGTTCCTGTTTTCTTCGTGTAGGCTCATTATGGCAGCTATTAGATTGTTATCTACCTTTCTCTTTTTCAATGTTGCTCGGACTTTGGATCTCCGGATTCGATTGAAGGCTTCTTCAGATCTATAAACGCCTGATATGTTTCAATATTTTTTCCTAGGAACTTTTCTGCGATTTGTTTAAATATAAAAGTATGGTCATTTATGCTACATCTCTTTCTGAAGCCACTCTGCCTTTGCTCTAGTGATTTATTAGTTTGATTTACTAGTTTTCTTTCTAGAATACATTCGTAGATCTTCGATCGTATACTCAGCAGGGTGCTCCCTCTGTACACTCTTACACTCCCGCTTATCTCCTTTCTTAAAAATTGGTACTATGATGCTAATTTTTCAGTCCGATGGAACTTTTCTTCCTATCCAAGCTTGGTTGTATATTGAAGTTAGCATCTCTATTCCTTTGGGGTTCACATCGTGTCCCGCTGCTTTTCCTTTTTTAGGCGCTCTTATAGCTTCTATCACTTCATATACTTGTATTTCTTCCACAATTGGGTCTCCTGCGTGGCCTTCGTCAGCTTTTTCATTTTCAAGTTCCTCGACTTCTCTCGTGAATAAAAGTTCTTTGAAATACTGCTTCCATCTGTCCATTATTTGATTCTCTTCTGTAAGTATGATCCCACTTTTGTCTTTGACTTGTTTGATTTATATGGAAGTTTATTTCCATTCTAATAACAAAATCTTCCCAGAACTTTTCCTTGACTAAACTTATAAACTTTATGTATATATATATATATATATATATATATATATATATATATATATATATATATATATATATATATACTATTTGACTTTATTTCTTTTTCATTGTACTCTTCGTATCTATTTTGTGTTTCTTCTTTTAAGTATTGTTTTCCATTTTTCCTTATTGTACCATAACTTAATGTTCTATGCTCCCACTCTTATAATATCTTTGCTCTTCATTCATTTATTCCTGGTTTGCTACCTATTTGTTATCACAGTTTTCCGTTCATGCCCAAGACTTTCTTTGTTGTTATCCACTGTAGTCTGTTTATTTATAGTTATTTCTGTGATGTAAAGCTGATATCGTTATCGCTTAATCAGTTCCTAATATCCGTGGTACTATAGGCAGGCATAGTTAATTTTACAGTGTTAACTCGACCTTCCTTTTCCAAGCTTGGAACCGACAGCAGTGCAAATAAGTTACCCAGTCCACCCATAGCCTGCGGAATTTTTGTGATGTTATTTTTCATATCTTTAAAATGATATAATAGAGAGTCGATAATCGGAACCGTTAAAAATTTGATTGTCTAATCAAAAAAATATATTTTTTAATGAACATTAGCAAACGTGATTTTAATTTAACGCATCCACTTTGAAAAATGAGATTGAAATTTGACATTGCATATCTTCCTTCCTCATTTGCTTTTTTTTAGTTTTTTAATAACAGTTATTGTAAGCTATAGTAAAATTTTTATACCAAATTTGGAATTTGAAAATTAGTATAGGACAATAATCCAGACGAGGTTAAACCAAATTAGTTTGGATTGTCCATACTCTACTGTTAATGTCGATAAAGCAAATTTGTAATGACTCGTTATTAAGTGAAAAACAAGTAGTCAGTTAAAATCAAAAAATCTGATATTAACAGGAAGAGTGTTTTTGGCTTTGTTCTAAAAGACTCAATTACGTTTGAATGTCCAAGTTTTATTGTTCTACAATATCTTAAGACATATTCGAATAATATTCACCAGTTAAATCTAACATCCTACAAATCTTTCTAAACTCGTTATCTTGAGTCCAAAAAACCGTTTGTTATTATTATTGAATCTGTGCCCACCTAAATCTTTTTTTTTACGTTCAGGAATAAACGAAACTTTCTCAATACCAAGTTCGAAAGAATGTGAGCATATCTTTCTTTTATTTGAAAACTTGATTATTTTGACGAATAACAGTCCCAGGTTTTTCAATATTCTATAACACGTGTCTATACTGATTATCGTACTTTTCGGTACGTAGCTAATAAAATAATGCCTCAACAGTCCCAAAAACCGGTACCATAATTTTGTCAATAATAACGATAATTCTGTTTTTATTGACAGACTACTCACTGTACTCTATTTAAAATAAAATTTATAGTGTTACCATAAATATATACTGTATACGTTCCACATTTTTCCTGTCATGTTCATATGTGACAGAGAAAATAAGTAAGAAAACTTACTTTTGGAATGTACGTATAATAAAATAATTATATGAATACTTTTCAGAAAGCTTGAGCTCTGGTATCAGTGACCTCTCTCAGTGTTTGGTTAGTTTAGAGAAACGTTTGGATATCATCCAGCGCAAGCTAAACTCTGTTGCTGAGGCCAGGGCAAAAACAGTTAAAGTTGATGATTCAATGGAACACGTAGCACGAATAAACGTTCCAGAAACTGCGCGGGCGCAAACTGCAAACGTAACTTCTCGATACGTTGCCTCGGTTCCTCAACGTCGCGTATGTATTCCACTTTACTTTTCATATTTCTTTGAAAAATGTTTTAGGGTGTTCAATTAAAAGAAAAAATGGAAAGAGTCTTCGAGCAACTAACTGTTTTGAATGCAACAGTAGAGGATTTGTGCAAAATAGGAGATCCTGTATGGTTTGATAGGTGTATAATAAAATCATGTTTTACCTGCCTTCTTGATGTTAACAGTTGTATGGGAAGATCATCATAAAGGGAGATCTACACGTGGAGCAACTATTTGCAAGAGAAATTAAAATCCGATTTTTAAATCGCGTTACTTGGAATCCCAACATGTGGCTATTGTATTCAAAATCCCAAATAATTACTGGACCAACATTTATAGAAAAATTAAAAACCAAAAATTTGCATTACAAAACTGATGGTACTCAAAGCACTAATTTCTTTTCCTTTCAAAATAATATTTTTGCATCAGGAAAAATGGTGGTCATCGATTCCTTAATGGCTCGCAATATAGAATTGAAAGCTATCAACGGGATTTTATTTGAAAATATATATCTGAAGTCTCATCCATCTAAAATAGAAGGCGTTAAAAATGTCCGAAACATTTACACAAATCGCTCTGAAGCGGTCTTTTTAAACAAAGTATCAAATATAATGAAAAAATGTTATATATTTATTTAAAAAGTCCTTACTTTCAG
The DNA here is from genome assembly GCA_036346155.1 of Sinelater perroti. Classification (NCBI taxonomy): domain Eukaryota; kingdom Metazoa; phylum Arthropoda; class Insecta; order Coleoptera; family Elateridae; genus Sinelater; species Sinelater perroti. The sequence continues at coordinate 8,984,076 of JARFIY010000013.1, read as the reverse complement.
GAAAATATAGCTGATGGATTAAATAACACGAATGAAACATATAAATTTTCTTCGAATTTAAAAATACAAAACCTAAATTTTGAAAATATAGATGGAGTTTTGTGGGACCAGTTCAAGAAGGGTGTCTTTCAATTAGGACTGACTAAACAAATCACAGGTAAGCAAACGGTAATTTAAAAGGATAATCTTCTTCTTGTTCGTGTTTAGGTTCTCATCGTCCATTCTTGGATGCAAGCCTTTCTTATCCTTTATATTTGATTCTACCCTATATATGTAATACTATCTTTTACATGTAATGTAAAAGTTATCTTTTATGCTATCGTTGTAAGTGTATTAGTTGTTTAGTTTATTTTGTCTCACTTTTCTTATCGCATATCCTGTCCATCCCTATTTCATTATATATGTGATAGTTATCATATCTTTAACTGTTTTTTTTATGTTTTATATTCTCATTTTGGTTATAGTCTTTTAAACTATCTCACCCCATCATCTATTTTGTGTTGGGTTGTTCTTGCCTTAATGGGTGATTCCATACCATACCATAAGTTGAAACTGACAAAATAAACTTTTCTTTTAAGGTTAACTTTTTTTTATGGTTTAGGAACCCTTAGTATACAATCCGGGCTTATAGTGAAGAGCCTTTTCGCAAAACATATATTTAACGTAAACGTTGCTGATTTACTCACAACGTCAACTAACCAGATCGTTACATCAACCTTGCACTTCCGATACGTTCATGCCAAAAGGGTATTTTTCAGTAAAATTAACAACGTCGTCTTAGAAAAAGATGTGGCCACTTTCAACAATACTGTCATCCAGGGTATGCGTACTACGCAACACTAACAATATTTGCCATTAATTATATCTTTAACGTATAGGTCCTGTTAGCATTGAAAATGTGACCATAAAGACAGATCTACACTTAAATGAAAAGTCTTTTTTGAATGCTATCGTAAATATAAGTACAACAGACACATTGCAAATTTATAAAAAAAGAGTTACTATCAATGGCAACTTACATTTAGTGAATATAAAGCTATCAAGCACTGCCACAATATATGCGAATAATTCTGTTTTCAACATCAGTGAATATTCTAATTATTGGTCGAAAACCAAAAACCAGGTATGTATGTTAAAAAAAAATTTAAACTCTTTTTAAAATATTGCTACAGCAAATACCAGTCGTATTAAAAATGGCAAGAAGCGTTAGCGCTCCACATATTACTACTCAGTTTTTGAATGACGTTAATGTTTCACACTACATCATCAACAACACGGTTAGTGATGGACCATATAGCGGAGAAATTATATTTGAAGATATCGATATCACAGGAAACGTCATTTTGAATGGAAACAATCGTTATAATCCAAATATTAAGGAAATCGCCTCAAATACGGTTAAAATCAACGGGGGAAAGTAAGAATTTTTTTGTTTCTCCTTTAGATTTTAAAATTAAATTTTCAGATTTGTCATTGCTGGTGGTATGGGTGTACAAGGAAACCTTACCGTTAAGAATTTGTTTACAGAATATTTAGATGGCATGGAAGTATCGAATGCGATAATTTTTAACTATTCTGGTAAAATTGAAGGTAAAGAAACAGATCAAATTTTTAGATAATCCGGGTTCATCATTAGATGTCGTATATCGGTCTGTCAGAATTTTGAGATTCAGACTTTAGATTTGGATGAACCATAAAAAAGAAACAAACAAAAGTGGCTTTTTGCGGCATATTTTTTATTGCAAATTTTCGATCAGACCACCATTTGATAGTTTACCAAGCTCTTATCCCTACTCCTTCGTAGTTCAAACAGAATCAAAATTTTTCTTTCTAGAAAACCGTTCGACATGAGCCTTTCGTCATTGTGTATTGTGAGACACTGTGTTACTGGTTCAATCAGCTAAAAATCGATAACGTAAGTTCTTCCTCCAAAATTTAATCAAAATCTTATGACAAAGGTTAGTCCAATCAGGCCTTTAATTCCAAATTGTCGTTAATATTGATAATACTAATTTTAAACCCAATTCAAAATGTAGATCCAAAAAATGAGTTTAAAATAACAATGGTCTGCTGTTGTTTCTTCACTCCCTCTTTTGTCTACAAATAGTTCTTTAGCGATATCTTCCGAACAAAAAGCGATACAAAATCAAAAGCGTCAATGTTTCATAATGAACGTAAAGTGCCGTTCTTACAAATAAGGAATTAAATCTTTACCACGTTATGGCTTGTCTTAATGATGAACTTAGTTCGTTCCAGCAAGTTTTTGCACTCTTGGTTGTTCTTAATTTAATTCACATCATTCTACATTAGGGCGTAAAGTATTCAATAAGCTAACCATTGGAAAAAATTTGACTTCAAATATTATGAGAACATCTGCTATAAATGGTAATAACCTGAACAACACTAACCTAACAGCGCTATTCATTGATCAACCTAGAAGTGTTGATACTTTACAACTTCTTGATGTCACCGGTAAGTATTAACATACTATTGAATGCACTTCTCTATTATTTTTACTTCATTTCTAGCACAACAACATACGGTTAACCATATCAATAACATAAACTTCAGCAATTATACAAAAGCAATTCAGCAACTCTACGAACTGACATATTTAACCACTGTTATTATCAAAGGCAATACTCACATTCAAAATGTCCGTGAGCTTGATCACATAAATGGGTGCAACATCAAAAAATTGTTTTTTACTGTAAGTTACTATGAAATACCCAAATAGAAAGTGTAGGGTTTTTTTTAGAAAGGAAAGTTTAAAATAAACAACAATGTTGTTTTTCTAAATCCAATCAAAGTAACGATGTTAAAAGTAATGAGTGTAAACGATGTTGACTTCCCACATCTTACCAAAACACTGCTATTCAAAAATTACACTCAAAATATTACGGCAGTGTATACATTTGATAAATTGCACGCTCGTAAGTCAGAATACTATTAATTTGCCCTTTTGTGTTCTTTATCTATCAACATCTTATTTTCTTCTCTTATTTATTTTTGTTGTCCATATATTATTGCTGTTTTGCTTATTAGTATCTATATGATATTATTGTTAGTACAACTCGCGCCATTTTTATGAAACCAATTATTTGAGTAACTTTTTCAAGCAACTTTGATTTTAGCAAACTTGTTCGTTCCTGCAATAAATGGAATTCTAGCATACAATTTGATAAATGTGAAAAACAAAAACGCACAAAGTTTATCAGTGGCAGGGGGTCTTCGGTTGCCCGCCTCGCAATTCAAAAAGTCGGTTAAAGGGAAACTATTAAATTGCAATTTAACACAGGCGCTGATCAATATGAAGGTTCTTTCACACCGATATTGGAATTACATTCACGTGAAGAAAAACGCTAGCCTTTGGGATGAAGAATGTGATCTTAGCATGGTTTTGAACCAAGCCGTCAATTTTGAAAGCAACATCACGATTGCTGCTCCTGTAATATTGGATCCTAGTTATTTATTATTTAATCTTTCTCTTGGTCATTAAAGGTTTCCTTCCAACACCATATTTCAGCGGAAAATGTCTATCTGGGCAAAACTATTAACGGGATAGATATAACGGAAATATATCAAGATGCGGTAATGAAGAACCTAGGCGATGAGCAGGTACGTACATGGATCCTGAAAGTCACATTTTTGTTTTTCTTGATATTTAACTGAAGTTTTGCTATATACCCAACAAAGTACAATAGTATTAACTATATTTGTAGTTTGTGTACATTTTAGTAGAACTGACTTTCTTTGTAATTTTATTCGATTTGTTTAAAAACATTCTGTGGAGCTAGTGACTTTCATCTAATTGGAAAAGGAATACATAGAACAAAAAAGTTTCAAAACTTATAGTGTATTACATAGGTAGACTGTTTTGTTTTAGGTACTTACAGGACATAAACGTTTTCAAAACATGTTTGCTTCACGATTAATCGCTGAAGATGCAGATATACAAGTAGTCAACGATTTTAATGTTACTCAACTAAACCAAAGTATTATACGGAAAAGTAATTTACATAAAGAACTGGTTAGAGGAAAAAAGCATTTTTACTTTGGACTAGAGGCAAAACGAGTTATTGTAAGTATATAAAATAGCATAGTATAAACATTAACTGATTTATCTAGAAATTGCACTTATTTTTGTATTCAGCTGCCAATTTACAATCTACTCTAATAAGAGTAATAAGTAAAAAATGTCAGGGTTGTTATATGACACCATTTATTAACGGGCCTCCAAAATTCACTCAATGAAATCTTTCGGCGATTATTTATTCAATCTTTTACACACAGGCTGACGGCAGTAGAGGTCAGCAACGAGCTTGCTGGTATGATTGAAGGTGCCCTTTTCGCTTTTAATGGCATAATTCTTTATGACTTCGGTGATAAAGAAAATTTTTAAGTTGTCATTGATTGCTGACGTACCAATGGGAGGATTGCAAAATTCTGGTGCATCCTCACAGCTCAATTTTATAGGCCCATACAGGTGTTGGAAAGGGGCATTTAAAATTTACGCCTAATTAGTCAATGCATACTTTTTGACTTTTGATTGAACTGCTGTCTTTTGGCTTTTATATGAGCTTTCCAAGCTTTGGTCAAGGTAAAGGCCTAATTATTTCACCTCAGTTTTTATTGGGATGGGCTGATTGTAAATGGTGACTTAGGGGCACGTAGAGTGTTTAGTAGTGAAGGTAATTTGAGTTGATTTACTACTATTTACTTGGATCTGCCATCGATCAAGCCAGCATTGTAGGAGCTTAAGGTGTGTCTAGAGCTTTTTTGATGTGTAATCCGTATTGGTATCAGATGACATTATTGCAGTATCATCTGCGAAGGCAACAATTAAAGTACTATCTGATGTAATGGTAGTTTGATAACATATCCTTGAACTAGACTTAAAGTATGTTTGAGTTAGGTCGGATTTTAATTTTATATAATAACTCGTTGTATATCCAAAATAACGAGGCATACATTTTTCCTTTTGAAGGTTTTTTTTTGATATAGTTGACTATTCTATGACATTGTTAGATGGTTGAATGTCTTTCACAGAAGCCAAACTGGTGAATGTGAATTAGCTCAGCTAAAGGTATTATTTGCTTGGTTCTATATAACAAATATTTTGGATAATAGAGATTTGGGTTTATTGGTCGATAAGAGGCTTAGCTATCATGGTTATTATTGCAAATTTTCATTGAGTAGGAAAGTAACAAATAGCAAACATATGGTATATTGTTGTAATAAGCACTATTGCTTTCTTAGGGAAATGCTTTAGTATATTTCGCACTATAAGATAATAACCAAATGATGCTTGTGAACTGGTTACTTTTATTTATCTGTATACTTCCGTAAATGAAAGTGGCCTCAGAAATAAAGTTAATTCCCCATACGAGTTGAGATATTCCTCTATCACTGTATCAAAATTAGTATTATCAGATGGAAATGAAGTAATTACTTCTACGAGGTGTTCTCCAAAGCAATTTGTTTTTTCTTCATTTGGTCGAATCTGGCTTGAATCTAATTTTCTTAGGGGTGGTGTTGAAGTAATAGACGTTTTAATCTTTTTAGTTGTTTTTCCGATAGTATGCGCTTCTGGAGATAAGGTATAAATATAATAGTTAAATGGTAATTTTTTTTGACATTGCAAAGTCGATGAGTTAGATTATTAAGTGTAGTCTTGCCTCGGGAATTTCTGGATCTTTGCCATTTGGCATGGGTTCTGAGTTTCCTGTTATGTAGAAATAGATTGTAGATTTCCTGTGCACTTTTGTGGTTAATTGGAGTAGCTTGCCAGGCAGCCTATTTAATGAGCTTTGTAAGATACTCTACAGCTTTGTCATGCATCTTATGGGCTAGATTAATGTTGTACCATTAGAACTGCTTCCAAACAGTTTTAGTGGTACAAAATGTTGTTGATGTGCTTTTCCATATAATATTTGTACTCAAAATTATTATAGGGGAACAATGTGAATTTAGGTCAAAATTGTTTTAGGTTTGGCTATATATGTCAAAAATACTTTTGATAGCCGCAACGTTCAGCAGGTCAGGGATTTTACATAGGTCCATTGGCCAATAAACAGTCGACATGTAACAAGTTATGCTGCTATATAGTATTCTTTGAGCGAAATTAATCTGGAACCCCAGACAGTATACTTGTCGTTCTAGTCTCATGTTACTAGAAAGCAAGACACAAGTGTGAGTAGAAATTCTTGAAATGCATCAGCTGTTATGGTATGCCCAAGTGGCCAGCAGATGGCTCCAACAATTAGAAGCCAAGAGAACAAGTTAACTCTTACTTTGTTTCTCATTGTTAAGTTCTTGACGTATGTCCATCATCATCACTTTCATAATTGTGACTAGTTTGTACGAGTAGAGAAAAACCTGTTGTATAATTATTACTAAAGTTTGGTGTGCTTGAAGATGGGATTTGACTTAGCATTGTTAATAAGGTTTAGGAATTGGGATTTGATTTTAGTTTATTTAAAGTAGGTGAGAAATTGCACTTGGGGATATTGCTTTCTATTACATTAATTTCTAACTAGAATACATGAGAGTCGTATAAAATTGTTGTTTTGGCAAGTGTATTTGTTGTATATTGCCAGTGACCTCACTCATCTGTTATTTTATTAGCAAACAATATATAAAATTTATTTTTAACTTTAAAACAGTACTTTTGATACATTTTTAAAAATGAATAAGAATTACCTTCATGTAGGATTAGTTATTTGATTACTAAACACATAGTTTTCTAATGATACGATTGGAACAATATCAAATAACTATTTAAGTTTGCATAAGATTCTTTTTTTGATTCTTTGTTTTGAAACGACATGAAAGCATGAAATGGCGACATTTAGGATATCTGCCTCTTCACAAATTTTGAATGTCTTTAGTGGGCGAGATTACAATCATCATTTTTTAAAGCGTTAAAGGAATTGTGATTATCAAATACTTAAAATCCGATGTCACATTTGCTGAAAAATATTATTCAATATTAATCTACAAATTTCTAGACTGCAACAAAAAAAACTTGGAAAAGGCCGATTTCTTCGGATGCTGGAACATGCTTTTGACAAGATGGAGCATCATGGACTGCTCTACAAGATGACCTCAATTAGAATCTTACTGCTGATGGTTTAGTTTGTTCAAGCTTTATTCTTCTGGCAAAATTTCAAATCATATTTAATAGCGTGAAGTTTTGGGAGAGACAATTCTGAGCTGATGTCTTACAAAGCTCCATCTTCTTCCTGATGCCCTACAACATTTGTACCTAAAATATTCAGACAATATCCTCTATAACACTGGCTCAATATTCAGATACCACAGTGATTGTATCTGACTTACCGAGACCTGGAGAGTCTATATTGATGACTATTGGCTCAAAATAAGCTCGTCTTGTCTAAGATTATTATTTGTTCTATCGTAATATCTGTGGTTGTGTGAAAAACTATGCCTTCTACTAAGATTGCAGCATTCCAACGATCCAAAAGTAAATCTCAAAACAGCTTATATAGCCCTCCACCATCCATGCTAGGTCGCATCAAGAAGACCGAGGTTAGAGGCTAAACCCAGAGAAAGGATTAACCATTCACCATTTTATTTATTTTCAAAGTTGAAAATGGGTAAAATTTGATAATGATGAAATATTTGACAAGCAGAATCGAGAATTCTTCAGGAAGGGTATTACTGTGCTTAAATATGAAATCAATATTTGAAGGTGCAAGGCGATTATATAAAAATGTGAATAAATTAAATTGCCGACAATAAATTTCGTGCATCTTGTATACAAACTGATTTTATGATGATTAATTTTAATTTTATTCCATTGCAGTCAAACAACATATCAAACTTAGATCTGGATTATATAGTACACTTAGATAATTTGGGGTCTTTACCAATAAGTAATACAGAGTTTCATTCTTTGGAAGTTATAAATAACCTTAATGTAGATTTGGTTAACTCCATAAATGTATCTGAAGTATTAACTGAAAGAGTATTCCGTATTTCTGATAATAAGGACGAAGGACATCTTTTTGGGACATACTACATAGATAAAATAGATATTGATGGTAACATCTTCATACTATAACGTATCTTAATCTTTCACAAATATTGTTTAGGTAAATTAAATGTTACTACAATAAATGGTGTTGACGTCGAGGATGCTGTTTTCGATGTTGGTTTTCCGTTAATACATGGGAAGAAAATTTTTCTGAAAGATGTAATTGTGAACTGCAGCATTTGGATTGATATTATTAATGGAAGAAATTTAACTAAATCTTTTTATCTATCTGTCATGAAAACACATGATGCTAATATACATGGAAATATGGTAAGTTAATTGTTTAAACAAATATTTTATATAAAATGGCTATTTGCAGATAATTAACGCTAAATCTAAAATTATTAATGGAATTGTAGTTAATAATGTAAACAATGTTCCTTTGAGTGATATTTTTACGATTTTACACCCATCGATGTCAAGCAAACGATATGAACCATTACCTTATATTGAAAATATTGAATCGCTAATGATTAGCAATTTGCAAAAAGTTGAAGGTATAAATGTTGGTTGTAAGTTTTTTTACATGTTAATTTTTATTTGTATTACATAGCACTTCCTGTTAAATATTTATACTTAGAAAAAGGTAGTGAACTACAAATTGATGCTCAAAATGTAACGAATGTGAGAGTATTCCAATATAAAGATACTGTTAATATACATCTGATACGAGAGGATAACGGTTATAACTGTAATTTGCCAAATGTTGCAGTCTGCACTTGTTTAACTGAAGAAAGCTTACAAATCAAAACGAAATCACTTATACCTTTTATGTCTCCAGCTGCTCGATTCAGATCTTTTAAATATGAAGATGACGAGTGGAATATCGAATTCTTAACCTACAGCAAAAGTTTCAGTGATTTATGCAGGTAAATTGAACTAAATTCCCGTTTATATTATTTATCGTGTGAATTTCAGAACAAACCCATTTTCTGAATCTGAAGAAGCTAATCTAATTCGCTGGACGCATCGCACTTCAAACAGAAAGGGTGCATTTGATGACAAAGGATTCTACACCAATGATGTAAAATTTTTTACTAGTGGTGGCTCAGTATTCATGGTTGTAAGCAAATTTTATGATTCTGCACATAAAACTCACCATTCAGAATGCGTCATATATAAATTTATTAAAATGTCAGTATTAGACCATCAAGAACACCTTGTAAATGTTCAACAAAAAATTCGAACTATCAACGCTTGGATGCTTTCTGTATTTCATGCCGCACAAGGAACAATATTAATCGTTGGGGGAAACTTCTATGGAGAAAACTCTGATCTTAATTTACCCATGATTAACATATACAGATTTAATTCAAGCATCGAACAAGTATGTTAACAGCTTTACTTTAATAAAATAAGGAATGACCAGTGCATTTCACAGTTTAACTTGCTTCAAAGTGTTTGGACTACAGATTGTTCAGCAGTAGCAGGCATTGCTCTGTACGGCGATAGTTTAATTGCGTTTGTTCAACATAAAGCAATTATCAAAGTTCTAAAGTACCATCCGAGATTCGATAAATACTATTTTTATGAAAATATACATTTTGATGCCCCTATCACGGGCCTTGCCATGTTTTCAGTTGGAGGTAAATTAATTTCATATTTATCTTTCGAATGTAAACTTTTATACAGATTTAGGTATAAGCGACGTCTATATGAGTGTAGTTACCGAAAATGGAAAATTTTACATATATTCATTTCAATACGTAGAAGGATGGCAAATAGTAATCAATGGAGAAATAGAAGGACTTCGAACTCTTGTGCCATACGTGATGAGTCATAAACAATATTTATTTGCAGCTTCAAAAAACAATAGTCTTATATTAACTATCGTGAAACATGGCCCTAATTAGGTCCCATGTTTTTGTTTTGTGTTAATTCCTTTAAATGTAACTGTTATAATAAAATAAAGCGATGTAGTTTTGAAAACGTGATATATAAATATATTAGTACTTTTATTGCTTTGGTATATATGAGGATTTTTTAATGGCAATACAAAGTTCGCCAAATTATAGGAATTGTATCATATAAACCCATTTTTTAAACATTTTGTTGAAAAGATAGAAGATATACAAGTAGTGTATAAAAATAAAACGTTAAAAATAAATTTTATATTTATATAGTGTGATTCAAATTTTATATATATTTATATATATATAATATATATATATATATATATATATATATATATATATATAAATTTGAATCACACTATATATATATATATATATATTGTGTGTGTGTGTGTGTGTGTAACGTAGTAACTAACTTCAAGTAAGTATGAGTTTTAATTATTTATAATTTAAAATTTATATCGATAAATTAAAGTTGATTAGTGGCAATTCTTGTTTATTATAAATTATAAATTCAAAGTAAAATTTTATATATAAAAAACAAGTGTAAAAATAATAAATATTAAGCCAAGGTCACTGTAACACTCAACTTGAATAAAAACGTTATTTCGTTAAAAATAAAAGTAAAATTCGAGTTTTCGCTTGAGCAAATGAAAATAATTTATTTTTAAAAGAAAGTAGCAGTATCGTACTATTTAACCTTTGCCGGTTATTATCCGAGCGTTTGAAAATTTAAATTGAAAATACCGTTAAAAAATTCGTTGGAAGTTTAACCAATCACGGCCAAGAATAGGGACGCCGCGCTATAAAATTTTGCATGGTCATGCGTAGTGTTCGAAAGCAGCAGTTACCGTTACTACGCAAAGTACGCCTCGTGCGCGGAGCTCGTAGTAGTTTCAGTTCAAACGTAAGTTTTGGTGTAGCAATTCCAAATTTAATGGGTCGCAAAAGACGTACGAAGTTGAGGTTGTTCTCACAAAAGAAGAAGTGTAAAATTGTAACTAACGAGGTTAGGCATAATTTTGCGCCAACGGTTCATTTTGTTAATGGCTTTCCGTTCTTGCAGCAACCGGTCAGCATAATGTCTGCTCCTCACCCGAATCCTACCCTTCCCGTTCGCGTTTACCGCACAATGGCTCGTCGTGCTGCAGCGCTGTCCAGGAAGGCCAAGCGTGTAGCGCGTCCGATCTTTTCCAACCGTGAGAGTATCCTTTTTAAATTTGCTTTCAGACATTCAAAAAAAAATCTGCGTAACTTATATTTTGAAAATTTGAAATAGCTTTGTTGGATAGTTTATAGCCGAGCGGTTCAAGTGCTCCATTTTTGTGCAGGCCGATTCTGGTTTGATCATAGCTTCTAAATACCGAGAGAACAGGCCTGCTCGGTTACTAAAAGTAAGTACTAGTTTTTAATTTAAACAGGGATTAATGATGCAGTTACCTAAGGAACAATGCTTTCCGCATCGCTCTTTACTAACTTGCTCCGAAGTTGCTGTTCCTTGCAATTACTATCGTCGGTAATCTTGCGCATCATAACTCGCTAACAACTCCATTGTTGGAAATCTAGTAACCTGAAACAGTCTTTAGAGATATACAAATGCAGACCACGAATACTAAAATATCAAATTGGGGTACCTTGCATTTTTAGTGAGATTGCCGCAGCACATATTCCTTTCTTGGGAGTTGTCCCAGGGTGGCGGGACTAGTGTCATTTGACGTGTTTCGTCGAGCTGAGTTGATTGGCACTGGTTTCAGCGTACAGGGAAAGAGTTACCTATGCTTCATTGTTTTTTATGTTAAGCCTATCTATCCGTCCTAAACAAACATTTTATGCCTTGCACTTACTTCCCTGTTCCTTTAGTAAATCTTCGTTACGGACAAAGCCCTGAAAACGGCTGTTTGGATACAATGTTGCAGCGGTTGCAACAGTACTTGTTACTTGCAACATTGTATTCAACCCGCCGTTTTCAGGGCTTGTCTATAACGAAGATTTACTGAAGGAACAGGGAAGTAAGTGCAAGGCATAAATTTTTTGCTTAGGACGACTAAATAGGCTTAACATCAAAAACAATGAAGCACGGGTAACTTTTTCCCTGTACGTTTCCGGACGCTGAAAGCGCTGTTGATGGACTCAACTTGTCGAGTAGTGTCCAAATACGTCATCGGTTTTCATTTTGGGCAACTCGCAGGAGAAGAATTTTTACCTTGCTGCTTTTGAATTAAAAAAATTGATGGTCTCTTATACTTTTAGGAAATATTGCATAGGTTACTGTAGAATGGTATTTTTGAAATATGTATAAAAATGCTTTATTACATAATATCCAACATTGGATGTAAAATTATTCCTTAACAATGTCTAGCTGAATTAAGCGGCTTATATGATACAGAGTCACCTGAATTGTACATGGACCAAGTTTTCAACAGTATTATTAAGATAGGCCAGGGCTGCTTTGCCGACGTGTTCCAAGCTCGATCCCGAGAAGATGGGAATCTGTACGCCGTGAAAGTCACCAACGATAAGCGGTCTTATGCTGATCTGTCTGAAGTAACACGGTTTGAAAAGGTGTTGGATCATAAGAACTGCGTGAAGTTTTATCAAGCGTGGCAGCAGCGCTACCGCTTATACATAAAAATGGAACTTTGCATGACAAGCTTGGATAAGTTGATGACTGCTGCGACTTCTTTAACAGAACATCAATGCTGGGATGTCATTGCTGACATTGGCTCAGCACTTAAACATTTGCATGACCACCAGCTGATCCATCTGGATATCAAACCAGCCAACATAATGATCTCTGGAAATGGCACTTACAAGTTGGGAGACTTCGGGTTGTTGTTGGATTTGTCTGAGGTATGCAACTATTTTCAGCTGCATATTCTTGGCTCATTTTTTTCCCTTTTTAATACATCAGGAGGCTACAACACCTGCTAAAGACCTGACAAAAATAGGACTCCGCACATCTGAAGGAGATGCCAAGTATGTAGCAGTCGAGGTGTTGTCTGACTGCATTTACACCCCGGCCGGAGATATCTTCAGTTTTGGATTGACGCTCTTGGAAGCTTCGACTAATGTTAACTTGCCGTCACGTGGCACGGCATGGCAGGAGCTGCGTAATGGGGTTTTGCCCAAGTATTTTACACAGAAAGGTGAGTTTAATTTGTCTATTATACTTTATCAATATACACTTGCATTGATAGTGCACATTTTTTTATTAACAAAATTGAAAAAAAATACATTTTTTATTTGAAAATTGGCACTTTTCTTTACGTCTTTAAAAAATAATGTCGAATATATTATTAGGTCATAAATATTGCCTCTCACATATTCTAAGTTTAGAACGAATTGAAATAAAGGATTTGGTGACTTTTCATATAAAATTATGATTTTTAAAAAGAACCAGGTGTCTGCAATCTTCAAATATAGTTATCTACTGACTTCAAATGACTGAAGGTTGTTGCAGAAAAGATGACTTTGCTTATCTTAAGTGTATTGGTTTAACTTGAATATTGCTTTTTTAGATAGATGTTTTAATATTTTGTTGTTTATATGGTCATATATACAACCCAAGTTCTTGAACAGATGCGGGATCTATTTCTGCAGTCTCTTATATCTGGAAGTTACCTATACCATTTGCTATTTGGGTCAAATTCTTTTTTTATTTTTTGATTTGATTAGTTTTATTATATAAACAGGAATCAAAGTATGCAATGCAGTACTTCTATATTTTCACATCACATTGTACCCATTTATACACTCTCTCATTTGTTGTTATGTATTTCGTTACCGTTTTGTCGACGACTATAGTGGATTGGAGTGGACCAATCCAATCAAGTATTTGGTTTGAAATATTTTGGAAGGTTGTCCAGTCAGTTAGTCCATCAGCTAGTTTAGGCATAGGTGGCTTTATCTGTGGTAAGTCATAAAAAGAGATGATTACTGGAAAAGATAACCAGAGTCCAGTTTATCTGTTACCATTTGTAGAATTGGTTTTTAAAGATTCTTATGTAGTACATTATCTTAACACATTGGCTACCGCAATGTATATAAGAAAATTGGTCCTTCTGGCCAACAATTTTTTTGCTGTTAGGGTGTAATTTAATGTCCTGTAATGCATGCAAAAAGTTTTTCCAGAAAAATAATTGTTTATAACAAAATTTTTGATGAGACCCACCTTGTGGTCATCCGGCCACATGGTCCTAGTAGCCGTGTGTCACCAATGTTGTGTCTTGCTGTAACTCCTCGAAACTTGTACAAGTATATCCTGTCAGTCAGAGTCGTGGTGGCTCACCGGGCAAAAAAAAAACAGAAAACAAGAAGTTACCAACAAACTTTTACAAAGGGGAAATGTCCAATCAGAGAAAGCTCAGCATTCCTTAGAATATGTTGGTCATAACAAGAGAGATCAATGTGTAGTTTATGAAAAATTTAAAAGAATCTGGTCAATCCAATGCCCAAAAAAGACCCTCTAGAAAACTAAATTGCATTGCATGTGAGAAGTTTTTTTTGTTGTGCATAACTGAATTGTTAAATTGTTTTTTTGAAGGTTTTATGTAAATTTATAACTACTAATCGTTTTCCAATTTATTATTAAATTTATTAATAAATCAAAATGCTGTTTTAGATGTTTGTTGCCACCTCTAGGGTTTCATCGACTAATAAGAATACCATGCCATCTGCAAATTTGGCAATCAAAATATTTTCTATGGGTAGTTCTTTTCCTTTTTTTTTAGAAATATTTGTTTCTCTGTAATATGTTGCAATTTTAGGTGAATGATCCTAGTAGATGTAGTTTGTCACATGTATATGGGTACTGGGTTTTAAAGGAACGCAAAATAATAATAATAAAAACGGATACACTTGTGAAAAGGGGATTAAAAACTACTTTTACTAGTCCTGAGCCAATATTTTACTTTTGCAACTAGATTGTGAGTAGTTGTCTGGTTAAATAAATGGATTCCTATACCAAAACTATTTGAACTATGTGAAAGGTCGGACATATCGAGACAATGCTAAGGACACTTAAAAAGATGAATATGACATATACATACTATGAGGAAAGAGACCAGTATTCTTAATAAAGAAACCATTTGCAAATTTTGTAAATGGAATTTTTGTTTAATGGAAATTGCGCACTTTTAAAGAGTAGGTCTGATAAAGAAGAAGAAACTATTGAATAAATTATATGCTATGAAGGTTTAAATAATCAGCGTTTCATAATAACTTAAATTTAGTCTAGATTTAGACTTCTGTAACCCATCGATTTTCGAAATTGCGTTGTGTACTCATCACTTGTTACAAAAAAAGTTTAAATATGTAATCATTTTTATTTACAGATTTGAGCGACGAGT
Source organism: Sinelater perroti (assembly GCA_036346155.1). Taxonomy (NCBI): domain Eukaryota; kingdom Metazoa; phylum Arthropoda; class Insecta; order Coleoptera; family Elateridae; genus Sinelater; species Sinelater perroti. Next base: position 8,968,816 of record JARFIY010000013.1, on the reverse strand, counting down.
TCAAGCATTTGGTTGATAGCATGATGAATGTTAAGTTCACTGAACGTCCAACTGCAGATCAGATCTTGGCTATGGAAACTGTGCAGAAAGCTCTTCACGAGCATGAGCAGGGCGTCCGCCCCAGCTGTGTGGTTAGTATTTTGTTTAATTCTAGTTTGTTACATTATTTTTGTTTAGTAGTATTTTTTTCAATTCAGGGCCTCCTATTATAGCTAGAGGTACAGATATTTCCTTATCTTTTGTCTTATCTGTTTTTCATATTTTATATTCACTTGTTTATTTTTTCTCAATTTTTTCACATTTGTTTTTCCTGTTCTCTTAATTATTAATATATACTCAACGGTCCCAGTTTCTAGTTTCTAGATTTTTTTTATTATTGGATCTATTTTTATTGATACTTCTCTATAATTTTCATTTCACATATCACTTAAATTATCTGTTGATACCTATGACTCACTTCCATATGTGCATAAGTACTAATAGTATTTTTTTATCTTTTTTTGTTTAAAAAATGGCATTTATTCCATTTAATGTTGTCTTATAAATTCTATTATTTGTCTCTCTTTAATTTTCCACTTTCCAACCCCAATATATTTTGTTTGCTTGCAGTCTATTTTTTATCAAAATTGCAGTATCTGCGTTTTTTCATATCATTTCCCTCTATTTTTGATTTAAATTTTTCCTGGTTTCTCTTTTACTAATTTTACTTTTTCTCTTTGTTTTCGTTAGTTCTGAGACAAGTTCTTTTATGGCCTTTTATAATGCTGCTGATGTTTTCATTATATCTTTAAATTTGTTCATTATTACATCCATTTTTATATTATTTTCTCCGATATTTTTGATTCATTTTTTCTACTTTTTTATAACTTGTCTTCATATTTAATTATATAAAAATTAATATATATAAAATAATCTAAATTGTTTTCTGTTGTAGATTCTCTTTTTGTATTAGTCATATTCATACCTATTACTACTAATTAATGGTCACTTTCCACCTCATATCTTACGCAATTGTTCAATGCAATATTGCGCATAGGATACTTCTCAAATCAATGGAAAGTAGCACAGATTGTCGTAATCTCTAAACCAGGAAAGCCTCTCAACGAGATACAGTCATACCGTCCAATAAGTTTACTACCGGTAGCAGCCAAAGTACTAGAAAAAATAATGCAAAGAAGACTCTCGCAAATACTTGACAATAACGATGCAATCCCCAACCATCAGTTTGGCTTCAGACAAATGCATTCTACAACAGAGCAAGTACATCGTGTCGTCAACAAAATCAATGACGCGTTTGAAAATAAACAATATTGCTCAGCTGCCTTTTTGGATATAACACAGGCTTTTGACAAAGGGTGGCATATTGGACTGTTCTACAAACTGCGATCAATCTTTCCATTAAATTATTTCCTTCTTCTAAAATCCTATCTCCACAATAGACATTTCCTCGTCAAAGTTGGCACTGTTCTCACAAAACTCTATTCGATAAATGCTGGGGTACCATAAGGCAGCATACTTGGGCCATTGCTCTATGTAATATATACGGCTGATCTTCACACCACAAGTTTTAATAGCGACGTTTGCTGATGATACGGCAGTCCTAGCCATTGATGGCGATCCAGCTGTTGGCTCACAAAAACTACAAACTTCTCTGAATTCAATACACTTATGGTTACAGAAATGGAGAATTAAAGCAAATGATAAAAAATCCGTACATGTAACTTTACTACGAGAAGGGAAACGTGTCCCCCCCGTTAATCTACAACAAACAATTACCGCAACAAGACGACGTAAAGTACCTTGGTTTGTACTTGGATAGAAGACTTACCTGGTGGAAGCACATTCTTACAAAGCGAAAACAACTAGGTTTAATTCTCACCAAAATGTACTGGCTAATAGGGCGATATTACTTAACATCGAAAATAAACTCCTCATCTACAAAGCTATTATTAAACCAATCTGGTCGTACAGCATTCAGCTTTGGGGAACTGCTTCAACATCAAACATAGAGATTCTAGAACGTTTCCAATCCAAAGTGCTCCGCATGATGGTTGACGCACCGTGGTTTGTGACAAATGCAACAATTACGCACAATCTGCAGATCCTAACGGTCAAGGAAGAAATTCGCAATTATAGCACAAAATACAAATCTCGACTCAGTGTGCACCCAAACGATTTGGTAACAAATCTTATGAATCAGCCATTAAACCACAGAAGGCTTAGAAGATTTACTCCCAATGATTTATCAAATAGATTTTAATTGCATTTAAGTAAGTTAGTTTTAGTTTAGATGTAAGTTTAGCTTCTAAGTTATTTTCCCATCAGTCACACTAGGTCTAAAAACCTTTTATATATGAAGAGTGCTACTGAGCACTCTTTTGCATGTCATAGCTGTAATTGTCAATTAATTTGCTAAATGTATTCTTACAGTTTGCAAATAAAATGAATGAATGAATGGCTTAACACCCCTTGGAGGGGTTTCGCCGCTTCTAAGGAAGCTTTCGAGATCCTTTGCGGAGGATCAGCCCGTCCGGTTTTCATCTTATCTGCTGGCATATTTTGTTCCACCCTTTTCTGTCCCCGACCATTCTCCTTATTTCATTCATTCCCATTCCTATCTTTAGTAGATCATGTTTTACTTCGTCCATCCATCTTGATTTAGGCCTTCCTTTCTTTCTTTTCCCGGCTGGTGTCCAGTTCATGATTATGTTCGTAGTTTCCTGCGGGTCAGCCCTTAATACGTGCCCCAGCCATTTTACTCTCTGCTGTTTTATTTATTTTTTTTTTAACTATGTCCACTTCAATCTCCTGTGCTATTTCGTAGTTCATCCTTGTTCTATATTCGTTTTCTGCACTTTTAATTGGTCCTAGTATAGTTCTATATATTTTTCTTTCCATTATCCTTAGTTTTTCCTTTTCTTTATTCGTTATTGACATTGTTTCCGCCCCGTACATTACTATTGGTCTTATCAGAGTGTTATAGATTCTTTTTTGTTTTTTTTTTTTTGAAATGTTACTTTTCAATAATTTCTTATTAGCATAGAAGGCCCTGTTTGCTGATATTATCTTATCCGTTATCTCTGTTTCCCTTTCTCCATCTCTTGACACCATAATCCCTAAGTATTTAAATTTGTCGACTTCTTTGTATTCGTGATTTCTTATTTTTAGGGATCCTTCTGCGGCATTACTTCCCGTTCTCATGATTTTTGTTTTGTCTTCATTTATTCTTATACCGACTTTTTGTCCCTCTGTTATTAACTCTTCAGTCATATTCCTTAATATATCTCTTCCTTTGGCAATCAGTACTAAGTCATCTGCATATGCTAACAGTTGTGGCCCCGTCCTTACTGTGCCTTTATTTATTCTCCGTTATATATTCTATACACATATTAAAAAGTGTGGCCGAAAGCGCATCTCCTTGTCTATTATAAATTCACTAGTCCGTCCTTTTTGGGTCTTTACACTGACTCTGGGTTTTTCAAGCGTCATCATTATAAGCCTCTTTAATTTAGTTGGTATACCTACCTCCTTCATTACTACTAATAGCTTGCCTCTATTGATGGAGTCGAAAGCTTGTTCAAAATCGACGAATGACATTTCCATTTTTATTCTATATTCCTGTGACTTTTCTATTATTTGCTTTAATATGAATATTGCGTCGGTTGTCAATTTTCCTTTTACGAATCCGCATTGATACCGTCCAATTTTAAACCTTGTTTTTTCTTGTAGTCGTCTCTGTATTATTGTTGCTAGTATTTTATAAGTTGTGTTTAGTAGCGTTATTCCTCGGTAATTTCTGCATTCTTGGTGATTTCCCTTCTTGTGTATCAGTACTATTTGTCCTACTTCAAAGTCTACGGGCATCTTTTCTTCTTTCCATATTTTCTTTATAAGTATGAATATATTTTCTATTATATCCGTATTTTATCAGTTCTATATTTATACCGTCCATACCGGGAGTCTTTGTATTGTGACTTTTGTTTACTATTTCTTTTACTTCTTGTATCGTAGGCTCCTCTATCTCCATTTCTATTTCTTCATCTTCCATTGCTGGTTCCCCTGCTTTTCATTTGTACTCGGTAATTCTTTGAAATATTCTTCCCAGATTTTTTTATACTCGTCTTCTTGTTCTGTTACTTGGCCTTGTTTATTTTTGATTCCCGTTATAGGTTTGTATCTTTTATTTTGTTTTTTGATTTCTTGGTAGAACTTCCTGCTGTTTGTTTTTCTGCTTTCTTTCTCTATTTTTGTGTGTGTGTGTGTGTGTGTGTGTGTGTGTGTGTGTGTGTGTGTGTGTGTGTGTGTGTGTGTGTGTGTGTGTGTGTGTGTGTGTGTGTGTGTGTGTGTGTGTGTGTGTGTGTGTGTGTGTGTGTGTGTGTGTGTGTGTGTGTGTGTGTTGTATGTTGTATGTATGTATGTATATATATTATATATATATATATATATATATATATATATATATATATATATATATATATATATATATATATATATATATATATATATATATATATATATATATATATATATATATATATATATATATATATATATATATATATATATATATATATATATTGGTTTTGACTAATATTTCTTTCACTCCTCGTTACTGATCTCTCACTCTGATTTTCTGGTATTTTTAACTTTTATACATTCTATTATTTAATTCGAAGCCAGCGTGGTCCCGTGGTTGAGGGACGGGCTGCGATGCTGACTGACCCGGGTTCCATTCCCGGTGCTCTCTGATGCCTGGCGAGTGGCCTACTCAGTCACTAAAAATAATTGAGTACCTGCGTTCACTCGAACAAGGGGTAATAATGGCGGTCGTCTTAGGCGCGGTGCTCGCCACACCGCCCCGCACCAGAGATGGTGCGCAACGACCGGGCAGAGAGAGCGAACGTATGAGACCCTTAACCTCTCAGTTCCCAGGCCGTGCTCCCGTGCGGGGCGTAGAGCCTTACCATTATTTAATTCTTCTTAATCTCTGATATGTTTTTGTTGTTTACTATTATTTTTCATAATTCATTTTTTATTGTTACTTTGATTCTTTAGTTTTTTTGTCTTTGATTAGCAATCACTTTGTTTATGGACTTTTATAAAACACTTCTACCATTTTACTTACTGAAGTGGCTGTTTTCACTGGCTATCAAAAGCAGTGACTGATGTTTTCTGGAATTGCTTGATCTGTATTTTGATGATATTTTTCAACTTTTCCAGTGCCTTTGGATCAGTTTTGTACATCTGATTTCTGAGATAAATCCAAATAAAAAAATCTCAAAGGTTTAAATCTGGTGAAAAACTTTGTCAATCAATGCCATTTCTGGTCTTTGCCTGCAATAGCAGAATTGGATCTCTATAATGACTAACGATGAGAACCAGGTATGGGCAGGAATTTTTTTTAAACTTCTTTGTAGTAGACCTCGTCATCAATTATTTTGCTAAGGAAAATCGGACCAATTTTCCATGATAGGAAAACGCTGAGTTTGGGGCATAGAGGGCATAGACATCCATTTCTTCATTTGATTTTCTCCAAAACTTCAGTTGCAAAATTGAGTCTTTGGTTGAAAATTTTTTCGAGTGACTAATGGAATTCGATCTTATATGAAAACATCAGTTTCTCATGAAGCATCCTCTGAACAGTCAATTTTGATATCTCTGTGACTGCTTGCACTCTCGGTGAAGTTGTGTTCTCTGGAGTAGTGACATTGGCCAGCTGAGCACTCCTTGACTCGTCATCTCAATCTGTTTAAAATCAATAAAAATAATTTTTATAAATTTGTCATAAAACATGGTTTAATGAAAGTTATACTAGCCTTTTAATTGTGTTCAATTTATCATGCGGTCAGAATTTGTCCTGAAGTTCTCTGTTGGCATCGATGATTGAAAATTCATTTTCAATAAGCTTTCATTAGAACTGCTCATTCATGATGCACTCCCATAATTTTTATGTTCAAACCTAAAAAATATGTAAATAAAATTAATTTAACTATGTATTTTCAACATTTGGCTTCGTTTTTACAACGGATATGAAACTATTAATTTAGTAAAGATATATTTTTTCTACATGATAAAAAGAGATAAAATTTGGAAAGATAACATAATTATGCAAAAAGCGATTGGACATGAGCAACTTGCAAATTCTTACATAAGGCTTATGTATATTATAAACACAAGCCAAATATTAGGTATAAATCATGTTTAACATATTACAGGCAGCTAGCTTGTGCTTATGTCCATTATGAATGAGCGCTAAATGGTCTCAATGGTGGCCATTGTTTTCGTTGATAATACAAAAATTATTGCACTTTTTGAAAACAAACAAAAAGTTTGTTTTCAAAGAAGCTTTGAGATGGCGTCAAAAAAATCTTCATTATATAGTTATGGGATAAGTGATTTATTTAATGATTTTTAAAATGATATACAGGCCCTTTGGGAACCGCTTTGGCAAGCAAATCTACAAGGAGATTTTTGTGCGGTGTTTCCTTTTGTGATGTTGGATGTTGCACCTGCACCGATGTCCATGCACTACCTGTCTGATAGCAGCCTCACTCCATCATCTGCTGCTAACCTGGAGGCAGCGAACTCGGGGTATGTTAAGGTATGTGTAGTTTGAAATTGTTGCTATTATCATTTTTTCAGTTCGCCCAGAGCGGGCCCCAGTGGGATTGGAGGGTCCCCTGTCACTGCCCCCGGGCAGGATCGCACTACTCGGGTGCGTCGAATTTCTCGCAGATTGCTTTTTTAATTTGAGAATTACCTTATGTAAATGATCTCATCATAAATAAGTTTGTGATATGAATTTAATAAGTCGTTACTTTCCAAAGGTTTTGATCCTTAACCATACTTACTTTTTGATGGTATTATTTTTAATGTTTCTTCACTTATTAGGTTTAAGTTGTGTTTGACCATCGCTAGATGTTCAAAGATTGCAATATTTCCGTGGAAAGTTGTAGTTCTGAGTTTTGTTTAATTTTATGAATACTTTGACTGCTATAGAATTAAGTTTATGTTCAGGGGCAGTTTGTAAGAATATTTTGTTAAACAACTTTCCACGATGTGTTTTGAAAGTTTTGGTTTAATGTATTTGTTTATACTTACACAGCAATGGTTTACGAAGTGCCTAATGGTTAGACATTTATTTGAAAGCCCATAGTGATGCTTTCTGTGTTACAAGCAGTTTGCAATATTAAAGATTTGTTATGTTGAAAATGAGAGTTGCTTTGCTGTTGCCGTTTTTATTTTTAAACTGCTTATTACATGAAGGGGTAAAACCCGTTCAAAAATTTCTTAAACTGACATGGAAACAAATACAACATTAATTTTAGGTTACACATTCTCTGGTCATTTTGCAATTACTTGTTCCTTATTAGATTTTGAATTAGCTTAACATGTATACTTCAAAATCAAAGCGTTGTTGCATTTACTATATGGTTTAGTGTAAATTTGTTTTCAAATTTCAGTAGATTATTTGATATTTTAATTCTAAGAAAGTGAAGTACTACTCGAATACTATTTTTAAGACTATTCTCGTGCATTTCTTCAACAGTACAAATTAAATATTATTAAAAATGACATTTAGGATTGAAATATGTTCATTAATAAAATTTCTTTGAAAGTTTTTACATTTTATAACAAGTTCTGCCAATATTTATGTTTATTTCACTATGTTACACTTTCAAAGTTATTTTGTTAATTGCACAGATTTTAAGTAGTTTTATATATTTGATACAATGTATGTTTTTAAATCAGTATTACAACTTTAGTACAAAATCAAAAAACCTTTTAAAATAGTTTGTTTCCATGTGATACATCCTGTTTGTGTACCTTTTGAGATATTTTATAAGTTTTTGCAATACTAAGGTTAAGTTCTTCAATGTTCGTGTTGTAGTTGCTTACTTTATTTAATCCATACATTTACTTAATGTTGAAACTCAGAGTGAGAGTTTATTTTTGTGTTGTTTCATGAATAAATTTTGTATCCAAGTTGTATTTATTTCTTTTGGGTTTTAAAAAAAATTTGATACAAGAATATTTATCTTGTCTATTTGCTATCCTTTGTAAAATTGTGTTGTACAGAGTGTGGTGCACGTAGAAAGGTTCGTGAGTTGTCCAAGCAATTTTTTAAGTCGTAAGTGGATAGTATTTCTAAAATTATTTCAAGTTCAATTAAAACAAATTTAACTGCAACTGAAGTCTGCATTTGCCGTATCTTTGCCAAGCCGAGTTAAAGGAGACCATATTTTAAAAATGTTCCTGTAAGTCTAGGAATTAGATCCAGTTCAAGCATTTTTATGGGAATTTTAACATTGTGTTCGTTGGTGTTTCATAGCATGGATGGTTGCAAAATTGCCTACTTAAGTTTCCATGCAAATTTAGATCATCAGTTTTCACAGCTATTTAATTTTTGGTACCCAACGAACTTCATTAACTTGAGCCACTTTAAATACCGCTGATTTAACTTGAAACCTTGAAAAAGTTAATTTCGCTTTCCTTGTTTTTAGCAACTCTGAGCTGACTAATAATTTTAAACCTATACCACTTAAAATTCCCGTGGAAATTTAGGGCAAGAGTTCCCAATTGGCGTCAGTTGAATTTTGAAAGGAATTTATGGATTACTTATATAAGTAAGAATCCTTTTAACTACAAAGCCAAATTGGGAGGAAAATTGCATTAGTTTGTTCAACTTTAACATCTTTGTTTCTTATTTTTTCAAAAATTTATTAAGTATTGTGCAAAATCTTAAGAGACATTCTAAAGGGATTAGTTGAAGAGATTTTTTATAGGGGAATTTTTAGTCTAGGAAAAAGTTAAATTTACTCTCAATATTCTTACATTAACTTTTTTCCCTGTAATTATATTGTAGTGTTTAATCTGTAGTAATTGTTATACACACACTTTTAGTAGTCCATCGAAGATCATGACATCTCTTTTACGAGCTTCCCAACTTTGATTTTACTGGGATAGCCTAGTTAGACCTGCGCCTAGTGTTGCACAACCTTCACTTTTTCTCTTGTAAAAAAAACTTGATTTCCAAACGCTAATGTTATTGTACGTACAAATATACATGTGAATAATCACAATAAACCTTTAAATCTAAATTTTGTTATAAAAATTCCTTAATTGGAATATTTTATACTTCAAATGTCATAAAAGTATGAAGGAACATGAAAAAGGCTATATATACTATTTGAAGATGCATTGAGTTTCTTACTTCACCTCTTCGTACTATTATATGTTCAACAAATACATATAGTAATAAATCATCATGACGACACACCCCTGAAACGCAAAAAGATATGCGCCGAAGCCAGGTCTGCAATGTAGCATTTCTAACAATATTTTATATTTTTCTTTGCGTTAAACAGAAGAATCAAAATTTAAAAACGCTTACAATACACACTATTATTAATAGTGAGATACAAATGAAATCGCTACTTCTAACCACAACAAGTTAGCCGCAGCACTAACACGAGTGCCTAAAAGTACCTGCACTTTTTTAAACCGGACAATTATATAAAATGAGCGGGGATTTTTGTCAGTTTTATTACTATATGTATTTACTGAACGCATTATAGTCATCTCTTCCTTAACTTTACTTACTACAGTTGTGTTCACATAAGTTTACTGACATGCCTCTAATTCGCTTATAAGTTTTCATTGTTCTGTAATTTACCATTGCCCCCATCCATTATGTTCCTACAGCTTCACACCGTGGTCTTTTTATGCTAGATTTAAAAAAATTGATTTATATAAATCATGTTAAAAATAACTTCCAAATACGGCCCATATGACTATACAAACGTTCAAATTACCAAATCTGCTGACTTGAAAACAAAGAATTTTTAACATGCTTCTTCATTTGAACACAGTATCGCAAATCTTGCAACATATCTTAACAATTCTTGTTTGCAGTAGCGCGTCAAAACTGTTCACTTTTGTCACTTGTCATCTAGCACCCAGTTAGATTGTTACTACACCATAAACACGAAAAACAATAAATGCATAAAAATCGAATTTTTTGCCGTGTTAAAAAGCTTCACAACTTTCTATAAACCTATTACTCACTCAGTCAATTCCAATTAACAACCTGATCCAGTCAAGGTACTTTTACTTCCTGCTATGTTAAAAAATTTGAATTTTGAAAAAAAATTTAAGAAATGAATGACTTCTTGAATCCAATGTCGACTCGTTATCCACCTCCTTCCATATCCGCACCGTTTCATTTGCATTCTTCCCATTCCTGTACCAGAATTCAATGAATTGCACTCTTTGAGCGCTCGAGTATTTCTCGTTCGGAGAAAACATTTTCAGTAAGTTAAAACGTGTGTTTTGTTGACATTCGATAGCTCTTGATACCACATGACACTCTGATCGGATAAGTCGTTAACAGATGGCGATACCTGGGCCATCTGCATAGACTTTCTGGACAGGGTGTAGTAAGGTTGTGACATGATTATAAGAGAATCAAAACTCGGAGTATTTACATGCTACCTACGGTGAATTATATAAGTTGCCTAAAGATACCTGTGGTTTGAGCAACACTGCAAACACTTATAATACAACTGAAGTAATTAAACATATTTGTAGAAGATTTAATGCAACCATTGCTGAATAGCATTAAAAGAGCGCATCAACCATTTTGTTACTAATGATAATTTTTTATTGTAGTTAATAATGGAGGAACCCTATTTGTTTCAAATTGATGCTTAGAAAGCCATATGCCAATTAGAATATGGATGAACACAACAAGCTTAAGTGTTTGAAGTAAACCAAGCCCGATATCTTTGGAAATCAACATACCAAGAGGATACCAATGCTGCTTTCAATTTCATATAGATATGAATTCGATTCAGCTTCAAAGTGACTTGCTGCTATTGGAAGTTATCAACATAAAACTAAATAACTAGGAATTAAAGTTATGGTGACAGGTCAAGGTTCATTTTCTAGTTGCATTACAAAAATGTATGAGTAAGGGTACAATATTTTTTTAGGGTTTTCTTTGGTGCTCATAGGTACATATATTGTTATATTGTTAATTTGAAATAATCGACTTTGAATCAATTTAAAACTTCTTAAAAGAATCAGAAGGGGAAGGAACACTTATCATAGTTATGTAACCTGACCCCTTTGTTTTAGTTCTTTTGAGGCTAGTAATGTCCTCTAAAGTTTTGAAAATACATCTTCCGGTTCGGTAATAACTAATATTTAAATAAAGAAATTGTTAAATCGTGAGAAATAGATAGTTGACATATTAGCTAATATAGACAAAAAAAACTTGATCTGCAAGTTTTTAAATTTTCCATTTGACAAAACTATATGAAGAAAACCAAATAATTTATTTAAAATCTTAGCTATTTATTCCAAAAAGGCACCAATAAAATCAGCAATCATCGGCATAGTTGCATATAATGAATTAGGCACATATGAATAACATTTTAATGGAATTCTAAGTATTCTTTCATGTTCACCTACTGCACAAAAAGCTAAGTAGTAATTCAATTCGTTTATGCAACTTAACATCCTACTTTTTTAATTTATTAAGTGATAAATTGCGTAATGTTTTCAATATAAAGTAGATATTTATTTTATACAAATGAAAGGGTGGATAAACCATCATTTTGTTATTAAATTTAAGTGCCAAGAACCATAACATTAATTAAGAGAATTTAATATAAGCCCAGTATTTGGAGAAATGAAGTTATGATAGAAGATCGATTAGGGCATGGAATGCAAATTTATGCACATATTTATTGTTAGAGACCTTTAGAATGACCTTAGAATAGTTAGTGGTATATAGATTAACAAAAAAAAAATAATTGCGGCAGATCAATTTGAAAATCAGAAGTAATTCGGAATCATAGAAGTGGACTGATATTTACTGAAAAATATGCAGATTAAAAGACGGAACATTGATGAATGAAGTTAAAATATTGTGCTATTTAGGAAACAGTAATAGAGATAGAGGAGACAACTGAAAGATTGCTGATCAAGTTTGGGCTGATATTGCTTTTGCAACACCAAAGACATTCAATAGCCTTAATAGATTATAGATTTTTGTTTCGGCAAGATTATAACATATAGCAATTTTGACATGAAGGTTTCAATCCAATTGAGCATTTAATCTTCAATACCTCATGGTAACTCAAAGGTATGCAAAGATTAATTAATAGCATGTAGAAGAACTATTGTAATCTTTGCAGGTTCAGTTTTGCACAATTTTATCGTTTATTCTTTGGATTTAGAGAAATAATCGATTTTAATAATTTTTCATGTAAAGTGATGATCTAATTAATTTATCGTTTTGCTCCGAGGATGGAAACCAGATCTGAAGTGACCAGGCTTTCATTTTGTTAATAATTCTACTGTTCTCTGAACATTTGTATATTCTGAATTGCAGTGTATGAAAAATAAAAGGTTTTTTTTTTTGAAAAATTAAGTAATTTCTGTGCTATTTGAAAAGGGAAATTTTATTGAATTAACTCATTACTTCTGATTGTTAAATTATTAACTTTTTAGTCTGCAAATGATTGTAAAATATTAAAGTTATGAGTAGGGTTCTGTTACAAACAAACATTTTGGTGAAGAACAGAATGCGAGCTCCAGTCACTAGAGACCCATTTCCTTTGTGCAAGGATTAAAATGGAATTTACGACTAACACATACAAGTAATGTTTGTTAATAATACTTTGATAAACCATCTAGATTTATTTCATTTAATTAGAACTAACGAGCTTAAATTGATGGTGAGAAAAATAAAATGCTCTCAGTTATTTTATTAAGTGTTCCGTAAGTTTGCAAGGGAGCAGAGATTAATTCGCAAATTACATGGAAAATTCCCAATGATAAATTATTAAAAAAATTGTATTACGTATTAAGAAAACAAACAGAAGTATCACAACTATGATTTTATAATTGTGATAAGCTGTTAATGTTAATTAATTACGCTCTTTTTAAAAATAAATAAGGCCCATGTATGAAAACCAAATATTTTTTAGGATATACTAAGCAGTTTTGATAACCATATTGAACTTTGTCCATGCTTACTGATACGTTACAAACGGTGCCAGATAAGAAATGAACCCAAAAGAGGATAGTCCATATAAACAAATAAATCATACTATTTAATACTAATAGCCCTCTCTTAAGTTTCATAAAAATTAAATTGTTTACGTCCGTATGAAAAAGAGCAAAGTAATTTTTTTGAGTAAATGTAATGTTTATAAAAAATTTACGTTACAAAAGTTAGATTAACTTTTTAATAAATTTATTGTTTAGCTCTCTGAACATGAGCAATTAAAATAATATTCGGACTTCACTTTTGGAGTTACCATGAATCAGTGGTCTAAAACTTAGACAGGTGCATTAGACCCACTGGTTGAGAAATGCAGAGATAGCAGGAAGGTGTAAGGTCATGAACCTTGTTCCGTGTGTTTTTAGTATGAACTCAATAAAAGGGCAACAAATCACTTATGCTCCATATTTGTTATGCAGTTTAGATTAACTGACGCAGTGATATAGCCGTAATTTTTAAGTTTTATCCATATAGCATGGAATTTGGGTGAATTTTAAAGCATCATGGATATGGAGCAAAACATGAAGGTAGAGGTGCATGGAGATAAAAACAGAGGTAATGCCAATAGTATGTGCCTCACAGTTGAGTTGTGTGTTGTTTGTGGAGATCGAGCCTCTGGCAGGCACTACGGAGCAATTAGCTGTGAAGGTTGTAAGGGCTTTTTTAAGAGATCAATTCGGAAGCAATTAGGTTATCAGTGCCGTGGAACCAAGAACTGTGAGGTTACAAAGCATCACAGAAACCGCTGCCAGTATTGTCGGCTCCAAAAATGTTTGGCTTGTGGAATGCGAAGTGATTGTATGTTTACGTATTTTTTACGCGTGTTTTGCAACTGTTGTAATTTTAGCTGTTCAACACGAACGAAAGCCAATTGTAGACAAAAAAGAATTTAGTAATAATGCATCTGTACCAGCATTTAGTTCAACTAGCATAAACAAGATTTTTATACGTAAAGATTTAGCTACAGAATCTTCCGCTATTATTCCGTCAGCATTTAATCCATGTGATCTTGCACTTCCATTTCTCAACAAACGTTTAGGTAAATCATTTTATTCTTATTTAGTCTGTTATAATGAAAACACGAGTAACAAATCGAAAATGTGGTATTATAACCTTATTTTGCTTGTAGCGAGCAGTACGGTTGCTGAACTCTCTTATCATATGTCTCCAAGTCAAGCTAGCATAGAAGACGATGTTTCAATGGATAGTACAAACACGGGTCCAGGTGAACTCAGTGATGCATTAACCATGGCAAGAGATAAACAAATGATTTCCAAAGCATTAGATACGATGGCACGAGTACAATGCCTTAACGGGAGTGATTTTTCTGCTTTAACTGGCGAAGAAAAACTTTTTGAATTGGATGGGCCATTGTTGCAAGACCAACACATAACTTTTAATCTACAAATTCCAGGACCTGTTCCACCATATTTAAATGTTCATTACATATGTGAAAGTGGCTCACGCTTGCTTTTTTTATCCGTTCATTGGGCACGTAGTATTCCTGCATTTCAACTGTTAAGGTAAATATTTTTATAAACTTAAATTTACTTTGGTGAAAACTAAAGTAAAACAAATATTGGATGTATGATGACCAATAAGTCACTACTTCATAGATTTTTCTATAGTGTGGCATGTCTATGGGGGTGTACATTTATTAGAGGTCAAATTCTATATTTAGTATACAGTACTGAATCATAAGAAAATGAAAATTTTTATAACAATTATTTATGAAAGTAATAATTATGTGATTGCCAGCGTGGTCCAGCGGTTGAGGTGCAGGCTGCAATGCAGACGGACCCGGAGTTTTCTGATGCCTGGTGGATAGCCTACTCGGTCACTAAAAATAATTGTGTACCTGTGTTCACTTCAAACAAGGGGTAATAATGGCAGTCGTCTAAGGCGCAGTGCTTGCCGCATCATCCCGCATCAGAGATGGTGCGTGACGACCAGGCATAGTGGCAAACATAAGAACCTCAACATTCTCAGTTTGTAGGCAAGGCGTTAGAGCCTTAACATTATTATAATAATTATGTGTGTGAGTTTGTAGTCACATAGTTAAGGTACTTTTTTTTTTAATCAATGCAGAAAAATATGGCAAGCAAAAGAAATATTAGTTACAACATTAGTTACTACTATTTGGCTGGGAATTATGGATGTTAACAAAAACCAAATAAATTACAGATATTTGTAAACAAATGTTTAAGCAAAATCTTTGATATTTATTGATCCACAGAAGACCAACAATAACATAAAAGAAATGTATAGCTCAAAAAAGTAGTGACCTAAATTTAAAATGGAGTAAGATGAAATATATGGCTAAAAACAGTGAACAATGGAAGTAATTCGAACTGCATTGTGGAAAAGTCATAAAGTATGGTGTTAAAAATTCAGGACCAGCACTTCTGAATTTAATCTTATGCCAATGAAACGCGATTAGGCACCCTATTTTTCGTTATGAAATGAACAGAAGTAACAATAATAATAATGTGCCCTTTTACCCCATATTATTTTGTATATCTATTATCTATCCAATCAATTAGATTCATTAAAATAGTTCATATTTTATGCAAAATGACCTTTAAGATCCTAGATCTATTAGCTACTTGAGATACTTCTTAAGTTTCATGTTCAGTTACTTCCAGAGGTGCATGATAACATTCATGTTAAAACTTTCTGAAGCTCTTAAAAGCTAGAAATTTTTTTCCATTATTGTGTTTATTTACAAGGATTGGTGTTTTCCTTATTAGACTGATGACATGGAGCACCGTCTTCTCGAACCAATATTTTTCCAAGTTAAAAATACCTTGATCACATAATGCCAATAAGCTATCTTTCATTATATTAACGTATTTTTTGCTGTTCAGCAGGAATTACGATTAGATCTTTGAGTGAATCGATGTCTGTGAGTCATGAAATAATCCTTTAAAAATTAAAATTGGTCAAAGTGCAGACGCATTTTCCTTCTTTAGTATTTGAGTATCAAACCTAAACGTGATACTTCCATATAGTACAGCTCTAGCACATAAGTTCGCTCAATCATCAGGATATGCGGTCAGCTGTTTACTAGGACTGGAACGTTTTAGAGTTCTGCCACTTAAATAGTTCTTCGATAGCTATTTGAATGTTCAGTAATTTACATATTTAAATAAAGAGTTGTGTTATAATAAAAAGCTTTAATTGAAAACAATATTGAATTATAGATCTTTATTGTTCCTTATTTCTTTTACTGGCTAATACTGTTTGGGAATTGTAATATATTTTCTTCACTAACTTGTAAAAATCTTTTAATCTTTACTTGAAAGTTCAGAAGTGGTGTTTGTTCAATTGAAATAAGTGCTTGAATTTTTAGTCTTCAAGTATTTGAATATTCAATAGAAATTTTAAGCCTATCCTCACGTATTCGAATTATTCAAACCTAAATGCTAGCCCTAGTTCAAATATACCTGCGTTTAAGAGTCCTATTCTGTGGTTATTGTTTTAATTTTAATACATATATTTCATAATAATGTAAATATATATAATTAATGCAAAATATTAGGTTTAGATAGAATGATAGAATGTGTGAAGCATTTACTATTAAAAAAAATAATTGAAAATCATCCTTGATCTTAATACTACCTGTTAGCATTTTATATGGTATATTATGACCATTGCAGCCCCTTTGAATAACACTATTAATTAGCCTACTGCCATTAAGTAGAAGTTACAATTATAATTTCTGCCCCAATCAATGTTAAACATGTCAATTTTTTTTAATATTTAATAACATGTCAGTGCCAGTATAGCCAAGCATTTGTAGCGTTTGGCTGCAGTGCAGACAGATCTGGTTTAAATCCTGTAGCTCTCTGTTGCCTAGCAGGTGGCCTACTCAGTCACTGAAAATAATTGAGTACCTGTGTTCACTTCGAACAAAGGGTAATAATGGCGGTCGTCTAAGACGTGGTGCTTGCCACGTCACCCCGCATCAGAGATGTTTCAGTTCACAGGCCAAGCTCCCTCGTGGGGCGTTATTTCATAAATAGCTTATGGGTTGTTGTCACTCCAATAACGTAATTTAGCCGATAAAAAAAACAACTGCATCATCATGTTTTCTTAGATATTTTTGCGCATTTCCTTCTACAACAACCATCTTGTACGTTTTGGTGCAAAATTTACCATACAGTACGACTAGAAAAATAAAGAACAGCATGTTTGGGTCCAAATCAGAGACTACAAAATGGAACGTCTCACTGCATTGACGTTTTCCAGTGTTTGCACACTCTGAAATTTTCCTCCTCCGCTTCTCTCTATAGAGTGCTTTTAAAGCTCTCCATAAAATCGTTTTTTTTTCTTGGGAAATGTTCCAAATAGTTTTAACTGTGAATTATTCATCGAGTTGTGTTCTGCATCATTTCTCCATTTATCAATTTTGGTTATTGGTGTGGTAGGAAAAGTTGTAACTTGACAAATTAAAATGGTGAAATGTAGATTTTTCTTGTTTTTTATTTTGAAAAACCTTTGGAATATACTGACAGATCCTAATAAAACATTTCTTGGGATTTATTATTATGATTTTCCAAATTACATGACCACACCTAAACTAGTGAAGTATGATATACACCACATTTATCAGTATAATACAATGTAATAATTTAACAAATCCAACATTTATTTTATTATGAGAGGGTATTGTATTTGTATCATACATACATTACATTCTATAATGTTTCTATTGATTCAAAATACACATCTAGGAGTTTAAAATTTATATAACAAATACTTATTTCCATTATAGTTACATTTACAAATTCCTTAAAGCAAATAAAACAGTAAAAAAAATTGATGACGAGTATTATTCATAGAAGTAGAAAAATATAAAATTAAAAGTAAAATAAAACTAATTGGACACAAAATATGAAATGAAAGCATTACATGTCATACACAATAGCTTTATCAAGCTATTGAGCCCCATGGCTGTATTTTAGAAATGAGGTTAGCCAGGGTTCAAATTTTGGGTACCGTCCTAAAATCACCATTTTAATCCTATAAATTATTTCACTGATAGATGTCTCATAATAAATATAAAAGGGTCAAGGAAACACTAGACACAAAATAAAAATGTCTGGACATTTAATAAATTTTTAGGGCAGTATCATCGACTTTAATTTAAAAATTGGTGTTACAGAAAAAATACGTGAAAGTTGAACTTAACAGGTCCTATAAATAATGAAGGATGGAAAAAAGAATGGTTTATAACAAACATATATAGACATATTCAAACTGATGAACAATTTGCTAACACAACTATACAACCATCAATTTTTATTGAAACTAAATTCCAGAAATGGTGGGAGATCAAACAATAGATTTAATAGAAAAAATGACACGGGGTAAATCAGGGCTGTATATTGTGCTATTGATTTGCGTTTATGAAGTTTTTGAAGAAAAATAAAATGCAGAATAGTCCAGGCCAGATCAGCTGTTTTAAAAATAATAAAGATCCTATGCACTCCCTACAATACTGAACACAAAAATAAGTTTTCAAAGATGCCATTTTTTCTCCTTACTTCTATGAGCTTGACAAAAATCTCATTTAAGAAAAGCCTTTGAATTTGGTTGTGCTACCATAGCTTAAGAATTTTTTAGGTAAACCATGTTACAAACTGAGAAGTGTTGCTTAGAATTGGAAAAGAAAATGATATATTTAAAATTACAAAAATCCTAAATAAGTCAGAAGTTAAAATTTTAAAAGAATTAGATTGTGTCCAAATAAGGATAGTAACAAACGCCATTTACGCTTGTACCCTTCCAATACAATTATATTTTGAACAAGTATAGCTGAGACATTAAAAAATGCTAATACCTGTAGATGTATGTCTAAGCCATGCGATTTAAATACAAATACTTTGAAATTTGAACTGAAGAAATGTGCAATGGCTAAACTATATAGCAAATGAAATTTTGAAATTTATACTTCTAAACGGCAGACTGTTCCAAGTATATGTGAATTGAATAAGATACCATTCAGGATAATATTAGTTTATTAATCTCTGATATATGCATAGTATTCAATAAGTTTGTAGACAAATATGAATATGATTAAAGCTAAGATAAAGTACTAAAATATAGTAATTTGTTTATTACCTTTGCTTCATAGGTACACCATATTGTAAAATTACAGGTAGTCTTTGATAACTCCTCCTTGTGGTACTCACATTGTCTAGAGAACTATGATGCCATTCATTCTTATCCAAAAAATTGGCTAAATATGTTTACACTAAACCTGATGATGCAGGCAGTGTGTGATGGTAAAATTCGGTTTTATAATATTCTGCATTTACTTTGACACCTAAGGTAATGGATTTTAAAGAAAATTTCCCAACAATGACACTATTGGCAGTCTCAGAACAAGGAATATATCTACAATTAGCAGGAATGTCCCGTGTTCTGACAGCATGAACATAATTATTTTGAGAATTAAAAATATATTGTATTCCAAAGATAAATTTGCCATTGAAGAATTGTTCGGGTTTTGCCTCTTCTTTCTAGATAGCTTCTGTTAACGCATTAATTTTACTTTTCTATAACCTCGTATTTTCAAGAAATCCATAGAGCTTTTGCTCTTGCACATTTCAGAGATAACTTCTCGTTCAACGTATTTGTTTTTAACACTACTTATCATATAAGGACTTCTTATAGCACATAGACGAGTCCATTTTTGGGGTCTTTATTTAAGCCCATTACCTTAAAATTTAGTTAAAAAAACTTTCCATCCTGTACAAGTCTTATAGTGTTACTAATAGAACTCTTTATGCTTGTACCAATGTTTCTAGCCACCTAACAAAATTTTACAGTTACAATTGCCTAAGATTGTCTATGAATTTATTGGACACCATGTACATTTGATAGTTTTACAATTACACCAACTGTTTGTACTATTATAAGTTGATATTCTGTTATTACGAATAACATAAATGACTAGATGTTGGAGAGTTGTATATAAATATGAAACTTAGTAACTTTGAGAGTGGGAATAGTGGAACTGTGTTTTACCTAAGAAAACTAGGAGGTACTCTTAACAGTGGTGTTCACAGAAATACTAAGCCACGTCATTTGATTTATTATTTTATTTTACAAAGAAATATATGATATTGTTTTCGATGGAGAGAACCAATAGATTGTTGTCGGTTACTTTCATTCTGACCTGGTGCAAACATGTTTGCAAGACAATAATAGATAATTCAAATGGGTTATTTCCATCATGACTTAAATGAAGATTATTTGTTTTAAATTACATATTACACGCCATTCTATGTAAACATTATACCTTTTTACATATTTTTTTTGTAAATTCTCTAAACAACCTTTGATTACAGCACATTATATGGAACATGAGAAATATTTTAAGAAATGTACAACCCGTCAAAACATTTGAGATTATGAAATTTAAAGACAAGAGAAAAGGTATAAACAATTTGGAATGGTAGGTTTTTAAAAACGAATGCGAAAATTATAATATAACCAATAACTATAGAACTGGGATAAATTATTTTGCCATTTTACTAGTATGATTATTATAAGTAGTTCTAATTTGCATTGACGCATAAAACATTTTAGAACAATTTGTATACTATTTGTTTTCTAAAACTCAAACTGACTTATTTCATGGAGTTACTGAGACTAGAACAAATAACAAACAAAATGTTGTAAAAAAGCTTTGAGAAGATGAAATTGGATTTTTCATAGATTTGATATAAAAATGTTTGAAATGATGATTAAGTTAAAAAATATGGGCAGTAGATTCAGCTGAGTAAGAAGAGTTTTTATATTTAAATTTAAAAAACATAACGCATATAATTAAGTTATTTAATGGTAAGCCTCTAACGCCCTGCATGGGAGCACAGCATGCGAACTGAGAGGTTTGCTCACCATCTCTGATGTGGCATACATCACGCCTTAGACAACGATCATTATTGTTCGAAGTGAACGTAGACACTCAATTATTTTTATTGCTGACTAGGTCACCCGCTAGGCATTAGAGAGTTCCGAGAAATGAACCTGGATTCGTCAGCACCAAAGGTCGCCCCTCAACCACTGGAGCAGGCTGGCAATTAATTAAGTTATTTATTGTAGTTAAAATGGGATAGTAATTTATTTAGTGAATGGTTTACTTTGATCTCAAAAATACCATAAAACATTTTTTTAAAATGTATTTTTATTATAGATGCACCTTAATGCAAAGGTGCATTTCTATTTTTAATTTTTTATACAAAGGACATACACTATCTAAACATTGAAGAGTATAAATTTAAAAAACATTGATTAAGCTGAATATAAATGTAATTTTTTTATTTTTTCAGTTCAGAAATGCAAATAACGTTACTCCGTAATTGCTGGGCTGAATTATTTGCACTTGGGCTGGCTCAGTGCTCGCAGTCTCTCTCGCTATCAACAATCCTGTCATCTTTAATAAGTCACCTACATACTTCTATAGCGCAAGATAAAATGTCTGCTATGAAAGTGAAGCAAGTTACAGACCACATAGTCAAACTTCAAGACTTTGTAACCACAGTGAACCGAATGCATGTTGATGAACATGAATATGCATATCTCAAGGCAATCACATTATTTTCTCCTGACCAACCAGGTTTATTAGTCAGGAAACAAGTTGAAAAATTCCAAGAGAAATCATTTCAAGCATTGAAAAATTATATTGTTAGTAGTTTTCCAGATGACACAGATAGATTTCCTAGGTAAGTCAAATTTAGTTGATAGAAACTATTTTTATATTCTTTAGAATTTATTTAGTGTTTCTTTTTACATACATTTTATAATTATTGCTGATGCTCTTTAGTAGTATTATATACCATAATTATAGTTAATTAAAAATAAAATTGTATAAATTAAAAAAATACTCTGTGAATGATTGATGTTTATATAGAAACATGTCACAAATTTCTAAAAGAATTTCAAAAAGAAAGAAATTATATAAAATCATTTTCAACTCAACATCATAATGGTTACAGGAATAGTTTATTTTGATGAAAATACGATCAGAGAAATTTTACATAATAATCTGAATATGCCAAAAAGGATCATATCATCTTATCTTCTGAGAACAACTTTGATCAATGATAGATCAGAATTGGTGATCTGTAGACAATGCAGGAAAATGTTCATTGTAAATGGGAATGGTGAAATGATTGTCTTCTTATTAATATTGATTTTTATGTTTTTAAAATACACAATAAAATTAAATAGCTAGATAAGCGTATGTGGATTATTATTAAAATTTGCTTTTTACAGGAGTTATCTAACACGGATTGGTGTCATCTGCTACTCTAGGTGGTGAATTTAAATTTCACTAGCAAGATAAAATTTCTCAACATGTTCTGAACTTGATTTTATTAGAAATTTACAGAGCACTACTATAATACCAAGAAATATACTCTTCTTCAAAAAAATATTTCACATTTCATCATTTACCAACATTTGGTAACAAATATAGCACTTTAATAAATATAGTTTAAATTAAGGCGGCTTTACACGACGCTAGTAACTCTTACGAGTCACTAAAACCGAGTACTCACTTTTAGTACTCTCCTTGTGTAAATTGGTCTACTGGAATACAGAACACCAATTTACACAAGGAGAGTACTAAAAGCGAGTACTCGGTTTTAGTGACTCGTACGAGTTACTAGCGTCGTGTAAAGCCGCCTTTAGTCACATATTAATTGAAATATGAAGTCTCAAAAAGGAAGGGAAATTTAGTGCTATCACTTCTTTGTAAAAATCAAGTTTAGATAGTAGTTGCTAAAAATAAATAAACATACAAATCTACCTTTTTAGTTACAAGAGAACTATAGAAAGAAATACAATAAGCCTATGAAAAAGTTCAAAGTCAATTAGAAAAACACCATCAGAAGATGGAAATACTTTATAATCAGAAACGCTTAAGAACATAATAAAATAAGAATAAGTAATATGTTAAGAAAGATGTCATAGCAGGAGAGATAAACAATTTCAAGTACTAGAGGATAGAAGAAAAGCGAAAATGACATTTCAAAACATGAAACAAGATAAATAAGGGGTATCGAGGAAAATAAGAAAGTGATAAGCAGATGACAAGGAGATGAGTTTTATATTACAACTGTTTTAAAATAGATATTATGTGCTATTTGATGTAGTAAGTGTAAGGTCTTCAGTGTTTTACACATGAATTGTTTATACATGATCAAATTGCATGCCAAACAACAGTTGATTGTCTCATTCAATTATGTAAGCCAGCACGTTTGTATGCTCTTTGATTAAAATGCAGAAATAACAGACAGAAAGCTAAATATCTGAAGAAGGTTATTGAAAAATGGCAGATAATGTTTTGAAAAAGCAATACAGGCAGGCATTGAAGAAACCAAGGAACATAGTTGATGCATACATATTTAAAAAGAAGAGCATGTTGAGGAAACCCACGAAATGCTGGTGGAATTGGAGAGGACCAACGTTGAGAAAATAAGCAAGTGACTTGTCATTCCGAAGTGTTATTCATTGGGTATTAAAAGATGATCTCTGGTTAGATAAACAGATATTACGTACTCCACCTAATTAATACATCAAGTACTGGCTTATTAAGTTCATCTTCAAAAATATAGCAAGGCCAAAAATACCTAAGAAGAATGCTAGCAGTTCATGAAATTTTGCAAAAATCGGATGAAGAAGCGCTTTTGCGCCATAAAGGCAAAGAAGAAATATTGTTGCACTTTGTCATAAAGCTCAGCTTATTCAGAACATCATCAGTAGTATCATCCCCTCTATATTCAATAGATATTAACCCTTTTGATTACATTTGATTTGGTCCCGTAGAGTGGAGTTGTTTATTACAACTGAACCGAGTTTGACTCGAAACGGCTACACAAGAAGATACAAATTTAGTCTTGTATCAAAATGTTCAATACTTATCCAAGCATTGGCAGCGAGTTATCAATAAGAACGGGAATTATATTTAATTATAAAATATTTATGTATATCATATGTATTTTGAATAAATACTTCATCCCCAATTAAACAAACTCTGCACAGACGAAAAGATGAAACAAATAAATATATTAGAAAAAGAATTATAGTAAGAACTTCACAAGTTCTACAAATCAGTAGCAGGAATCAAAAAAGGGTATAAAGATGAAGGTAAGTTAAAAACGAAGAAGCAATATTAAAGGGATGGTTGGAATATTACAAAAAAAACTGAAGTATTGAACAAGGAGCAAGTAATCAGCAGGTAGAAGAAAATGAAAGTTCAAAACAAGAAATAAGATCCCCTTGCATTAGAAAAGATAGTAGAAGCTGTACAAAATATTTACTTTGTCAATGATACAAATGTGTAAAGAGAATAATCAATGTACTGGATCGTCCTATAGGCTTTCACCAAACACATGACCAAGCAGAATTAGAAAACTGCCCGCAATGACACTTAAGAGAACCATAAACCAAATGAAGACAAATGGTGATAAATTTTCAATAATAAACTAAAACAACAAAATGCACTTTTTGGTTGTCACATTTTTCAATATGACTAGAGTAAGTCAGATGATTTTTTGTTGGCAAAAATATAGAGACTGAAAATCAATAAAACAAAAACAAAATATATGATCATAGAAAGAACAGATTTGCAAAACATCTTAGCATTAGAAAACCGGGGGGGCTGGGGGGGGATATACTTCCAAAAAATTTAACAGACAAGGAGATCGATAAAAGAATGGTAGTAGAGTGCAAAAATATTTTCTTAGGAGAATGATAGATGGAGACGAATAAATATTTAATTACAAGAGCCTGAAAAGTCCATCGGAAAAGGAATAAAGTATCAAGAAGGATTTTTAAAGGACAAGCAGAATAAAACTGCAGAGGATGACTAAAAAAAAGTCGGTGATAATGTGTTAAGATCAGTACGACAAACTGGAAAAATGTGGTTTGGAATGAGGAACAAGGAAAGAAATCAGTATAACAGATAAACATAGCGATAAACTGTATATAGTGAATACAGAGAGGATAATTAACAAAAATATTTAACAATATAAAAATTAGAATTATGATTTATTGGGATATGAAAAATTAAAATTCAGAAATTAACAATGGTAGATAGTGAAGGATCAATAATGCTTAAAGGAGTTTGATTAGGATACAGATGGTGGCTAACACTAACATGGAAAAAGCGTTAGACAAATCAAGCGAAGAGTCAAGGGTTATATACCTAGCCTTATTAGCAGAAAATGAAAATGTAGAAATGTGTATCAAATAGAAAGTTGGAAATAATCAACATAATTATCTAGTTTTGGTTCTATTGATGGTATAGTAATTATAGACTACTGATGCTAATAAATGAGACTAGAAATCACATGGGGAAAATCAAACTAAACCCCAATAGATTGTCATCTTTATAAAGATTTGCAACATGTGGCATTAGTATTATGAGAATGAACCTTATGCAATAGAGTAACTTCTTAATATGTCAGGTTATTATTAACAATATAACACTAATAGTTTCTGTACAACTATTGATTAGTTTCTTTCATTTTATTATTTTATAATTTATGGAACAATAAATTGTCTTGTGGTTACTAATTTAACATTGTACCTTTGTTTACTTACAGTAAAACTTTTATAACAGACACCCATGGGGTTGAAACCTTTGTCCGTTATACAGAGATGTTTATTGAGAAGGGATGCTTCTTGAGAGCAAGCTGATTTTAAAATAGCCTTCCTTGAACATTTCATTGTTAAATTGTCACTGACCCCCATTAGCTTTAACCAAGAAATCTTGCAAGAATTCCTCTAGTTCCTTAACATTTTTGATTTCCAAATGAAAAGATTTTTTGAACAATTTGTGATCATTATTAGAATGACATGATTATGAAATATATGATGACCTTTAGTACATCAAGATCTTTCCACTAATTTTTATAATTATAGTATTATCATGTTTGATCAATAATCTAAAAGATTGATATTTGAAGGAAAATATACATGACGAAATTTCAAAATCCGTAAATTCATTTATTGCTTAAGACATTCTAACCATTCTGTTACTCTAAGTAACCTTTCGTTAGCTTTCTTTTCACTTTATTGCCTATGACTAGTATGTAAAAAAGAGTAAAGCACTTTTTGCTATTGCATCTCCTTGTAACAAAGAATTCTGTCAGGTAATATTCAAGTTTCTCACACACTTAATTGATAAATGTTCAGTGATGCTGTTTCCGGGCATACCATTCATTTGAAGCCTTAAGATTTGAATTTCAATTTTTTTATGCAATTTATATTTTTTGACTTGTTGCAATTAAACCATTTTGAGCTTTTTTTCACTAGTCTTATTCTTGCAATTCTTAATTTTGAATCTTTTGATTTATTTTAAACCAAATCTTTTTAGTATGCTTATTAATCACCATCTTTTTTAAGCAAGCTTCTGTGACAACCTGACTGTACTGAGGAAGATTTGAGTCCAAATGATCATGCAAGTGATTATTAAAATGCATTGATGACTGCAAAAATAAATATGGGATAGATACAAAAATATTGAGGGATTCATTTAAATCTCTTGTGAAAAATAGCTTAAATCTATAAAAAAAATTTGTATTCAATTTCTTATAATTGTAATATAATAACTAACACGAAATTTGACAAAAACAAAACAATAACGTTTTTTATCATATTGTGGCCATTATAGAAATGTAAATAACAATAGAAAGTAAAATTTGTATTTGTGGCTAAGACAAAATTGTTTGTTAAGAAGGGTGTTCGTTGATAGAAGTTTTACTGTTTGCAAAAATGAAATATTAATACTCGTGTATAATAAAACAGGTTACTACTACGTCTTCCTCCATTGCGTGCCTTGGATCCACAGGTTTTAGAAGAATTGTTTTTTGCTGGATTAATCGGTCAAGTTCAAATAGATAGTGTTATTCCATACATTCTCCGTATGGGAAATGGTGTGACAGGTATGAGAATATTTAGGTATGAGTAATATGTTATTGAGCATCGTTTGTAACAGGCAGTTGTGGCAGACAAGTGAAGTCGGAACATATCGATGAATTTGTTTGAAGTGAGCTAGTTTTGTCTTGTAATGTGCAATGTTCCTGAAGGGGCTTTAGGTTTTTATCTTCTATGTTTTCGTGATATCTATACTTTTATTAGGTAGTTAATATTTTTATTCAAAGCAAATACCGCAAAGCGTCCATTGTAGTGCACAACTTTGTTGAAACTTAAAAAAAAGCAAATCAAAAAATAATTAACCAAACTAAAAAACAATAGAGCGCTCACTCTCCATCAAGTTAATTTCTTCCAAAAGTACACTTCTATTATAGGTGCGTTTCAACTGCAGGTGCCCTTCTGTTACGATTTTTATGAACCTTATTTTTGAAGGTTTACAAACGCGCATTTAGTACTTAATATTGTAAGTATGTATTTAATTTTGCAGTGCTGCATAGTATATTAAGTAATTGTAATTGCAATTGCAATGATTTTATGTACCAATGTGAATGTATGCATGTTTGAGTAGTTAACTGTTTCTTTCATGTGGTATTAATACTGGTATTACTTAGGTTCATAGACACCTTATTGTATGTTCATGATTTTGTATAGGTTTGTAAATTTATTTACTTATTTGCGCTGATTTCAGAATTGTAATTTTATATATTGAGTTATAGAAATTATAGTAATGTTAGTAACTTCAGTGCTTTGCACATTTTGCTATGTGATACTATAGGTCTGTGCCTTGAACACGGTTTTCAATTTAACAATTCTAAAATTTCTACCAACATAATTTTAAGCAGTACACACCAACTGCTGTGGCGATACTGTAATTTTGAACTTTTAAATTTTTATACCGACACTTTTTAATAAAGTTTAATCAGATTGAGATTATTTACTTCCTTCTTATTTGCTTATAGTTCTTATCTCTTATCTTGTGACAACAGAAGCAGCTAACATCCTGATAAGAATTACATGGCTTAATAGGTGCTGTGGCTTCAAGTCGTCTTTATTTGATCGGATTTTAAATTTTACTATTACAAAATGATGCGTTGCACTTTGGCTTATATATTTGGAATTTTAGTTTTGTTTTTCCTCGTATTTGTTGGTAAGTAAATGAAGATTCACAAAATAAATATGAAAGTTGAAAGCACGTGATATATTCTGATGCTAATTATATCTGTGATAGTGCTTTATTATCTATTAACCGGAAAAGGCGAAGACATCAGTCTTGGGTGGTAAGTTAATTTTTTTATAAATAAATAAATATACATACATAATCCTTTCCTCTTCTACCTCACGGTGTCGAGGTATAAATAAATAAAATCATGTTAAATATATGACAGTATTTGATATAATTTTGTTTTCTCCACCATTTCTCTCGCGCTATTCAGTCATGTGATATTTTCTTCTTTATATTGCTTTAATTTTTCATGCCCTGCAATCTCTTCTCTTTGTTTCCTTCTTTTTAATTATTTTTTAACTCGTTTGTGGGTGATGCTTGTATTTCCTACATGTATCCAGTTCCTATGACACATGTCACTAATGATTGCAATGTTTGATGATAATGTTTTTCATCATATTACACTGTCTTGTGCATTTGAATCTTTGGTAATTGTTTAGTGCTTGAGCATTTCATAAAAAATTTTGTAATATGGAAATGTTCGTTATCAATCAAGGAATGCATTCCATGCTGTAGCTCGTCTGTAACCCCTGCACCACTTGTCACAAACTTTGAAGTGCACACTCACGATGATTTTGTGACGATGACACTTCTCAAACCCATCCAGCTCTTTCTACACATCTTTGGTGTGACACGCTTTGCAACGTATTTTGACAAACAACAATTTGTCAAGCAGCTAAGTCTGTCAAAATAATCTGTAAAAAAATTTGTCTTCAAATAGCCTAGAGGGAGCTAGCACTTATTTCGGGAAGTAGGAACTCACTTCAAAACCATTGCTATAAAAGAATGAGTCTGCTAAAAGGTTTCCAAATGCCGAATTTCAATATTGTACCAAATGTGAGGGGGTTACAACCATTTTTATAGAATATCTGCTTCAAGTACATCAAGGTATTAGATAGTTACGAATCTTAAACTCTTGTTTAATTAATAGGTGTTCTGGTTAGTTCTGATCAGTGATATCTATTGTAAATAATTAGAAGCTAATTGTTAGTACTAATGTCGATAGATGCCATATCGATAGTTTTGATATGTGTGTATAGCATATGATAGTTTCCCTCCATTTCATTCAGTTTTTGCGTGTTACAAGACGGAACGTTTTAAAGTGCATTTTCGACATTCGTTACTTTTCATGTTTTATTTGAAAAAATTAGCTACCATAGATTATCAAATGCTTGTGGAAGCTTATGGTGATGAAGTTTCATCATATCTCAACTGTATATTTTGATTCAACAATGGTGATTTTGATGTGAGTGACAAGGAACGTTCAGATTATCCAAAAAGCATTATTAGATGAAAACCCGACTCAAACACTCGAGGGAACTTGTAGGAGTATTAGATGTTAAGTCAACCATTTTAGAAGGAAGAAAAATCAGTGTCATATGAGTGGTCACTTGAACATCACCATTTCTTTGCTTGCTAAGCAGTGTAAAAAAGTTTTTTGTTTTATATTGTGATAGAGAATGAAAAATGGATATATTTTAATAATCCCAAGCGCAAAAACTCAGGAGTGAACTCTGGATAACTGTTCACTTCAGCTCCAAAGCTCAATATTCATAGCCACAAGATTATGCTCCGTATCTGGTGGGACAAGCAGGGCGTAGTCTACCACAAATTACCGAAACCAAACAAATACCGTTACCGGGAACCTATACAAATAATAATTATTCAATTTTGATAAAAATGTTCACCAGAATAGGCCTGCAATAGCTAGTAAATGCCGAAAAGTGATCCTTTTGCACGATAACTCGGCCTCATGTAAAAAACACTGCTAGACCTCCAATGGGAAATCTCGTACCCCGCGTTTTCTACAGACCTGGTCCCATCAGATTACCACTTTTTCCAATCAATGCAGCACGCATGACCAGACACGCACTTCCGTAATTTCGAAGAAGTGCAAAAATTGATCGACGAATGGATTGTCTCAAAACACCGTTTGGTTTTTCGGCATGGCATTGGCATGCTGTCCGAAAGATGGAAATAGCTCATAACTAATGATGGGAAAAATTTTGATTGACGTATCAATTTCTTTTCTATGTTAAATAAAAGCCCTTTAGAGCAAAAAAATTTGATCAGAACTAAACGAAACACATAATTATCTTCATTTTATGAGGATTTTAGTCTCTTTTTTGCCCATAGCAAATATTTTTATAAAACTATCTTTCCCTTTCCCTTTATAAATATTTAAAAAACTATACATAAACTGATAACAATATTTGAATTTAAATAAAATAAAATTTGTTTACGTAGGTTTTTGATAAGTACATCGCCATACATGTGGGCTTTGACAGGAATCGGTCTTTCAGTTTCATTATCAGTGGTAGGAGCTGCAACGTAAGATATTTGTCTGTATAATTAAAGCAAATTATAGATCTCCCTGTTAAAACAGGGGAATTTACACCACAGGGGTTAGCATCGTAGGAGGTGGCGTAAAAGCGCCGAGAATCAAAACAAAGAATTTGATCTCGATCATTTTTTGCGAAGCTGTTGCGATATACGGCCTAATCACAGCCATCGTTCTGTCAGGAATATTAAACGTAAACAAATTGCGGTGCGTTTGTGCGTTTTGTAAATCGTATTCATTTTAGGAGTTCTCAGCAGAGAAAGTTGCGCAAAGTGAAGCGCTGTACATGAAAAATTATATGGGGGGTCATGTCTTATTTGGTGCTGGGCTCAGCGTGGGACTGGTGAACCTGTTTTGCGGGTTAGCAGTCGGGATTGTAGGTTCCGGAGCAGCCCTGGCGGATGCTGCCAACCCGGCACTATTTGTGAAAATCCTTATTGTCGAAATTTTTGGTAGTGCAATTGGGCTTTTTGGCTTAATAGTAGGAATCTATATGGTAAAATTTCTCTTTTATTGTGTTGCTTATTTTATTTACGGTTTTTTTGTAGACATCCAAAGGAAGCATGGGAAATGATGCTTAATAATACCATTCGAATTGAAGATAATTGTAAACTTTCTAATTAAAGCGTATTAATGAATAGTTTAATTCTGTGCATTATCAATTTTAAATTGAAATTGTAGATAATAATGTAAATTTGTTATAGTTTGTAGAAATACAGAAATTAAATACGACTGAGTTTCTTCTATGTTAATAGGGCCCTAAAAAAAGTCTAAGAAATCTAGTATAGCCGTCTTGCTAAATTATATTTCGCTATTTCTATTCTACAATTTTCAGTGGTTTTGCAGCCTAACTTAATGATTATTGTAATTTATTTTGACTTTTCACTCTCTTTGAGTTGTCCCGCATCACACATTTGGGAAATCACGTGCCATCTGCAGGTGGCTCCATTTACCTCCAAAGTATCGCACTATATGAATAAAATATTTGTATACGTTTATCATAATTAAAAATACGAGTTTCTAATAATTTTCTAAAATGCCTGAAAGCTTTTTGAAAAACAGTTTTATACGTGGCTAACTTCACGCAGGCGCACGAATTTCGCACTGTTACGTTGTGGATGCTGTGTAACCTCTTTTATTTTAAGATTACACGAACCCTAAATTAATGCTCACCACGAGCGTGCAGTGTATGATTGCCGCCGTTACTTGTGATCCATAAAATCGGTGTTTCATAGATAGCACTGTAAGTTAAGTTTCGTGTATTATCGATTTGCTTCGGTCACGAGGCCACATTCATTAACGATTGTTCGCGCAATTTTCACGTGACGGCTAAATTCAAAAGGTGGTTTTGGGAGTGTAGCGATTTAACCCTTTCTTTTCAATAGAAATGCAGGCTCTTTTGGGGAAAATCTTTATTTTCTGTACAGTAGCGGCCGTTGTAATTTTATGTAAGTAAATATTGATAAACGTATGATTCGTTTTGTAAATGAACACTAAATTTGCGCTAGCTCTCTATCATGTATTAACTGGAAAAGGTGAAAGGGTGAGTGTTGGATGGTAAGCTGACAAAATGATTTCCAGGTGTAATAGATGATTAATTATACTGTCCAAGGTTTCTTGGAGATACATCCCCTTATATGTGGGCCACCATTGGGATTGGCTTATCTGTAGCTTTATCTGTAGTTGGAGCTGCTGCGTAAGTTATGAACCACTTATTACACTTATTTATGCATGACACGGTTTTTTTTCACTAGTGGAATTCACACAACCGGTGTAAGCATTATTGGTGGAGGAGTAAAAGCACCCCGAATTAAAACCAAAAATTTAATATCAGTCATTTTCTGTGAAGCTGTTGCAATATATGGGTTAATTACTGCTATTGTCCTATCAGGTTATTTAGATGTAAGTATTGCTTTTCTTAATTATAGAATATTTAACACACCAATAGTACATAGAGAGCTTGGTCTGAGAGAACTTGTGTTTTTATAGATTTTTTTATTTGCTACCATACAAGAATTTTTTGAGCAATTATGATTAGTAACCTAAATATATGAGGATGAATTGATATTAAAGGCAACAATTTAAGTTATATAAGGGACTTTATTTTCCCACATAAGTTCGACACACTTGCCCGATATTTCTCCAGATTTGCAATTTCTTTGTGGAAAGATGTTTTTTAAGGTACTCAAAATACTTATTTATGTTTGCATCATTTAGTCCAATCGAGGAAGTTTTAAGATTCAAGAGTATATGGCAATTTGAGGGTGCTAAATTGGAAGAATTTTAAACATTAGTTCAGTCAGTTTTGGCTCATTGACCTGACTTGAATGCACCAATACGTTGTCATAATGGAGCATCGCTTTTTTCAGATAATCCCAGATGTTTTTCTGTGATTGCTGCCTTTGGTCTCCCCAAAAGTGCCCTGTTGTATTTGCTAGTAACAGTTTTCCTCCTGTCTTTTAACAAAAAACTGACACTATCCCCATTTCAGCGGATGGTACGCATTTCAGGGCCAGTTCACTTCATACAATCTACTGTTTGAATTATGTTTCGTTTCTGGTTTGATAGTGAATCCAACTTTCGTCTATAGCCACAAAATGCTGTAAGGATTCTTCTTAAATACTTGCAGTCAGCTTATGATCTCACATGAATTCGATTTTGTTCTAAAGTGAACAGATGCGCCACCAATTTTACGTCAAGTCGTTTCATATGTAGTAGATTACAAATATTTCAATCACGGCAGCGCAAATAATGCGCGCGACAGCGTCACGCAAATCCGGTCTCAGGATTGGTAAGTGGAAACTTTCTTAGGAAATCCCGTTGAAAAGGTGTCGTACTAACAAGAAGTAAAAGGAGTGGGCAAATTTTGGAAGGAGAATCGAAGAGTTTATGAATAATGAACAACTCATAAAAAACATTAGGCGGAAAGCCAATGCGCGCACAGATAACGAGGCAATACATTTAAATATTTCCCGTCGAAGGATTTTCTCAGCAACGGGAACAGATGGGTAGAAAAAGCAACTTGATTTTTGAAAAAAAGCAAAATAGGATCACCATTATTAGAATCAATAAATAAAATTGCAAGAACTTAAAGAGGACACGGCGAGCACAAGCATCAAATTAGAACCTTCAAAAAATCGATTTTTTGCATAAAAACTAATTTAATATTATAAGAATATGTTCCCAATATTTAAAACGAAATTTGCAGCCGATCGGAAGCGCAACAAATCTCTTGAGCAGCGTTGTGGCTCTAATTGCGCGCAGCAGGTATAAGTACTCGCCCGGGACGGACACTACCTTTCAGTGTCCCCTCATTTAAAAGACCCATGTCATTCCAGAGTAAAGCGGATTAAGGTTAATGTTCCACAAGAAGAACTTGGGTGGATTTTTCAGGTAGACAGCTTTTCTATGGTCGAGACGGTTGAAACTCGCATCGATCAGTACCGTTCTTAGTTAGCTCTGAAGTTCCGACTGTACAGAACGACAGTGCAAATTTGAAATGTCGTATCCCAAAGACATACACTCCGAACCAAAACAAACATCGAGTTCCATGGTAATCACTTTTCAAATAAAGAGCGAAAATGAAGAAGGATGTGAAAGTGCGAGTGCAAGAAAACTCTCCAATGTTAGTGCTGATATTAACTGGAATTGAATCGTTTCATCTAATATTCACCGTTTTTACAGCCTTGGCAGAATGTGAAGTTTGAAGAAGCTGGGAATCAAGGCCTCGGTTTCAAGATAGTTTTACTTGGCCGCTGTGGTCAGGAAAATATCAAGTCAGGACTGCTAATTAACATTGGATATAAAGTGAATCGTCGGATGGTGTTTGTTATGCGACTCTTAGGCTTTGGCAGAGAGGGTATTAAATTATCCTGCAACCTCGTAGACATTTGTAAAGCAATAAATGCATTTTGTACTCCTGTACAAAATTTTTGAAAGCCTCTGTAAGAGAGCTATCAGAGAAGAAAAAAAGTTCAATGAAGAACATGACAGGCCCATTTTAGATTTGAAAGACTTTGGAGATGGCTCCTGGAAAAAACGTGGATTCAAATCGCTGTATGGAGTTGTAATGCTCTTAGGGTTACTAATCTGGCAAAATCATATATTTAGTTATCAAAAGTAGCTATTGCCGTTCATGCACATCTTGGAAAAACAAGGTGAATACTCCAAAATGCTAAGTGGTATACAAATCAAGTGGTACAAAAAATCATGAGGACTCAGCCGGAAAATAGAGGTCGATGCGATTACATAAATGTTTTAAGATCAGAGAAAAAATATGATAACTACATTGGGACGGAGACTCCAAAACTTTCAAGGCTGTTTTAGATAAGAATCCTTACGGTGATGAATTTCAAGTTGTAAAAAGGGAATGCCACGTAGAGAAAAGAATGGGTACTCGGCTCGTAAATATAAAAAAAAAAACAAAAACTCGGTGGTAAGGACAAGCTAGTGGATTAATTAAAAAAAACTCACAATCTACTATGCTCTGGAAATTAGAAGAAATGTGAATAGTATTAAGGGAATGAAAAAAAAGTATTATGGCCACTTATTACCATTTGATTTCTACAAATGAGAAGCTGCAGCAAGAATATTGTCCGTCCGGCAAAGACAGCTGGTTTAAGTGACAGAATGGAAATGCGATTAGAGCAAATTGGATCTCTTCGATCGCCCTTCTCCACTCGATCCAATAGTCGCAACACATTCTTTCAATTTATGAAGATTTATCTCAGGAAGAATTATTTTACAGTTGCTTGGGGGCTCAAAGTTTCAATTCTACGATTTGACATTTAGCTGCTGAACATCTCCAAGAATGAACCCGGGTCTGTCCACACTGTAGTCCGCGCCTCAACTGCGCGACCACGCTGGCGATGATTTTTAAATACTGCATCTATCAAATGCGCAAGTTTAACTATGCCTCTTTAGCAGTTGTTTTAGTATTTTTAGAATTATGGGACTTTTTGGGTTTGATATTTTTTTATTTCGTTAGCTACTTCTTTGGCTGTAACGAATTCTGTTTCTTGGGTATCTTTTGATCAATTACTTCAAGTGCCTCGTTGGGTTAGAAAATATTTTCTAGGTGTTCGACAAGCAAATCTGCTGTTTGCTTACTGTTTCTTGCCAAGGTGCTATTTTTCTCATATGGGTGGGATTTGTTTAATTGCTGCAGCTTTCCAAAGGGAATAATATGTGCTTTGGCCATCCATTAGTTCACTTAGTTATTAATTCATTCATTTTTGATTTCCTGGGTTTCTCTTTTCAGTTTTTTTTTTTGTTTACTCTTGTTCTATATCTTTGCTACTCTTTCCTGGCATTTCTTTTTTCTTTTAACCAATCCCATATTTCTTTGGGACAGTTGACATGATTCGTTTTTCTTTTAATTTCTGGCGTATTATATTTTTTTTTGATGTTTTAGTTGCTCTATTATTTTGAGAAAAGCTTTCCCAGTTGCTACCTTTGTTTGTTAGTGCCAAATTTGGTTGCTTCATTATTATATTTTTTACTAAGTTAATGGGATTGGAGAGTGACTTCCTCTTCTACTTCCATATAGTTTACCGTTATATTTCTTGAAATAAAGAAATCCGAGATGTCTGGCATTTTATTGATGTCTTTTGGCCACTAAGTGGATTTTCCAGTTGAATTCTATTTAATTCGATTATTGCTTGTTGCAGTTCTTTACCTCAATGAGTATTTTTGGCAGTGCAGTTGCTTCTTATGATGAATTTTTTGCTAATTTTTCGAAGAAGTTTACATACTCATATTTTTGTATTCTATATCTTGGTGGTGAGTACCACAGTTATTTTATATATATATTTTTATTTTGATGCTCCTCGAATTTTTTCCATTTCATATCTTTCTCTTTCATAATAAATTGTTATTTTTGACTATAATTGCTATTTTTTGGATGCAGTGCATGGTACCCCTTAAGCTTGAAAACGTTTGCTTTGTGAAGTGTTTCCAATATCAAACATATATCAATATTCTGAGTTACTAATATTACTTGTAACTCTTGATGTTGCAGAAGTTAAAAGATTGACTCACCAGTTCTGATATTTTTCAAGTTTGGTTAGTTTCTCAATATTGATTTGTTAAACTCATCCTGTTTTTCTTGCTATTTTATTTGATTAATAAAAGTTATGGGGGTCAATCAATGTTATCTTCAGTTTTTTGCTGTAATCCGCCTGCCATTTGGGCGTATAATGTATTAGCTTAGATTTTATTGGCAGATTTATTTCTTTTTATATTTATATCTTTTTATGTCTTTTTCTTTGCTGAAGATTAACAGGAATAAGGCTAATTAAGTTCTATCTTTTCTGCTATGCTATGAAGCTAGTGCGCTTCTAATATTTTGAATTTCTTATCGTTTAGGTCAGCAGTGATAAGGTGTGATGTAAATTACTGACTACTTTTAGGGGTGCAGATTGCTTACCTTCAAAGAATACTATTCAAGATTCATGTTTTTGATAGCTTCTTTCATCACTGGCATTTAATTCAATTTTGCTTCCTGTAAGCATAGTTGTCTGACACTCGATTCCTTTTTTTAATAGGTCACCTATTATGTTTTCGTAATTATTTATTTTGTTGATCATCATTGGTGGTGGTTTATTTTCATTTTTATATATTGTTAGAACTGTGAATTATTTTTGCCACTGCTAGAGGGTTGCGCTGCTTTCCTCGTCTTTGAGGTTCTTGCTTTGGTTTATTCAGTTTTCCTTCTTAATTCTTCCTCATCATTGTGGTATTCGTCACACATTTTCTTTCTGATTATTTTCAATGTGATTTTTATTCTCATCCTTTTTTATATTTTCATTTGTAGTTGTTAAATAATATTGTCATTTTTCCTTTTTTTTTTGTTTTTCATAGATTCCGGCTTCCTCATTCTAGATTCTTTGTTGATTTTTACTAAAGAGCGCTTGATTTTACTGGACTAATAATTATCGAATTCGCGCCATATCTCGTTACACACGTATGTCTGCGTAGATAACGTTGTACCAGTTTTCGAGTAAGTGTCCACTGGGTCACTCAGCTATCTTCAACTGTAGTGCTTGGACATTTTAAGAGACACTTTCAGAAAGTGCCAGAGTCGTATTCAACATAGTGTTAGAAATAATAATAAATTTTGTGTCAATAGAGAGGTAATATTATCGAGGATCAATCACCAAATTTTCAGGAACGAACGACTTTGCAATCGATAGATATTTAAAAAAAAAACGTTTTTCTAAACTGTTAAAAACCGCGCTATAATGTTTAGTACATTATTCTAGAAGTTTAGAATAAACGTTTAAACACACAAAAAAAGTGATGATGTAATTGATGAGATAAATAGTGTAATACAAAAGGAAATGAGTATTGGTTTAAAAATGTTTCAACCTTTAAACAATGTCCTTAAATCAACAGTGAGAGTTACGGAAGAGCGAATTTGGGGGAAAAGGGCGAACAAAAGCTCAACATTGTTAATATACTAAGACTAAACCATTTAGGGTGGCTGGGGTACATAATCAAAACGGACAAATTAAGAATTCCTAGTTATGCCATATCAAAAAACAAAAGGAACAAACGGTGAGTCTGTGGAAGAGGACCTAACCGAACTAGAAGTGAGAAATTTGGAAAACTTGGCTACAAACAGGAAAGACATCTCCCCGAACCAGAAAAACTTGTTGATTAAATTATCATCAATATATTATGCAACATTAAGTGAACTCACCCAATTAAGATGGTTACGCCCTCTGTTGATTGACTTGTTTGTCGCCCAAAGCACATCATGGTTTTGTTGATTATTTTTGACATAACTGTTTTTGGACCTCCAGGATCTGGTGCGTCTTCAATGGTTTTTCTGTCGCACTTTATTTACACTTTTATATGAAGGACATGAGTCGCTAAGTATAATAAAGATTATTTCTTAGACTTATTTGCTGTTTTCTTTTCGAAAAAGAATCACCACAAATTCCAATTTTACCCATTTCGCACATTACACAAAACACAACTGTCAAATAACGAATTAGTATAAGAGATTAGTTCATAGATCATATTCTTATACATAGTAAAGAATTCTTAATCATTAGATACTTTCATAGTTTTCCGTTTTTTAATTTCCCGTTTCTTCTCTTTCTTATTGCTGTAGTATAGAACATTTTTATGTGTATTTCATTATCTGAGATTCTTACTACACCCAATATTGTTCTTATTTTTTTTTAGTTATCTTCAACTTTTATTTATCATTGCTTTTGCAGCGTGTAGTAATATTGGTCTTAACATAGTTTTATAGTTTTTATTAGTGTCTAAGACTCAAGTTGCTTCTGTTATTTTTCTTTCAATTTCTTTTTTTTTTCTTCTACCCTATAAGGCACTTATTTTTGAGCCCATTTTTTCCTTTCTTTATTATTATTTACTTCGGCATTGTCATCGGTGTAAACTATTATCCAATACTTCCCATTTCTAATCTCTTCCACTTTTTATTATTATTTTGTTATATATTTCTGTTTGTTTGATAGTCTTCTTTATTTGCAATTTTATTTATTGGTAATTATTGTACGTATCTTCAGTTTTCTATTCCAGTGTTTCCTTGCTAACTTTTTTGAATATGTTGATGATATTCCGCTCTTTCTCTTCTTTATTTTACTGTCATCCTCTGGTAGTTTCATATTCATATATTTTTTCTGCTATGTTCCAATTGGTGTATGTATTTCCTTTTATTATTTTTAAATTTTTTGTCAGATTGTAGCAGTTACTATATAGTCGTCAGAATTTGCACAAATTACTCTGTATGTTCTTACATTTTATATCGATGATTGTTTTCTCTTTATGATTAATACCTAATATATTTGCATATCGCTTTTTCGCCTAGTGTTGATAATATTATCTTATGTTAATTAGGGTGTTTAAATTTTGTTCTATTTATAACCAAATTCATCTTTGGTACCATTTTACATAATCTTAGCTCATTGTTTATTTTTTCAAGAATAATGTGCTCTTCTTTTAATTCCTTTACCTCTTTACTTTTGCTTTTATTTATTTTTTATTTTCTTTTATCTATGTTTCTATTCTGATCTCATTTATAAAATAAAATCATTTCTCAATTTTTTCATCCCTTAACTCTCCTTGGTACACTTTCTATTTTATTTTAGTAACTTTTTTGATATTAGTAATAATAATTAAGTATTTTCCATAAAGTTAATTATTTCTTTTTTTACTATTTTTGATTTAGCATCTATATTTATATCAAGTTTTATGTCAGTTTTTTTCTTTTTCCAACTGTTCTATGAGGTTGTCCCAAGAGTTTCTTTTGTAACCTGCATGCAGCTTTTTTATCTGGCAGTATTTATATAAACATGTTACCTTATATTCTTAAATATCGGTATCATCCTTTTCAGTCAGTATTGTAGAATACGTTTTGTACACATAAAATAATTCTATTCACTCTTTAATATCCCTTTAAATATGGCAAGTCAAAGGAAGCTTTTGTGACATGTAATATGTATATTTTAAAAAATGCATTTGAAATTTGACTGTTTATGGGAATTGTGCTACAATTTGCACTTTGTTTAGGGGGTCAGATATGGTAATTTTAATCTGGAAGATGAAGACTGCAGTGGTCAACCCATCTACTACAGATATGGGCATCAAGACCATGGTTGACGAAAATTCTCAGCATATTGTTCATGACTCGCAGATACTTTAAACATTCTCACAGCAATGCACAATCATCTTATAAAGTTCAGCTACAGTAATGGCCCTGAGGTATGGGTTCTGCATCAGTTGACCGAGAGCAACCTTTTTAACCAAGTTTCCAGTGTAATTTGTTTTTTCAGTAGCACAAGAAAAAACGTTTTGATGATATTAGTTATCAGGGATGAGGCTTAAATTCTCTCCAAGCACATTGACTGAAAACAATAAAAATCTTTCAACCAAGAAAGTGTTGTTGTCTTATTTAGTGAGATTATAAACTGTTTGCGCTAGGTGAAACCAAAGCAATCAGGACAAACAACTAGAATTAACGAATGAAAGAGGAGTTCTTTTTCAGCATTATTACTAAGTCTCATGTGTCTTTAGCCGTTGAAAACAAATTGACATTTGACTTGTTTTACCTTTTTCTCCGTATTCTCTGAATGCTGTCCCATGTGATTATTGTATATTTCTTTCATTAAAAAATCCTCTTTGCAGTAAAAGCTTCAGTTCAATAGCTCAAATGCACTTGGAAAAGTGTTTTACTAGCAAAATAAAAATTTTGGAAAGATGGTCTTATGCGACTTCGGAGAAATATAGGATAATAGAGTAGCTTGATTGATGACAACTGATTAGTTTGGAACAACTAATATTTTTAAAACTTCTTTGTTATTTTGTTTTGTTTTCTTTTCTTTCATTTATTTTATTAACGGCTTTATGGCTCCTTTCCGTTTTGATGAACAAGGTAAGCGTCAAAAATTTTTGGCCCGACTATATCAATATAGTCTCCATGTATTTCAATACATTCATTACATCTTGCAATTAGCATTTTGCTACCCTTGGAAAAATACTTTGAGGTTTTTTCTACAAATGTTCCAAACCTCCTATAACTCTTCATAGTTGCTAAAGTTTTGACCGTGAAAGTCATCTTTCAGTTTTGAAAATAGATGGTAATCACTAGGGGCTGGGTTGTAGGGTAGATAGGAAAGACACAATCCTTCGCAGCAACCTAAGCTTCATGCGGAAGGCGAACTTGGAATGCCACCACCCTTTTCCTTAATAACGTCGCGCAATTTATGTAGCAAGCTTGCATAATACTTTTGGTTTACCACTGTCTTCTTTTCCTTAAAATCAATTAAGAAAATTTTCTTTGATTGACTCACCTTCGGTTGTCTTCCGTTTTTCGTCCGGGTTGCGCCACTTTAACTAGAGGATCATAGTACAGGTCATGGTTTCAACCCCAGTAACAGTGGATTGAAAAGCTTCTTCTTCTTTGTTGTTGGGATAGAAGTTTAAAAACTGTTCACAACTGAACACATGTTGCTGGTAACAGTCGGGATACCTATCTGCACTAACTGTATCCGTGGAATATGAAGCGAAAATTCACCATGCACATCATTTAAACGTCATTTATCACTGGGAGGACGATATTCTTTAGCGAGAAATTTGATCATGACAGTACTCGAATTTCAACATTGTGCAAAATGACGCGATATTACAAACTTCAGCGACTACAGTACTAAAACAAATGGTCTGGTGCAATTTTTATAAAACATTTAACCAAAGATGGCGCTCTATGACACTATTTTATATTTATTATTATTACTGAGACATAGAATGCAAATTTTCTGCTTACCGAGTACATCCCAGTATTGTCCCGCTATTTCCGGCATTTCATTTTTTCTTTTCAATGTCATCTGTTGAATAGCTTTCATTACCTAATTTCATCTTAGCTTGCTTGTTTTTGATCTCGTCAACTTACCTGTGTTGCAACGCACGAGATCGCTCTTATCAACGAAGGCTCACTCATATCATCCACAGTACAGGTTATGTTAATTAAATAGTGTGATTGTATTTTACTTTCCTACTTAAGTTTGCGGTAATCCAAACTTTTCTGCTCTTAAAAGATGAACTTTTGAATTATATTCCCTGGCAACATTTTTTCTTTGGTATACCTGATGGATAGCGGACGGACCCAGTGCGATGATGACTGACGGGTGGTCTAGTTAGTCACTAAAAATAATAGAGTACAAGGGGTAATTATGACGGTCGTCTAAGGCATGGTGCTTGCCAAATCGCCCCGCACCAGAGATGGTGCGCGACGACTGGGCGCACTGGACGTACATATACGAGCCTTAACCTCTTAGTTCGCAGGCTGTGCTCCCAAGTGGGAGTCTTACCATTATTATCTGATGGACACATTAAGAATACCTAGCAACCTTCTGATAAAAAATTTTAGTAACATGGGTACAATGTGCAACTGTTAACGCAGCTTATGTTAATAACGGCCATCGCAGAGTTCTCTTGATGAACAAATGCACATCAAAATATTGCCCCGTTTCCAAAATGTTACCATGTAATGATTATTATTTTACTACTCCTTTGCATTTTTTCTTCAACACACTAAAAAGTCAGCAGCCTCATCTGAATTGCCAAATACATCTTCAAATTTGGTTTAGATGTGTAACATCCATTTTAAAAGTTTTTTTTTATTCCTAAGTTCTTGGACGTTTGATGGTTTATTAGTATTCACCGATTAAGCATCTATAATAAAATGTTTTAAAATTATTAAATAACCAATCTTAAAAAAATTGTTGCGTCTTAGTTAAATATGCATTTATATTGGGCGCTTGTTTTGCTTACAGACCCTTTGGTGAAGGATATTGCGCAGGTCTGCGGCTTTTGATTCGCATTTGGCTAGCTGCAGTTGAAATTTTCCGCATATACAACGCAAATCCTCCTTTTATTCTGCGAGCAAATTTGGATTTTTTAAATCCATAATCTACCTGTTTATTTCCTTTCACATCCCTTAGTTTGTTTCACTACTCATTGCAGTTGAAAGGCAGATGCTCTAGCCAGGAGTAAGGTGTTATAGCATGTAAGTTATTTTTTCCTCTATCATATTGAATAAACGTAGCATTTGCAATGTGTCTTGTGATGAGGTGTTTTGATTGGTTGCTTGTAGAAATATATTTTAAAATGGGTTTAAATGGTGATGTAGTTGACTGTGCTTCTTTCAATTTCATTTGCCGTTTTTAAATATTAAGTCCACCATTTAATATACTGTACAGGGTGGGTTATAGGAATTTGATCATT
The DNA here is from genome assembly GCA_036346155.1 of Sinelater perroti. Lineage (NCBI taxonomy): Eukaryota > Metazoa > Arthropoda > Insecta > Coleoptera > Elateridae > Sinelater > Sinelater perroti. The sequence continues at coordinate 8,925,466 of JARFIY010000013.1, read as the reverse complement.
TTGAGCTCGATAACGATGCTATGAAATATAAACTAGATATGTCTCTAGGATATAGAACAATAACATGTACAGTCCCATTGAGCTTGTTTTTGAACATTACATTATCGAATGTTTTCTATTATTTGTACAATACTCCTCTAATCTACCATATAGGCTTTACATCGTTCTTTAGACCATGTTGATTGATATAGCTGCAATTGTTTTGTATCATGTAATTTTGAGTTCACCGACATTTCTATATCAATGTACACCAAAGACTTCAAATAACTGACAAATCTGAAGAACGTGGTGGCCATGAAATTTTGCTCATTTGTTGAAAAATAATCATAGACCCTTTTGCAGTACGATAGTCTCTTGAGATCTGTCCCATGACAATGTAGTTTTGAAGCAAGGAAGCCTGTAATATCGCTATGTGTTGCAGAGATCCCTGACTGATTGGTAATACTCTTCAAAGATATAGTCTTATAATTTCAAAACTTGTTATATCGCACCAAACAGTAACATATGCCGTACACGCATATGAAGCAGCTTGGGATTGGAATCACACTAATAACGACAATAATAATGAACCTTATACGAATTAGCCACAAAGTGAGCAATGATACGCTTAATGGAAGCAAAGGCTGAATAAGAAATAGTGAAGGAGAAAGACGCTTGTAGACCAATGTTGCCATATAGTAACATGATGTAACACACAAGGTCTCACAGATCAATGTTTCAGTTAAGGATTTATGTTATGTTAGATATTAGGTTGATGCAATATAAATGCAGGTTTTTAACCTGTATCTTTAAAGTATCATAACTCAGCTCAAAAACAAGTTTTTTAATCGAAATAAAACCATTAGAATCAACACATTTTCGCCAACGCGAAACAAGTTTATTTATGCCGGTAGTTTTTGGCATCATCGTGATTTTTTAAGCATTTTTCGCGAAGGAAGTTGTCGAGATGCTTGAAAAAGTGGTAATCAGTAGGCGAGAGATCCAGTGAGTATGGTGGATGAGGTAGAGTTTCATAGCCCAGTTTGTTCAACTTCTGCAGGGTCGGTTGTACGACGTGCGTTATCGTAGAGAAGGATTGGTCCTTTTCTGTTGACCAATGCCGGGCACATGCGTTGCAATTTCCGGTAGATTTCGTCGATTTCCTGACAGTACTTTTCTGCCATAATCGTTTCACCCGGATTCAGGAAGCTGTGGTGGATGATGAGACCACCAAACAGTCACCATAACCTTCTTTGCGTGCAATGCCGGCTTCGGAAAGTGTTGTGGTGCTTGATCGCGGTCCAACCACTGAGCCGAACGTTGCCGGTTGTCGTGGAGAATCCACTTTTCATCGCACGTTACAATTCGATCGAGAAAAGGATAATTGTTGTTGCTCAGAATGAGCGAATACGCCATTTCAAAACGACGAGTTGTTTGCTCAATTGGTCAATTCGTGCGGCACCCACTTATCGAGCTTTTTTGTCTTTCCAGTTTGTTTTAAATGGCGAACGACGGTTGATTGGTCGACGTTGAGCTCTTCAGCAAGCTCTCGTGTGGTTTTACGAGGATCGGCTTCGATTAATTGCTTCAATTGCTCGTTGTCAATGGCTCATGGACGTCTGGCATGAGGCTCATCATCGAGGCTGGTATTACCGGAACGAAACTTCTGATACCAACGTTGCACCGTACATTCGTTGACACTTCCATCGCCCCAAACTTCGTTGATGTTCCGAGCGGTTTAAGCTGCATTACGTCCTAGCTTGAACTCATAGAAGAAAATGTACGATTTTCACGAAATTCACGATAAATTTCAAACAGATATTTAGAAAGAGCATGAAATAATCTTTCAAATGATATATAACACTGCAAGTTGAAACGATTTATTGGGTTAAACTTGAGCTAAATACAAAAAATCTAAAAACCTGCATTTATATTGCATCAACCTATACATCTTGATGTATTTTCAAAATGTTTTAGGACTTCTCTATGAAATTAGCTGAAGTAAATGATAACATTAAAAACAAAAATTGGCTCGCAGGATATCTCATGTTTGGTGCTGGATTGGCAGTTGGATTCGTGAATTTATTTTGTGGAATAGCAGTTGGAATCGTTGGTTCAGGAGCAGCTTTAGCTGATGCTGCAAACTCTGCATTGTTTGTAAAAATTCTTATCATTGAAATTTTTGGTAGTGCTATCGGCCTATTTGGGCTAATTGTTGGCATATATATGGTAATTATTTGTTTATTAACGGTGTATTTTATAACAGCTTATGATTTTTTTTTAATAGGTATCCAAAGTATCTATGGGGAACAACGTCTAAATGTAACACTTTTATGCAAATGCAGATGATTGATAAGTACCTTACTGTACTACCTTAATTATTAACAATAAATACCCAGTAGATTATCATTATAACTATATTTGTTGCTTAACACATTCATGGACAAAGTAGCATATACCATCCACGAACGTGTTAACAATGTAATTTTGTTTAGTCACTATAAAAATGGTCCAACTTTAGTACTAACTTAGTTTTGTAAATAATTGTTTACATTATCTGCTCACTTTTCTCTGTGAATACAAAAATGTATAAGTACGTATACATCAATTTAAGTGTATTTAAAAATCTTTGAAAAATTATTAATAATCAATTTTACTTGGGTATTAAATACAATGTTAAATATTGTTATTTGTGATATGTGTATAATTTAATTGTTTCTGTAATAATAGTCATTTTAAAATAAAGTAGGACATAAAATATCATTTATTTGTGTACAAAAATGCACAATTAATGTAGCATTACATATTCCATTGAAGATATTAACAAATTGAAGGAAACCAACTAACTAATTAAAAAATTCCTTTAGGTTACAATATTTGCACGATTATTTTTTTGTTTGTAAAATGACTGCCAGTTCTTGGTATGCTTTTCTTAAAGCTTCCATGAAATCGCCTCCATTATTATAAGAAGTAAGCAACACTCCTATGGAATCGTTCTCAATTCTATATCTGTAATTAGAATATAAATGCGGGATTGTATTCACTAGATATTAGAATTAAATTGGTATATTGGGCTTCTTTGTTTACTTACCCTAGTCCGAATCCATCTTTAACCACAGGTCCAAATGCGCCACCCCACAGGGAAGGCGATGAAAGAGTACTACTGGAAATAATATTATGATTAATGGCAGCATATGCTGGATCTGCAAAAATTTGAGGCTCTTCTCTAGCATTAATCAACAATCTTAGAGCATAAAGGTGCCTATCAAATCCTTGTCCCATCGCAGCTTCCCTGGTTAGCTGTCCATGCATTTTTGAAGATTCCTTAATTAAATGGAGCTTCTCTTCATCAGAGCATGATTTTTGTGAATTAATTGCTAATGAGCATGCCTATAAAAATAAAAGTATAAGCGTTCACTTACAACAAAGCCAATACCCACTTTTGCTGCCATTGTGCAGGGACGGATTGTTTCTGTTCGGCCATGTTTGAACGCAGCTGTACTGCAAGATTCGTAAGAAGCCGCAAATTTTCCAGTTAGCTTATGATAAGCCACCTATAATTAAATGTGTTACGTTAGATGTGTAACGGTTATATATATACATATTATATATTGCTAAAACAGCAATAAAAATCGATATCGTGCTTAAAAATGATCACTTGTTAAGAAAAAAGAATATGACAAAAATCTTAGTTTTCATTTTCTTCTAATGGAATTTAGAGAAATATTCAACAAACTTTTAAAAACATTTCAAAATAAAAATCAACATTTTCTGTTTTAAAATTAATATATGCTATATGAAACAGAATGCATGAATTTTTTTACAGGCTAATGAAAATAGAATTTGAAAGGTACTCTGAATGTATTAAACACTATATTTTACAGATGAAAAATTAATGTCTAGCACATGTCAGCTGCTCCAGGTGGTTTTTAATGGGGCTAAAGTAATATAGAAGAAATACATTCAAGTACCCAGAGAATATCTTTATTATCTGAATATGTTGAAGTTAAGAACGCAAACATTTGTTGGTATAATACTTAAGAAATAAGCTTTGGATGATCTAACATAGGAGTTGAAGATTTTATGTATTTATAAATAGCCACAACGTTTTTGAAAATAACAGCAATAAGTGGAGAACACGTTGAGCAACTTTAACAGCAAGAATAGAAAAGAACACGAAGGAAAAATTAGTACACACTTGAGATTCGAACCGTAAGGTTGTGTTTGTGCTCTATGCCTCATGATGATATCAAGTGAACTAAAAGATAAATTGGACTGTAGGTCATTAATAAGTTAAAAACGCCTGCAAATAAATTTAAATATGTAAGTAACGTCAAATCTACGAAATTATCCAATCCACATCGCACAGCCAAATCTAGCAACATACTATGACCTAAATATTCAACTCCAAATGCCACAAATGTGCAACAGAACTGTTCCTACCACATTCAACAAACAATCCCATTCATACAAAATAACTGCAATAGTATGCCATAAGTTACCCAGTCTTCTACAGCATTAACAGAACATTATTCTGCTGCTTTTTCACAAAAACCCAGTAGCCCAAGTGAAAGAATATGATTTTCAGATGGTAGAATATAACAAAAACCAAACAGACTACCATAAAAGACTATTGATCGAATCAACCTCCAGAGATTTCAACTATATCCAAACAACTGGAAGAAGAAGATTATACTGAAGATCAGCGCAGTCCACCACCACTGGTGACCTCAAACTGAAACCTATTTTTGTGGCAGGCGTTAAACATATTTGTTAATTGTTAAATAAATAAATAAAATAGCTAAGAAAATAGGGCACGACCTAGAAACAGTTAGATATTGCCAGGGATGTTCTTGGACGTCTTCCAGGCCTTTGATAAAGTCCGTTACGATAAATTACTGCATAAAATCAAAATTCTGTTGCCATACTACTATTACGAAATATTAAAGTCCTTAATAGATACTTCATGGTTAAGTACGAGGATTTCTACACATTCCTCATACCAATCAAATCAGGAGTACGCCAAGAGATTATCCTTGGACCCTTACTGTACACTAATGATCTGCCAAAAAATAAATTAACATTTTGGTGACAATACAGCGATCTTGGCTTCTTCTAAAAATCCACATATAGCTTCCTATAATTTGCAAGCACATATAAATATAATATAATTCAAAATTGGCTTAGATGCTGGCATATAAAAGTTAATTATTTTTACATTAAAAAGAGGCAACAGCCCATCAGTTCATTTAAATAACTACGTTTTCCCCCCAAAAGGAAACAGAAAAATATAATTAAAAATATCTTATTTATTTGCATTAGTACTTAACTTAGCAAATAGGACGTGTTCCAAAAAGTTACCTAACAAACTTTATTGTCAGAGCTAACAGTAACTTCATTAGGACTTTCCATAAAACCATTAAATTTGTGATGAAATCACTAAATCTAGGAAGATTTTGGAATGCTGGGTGAAAACGAACTGTTGACTTTATTTTGGTATATCGATACATTTCAACTATGTGGTATAAAGCAGGGGTGATCAGCTGGACCAACAGAATATTATTTATCCAGTCAAAATAAATACGTTAAATTTTGGAAGAGTTTTTTTTTTATTTGTTGCTAACAATTTTACATCTGGTCAGATGCAAGGCGATTTAGATGATCATCTGTTATTATGCTCGACTTAAATTTCGTGATTTTCATGACAAAAAACAAATCTCATAGACGTAACTACCTTCTGCAATCTTTGATACTTCATCTAATCAAGAGTTTGAAAAAAGTAGGCACAGCATTACCATCTGCAGATGCAAATTTACAAGAACATTGACGAGCCTGAATCATCGCAGTGTTGTGAACGTCCACTGAAAATGGGTTTAATAATAATTGAAATTGCCCTTCAAGAATTATGGACTGGGAAAAAATATCACATTACTTCTTTGAAACACTATTAGTCTCTAATTGTTCTATATATACTCAGCTTCCTCATAAATGCAAATATACTCCAATATAAGAGAGACTGTTCAAAGTATCTAGTAATCAGAAAAGAAATAAAGTATAATGGGTTCAGCTAATGCACAGTTGTATAGTATAGAAGGTCCTCCTATACCACCCTTGTTTAAAGCACAAAAGTAGGGAATTTCTGATAATTGAGAGTGTGAACTCTAATGGAAGAGACCTCTTCAATATTTACGTTCTTCGTACAAAGCGCTCCTTTATGCATACTGCAGTGCATGTGAGGTCCTAAGATCAGTTGGAAGCAACAAATTTCACATTTGCTAGAAATGCCCCGATCAGCTGCAGCTCTATTAGTTGCAAAGTTCCCTCGTGGAAAGCACATATTGACGTCTATTTAATCCTTTTTCTTCTGCTTTTGTATAGACTATTAGCCTATTTCGTGCGGTACTATGAGCCATGTTGGGAATACCGCAGGTAGATGACTAGCCTAACCCGTTGATTTAGAAGGAGAATGTACTTCACGACCGCCAAAGCTGTTTGATGTTCGCCGCTGTTATTGACCCAGGAGACCTTCATTTCGCAGATATCGTACTCTTCAGACTATATGACGTCCTGAAGTTTAGGGAGTTATGTGGGCCGAACATGCATTTTTTGACTGGACAGTGCATTGACTACCAGGCTTATGAAAATCCTGTGAAAAGAAATATACTTTTTATTTATCAAAATTTATTACGATAATGAAATATCAAGTAAGCAACAAGTAATATTAAAAAATCAAGAAATAATAAAATTTATTAAAGTTTGATTATGTGTAAAGGCGAATCAGAAAAAAGTAAAGGCAATTTTGAAATTGCATAAAAAACAAAAGCATACACGTGCATATTGGCACAGTATGTAGTATGCACCATCCATCAAGATTTATGAATGGATAGAACGCCTTAAGAAGGGAAGAATAAATATGATTTGGTTGCCCATCAACATCATGCATGGACCAACACATTCAGAGAGTAGATGTCTTAATCTAGCGCCGTTTGATTATAACATTTTTGATCCCTTTCACAAGTTTAGCTCGAATGGCGAGGTTCAGCAAGAGGTGCAGACGTGGTTTCGTGAGCAACCAAAAAGCTTCTTTTTCAAAGGGATAAGAAGGTAGCAGAAGTGCATTGCTGTGCAGTGGGATTATGTACCAAAAAGTGATATGCCCATTTGTTCTCTATCAGTGGAAATAAAGTTGTTATATGGAAATTGCCTTTACCTTCTGATTCATCTACTTATCATCTAAAAATAATACTCACCATAACAGCTTGTTTGACGAATCCAAATTTGCTTTTCCTTAGTCACTAATACTTCTGCACTCTTGGATGTGAAAAGTTTCATAATGGCTGTCAATATATTTTTTCTTATAAGTTAATCATGAATATTCAGAATACATAAATCTGTTTCCCATTGCACATTATATCTTAAACCTCCTGATGTTTCATTTCGAATTCTAGGCTCGCCTTTTTGTTGTAGATCTTAAAGGAACTGAATTTGTTGATTCATTATCTGCTTGATCAAACCCAAACATTTAATCCAGATTTTTATTATTTATATACATTATGAGCTAGTATTCTTCTTAAAGTTGACCCAGGCTTTAAATCAATTAGTTATACTGTAGAAAATTAAAACATTATTTTTTAAGTAGTAGCTTTGAGTTCGATTTCGTTTTAGCCTTTTATATAGCAAAATTACTTTGAAGGCTTCCTGAAACGCGAAAACTGAAATGATGCTTATGGCTTTGGTTACAACGGTTTGGACCATTTCGACCGACCCAAAACGGGTTCCTTTCAGATTGGATTTGAGTTTTGGGAACAGAAAGAAGTCGGGAGGGGCCAAATTCGAGCTGTACGGCAGTTGGAGCAATGTTTCCTCGTTGTGCTTAGCTAAAAATTCTTCACACACAATTTCATGTACTAAGGTTTTTGGTAAATTTAACTCCTATGCTATCAATCGAACATTTAAACGCCGATCAGAGTCCAAACATTGTTTCACTTTCACCAAATTTTCATCACTACGACTCGCTGACGTTCTTCGTCTTTCGCGGCTTCTCTTCCCTCACGAAACATCTTGTGCCGTTCAAAAATCCTCGTTTTTGACATGGCTTCCTCCCCGTAGGCTTCCCTTATCAGGTTCAAAGTTTTAATGCCGGATTTTTTGAGAATGACACAAAACTTTACCGCATAACGTTGCTCTAACGTACGCTGCATGTCGAATCCGTGACGCGTTACCAAAACAAGACCTGCGGGAAGCGCGATCTTCACTCTCTCAAGGCTTGGAGGCAACCGAATTCGGGTCGCATTTCTCACCCAAAACCCCCAACCCCACCCGCCGAAAACCACGTTTCTCTAGCTCTTCTGGTTGGCTAGAAAAATTATTTCCGATACTTTCGGAACAAACTAAGTATATATGTAATTTTTATATACCAAAGGATTAATTAAATGAAATATTGTATATTATATTCATTACGTTATTTCGAAAAACAACTGAGAAATACTTTAATTTTTAAAAATATTTGAATACTTCAGAAAATTGGCTTGTCATACTCTTTTTTCTTGCCCTAGTTTTAGTTACAGTTATGTTGGAAACATCATCAATAATGTGTACTGTTACTAACTAGGCAATATAAACTAAAGAGAATATCTCTCTGAATATAGCTGCATAAAATTAAATATGATATGTTCACTACTATAAGATATGTACTTTATATGAATATAGTTGAAGCACTTCCGTCTAAGACAAATTAAAAAAGAAGTTAAGGTTTCATTTGAATAAAACAAAGAAAGGAAGTAAACCGGATTAAGAGGAATATATACAATAATTTCTATCCCTAGACGCATCCTACAAACATGCAAAAATGTACTTGCATAATATATACCTTGCACTCCTCTTTGGATTGTTTTCATAACAGTACTGAATGGAATGGTTGTTGCTTTAGTAGAAAACAAGAAGCCACTTCTATCCTTTTCGGACTGTTTCTGATGAAAGTTATATAATTAATACGTATCATGGCAAACAATATAAAAGAATTAATTCACAATTGACCAGGGCTTACACAAAACCATGAGTTATTTCATATAAAAATATTGCTAGATGAATATGCAGAGAAACGTGCAATTATTAAGTAGTAATACATAGAACGTAAAAAATTGCTTAGTATCAAAAACATTTCAACACAGGAAACAAACATAAAACATAGAAAAGACAACTTAGAAAAACACTAGATATGTTAACAATCATTCATTACATTTTTGTAAAAAAAAACTAAGTAAAAACATATGGTTTTAAAACATCACACGCGAAAGCGTATACACACACGTACACACAAATACAAAGTATCGACTATAATTATAGAAACCAATAATAGGGCTCAATACAAAAAATGTGAAAATCTGAGTGTTACAACAAGTAAATAGCATAACAGACGAATAAGAAAAAATAAGCGTTCCTCCATTTTCATGGGGGTTACGAAACGCAAAACACCCATGGAAGTTAAAAAATGATATATAACTACCTCTAGATACTCTGGCTCATTACTGTTGGCATTTATTATACTGCAACAGACTAAAACTTTTACAAAAATTAAGTTTTCACATAAAGTTTGTATATATGCATGTTTACATTGGCAAATAATAAAATAAATGAATAATAATTCATTATCTCTATTACTTGCCTTTTTAATTTAATATTATTAAAAAATTATTTTATTTGTGCACTCCTATTTGTCAGAAAATATAATTTAAGTCGCAATCATCAGTCTTCTTTAAAAAAAAGTAGTAATTACGTTGCTAGCACAAATTTAAAATAATGAATGTGGTTCAAGAACTGAAGGCAAATGACCATGTATATTTTGATAACGAGGGACGAGGTTCATTTTCACTTATCGGTGCCGCAAACAAATAAAATTGCCAATATTGGTAGGAAAATAATCCACGGGAAGTCCATCAAAAGCCCCTACGTAGTAAGAGAATAACGGTGTGGTGCAGAATAGCCCGATTTAGCAAAATGGCTTATTCTGAGAAAACGGACGCACTGTGACGATAAACTCACATGTTGGGAAAATTTTTAATGCCTGAATTGAGAGGACATAGAATTAGGGTTTGGTCTCAACAGGATGGGGCTACTTGCCATACCTCAAGAGAATCCGTGGCTTTTGTAAGTGAACATTTTTCAGGGCGCCTCATTTCATTGCGCGTAGATGTGGAGTGTCTCGCTTGATCGCCAGATTTTTCACCGTGCGATTATTTCTTATGGGACTACCTAAAGGCTCAGGTTTATATTGAAAAACCACGGACTCCAGAAGTTCTTTTAGAAGTAATAACTGGAGAAATTCGAGAAATTCATTTTTTTATATCTTAATTACATTCTTTTTGTTTGTGCTTTGTGTCTTAAATGGCATTGCATATGTAATCTTAGAATAAAAATAAAAATTAAATTTGTTCAAAATCATGTGTTAAGAGTGTTTTGAAAACATTCATATATGAATGTATTGCTAGTATTTATTTTATATTGGTTATGTTATTTGGTCTGGGTCTCTTCTGAAAGACACACTTTTATTATATGGACAAAAAAAAAATCGTGATAGTCTTTACACAAAAGTCTAATTGATTTGAAAAGTAAAGTTACTCCAGCGCATTCATAATGCTAAATTAGAACTTGTCGAGGTTTATCTTGCTCTGTTTTAAATTATGGATTTCATAAAGACCGTTTCACATTTACTTAATTTTGTCTAACATTTTTTAATCAATAGAATTATACCAATTTTTTAGTTTCTATTGAATTGCTTTTCTTTGTCACATTTTATTCTTGATTTTGCTACACATTTGTAATTCCTGGATTTTTTAATAGTTATTTCTTCACATTCATATTTTTCATCTTTATATCTATTGTTTATATTTCCTTGTTTTCAACTTCTTACAAGAATAGTCTTCATAATTGTGGATTTTTCAGTGCATGAGAAAATAATTATTTTAGTTTGTTTCTGAATTTACCCTTTTTGTTTCTAATGTCCCTTTCCTTTTTCTTTTGATTTTCATTCTTTTGTTTAATCTGACACTTCAACATTTTTTTAAATTTTTATTCGAATGCATTTTAATTGCCCCCTATTTACAAAAGCCCTGTGTTGGTTGCACTTGATCTACTGTATCCATTCTTTCTTTACATTTCATAACTTTTGATTTCTTTAAAGTTTTTTTTTTATTGTCAATTGTTAATAGCAATTAGCTCCCATTTTATCTCCTTTATAAAATCTTATATTTTTCATTTAATTTTAAGTTGTCTGCTCACTAATCTTAATTCGTGAATGTTTACACAAACAAAATGATAAGATATAAATATTAGCTTCTACCATTGTTAGAAGTGCCTAATATTTTTTATGGCTTGGGCTTTCCAAGAAATGAATTCTGCACAACTTTAGACTTTTAACATTAAAAACAAAAAGTGTACATATTTGGATATAAAATATAACAAGACAGAAAAGCACACCATTAGTTCTTGTGTGTTATGAAATGGAAATGGGGTATTTTCTTAAATACCCTTTTAATTTATTTCTAATCACACACTCAACACACAATAACAAATTATTTTTTTAAATGTGAGAAATACTTTCCTTAATACTACTTAAAAGTTGAAACATGACAAATCAGAAATAAACTCTGTACTTGAAATATTATTGGACAAATTACATGCTTCATACTACATATAATACACACTACCAAGTTGAAAACAAATGTAACAAATGAATTTTGAATGCTATAAAATTCTATCCATCGAGTAAAGATATAGTTTAGGCAAAATCTGGTGACGAGCTGAAGGCCTGAAGGGTAGGTGCATTTACATGCAAACAGCACTTTTCACATTATTTCTGTGTGGATTGATCACATAGCAGTTAGTACCGCAGATGGTTTTATATTTTATTTACTAGTAAACCTACTTACCTATCTTAGGTAACAGAACAGTAACTTAAAAACGTTTTAAAGATCAATGCTTTACTGTATAACCAATACATTACACCTGGAAAGTCAAATACATGTAAGGAGAGTTTCCTTAATATTTTCTCTTAGAGCCTAGGATGGTTCAAGATGCTTCAAAGACTAAATTAAATGTGAAGGTCGTCACCATTTCACTATTATAATAATATATCAAAATATATAAATTTAGTTTATACGCCATTAGATCTGTAAATCACTTTATGACCCACAAGACAATTTTACTCGTGTGAACGTTCAAAAAGTCTAATGTTGGAAACTGCTTCCCACATTTGATCTTTAACTTCAAAGGACCACAAAACATTTCAACGTTATTTTTATCCTAATCTTTACATATAGTTAAATTGATATAGAGGATAGTGAGACAATTTTACAATATAACGCAATTTGGTTACACACGCATGTTAAGGCAGGTTCAAACCTACGCCGCAGCCAGGAGGACGACCTCAGGGTGTTAGTTACTACTGAACTGTGGCAATTAAAAAAGCTCGAAATACCACCTTGGACAAAACAAAACACCAGGCAATTTTGCAATACAACTTTATATATGGTTTGAAAGAAATGGCTCCTATGCTGGAATGATTGTTCTCATCTTATAACCATATAGTATCCGAAAGTTTGAAAATAGAAAATTTCGCCATGTTAACAATATCGTAAAAGGTGACGAAAATGCTTCAGCAAAAGAAAATTTTCCTATATTGAAGGTAGTGTGAGATGACCAATATGCTCAGAACCCTGTAGATCCATGGAAGAGTTCATTCAGCAATTAAGGATGTGGAAGTGAATAGTGTGGTCATAAGTATTTTGAAGCATTATAAAAATTAAAGCTGCACTACAAAGCTTTCTTAGTGACTTATGTATAAATTACTTTGCTAAGAAATATTACACCAAGACAATTATGATGCAAGGCCAATACAGGTATTTTGCCTATACTAAACCACTACATTATATATCTCTCTTACATTCAATAATTATAGAGGAAATAACCATAATAACGCTCTTCTGAAGAATTATGATCACAAAACTGTAAGTTTACTTGAATTATACCTGTCTCATAACAATTCATATCATGCCGCATACTAAGCTACCCAGAGAAAACCATACTATTAATTAGTTGTTAACAATTGATAGATTTGCGAGTTTTAAAACACTAAAATGGAAGAGCTTAATCAATAGAAATTATTTTACAAAAATTATGCCAACTTCATTTGAAGTGGGACCATGCATATTTTTAATAGTTGGAAGGAATTTGATAAGGATCTTTAAGTTATAGAATTAAGTTTTTCCTAATATTCTATAAAATTTATAAACTCTGTAAAAACATGCAAAGTACTAATTTATTTAAAAACAATAAATCATTTTGGTAATATAACAGTACGATTGTTATGTTCCAAGTCACTAATGACACAATTAAGATAAATATATCTACTAACATTAGAGTTATGTAAAGCATTATTATTAGCTCAAATTGTCGTTTAATAATTGTAGAACAAATAATAAATTATCAGGACTATGAGCCCACAACAGTTTCAGCAGAGTAACACATCTATAAATAAATTAGTACAAGGACAAACACTTATCAGCGATATTTGTAACTTGGAAAAAAATGGCAAAGTAGAAAGCAATAGTAAATTAGCTCTCTTATAATCATCAATATCCAGATTTATTATTGTCATACAGTGGTGATTAAGGAAAACACAATGATTAGCTATATTTAGACATCACCTAATCTAAAACGTAATTTATAATTGCATAACATGTTTTCAGGTAAAGCAAAGGATTACTCCAAATGAATGGGTGATTTTTTATAACAAAAAAGTCAAGCCAAATTGATTTTTCTTATTTGCTCCTTAGATACGCAGATCCTATATGAACTATTAATAAAAATTTATACGATTTTTTTTATGTTACATCAGTAATGTTTCTCAATTTTACTTAGATAATGCAACGAATTTCGTTGGGAATTACAATTGAAGCAAATGTTTGAATCCAAAGACTTCAATTCAAAATTTTATATTTCTTTATTATTTTGATCAGATTCAAAAAACTGGTGTCACAACATAATGTTACTTATGAAAAGAGTTAACACTTTAAGCTAAATAAAAGCAATCTAAACACCTGAAATTTTTTCTGTAAAATAATCTTATTGATGAAAATTTACATCGTTTGTCATTTAAAATATCACTTTTGGCAGTGATGAATACAAAAATACCTTATTATATTATAACAACGTATAGGGTGGTAATGTAACATTCCTAATATAATTAAAATTGGATAATATAAAAAAGGCTACTACTGCACTATCAGTTAGCAAGAATAAATGAAATTTATCTGGGAAGCAGTTCTCCAGTTCCAACATCTGCCCCACAGCTTAAAATTATGACCCAGATTCACTACCAAAAAAGAATTCACCATCACTGTATTAAATGCTGTGTGAACTTATGAGTAGGGAAAACAACATTTCATCATGAGATATTATCTTGATTATAATTAATCAGTTGTTTAAAAGAGAATGAAACCAAGAGTTATTTCCAAACTTAATGATAAAACATGTTATGTAAGCAATGTATTAATGCACGTGTAGAAAATCCATATTTAATTACCACAAAATTGTGTAGGTTATTTATATAATTAAGTTAAAAATAAAATATCTGCAAAGCTGTTTTGGCAAAAAACTTTGAATATTGAACTAGGTGTGCTCCTGTTGTTAGGCTGGGAGTTTTAGAATCCATTTGAAAAATAATTTTATGAAATTTAAAAGAACATTCCTTTAGAGATGTCCACCGCAATTGTACAATATTAACATCAAGAGTTCTAAAACTTCAAATATGCCCTAACAAGATGGGAATAGGCAATTCGATTTTGTAAAATTTAAATCATTCTGTGTTGAGCAATCATCCCCAAACAATTGAATAAAGCTAAAGCAAGCGAAAGCTGTTACATGTTTATATTACCTGAAAACCTAGTTGCATAATAGCATCAGGACTAAGACCATGTTTCTTGCAAAGACTTTTTCCTAACTTGTTGTACACAAAGGTGTGCATTTCCAGTGAATCACATATTGATTTAAACCGGTTAGCTGCTTTGGATACAGCCTCCTTTATTTTGTCATCAAAAACCAGTTCTGTAGAAAATATAATTGTAAAATTAGAAATACATGTTGCATTAATGGTACCAAGTCTATGAACAACGTTTGATTCAATTTCAGCTTGTGTGTCAGGATGAACATTAGGATTATTTATGGTATCTTTATATAAGTCCTGAAAATAACGTAAAACAGCTACGCCATCACCCCAAGAGTGCTCAAAATTAACCCCAGCACAGCCATCCTTTGATATTATCAATGATAACGATTTGTCAAACCACCTTAAACATAAGACAATCATTTATATTTTTTGCACTTTGTTCAAAATACCTATTTTTTCCATCACTATGCAGAAAACTTCTGAACATCGTATGAAGATCGGAATCTAAGTTGGAGTCATCAAGGCAGATATTAAATAAAGCAGAATCTATTAAATTAATGGACTTTTTGTTTCCAATATTTACAAAATGTTGACGAACATTAGCCCACTCATCTCTCTCCATTGAAGTGAGCACTCCAATAGGATGTTCACATGGCATAATGTTGTCCTCTAGAATTGTTTTTAAAGCTCCTAATATTTTCCTTGGAGGTAAAATATATCCGCTTTCATCCAAAACATCAAAAACGTAAAAATGCCCTTTACGTTGTACAACAACGTGTCGCTTAGTAGGGTCACAGAAAATAGTATCTTTACCGATTTGCGGAATTCTAGTTGTATTAAATAATTTAGAATATTGACTCATATCAAGAGGAAAAGCATTAAAGAGGTATGCAGCATACCATGAAAACGTAGAAGGAATTTTTGAACAAACGTTCCGAAATAGAGGTGTATCAGACTTTTTGGGGTTTAAATGAAAAACCTCTGGTTCTAAAAAACCAGCTTTGAGCGACTTGTAGAATCTTAAGGAACTAATAAGCATATTGGCTGCTCTTACCAACTGGTCATTATATTCTCGCTTTTCATCGTTTAGAAATACTAATGCTGGATTGTAATTGATCGGAAGAATTTTGCGATCTTTTAAATACATGTCAAACCAAGCTTCACAAATGTAACTCGTGTGCTTATTCTTCTTATCATTAGCTAGTAAAATTTCCTGTAAATTTCTACCAAGCGATTCTTGAAACAGTTCTACGTTTTTCCGAGTTTCTTTAAAAGCTTCATCGGAAAGCAAGGGCCTTTGCGCTGCCAAGTAACGCTCACAAGTTTGTTCCAATTTCGGAATCGGTAATCGAGGTAATGATGGTTGAAAATGCATCGTTGGTAATTTGCTTCTTTGCCAGTATTGCGATTCCAAACTATTCCAGTGTTTAAGTCTCTTACCGCTAGTAGTTACAATAGGAGAAATCTTTGAGTGTAACATTTTGCACTGTTGATCGCACGCGACGTTCAGACTTCGTTTTGAAAAAGAATCTCTTAAGGTAATTACAAGAACATTTCAAAAAAATACACTTCAAAGAGGTTATTTCATTAATCTCGCGACGGATACCTTAGACTAATATGTAGTAAACTAATATATGAACACTCGACAATGCCTGTTATCTTAGACTAAGGTTACACATGAATAAAAGTAGAATGTTCGAAACAAGTGAAATAACCTATTTTATGATAATTATCATAATACACTTTTATACCTTGCGACGTTGACAAATTTCTTGTATTTAGAGAGCATTTAAAGTATATTAGAATAACTAACTTTTATCTAGTTTGCGATATAATTATAAAAAATATTTTTTATTTTATATGGTAATTTAAATGTTATTCCCAAATTTGGAAATTTGACAACGTCGGAAAAATGACGAATTAAGCAAGATTAATTAGATGTGCAATATAAATACAAGATTAAACAACAATATTAAATACGACCTTACCCAAAAATAAAGTTGTAACCAAGCCATTAATATAATTCTTTCTATTTAAATTAAAATTGAAAATTAATTACTTTTTACATTACTAATAATAGTAATAATAATAAGCAATAAGTAAAATATTAATCAATATTGTAAGTCTGCTCTAAATTAATTACAATAGGTACTTTACAATTTTGTAGACTAATTTACTTATTCTCTATTCGATAGTTTTATCAGCTATTGACAGGGATACTATCTGCGGCAACATGCTGTGTATTTCTTATTATGTAACCTATAGTTATAATTTCCAAATAAATTTAGTTCCTTATTTTTTATACAAGCAACTACGTCACAACGTGTACACAATCCTGTATATACGTCAGAGTTCGCCCACGAAAGATCAACATTTGGAACTTTTTAATGAAAATTTGTAAAGATGATTCGTACCCACGTTGAGTTAAAATGGCATTACTAATGTGGTTACTTGTGTCTACAGCAATAGTTTCGGATTAATTATCGAAATAGCCTTTTATGAAAACATACGCTCTTATCTGGATGTTCCTCCTTTAACATACCAAAAATGGATATAGCGAAATCCTTATTTAGTCACAGAGATCATGAAGGATACGTGGGAAAAGAGGATCATAACGTAAGTTAAATTTCATCAAATTATTTGGTTATCAAAAGCATAACCTCCAAATCTTTTTGTGGAAAATGTTTTATTGGTCTGATATTTCAGAAGAGAGAATTTGAATTAGCAATATCAGAGGACGATTTGGACGATGATTTATTCACAGAAAAGTTTGCCGAAGGACTTAATATGAATGACATTTTAACACCGAGTCCAGGTGGACCGTTTTCGGCACTTACACCGAGCATGTGGCCTCAAGACATTATGGCCAAATTAACAGTAGTTCCTGATGATCCAAACTCGCAACCAGAATATAGGTAATAAAAAAGAAACTATGTAACGATTGTGTTTACTTTTTTTGCTGCAGATTTGATGAATTTGGATTTCGAGTTGATGAGGAAGACGGGCCTGAGCAAAGTTCTAATAAGTTGCTTGGAATCCCTTTTGTAGAAGATCCGCAGCATAGGCAAGAATCAATGTTTTCTTTCTTTTATTCCATTATTTAATATTGTCCTCTAGATTGCAATGGGTAGCGCATTTAGAATTTTCACACAATAAAGAAGTATCTGATCTTACTTGGGATAAAGTAGAAATGCAGCTTCCAAGAACAGATAAACTAAGAACTATGATAAGAGCTGGAATTCCTCATTCTTTACGCCCTCAATTATGGATGCGGCTTTCTGGTATGTCTTGTATACAACTTGTATGATACCCTTCTGACTAGTTTTGATTTTTTCCTTTATGTATAGGTGCTCTTGGGAAGAAACAGCAATCAGAAATATGTTACAAAGATATAGTTAGAATGTCTAGTAGTGATTCCCTTATGACATCAAAGCAAATTGAAAAAGATTTGCTTCATACAATGCCTACTAATGCTTGTTTCAGTCATATTAGTAGTACAGGAATACCTCGTTTGAGAAGAATCCTGCGTGGCCTTGCATGGTTATATCCTGATATTGGGTAAGAAAGAGCATTTTTCAAAAATATTCTTACTGAATTTCTCACTATGTTGTATTAGAATTATGAAAAGTAAAACTTGATTATGAATTTTCAAGATATTGTCAAGGAACTGGCATGATAGTTGCATCTCTTCTGTTGCTTTTGGAAGAAGAAGATGCTTTTTGGATTATGGTTACAATTGTGGAAGATCTGCTTCCAGCATCCTATTACAGTTCAACATTAATAGGTAAGGAAGAAGCCGGTTTGAGTTTTTATGTTTTATTTACATCTTTTTATTGATATTGAAGGTATTCAGGCAGATCAACGAGTTTTGCGTACATTAATTACCAATTATTTGCCGGATGTAGATGATGTGCTAAAAAATCATGATATCGAATTATCTTTGATTACATTACATTGGTTTTTAACATTGTTTGCAAGTGTGGTGCACATGAAAATTTTATTGCGAATATGGGACCTGTTCTTCTTCAGTGGATCTTTAGTCTTATTTCAAGTCACTCTGGGAATGTTGAAAATGAAGGAGCCTTACCTGAAAACTTTAGAAAACTCGGCTCAAATTTTTAATGCTTTGTCCGATATACCAGGAGACATTGATGATGTAGAAAAATTATTGGAAGTCTGTTTCTTATTTTTTCTATCTTCCTAAATTAATATGCATTTATTTTTAAGATATCTCTTCAAATCGCAAATTCTCTAAATGAAGTTATGATTGAAACTTACCGCAGGCGACATTTAGCATATCTTATGGCAGATCAAGGAGCTTTAGTGGGAAATCCTGAAGCAGCCCCTAATTTACCAAAGCAACATTTAGTTAGGTATGTATACTTTGGATTTATTGCAAAAGGTAATGCCTGAATTGGTAATCATTAGCAATTAGTTTTAAATTTGAAAACAAAATTTCAAATGGTAATACTACATCTTTTTACAATACTTTTAAGTATAAAAAAAACAATTTTTAATCTTTCTATTATGGACTTTCCTTAACAAATTTGGATATTGCTGTTTTTAACACTATACAAAGAAGTATAAAACTCTTATTGTGGGCACAAAAATAATCAATATTTTTTCTTTTTAGAATTCGAATAAAAATATTAATGAAAGAAGGCATTTTCTTGATAAAAAGGTTTTTTCAGTTGACATTTTTCTAGAAACAAAATTTTAATTTTAGTAGATGGCAGAATTAGAAATGACTGGTATAGCTTTCACTAGATTTATAATCTTTAATTACTATAGACCAGGATTCCTTGCATGTTCTCGTTTTCAATAAAAAATTCTCAATACATGTTTGCAAAGCGACTGGATTGTTTACATTATTTTATCATGTAACGAAATGTATAATATGGAAGGAATAAGAAAGGAATAAATGGAGGAATAAGAAATAGATGAATTTTGAATAGATTCATATTGCATAAGAAAGTGTCATAAACAATCTAAAAGTTTTAAAGTTCTGAAAGTTAATAAAGAAAAACATATGTGGTTCCAAAAAAGTCAGTAATGAATTTGAGAAATCAATATTAACATGGATTATAAACCAAAGACATTGTTTTTAATGAGATAGCCCAGGTGAAAGTTAAGAATACATGTAATTTTTAGATACATGTTGATTTTTGCCATATTGGTTGAAGAACTGGGTCGTCTATGACCTAATATATAATAATTTACAATCGAAAAACGCAATAGCGCTGTATCTGCATAATTCGCCCTCCACATAGGTGGTGCTGACCATTCATCAGAATCCTGTTTAACTTGAGCGCCACCTGTCAAATCCCGCAAACAGCGCTTTTGCGGCTTTGATCAAAATTGAGCTCAGTCGCTCATGATAAATTGTTTCCAGTAAGTTTCCCGCTGACCAGGTGATTATTATTTACATTTACATTTCCATCAGCACATCAGAATTTTGAACATTACTGGCGGGATGCAGTCCAAGAATTAGCCAAAGCATGTATTACACAGTTTATGAATTTCCTGTTCATGAAATGGACCAGCTATTGCCATGCATTTAACTCAGTGAAATTCCCCATATTTTGTTATTGAAATTACATTTTGTTTGTATAATAATTGCACTGCTTTCCTGCCCCATCAATTCTCATTTGCACATATAGGTATGAGGGTTGGTGTATAAGTCATGGGACCTATTTTTTCCAAAGGTAAAGAATGGTATCACAAAATGTCTTATGTTTCAAGGAATTCCTGCATTTGTGGAGTTTGCTCACAACACAAGATGGCTCTGTAATGTTCTATAATTGCACAGGGAGCAATGCAAAACTTCCTTGAGATATAAGAAATTTTGTGATACCATCCTTTAACCCTCAAAGGTCACATTTGGGTTGGGCCACCTTAAAGGTCACACTAATGCGAATTGGGATTTCTCAGACTTTGAACCTTCATATCTTCTTTATTTATTAACGAAAATTAAACTAATTTTATATAAAATTGGGTAAAATTTTCTTAGGAATCGAATGGAGTAGTTAGTTGTTATTAAAAAATGCAATTGAAAGAAAATCATTTTTTGAAAAATGACTTTTTCTTGAAAAATTTGTAATTTTTTTAATATAATTGCTAAAAATAAAGCAAAACAAGGTTTTCGAAGTTGAAAGTACATAATTTAAGAAAAAAATACGCCATATTGATAAAATGATACCTTGAACCTGGGCATTTTTTGAATATATGATTTTTGGTTTTTTCTGTAATTTGAAAGAAGTGAAAAAATCAGAATCTTACATTTCAATTAATTTTATTTTAAGATTACTTGATTACATAATATGAAAAATAGTAAAAAGACAAAATTTGGTAACACTAGTACAGATGTTTTGCAGACTACTTCAAGCAATGTTAACTAAAAGGGGAGATGTTAGAAATTTTTTTATTGAAGAAATGAGTTATTCAGGAGAATCTGCTATCAATAACATTTAACATATATAACAGTGAATTTAAACTTTTATACTAGTATATTGAGCAAAAATACGAAAAAACGAGTGAAGAAATATAAAATGGCCATTTGTATGTTTGCTAGAGGTTGCCTAAGAATATTTAAGCACTCAAACATGAATGGATTTATTACTTCAAAGACAATCAAACTTGATCTGTTCAAACAGAGGCATTAGTGGAAAAGAAAAAAGTTTGTTGGAAGCAAGTATAATAATAGAAAAGTAAGTAAAAGTAGAGGACGTTAAGAGCTCAAAGAGATTATTGACGACTAAAATGAAATCTCAGCACACTCAGTATCAATATCAAAATCATGAAAAAATTATTACCTTTTAGAGAAACTAAAAACTTGCTGAATGGGAACTCGACACTTTAAACATTGTGTCACATGGTTTCTTCGTGTTTAAAAAGAAACGTGTAAAATTTGTTTTGAAAATGTTTTATAAACAGCAGAATAAAATTCAAATAAACCAAAAAACAAGGAAATAAACAAGTGTCATTCAAACACAATCACATCATGCGTGATAGCCAATCAAAATAAGCAAATTGCTATAACATGAGAATTTGGTGGGTCAGCAGTTAAGACTCTTGGCTGTGGTGTGAGTGGACTGAGTTTAATCCTGCTCAGTTATTAAAAACAGTTGGGTACCTGCATACAAATAGAAAAAGGAGTGATAATGCAGTTGCCATGTCACTTCATATCAGAAGGACAAGATAGATCTTAACAAATAAATTGCTACAAAAACGACTTGGTTAAGTAAATTGATTTTTTTAATATTAATATGAGAGTTTTTAAGGTGGTGTAACATTGTAACTACTTTCTTGAACTACAACTGGTCTTATTTAACTGAAGATCAGATGTGTATCAAAAAGTGGAAATTTCTAAAGCAGCATAACTTTATTGTTTATTGATTCAAGCAAGAACTGATCTAATTTGACTCATCTCATCAAGTTGCTGAGAATGACTTTAATTTGGATTTTTCTAATAGAATGTTCCTAATGTGTTAAATGGTTTGGTGAAGATTGTGGAGTTCCACTGATACACAGAAACGAGGCGATAATAAACTGGTTAAAAGAGCAATTCTGAAAATAAGAATAATTTTGATAGCATGATAAGCATAGCAAAACAAACTTGTCAGAAGATGAGAAAAATACATAGAGAAGAAATTAAAAAACTTATGGTAACATTATATAAATAAAGAAATTATGTACTTATCAAGAAGTAAAAAAATGCAAACATCCGTATTCGATGGTGACACAGCATTACAAAACTAAAGGAGGCTTATTAGTGAAAAAGAAAAGGAAAATTGGCGAAATGGACGCAATATTTTGAAGAACTACTGAATTAACGAGACGAAGAAGAGGAAGAGTAAGATACAGAAAAGAGACTAGATACAAACAATAATAGAAGACAATTGAAGCAATTAGGAGTTGAAATAATTTCCGCATAAATTCTGAACAAAGAAGAAACAAATCTACTAAGGGAATAAGCTAGTTAGTAAAGAATATGGGAAGAAGAAGAAATGTCCAACTCATAGGCTATAGTGATATTGTGTTTTATATTTGAAAAAATGAGAAAAAACTGTGATAACTATTGGGAATTGCTCTTATAAGGTATTAACATATTAGATACAGATTGAATGTGATACAAGAAAAGGAACTAAACGAATATTAGGGAGGCTTTAGAAAAGAACGATCAACAGTAAACCAAATTTTTGTAATAAATGCGATAATAAGGAAAATGTATATAGTCCTAAAGAAATTAAAAGTTTTCTAGAAATTAATTAATCTAATCAAACTGACTGTACAGAAGACAATATGCAGAGTGATGATGAAAGGAAACCTGTCTAGGGACTTTGAGGTGAAAATTGAGACAAGGATCAAGAACCTTGTTTGATTTAATACTACAAACAATAATTACAAAAAGGGTCATCTACAATATCACACAACACAATGTGTAGCCTAGGTTAACAACATGTTGTTAATAGCAAGAAGCAAGGAGGAACTAGAAAAACATGCTCAAGAACCTAGAAGATATAGCATGAAAATATGGACTACTGATAAATAAAAAGAAAACAAAATATATGGATGTAAAAACAGCAAGTAGGCATGAAGTAAATCACATTAAGATGAAGGTTTTATGTAATAAGGAGTTTGATTTTGGAACACTAATACAAATCGAATAGTTAAAGAGTACTAAGAACGAATGATTGAAAAGAAGAGGTTACTAAACAAGAGGATAGCAAAGGGTAGTGATGTGGGAGCACTTAGAAGATTATTACAAGCAAAAGCATTTATCCAGAACAGCAGCAAAATTAAGAATATGTGGAACAATAATATGACCAACAATGCTTTATGACTGTGAAATTTGTAAGCGTAACAAGCAAATGGCAAGATTGAACATTTGAAAGAGAAAAATTTTGCGAAAAATATTTAATGGAAGATTAAGATGACTGGAACATGTCACAAAGATGCCAGAAAATAGACCCAAAAAGAGGACACTGATAATAGGAGTGGGAAGCAAACGACAAAGAGAGAGAGAGACTCAAACGAAGATGGGTCACAGCAGTTAAAGAGGACTTGTAGCAACTAGGCGTGGATGAATGACAAGAGGAGACGAAAAATAAAATAAATTGTAAACACTTTTGAAACCATGGCTCTACTTAACCTGTAGAGTTATAATATATATAAGTTTACCTAACAAAATGATAAACAGTATAAGTATTATGTTAGTTTAGTTCTCTAGATGCACTGATAATTTTTAATTAAACATAGAAAATTTGTTTATAATGCTAAATTCATATACCCTTAATCTTTTTTGATTTTGAATATATATGTTATTACAGTTGAAGATGTTCTAAAGTTTTACTCATTTTACAGAAGACAGGTAAAAAAATCGAAATCTGTTATTCAGCTTTTGTTGTTTAATGAGAATGATGAGAATGATATAAAATGCAAAAATATAAAACAAACGGAACTGCTTGTGGATCTGCGAGAGGGTATTTTACAGGTATGCTGCACTATTACAGTGTATGTATGAACTATATTCAATTGATTTTTAGATTGCTCGTCATTTTGTGCAGTTAGAACCAAAGCTGAATTCAGAAGTATCCCTGTTGGCCGATTATTCTATGGAAAGCCATGCAACTGATCATGCCAATTACATCAATGTTTCAAAAAATAGAAAACGAAGAGCAAAAGCACTTTTAGGTATGTTTATATGGTATTCCAAAAAATGATTCATTCTTGTGTTTTTCAGATTTTGAGAGACATGACGATGATGAGTTGGGATTTCGGAAAAACGACATAATTACTATCATAAGCCAAAAGGATGAACATTGTTGGATAGGAGAACTAAATGGACTACGAGGTAGTTTATATAGAGTTATTTAATCGTTTATTGTTACTGTTATTGTAGGTTGGTTTCCTGCTAAATTCGTAGAACTGCTCGATGAACGAAGCAAACAGTACAGTAGTGCTGGTGATGATAGCATTTCTGAAACAGTGACCGATTTAGTAAGAGGTACATTGTGTCCTGTTATTAAACAAATTCTTGAACATGGCATGAAGAGGCCCAGCTTTTTGGGTAAGTCATTAATTTAGGTATATGAAAACAAGATGCGAAGCTTCTCTTTTGAAGAATTTAAGAGCTTAGCTGCAATTTATAGACCAAGATGATAGACTTATTTTTTCTTTTGAATTGTAAATGTGACATGCACAGACTTGTGTTGATTGATGGTGTTTTTCTATTTGGTGAGCCAGGTTGCAAAAAAATTTAGGTGCTACTGAAGGCCACTTGGGGGTTTTCACTACTAGCAATTAATATTTCTGGGCAGAATCAGGAACATTGTCACATTTAATTTCAAAAAACTCTAAAATACATATGATAATTTGAAGAAACAAATCAGATTAAATTGGCTTTGCTATGGTGAAAAGTTAAATGAGAATTAAATAAATAGCTTATATACCTGCATTGTCAAAATATAATAACTAAAATAGATTATATGCATATCATAATTTGACATACTCTATTCAAAAGAAAGTCAAAAGTAGGTAAAAAGTAAAAAGGGGGTTTTCAAAATTTAAAATTGCCAATCTTCGAAATAACCCTTGAACTTCAAAATGTGTCTTAATTTTTATAAATTGCATGCTCTGTGTTTGACATCTAATCAAAGTCAACTAAGCTTGTTGGTTTCATTTGAATAGGCGAGCAAATCACCTTTGTCAGAACCTTGCACTTGGCATTGATTGGCTATTACCTCAATAAGCAGAATTACAAAATCACAATATATTTTCATGCATTAGGATATGGGCCACTGGTAGTACCATTATGCATCTCTTTGTGTCTTGCAGGCTTTTTCCTTATGCATCCAAACTAAACACGATATGAATTTTGGAAACATAAAGTTTACTTTTATATGTCTGATGCTTTATTGAGTGCGTTGGTTGAAATTATCGTATACCAACAGGTCTCATAGGTTTTTCTTATAGAGTCCAATACTTGACACTAATTGGCTGATATTGTGTTAGGTATAACTTGACAAGTTTGAGGCGGATTTTAATGGGACCAAGTGCGTTAGGACGAAAATTGGGTGTTCTATAATCCCATACTAAGATTACGTGTATTTAGAACAGTTTTTGGGTCACGTGTGAGGTGTTTTACAGTTTTGATTAGTTTTCCTAGAACCCTATTACCTTCGATGTTTGCCACTGGTAATATTACGCCCATTCGTAATACTATTAGGAAAAATAATTTATTCCCAATTTTGTTTACATATAGTTAGTGGCTTATATAATAGATTTAAAAGATAGTGGATTTATGCAACAGGGGTGACTACCATGTCCTGCGTCAGTGAAAAGTTCAGAAGTCAATTTAAGGATTGTCGCCCTGCATTTTGAAGATTTACTTTTTATCTATTTTTAATGCTCTTAATTAGATTGGGTGAGATATAAGTGTTAGGCATTGTCTTTTATTTTCATAAGAGATTGCGCACAGTATAGTGCACTTAAATAGCCTTCTTACTGTTTTTGTTTTTGTTTTGTGAGGTATACATTGATAACTGATGATAAAGGTCTCTTAACTCGAATTATATATTCTGCTATGACCTATTAAACTCGTCATAAGAATGAAGCGACTTTAAGTCTTTTTTCTCTGATTTTCTAGAATACCATTGTGTTTTCTTCATCACACAACACAGATCAATAGTGACTTTTATTGCTTCTGAAGTGATATTATCATGTCACATGTTGCAGCTGCAGTAACAATCTTTAACAGCTCTTTACCAAGTTTTGTTATTTCAGCCAGATGGTTATAACACAACAATTTTTAGCAAAGGTGGTGCAGCATCATCGTATGATCTTTACTTGAGATTGTTGTAATACCAAATTTTAATATGTTTCTTGGTAGTAGTGTTATGGTTGGCTTAATCTAATATTAGCAAAGACTGTTACTAATTACTTTCTTTCAGAAGTAATTACATGTCTTGGTATATCCTGCTGTTAGACTATTTTGCTAACAACTCAATAACATATTGGATAATTATATGTGTAACTAAGTACAGTCAACAGTTGAATATTTGCAGAATTATTTTTGTATCTTCATATAATTAAAGTAATTTGTGATCACTTTCCATTGTTGATCAGCATACGTCTTTTTACATGTAAGATAGTTTGTGTGATTTTTGAAGTTATTACAATTTGATTTTTTGGTTTCAAATTGATTTTGAAATTTTTTATATATTGTTAATCTATTATTTAAGCTGTGTTGACTGATGTGTGAATAGAGTATGTAAAGAAAAAGTAAAGTTTGTGTGTAGATCTCTCTTTAAGTTGTTATTATGGTTTGACTTTTGACTCCAAATTGATTTTGAAAATTTTTATATTTAAAATCCACTTTTCAAGCTGCATTGAATAACATATAACTTCAAATTATATAAACAAAAGATAAAAAGTTTGAAGTATTTACAGTCATTATGATTTGGGCTTTTTGACATAAATTAATTTTGCAAATTTTTACATATTTGAAATATATTGTTTCAAGCTGTGCCAATCGACATGACGCCATGTTGTACTGAGGACGGGTAAAAAGTTTAACCATATTATATAGCTATATCTACTGTGTATAAATTTTTGAATTATTACAATTTGACCCCTTGAATTCAAATTAACATTGAAAATTTCCATATGTATAAAATATATATTTTAAATTGTGTTAATGTATATATGGCTCTGTCATATTAAGCGAAAAGCTTAATCATATACATAGAAGACTTTCCTTACCTGTGTAAAAATATTTGAAGTTATTACGATTTGGGCTTTTTGACAAATTCTTTAAGCTGTGCTATTTGACATGACGCCATGTTGTACTGAGGACGGGTAAAAAGTTTAAACGTTTATAAAGCTTTTCTCGACTATAGATTTTGGAATTATTATAATTGACACCTTGGACTCAAATTGATATTTAAAAGTTTGTGTTAATTAATATGACTCCAAGCCATATGAAGAAATGATAAAAAGCTTAATCATGTACGCATAAGACTTCTCTTGCCTATGTTTTGATTTTTATATGATCGTGATTTGATTTTTGAATCCAAATTTATTTTGAAATATATTTGAAATATATTGTTCGAATTATTGATTGACATATGACTTTCTGTTATAGGAACAAAGATAACAGAATGAACATTTATAATATAAGGTTTTTCTCTTCTGGGTGGAAATTTTTGTTGGAATTATTGTAATTTTTTTATACATTTGATATCTATTCTTGAAATTGAATTAGTTGACATATGACTTCTTGTCATTACAAACAAATAGAAAAAAAGTTTAACCATTTACAATATAATAAGTTAATCAAAAGCAGACAGACTACCTGCAATTACTTTAATGGGTATTAGAAAGCTAGAGCCTCTTGTATGATATATTTGATTGACTTGGTACAAATAAAAGAGTTTGTCTCCTGCAAAACCCATGATGTGATTTACTACAATCTATGTCTGCTGGTAGAATTCTATCATGTATGTGTGCACATTTATCAATTTATAGATTTTGTTTTTATTTCCTAAAAAATGTGTTTTGAAAATAACTATTGATAATTTTTTATATAATGAGAATGGACTGTAACGTGCATGTAGGAATAAAGACCATTTTATTAAACAGATCTGTTGCGAGTTAGAAGCCAGTAAGTTAACACGTGCAGTGTGTGATCATCGCATTTGCAATGACTGAACGAATAAAGCACCGAATCTGAATCAAGTTTTGTGAAAAGCTGGAACATTTGTCCACAGGAACTGTTCAGGTGATTCAGAAGGCTTTTCATAAGGATACAATGAGTGCAGCATGAATAAAGGTATAATACAAATGATTAAGAAGGGGATAGGAATCTGTTGAAAGTGATTTACGTTTTGGAGGATCAATGAAGTTATACCAACACATGAGAAAACTCAGGACAATAGGCGGAAAAGGTGAAAAAAGAAGAAGAATGCACCTGGACTGTCAGTTAGGCCAAAAGGTACGAGTCTAGAGCCATACTCTGAAGGCTGCTTTCAATCCCACTGTTGAATACTATAAAAGCAACTGTCCTTGCCCAGGAACGGCGCGCATCTTGGTTCTGAGTGACAGCTTTCCTTCGCAAAACGCCAATCAAAGCACTTGATTCCAACCTACAGTGAGATTTTCCTTTGTATAGCAATCTTATTCATATGGGAGTAGAGGCATCAGTTCGGAAGTACTGAGGGAGTACTCGTCTCAAATCTAGCGCCTTACCTTGACACACGGTAGGAGCTACCGTTGTGTTGCAATCCTATTTGGGATTTTGGTATACTCTATATTTCGCGGTTACTTACTTTGGGTCTGTCACCAGCTTTCCTTATGGATAGCTAGTGCCTGAGTCATGGTTGGAGCTACCCTTATATGGTAATTTGACATGGAAGCTTAGAGTAATATTGTGTGTAGATACTTTATTATATCACCGACCATTAGCGCACAGGGGGAAACTAAATGATGCGATCAAACCTTTATTGTTAATGAACAATTCACAAATGTGTGAAAGTGAAAACTGTTTTTACTTTTCTCTTCTTCTTCAATGGTGACTGACTATGAAAACATCACTCATTCCTTCATTATAGATTATAGTTGAAGGTTTATTTTTAATGGTGAGCATATCTCCATCTCTTAAAAAATTATTTCTATTAAAATGATTTATATAATTATATCATCACACCATGCTTTAGTAATTGCAACTATTTTTAGATTTAAAGCTTTATACATTTTGATAGATAATTTTTAGTTGTTTTTTTTTTTGGACTCAGGTTGGTGGATTAGAGGTCACTTTTATTTAGAGTCGATATTTCATACAGATTGTGTACGTATATGCTGTAAACAAATAATTTCCTCGAAGCCTATTCTATTACTATTTGCAAATTGCAACTCAATTGTTCTTCTGCAGGGGAAGCAAATGTTATTGTTTTACGGTGAATGCTGTTGTTACAAAGAGATTTGAAACGGTTCCTGTATCATACCAAAGGCTCTCAAATCAATATTGCAGCGGCAACGCTTTTAATTTTGCACCAAAACGAATGAAGCAATACCGAAAAACAGTAACTGTGGATTAAGCGATAGCACAATTTTTTTAAAAAATCCGAACTTAACACTTTGTCAAGCTCGCTTAATGTATTATGCAGTATTACATCACTTACCGAAACGCACCTGGAAAAACGGCTTTTGTGGACAAAGGAAAATTTAGAGAGGCTCTAGGTCTTTAGTGACAAGGAGTTCTTATGGGCTTGGTCTCCTTTGAAATGGTCTGTATGTGGGAAGAAACTACTCCAGCGCTCTATCGAACACCCCTTTAAGATGTATTTTGTGGTTGTTTTAGTAAATGGACATTTGGAGCATTACACTTTTTTATAGAAGCATTAGAAGCACAAAATATTTTTAAAAAATACAGGTAGTGTTTGCTATGATTGCTCAAAAATAATATAGAGCCAATAATAAAGTGTGGTTTTTACAAGATAACGACTCTAAACATAGTAGTTGACTTTGTATGAGTCGAAAAGAAAAAAATCGAGTCAATAAATTGGATTAGCTGTAACGTTCTCCCAATGGCAATCCAATTGAAAATCTCTAATCGTACATCAAGGACAGACTAAGAGGTAAATACATATTAACACCCGGAAAGTTATGCTGTAAATTTAATTGCCAGTATATTGTAATGAATTTCCTAATGCCTCCTGTAACGCGGCTGAGTGACATCTGCATTGCGTCACGTTCGGTCCTAGACTCTTCTAGGAATGCAGCTGGTGCGCACGTGTTCGCGATCCTTTCACCCGGGTTCGAATGCGGCATTCTCCAATGTTCGCGGCTATTCCGATTTCGGTTTTAAGTGGGGCAAGCCGGCGAATCCATATGGGAGCTGTGTTTACATAAATAATGTGCAATTAGTTGTATATAGTGCTTGTAAACATAAATATTGTTATAAATTTAAATAATTGTAAGTATAATAAATAAGTAATTCTAAGCAAATTAGCAGGTTTTATTCACCAATGCAAGAGCAGAAACGTTACAATTTGAAGTAATTTCCATGTGATACTGGTTAACAATGTTTTGTCAGCATTTTACGGATTGTGTTTTGCTTTATTTTCAATTAAAGTTTGATTTAATGAGTTGTTACATGTTTTTAAAATCTTCTATAGATAAACAAACCATTTTTACCAGCCCCCCACTCCTCCTTTCTATATTTTTGTTGATTTGGTTCTGAATTTCATTTAATTGCCAAAACAGATTTTGTATTACACAGTGACTAGTGGATTTTTGTCAAGAATCATTAATCAAATTTTCCAGATATATTATTCAATTTACTATATTACTGATTACGGTTAATGAAACTTTATTTTTTGTGATCTTAAACGCATTTAAAGTGGTTTAAATGAAAAATTCGTAAAGGCTTTTATTATAATTATAGTATTATATCAATTTATGATATTTTAGGAGGGCCATGTCATCCCTGGTTGTTTATAGAAGAAGCAGCTACGAAAGAGGTGGAAAAAGATTTTAATTCAGTATACAGTCGACTCGTATTGTGTAAAACATATCGACTTGACGAGGATGGTAAGGTTTTGACACCAGAAGAGGTAATAAAATAAATTCTGTAATTAAAATTGTACATTTTATTTTGTTGACAGTTGCTTTACCGATGTGTGCAAGCCATAAATCTTTCACATGACAACGCCCATGCACAAATGGATGTAAAATTGCGTTCCTTAATTTGCATGGGACTTAATGAACAGGTACTTCATCTTTGGTTGGAAGTTCTGTGTTCTTGCGGTGAGGTGGTGCAGAAATGGTTAGTTTGAAGTGATTTATAGAAGCTCATTCCTCAATTGTTGTTTATTTTGCAGGTACCATCCCTGGTCTTTCGTTTTTAGTCCAGGATGGGTTCAAATTAAATGCGAATTACGAATTTTATCTCAATTATCTTTTAATCTAAATCCCGACTGGGAATTACCTGTCAAAAAAGATACAAATAATCAACCGCTCAAAGATGGTGTTCGTGATATGCTAGTTAAACACCATTTGTTTAGTTGGGATATTTAACTTTCTCTCAGAAAATATACAAAGTTGTACTTTGTGCATTCCAGGGGCTAATATAACCTTTAACATAGTGCAATGTTAGCTTTAAACATTTATTTTTTGAGTGTTTTTGAAACTAAAAAATATATCGGTCTGTCCATGTAAATGCCTTCAATAAGAATTAATCATGGCAAGTTCGGTTTATAACGTGATTTAAAATATCACATATTCAAGTGCATTTAATTTACATACATATCTTGACTGTAACATAAACATTGAGTTAGTTTCTATTGCTGCTTTTACAGGTTATGTTAAAATATGTAATGATTTTAGACTTAAGCAACGAAGAAATTTATTTATAATTGTAATTTACGTATACTAAAAATTGCTCTTCCTATGGAAGCATTCCTATATTACTTGTTTGTAAAGTTAAAACTGTAGTTGCATTATTACGTTGTCAAGTAGGTGATTTGTTCCAAGTGATGTATCATGTTAATAGTAGCAAATTTTACAATGTAGCCTGAATATATTTAGACATGTAAAAATAATACCTAATTATATGAAATAATTGCAAATGAGATCTATACTTTTTTAAATTCTTTGTAACCGATGAATTATCTATTGTTTGAATAAATTATAGCTTAAGTATTATTAAAATGTGACATAAGTAATTTATAGACTTAAACATGGTAAACAATAAAAATGTGCAGAATGTACAATATTGTTACGATTAATACAATTTTTAAATATTACCTCTGTAAACAATATTCAATTGTGTAGTTTTTAGCAGTAGCTGATACTACTATTGTAAAAGTTTAATCACAATTAACACAGGTTGATGCAATTTTTAGTATTTATTTTATTTAGTCTAATGTTTTATTAAATTTAAATTACATGTAGACTGTATTTAAAAGTGTCATTTTTTAAAGAGAATAAATAATTTATCATATCCATGTTTAGTGTACCTCATAATATTTACAATAATCTTCTAATTCCACTATTGACACTATGACGATTGTGATGTTGCAAGTACCCATTAGTTTTAGTGGGACTTAAACATGTCTATAGCATGGTATGGTAAACAGTTACTTTCCCTGACTAGGTGACTGGCTGGTCTTTTTTCTAGTAACACTGGCTTTTTTGTGAAACCCAGACGGGTTAGTATTACTGTAGATTACATTAAAAAATGTTTTGTTTGATTATTCGTTATCTTTGTATGTGTACATCTATTTTTGTATATTTGATGGGTTGTTTGGTTTTGTAGTTAAGGGTTTGCTTCTCTGCCCACAAACTTGACGTAAGCGAGTTCGAGTCGCGTTCAACCTATGGATATATGTGACATCCTAGTAGTAAATTAGTGGTAGGTTAGTAGACGCAATAAGCCCTTAAGACTTCAGTACCAGTAAGTATAATTTGGTAATAATAACCAAGAACATGTTTTGATTTTGTATTTATATTGTAACTAATTCGGTTTTTGAGATTGATTATTTATTTTAATTTTAATAATTACTTATTAACTAACTAATTTTAACTGACATACTAATACTGTTGGTAGTTATTTTATTTTCAGAGACAGTTTTGGTCTATAGCCCACTTGGATCACGTGAACTGTGTCTAACTGTAACTGCTTTTGAACACATCTTTATACTGCTTAAATACCTGCACTGTTCCAATTTATAGAATGGTCCCTATTTGTCCACTCATGTCAGCTGCATGCTGACGTGTTGGAAGTTTTTTTTTTGCAAAATGTGTGTTGCCCTGGGTGGCTTATAATGCGTTCAGCAAATACATGTAGCAATAAAATTATCAAAAATTCTTGCTCATTTTAAATAACTATCCGTTATTGGCCAGTTTCAAAAAGTGCAAGTATTTTAGTAGTCAGGTATACACTGACCCATTTTTAGGCACTTGTGTGTTAGTGCAGTGGCTAACTTGTTGTGGTTATATGTTATATGTTACATTGTAAACCTGGCTTCGCCGCACATCTTTCTGCGTTTCAGAGATGTGTTATAATGATTTATTACTATATGTATTTGCTGAACCTATAATAGCTTCCTAAAGTTGACCGTTACAGTATAATTTTTTGTAAGTATGTTGGATGATTGAATTAATTTTTATATTACTATTTCAGCAGTCAAATGTGATGAGAGATATCCTGGATTGTTTGTGGATATTTCATGACTTCTCAAAATATACTTAATTATACTCCTACTAGTCATTTTTATGTCTAGTTCTCTTCTTATCTATGATTTTATTCTTTTTTGATTACTGCATATAGAATGTGTTAACAAATTATTGTAGCTTTGTGTTGTGTTATTTGACTATTGCATTGAAGATTTTAGTTTTTGTTTACACCTCTGTTATACCCCCATCGATCCAATAAAGTCATTTCTTCTACTTTGTTTATCCCCTGTTAAACATATAACACCATATCATTGTATAATATTCTACCAAAATTTACTATTTCTATTGGATTATCTTCCATAGTTATTGTTATAATGTTAATCATGTTATTCAGGTCTTAATATTTGCTGAAAGCTGTCTAATTTTCCATTTGTACTGTATATAATATTTATTTTATTATTTATTAATATTATCTGGTTCTATTTCCAGCTTTAAATACTTTTAATATTTATAGTTTTTGTATCCAACTGAGACTAGCCTTATAATCCTACTAATTTTTAAAAGACCAGATTGTTTCTTGCTACTTAAATTATCTTACCAAGTACATGTAAAAGACTAATCACTCTTCAGTTTCTATATTTTTATAGCACCTTTACTAGAATGCCCTCTCTTCAATCTAGAGATTTACTTTGTAAAATACACTAACTACTTCCTAGTCACTTTTAAATGATTTATATTCATTATTTATTGAATTGCTCTTATCAACTAGTGTTTATTTGAAGGGTGTACCAGAGAATTATGTCCGATAAAACATACGCTTATTTTTTTAAAAATCTTTTATAGTTCCTTTATAAAGATGATCATCCGTTTTATGGGACACCACTCCCATGTGGAGAATATTTCTTTTCTCTGTTTTCTAGGCTTACTCTAAATTAAGCTTGCAGAAAGCCTTAAACCACACATTGATATATTTGTGATTCCACTTGTTGATGAGGTTGAGACAAACATCAATAGCGACAAAAACGATGATGAGCTGTTGAAGTCAAGTATTTTGGAGTGGAAATGCTTTTGGTAGTGTAGAGTGCAGTTAGCTGAAGAATATGATAACGGTTTTTTGTAAGAAATATAGTCTCAAAAGGTGCAATGGTTGGTTTTCGGGTTATAAGGCCGTGGTCGGAGTTCAGAAACTCTTGACGTTTCATCTATAACTGCGCCAGACATCCTCAGAAGAAAATCTTTTAAAAATTAAGTGCGTTTTTGCTTTTATACTCGTGCGAGTATGGTAGTGATGGTGTTGGGGGCTGTTGACGTCACCGGGATGGTAAATAACGTGATCGGGATAGCTGCTGACGTTAATCGGATCGTTGCAGCTAATATTTTAGCATTTTCTTACGTCACTCGCTTTTTCACCGTATCGCGGTCTGTTTTTTGCCCCTTGAGAGCGATAAACCAAGATTTAGGTAGATTTAATCCCTAAAATTAATTTGATATTTATAAACCTCCACCGCCTCTCTATATAATCTCGGGTAGTAATTCCTACAGTTGCATAAAACTTGTGCTTGCCCAAATTATATCTCGTGGTCAGAATTTTCCAAAGCTTGTTCAGCAACTGCTGATTTTTCGGGTTGATTAAGGCATAAATGACGTTTCTGTTCCTTTATCCTAGTGGTAATCATAGTCCCAATGTAGACTTGCTCACATGAGCAAGGTACGCAGTATACCACTGGTGTATCCTGTGGGTTTCTTGTATCTGTGGGTGGTCTAAATAAATCCCGTATCTTGGTGGTAGTACAGATGGTTTCCAACTTGTGTTTATTGAGAATTTTTCCTATTCGGTCCATAACTATGTTGATGTAAAGTAAAAAAGCTTTGCCTACTGTAGCCTATTTTGGTGTAAACCATACAGAAAAGTGCTTGAAGCCTAAACTGTAACACAAAAATCAGCTAAAGAGAGCTCTGACTTTAAATTAATAGAAGAAAAATGTGTGTCTAGTGAGGTGAAAGAACAATAACATGGATAACTGAATCCTTTCAGCCGTCGAAAAGTTGTAAAGAGAAATACACGTTTGTCGGCTGAAACTGTTTGCAAATTACAATGGAAGTCTGGGGAAATTGGTAAATTGGACCAACTTGTCTCTGTATACTCAGGTCTGTATTTCCACCAGAGCGATATTTGTATGTTATATTTGATAGTTGGCGATTTTCCATCTTTTTGTCATGTCTTATTTGTTAGTTAAATTTGTTACTAAGACAGATCGTCTTTCTAGATTTCCTTTTATATCGTCATTTCTGATCATCGGCTCTCAAGAATTTTATCTCTGAAGCGTGGGTATGCGAACTGTCTTTTTGTTTAAATAAAAAAACTCAAGATTCGCTACTATACAGTAAGACAAGGATTACTATATACATCATAAAATTTTACTTATTTCTTTTCTAAACTTATTGCAGAGAGATTTTCCAATAGACCCGCACATGCGCTGAGATCTATGCACTTTGGTTTTTATATTTTATGGTTTATGCCGTTTATGTCACATCCTAAATTTATCTCAGTTATCTCGTTGTGCTCTACGTATAAGAGATTTTTCAATAGATCTCTTTTTATTCAGTCTCGTTTTCCTCTTTTTTGCTTTACATGTATTAGTTTCAGATTTATGGTGCTCCTTTTTTTCTTTTTGTTCACCCAAAGTTTAGTAAACTATTTGTTTTAATATTTTTATTAATATTGTCTCATACTTTTCCCAAGTCATCATCTATTGTTTTTACCACTAATGCTGCATTCATTCTATTTTAGCCGTTTTATTGTTTAGTAGATGGATTCTATACTTCTGTTCAGAGGGTTATTTTAATAAAGCTTCATGCTTCTTCTATTTACTCAAGATATGTATATTGAAAACTACCAGATGATGATCAGACCCTATTCCACTATTTCTGAAGACACGTGTATCTGTGGTAAGGGCGGCTGCTTTGTCGTTGGCCATAATATAGTCGATTAGTAAGAGATAGTACCAAGGTTCTTTAGTGAATTTGTGAATCTGCTTTTTTTTTTGGAGGATATGTTAATTATTCTAAATTTGTTATATGGAGCCGTGGTGATTTAGTGGATAGGTCGCTAGACTACGAAACCAAGAGTTGTGGGTTCGAATCGCTGGCATTTTTACGGCCCAGCTCGACTCAGGCTGCAATAAAATGAGTACCTGGAGGTCAAACTCTGGGGTAATAATAGGCGGTCGGTACGTAGCGCTAGCCACGTTACTACCCTTGTGTACTGTAGGCTCTAGATTGTAGCGGACCTATCCTGTTACGAACCCAAAGAGCCTTTGAGGCCTTACGGAGAACTATTATTATTAAATTTGTTATATATACGAAATTCTCTTAAGCGACATCCGTTTCCTTTTATATGCCGTTCTTTTTCTATTCTAGCTACGTTAGCTATTGATCAATTGCCTTCTTGTGCACTCGGGCTACAACAGAGTATAAGGTAATCATTTTTATATTTAGTCTTCCGCTCTTCCACAAAGTTTTTTGCTTTTTTGGTTTGAAACCTTGATATTATTATCCTTTCATTAACGTATGGGTATGGGTATGATTTTGTTGTAATTATTAGATCTGTTCGACTTTCCAAATCAACATTTGAATTTTAGAATACTTCAAGTTTTATTAAGCAGGTCACTGACTTGAGCGCTAGTAGGATTTTTTATCGACCGCTTTTGGTCTAAATCCGTTGTATTCTGCTAAACAGGAACACATCGGTTTGGTTGTGGCTCTACATCACGTACAACGATCTTAGGTGGGGAGAAGTTCTGGTCCAATCGTTTCTATATTTTCGCTACATCTACTTTAATTAGCGCTTTACCCCCTTATTTTTGTTTTTGTTAAAGCTTATAATTTTATGGTGTTTAAATTTGGCGTTCTATACGAATTACAAATTTCTGCTGGGTTTATTGTTAAAAACGAATGTTAATTCTATGGATATTTTTTCTGCTGGGAATATCCCAGAAAATGTTATGTATCAGAATTGGAACTTAAACATGAATAGTAGATATATGTGTTTCTCCTGATGTATAGAAAGTTCCCGACTTTCAAATATTTCAAAAAAAGTAAGAATTTTTACAACAGCAATAATTTAAAGTTTGCATAATGGACTGTTTCATACAAATAACTTTTTGAAATAATTATAAACATGACTGTATGTGCAACGAATAGAAAAGCCAAAGATCATTAGGATACATTCAAAAATTCATAATAATATTAATACTGATGAAATCTGTTATGATTGATAATGTTCGCAGGATAGGAAATTTGAACAGATGGACAAACTCCAGGAAAAAGATTACTGTTCATTTGATAGAGCTGTTATATTATTTGAGAGAATGTAGCAGCTTTTAAAATATCTGAAATCTGAATCTTTGGGCACATGTTCAATATGTCTACAATTGTCTTACAAGTCATCAGAAGATTTAACTGTTTGTGAATAATTAATACTAAATTGTAGTTGATGTAATTTTCGGCAACATGTTCCTTTAAATTCAGGCAAATGTAGAAATAAAATTTTGTGGATGTACAAGGTGGTTTAAATATGACTGGGACTGATTTTTTTGTAAAAAAAACAAATTGCCAAACATTTACTTGCACATGTCAGTCTTCAACGTACTCCCCCCCGGAGTCAACACATTTTTTTCAACGTTTTGGAAGCACCCTGATGCCTATCCACTCCCGAATAGCCTGCATGACGGCGTCGTTGTCCGTAAACCGCATACCTTGCAAGTCTGATTTGTGCCTTTCTAACAGATAGAAATCACTTGGGCCCAAATCGGGACTGTACAGCGGCTATGGAAGAATGTTCTATTTCAACTTCTGGAGGGTTTCCATTGTTGTTTTGGGCGTATAGGGACGTGCTTTGTCTTGAAAGAAGGCTATCCGCTTGGGTATTCCGCTTGGATCAGATCTTTTCCTTCATATCTGTTGCTAAAAGTTTTAAGTAATAAGCTGCATTGACTGTGCTGGCATGTTCCAGAAAGTCTACATGGATAACCCCTCGCCAACCCCAGAAGAACGTTTCCATCACTTTTCCTAGCGAATGGCTTTTCCGCGCTCTCTTGGGTTTGGGAGAACTGGTAGGCCGCCACTCGCGTAATAACTTCTGGGACTCGGAAATGAAGTAGTGCACCCATCTTTCATCGGTGGCCACTATAGACTTTAAAAATGCGTTACCTTTGTCTTCATACTGCTGTAGGAGACGGCTCACAGTTTGCATACGTACCATTTTGTTCACGTGCATGGTACCCACCGTGCATGTACTTTACGAAAGCACCTGTGGTTTTTCACAATGTCTTATACACTACCAACACCGGTAGATACCATTGTTCCAAGTTCCTTAATGGTAATGTGCCTATTTTCACGAATAAGCGCATCTGCACGATCAACGTTTTTGAGTCGGTGACGGATGTTCGCGGCCGACGATCAGAAGCACTTACACCACTCAAACACATGAGTCCGTAAGAGATACTCTTCCCCATACTGTTGAAGTTTATGGTGGATTTAAGCGCACGGGACGTCTTATCCAACGAGGAATTTGATCACAATAGGTTGTTCCACGTCCCACGGTACCTTCCGTCGCTCATCACTCCAGTAACTCCCAAACAGGATTGAATAGGTTCTAACCCAAGCAGGAAGAAGGTTGAAGATCGTAGCTCCACTTTCTCAATGTCACACAGTGCGGCTTGTTTATACACAAATCTGTTCCGGTCATATTTGAACCATCTTATACTATTCAAACAACTCATTTCTATTTAAGTTAGTAGTAATCAAGAATATTCTGCCCTTGGTGCATCATCTGGCTCAACCTTATATGAACAAAGGTAAAACGATTTCATTCAATGGAAATTATGACATGTACTTTGGGTGATTAACTATTAACATGAAACACTATAATTTTTGAAACAATTGAGAACAATAAACCAGATTTGCCTAGAAAAGAACTTTAAACTTTCGTAGATAAGTGCTTAAGTGACAGTTGTGATGACTTGGGAAGTGAAGAGGAGGTTTATAATTGTTTACAACGCACCAAGGGAAGTTATTTTGAGCAGGAGGCCAACCTGGGTGAGGAAAACGGTGCAGCAGACCACTTTCAAAGACAGAACAAAGTGATGAAAAGTATGTCCAAGTCTCAAAATATAGTTGCCAATTCTCCAGGCGCAAAGAGTGTT
This sequence comes from Sinelater perroti, assembly GCA_036346155.1. Classification (NCBI taxonomy): domain Eukaryota; kingdom Metazoa; phylum Arthropoda; class Insecta; order Coleoptera; family Elateridae; genus Sinelater; species Sinelater perroti. The sequence goes on along the minus strand of JARFIY010000013.1, from coordinate 8,885,161 downwards.
GCGAGATCTGCTAAAACATATGAATATTGAAGTCTCTCCATGAGTGACGTTATGCAAATAATCAGATAAGAGAATATCATATGAAAGCAACAACTATAAGCAAAATGAAGTCATTTATAGGGTTTTATACATAGCAGCTGTAAACCAGTCCAATAGACAAAAAGAGTACAGATGGTACGGGAGTAGATATTTTCAGATGTATGTCACTTTAACCATTCCATTTTTTGTATAACTGCCTCAGATCCTATGTTAAGAAGACCAGAGAAAAAATATTGACAATTTAGCAGTAATTGAAGATATTATTGATTTTATTAAAAATTGTAAAATGTATTAAGTGCCCTCTAAGATCTTGATTATTTATATGATGCTCTTTTTTTGAGTATACATTTCTAATAAGCATCAACCTATACGCAATAGTTGATGCCAAAACATTTTATATACTACAATTGAAACTTTGTTCGGGGAAACATACTTCTGGACTTAGACCATACCAACTCAGTAACAAGGCATGTGTTATTGTGGATTGCTTAGTACAACTAACTACATATTTATTATACACTTGTTAAAAGAAGATAAACTGAATTATGTAGGTACAGTCCGCAAAAATAAGCCATGAGTATCCAATGTTTTCAAACGTGTACATCAAGATGTACACAGTTCATAATTTAGATTCTAGAAAGATATAACTAGTGCCATCAAATTGTGTTGGTCATGTCATCATTTTTTTTATTGAGAGCCATTTGATCTGTCTTTAGTAGCAATGCAGCTTCATGGAATTTTAGTGCTTTTTTCATTTTCTTTACAGCGCTTTTTCCAGTATCCTTGTTTCTTGTACCAGTCTGTACAAGTTCCTTAGTAGATAGTTGCTGTATTCCTTTGGATTCATGATTGGTTTTTCATAAATAGCTTGCCTCTTGTGAACCAAAGTCTCACACCCTCATAAGATATGTATGGCTTTCTCTGTTTGCCTGCCACATTATCTGCAACTCAGGTCTTTATTGTAAATCTCTATTTTGTTGAGGTGTCCTCTGAAATAACAAATGTACTGTGAGGAGATCTATAATAGTTTGTAGCTGATTTTTGTTTTGTACTAACAATTCTTCAATTTGTTTACAAGATGGTTTTTCCATGTCTTTGTCCCAATACTTTTTCCTGTATTTTCTTTATTGTCTTCTGGGCGATTCTCTCACCTGGCTTCATATAGTACCTTTAAATACTCCTAGAGTTGGTCCAGGGCCTATGTATGGAGTTGATTATTTTTCTTGTGCTAGCTCATCATCCTTCTCGTTGCCTGAAATTCTGTAGTGCTCTGGTACCCACAATAGAGTTAACTTGTTATGGTCTGCCAAAACACTGAGTTCTTGATGTTACCCTCAGGCTATTTAATGCTTTCAGGGATACCTGACTATCTTTAAGTATGTTGATTCGCCTATTTTGGTATTATTTTGACTGGTGTACTGTAGAATAGCAAATGTCTTCACTTGAAAAACGAATGTATATTTTTTCAGTAAAAAGCTTAACTGCAGGTTTTCCTTTTCTCAGTATATGCCTACTTCGTCTATATACCAGATAATTTTCACAGTCTATTCCTGTTGCTTATTTTGTTTATACATTCATAATATCCATAATATATACATCGAAATTTATGTTGAATGTAAATTTTGGCGTTAGGTGGTTTGTTCTCGTGCCCAGTCTGTCTCTACCCACATCAATTTTTAGATGCCCTATTGCTGTACTATCTTTGCGGATGGGTGCATTTTACAGTCTATTAAGAGCCACTCCTGGCTCTCCCATAATTTCAAAATGAGGAGCGAAAGGTCTAGCAATGCATTATCGGTGTTGTTCTTATAACTCCCGTTATTCTCAGATAATCAAGTCTTTGTAGCCTACTTAATACAATTATAGCGGTTGTTTGCATTTTCTTTGTCCACCATACCAAAGCTGTATATAACATCGTGGGTTTGACCATCTTGCTTTATATCCAATAAAATGATGATTGACTGGATATGTTTATTTGTAATTTAAGCAGTAATAAAATATTCATATATAAGTAAAATTACAAATAAATTATTTTTGGTTTTAGAGTTCAAGTTTATCCATGAGCTTGTCTGGCTAACATTAGTCTTACCTCCACATTTTTGTTTTGGATTTTTGAATGCGTTGATTTTATGTGAGTTTTAAGTCTAAAATAACTCCCAGATACTTTACATCACTTGATAATTTTATTTCTACATCTTGAAGCCTAAGAGGTTCCAATCCTTCTAGGTTTCTTCTTCTTGTGAATGCTGCTATGGTAAATTTAGTCCCCCTGCATCTGTCCAATTTTTAACCAAGTTTAGGGGCACTTTGCATACACTTCCTACATTCGTTCTTTTTGAATGTTTTTAATAACTCGTCTATTACAAGGTTCCACAGTAGATAAGACAGAACTCCTTATTCAAAAACTCTTGCAACTCAAGCCATATTTGTTTCACCCATCAGGGATACATATATTAATCTTTTTTTAATTATAAAGTCTATCTATTTGCAGTTTATTTCATCGAGTCCTTTACTCCTTAACGCTCTAGTGAATGAATCTAGGAATGTATTATCATGCACTCCCTCAATATCTAATAAGGCAGCTTAAAGTACCTCTTTGTTTCCTATAACATTGTCCATTCTGGTAACGAGTCTATGCAATGTTGTTTCTGTGGATACTCCTGCTGTATGTGCATACTGGGCTTAATATAGAGGTTGAATAACAAATAGACCACCCCTGATATGCCTTTCAAGCAGTTTTTCTAGAGTTTTTAGTATAAAAAACATCAAACTAATTGGTCTTAGAGCCTTAGCCACACTCTATTCTATTTTTCCAGGTTTTGGTATAAACCCTCCAAGAGGCACTTTGTGCAACGGGAACTGGCACACCCGGGGGGTAACCAGCTACGGACTGCTGAATGCCAGGAGCCTCATTAATTCCGTAACCGCAGCCTGTGTTCCAACAACCACTGGAGGGCGTACCAGTGGCATGCTGTACGGGGACTTGCGACCGGGAGGCTTGCCTTAATTGCCCTGCACACGAGGACGACACCTCTATAAAAACCGGTACCGGGCGCACCCCTCGGTATAAATGCCTTCCCCCAGGAAAGGGCGTCACCCTGTGGGCGATCACACTTTCGACCCATCTCGTGGAAACAACATGGAAGAACCTAAACATAAAATAAACAGGAACGCAAAATAGAAACAGAGCACGATGATACCTTGAGCGAAGTAAGAGATGCAGCAGATAAAGCGATGAAAACTATCTCAGATCTGATGGTGTTAATTGCAAAAAACGTAAACATTAAAACCAAAATTAAAAGCATAGTGAGAGACCCAAATCGAAAGATGACTCGTCTAAATAGATGCATCGAAGAACACGAAAAGAACGAGAGCAGATACATAACAAAAGAAACAAAGACAATTGCGATACAAGCAGAAGAAAAGGAAATAATGGAGGAAATGGAGGAAAGAAGAGAAATACACAAACAAAACATAAAGAAATGCCTGGAAGAACAGCAGGGATATGAGAGACTGAAAACGATGATGGACGAAAGATGGACTGATGAAATCTTCGAAATGACTTTTTATAGGACTGGAGACATAAATTTAATAAATAATTTTAATCACAGATAAAACTGAGGCAGGAGAATACACAGAAAACAAGAAAATCACCGCCAAATACCCGGAAATAAGCGAGGTATTGGAAGAAAGCGAAGGACAAGTAGAATACCTCTTGAGCACTACCAAAACCATAAACAAAAAAGGGAAACAAACAGAAAAATCGAGTATCCTATATGCGATCCCATATGAGGTAAGCAAAGACGGAATAAATGATATGGAGGAACTTTTCAAACAAATACAAGAATTAAAGGCAATAATAGAAAACGTGGAAGATTTTCATATCCACAATGAGATAACAATTGTCACTCCAGAGGGAATACAACCAGAATATACAAGAAAGATAGCGGAATATGTGTTCTATAACACCAAACTGAAAGTCAAGATAACGACGAAGAGAACCCAGACATTCAAGACTAAAGACTATATGGCGAAAAAACAAAATGTAGAAAAACTCGTCATAAACCGAGGAACTATTAAAGAATGTGAAGGACAATATCGAAGCAGAAGGCTTAGGGATTAAAGTTAAAAAATCAAGAAAACAAGAAAGGGTGTTGTATTCGTAGAAATAGGAGACAGAAATAAAGCAAGCGCTTTTAGAGACGAAATAATAATAAAAGTGGGCACAAACGTAAAGACAGAAAACGCGGACAAAACGCTCTACATATATGACCTAGATGCGGCCATAAATAAAGAAGAGGTAGAAAGCGAACTAAGCGAAGCAGTAGGAGCGACAAGGGGAGAGGTAACGGCCAAAAGCATGAAAGAAGGACCGGACCGGCAACAAAACGGCGATAGTGGTAACGCGTAAAATACACGCAACCAATCTAATAAAAAAAGGAAAACTTTAGTTAGGATGGACATATTGTAAAATTAAAGAGAAAGTGATACCAAGCAGGTGCTATAGATGCCTGGAATACGAACATAACGCAAGGGATTGCAGAGGTGTGGACAAATACAAAGACTGTGGGGAAACAGGGCACAGGGCCAAGGATTATCAAGAAGAGAGCTACTATACAACCTGCAAAGAGAAAGAACATAGAGCGGACAGCACGAGATGTCCAAGGTATAGACAGATAATCAGGAAAGAAGCTAGCCGCCGAAGACCAAGAAGAGGAAGCAAACCTTCGAAAAATGGAAGAAAACAACAACAAGGATATGAGAGTAATACAGCTTAATGCAGGAAGGGGAAGGGCAGCCCATAATGTGGCACAGGCCATGGCGGAAAGATGGGGAGCAGACATAGTGTGCATGCAAGAGCCAAATTAGGCAAAAGCGAAAAATCAGCGGTTAATACACGATGCAAAAACAGATGTGGCCATATTCTGCCGAAACGAAAACGCGGGCATACGAACGGTAATGGATATATTAAAATACTTTTTAAGGAATGGACGATCTATAACTGTTATATATTACCAAATACGACTATGCAAAGTTTTACTGAAGACAGTAACTTGGTAATATATTATATACCTGAAACTCCAGAAAGTGTATCCTGAGTAATTCTCTCATTGTTTCTTTTCAGCAATATTGTATTTTCATGTCTTAATTTTCAGTAAGCTCTGAGGATCCTTTGAAAGTATTTTGTGGAGTTCAGCACTTTTGTGAGTAGTTTCCACTACCTCCACGTATCTCTTTTGGCTTTCCTCAAAGCCTTGTTAGGGCCATTATCCCATATCCCCAAATTCTTTGCTGCATTAAAAAGCTTTCTTACCTGTTTTCGCATTTAAGCAAAGTCTTTATTTCATCAGAGCACACTGATAAAAATAAAAACATTTATTTTCATATGTTGAGATCACAGTGTTCTGCCGTTATCCTGCTGCAATTTCCAGCTTTGTACTACTTCTAATCGTTATATCGCCCCTCTAAGATTGTATTCTAGGTCTGCTTGCTAGACTTCTCAATCCGTCTTTTAAGGGTTACGATAGGTTTCTTGCATAGAGCTGATACTCTCTATTTCAAAGTAGATGTGGCTGTGATTGGAACAACTTACCTCTTACACATGCCCATTTTTGATAAAGTTACTAGCAAACATAGTACCTACTGTTATATCTATATCTTCCTTTCTTCATATATTAATAAAGAGAAGTTTAGTGCCTACATTCAGTACGTCTAACTTATTTGCCGCAATGAATTGTAATAAAGAATCACCTCGTTCATTGGTGTTGGTACTTCCCTTGGTGATATGGTTCGAGTTTGTACTACAGCTAATAATTAGTTACAAGCCATGTTCTCTCTATCCCATCACTAGCTCCTTCACTTGTATGTTAGCGGTAGAGAGAGGTCATCGCGAGGAAAGTATGCCCATACAAGCATTAGCTCTCTTAATTCGTCCTCATTTTCCATCCTTAATCTGATTAACATTGTCTCTGGAACGCAAAGATTGAAGGGCAGTATTTTGAAACATTTTGTGAATATAATGCAGGTTCTAAAAACCCATGAAAATTAGTTCTCCTATTCTTCCTAAATCTCTAATACCCCCCCCCCTCAGGGTTCTTAAAGGAGGACGACGTCGAACATTCTCTGAAAAGCAATAAAAATCGCAAAAGCTACTTTACTATATTGTAGGTTCACCTAAAGCACCTGAATCACCATCTCCACTACTGAAACCCTTTAGGATCCTGAAGGTAATTTTGCCTAGCTTATAAAAAGCTCTAAATTGAAATGCCTGCAAGGCATTAAAGGATTCCTTGTCAATGGAGTGGGCAAGTTGTTCCTTTTCTACTTAAGAGAAGTCAGTCTACCACTCTTAGTCCAGGGTTTTGTCTCCCTAAGCGTGTTCTGGACTGCTCCTCCTGTACCTCCATCCCAGACAAGAAGATCAGCATCCTGGGTCTTTTCAGAAGGTCCTTGGACTTAACCACAGTCAAATCCGCGTCCATCCAGAGTTGACCAAGTCACCAATCGTCCGCCTGAGCCAATCTTTGGTATCAGCATTAGCGCAGGTCATCCACAAGATCCCCGTGTTAAAAGTTGTTCTTTTAAATTGCAATGGACTGCTGCTCCTAGAAGTATTGTCCATTGCATCAATAAGTTTTTCTTAAACTAAGTTTGTTTCTGGTTCAGAGTTATCTGTTACTGCCATCTCCATGTTCCATTGTATTATGACAAAAGAATCGATGTATTTAGAGGCAATAAAAAAAACCTTAAAAAGACCACCTTTTATAATGAAATAAAAGTAGGCGTAGACATCACTGGTGATTTGAATGCTACATAAAATGATCTTGGAACAAGAAGCCTTGGGCTATGAGCATTTTCTGTAGCCTATTGAATATGGCAGCTATAAACAGCACTATTATTTATCATCAAAATCACAAAGCTCAAATAAAGCAGTGTGATTTCACTTGCAATTTAGGATTGGCTTTAATCACCAACAGCCTTGTAAGAGACAAAGTAGGTGCGCATTCCTAAGAAAACTCAAAAAAGGATTGTTGAACATTTGGAAGAAGCATAATCACCAATGCTTAAAAAAATTCTTACATAAAATACGGTGATTGTTCTACAACCAAAGATAGGAAGTTGAAGTATAGCTGTTCTACGTATATCAAGTTTTATAGTTGATGTAACAAATTTCCACCTTGTTCATGCTTTTAGATAAATAACTTTAATAACTTCTTACTTCAAATAAAAAGAGATGATTGACAGGATACGTTTATTTGTAATTTACCAGATACAAAAGCAGTAATAAAATATTCATATAGAAGTAAAATTACAAATAAATAACAAAATATACAGTGGCCACATTTACTTGCTTTATATAAGATACAATGCTTTTAATACTAAAATCTCTCAAGTTACTTATACTTAACGTTCTATGGTAATTATTTCACATCTGGTAAAAACTGGTTATCCAAATGCAAGTTAGTTGTATTCATAGAACAAGAAAAAACAATTTTATTTAACTTCCATTTTATAGTAGCCCTCCCAGTAAAAAATTGAAAATATTTATGACCAGTTATAGAAATCTACAAGAATTCATTATTATACTGTCAATCTTACGTATTTTTCATTTTTAAATTAATAGAATGAACATAAACTTTCAACAAAAATTTCACGGAATACACTTACAATACTAGCATCGATCCATAGCTTAGAACTAACAAGTGTAGTAGGATACTTATTTTCCAATAGTAAAAATTATCTAATTAGTGACACAAGGGTACTTCAACAATCCAAATTATTTCATTAGTTCCATGTTATTTGAAGTTGTTTACGATAGCATCTTTTGACGAGAAATTTCAGATAAACAGTTGCTTAATGTGCAAGATATATAATTTAATGCAAAAATAAGACGGGTTACAATACTAGGACATTGTAAACTCTTCGTTCAAATAAATCTATCTATATGTAGCTGTGTTATATCACTCTACTATAGAAACGGTAGCAAACTACAAATGCCTTCAAATTCTGTCAACTATCACAACAAATTAAGAAATATATTTTCACAACTTTGTTATATATTCATATTAAAACGTTAAAAATGGTGTTAACAATATCCAATAAACAAACACATACAGCAAAGATGTGCAAGAGTACGGCAAAGTAATGTATACTTTAACAGCACAGCTTGTTCGTTTATAGTTTAAAGCAGTGAATAGGGTACTTTCTGAAAAACTAACATGTCTCATGTTTGCCAGCAGCAACAAAATCAAATGGAATGTCTGTGCAACAAGTCTGCCGTTTGTATACTCTACTTCTTCTTAATCTTTGGGGAGGTGGACTGAAAGACACTAGAAGCGGACATCAAGTTCTCGATGTACTGGCCCAAAACTTGATTTTCAGATCTCAGCTTGAGATTCTCTTCCTTTACGCTGTCAACTCTCTGAGACAAGTCGTCGAGAGTATTCTGCAACTCCAGCACCTGGGATATAAGCCGAGCCTTCTCTTCCTGCTCGTCGGGGCTAGTATCAGGCTCCAAGCTGTGGTGGTGCGGGCTCGAACTGCCATTTGTAAAAGTGGATTGTATGGAATCCATACTGCGGCCATGCATCATGCTCGAACAGTTGCCGTCGGATATAGAATTGGCTTCCGGTTCATCCGATATAATCACTAAAAAGCCAATCTTGTTGCAGTAAACTAAAAAAGCACTATCAATACTGTTACCTTGAGGATCATCGTCTGCTAAAGGTATATTATTGATATCCTCTTGGAGTTTTGCACTTGCCATTATAGATCTTGGAGTGATCTAGTTTTGGTTTTCCAAATGAATCAAAGGTTTTGTAGGCTACCACAGATTCTAACTAGAGCAAAATATGCACGAAATATTTCATGATTCGCCCCGAGTGACTAATTTAAATCTATACATTCCTTATTGTGATTACACCAGACTTAATATTAAATTACCAAATGCAGTACCCTACCGGCAATGCTACGCCAGTGTCTCTATGAACGGTTGCCGTGATTTTAAGGTTGCTATTATACCACTTTCAAATTTTACAGGGCATATTATCTTTACTAAAAATTTTATATATAACACAATACTAATCTAAATTAAAATCAAATATACTAAACAAAATTATACAGGGTTATCACATATTTAAAAATTGTATACAAAAACATGTACCATACAAGTATAAGATATATCAATAAATTATTACCAAAAGTTACAAATGCTTTGTTACACTACTTTACTATTGTTATACTACAATTAAAATACTTTTTTTTAATTCTGTAAAATTTTGGTTTTAATTGCAAATTTTTGTACAATACTTCTATGATTTTATCTAAATAACTATAGTTTTTTTGTTATTACATAAATAATATTTTAAATTTATAAAATTATTTACCAATTAAATTTATCTTTACTTTAATAATAATGTAATTTGGTGTCTCTACTTAGTCTATAATTGAGACACAGCACTGACAATTCATCTGTGTGCCTATTGTTTTATTCTCTCTGTCTGTATCGCATGAGGTTGCTAGAAAAAAGAGAGAGGACGTATGAAATTGCTTATTTCTACTGAAGTAGTGGTTGTTTGGTGGCACAAAGTAAGCTTCGTCTTGTGTATGGTTTTGTGGCTCGCTTCACGTGAGAAGGTCGATGTGTAAACAAAGAGTATTTGCAGATTGTAAGCAAAAGAAGCTATTAATTCCATATTACGTTACCAATTAGAAAATCAATAATAGAAAATTAACATACTTAACTGCATATAAAAGTGAAGGGTGTATCAAGGCATTGATGTTCAGCTGGGAAGCCTTTTGTTATAGTAACGTGTAATTGTCATACAGCTTAGATACATGGAAGGATTTGATGCAATATACTATGAGGAAGAGGAAGAAAACGCCGAGGAGAGCGACCACGCTGCTGATGTGACGCTGGTTCCCGATCCTGTCGTTATCCGAGGAGCTGGCAACATGACGGTGTAAGTTCAACTTTGTAGTACCAGTTTCTAGACTCTAGTCATATGATATTGTAGGTTTGGGTTGAGTAACCGATTCAGCACAGACTTTCCTAGCGGCTTGGTGTCGCGCGTTGCCCCAGAAGAATTCAGAGAAACTGTGTTACGAATCAACAGTGTGCTAAAGAAGACTTTGCCTGTCAATGTGAAATGGTTGTTTTGCGGATGTTTATGCTGCTGCTGCACCTTCGGGTGCTCTCTCTGGCCTGTGATCTGTTTAAGCAAAAGAGTAAGTTTTGTAACTGATTATTGGGGTTTCATTAAAAAAATGCGCTTTGTTTTTCCAACAGTTCTGGCTAACAGAATTATTTGCTTAAAGAAAATTTGGTCACAACATATATAATAAATTAATATGCCATCTCAGATTAGTGATTGCTATGGCATATCTCCATCTATTATGATTTGTGTGTAAAGGCGTTTTTCTATTCATTCCCAACCAATTTCTTGTTACTCATCTACGATGTTTTTCTTCTTCCTCACCCCCTTTTTTCTTCGATCTTTTCTTCTATTATATATTGTAATGTTATATATTTTTTGTGTCCAAAGTAAGATAACTTCTTTTTATATCATCCACTAGTTCCAATTTATCTCAAAACTTCTTCATTACTCACTTTTTGTGTCCAAGGGATTTTTAACATTCTTCTATATGCCCACATTTCGAAGGTTTTCAACCAATTTGTTGCGTCTCTTTTTGAGTATTTAAGTTTCACATCCATATAATAAAGTTGACCATACATAGCATTTTAGGACGCGCAGTCTTAGATTTAGATTAAGGTGACAGCTCCTTATTTCATCTTTGCATTCTATTTTTGAGTTAATTAAACTTCACATGTAACTATTAACTTGTTTGATTCTTGATTCTGATATTATTTATTTCAATATTTGTATTTATATTATTTCTGCTTACGACCGTAACCTTTGTTTTGTTTATATTATAAGAATAAAAGAAAGGTGATTTATAATACTTTATTCTAAGCAACTCTATGCGGATAAGACAGTTCTTCACTCACGTGCAAGCAAGTGTCATCGGAACTGAAGACCCATTCTTAAGTGACCAATCATATCGAAGGGCTTAAGTGTCTAGATGGTTCGTCGCCCAACTGGCGGTGGGACCAACAACCCACATGACTTCGTCTGACTACCTGGGCCACTTCCATTGGTCGAACAAGCTGCAGTTGCAACCAACCAAATGTGTTTTCCAAAAGTCGCTTTATGTAAGCAACTACAAAAAAGCTTACAATATTATTCTTATTCCTATGTTTATACCTTTTCATTTAGTAAATTTTTTGGTACTCTTATTCCTTCTGATCCATCAGCAAGGGCGTTTTCTATTATCTTTTCAGAATATATATTGAACAGTATGAGTGAGAGAATACACCCTTGGCGCACTCTTCTATTTATTTTATCTGTTAATTCATTTTCCACTTTCATTCTCACTTTTTGGTTAATATATCAATTATGGTATTACACACTGCCAAATTATTTTCTAAATACCAATAAAATACTTGTTTACACCAGTATCTAGATAGTATCTAAAGACCAATATCTAGACACTGTTACACAAATAAAAATTAGAACTTCATTTAATGCCCTAGTACTTTTAATAACTTTATTAACCCAATTAATCTTGTGGAATAATAGGGAAGGTTTAGATTACTAGTTACTTTAGTGTTTCAATTATGCTCCATGTCCCCATAAGTTTTAATGCTTGTTTTTTTGTTTGCAGACCTAAAAAGATGCTTTAATATAAAAGAAAAATTTATAGGTAATTATGTTGTTAATGAGAGGAAGTTTATTAGGTAGCCAGATCTTTTTATAAAAGCATGTTGAATGACTTTTTTATGTATCTCATAGTGTGGGCTCCAAATAATGCTGGCAAATTGTAAATTATATCTGAGGATATATGCTGACGGAATTTAAGTCATAATTCAAAAATCTTTAACAACATTTAGCCTCTGAATTACCATTTAAAGTTTGATGAAGTCATGGCTCTGAATCTACAAAAGTAATAGCATTTTATTTTAATTTAAGGATAGATTTACTTTGACTCATTTAGAAGCATTAGTTAAGTGTTCTTGAATTGGACTCTCTTGTATACTTTAACATCATCAATTGGTATCAAAAAGTTTACATTAATAAAAATATTGAACATTACTGGTTCTAAGTATGAACCCTGTGGTATACCTGAGCAAGAAGGAAATGAATATGAACAAAATGACCTCACTCTGTCCGACTAAGACTGTTGTAGGAAAGCACCTGAGATGCTTATAATCATTAATTTATAAATAGCTATGATTCATTGAATCAAAGGGTTTTGAGAAGTTCAAAAAGATGGCATCAGCATTTAAGTAATTCCCCAGTTTGATAAAATATAGTTCTGAAAGTTGAGCAAGTTGGTATACACTGATTGGCCAGGAACAAAACCATATTGTTCATTAATATGAAGATAAACCAAAGGGGCTAGTATGAATAAATCTTTTCGGAGAGAACAAAAGCTTCAATACCTTTATAGAGAATACTATATGAAGATTGAATTTTAGATTTTCTTCTGAGGATGTCTGCTGCCGTTGTGGGTGAAATGTCAAGAGTTTCCGAATTGTGACTATAACTTAACAACTCGAGAACAATCAATATTAAGTTCTAACTGAAAAAAATCAATAAAAATACAAATCAAAGTGACATGTGGTAATAAAGTTCAGGATACTGACTTATAACATGTTTTCACAATTAATTTGGTACTGTTGGTGGGGCTCTGACGGTTTGAAAGCTAATTATATGGATGGAATGCATACCCCGCCTATAATGAGCTTAAGTGAGCCAGGTAAGGCAAGACCTGGGAGAAACATTTCTATGTACAGAGCTTTCATAGCAATCTACACAGCTATTTTTTTCACTAGTGTGATTAGGTCTGTCAGATCAAAAAATATGATGGTTCCTATTAAAGCCTTATTTTTTATTACATATAGGATCACAAAGATTTGATTTAGTAAGAATGTTATCACAGTTATAGATTAGTCTTTAATATTTTCTTTATGCTGAGTACTGAAAATTTTTATTTCATTTTGAAGATTACATGCTGTAATAAGCTCATTCATTTGATATTGTATATGGTCTAATATTTTAGTAATAATTTCTACATTCTTAAATCTTAGTGGGACTTTCAAAGCAGATGAATTACCAGTTGATTTAAATGATTTGTGAGGATCTTTAAGTTCCAAATGCGTTTGGAATAGTAGATATGGAAATCATAGTCGGCGTTTCCTAGGGGTTAACACCTATTCTTTGGTGGGTAAGATGTTGACGTAATTCAGGTGGATAAAAATATCACAGGAGTCATAATTACAGCAATCTTTTTAAATGATTGAGTCGCCAGGGTCTATTTTGTAAACACCACATTGCCAGCATTCCTTGTCTACATTTAAGCCGACATTGCAAGTCGCAACAGAAACAAACACATTGCAGCATACTGTTGTAAGAGTATTAAGGCGCATAAGTTTCATCCTTATAAATTGGTGGTAAGATCTTTGTATGCTGGAAACCATAAAAGGGATGTGGACTGACAACACCCGTTTTATCAAATGTGAGATGTTTAATAGACATAATGAACACCTTTGGATGTAAGAACATCTGAATTATGTTGAATAAAGAAGACCATAACTTAAGTTCTGGTTTAGTGCTTGGTTCAACAGTTCTTAGTCCCTGCATTTTTTATGGTACCCTAATTGGCCCTCGTTATTTTCATTTTCTTTAGAACTTATTTGAAAATATTTTAGATGAATTAAATTCAAACTCGTGTTATAGAATGGTTTTGGTATGGTGGGGCTCTTTTTTCTCTTACAGTTGTCAATTTTAGCGATTAGTTTTATTTGCTACAGTAAGCAACGACATGCAGTGTTCCCAAACCGTCACTCATCAAAGTACCACTGTGCTCAATGTTGTTTCACTTCAGTGGCCGGACGAGAACCAGTCGAGAATCATGTACTGAGTTTCTTCATTTCTTCCTTTTGTGATAATCATATTTATATGGTTATCCTACCAGTATTCAGTTGCCAGAGCTTTGTTAGTGAAAATAGGGTATGCCACAGAAAGGTGAGGTTAATATTGTGCATATCCATACTTTATCACTACTTACTTATTTCCTTTTTTTTTATACCTTATGGTGTTGGGGTTTTGAGCTAACTTTTCCTCTTGTGAGTAACTTAGTTTGTTCTAAAGTCTTCCCTTTTTTCTTGTCTGCAGATGCTTTTGAGTCTTCCTTGGGGTCTTTTCTCTTTGTATCGCATCTCATATATTTGTTTGAGATATCTAGTGTCAGTCATTCTATTCAGGTGTCCATATCGTTGGAGCCTTTCCCGAATGCTTCTGTTTCTGACTATCTCTTATCCTAAGATATACTTCAGATGCGGTTATCTTTGATCTATGACTATCTGGTATTATCCCAAGACTCTGTTGCATATATTGAATCACTACTTATTAAATGTAATTTACCAAATATAATTTTAATAAAAATATTTCTGTTTGTAATCGCACATAACATATTTTAGATTTTCTTTAAATCAGTTTAGTATGCTATAGTCATTAAACAAAAACTAAAACCAGGTGTACAAGTATGAAATGCAGATTTTTTCCAAAAAAAAACACGTTCAATTCGGAAGAATGATAAAAAGTGGTTTATTCAAAATTGCTAGTTGCATATTTTTCTCACGCCAGTAAAAATCTTCCCCTTTTGCCGCGAACCATTCATCGATCTATTTTTTCACATCTTCGAACCAACCAAAGCGCTGCTCAACAAGTGCGTGGCCCATCGATGCAAACAAGTGGTAATCGGAAGGAACTAAGTCTGGTGAGTAAGCCGCATGGGGTAGCACTTCACAGTTGAGTGCTTCCAACGGTTTTGTCGTATGTAATGGAGCAATGTCATAGAGAATAATGATCTTGTGTTGCTTTTTTCGATAACAGCTTGTTGACTAAGGTTCAAATGCTCTGCGAGTTGTTTTTCTGTTTGTAAATCGTCTTTGTCTAACAATGCTTGCAATTCCACATCTTCGTACTCTTTTGGCGATTTTCCGTGTTCCTTGTCTGCAACATCGAAATCACCACTTTTGAAACGCCGAAATCATTGTTCACACGTATCTTGCGATGGAGCAAGTTTACCATCGGTATGATTCAGCAGCAGTTTTCTTCAAATGAAAATAAAAAATTAATGCTGTTCGCGAATGCTCTTTATTTGGCACAAATTTTGACATATTGAACACAGTAAAACAATACTATGCAAAGTCTTTTTCAACTTATCACTTGTGCGCGTTTACTCTTGTTGGTGGCACAACAAAATGGCATATACGTCAAGTTTTTATACTGCACACTGCATTAGCGTACCATCTGTTGTCTCAAATCCTCACTTCATACTTGTACCTTGTACACCTGGTAAATAGTAAGCTCTGCTCGGATTGCTATTGTAGTCAGCGAGTACAAGTCTCGCTAAAACCTTCTGGATGTTTGTGGCATCCTAGGCTTTAGTTAAACATTTTAGTAGACATAATAGCATTGTTACAGGTACTGTTTGCATAATTAATTTGTTTTTACTCATTTTAAACCCCACAAATAGTATCAATAAGTTAGGTTGTGTTTACAACTTGATTAAAGTAGTTAGATTGTTGTGTGTTTATGCCATTGGCTAGACAGAGATACACGTGTGTGAACATACCTTATGATGGGTTAAGGTACATGGCTATGGTGTAGACAGAGCTGGGTCTAATCCTGGACTTCAATGCCTGGTTGGTGGCTTACTCAGTCACTAAAAATAATTGAGTGCCTGCATCCATTTTGAACAAGGGTCATTTAAGGTGTGATGCTTGTTACATCACCCCCCTCCCCCATCAGAGATGATGCATGACAACCAAGCAGTAAGTTAAAGATATGAGAGCTTTAACCTCTCAGTTTGCAAGCCATGGTCTGAAGCAGAGCATTATTATTATTTGTTGACAGATTCTTTAAAGAAAAGTAGGAGAAAAATTGAAGGGCCCTGGAAGAAAAACTTTTTACAGTAGAATTCTTCAACAGAACAAATGACAGAGTATATGTTTATTCAAAAAAGCGCTTTAATAAGTGCTAAGGATTCAAAGAGGTTATCATCTAACATCTGTAATGGTGTGGTGAGGAGTATGCTATGATGGAGCGACAGATATTAATTTTTGTAAAAAGGTGTCAATAGGCTGTTCTAGAAGTAGTGGGGAGATTTGTGAATCACGCTTTTCCAAGGTGAACTCTAGATCTTCCTACACTACTCTGTATCAGCCTATGAAGTAAAGTCATTTCAGGCAAACAATATGTCTAATTTTTTTAAAAGTAGACCATTGACTTTTTGGTAGCCCAAACTTTTTAAAAGGGGTGGTTTGCTCAAAAAGACATTTCAGTATTATTGATTCTTTAAAGCGATCACTAACAGCTGTAGTCAACAACTGCGCATATGTATAGTGTGTGCCACCATAAACAGTTGGTCCAAACGTTTCAAGGATTGTGTAACCTGAAGTGAATACTTCCTTTGTATTGTTTAATAAATCCTGAAAATACTTAATCTAATCAGTTTGTAACAGTATTTATGGGAATACTGGATACATATGTATGTAATTATATTCGTATATAAACTACTATGGCCCACCATTCTTCAAAAATTAGAATATAAAAGTAGCCTATACTAATATGAATTATATTTTCAGACGCAACATTCTCTCAACAAGCTGTTAGAATGGGAAAACAGCTACCTATACCACAAACTAGGCTTACATTGGCGTCTTTCGAAGCAACGGTGCGATTCTTCTTCTATGATGGAATATGTCATATTGATTGAGTTTTTGCCTAAGATTCCTATATACAGACCAGACTAGCATTAGTTGTGCAAATACCGTGTTGTAAGATACTGTATATATCGAACTAAAGCCACATTTACTAAGTGCTTAGGTATAGACCAATTTTTGTAGCTAAAATGTAAATACGCTAAGTGTATGTGATAACTATATTAGAGGTTTTTAAATCCATGTTATTTCAGTTAGTTTAAATTTCAGTTAATGTTGGAAGTGTTGTATGATGCCTAAGTTAGTACAAAATTTTGGAAAATTAAATTTGTCTCGTACATTGATACTTGATTTGGGCCTGCAAAATTATTATACTATAGATGTATTATCCATGTCATAAACTATACTTTTATTTTGACATTATTGTTGCGATAGGTACAATTAGTTAACTGTTCGCATGAACTACTACATGTAAGTACAAATTTAGTGCATAAATGAGTTTTAATCACGTTTTTAATGTCAAAAATGCAGTGTAGAAAAGCAGTTATTGTTGGAGCCATAAAATTGTATGTTACTGTTGACATACTCAGAAACCATATTTTTCCTCGCACATGCCATAATTCGCATATTTTTGTTTATTAGAATTACTTTGTTACAATAATTTTTATGCTTGTTCTGTTTCAGATCATTTTAAAATATTTTTATATGTGATACATGTTATAAAAATCAGAAAAATAATTTGAAATACAAAAAATACGATATTTAGAAGTGGTTCACACTATTCGAAGTTTTTTATGTGTAATTTATAATAGAAGTTGTCTTCTGCTAATTTTAAAGGAATTAGTTCAAGGAAGAGATTCTGTTCTATTTATGGATGTTCGAAAAGGTGTGCATTTGGTTTACATTCATGTTTACCATCCTGCATTTCTCATATATGTGTAATTGGATTGCTGACTGTACATCTAAATGTATGCAGTTGAGAGGTAACAATTAATGTATTTTTGTGTGTTAATCTGAAACATATTCTCTATCATTAAGTCGGTTAATGTGTTGATTATATTTAAATTATTAATGTGATCTAAATTAGTGAATTTAGCTAAGTACAGTATGAAATAAAGAATTTAAATTTGTAAATGTAATGTTGCTTCTTAAGTTGATGTCACTTCTGTATTTATTTTATTATATTTTTTAAGTTGTGTTATGAAGAATTCATGTGCAATTATGCACAATTTGCATTGTAGTCTTTACAGTCGTACAATAAACATCTATATGTAAAGTAGGCTCTTTAATGTTTGCCCACTTGTAGCTATGAAAACTATGCAGTTTAACTTGAATTTAATTGTATTATTTGTTTGAACGAGGCTCAATTGTATTGTTTTTTATTACCCTTTTGTTCTGTGTTTGTGTTGGCTAAATACAAGGAAAAAGTGAGGTAGCAACATTATGTCACTTCAAATGTACTCATCGCATAGAATTAAGTTCAAAATATAGGAAATGATTTGGCTCATGAGGTGAATTGTGTCGGCTATTTGAAAATGCTCGACATTTTGACATCTGTTGTGATATCATTTACCTCTTAATTTTAGGCTGTAATTATCAGTTCCCTAAGAAGTTGCGAGTCCTGTTTAAGCACTCGTAATGTTGCAGTAGACCCTGATATGTAAAGCATTTTTTAATAATTGACATGGTTCAACTTTTGAAACGAATTGTTCATTTACTTGTGTATAGGCTACATTACAGTATGAGGTACTGGAATAAGCTGTGCACACATTTTATGCGCTATGAAAAAGTTAAAATTAGTTTGATTACAGAAGACTTTCTCTTACTATTGCAACTTGAATTGTGGCTAGCCATTTTGCGGTTGAGCGGTTAAAATGCTTAGTTTTGGTGCAGATGGACTTGGTTTTAATCCTAGGCTCCAGATGTCTGACAGGTGATTGTTCAATTATTACAAATAGTTACATTAATTTCAAATAAAAGGTGGGTGAAGGCATGATACTTGCCATATTATCACGTATTAGACATGGTGCTTGATAATCAGGTAGTGTGGCCAAAACAAATGAAAGTTAAGATTTTAGTTGAGTTAAGCCTTTCTATTGTAGTAATAATCCTTCTATAAGTGTATACAAATATAAAATTTTGAAACAAGACCCCAAGTAATAAATGTAAAAAAATCAAAATTATTGATTCACTGGTTTATTGAATGCATTGCTTAGTTAATTGTTCTCTCAGTACCCTTCCCGCCAGGTGGCAGTTTAAAAGAAATATTTTATCTTTATCAACCATCTACATATTGGAACTTTTGACCATGATCTCTAGTTTTGTTTACTTATCCAACTATAATATATAACTGAAATTGTTTTTAAGAAATTTAATTTTTTTAACTTTTCTTGTTTTTTATATTCTTTGGAGCTCTCCAATACTAGTGTGAGAATATGCTGTTTATTTTCACACTTTGCTAATCTAGTCTATAATAGAAATATTCTTCATCTACCCTTTCTTTTTTTAGGTTGAGGAGAAAGTTCTGTTACATAAGATAATCCAATTATAGTTATTGTTTTACCTTTATATTACCCCAGTTAGTTTCTTTTTTGATTCTAGATGGACCAAGCTGAACTTTGGATCCTGATACATTATTATCAAAAGCGACAACTTTTATCAAGAGAGGCTAAAAAAGAAATTTGTGGTGCTGAAGGTGAAGGAACAGTGAGTTACAGAACCATAAATTACAAAAAGTTTGATTCTGGTGATCTCGGTCTTGAAGTTCTGGATGACGGTGACTTGCATGCCGCTTTGGATGCCGAACTGTCTTTGAGCACTCGGACTTTGTCTAAATAGCATAGAGCTGACCAGAAAATAGTATGGAGTCAGTCATCTTCAGCAGCTGGACTTTGTCCACAACGATCCCTGACGCAGCACAGGCCGATAGGCGAGTCGAATTTTGCTACCAGTGTGACAGATCTTTCTTCTTAAAATGATAACATAATATTACGACTCCCCAAATTTAACTTTAGGTACGATTTTTCTTTAAAAACCATATAAGGTGGCAATTTTTGCTCTGTTAATTTTATGCATCATACCAGGTGAATTGATTCAAAATTTATTCTTGGGTGTCTTCTGCACTTCTAAAGTAACTATAGTTTGGTTTGTGTTTTTTATTTGAAAGAGATACGTTATTGTCCAATACTACTGGCCAAGTAGTCTTCTACTTAATGTTCAATCATTTTTCTTGAATGCCTGACTAATCTGCGATGTATTTAATTAGGTGTTTCTTACATCAGAAAACTTTTCTGTTTGTGCTGATACATTTCTATCATGTCCTGTATTGCATTTAATACTTACATATGATGAAAAAACGCAGCTTCTTGTTTGTTTTAATGGTCTGATTGAAAAGGGAATAAGATTAACAGTTGTTCCTTTCTATTATTATGGGTGCAATATGCAGTTACATATAGTGTTTCTGCGTTTACATGTATTTAGATTAATAAAATGTCATAGTTGTTTTTTAGGAAACTTGTATTGCTTTCAGATATTATTTCTAACTGGAGTATATGAGACATTGAACACAAGCATATTACTAATTTATTCTTATAGTCCTTGCACACTATGTTTCTACTATTCTTGACTGCTTATATTTACATTTATTCTTCCTTTCGTCCATTCAGATGTGTCATTTGTATATAAAACTATTGTGTGGGTTTTTGTCACTCTAATATATCAACTAGTATTTCGCGTAGAACACAATTCTAACAAGCACAATTTCTGATTTTAAAGAGAAATGAAATGAGGATTTGCTTTACACTTTAATTACATAAAATTTCTTCTCTTATATTCTAAGCTTATTATTGACATTAATGAGGCTTGTAAAGTTGTAATTTACTTAACTGAAAGTTTTGAAAGTTGCATTTTTGTTTGAACTATTTTGGGGATTATACAGCATTTTCAAACGTCATTTATTATGTTGAGAAGAATGAGTTCTAGCTTTAGAAATATATTACCGCCAGCGTGGTCCCGTGGTTGAGGGACGGGCTGCGATGCTGACGGACCCGGGTTCAATTCCCGGTGCTCTCTGATGCCTGGCGGGTGGCCTACTCAGTCACTAAAAAATAATTGAGTACCTGCGTTCGGTCAAACAAGGGGTAATAATGGCGGTCGTCTATAGCGCGGTGCTTGCTACATCACCCTGCATCAGAGATGGTGCGCGATGACCGGGCAGAGAGAGCAAACATATGAGAGCCTTAACCTCTCAGTTCGTAGGCCGTGCTCTCACGCGGGAAGTTGGAACCGTGCCATTATTATTTAGGAATATTTTATCAGGAAAAATGAAAAAATATTTGCAATAAGAGGTTGAATGACATGCAACAATAACGTTATCTTCAAAGAATTTAAAATCACAAATATTAATTTTGATTATGCTTACATTAAACGAAATTAGTTCAAACATTGTGTATCTGCTGAAAATTTATATTGTAATAAAAAAAAATTAATATTGATATTATATATATTTTACAATTATATGTATGGGAGTCGATGTTTAGATTATTTTAGATGAAAACAAGATCATCCTGCTTATTTAAAATTGAATAAAAAATATGGGGGGGCGTAACTAACCTCAATTAAAGTTGACTAGATGTTTTAGTTGTTTACGTATGGTTATTACAGTTTTAAAATGTTAGAGCCTCGAACAGTAGCTGAAAAATCCTTCAACAAAGAAACCCATCGTACGACTAATTTAATTTGTAACGTTAATAATCTAAGTAATTCGCTTTTAGGTTTAGTTGGGGAAATACAGTTACACTTGTACAGCAGTTTTTTAGAGAAGTACAATAATAGCCTATCGTCGTTTAAAAAGAAATTGCCAAATGCATACAACATCCGATTGAAAGCAATTGCTTTGGAGGTACATTGATAAAACCGGTTTAATTATTTATAAATATCCTTCGATTTGTAGAACAAGTCGTTTGAAGATATTTCACTACTGCAATTGGTGCAATCGGATAACAAGTTGCTTAGTCGCATACTTGCAAGTCTCGGTTCCATCTGTGAGGAGCTGAATTTGTTGAAGACTGAGGCGCAGGATAATTATTATGTTGCTTTCATATATTATGGCGAAGGTTAGTAAGCTATAGTGGTAAACTTCTTAAATGGCACAGTATATTTAAAAGATATATTATTTTTTAATATTTTGCAAAGGACCACAAATACTTGTTTGGTATGAATTTATTGTAGCAGAAAGCCAAAACTGAAATTATTTACCTTATCTGTAGTAGTTTGATGAGTTTAGTTGAATTAATCAATTTTAGTAAGCGACAGGTGTTTCACATGCAGGAGTAATCAAGGCAATGGAAGAACTTTGTAACCATTTATTTTCTTAGATTGAAACTGTTTAATTTGACCGGACTCATCAAATCGCTAAAGATAAGATGAACGATTTTATTTTTGGCTTTTATGAATTAATACAAAAAATTTATTTTTACATTTGAAACTTTTATTTCATGTGATTTTAAAAATAATATTGGCCAAATGCTGTCTGGCATTGTTCAAACACTGCTGCAAGCGACATGAAGTTGTGCATAACTTGGAGTATACGGCGAATTTCAGTGCGGATTGCCTCTTTTAAGGTTTGCAGGTTTCTTGGACGATGTTTTAAACCTCGACTTTAATATCACAGAAAAAAGTCGCACAAAGTCAAATTGGGTCATGGAATATTGCCTCTCAGGAAAATCAGGCTTCTGGGGAAAAAAAACTTTTAATGATGTTCATGCTGTGTGAGCTGTAGCTCTGTTCTACTGAAACCAGGCATTCTCAAAATCAAGTTCTTCAAGAGTTGGGGCAAAAAAATTCTAGACCATGCTCTCTAAGATTTTCTCTTTTAAATTTTTTTCTAATGTAGACAGAATTGATAAAGTAAATTTGCTAGAAAGATGTAAGGGTGGATGAAGGTTGATTCTTAGCAATCTTTCAAGTGATGATTGCCTTTTTATGTAATACATTGCAGGATAGTATGGTTACAGAATTGAGTGTGCTCAAAGCTCTGATAGTGGTCTTGTCTTCTTAGGTATGAAAATTACTTATAGTCCTTAAGAAGTTTTTTCTTAACCAATTCATCAGTATTCCTTATACCACTGTTTGGATTTGGCTAGCAAATATTTATTCACAACTACAAGTAATTCCATAAAAATTAGCAACTATGCATAAATAAATACTCATAAAGTTACAAATATGTATTCTTTTTATGAAGATCTTATCTGAACATAAACATTTCTGGCCAGTACTACATATTCCAAATGACAGAAAAAGGGCCACCCTTGCAGAAGTTTCTTTTGGTTAGTAATTTATTGCAAATTGCAACTTCATTTTCATGGTTGTAGACCGATTGTGCAGAAAGATGGTGTCTCATTTTTGCCCTTAAATATTGGTAAAGTTCTTCAAAGTAGAAGAGACTGCTTCACTCACTGAGTTTATTTTCTTTGCTAAGCATTGTCACTGTTCTAAGAGTTTGGACTTTCCAGGAAGACGATTTTTGCTAGCAGTAAAGACACTGACTACCTACATAATAGAGGCAGCATACCAGCAAAAGGACTTTGAAATGTTTAGAGTAGCAAAATTTTAATATTTAAAAAGACATGTAGGAAGGTCAACAGTCAAAGCTTAGTTAGACATCAATCAAGTGGAAGGCCTTCAGTATGTGCTGCAGTGTTGGCTTAACACTTTAACACCACATGTATTGTTTTATGCTATTTTTACAATTTTTTATACTGTTACATAGGAATTGGTCAAGTAATTACAAAATATGATAGAAAAGCCGAAATTTGCTTTTGAATTTTAGCTTCTTCTCTGCAATAAGAGTATTATGATGCATGAGAGAGGTTTTAAGGCACTTAACAGAATTTTAAAGACATAGAGTAATGTTCAAAGGGACAAAAATTAAATACAGATCTGTGTAGTTTGTAGTTTACTAGCTGCGCAGGAGAGTCAGTGTTTGGACTGTACACTCGTGCAATTAAAATGTTTCTTTAAATTAAAGAGGCTGCAATTTTTCCTCAAGTTTTAGTATGGTTATGAATAAGTTAAAGCTTAACTAATAGCTTAATATCTTATATCCTGAAAGAAGAGTTATTAATGTGGTTTCTTTTTCTTTAGGTGTCGCTAGAGGTGTATCCGAACCACTCTCTAAGGTTTTGTAACAATTTATTCTTATTTTAAACGCTAGTTTTTGTTACATAAGAATTGTTTCATTCTAATAAAATTTGATCGAGCTTTTTCTAGTCTTATTTTTATCAAGATATGTGTAGCTATTGACTTGTTTCATGTTTTTTCCATTGATACTAAAGCTTTTGTTGCTTCTGTGAGTTTTCAATATTATTAATTTGGTCTATATTTTTGACTAAATGGAGTTATCTGATTCATTGTTGGCATATCTAATGCTATTACTTGATATTCCATTAACTTTTATTTCAATGGTTTCTCTTTTGACAGCTTTTTAAAGATTTCTTCAGAATATGCATTAAAGAGAGTTGGCTGCAACTCATTCTTGTCTTACTCCTTTTTTTATTTCTATTTCTTCTGATGGGTATTGCAACCTTCTGACTATAATACAATTTATTAATTAATTAATATATTATTTCGATTTAAGAACACTTATTGTGACGGCCTTTATCAGACACCTTATTGTAATTGATAAAGTATGCATATACATTTTGGTTCACATCTAAGCTGCTCTGAATCCACATTAAATGAGAAGAGGGCTTCTTGAGTTTCCAGCCTCTTTCGAAATCCACATTGATTGTCGCTTGTATCCATGTCCAACTTCCAATATATTTAGTTATGGATAACCTTAAGGAATAATTATTAAGTGTAGGACATTAAACTGATGATCACTACATTTGACTTTGTTTTCTTTGGTATTCAGATAAAAATAGACATCAACTATTCTTTAGAAATATTTCTCAATCTGTTTATTTTATCAAATAGATTTATCAATATATTCATATGTTCCATAACAATAATTTTCAGGATGCTAAATACTTGAGAGTTTATCAGGTCCAAGACCTTCTCAATCTTTCATATTTTTAAGAGCATATAATACTTCTTCTTTGGTGATATCCAGACCAACTTCTTCTTGATTTGTAGGTATTTCCTCTGAACCAGTTCTGTCATCTGCAAATAAATCTTCAGTGTATTCTTTTTACCGTTGAAGTTTGTCTTCTATACTAGTTAAGATTTTTTCTTCCTTATCTAAAAGAGCAGTTTTCTGATTCTTTCTTTGTAAGCCTCTTAAACCTTCACTTTTTTATGTAGATTGAATAAACTATATATTTCTTCTCAAGTTATTCAATTTCTTTACACTTGTCTGGGAAATAATTTTCTTTTGCTTATCTTCCCTTTCTGTGTTTCTTTATATTTAAAGTATATTTTTGTTTTTGTATATTCTTTGTTGATTTAATGTGGTTTTTAAGCAGGACTATATGGTCTAATAATTGCCCATTAAAAACTGAGTAAGCATTGCCGATCAAAATAAATTTATGCAAGCTTTGAGTATTTTATATGGAAGGAACAGTTCATATATTCGCTGTATAGTATACTTGATCCAAACTAAAACTACCTCTTTATCGCATGACTTCTTTCTCTCTCTTACCTTCGCGCGCATGCGTTCAGCGAGTCTCGCATGGTCCCTGCCGGTAGTTTTGTATATCAGTAGGTTGAATGTGCATCGCGTAAGTAAGACGGAGCGCGCGCGTTTATGCGAGAGAGACGGATAGTCTTCGAATGAACGCTTTTTCAGGCTTTCTCCCTCTATATAAGATACTCAAAGGATGCAACCTAACAACACAATCGATGTCAAGTAATAATAAAATTATTTTTTTGTACGCTGCAGAGCTTTAGACTATGAATAATTACACAAATATCTTAAAATTGTCTTGCGAGTCACCAGTTTGCCATTGCTATAAAGTATGCTTTTACTTACTATGAGTATCTACGTGAAGTAGCTTATTACTGAATTAAACAAGTAAATTAAAAAATTAGTTAAATTGTAATTAACAGAAATACTTTTACAGTTAAATAAAATTTTAGCAAAAAACATTTGAAAGTCCCAAATTTGGTTGTGTTCAAAACAATGGTTATTTTTGAATAATTTGATCAAAGGTTTTCTAATAACCTTTTCCAGGCGTTGCAGATTATTCCAAGCAGAAATTAATTGGCATAGTTCCCAGATTTTTTCAGTTCATGAATTTAAATTTTTAATCATAGAATTTTATACAGTGGAACGAAAATGAGGGGATTTATGTTTCATTTTAAGCATGTTTCGTATTATAAAATGAAAATTCTATAGTTATTTATACATAAAAGAATTTACAGGATTTCCAGATCTTTGTGCACTGCCTCCATTCATTTTTGCCTTAACCGCCCTGTTTTGCGTATGGTTGTTAAATTTTCTTCTTTTATATATTTGGCCACTAGATTTCTCTCATTCTCTCAAAATGCCTTGGTCTTCTCATTCTGTTGGCTTTTATTATCTGTATAATATTTGGCTGATGGTAGAGGTGTATCACTTCTTCCTTTGTTCTCTTCTCCCTAAGATCTGCTTTTTTCCTCCTAGGATTCTTCTTAACAGTTTTCTTTTCTATGTTTTTATAATTTTCAGTTAGCTGCTATTAAAGACTTATGTAATTGTGGATCTTATTCAGTACATGTCTCTGATATACCTTGTTGATAATACAGTCGTATGAATTGTAAATGCAAATGTTCTGTTACCAATATATGAGACTAAAATGACCTTCATATATTCTAGAATTGTAAGATTAGTGTATCTTGTATTTAAGACAAAAGCTTGAACTAAATTCACAAAAAGTGTCACTACATATTGTTTACATTCGTATCCTCTTTCTATTGTTTCTTTGTAGATGATGGCACATAGAATATCCAATAGTTGTAATCTCACAACTTTGCTACTTAGCTAAGAGTAAATTACTTTTTTAAACAGTTGTAATGTGGTGGCTACTGGGTCGGTAGCTGGAAATAGTTTTTTCGTTTTTTTTTGGTTTGGGCAACAAAAGTACTGGAGCATGTTTTCCATTTTTTAACTATAAAGTTGCGTATTTCGTCTTTGCTTGGCGGAATGTTTTATTATTGAAGCTAGTTCCTCGGGTGAAGTTGGTTTCATTTGGTTTTCAGCTAGTAGTTGGCGTGTTTCTGTGTTTGATTACTAAATATACAAAGCATGGATTTTAATGATTGCAAGGAGTAAATGTTTCTTCCAGATGGTCGGCGAAAACTTTTTTTCTTCGTCAGTGTTATATATTAATGTGTGAGGTTATTTAGGGAACTTCTTGCATCTGTTTTAATTTTCTTATGGTTCTTTATAGTCCCAGGGTCACTTGGCTTGTGGGCGCTGATGTACTTTTGACAAGACCTGAATTTGTAGTCATCCAATTCTTTTTGAATTTGATGCAATCAGTTGTTTATGAGGTTTTTTGTTTTAGGATTTCTGGTGCACTGCCAGTTTATGGTTTTTTTGTTGTCTTAAGTTAATTATGTGAGGAGGACTTCTATAGTTATCAGGTTTACATTGATTTCATAGAGATATGACTGTTGAAAAGTAAATTATTGTCTTGTCATTTTTCTCTGGGGTTCATAAATTGTTAGAGTATTTAACGCTTTTATTGAGGAGTTCCTGGAAATAGTTCCAATCTACTACTGCATTTATTAGTCTGGATTTGTTTGTTCTTTGAGAAAGTATAGAATTATTTAACGCAAATTAGCAGTTGTTAGCTGATAAAGTACCTTGGTTCATAATATCACTGTGATCGTGGTTCACACACGATCATTCAACAAGTGCACTCACGTCGAGTATTTAGACTTTAGTACCTTGCTCAGCGTCCTCGCTTATTTGATCTTTAATTAGTCTCACTTCTATTATTTTATCTTTCTTACCTTTAACCCTTTATACGTTTTTTTCTTGATTACCTATAAGTTTAATAGATAAACTTGAATGTGTGTCTGACTGATTTTTTCTCGGCTTGGGATTTTACTTTTCTTATCCATTTTAGTCTCTGATTTTCGTGACAATGTTGGATCATCTGTATATGTTAAAGTTTGGTATTTGGGGGTAATTGATAGTGGGTTTTCTTTTCTGAAAGGCTCATTAATGCTACCATTGGCTGTGATTGTACTACTGGCATCTGCCTTTATTATTATTTTTTTTTTATTGAAACATGTAACCCATTATTGATTTTCCCAGTTTGTGCTTTTTTATTGTTTCTTTTAAAAAACTATATTCTTTTATGTGGTAATTTTAGTAAATGCTTCTGCTTCTATATATGTTAGATTTTCTTTTAGTTACCTTTTCCTTTTGTTAATAAATTATGTTGTTCATCTGACGCTGTATAAGTTTAACAATATAGTTCAAGCCTGAAAGGCTTATTAATATAAAAAAATGTATTTGGTAAATTATTTTATTACAGAAATTGAAAAAGGAATTGGAAACTTGCAACTAATCAGTAAATTGATTGAGAACTTACAAAAGGTTAACTTCTTTGTGAGTCGCGTACAACACGTTATTACCTTGCTTCTGAAACAGCTTTGCGCTGTGCTTGGTAAAAATTTATATAGTGGAAGTTCAGCTACATGTTTTCCCGTAAGGCAATATATATTACTTATTCTTTAACCTATACAAAGCCAATTTCGTATTAGGAGCCGTTGGATTATCTGGCCGAGTTATTAGTTTGCTTAATAACATTTGACAGTATGTGTGGAGGAGTACTTCAGGAGCATTGGGCACTTTACCGCCGAACAGTTCGTTCAATGCTGCATAATCCAGCACAATTCCAGCTTCCGTTAGATCATTTACGTTCTCTTGACAAATGTTTATCTGAAATTGAATCTAAACTTCTTACCGGAAGAATTTTGCAGGTAATAGCTTTAAACAAAAAATAAACTTGTTAAAATATACAGTATACTTTATTTCAGCAAACTATGGAGAGATGTTTAGATGATGGATTAGTTGTTACAATGAAAAGTTGTGGTCTATCTAATGAATTTACGTTGTATATCAATCAGTTGCTTAACGATCTTGAAAGAGATGACGAAAATATTTCATTCACGCATATTTGGCTGCAAACTAATGCTCTATTTGTTTTCCATTATTACTTATTTGGAAATATAGATAAGAAAATGTTTAAACGACTATATGAAGTAAATAAGAAGGTAAGATCTCTAAAATAATATAGCAGTGACACTTCCATATGAATAACTTATAAACTATTTATTTTAGACAGCAGCTTGTACAATATCCGGCAATATATTGTGGTATCCAGAACAATTTTTAATTAAACATATCCCATCACTTTCCAAGACTTTAGATGTTAAAGCTTTAGCAAGTAATCGTCTGTTGCAAATTGCAACAAGAAGCCAAAATCTGCCCAAAGAATCCCACTTGTTGTGTATGCAGGCAAGAATGTTTAATCTATTTAAATAATATCAAGTATTATTTTACTTGTTGCAGACTTATACATGGATATCTGAAATAACAAACATAATAAGTAAAGATATGAGCCATCTGCAAATGAAGCACCTGCAAAAGGCTTGTGATTTGTTCATAGAAGGAATTAAACTCGCAAAGAAAATCAGCGAGTTGATTAAATGGATTTTGAATTTGCATGCCGATGAAGGCAGACCAATGGCCAAATCTATTTTGATAACTGTGTGTAGACTAGTAGAAGTTTTAAAATCCATTCAGTTTACTTTTCAGAAAAACTTGTTGCCACTCGTTTATATTATACTACTAATTTCCCAACACTTAACCCATAAAGCTCTTGTATTGTTAGTTAACATCAAGGTAAGGGCGAATGTCTTGTATGAACCCAAAATAATGAAATTATTTTTTTGCAGAAAAGCTTCACGCAAGAAAAATCATATAAAGAACAACAGTTAGATGTATTGTCATCATTAAATGTGGCAGAACATGCTTTAAAAGGTAAGTTTATATATTTATTATGTCTTTGAATTAAGTTTTGTAATTGATATCAAATCTACTGCATACTGCACCTTAAAAACAAAATGTCGAACAAAAACGTTGCTTACAATCTCTGTTATTATTTTTTTAATTTGTTGACAATCAGGATTGTTTATACCACTGTAGAATTTATTTTTCTAATAAGTAATAGGACTACATTTGGTCTTGTATATTTATTTCCCACATCCGTTAATAAGCTGTGCTTTTTCTCTCCTACCTTTCTTTAAAGCATTTGTTAATAAGTGTACCATATATCTTTTGTATCCAGCTAATTCTAGGTCTTGTTTGATAACTTGATATATCAGAGTTTTAAAAATATGTATCTTTTAAGACATGACCTGTTGGAACCCTTATGGTTTTGATTGTTTGCGCAGTTCAAAGTAAATGTCAAGAGGTTGTAGTCTAAAAGAAGACGCTTTTTTTCTATTCCACATTTATGTAACATATGACCAATATAACTTTCTTTTTGTTTGTGTTTTTCATCTTCATCTAATTGATGAGCCTGAATAATTTTGTTAATGCTTGTTTTTTAATACCATTTATTTATGTAATATGACTGTAATATTTTCAAAAAATGATTCTGATGTAAAACCCAGTTTTTATATTACACGTCTAAATATAATTTTTAGTACAATATTTTACAAATGCACAGGTGATGTACAAAGGCATTTTTTTTAAAGTGCATGACCAACAAAACTGTTCGCCACAGTTGTACACCATAGGTCTACACCAGTTTGAGGATGGCTTTGTAGAGTTCAAAAGATATCTGGGATTTGCGTCTAAGCAGCCAGTACATTGTATAATACACTTGCACTAGATGTGTTTTTTCTAGGTTAATTTTCTGTGAAGACCAAGTCCAAGATATCGGACACTATTAGCTTGAGAGACTTGTTAATTGTTTATTGTAAAAGGCAGACAAGCATCTCTACTGGTAGTAAAAGTTACTGACTTAGTACCATTAACTCTAATGGGCACATTTTTTTAATTAACATCAGAGAATATTTGAGATTTAAGATTTTGGAATGCTGTTTGCGGATCAGAATGAGGTGCTAACATTGCTATAACATCAACATAAGTTGCAATTATTGTACTTATGGTAGGAAGATCTACTGTATACAGGATATATAATGTTGGCCTTCGAAAGGTGATAGGAAATAAAGTAGTTTAATATTCACCAAATTTGACTAAGAAATATCTGTCAGTAAGATATAATTTGATGAGTAAATAGCAGTCCAAGGGTGTTACTTCTAAAAATAATGCTGTACAGTGCCCTTTTTCAAAATCTTTGATGATCTTGTCAATGACTATTAATTTGTTTAATAGTGACATGTTGCTTATGAAAACCAAACTAATGATTAGGAATTAAATTATTCTCCAGAAGGACGGGGGGTATTTTTGCTTAGTAAAAGATTTTAAAACATTTTGGATGATACTGATAATCAATTGATAGATCTACAAGATGCAACATTTTTTTAGGTTTTCTTGATTTAGAGATAATAATCGTGGCAATGTTCCATATGTGAAGTATGCAGCATAGTCTTAAGATTGCGTTAGACAGATAGGTTAGGAAACTAAAGTTCTTTTAAGACCTTATCCATGATTAAATCATGTTTAAGTTATGGAGAATTTCAGTTCCGATCTCGGTTAAAGTGAACTGCTGAATTTTGTTCTCTTCTTGATTTGTGATTTCTGAAAGAAATGGTTGGAATGTTCAGTCAAATGAATTACATAAGGCCAGAGTCTTCTCTTGAATTGTTTGCATCCTGTTACTGTTATCAATGCAACGAGCTGTTTTATGTTGGCGTTGTGAATTATTTAAACCTTTGGTCGTTCTTCAGACCAAATACTTGGTACTCAGTAGATATATATTTGAGGTAGTTTTGTATGCATTGGTTTTTAGGCTTCTATACATGAGAGGGAAGCCTTATAAAATCGGTGCGGACATCTGTCTGTCCGACCGTCCATCGCGACTTTCAACTCGAGAACTATTGAACCTAAAGACATAAAGGGAGTATCGTTTGAAAGCCCATGGCCTATGGGGTTCACATTCGCGAGTTGGCTTCCAATATGTCATTCCTTATAACTTTTGACCAGCTGGAGATTATTTTTTATTTCTGTCATTTCTGACATCTGTCATGCCTTATAATTTTTGATCTGCCATAGATAGTATTCAACTAAGGACCATAAGTCAAGTACAGATGCCATATATCAGCCTGATCAGAAAATCTCGAGACCGGTTTGACCGGAAGTGGCCGCAAATTTTTGTTTATGTATAGAAGTCCCGGGATTCTGTGGAACCAGAGTTCCACGTCTGTACTTGTTAATGTTAAAAGGAGAGTTTTGAGTTCAGCTATTGTTTGATTCAAGTATCGCTTATCAGCTGAATGTCTTGTAGTTAATGGATGGACTTTTAAAGAACCTAAAAGACGAAGGATTCTCTTCTGTAGGCTACGCTGATAACTTAGTTGTTTGGTGGAAGGGAAATTTGTAGGCATGATCAGGGAACAGATGCAGAGGGCCCTGAACGTGGTAACTGAATGGACTAAACACGAAGGCCTCAAGGTCAGTCCCGTAAAAACCAAGATTATACCCTTCACGCGAAGGAAAAAATTTTCCTTGGCGAAAAAGAAATCACCATATCGGGAGAAGTAAAGTATCTAAGAGTCGTTTTCGATTCTAAACTTACTTGGAACCGTCATATCGAGAAAGTGGTCGACAAATAGGTGACAACTCTAGCAGTTGTCAGACGCATGTACGACAAGTCGTGGGGGTTAAAACCAGGTATGGAGCACTGGTTGTACACCAGAGTGGTTAGACCCTCTCTTACATACTCAGCTTTGGTCTGGTGGCCAAAAGTAATACAAAAAACTACCAAACTAAAACTAGGCAAGGTACAAAGACTTGCCTGTTTTGGAATTACAGGGGCGATGAGAACCACGCCCACTGCAGCAATGGAGACTCTTCTAGACCTCCCACCTCTGCACATAATGATTCAGGGGGAGGCAAGATTAGGTCACTACAGGCTGTATCATTCAATGTACAAGACACACACGGGTACAGGTCATACAAGAATAATTGACAGTCTGGGGGGCCCTCTGCTTGAAATGAGGACGGACCACATGACTTCAAAAATATGTGACGACTTTCTATTAGAGGTGATAATGCAGAATCGAAATAGGAGCGAGACTTTTAGACAGGCAATTGCACCTGGTAGCCTAATCTGGTACACAGATGGTTCTAAAACCGAGCTGGATACCGGAGCTGGAATATATGCTGAGGCTCCCAGGGTAGAGCTAAGCTTTTCCCTGGGTCAGTACGCTTTTGTCTTTCAGACAGAAATATACGCCATACTACTGTGTGTGCCCGAAAACGGTAAGAGGGCTTACAGGAGCAAGGGGATCTATATTATATTAGACAGCCAGACAGCTTTAAGGCTTTATCAAGCAGTAAAGCATCATCTAGACTGGTATGGGAATGCATCAACAAACTCAATCCACTGGCAGAACACAACACGGTGAAACTCTTATGTTCACTTGGGCATTGCAGTATCTACGGAAATGAGGAAGTCGATGAATTGGCCAGGGAGGGATCTAGTGAGGCTTATATCGGCCTAGAACCTGCTTTAGGAATTTCACGAAATGCTGCCCGAAGCTTTATTGAGAGGACACGCACTCATCATCGAATGTACTGGAAGAACCGATCAGGGTATTATTTCAGCAAAACCTTCAATAAGCGACCTTGCCAAAAGAGAGCTGCAGAACTCCTTAACCTAAGTAGGCCACAGCTAAGGATAACCATAGGGTTTCTTACAGGACATGCGACTGTAAAAGAACATCTCTGGAAAATTGGTAAATTCAATGGGACCTTGCATGCAGACTTTGTAGCAAGGAACCAGAAACAGCCTTACACATCCTATGCAAGTGCGATGCGCTGTGCAGGAAAAGGCAACATATAATCGGGAAACCAATCCTGGAACTGAAAGATTTCTAGATACACCCTGTAAAGGACCTGTATCTGCTGATTCAG
Organism: Sinelater perroti; assembly: GCA_036346155.1. Lineage (NCBI taxonomy): Eukaryota > Metazoa > Arthropoda > Insecta > Coleoptera > Elateridae > Sinelater > Sinelater perroti. The sequence continues at coordinate 8,851,292 of JARFIY010000013.1, read as the reverse complement.
GGGACATCACTTACAGATTGGTTGTGAATTTATTTAATTAGGGTAATCACAATAAGCCACAGGCAGCAGTGAACATGGATACATTAAGGAAGACATACCCTGAGCGCAAAAAAATACAGGGCACTCAGAGTGTGGTAGCTATTTTTATGAGTAGTTTTTAGTACAGTTTCAGTGAGATATTCTATTGATGCTATCAAATTATCTTTAGTTAGTAATATTCAGTGATAGTGTAGCATCTACTAATTCTTTGAATAATTCTCAGTGGGCTTATTATACAAAGCAAGTGTTTTTTGATAAGTGGACCATTCTGTAGTCTCACCCATTGATAGCTAATTATCGCTTTTATTGGTTCTCTAACTTTAGTTGTGGTTAACTTAGATCTTCATACAACATTTCTAGCATTATAATCGCCAGCTGCTAAAAATCTGATTTCTAATCTATTGCTCAGTGATGCTGTTTGTTATGTTGAGGGTGACAATACTCCACTGACAATGTTATTGGCTCCGTCTAGTCTTCAGCAACAATTGTTTCTTGAAGATGCACTTGTTTATAATCTGGAAGTACATAATGTCTTTTTATGAACGTTGTGTTGGGTATACTGCATATTCTGAAATATTTAAATAACTTCTGTCTGTGAAGTGTGATTCGGATATAAGCATAACATCAATGCGTTGATTTGTGAGAATGGATATTAGTTCATCATGATGTGTTAGCAAGCCATTGGCGTTCCATTTGGCTACTCTAAGGTGTTTTTTGCAATGAAGGTTGTTAATAGATTTAATATTCTTCCAATTTACTCCATGAACTCCATCATAATCTTTTTGAGCTCATTTACGTCATATAAAGGGTTGTTTATTGGAGTTTGTTGCAGTATTATTGAGAGATTACCTCTTGCAATCTAAGCATCTATAATATTTGGTTGCATTATATTCTAAGTTTGAACTGCTACTTCTTCGTAAAGAAAGGAACATTCTTTATTGAAGTTCTTTGTATACAGAGCACTCCCTGTAGTTAGGCAGGTGATTTCTATTACAGTTCCCCCTCTCTTCGTTACCAAAAATGTGTCAGTATAAGTAGAGCAGTGATTTTTAAGTGTGTAAATGTAGTAAATGTAGCATAAGTAACGGTCAAATTCAAGTTGAGTGTTTAGTATTCGCAATTTGTAGAACTAAAATAAAAATCAAGCTGTAATGTGCTATGTAGCTAAATGATGAACTTTTGCTTTTACATTAACAAAGAAATTGGGTTAATTTGTCATTATTACTGTAACAGATAAAAATTATATTGTCTTGAATCTACTTCTAATAACTTTATATATATATATAAATAAATATGAAAATTGGTGTTAAGATTAACATAGTTGAAAGTTCTTTAAGCTATTGTAACTTCCATGTTTATATTTTAATACTATACATATTTATTTATGAGAAAATAATAATAGGAGTTTTGTTTTAGGACCAAATACAAGTCAAAGAATTTTGATAGCCAAGTTGGCACTGTCAGCAACTGGATTGCAATACGAGACTTTAGCAGAGTTGCGTTCTGTGATAAATCGTTTAGAATTAGTCAGCAGTGTTCATTGTTTACTCTACAGGCTGTGTAATTGTTCCTTTTTATACTGGCATCAAGTGTTGTTGCCTGTATATTTTACCAAACTTATTGACCCTCGATTGGATGTCTCTAAGTTTTACGTAAGTTATTAGTAACACGTTTTCAGTAATAATTGTTTTATTTATAGCTGTTGTTGAGTTCTTTAAATGATTGTGTGCCGGTAGCTCCAGATAAAGTGCAGCAGACAGTGAAGACGCATCTCCAGCATGACATGATTGCACCACTTAATCAGCTTGTGGAAACTAATTTGCGTCTGCAGACGCATTTGCATCTACAGTTGCCTTCTTCAGATCCTTTTCAAAATCTCCCACCTTCTACTTTTAAGAATTTGATACCAGCAAAATTCAGTAGTAATTATGTACATATCAAAGCAGAGATAGAGCACTACTTAAGCACGATGTTTTACAACTTAACTACCGTAGTGTTACACGATTGGCGAACATATGGAGAAATGAGAAGGTATTTGTGTATAAATACACAGTTACATAACTCACAATATATTAATTTTAGGCTAGCTTTACTTCAGTATGGATTAAATACAGTTGAGGATAATTTACCAATGCAAACCTTGGAACAGGGATTAGATGTGTTAGAAATAATGAGAAATATACACGTTTTTGTTGGAAAATACTTGTACAATTTAAATAACCAAATATTTGTTGAAGAAAAAAGTAATAACAAGCATTTAAATACAATAAATATTTCTCATGTAGCAAATTCTATTCGAACACATGGTATAGGAATAATGAATACAACGGTAAATGATTTTTGTGTACAAATTAGTAATGACGTTTGTAATGAGTATTTTTAGGTCAACTTTACCTACCAGTTTCTTCAAAATAAATTTTATGTTTTCTCGCAATTCATGTTTGATGAGCAAATCAAGTCCAGACTTTTAAAGGATTTGCGCTTTTTTGTGGATCATAAGAAAGAATATAACCAAATGTATCCTTATGAAAGAGCAGAGAAATTTAATTATGGAATTAAGAAGTTGGGATTGAATCCGGACGGACTGAGCTATTTAGACTTGTTCCGAAAGCTAATTACTCAAATAGGTAATGAAAGTAAATTAAATATGAACATTATTGAAGTATATATTTTAAAGGTAATGCTATGGGATATGTACGAATGATCAGGTCGGGCGGCAGACGGTGTCTAGCAGATGCCACATGCTTTATTCCTGACCTAAAGGCTGTGGCTAATCTGAACAGAATTTTGGAAGAAGAAGATTTGGGTGAGCGCACGAAGACTGTTATTAAATGCTTTAAGCAAGATTTAAACAATTTAGTAGATAATTTTGAAGAAGCTACGGAGTATTTTAAAGTAATATTTTCTCAATATCTAATGCCAATAATCATTAATGATTTTTTTTTAGTTGCTGGTGAAAGTATTTGCACCTGTATTTAGAAATCCACAAAATGTGCACTTGAAGAACTTTTATATTATTGTACCACCCTTGACAATAAATTTTGTGGAACATTTATTTGTTGCTAAGGAAAGACTGCACAAGAAAAACAGAGCTGAAGCTGCCTTTACAGATGATGGTTTTGCTATGGGTAAATATATTATTTGTTACTAAAAATAATTCTAAGAAGAATATGGGGGTATTTTTTTTAATTTTAATTATTTCTATGATCTAATAAATGTGAAGGCTTTCATAATTGGTGTTTTGGTGCATCATATGGTTGGTTCTCGGGTTGTTAGACCATGGTCAGAATATGGAAATTCTTGACGTTTCATCCACAACTTTTAGAAGATTTTTTCATGAAGACATTGCCGCAAGAGTTTCCAAATTTCGACTGTGGCCTAACAACCCAATAACCAACCATACATTACTACGATCTAGTCTAAGATTAATAAGTAACTTATTTTTAATCCTGCTGTACTAAACACCTTAGTAATTGAGTCATCCATTGATGTCTTCTGTGTTTATTTTAACACGTGAGGCGCTTTTTTCTTGCGTGTTACACAGCCTTATTTTGCTTTTAAACTACACCAATTTGTGAGGTTTAATCCTCTTAAGTCTTTTCATTTGATTGCAGTTGTCGAGGAGCTGGATAACCTCGATATTTTCAAGTCATAGAAGTATTTCTTTATGGGTTCTTGTAAATTCTTGAATTTCTTTCTTAATATATTCCATTCCAAGATCCCTATGATGTTCATTTCTAGTATACTAAGACGTATGTTTTTAGCACTTTATTTTGGAATGTTTGCATAATTTTAATATTTGACTTTGTGCTGTAATCCCAAAGTTGTATTCCATAGGTCTACACAGGTTTTAATAAATAAGTTCCTCTTTTTCCTTCGTTACATGGGCTTCCCAGGGGTGTTTCCTATCTAGGGTAAGATCAAGATATGTGGCTATATTGGCATATAGGACCATTTGTCTATTTATATTTATTGGCATGTTGTATCTCTTCATTGGTGAACTGATTTTCCTTCGTTTAATTTAATTTTCCATTTTTTGGTCCAGTGTTGGGTTTTATTAATGTTTGCTCTTTCTGTATTATTTTTCCCACTGTTAATATAGTGGTATTGTCCTCAAAGGTAGCTATAGTATTATTTTCCATCTTTAGAAGTTCACATGTATAAAGGGCCTAAAACAGTATCTTATGATACTCTAGTTCAAACTTCTTCAAGGTTCATCTTGCTTAATCTTAAAAAATATGTTTGATAGAGATAAGATATTAAAATATCTGTATATTGCTTAGGAAGGATAGATTCATACCAAACTTTGTCCAATGCTTGTGCCATGTCCAAAAAATCTGCAAAACGTATTCTTTTTCCTTTTAAAGCTTTTTCTGTAATATGAGTGATTCTATTATTGAATGTTTATGTCTAAATCCAAACTGATTATCTGAAATCAGATTTCTTCTTTCTGTGATTAGCTGGATTCTTTTGAGCAACAATTTCTCAAAGAGTTTGGATATAACTGGTAATAATGGTATTAGCCCTAAAGAGGAGGTTACATATGGTGGTTTTCTTAGTTTTAGAACCATGCACCACTTTTAATAATTTTATTATATATTTAAGCCTGAATATAGCATTAATGAGATTAGTCTGCTTAATAAGCGGTTTCTTTGGGAGCTGCTTTACAATTTCAGTTGTTATTAAATCAAATCTAATCAAATTTATATTGTATTTAATTTCTTTTATAACTTTGCTTAGTGACATTTTCTTCATCGAACAGGATAGTTTCTTCTACCTTTTCTTGTAAGTTATGGGGTTGAAAAGTGTTCTCTAGGTGAGCAGCAAATATTCTGTTTTTTGTTCACTGCTTCTAGCCTAATTATCATCTTTAATTAGTGGTATCTGTATAATAGATATTTTTAATATTTTTGTTGATTTCAATAGGGAACAATCTGTACTACTATCGTTAGTCAGATTTGTCGAGTAGGAGGTAGTACATTCTTCTTTCAGTTCTTTAATTTCTCTTTTTAGTTGTTGCATCAGATTGTTCAGTATAGGCGTCTTGAGAGCTCTGGTTTGGAACCACTTTTGTCTTGATTTTTTGTCCTACTACAAATTTCCTCATTTCTTCTGGATAGCAACAGCCTTTCAATAGTCTTTTGGTGTCTAGTATGCATTCACAAGTAGTTGTCTGGATGTTTCTGGTGAATTTTTCCATTTAGACATCAAAATCTTTTCTAAGGGGTATGTCTAGTTTTATTTTTTTATGTACTAAATGTTTGAAGCTTATATATTTGTTAACTAGTACAGGACGATTTCTTTTCTGCATTATATTTTCACCTAACGTTAGTGTTATAGCTGAATGATTGGAAAATAAGTCATGGCATTTATCTACTTGGATGTAGTTAGATGATAGATTTTTGACTATAAAGTCAATCATATCAGGTTTCTTGTTACAGCCTGTTGATCCATATATTGGCTTTCCAGTAGATATAGTTATATGCCCAAATTTACTGGTTGCTTTTAAAAGTTCTCTGCCTTTATTTATATTTATTTTAAATCCCCAGTGAGTACTTTTGGCGTTAAAATATCTTCCAATAACAAATCTACTGGCTAGATGGTTAAACAGGTCATGGTATTCTTTTTATTTGTATGGTGTGCCTAGGTGGGCAGTAGATTCCTACCACTGTTAGTGAATATTAGTTTTTTTTTTTATTTTCATTGTTGTCTCTGTAGCATAGTTGGGTTCTTCATAGTGTTGTATATTTTCTTTGATTAATATTGCACTTTTTCCCTTACCAGGATAGATAGCATGATAAATTTTATAGCCAAATTTAGCAAATAAATGTTTAGTAAAGTTGGTCTCAAGAATGAGACGTACATCAATATTTTTTGTTTATAAAATCAATTGATACTCCTGTTGGTGGTTAAAGGGCCTAGTAGGGTTCTACGTTAATATTTTACAGTTTGGTTAAATTTAGGTATAGTTCCTTTGGTACTATATTTGAGTCTTTTCAAATGCTTATCTAGAGCTCAGATAAACACTTTTTACTTATCTAATTTAGCTAGTATTAATTGTAGGGTTTGTTCTATATAGCTTTGGTGCCCATTATTTAATATATTATGTTCATTAGATGCAACATTTGCAGATGTACTGAGTAGTTTCTTAGACATTGTAAACTTTTAATTCTCGACCTTTAACTGATTGTACTCTCTCATTTTATTTGGTATGGTAAACGTTTTATTGATAGCTTTACTTTTAATATTTGTAGCTCGTTGGCTATATTACATCCTCTATAATTTGCTGGGTGCTCTTCTCCATAGTATATGCGTTTTTGGTCTAGGTCAATCTTTTGTATATTTCTCTGTATATTTAACGCATCTCGTTTCTTTATTACAATATTTTTGGGATAGCCATATCTTTGGCACTTTTTGCATTGTGATATCAGTTTAGACGTTCTATATGCTGGTATGTCTACATTGCAATAGACGTTTAGTAGCATGTATCTTATTTATATCTTAATTGGAGTCGAGAATAAACATATCAAGCAGTTCCTATGTTTTACATTTCATTTTGTTTATGGCTTTCAAAGCTTTAGATCTTTTGTTTTTCAGTTTGCAGACTGTACTATAAGGCTGATAGGAATGTGGTAGATACTTAGTCATAACCTTGACTGATCTTTCTCTTTTATCTTCATATGTATGTGTAGTTTGGTCTCTTAATATTCTAACTATGTTATGATAGGTATTGTCATCTACTGGATTTCTTTTAGTATTTTTTTTTACTATTTTTGTGGTAAATTTGTTGTTATTGTGTCCACTACTATTATAGATGGAAATTGCATTTCTTTAGTTTTAGATGTGGATCATATGGTCATTTCATTATTGTTTTGGGGAGTAAGCAATGTTAAAGAGGTATTGCCTTATTCATTTTGTTTCTTTACTTAACTCTTCTGGAGTGGTGAAGTACTTCACTAACCTGGATGAGGTTTTTCCTGTTTTTAGTAATGGGAACTTGACTGCTTAACTACTTGATTTGTGATTTCAATTTACTTATATATGACTGCATTTGTATAATCATATTATTTAACGGCACCTTTTCATTATTGGTTTTTGACGCTCTATATAATAATTGCTTATTTCGTGAACTTTCTCTTGAAACAATTTATTATTTTGTCGCATTAAATATACTTCGTTGTAATATTTCATTGGCCATTGCTGCAGTATTTTATTTTACATTTTCATAAGTTTTGATATTACAGTCATAGTCACAACCACACTCCGATTACTCTTAGCATACTCACTTGTATTTAAAATCAGAGCATTCCAGACACGTCTTTACTTATTAAAATTCAAACAAATATTAGATATTTTTATGATTCAATTTACATATCAACTTCTTTGTACCTTTTTTAGTTAGAAGAATCACTGTGAGAAAAACTTAAATTCTGTAAAGGACTGTAGGATTTTTATTCTCTAAAGCTTCTTAAATAAGCAAGGAAATGCTTTACTTTGAAGTGGTTTTATTATTTCTTTTTTAGGGGACTCAGCTTATATATATATATATATATATATATATATATATATATATATATATATATATATATATATATATATATATATATATATATATATATATCTTCTTTAAGTCCATCATGTGGAAAAGGCAGTGTTTACATCAAATTGATATAACAGCATACCCATCTGTGTCACAAGCGCTAACAGTGTTCGGACTGAGTTGTATTTGATGACTGGTGAAAATGCTTTTTTATTATCGATGCTTTTTCCCTGAGTGAATCCGTGCGTGACTAATTTAGTTATGAAACGTTCAATTAATCCGTCTGTTTTTCTTTTCATTTGAAGGACTACTTATATGATACTGGTCTTCCTGCTGGCGGAAAATCGACTCCCAGGTTTTTTTAACTTCGTGAGATTTCATCTCTTCTTTCATCGCTTTGCGCCAGTCTTGTTTCTGGAGACTCTATCGCTTGTTTCAGAATCTAAGGTTGGTCTGCATTGGCTACCATAGCACAAGCGAAATTATTCTTGCACTGTGGTGTTCTATTTTCAGATTATGGACACTCAATACGTGGAAAGACGTGTGCGCAACCACGTTTCTTTGTAAATTTATCAGTTCTTCATCTCAATGTCGGTATATTTTTTGTGTGTTGGAGATGATTGATCGACTTCGCATTTGAGTGTCTTTTGTTTCATCATCTCTAACGCAAGCGACCCAAACGCACGAAAATGTCTCACCAAAGGTTTGACACCATTCTCCGCTTTAGTTAACTTTCGATTTGGTTTTGGTGTATTCTGTTTAATGTATAGGTCGTACAGTTGATGGCTTCAGCCCAAAACTCCTTTGAAAGAGCGCGCGTGTACCAGGTTTTCACCATCTCACCAGTGTTCGATTTTCATGCTCTACGAATTTGTTCTGGAGTGAAAACAGCCCTTGTTTGATATAGAACACGCGCCTGTTGAGAACCTTGCTCAGATTTTTATTTACATATTTGAGACCATTGTCACGTTTGAGTATGCGAAGCATTTCTCCTGTTTCGGTTTCTAATTTAACCTTTAATGAGAGAGATCATCTCTTTTTGAGTCTTGGTTCTCAAGAAGTACATTGTTAGATGAGTACTATAGACGTTTTTGAATCTGATGAAATATCGCGATCCCGCCGGCGATGACACCTCTATTGGTCTGTTGACTTGTATTCGCTTAACTCAAATTTTTTGTGCGTGTGCTTCCCCAACAAACAATCTCCACATCTGATGTAATCGATTTTCAGCTAAACCTAGTCTTCTGTGCCATAGTATCGCATATGACGCTTATGGAACCTTTCATTGCTTTTATCTGCATATAATATGGGTTTCCGCCCCATATTGCACATATCTTCAGTTGACCATTGCATTTTAGGTCAGTCATGTTCGTTGTGATCCCAACAACCATGATCTTATGTGGACCCCATAAAAACAGGTTTCCAACTATTCCTGGTATGTAGATGTCCATTATGGTCAATTTTATAATGCTGATCGGTAGTGTAGACTTTTTTATCATTTCTTTGTTGTGCGCGTTCAGTTTCTCTCCATTACCAAATCTAATTGGTTGAGTGTCTACAATGACAAGTGTAGAGGTTTTGCAGAAATAACTTTCGCCTGTCATATGTGCATTGGCGCCGGTATCGGGGCCATGCACACGTCACTTTTGTTTTCATCTTCTGATCCACTTCCCGCGTTGGCAAATTTTTTCTTTATCTTCTTTGATTTTCGACATTTATACTGTTTGTGTCCGACTTCACAGCAATTAAAATATTTGAATTTATTGTTGAATTTCTTATTCTTTTCACACGCGGAACTCTTTCGTCTTCAGTCGTGCTGTCCATACAAGCATTAAGTCTAGCCTCATGTTTATTAAACTAGCAGTAAGTTTCAACATTGTATACTGTGATTCTGGCTTCCCATCTCACGCTGGTAACAGTGTCGTGTGCTCAGGTGGCAAACAGCCAACTACTTGGTTACTACTCCCACTTCTTCTATCTTGACGCTATTGGACTTCTTTTTCGTGACCAATGTTTCGCCTGGTGTACACTCTAGACCATAAAACTTCTGTAACAACATAGTTTGCTTTATGCGCGCCTGTTCTTCGAAGGTTGCCATCATTTGTTTCCGAACATCGTTTGCGCTTTGACAACTGATGAAACCATTGGCGACTTCAATAGGTATTTCTTGGTTTACTTCTTTGTGGGACTCTTTTACGACTTGGTCCATATCACGTGTGCGAAGCTGAACCAATATAAGGAATTTTTACGTTGGAAACTCACCGGTTTGACCACTAAAACGAGGGACACGGCCGACTTCTTTTGAGTCTTATTACCGCACTCCTTAATCGTTGGCGCTCTTCATTTCTTGTTTGGACTTTTTCTGTGAATTCTTTAGCAACCACGCTTTGTTACAATGTAATTGTGGAGCAAGCATAGTTTATTAACGATAATTAAGCAATGATTACAATTGCTAAGTCACTTTAGGCCATTGAACGAAAAGAGAAGTGACATTACTAATACAAGTGCTCAGTAACTGTCAATCAGAGCACTATATTTCTATCCATAACCCTTACATGCAGAGAGTGATCTGATCTATTATCCAGATCGCTTCTGTGATACCAAAGTTATAAAAAATATTAAACTATTACGTTTGTTTAGTGAAGTAATCTAAGGTATTTTGTCAATTTAAATATAAAAAAAATAAAAATGACATTCAAATGATTTATCTGTTCTAAGGCTTTCAAAATAAAATTAAAAAAATACTGAATCTCTTTAACACCACGAACTATTTGTAACACGTTTTTTGCAGTAGTGTTTAGGTAGCATCTAATAGCATTTCAAAAGACTTAGTACAGTTCACTTGAAAATTGATTTGGTCATCCGCTATTTTTATACAATTTTGTTTTTAGTTTTCACTGCATCGAATCTCAATTACCTTAACTTTTTCTCATTTAGGAACTAATCTCAATAGGTTTGCTTCAGTTCAACTTCTGAAACATGCATATGTTATATATATATATATATATATATATATATATATATATATATATATAAAATTAGTAAATGCTAATGGTTTTGACCCCACTTTCACTTTACCTCATTTGAGTGCCATTAACATTGGTATCCAAGTTATTCAGTGTAATTCCTTAACTTGACCTAATAAACGTCTCAGAGAAAAGTTATAGTGAATGAACAATCATTTTACTTGACACATAGTTCTTGAGAATTCACAAACAAAAATTATAAATAGGAAAACCATTGTCCTTGTATGAAATGTAATTTCATTAAAAAAATATTTACGTTTATAGAATAATTAGGAAGTCAATTTGTATTATTAGTTTCTACTTTGAAATAACCATTGAAGTTGTCTCTTTCTGAAAATAATATTAAATTCAATCAAAGAACAGGATATAAAAAAATCAAAAATATTAGTTGGAGGAATTGAACTTTGGCTCATTTAATCTCTTATTTTGTAGAGAATTAAGTCGTCAAAAAATATTTAGCTGGCTCGAACACTTGTTTGATCATAGAGCAAAACACGTTTTGATCAAATAGTTAAATTTGATTGTTTCGCTTAAAAATTTAATCTTAACCCCTGCTGAGTATACATATTGGAGTTCTTGGTCTTTCAGACATTTGTTCCTTACATTTTCTACATCTCAAATTATTCCAATTTTATTGTACTCTACAATTGGTTGGCTCTTCTATTTTAGGCTGCAGTATCTTTATTATATTTTTTCTTGGTAGGATATTGATTTTTTTTTATTCAATTGCTTCTGATTTTAAAATTATAACTAGTCCCTGTTTAATCTTTTCTTTGTATCTCAGTAAAATATTTTGCATTGTTAATTCAATACATCCACTTTTGGTTTGCTTATCAGACTAATTGAAGCATAAGCTCAGTCAAGAGATACACTATCACATTTATTATATATATATCACATTATTTTTTCAAGGTATAGATCTGTAGTTGGACAATTACAAGTGAAAGCTCTAATTGAGCCAAATCAAAGCAAGGCATAGAAGTTGCCAGCTTTGTTCCTTTAAGATCATTATAACGAAATTTGTTATATCTTCTGATATGAAAATGATTTTTATTAGTTTAAAGAACGATTTTTCATAATTAAATTATTTTTTTCAGGTTTGGCATACATTATCGAACTGTTGAACCAAACCACACAGTTAAATTCATTGCACTGGTTTCAGTCCATTAGAGCAAAACATGCCCAAGAGCGGAAGAGCCTGGAAATGCAAAAGGCTGCGGTTAGTAAAGAAGATGATAAGCTGCAGCAAACTCTCTCTCTAACTGAGAAGCGACTAAATGCATTTGAAAAGGTACTAAGGCTATCAGCCAATTTACATTTAGTAACACTGCTTTTTCCAGGAATTTCAGTTACTCTTCTATAGCTACAATAGCGCCAGAATTTTCTTTCAGTCATGATTACAGGTTCTGAGTCTTGAAAGATTAATAATAGATGTTAGTTTTGTATGATATAAGTGATGTTAAACATAACTCTATTTTATATTGTAAATGAACACAATTACCATAGTGATTACAAAATATATTTATTTAACCAAAATTTGTTGGAATGCACCTTTTATAACTGGTCATTAGAAAATCATTTCAACTATTTAAATAACATTTAAAAGACAAATTTTGATATTTTTATGTTTTTAGAAAGCTGAAAACCCTAGGATCAAAGTGCTTTTTTATTTTTTCTATATCTCAATTTACCGCAAAGATATATATGTTTATATTCATATATATTTCCATGCTCGCCAAGCCATTTTTTCCGCCCTGCAAACGTCGCGTTTAATTTCAGGTTTTATATTTGCGAAAGGCTAACGACCTTAGAATCGCAATGTTTTTATTAATTTATTCGTATCTTTATTTTTCGCAAATTTATATATATATATATATATATATATGTGTGCATGATCGCCGCACCAGTTTTTCCGTGGTGCAAGTTTCAGCGAGTTTTCTCGCCAGTTACCTTTGAACAAGCGTTGAATTTGATACCATTATGTCTAAATGTTCACAAAACAAAGGATCTTGTAAAGATCCAAATAAAACAAAGTGTGGTAGGAATAAAAAAAGAAAGTTTCATGTGCTGATAAAAAATCTCAGCAATCCTCAAAAGATGCGAGAATCAAGGGAAAAAAAGGAGCTTGATGAGCAAGAACTTTTTCAAGAGGCCCAAGGATTACTTTATGGCGCAGGAATCGCAGGCTGATAATTGGTAAGCATTTTGCCTATTATAATTGTAAATAGTTGACCGTGAAATAGAAAAAAACTTTAAATGCGTTTCTCTCAAAATGGGATGGACACGATTTCTCGGAAACCATTAATCCAATCGACCTAATTTTTTTATGTATTTATTGAAACAATAGCTTGCCTGTACTCTACAACCAAATCTCCAAATTGAACCTAAAATATTTTATTTTACTTTACAAGAGAGTAAAAGGACGTTTTTCCGAAATTTTTTTTCCACTGATCTTGACAACTTGGTTGTAGAATACAGACAAGATATATATGTCTACTTTAAGGTGCCATTTGATTTTTCTGTTTCAGCAATACTGGAGCAAAGGTATCTTGTCCACCGCACAACATATGGTTTTTCAGGAGACGAGTCCGGCGCCCTCTGATGGAGTTTAAATGAATAATATAATTAAAAAAAATTGTTTTTGATGCCTCTTAATATATCTTTTCAAATGCACGAAATCTCATCTCTAAATAAAATAGATTTCTATTAAAAAAATTATGAAAATTGACCAATCTTCACCCAAAAATACCAGACGTCCCCCTTAAAGAGTCATATAATATTTGAGCTAATGCTGGTGGTGTTTTGCGTCTTCATCAAGTCTTAAAAAATATTAGAATGGTATATATGCGAACTTTTAATGGAATCACTAGAACCAATAGTTTTAAAGGAAGACTTTGAAAAACAGTTACTTTCTTGAGGTGATGGCAAAATTGTGAATTGATTTTATTACTTGACCCAATTCATTGTGAGAACAAAAATTGCTAAATTTTAAAAGAAGTGAAATATGGAGATGCTACATTCAAGCACATTTATTATAGCACTTTGCAATGGACTTCTATTTAAACATACTTTAATTTGACTATTAAAAATCCATTGTCCTCACGTGGGGTCAATCCTGTTAAAATCGTTGAAATCAGACTGAGAAAATCATTAATTTGTATCTCAGCGCCCTGGCCATTAACATTACTATTTCAGCAAAAGCACCACTAGATAGCCCAGTGTGTAGTGCACATTGTCAGTGAGTTTCAGAATGTGATAGTTTTTGGGTTTTTGTCAAGTGAGGTGTTACATGCTGGATGTTGTCATACATCGATCCTAATAATTTTCAACACATTTGTGTTATTCTGTTGAAAATGTAACTCAAATACATTTCATTGTCGCTAATGGTTACCTTGCACTTTTATATGTGAACTGCAAGGCAGATAAGCTTTGGTTAACATGGATTAAATGCCACCCATTATGATCAGTCCAAATTTGGTTGATTTGATGACAAATCGTGTAAGGAATGGTTTATTACTGTATGTCTGCTAGTATTTAAGAAACGGGGTGGAATGAAAGTTATTGCTGATAATTCGAGTTCTTACAATAGACAAGTAGTGTTGCATTTTTGCAGGATTATCACCAAATTTTGTATACTTGGTTAAAACCAGTTGATGTGATGTACTTTCACTTATTGAAAAAGTACTTGATGGCAGGCATCAAGTGATTGGAAAGAACTAGTTTTAAATGTTCATCTCTACTCAAGGATAAATCCTTAAGAAATTGATGATAAAAATCAGTCCTAAAAAGAGTGGATAAGTCTGAAGTGCCTTGGTATGTATTTCATAAAAGCACTTCTGTGGTGAATATAATTGGAGATGTTTTCAATGAAAAGATTCAAAGTTTACTACATGAAATCACCCAAATAAGAGCTGTTAGGGTTGAAGACGTTACAATCGCCAACAGATTAGCATATGAGCAGAAAAAACTACTTTCAAAAGATCAAGTTTACGAAAAGAAGTTTTTTAAATGAAGAAGAAAGCAACGATATATTTTCACTTTAAGATAACACTATTGACATGGAAAATTTGAAAATGACAGATTATAATGATAAATTGAGCAAAGAATTGTCTATGAATTTCCAATCGGATAATGGAATTACAATTAGAAAAATATGCGGTTGTAAGTTCTGAAAGTGAGTTGCATTCCTGGTTGATCACAGGGATATTGGTAAGTTCCATGAATTGTGATAAATCAAATCATCCTGTTTATCAGCTTACTAAACATATGTTTAAAGTGTCTGAATTATAATGTATGAACCTCAAATTAAATTTTTTAATTAAGTACAAGTATTATCAATTCATATTAAGAAAGGTAGGAACAGGTCAGAATAGTCACCTGGTTATTTTGTTGTGGTTTGAGGAGATGGACCATTCTTCACAGAGCCCCGATCTCAATCCCATTGAACACCTCTGGGAGGCAATTTCTACGAATATATATCAAAAGTTGGTGGAAAATCTTGAGGGCAGGTTGTGACCGATACTAAAGGTGAACAGACATTTTATTAACATATGTCTACAACAGCGAGTTTGAATACTTTTGGTCATACAGTGTATATACATATTGTAAGAATTACTTTGTGTAAATACTAAAAACATAATGCAAAAAGGTGTGAAGACTTCACACTTGTCAGTTTCATGAGTTGTATACTAAAAATATTTGGTTTCATTGAGTTTTGGAATAACAGATGCATCTGTCCATAAAGGTTCTTGTTCAGAAGTGCTGTAATCAACAGAAATCAGTCTTCTTATGCTTTTATCCATTGAAGACACAAGGATCAAAGTAAATGGATTTTTGGTTAACAACATCCAGTACGTTGCTGATACAGTAATCTTCAGCAAGATGATAAATCGTCTTAAAATAGGCAAAAAATATGAATTTAATATCAATCTATCCAAAACCAAAACAATAAGTCCACAATGAATTACCAAGACGCTTCCTATAGTTCATGGATAAATCATAGAAAGTGTCTTGCTTTAGATATCTCGGCTCAATACTTAACTAGAAATGGGTTTGTGACAAGGTGATGAAAGTTCAGATTGGATTCTAAGTCTGTATGTGATAAATGTAACATGTGATTTATTTTGTTATGCAGTACAGAAACGTTGTGCTTAAAAATATGAACTCGGAATCACAATGAAACCTTCGAGATGTGTACCTTACGAACAATTCTGTACATCTCCTAGACGGCACATGTACCAATTACCTGTTTTAAAAAGAACTGGACTTTTGAATATCATAAAAAAACTAAAATATATCTAGGACACAATCTAAGCAATGATAAGCATATAATACTGAAATTAATCTTACCAAGGAAAAATAAAGGCACCCCATAAATCAGGTAAACAGCAACATTCTTGGCTGCGTAACATAAGACTGGACAGGAGTGAGAGATGCGATGATCTTGTTTAGAAAAGCTGAAGAAAAACCTTTTTATTTGATGATGCAATGAAAAAGGACAGCTAATCACCTAGCTACAAACAAGTATATGGTACTAAAAGAACTATTTTTTTCATTAACATAATGATCAGAAGCTTTCAATAGCTTCTTCAGTACTTTGTTTTATCACAAATAAGTTAGTCATAGATTGGCCAAACCAGCCTCTTGGCTTGGCGCTCAGCTAGACTTTTAGATTTAGTCAACATACTAAAATATGTCAATGTATCAAAATTTGAGATTCAACAATTTTAACTTCATGCTTGTGAAGTCTTTCAAAATCAAGTTTGATGAAAACAAAAACACTTGGATCCTTTAAGATAGTAACAATCTAAAGCAGCGGAGCGAGTCTCAAGATCGCCCAATGCATAGGTGTAAATGAAATGGAAGCTTCTAGTAATACCTATAGAAATTTTGAGTAATGACAACAAAAATATAATATCATATATCTACAATTTCCATTATGCCTACCACATTAATAATAATGGTGCAACTATGCCTCACACTGATGCAAGCCTTATGAACTGAAAGGTTACGATTCATATCTGCCCCGTTGTCATGCACCATCTCTAATACAGACCAATATGGCAAGTAACATGCTTTAAATGACCGCATTATTACCTTTTCTGATCTAATATAGGTACTCAATTACTTTTTAGCGATAGAGTAGGTCATCAGAGCTTAGAATTAAATCGGGGTCAATCTGCATCAAACCAAGGACCAACTGCACAACCACACTGGTATCAATCTAGCATATCACTACTCATTTAATTAAAACAAAAGCATAAATAAGAATTAATTATATTCGCGACAGAATATACAAATCATTGTTTAAATACAAACTACTTTCTAGCTGTTGCGGCAGCCTCATCTTCCTTCTGGTAGTTCTGCAGAACCTCCTGCTTTTTAGTGGCAATCCGCTTCTCTCGCCGCTTGCGGGCCTCCTTCACTTTCTGCCGCCTGGCCTCTGCCTGGTCATTCAACATCTTCGTGCGGGCTTTCTCAGCCTTCTTCTTGTGGATGTATTCCATGAGAACGCGTTTGTTTTTGAAAACGTTTCCTTTCGCCTTCATGTACAGGGAGTGATACAAATGCCTGTCGATCTTCTTGGCTTCCCGGTACTTCTTCAGCAGCCGCCGCAGCACTCGCATGCGTTGAATCCACAGTTCCTATCACGACCACTTCATCAATTTACCGTAACCATTGTAATAAGGGTTCCTTACCTTTTGTGGCATACGAGCATTCGCTGTACCCTTGCGCTTGCCAAAGCCGCAGTGCCGGCCTTTGCGCCGCGCCTCGGTGTTTTTGCGGACACGGGCACGCGAGTGGACCGCCACGGGCTTCTTGATAATCAAGCCATCCTTGATGAGCTTTCTGATATTTTGGCCTAGAAGTTACAAACTGAATACAGGAAAAGCAGTCGTATTAAATTACCGGAAACTTACGGGAATTTGTATTTGCGATCTCGTTGATTTCATTTGGATCCAACCACACTTTTTTCTTCCCACATCGCATAACAGAGGCTGCCAGCCTCTTCTGCAGCTTAAGCGAACTATAGCATTGAATAATTGGAAATTAACATTTTATGCAAGCTTATAATACACATAATTTTAGCAGAAATTTAAAAAAATAATTTAAACAAATTCATGACCGTATCTAAATCGCCATGTGGTGAAATATTATCAAACAGCTTTAATATTATTATTATTAAACATAAAAACCATGAATTCGCAAAGTATAAACGTTCGGCTTTTATAAACAATCATTACAAACTTTTACAGCCGCATTTTATGGCTTAAAAACACTAAAAAACACTTTACCTCATCTTCGCTAACGTGCACTGAACGCACTACAAAACGTGAAGAACTGTGAAAATGGCGACTTTGACATGAGACTGGAATTGTACTGTTTCCGGTAACCAAAATCAGATATACCAACATAGAAATAATCCTAAATAAAAAAACTAACGTTTGTTATTTATCCTTATTAAATTTAAATGATTTGATTTTTTATAAAAACCATTAGCACTTAAAAAATCAAGGTAGTAAAAGTTTTAAATATTGTAATATAGAAAATTATTAAAAAGTTGTTTAATATTTTATTTTTAAATTGGAAAGCGAAAATTGATTAAATATGTATTTTTTTAATACTTCCTGCTATTATATAGAAATTTAGAATTTAAATATATTTTAGGTCCATATCAAACTTTTTAATTAATGGCTTAATAGGGTAACGAGTAACTATTATTATATGGTCTCCGAGTATCATCTACTTAAGGGATTTAGCGGACCCTCCTCACCTAAGCTCTTAATTTTTTGTACTGCGAGGAATCATGCATTAATATAAATTTGACTTTTTCACCAAAAAACATTCAGCACTATTGAATTTAAAATCTGTTGTATAACGTTTTTTAACTTTTATGAAAGACTAGAGACTGGAAATATTCAACATTTGCTTTATAATCAAGTATTTCAGTCAACATCTTAAAAAATAGAAATACTAATTAAAACCATACGTAACAACAGTTTAAAAGTAAAGTAGTTCATAAGTGAATGAATGTTTTATGATATTTTTATTAACCAGGTTTAGGATGGATGGTTTAAAAGTTTTGATTTGCACGTAGTAGTAAGGCATGTAAGAGTTAGGCACATTAAAATCTTTCGATGTCAACCTTCGGCATTAAAACATAGTCTGGACATGTTTGAGCTAACATCTGCTTTTATTAACCCCTCATTTACAACATTGCTACATTGTAGGTTTGATTCTTATTATAGTTCCGTTCAGTCTGATTTTGCTCCCATTTGCAATGTCTTAAAATGATGAAGATAAACCTTATGCATTTTCTTGTTAACTATTGCTGTTAAAACTAGTTTGTAGAGAAACAGTCTGCTCTCATGCTAGCTAAATATTTTTTCTCCTTCAGAAAGATTATATATTTTTCCATTTTATTTGTGCAGCTAAAATATGGACTTTCGATGTTTTATTTGTTTTACAACTCGCAGGTTTATCTAACTTGAGGTAAGGTAGAATAATAAAAATAATCTTTAAATAATACATGTATTTTAAAAACACATAGAAAATTATTAAAATGGTACATATATAAGACTTATTTTCAGATCTGATTTATAAATTATAGCAACCGATTAAACATTAATTAAACTATTTAATAGCGACATAATATGCAAGACGGAATAACACAAATTATAATACATAAAATACATTACTATACTGCATTTATCCCGCAAACTATAGATTAGAATGATGATACAATTAAATCTGTTACATTTGCTATCGTTGAGAAAGGAAATTTTAAATTAAAAACTTTAGACGGAATAATGCATTCAAAGTATGATCGCTACAGAATTGGCCCTATAAAAATATTTAGAGATAGCAAGTGTACATTCTGATAATAAAACGATTGCAGTGAGTACATTACAAATGACCTGTATTATTATAATGTTAAATATATAGATAACTATAGAATACTTGCAAAATATTTTTTAATGTTAGTAAAAATGTATACACAAATTTTTGTAACATCAACAAACGTGGTGAAGAATACTTTAAAGAAATGCAAAATTTTATTACATAATTGTCACATTAAATTTGGTAAAATTGAAATAAAAAATTGATAAATGCTGAGACCAATCGATGCCATAAAAGTTTCTTTAAATAAAAAACATTAATGTAACACACACAAAATGTAAAACTTACATTTCAATGTTACCTTCTTAATATACAGTTATTTCAGGTACATAAATATGATATTTCCGTGCAAAATATTATAAAAGTAAAACCAAAAATATATGTAGCTTCTGGTATGTTAAGGCATATGTTGAAAGTGTTTACTTACAATTAGCCAGGTATTATTAGTACTTATGTACATGTAACATCAATAAAATTTGTGAAATATAAAAGATTGCTTTACAGATATGATTAAAGGGCTTTCGATATCGAGGAATATTTATAAACACACCTATATGTATTTAAAAATTTAGAATGTTTTGAATGTTTCACTTGGCACAATAAAACATTATTCTTCTGCGTATTTTACAGGGGAGAGTTCCTATAAAAGAGACATGTTAAAAATCATAGTTACATTTACTGCTGTTTAAGATTTTCCTACTGTAGCTACAAATGAGAGAAACAAAGTATTCACTTTTTGGGCTAAACATGTGCAAAGTTATGTTAACGTAATGCAACAAACATGACGCCGTGTTGACTAGTATTGTCAACATAAAAAAGTACTATGCCTCTATGAGGTATCGTACAACATTGTGGAAGACTATGTCAGTTATTGATTTCCTCTCAAAGTCAGTAAAATTATAACTCGACAACTTAAAAAGTGGTGTGTTTATATAATAAAAGTCCCATCCTAAGGAACTTCCCCCATCGAGCCATACATTTTGTTTGGCACAAAACAATGAATCAGATTTATACACAAAATTAGTGTTGTAATAATCAGCCACCCTTCATCTAAAATTGTTTATCTTGCATGTTCATTAGCACAACAAAGTGTTGCTCGTTTGCATATTTTACAAAATGATTGGACAGTACGTTTGAGAAAACATTGAACCAGGTCTATTCACAAAATTAGTAGTTGGTAATAATTGGCCTTCGTCATGTATTATAATTTTTTTTCAAAATATGTGCATACAGCAAATTACATAAACACAGCCCGATGTTCTGACAGTTAAAAATGTTACCAATAGGCAAACACCTACTTTTATTTATCTGTAGCCCTGCATCTAAAGGCTTGATTTGCGGAACTTGTAATATCAAATTTAAACTTGACAACAACTTACTAAAATACCACATATTCTCAACAAATAGTTATGTGTAAAATATTCACTTCTATCCCTATAAGTCTTCATCCCCGATTCCTTCAAATGCATGATTCTCCACAAACTCCTTTCCCGTTTTAAAGGACACGCTGGAGAACTTCTCTTGCAGCTTCTTTATGGAAAATGACTCTTGAATCTTTGTTGTTTGAGCTTCTCCATTCTGTAAGAATATATAAAACTTATTTTTCTTAAAATAATCAAGAAAAAATCAAATACTACAAATTGAAACAATTTTTACTGTCTGAAGAATCCTTTGCTTGCCTGAAAGTGTCATAATTCATAACAAATAGCAATAATAAATCTCATGTATTGCAAACCAAAAGCATAGTTAGAAGTTAGGTAATAGCAGATGATTTACTACCCACCCTACAAAGCGACCAGATTCAAGCTAAGCTTATTAAATGGTTATTTTGCTATTAAGGTAAACAACCATTCTTTGAACTGTATTGCATGAGAAAAATTTGTAAATTATATACACCCTTTTATCCTGTAAGTGGAGTCAATTTAAAGTTTGAATTTATTTGTATAATTTATTCATTTACTTTGTTTTCATTATTTGTATAATATTATATTATATAATAATTGTATAATATTGTGTTAGTGAAACACATCTTCTGTCCTTTAGGGCTCCTCAAACGAAAATGATTCTAGCGCTGCCCAATACAAGTCACGTTTTATTTGTTTAATGGCAAATTACATATGTAAAGTGCACAGTAAACTTGTAATTAATAAAACAGAGACTAAGACATCATCACTAACTCAGTTTAAGGAAGAAGTGTTGCACACATCTACTATAGATTTGAACAGAAAGTAAACAACGATAGCTTATATATTTGAACAGAAAATGTGGCATGGCTGAGCTCTGAGCGTACGTTTGGTTGCCTATCTTCAGGATCGTTTTGCATATCTTACTTTCGTAAGGTCACCCACTGTTATTATATGTAAATAAATTTTGCGGCCAATCCCTCATATTTAATGTGAATGAAGAAAATGAAGTATAATTTTTTATATACAAGTAAGTCTATTATCAATTAAAGTAGATTTAACCTAAAAATAGACAGAACAGTTGTACAGTAAACATCACGATGTAAATTGAAATGTATTCAGGACAAAAAGTTTTAGTCTGTCATGCTTTCGTAGTATACATTAACAATTATATTCTTTGTTGACTTATTAACTTTCGACTGCAGAACGCTATATAGAAAGTTAATGGTTTTAACATCCTGTCTGTTAACACTATAATTTCCGTTCTATTTAACGGATTCACTTGATACATACACATTTACCATAGGTCAGTACCTCCAATGCGATTGATTTTCATCTAAATCGGTCAAAGGTCAAGGGGTCAACGGCGAGGTCAAACTTTTTTTCGACATTCTTTGTAATCATAGTGTTGCATCTGATGGTTTTTACACCATTCTCGTTTCATATACATTTCCTTTGTCCTTTCTCTCTTTGTAATCAGTTGAAGTCTGATTTTATATGATGTAAATGGAATTTCCCTAGGTGTTCGTCTAAGCATTAACCATACCTGAACATAATTGGACTGTCATCTTTCCTCAAAACTATATAAATGGCTTTACAGTAGTTTTTTGTTTATGTACTGA
The DNA here is from genome assembly GCA_036346155.1 of Sinelater perroti. Lineage (NCBI taxonomy): Eukaryota > Metazoa > Arthropoda > Insecta > Coleoptera > Elateridae > Sinelater > Sinelater perroti. Next base: position 8,828,761 of record JARFIY010000013.1, on the reverse strand, counting down.
AGATGACAATAAACATTTATATTGTGAGCCAAATTCCAACTTCACCACCTAGAGCAATCTAAAACAGTAATCTAGTGCCTTAACTAACTGGACCATACTGGCTCCTTCCATAGGTTATCTATTTGAAACATACATTATAGTATCTAGTAACAATTGTATAATGTAAGCTTCGACATTGATGTCTTGTATTAATGTCTGGAAAACCAATAGTCGACGCAATTGTAATGTTTTACTGCAAATGTGTTAGAATGTAATCCAATTTGTCACTTATTACAGTTAAATTTAAAATAAACTTAGTTCTATTAATTTTTTTGTTTTGATAGAACGACAGACTTTTATAAAATACTACAAAGTTTCCTCAACAACAAGCATCCATTTAATATAGTACCCCTTTTTACATCATTTTAAGTCTTCTTTCTATAACAAACGATGATCCTCTTTTTATATTTCAAGGAAACAGGGTTTTCAAGTTTATTGGACTCCATTTCATCAATAGCATGAGATAGTTACAAATGTGTCTGCTAATTGAATTAATTATTCAATATTTTACTTTCCAGTTGTATTTCAGAGGCATTTGTTAATTCGCCCTTTTCATGCTCATCATCTGGTAATTTTGGTTCTGTTACAGATATACCCGGTAGATCAGCCTTTATGAAATCTGGTGGCTTTGGATTTTTCCACAATGTCAATTGGATTATAATGCTTATTGATATAGGCATCGATAAGAATTATTGCATCGTACTGTGATCCTACGGTTCATGATTTGTGACTCACATGGACAAAGAAAGAAAAGTTCAGCAAAATAGGTGGCTCAAAAGGTTAGTGCTGATTATATGGTTTTGTAAATATTCAAATATTAGTTTTTTTCTAATAATTCCACTTTCGTCAAATAGGTACTAGAATTGTCATAATTTTGACCAATAGAATTAATGATTTTTTAAAAGATATTTGAATGTAGACTCAAAAACAAATCGCTTCTACAAGGGCCATTTTCCCAATCATTAAAAATAAATATCCAGTTCTCATCCAGAAAGCTTTGGTTCAAATCTTGGTATAGCAATAATAGTATTGTTTTCAGTTTAATCTGATTATGCCATTGCCAAAATTTTGGGAGTAATTTAAGTTGCCTAAAATAAAGTTTACAAATGAACATTCCATGACTTACATTTACAAAGTCAAAAAAACAAAAGTAACAAAACCCTTTCAGCTCCAATTAAATGAATTTTTTATTTGAATTAACAAACATTTTGTATGACCTTGGATGCACTAAAAGTGACAAAAATTTTAACTTATTAAGGTAATTGCATTCTTTGTCTATATAAGTGATTTATCTTTATCTTTGACTACTTTATAGTTTCAAGATGCAATAAGACATATGAGCTAGTATATATGGAGAACAAGAATTCTGATATGCCTTGATTAATAAGGTATGACATTTCAAGCATAAACTGTAACTATAGAATACTATAATAAGGGATAGAAAAGCTAAACTCACATGGTAAATGAATAACCATTTATTTAGATAATTAAGCTGCAGTTAAAAAATAAAGTAAAGTCAAAATAATGTTGGACTGTATGGAAGTCCTGATGGACATGATAAAAACTGTTGCTGGTTTGATTACTAGGACATATAGAACAAAGAGGCTAGTGAAGTAAAGATTTAAAAGTGTTGAATTTGTAAAGGCCGAAGTAAATGAGTTATCAACAAACAGATGGTCAACAAAGTTCTGATATAGTGGGCCAGTATATTAGGACTTTCATGAAAGCTCACAGACCTTCTGCAACATCTATGTGCAATTGTGAGGCTGATAACATTGCATTCTTTGCAGAGGAAGAAGCTTAGGATATGATTTTTGTTATTGTGGGAGCTTAGTTTGAATGTTAATTAATTTTGAGAAAACTGTAGATAATTTGTTAGAGAAACACAATAGACCCATTGAAGTTGAAGTTACATAAATTTAAGCTCATACTATTTAAAAGTAAAAAACTAAATTACTTTGATAAGTTGGAATTCTAATTACTTTTGATACTGGCATAAGCACATAAAGTAACATTTGTAATTTCAAAAAATTTGAGTATTTATAAAAGCGAAAGCTTTTATCATTATTACTTGTTCTCAAGAAAAGGACTCTTGACTTCCAGACTTAAATAGCTCATAGCATGTCTATTTTTTACAATCAAAAAGCGTTTACTACAAAAATGATTTATTTAGTCAGTCATTTAAAAAATGAAAATTAGTTTTCCATTTGCCAACATTTTGACAATTTTCTTACCCACATAACAGTTATACAAAGAAATTATTCGGAAAAAGTTTTTCTAATGACCTATACATGTTGAATAAAAACAGATACATACTGTGTCAGTTGGGTAAACATCTGGCTCATCCAATGAGATTAAATGGCTGGAACCATCTCTCTTCATGTATGTCCAGTTTCCTTTTGCAACAATTGGTTCTTTATGCTTTATACCACTTTTCTTGAGTAGCAGTTCATCTACCATCGATTGTAAACAAACAGACATCAGTATGGCCTGTTCGCTGGAAATCGTTATCCACTGAAGTTTATCCTTAGACATTAAATATTCAAAGGATAACTCCAAATTAGAATTATTGTGACTTTGACTATTTGCTGCCGTGTTTTGTTTGTTCTGCAAATTACAACGTTTTATTAATGGGTTCATGATAGCTTCTTCGCAGACATACGTGAGTGGCAGTAATCCTCCAGCAGCGCATCCGGGTAACTTTAAAACAGCCTTCTTTAATAAGTTGTCCTGGACCGATCAGCCTTAAATTAAGTTCTTGGCCACCGATTGCAACCAAAACCTTCGTTTGGGGTTTAGGATAGTCACAATAGCAAACATTAAACTGCAGAAAACCATAATATTTAAGTGTGCGGGCTAACTCTATGTATTCTTTCTTTGCTAAGCGAGCTTGAAGTTGTACCAGTTGTAGCTTAATATCTTTTGAGCAAATTATCCAGCCTCGTTCTAAGTCTGAGACTGTTTGTACATAAAGAAGATTTAAAGCAACTGGATCTGTCATTAATTCTAAATCGTAATCGCTATCCCAGTAGCTAAAAATAAAAATTAAGTAATACATACTGTTGACTGATATGTATAGTCAGTTTTGATTGTTTCTTCTTATTATTAAGTAATCATCATTCCTCTACATCAAACATTATTAGATGCTAATTCAAATATATTATGTTTTCCTTTTGTTATAAATAAATGACTTTTTCTAACTATGAAATTTATTAGAATATTTTAAGTAATACTGATGTAAAAATTGCAAAATTATAGTATTACATTACTTAGAATTTCATTTACCTCGTAGGTTTTATCCTTAATTGATAAGTTAATTAGTATAGCTAACACTGCATTACATGTTGTGTCAAGTGTAAACTGTAATGACATGGGTTTTTACAGAAGTCCAGAAAAACAGTTCTAGTAGCATTTTGGAATGTAGGTGCAACCGTGACTTAACAGCGATGAAGTACTTTCAACAAATTTACGAAATAAAAAATCAATCTTAAGATTATTCAACAAAAAACATTACTTTTAAGGAAATTGATTTGCTATCACTACTAACAACAGTGTTAAAATTATACTATTACAATTTCTATGATTCCCATAAGGGATTGGCCTATGTAAGCCTTGATTACTTACAAAACCTTTATCCTTGAGGAAACATTAATAATTGCAATATATAATGTCAAAATTATGTACAAAGGAAACATTAGAAGACTGTAAAAGAATAATGTGATCAGAAAATGCTAAACTAAAATCTGGCCATAATGAAAACCTAGTTAGATTAGCAAATAATGTAACACAAATAGATAGCATATCAAAAATAATTTAAGTGTAATAATAAATATCACAGAAATACAGTATAAAAATCATATAATTTATGCACTTACTATAAACAGTGAAAATGAAAAAGCAGAACTATATAAAAAAAAGCCAAGATTCACCATAATTTAATAATCGGTGACTTAAACGTAAGGAGAGGAAAACAACAAAGAGATGCAGTCAGTATAGGTAAATTTAAGTTTGGAGAAAAAATGATAGGGTTGAAATGTTAGTTAACTATCTAAAAGAATAGTTATGTCCAAATAGGCATTTAATAAAAAATAAAAGAAAATAGATCTGGAATAGTCTTGATAAAAGGATTAAGCAAGAGATTGATTTTGTATCATCCAGAAGTTAAATTGTATAAGATGTACGATCATAATCATGTTTACAACAGGAAGCGACCATAGATTAGAATCAACATTGTAATAAATTATTTACTAGAGAGATTAAAACTTACAAAACCAATAAAGCCACAAGTGGACAGTGAAAAACTAAAAGAGGTAATCAGAAAGAACATATGGTATAATAAAATAATGAATAGTGACTTGATATTGTATATGTAAAAGAAAACAATTTGAAAGTGCTAAGAAAAATTGAAGAAAATAAAGGAAAATAGTACTGTTACCACAGATAAAAATAAATTAAAAATAACAGAAAACTTTTGACAACTGTATACTTCCAAGAACAAAAAAAACGATGATATACAAAAAAGAATCGTTCAGAACATTGGGTCTAAAGAAATATCAGAGGTAATAAATGAAAAAAAAAAAACAAACTATAAAAGAAATAGAAAATAAAAAATACTGGGATGATGATGGCGTCATTCCTAAATTAATAGTTAGAAAATGATAAATTGATAACACGTCTGCTAATAAATAAACATTATTGAGGGAAAAATACGCAATGAATAAAATAATGTATCAGTAAAATTAATTTATAAAGCAATAAAATCCATTAAAAAATTGTAGGCTCATTAATCTATTAATACACTAATTAAAGTATTAAATAAATTTGTTTTCTACAAGCTATCCGAGAAAAATTCAGTACAGCAATACAGTACAGTAATATACTGATATTCATTATGCTCATAGGCTATAAAAAATTATTTGACTTGTTAGAAATAAAGGTAATGATTGAAGCGTTAAATAATTGTCAAACTGACTCAAAGTACATTGAACTTATAAAATTATTTATAAGAAAGCTGAGGATAGTACAAATAAATTTGGTAACAATTAAACCAGGAGATAGGGAGATGTAATAATCTTTGTTATTCACTATTACATTAGAAAAAATTGTGAAACTAAAGATCTGAGTGTAAATGGTAAACTACTACATAATTTGCGTTATGAAGATGATGTAGTACTTATATCTGAAAATTAAACTGTAGAGGCAAAGAGGGCATAGACAGCATTTAGAGAACTCCACTGCATATTCAATGGAAAACTAGCAACATACCGAAAGGGAAAGTATACAAACAATGCATAGCTCTAGCAATGTCATACAGCATAGAAACTTGGGTGCTTACTAAAAGTATTATGAAGAAGTTTCAAATTACCTAAAGCAGAACAGAATTAATTATTTTGGAAATTACATTAAAAGACATAACGACAAAGATGTCAAACATTGCAACAGTTATAGTGGACAAAAATAAAAAATGGGCTGGACACATGAACAAAATGAAGGAAATAAGATGGATACCATGGGAAGGTAAGCAGAATGTTAGAAGGTTGATGACGTGCTGGAAGAACAACATCAAAAAGGAGCAAGAACTTATTGGATTAAAAAAGCACAAGTGAGTCAAAATGGAAGAATCTTGGGAAGACCTCGTCCAAAGATACATAAATGAAGATTGATGGGAAGAAACAAAAATTTAGAGTAGGAGGCCGAATAATTAGAATCTTCAAGTTATAGCAGTGTTACATAACAAGTTATAAAGTAACCATACCTGCCGCACAAAGGTAATTCCTATAATCAGTTAGAAAAACCATCAGAAAGCTTTCAAGAGTTTACAAACAAAATTTCTTCTGTAAGGTTTGGTGTGCCATAAAGAATTTGCCATATATAGTGTCAATTCAAAGCACACCAGTGAAATAATGTTGCTGCCGATTTTTCCTATAGAAATGATAGAAGTTTGATTGTTTTGGAGCTATGAAAAAATATTTAAAGAAAGTGGCCTCCTGTTACAAAATCTTTCCAATAATTTTCTTCTGATCGAGATTTTCCAGGAAGCTGGCTGAAGTTACTTGTTTCCCGCTTAGTTTAAATATGAAAGAATTTATCAATCTCTAATCATTCGATTGTTACAGACGAAATCAGCTATCACTGGTAACTTCATTAGCCTACCCTTATTAGTTTTCAAGCTACTAAGCAGCTGCAAACAAAACATAGTGATACTAGCACGACTATGAACCCAACGAGGTCCTGTGGAAATATATTAATTAAGAAGCATACAAACTAAAAGAAAAGAAAATGTAGGTGGTAGGACATTTATTATGAGCAGGGAAGGGGTTGAGAAAAATATAATAATAATAATAATAGTTCCTCGTAACAGGCCTTGAAGGCCCTTTAGGGTCGTAACAGGATAGGTCTGCTACAATCTAGAGCCTACGGTACACAAGGGTAGTAACGTGGCTAGCGCTACATACCGACTCCCTATTAATAATAATAGTTCTCCGCAACAGGATAGGTCTGCTACAATCTAGAGCCTATGGTACACAAGGGTAGTAACGTGGCTAGCACTACATACCGACCCCCTATTAGTACCCCAGAGTTTGACCTCCAGGTACTCATTTATTGCAGCTTGAGTCGAGCTGGGCCGTAAAGATGCCAGCGATTGAATTGGCGAGAGCGGGGTTCGAACCCGCAACTCTTGGTTTCGTAGTCTAGCGACCTATCTACTAAACCACCATGGCTCCGAGAAAAATATATACATTTTTTTAACATCTTTACGTATTAATAATATTAAAGCAACTTTAGCACATATTCCTCTCTTGGGAGTTGTCCCAGGGTGGCGGGACTAGTGTCATTCGACGAATCTCGGCGAGCTGAGTTGATTGACACTGGTTTCAGCGTCTGGAAACGTACAGGGAAAGAGTTACCTGTGCTTTATTTTTTTTATGTTAAGCCTATCAAGCCGTCCTAAGCAAAAATTTTATACCTTGCACTTCCCTGTCCCTTCAGTAAATCTTCGTTAGGGACAAGCCCTGAAAAGAGCTGTTTGAATACAATGTTGCCAGCAACAAGGACTGTTTGCATACAATGTTGCAGCGACAGCAGCTGTTCAATAATATTCCACTAAAAATTAGGGTCATCTTTACAACTCATAACAAACTAATTTAAATTGTTAGTCCCACACCTAGTAGTAGATGAGAGTGAACTGTAATACGTATGTGTGAATGTGTACAAATTGGATCAGTGAATCTGTATTAAAATGTGTATGAAGTTGTAACATTTATTTGCAAAATGATGTAATGGTTGGAGTACAAATAAGACATGATACAAACGATTCAGAGATGGATGATAATCCACATTTTGAACAACCAGTAACAAGGCAATTACAAAAAAAATATTGACTTGTACAGGCTACAATCCCTCTCCGATTATGAAAAAGAGATGATAATATTGCTAAAACTATGCTAGCATGGAATCTACGAAGAAGTCGCAAAAGAGAAAAACCAATCACAACGTGGGAAACGATAATAAAAGCAAAAAACAACAAAAACAGATTAAGATCAGAGTTATTGCTCTTGAGACACTAGAAAAAGTTTATCAAAACCCTATGCTTCAATAGGAAATGAGCGGAGGGAACTAGAGAGAGAGATTAAGCTTGACCTGGGTTCGATCTCGAGTTCCAGATATCTGGCTGGTGGCCTACTCAGTCACTAAAATAATAGAGTACTTGTGTTCAATTTGGACAATCAGTACAATGCAACAACTGCACAGCTTCGTCTTTCAGTTTGTAGGCTATATTTCCATGAAAAATGTAGATCCTCATTACGAAAAATTATTATTTTTAATTGTTGTAAAAAGAAAATTTATGAAATACGTTTTTAATACTTTAAATTTCTAATAAAACGGTAAAATTTTATTATTTATCATAAAACTGAATTATAGATAAGAAGTTTATCTATTAATACCATAAAAAAAAACTTGTATGTACAAGTTGCAACTACTGATATGATTTTTCAAAACAATCAAAACTGTCATAATTTAATGTGCAAACAAACCTTTTGCGCAAAACTATCCTATTTGATTCTTGGATGGATTTATGTGATATGTATGGCGATTCAAAATCTTGCAGTTTGCGTAAAATTGTGATGTCTGCATTCTCCTCTTTTTTAATTAGAAATAGCGAGAAGTAATGGACATATTCTTGGGGCAGCAATATTTGCTTACAAGCTTTTAGTAGCACTTGTTCTGTTCTATCAGTAGATAACACTCGTAAGGATATTTGATAGTTGTTCATAGTGTAAACATCTAGTTTCAGTTCCTGTTTCTTCTCGCATGTTGTTTCTTGCTGCGCCGATAGTAAGAAGCCCATTAGCAACTCTGAGGACACCAACCTGGAATCTTGCCCCACTATAAAAAAACCTAAATTATCTATTTGCAATATAAGCACGTATGATAACTATGTTGTAGTCAAGGAAGCATTCCAAGAATTTAACATAGTGCAACGTACATGTTTGAATGTATTTTTCTAGCAAAACCCTCCTTTCTTCTAGCTGCCCTCCCGTTAAGGGTAACAACTTCTTTGGTGGAAAAGAGGGTAATGTTTCCGGGCCAAACTCTTTCCGCAACTGTTCATGAAGGTTGTGCAGCTGCTTGTAACGAACGACACAGTGAAATACGCCGTTTATGTGTATATTGTAGCCCTAAAAGTTGAATACGGCAGGCAGTTCCCCAATAAACAATGGTTTCAAGTTACACTTTCTACTTACCACGAAGATAGACCCGTTGCCATCGTTTAATTCCTGAGTGTCAGGTATAGAGAAATGCATTTTCGCTTTAATAAACGTAATATACTTAAATGCAAAACGAAACTGTTCATAAACATAACACTTAACACTAATTTTATTAAGTTAACTATTTGGCACTTTCATTATGTGACATTTGACCTGTCAATGCATCTCAATAAGTCGCCATCTTGCCATTAAAATACAGAACTAAATCATTCGAGGTTGGCAACATGGGTAACTGTAAATGCCGCAGATTTAAAGGTAATTCTACTGTTAGTCCACAGATGGCACTTTATCTAAATGTTAATAACAAACCCAAAGAAATATTTATTTATTGATTATTTTTACTTAAATATAGGATTGTCATTTTTATAATTCAAATTTGAATATCATTTTTTTGGCCTTGGTTATTAGTTTCAACTTTTAGCAGCATGGGTTTTAATTTGCGGTACTTGCATCCAAATTTTCACTAAAATGTTTTGAAATTTACGTTTTGTGTTATTTAAATTTATAATCATATGATCCTTTCCAAAACAGTCCACAGTATTTAATCTGGTGGAGAGGAGAATTAATGATTTCGAAACAGTTTTTCAGCGTCTGGTAATACCTTTCTGCAAAATTTTTCTAAATAGTATTGCTTACCAAGTTTCATCCCTTTTTTATGAAATAAGCGGCAATTTTTATCCTCTTGCAGTTATACCAATAACCACAACAGAAGATTAATTCTGATATCATTGGACAATCCTGTCTGTTGTGGGGATACTGACCAACAATGATCATGCGGCTATTAGAGTATCTTGCAAGAAAATAGGTCAAGATAAAAGTCCCTTTTGTGGGGCTTGAGACCTACATAAATTTTTACAATTTACCTCATGGTTTCTTTGTTGACTTGTAATTCTCTTCTCGTTGCGCGTACTAAACCAACTCGTGTGGCTTTAATAAGTAGTGTTCTTGAAGATCTCAGTTTTTTACTTAAATTGGATAGTTCCCATTTTCCTATAGGCTTTTAATGTTTTTTGGATAATTCTTTACTTTTTATATTTCCTTAAAATTTCAGAATTTCTTAACCCATTCAAATGTGCATTCAACATATTTATCTCTTTTATAATTCTTCAATTAAAAAATTAATAACGATAAAATATAAGAGTGAAATTGTTTTTGAGTAAATAATAGACATTTTATCCCAAACTACTTTAAAACATTAATACTGCTGACAGAAGTCTTAATATTTACTTGAAAATACTTTTTCTACGCAGTTTTTTAGATCTTTAAGGTTTTATAAGGAGGGGGAGGGCAATTATTGAATAATATGAAGATTTAACTTGACGATTTTATTAAGAAATTCCACTAACAATTATGTTTACTGATACAAGCATTTCTTTTATAGTAAAATACCTTCAAAAATGCGAAACAAATATTAAAACGAAGTAACGAGGAACAAAGAGGTTGTGGGCGGGTTGTCAATATTGTCTTTGTAAAGGTAACATGTTTTTATTAACCAAGTAAAACGCCGTTGTATGCTTGCGGATTATATTTATTTGTAGATAGAGGTACATACAAATATTACATTGATATAAAATGCCACGCGCCGGTGGAATATAGTTTTAGACCCCACACTTAAATGTTAGCTTGTATTGTCATGATTTCTTACATCACAGAATTACATATATATTTTTGACTTTTTACATAGACAGTAAATATGTAGCACAAAGGTAAAATACGTCTAGACATGTATTTGAAATAGTTTTACGATCGGGTCTGCATTTTTCAATTGATATACGCACATACATGAACGTCTAAATACAGTATTCATATTAGTAAATTGTGGCCCTGCTATTTTCTAATACAAATACAACGGGCAATAAAATTTAATCCAGATTAGGAATGAAATTGACTAATTATTGTCATTGCAGATCAACGTACCTAACTCTATTTTACGAATTGCACTTGGAAATAAAACGAGAATTAAAAGCTCAGTCCTGCAGATGTTTCAAGTGTCGGCATTTATTGTCAGGTGCATCACAAACATTTTTCGCGTTCACAATTCAATGTAAAGTCGTGCAAAGTGATTTAGAAAAATAGTTTCCAATTTGCTTAAAAAAATAACCGACCAAGACGAGCGAAATAGCAAGTAGCCACCTAAACAAGTTATTCTAAGAACAATTTAGCCGCACGGTATCTACATAAGGGGTGCACGCGTTTCAGTTTTCCGCATTTGCAGCGTGGATTGGATAGCCGAATTAAGTAGATGATAGAAATTTAGCAATATCGAACGATCGGGTGCGCCTGCGTTTGTATGGTGTGTTTGATACATTCTTAATGTCTAGTGGTTCTCTAAAGATAGGGAAGACATATTTAAACGTTAACGCTAATACTACCAACCCGCTTAGGCCTTATCAGAAAATATTGTTGTCATTTTCGTTCCGGAGAAGACGTGATTAAATTTTCAAAAATATAGATATATTTGGATATGTGAATTGCAAGTGATAAACTTCGTGGTATCTGCAGAAGGTCAAAAAACCTCACGCAAACCGCCCGGCGTAACACTTACGCATTTAATTTGCAGCGGCCTCGGTGTGGCTGAAGAGTAGGTATGAGTAGCAAAACCTTGTATTGATCGTCTTTTGCAACAGGTTGGCTTTTTCATTCATAAAACGCCGGACACGGCCTTAGCGCAAATTTCGTTTGCACGAGGTTATTCTGCACTTCTACGCGTTCGACAGATATGTTCAGAACATCAAATTAATTGTGGTTCAACTTTCCTGTAAATGATTCATATCTGCAATGCCAAGCTCTCCTTTGCTGAATGCTTACGATGTTTTAATATCGCCCACTAAGTCCTACTTTACTATTTTTATCAAAAGCTCTAACGATACTGGTGATTTTATGATTTGACATAAGAACCCATATTTTTCGCCCCAGCAAAATATCATTCGTTCCCTTGAGCAATCGTAATTTCTCCTGTTGGAGCGATTATTTTGCGGATGAAAACACGGAGGATTGCGCGCGTCGCATTTATTTCTAATTTCAGTGATAACAGGCTCTTGCCGAGAAAACTTTCGTTTTACGGTGAATTAGATAAAAGAAGCTCCATAAACTCTGACATTCAACAACGCACGGATCATACCAGCCTCATATGATCGCGAAACCAGGAATCCTAGCAAAAATAACTCAATTTCCGCGCGCTTTTTATCTAATTCACGGCCGACTGCAAACCGCTATAGAGTCCTTTTCCAAATAGATTTAAAATCAGTCCACAATCTAAAATCTATAAAACATTTACACTTTCAAGTTTATAACAATAAACTAATCTGATTTTTATACTTAAACACCTAGGGCATTTCCAGTTTAATTGTCTTAAGCGTTTAATTGTTACATCTACCGCTAGTCATAGATGTAAACCTAATTGTATTATGAATACGACAATTTGTAAGTAGCACAAAAACGCATACTGTCAAAGAAAGCGCGAAGCGTCGAATTAAAACATTCATAACTTTAAATTTGAATGACTTAATCACATGCGGATGTACATTTCTAGACCATCATGTCGTCCATTTCGTTCTGGAAAAGGAAATGACCTTATTAACTTTTAGATTCTATTTTTATTTGCGATATTTTAGAAAGACTTGTTAATAAACAAATAACTTCTTCTTTGTCTAGGCTAAATCGAGCCGAATGTTTCTACTTACATTTAAGGAACTGCTGTCAAAAAGGGAAGAACTGTGCGTCCTTTGGTAGGGCTTGTCTCTCGAGTAGTAATCTTGTACCTGGACGTCATCCTGATAAGACCGGGAGGCAGGGGCTAAAATGTCCGGGAAAACCACAATACCTCCTCGTCCTCCGTAGCTTTCATGCTGTTCATCATGCCCTTCCGTGTCGTAATAACTCATGTCCCGTAGGTTCCTGAAAATTAATTGCGGCGTCACATTTTAGTTATTACGACTGTAGATACGCCCATCATGTAATTTAACAGCTACCGACATTAAGATAATCTCTTCAAAGTAAAACCGGAAATTTGTTTTTTATAAAAGCTACTACTTAATAAACAATTTTTTACTTGTTTGGGCTAAAAGAACAATTAAAAAATACTTATATAGACGTCGAGTGCTACCATTTCTGTCACATTTCTGTTAGTAAAACTATGAACATATTCAAAGTGCATATGGTTTTTTGATTGAAGCAAATTTAAATTAGCATATATTTGGCATATATTAACGTTCCATGCATATTTTTGTGATAGTTTTAAAATGCCTTTTTAGCAGAGGAAGTTTCTAAATTTTATTTCTGGTCTAACAGATTAATGATTCTTGTTGTTTGAGTAAAAATGGTATTTTACTGATAACATGCCCTAAATGCATCTACATCGCTTGATTTAATTTCTTAACCTTCCTGAAATCTAAATAAAACATGCCAATTGTAATGTTTAAAAGTTTATACAGTTCTTATAAGACAGTTAAAGAACAGACAAATTCTTAATTGCCAATTAAAAGTTTATTAAACGTGGAGATTAAAATATTTTTGCTTATTAATGTGCTGATAATTAATATTTCTAATTACAGCGCACTAGTTACCTTGTTTTTACCCTTATAAAATAAAAAATACGTTTTAGATTTTGTTGACTATTTTATTTTAATTCTATAGGAATTGTCTACCTTTCTATTTTTTAAATATAATTTACAACAGAAACTAGTATTTAAAAATGAAAAAATAAACACGGTGCTCGTAAATAAGCTAAAAATAGCGAATGAACTGTTAACACAAATCCGCATTATTACAATAATTAACAGAAAATTTGGTGATTATTAATTTTTATTAATTAATCAGAATTCTTATAGTGATACAGTAGTTGCATTGATAAATTTATGTATTTATAGGTGAAGCCAAAAATTATATTATAAGAGAAGTAGAAAAATATACACATGTATACACTAAATTAAGTTAAAATATGCAAAGAAATATAAATCAAATTTTTTCTTTAAATTGTAACTTGAGAATGTCTTCAACGCCAATTCCAATAAAAATTATATAATATATGCGAAATATGTCAATTGAAATTGGTATAAAATATGTTTGTTGTTAACTTCTATTATTTTTAACCTGTCTTAAATAACATTCAGTAAATTGTAGATTAAATAATTAACAATAACAATATTTAATTTATATAGTAGTACCATGTAGTACAGGTGGATAGACTGCATGCTCAAAGGAAGGATGGTTTATTCGTCAATGTATGACGAAACAATTATGGTCCAGGTAGCGGGGGGATGTCCTCAGGGAGGAGTTATCTCCCCCCTGGTATGGAACCTGGTAATGGATGGACTGTTAAAGAAATTAAAAGACGAAGGATTCTCTTCTGTAGGCTACGCCGATGACCTAGTTGTCTTGGTGGAAGGGAAATTTGTAGGCACGATCACCGAACGGGGGCCCTGAACGTGGTAACTGAATGGATTAAACAGGAAGGCCTCAAAATCAGTCTCGTAAAAACCAAAATTCTACCGTTCACGCGAAGGACAATTAGAGGGGCTTACACCTCTTTTCCTTGGCGAAAAAGAAATCACCACATCGGGAGAAGTAAAGTATTTAGGAGTCGTTTTCGATTCTAAACTTACTTGGAACCGTCATATTGAGAAAGTGGTCGACAAATCCGTGACAACTCTAGCAGTTGTCAGACACATGTACGACAAGTCGTGGGGGATAAAACCAGGTATGGTGCACTGGTTGTACATCAGAGTGGTTAGACCCTCTCTTACATATGCAATTTGATCTGGTAACCCAAAGTAACACAAGAAACCGCCAAACTAAAACTAGGGAAGGTACAAAGACTTGCCTGTTTGGGCATTACAGGGGCGATGAGAACCACGGCCACTGCAGCAATGGAGACTCTTCTAGACCTCCCACCTTTGCACATAGTAATTCAGGGGGAGGCAAAATTAGGTCAGTACAGGATGTATCATTCACTGTACAAGACACACACGGGTACAGGTCATACAAGAATAATTGACAGTCTGGGGGACCCTCTGCTTGAAATGAGGACCGACCACATGACCTCAAAAATATGTGACGACTCTCTATTCAAGGTGATAATGCAGGATCGAAATAGGAGCGAGACTTTTAGACAGGCAATTGCACCTGGTAGTCTAATCTGGTACACAGATGGTTCTAAAACCGAGCTGGGTACCGGAGCTGGAATATATGTTGAGGCTCGCAGGGTAGAGCTAAGCTTTTCCCTGGATCAGTACGCTTTTGTCTTTCAGACATAAATATACGCCATACTACAGTGTGTGCGTGAAAATGGCACGAGGGCTTACAGGAGCAAGCGGATCTATATTATATCAGACAATCAGACAGCTTTAAAGGCTTTATCAAGCACAAAAGCATCATCTAGACAGGTGTGGGAATACATCAACGAACTCAATGCACTGGTAGAACATAACACAGTAAAACTATTATGGGCACCTGGGCATTGCGGTATCTACGGCAACGAGAAAGCCGATGAACTGGCCAGGCAGGGATCTAGTGAGGCTTATATAGGCCCAGAACCTGCATTAGGAATTTCACGAAGTGCTGCCCGAAGCTTTATTAAGGAGAGGACACGCACTCATCATCGAATGTACTGGAAGAACCGACCAGGACATCATTTCAGAAAAACCTTTAATAAGGGACTTTGCCAAAAGAGAGCTGCAGAATTCCTTAACCTAATTAGGCCACAGCTAAAGATAACCATAGGGTTTTTCACAGGACATGCGACTGTTAAAAAACACCTCTTAAAATTTGGTAAATTCAATGGTGACCTTGCATGCAGACTTTGTAGCAAGAAACCAGAGACAGCCTTACACATCTTATGCAAGTGCGATGCGCTGTGCAGGAAAAGGCAACATGTATTCGGGAAACCAATTCTGGAACCGGAAGATTTCCAGACCCTGTAAAGGACCTGTATCTGCTAATTCAAGGGATACCAATTACAGATCGGTTGTGAATTTATTTAATAAGGGTAATCACAATAAGCCATAGGCTACAATGAACATGGATCCATTAAGGAAGACATACCCTGAGCGCAAAAAAAAACATATAGCACAACCTTCTTGAGAAAAACATAATAAGTAAATCTGTTACAAGTGCAATGAAAAGAGATAAGTGAATCTGACAATTCTATTGAGTCTACTTGTTCTCTTTTCATTATGTAGAAGACCTGCTGCCATCGTATTAGAGTGAAGGGACAACCTATCTTGATATCTCATGCTGAGCTTAGTAGGTATCTCAATGGAGGTGCTGGTTTAGGAAAACTGGAGGGTCAGTCACATGCCCTGCTTTGGTTCTATTAATTTTTTGCGCCAAACTTGATTTTAAATAGTGTTGCAAGTACTGTGATGCTCTATCCAGGTTGTTGTGCGCTGTATCATAAGCAAATGTGGCTGTTACTGCCAGACTTGTAGTTGGAAGAACAGAAGTGCATATCAGACATATAGTTCCTCCTAACAAGCTTTTCTAATGCACTCCTGAATTGACCAGAAAGAGTTTTGTGTAATGTCTCTAAGTAAGTCGTCGGTTAAGATGAATGCCCAGATATTTGACATATTCTGTCTGTGAAAGTTGCTGGTCGTTCAGAAAAACTGGAGGATAAGCTTCCTATATAAAGTGAAGGTCACACGCCTTGCTTTGGTTTTATTTCCTTTGATGGGCTTCTATTTTATTTAAATGATATAAGTAATGTGGTGCTATATCCCAGTTGTTGCGGATGCCGCAATAGCTGTATTATCGGCAGCGGTGACTGTTGCTGCCAGATTTGTAGTTGAAAGAGCCCTGAAATATTCCTGAATCGATGATTGACGATGAATGATGAATGACGTAGATTCTTCTCTTAGCTTTACGAGAATATGTTTGTTTGTCAAATATGAATGTAGGGGCGAAGAAGATTAGATTTAATTTTGTACAGGAGTACCACGTGTCATACCTTGTTAAAAGCTTGCGTAATATCGAAAAAAGCTACCAAACAATATTTTTTGTTTTTTTTTTATCAGTGTGGACTAATTCGATAAATCCAAACGCGTTCTGGTTTTAATCTTTTTATGACGATTTTTCCGAGTATTATTGACAAGGCAGCAAGGAAACTGATAGGTCGGTAAGAACATGCTTTTTTAGAAGTTTTTCCAGAATTTTAGAATTAGTACTATTTATGCGACTGTTCAATGATAAGGAAATAATCCTTTCTTAATATGGTACTAAATATGTATGTGAACAGTTTCACGCGGGTTTCTGGTAGTTTTAAGATTCCTCCAGTTATTAAATCATATCCGGATACCTTTTTCTATTCAATCCGGTAAGTATATTTATTTACTTCACTTACTTGTATTTGATTAATAGGTAATGTCATTTAGAAGGATATGTCGAGGTAGTTATGGGTGGTTATCTTTTTCTGAGCTGATTTAAATTGCATATGGGGCAAATACAGGTGCCTTGTTTCGTTCGTTTTTTGCTCAGGTTCCGTTTGACAGTCTGAATGGAGGAATTTATTATCGTAGTTGCTTGAATCTCTTTGTTGCTTTCCAGAGCGAATAATCTGTGGTTTTTTTTTAAAAACAATTTAGTCTTAGATTGCTTGTTCATTTATGTTGCGTAAGTGTTTTCGTACATCTACTTGTTGTATTTAGTGTTCTTGAATATTTCTATATTTGCTTCTCATTAATTTTTATTAATATAGAAAACCTTCCCAATTATGAATTTAAGATAAATTTGTGATAAACCGCTTGATAACATTTGCAGGAGGCCCAAGAGGGAATAATTAAGAACGTTGCCCTGTGGATTTGCAGTTTGCATAACTCTGCGTTATTTTTTTTAAAAGGAAGTTGCGGCTCCAATAAAGTTATAAATTGATCTTATCTGATAAATAGAGATAACAAAGTGTCAAAGATCGTCCGTGGAAAATCACCACCCCTAAAAGCTGAAAGCCAAACATCTAAAGGTCCTAGTATAACATAAAATTACTCAATCAAGAGTGATTATTGTGGGACATACAAGAACGGGGAGTTCAAGATGACGCTAGGTTTGATAAAAATTTTGACTTGTTGTGTTCCGTGGGTATCGCTTGATGACCGGCTTCAAATTGCTTTTCTCCGGCACCAGTCAGCAATCGATATTAGATATGCTATTAGTCCTGGGCGTGCGTTCACACTGTTCTCTTCTTCCGAGTGATCCGGATTACTTGATTCCATTGGTCTGTCCATAGATAACCATAGATATGTTTGTTTTAGCTTCGAGGCAATTTTGAGATATGCCTTTTACTGCATAGAAATCAAGTATATCAGTAGTTTGTTGATATTTGTGGGCCAGTAGTTTGGTTAACCAATTAACAGAACATTGTTCTTGTCCACTGCTTTTAGCCGTTCTTTTCCTTTAAGTGTAATCACGCCATACCTCCAGAGGTGATGATTGGCATTGTAGCCTCCTGCTGCAATAAATTAATTTTCCAGAATATCGAAAAAGTGATAAAATTGTTCTTGTTTTATGACGTGTCCAGGTGGGTAACATACGGCAGCGATTGTTAAGGTTCCTAGCTAGTCTTCTAAGTTTATATCGTCCTATCTGTATTTCGACAGTTCCGTGTGTTAAATTGAGCTTGGTATTGTGACAGCAACATGTGCAGTAACATTGGGGTGATGTGACCTGTAGATGGTATAATTACGAATTTGCAATTAAACAAACTTCGCATATTAATACAATATCTGCTTTGTTGTTTAATTTAAATGCTTTTAGCTCCAGCCCATGTTGAAAAGGTGCATTGGCGCCCCATTCAGCCATTTTTAATGTATGTCGAGTAATGTAATTTTTGAGATCACTGGGGTTAAAAGATTGAGTATAATACTCAACTATTCCATAAGTTGTAGAAACATATTTTTAACTCATAATGCCGTTTGTTTAATGCGCAGATGTACCTTGTTAGAGCATCCGTACATTTTCAACAGGTCTATTATTTTCTCTGACCATTTGAGTATATGATACCCTTTTTCTTTCTGATCGATTTTGTGGGACAGCCGTTATCTGATCTGTTTAGTTAGCATTTATTTGTTTTACTCTTAACGTAGGATATGTATTACTTTGCGTCTATGGACAAAAAAATTTCTATAGTTGGCTGGGTGATTTTTTCACAGTTTATACATTTAAATTTTTTACTTTTTTCTTGTCATAGTCAGTAGTTAGGTGATTACCTGCACACTTTATACGGCGTGGAATCCTGGTGCAAAATTCTTTATATGGACGTATCTCTGACATTTCGTGCATTGCAGTATTCCTTTTAGGATGTGGCGATTTAATTGTTATTTTTGCATTTCTTAAATATTTTATTTTATAGATATCTTTATTGGTATTGTTATCCAGTGCAATTTTAATGTAGAATAATGATTGCTCTTTTTGGTGCTTCTTTGTGTTTTGATGGTTTTCTTTATATCTTCTGTGTCAGTAGAATAATGTATTCATCACAATATTATTTTAAAATTACAGTATTCATGTGTGTGAATTTCTGTTTTCTTTTCTATTTAATTCTTCTCCAGAAGTTTTGATGAATTTTTATCTGATTATTTTAAAAATATGTTTCTAGTTATTTGATTTAGCAATTGTATAAGTGGAGTACCCACAAGAACAACATAGAGGCGCGGATGAACGGGCCTATAAAATGACTAAGTAGATATCAAAAAACGAAACACGAAACTAGGGGGTATGCCTAGTCCCATAACTAAAGATGATGACCATAGCAAGAAAATATGAGATCTAAAGATTTACTTATAGCAACATGGCACGTACGAGGTACATTTGAGGAGGGAGCTTTGAAAAACCTTATAAAAACACTAAAAAATTATAAAATAGATATTCTATTTTTGCAGGGGCAATGACAAAAACATTTAATGCTCTCCGGCCGTCATACAAACACCTTTGACGGTCGTAAAAGTACATTCTGCACTATCCACTCGCCAACCCGCCCGGCAAGCGTGGCGTTTAATTGCCAAATCCACTTAATCCACTTAATATTTTGAGGGATTAGGATCACCGAGTAAATCGAAAATAAGGTCTAACAAGCACATGTACGAACCGAACTAGTTTTAATGAATGTAAAATCTTCTTACAAACAAATGTATAGAGTTAAAGATTTTGTAGATTTAATTAGTAAAATGTACATTTTAAATTGCTTTAAAATAGCATAATATATACATATACAAAGTTATGGTAAATCCTTAATTTTACGAAAAAGTGAAATCTAGGAAAAAAATTAAAGGAAAAGCGATAGCCGCAAAAAGGTGCGACACTAAGCCGGAGATACGCCGCGTGAAATATGAATTAGCGAAGCCGAAGGGCAAAAACGCGCAGAGCACAAGCTTTGCAATTTAATAATTTCATTTAAAGTTTCACTGCGCGCAAAAAGCGAGAGTCGGCGTTTTCGCCGCACTGTTTTGCAAACTGCGCGCACGAGGGCCCTACAAACCGCCCGGTCTAAGCGCATTCAACGCGGCTATCAAATCGCTGTTAATTACCGGCGGCTCAAAAACACCAGGGCTAAAAGTTGTGCCCCAATAAATACAGGCTAAACGTTTTGCTGGCGAGAAAATATCGCCGGAACTTGACCGCTTTGATGCACCGCCAAGAGGAAATTTCCCGGTGTAATTGCCTTCCCTTCGGGTTTTCGGTTTATTAGGGATTTATCCGTTTTATGTAGATACAACCGAACGTAAAGTCGTTGATTTAAAAGCTTTTGCCTTAATTTCTGGCTGGGATTTCTGCAATTTTCCTGTACAGTTCTGGTAATATACTGGGTACATTAATGGCATATTAGTTGATTGTTAACTAGATAGTCTAACTATTGCACTAAATAGCGATTGGAAGTCATGTCAAAAAAAAACTACAGGACGAGTAGATAGGTGCTAAACCCATAAAAAATAAGGTGACTTTTTAATTTGAAATTAGCGAATTGTAGCTGAAAAAACTTTTTTTATTATGTTGGCATACTATTTAGTGATATTCGCTGCTAATTTCAGTTTGATATGTTAAATGGTTTAAAAGTTATAGTCACACCTACAGTTCTAAGTTACATCAGTGCGAGTGCCAAAAAGTTCTTTACGACCATTTATAAATGCCACGGTGCTGTTCACTATAACATAGGCAGATAAAATACTCATAAAATACTAAATCGTAAGCTACCACAAGACTTATACGTAACCGAACCGGAAAGTGATTAGCCTGTAAGCAACTGTTAATCAAATCTGTAAGGGAACTATCAATTCCCATAAATTACTTATCGCAACAATGCCATGAATAACACTGTAAACTATTATTGAGCTGGCAAATAAATTAAAAGAAAAAAAGTCATAGCAGTTTATTTATATCAACTTTTTGTTTTTTTTTTGATTTCTAAAATGTCTAATATCGTTGAACAAACAAAATTAATGCTACTGAAACGTTTACAATATTTATCAAGACAAACTAAATTTCAGTAGCATAAGCTGTTCAGAGAACGTTGCGAATCCGTAGAAGATAAGCTTCGTTCTGGTTGTCAATCAACATCGCTAACCGAAGAAAATATCGGAAAAATTTAATTTGACTGTAAGAAAGCTTGCTGAAGATGTTGGCATATTAATAGTTTCAGTAGACATAATTTTAAGTGATATTTTGGGCACCGAACGTTTGTCAGCAGAACTCAGCAATTATTGCTCGTGAGCTTTTTGCCAAAAATTCAAAAAATGTTGATTCACAAGCACCGCACTCCTCAAATACGTCACCATGTAATTTTTTCCCGTTCACTGGATTTTTTAAAGCTTGAAGACAACTGCGTAAATATTGCGCTTGTTTGCTTTTTAGGCAAAGAAAGTTACATTTTTTAACAAAATATCATAGGAGATGTAAAATAAATCTTCTATGATAATTTCAAACGAAAAAATGTCAACTGCACCTAATGCCAAAGTTCTTTTTATTTTAGAAAAATAGTCTAAACAGACAGCAATTGTAGTATTAGGAGCTAAGAAACTTTTAAGATCATAATTAACCTAAAGACATTTACAACATCCACATACTATAGCAAATGGAGTTCCTCAAGTAAGCGTTCTGGGTCCGAAATTATACTCGCTGTAGAGTGATCCAAATAGAACCTTAGGATTTAATTGCGCTCGTTCTGCAAACATTAAGTTTGCATTTGTACAGTTGTAACCAAACCCGTGGCAAAGTTATCATGACGCTGCATAGTGTGCAGCTATGCATCAATGTAACTCACGTTCAAGTAATTCATGAAAACAGGCGATCCGTTACGATTACGCGAACACTTTAACCACAGTTTGGATGCAACAATGTGGCAAATAATGTAATTAATGGTCCAATACAAAAGTATAAAACAAGTGGTAAGCTTATTGACAAAGCAAGAGTTTGTTATCAATTCAATGATCGTTCAGGTGACAAGTAAGTGATAGTGTGCATGAAGAATTAAACATGCATTTCATCAAAGGAAATGTAAAAAATTCAATTCACTAAAGAAATTAAAGAAACGGACCACCAGAAACGCCGCATGTTTGTGAACTGGCTTTTAGAGAACACAGCAATTAATGCTGATTTTTGTAAGAAACTCATTTTGTAAATAGATTTGTGGATTGTCGAAATTGTTGCATCTAGGGTAGTGAAAAATCCACATACTATCAACGAAAAACTAATGCATTTGCATTTAACGAATCGTCGGCGCGTACTTTTCTAGCAACGCTGTTTTTGTCAAGACTGTGCGCTATTGGGAGATGCGAAACGATTTTCTTTCAATAAAATCAAAGTTTTAAACTTGAATAACATGTGGTTTCAACAAGATGAAGCCACATATCATATTTCGTAAAACTATTACTTTACTTCAAATCAAATTTCCCGGTCGTGTTATCTCTTAGAAAGGTGACATGGATTGGTCACCGCGGTCTTGCGATCTAACTCCATTAGACTTTTTCTTCTGGGGCTATTCGAAGGAAAGAGCTTATGCCGACAAATCTGCTGCGATTACAGGGCTGAAAGAGAACATCAGACGTGCAATTGCTGAAATAGAGCCGCATTTATCGAAAGTTTCTCTTAAAGAATGACTGCATCTCAGCAGAGTCGAAAAAGGCATTTAGTCAACATCATATTTCATACGTAACTGCTAAGTCTGTACTTTACACGGATGGCATTAAAATTCGGATTGTTAAAATATTTTGTGTTTTATGCAGGAAAAACGTCCTAAAGTTTAAATTGGATCATTTTTTAGATCTACTAAAATTTAAATTAACAACAATGGCTAAATTCGCAAGCAGTACAGCTCTTTTGTCTCCTCACTTTTATCTTGCAATTGCTACGAGAAACTTACACCGCTAGATAAAATAGAAACAGATAGATAATGGAGAATGAAAACAGATGAAGATAAATCAATACAAAAAGCTTCAAATCTTAAGTAAATATCCAGGCACGTAGATCGGCGAATGACTTGTCAAAAATACATATTTGCGAAAAAGAAACAGAATTAAAGTTAAAATAAATAAAATTGATGATCGCTAGACAGTTGCAACTAACAAATAAATGATCGATTTATAAAGTAATAAAACTCATTTAGAGCTATGGAATACAATTTTGAGGATTAGTCAGCAACAGCAATATGGCATTTCAAAACTAAATTCTACGAAGTATAATGGTATGTTCTCAACATAATGATTTGTGTGTACCTTCAGTCCAAAAAAAAAAAAATGAAAAGAATGAGAGTTAGGTATAAAGACAGGGTGAAGGTTTGTTCGAATCAGCTACTCAGCTCATCTGACGAATTCAAACGTTTGAAACGATCCAAACCTAGATACTTGCTCCCTAGATTTTATTACCATAAAATAATGATAGTTTGTGTACTCATAAAAGTATATTTGTATAATTATTATTTAAGTAACACATATCAAATAACCTTAATGGTAACACTTAGTAGAGTCTTCTCCACAACTAAATTTGTAAGGTACTATAAGAACTTATTTGTCTAAATTGGACTGATCGTGCGAAAATTTAGTCATACATTTTTTTAATAATAAATAGCATTTTAAAAATTAAAAATCAGTGGGATCAATTTTGATTGCCTAACTGTCGTGATCATATGGGGTGCAATTAATATTGAAGGTTTGTAGTTCGAAAAACCTTAAGTATAAGTTATATGGGCAAAAATAGTTAATCATGGTTTAGTTAGTTTAGCAGAAAAAACAGTTTGCCTAGAAGCACAAAATGAACTTACGCTTGATTCCGGAGTCCACCACTTCCAGATAACTCTTTGAGCGCGGCTGCTCGAGCTGCCACTTCTTCCGCCATACGTTGCTCCTGCAGCTCTCGAGCCCTCTCCGTCCTTATCAGTTCCTGAAATAAAAGAGAAGCTCCAATTTTCCGCCGGTTTTATTGCGTTGCCTCTATAAATAGCGGTCTATGAAGTTTTTTCTTTTGTTGCTGCTTGGGAGCGCTTTGGAGCCGCGCGCCGGTGATAATGCGGCTGTACTAGTTGGAACGTGAAAAGTGGTCGATTTACTGCTGACGGGGTGTGTTACGTTCAGGTGGCGAAAGCCCGCGGCGGGTGTTTAAGCCGATAATGTATGAATTGGATCGCTTTAGAGCGGTTTAAATCTAGAATTCTACGGGTCATTACCTCTGAACGGTAAACCTCCGTCTATATACGTGATATTGGAAAGCTTCGTTAGATATCGCAGAGCAAATGAAGGTGCGTCAGCGCTTTTGCTCTCGATCAGGGGCGCAAAACGGACTGTCAGTTATATTTCGCGCGACCTCAGCGGGTTCGATAATAACTGGGCCTTTAACTATTCTAAAGTTTCCGAGTCCCAAAAAGTTGAATGCCGCAGGTGCGCGACTAAATAAAAATGAAAAAGTTTATGAAGTCAGTAGAGAACGAATGTCTTATTTGTAAGTTTTCTTCGACATATTTGTAAATTTGTACAAACGTTTTTAAAAACAAAAAATGTAGCTGTACAGGTTGTGGTCTGTTTAAATTTTCATGGCCGTTTTTGATAACCTTTTCAATAATAAATCATTAAAATGTACTAGACTACTAATTTGAATTGCATTTTTCTTTTATTTTAAGATTATAAAGCTCTGAATTGCACGTGATTTTATAAGAACAAATTAAACATAGGTGAAAAGGTGCAGATTATAAAAAACGGGAGAAGTTGGAATGAGTGTTTTTGTTTCATGTCTGATAAGATAAAAAAAAGACATTAAAATAAAGAAACAGTAGACTAAAAGTGAAAAAATACTTGGTTAGTATTGTTACTAACTGTTTGTTTTGTGATACCTTTGTGGACTTTTAAACCTAAAACTAAAGTTCAAAGCATCTGAAAGTAAAAACTTTGGAGTTCATTAAAACCTTAAGATCTGCTGATGCTGTTGTAACCTCTCTAAATAATATATTTCCTCTATTAGAGACGATGGCTCTTGCCATGTAACATAAATCTCGAAGAAGCCGTGCGTATTCTCTTGCATTATTTGAATTACGGAGTATGTTGACAAAAGTTGATAAGTTTCAGTTACCTCAGACATCACTCATATACACAAACTTACATATGAAAGAAGTTGAAGAAATTTACTCTACTAATTAGAATGTTTTAGATGGTAGGTCTTTTCTATATTGTGTATTTTATAGTGTAAAAAATTGCAATATCTTATTCAGACTTTATTTTAGAAAAGCTACCATTGTTTTTGACGGTTACAGGGGCAATTCTACGATCAAGCACATAATTCACAAAGGATACTACACTAATACTAAGACAAATATAAACGTCAACCAGTATATAAAGTTTTTAACAAAAAAGGTATGCTTTTTGACTAATGAAAATAACTATAGGCAAGAAGTTGAAAAAGCACGAGTGTTTTACCATGAGAAAATAAAACAGCTATAAGGAACACCATCCATTTGTTAATTTTGCTTTTATTTTTTGCTAAAAATAACTATTTTAAGTTATACTGTCACAGTGATACAGGATAAGGACTATTTTTCCAGAGCCAGGTAATTTTTGTAATAAAGAAAAACCTATGTGTGTCTATTATAGATTCCTTCTTTTTTAAAGTAAACAGGGTTGACTGCAAAGAGAATTTCGAGATAGATGATTTTTTTAAATATATGACGAAGGCTGACTTTAGGAGATTTTTCAAAATGATGATCACTCAAATACGCAACATGCTGTGGGAAGATAAATGATAATATGGTTGGCAGTTTGCCTTTGCGAGGTTCTTATACAGTGATGTAAATGTTTACAATGTGGATCAAGTTTAAGCAGGTGATTTCTTTTCTAGAAATATTGAAAGTCATTGGCGTTTCTCATTTTAGAGAAGCTACGGTAGTAAATAGTGTAATGAAAAATATTACCCTCTTCCATATATCGGGTGATTTTTCAAATTTGTGAAGTCGCTTTTATAAAGTTTAGATGTCTCCTAGAAATGTACTAGAAGCTCTGCAAGTTATTTTAAGAGGGTTACACACGGTAGCCCCCCGGTTTAATGACATTAAAGTTTTATTTTAAATCACATTTACTAGGATTTCTTCTCTTTTATGGAAGGGGGTGGGGAGGGTTGCATTCGGCCAGTCATTTTTTTGGGAGCTAGGGATTTCTAGAAGAAGAAAAAAACTAATAATAGTGACACTTTTATTTTGGCTGCTAAGATGGTTGCAAGATAGACGCAGGCCATAAGGCGATAAAGTCTGTACTCACGCGGCATATTTATGGTAGTATCAAAATTAGGTTATCCAATATCTTTATCGTAGACCAGCACTCTATCAACTACTTACTAGTAACGAGATGAATGATCAAAGATTTAAGAGGTTTTAGGGCATCATTTGATTTATAGATTTTGTAAGTACTGGAGATTACTACTGAAGGTTTTGAAAATGGCTCTATTGACACAGTAGGCTACAAGTGAGACTGTGAATGGTAAAAACAAAATACTACATCTGTCGTAGGTGGAAAGAAAACTAGGGCTTTACAAGTAGAGCTAGCGCCTGGAATTTTTTTCCAGTTACGCAAGTGTTGATTTAGCTATCCACTTCCATTCTCACTTATCGTCCTCCACTACTTCTAATTGAGACTAACGTCATATAAAAGCGTCGGGCTTTGAGACAACTATCTCGTCCTTTAGATGCTAGTACTGGACCTACATCTTCTACATTTAGTCATTGTTTAGTCGTGACATCTGCAATTTTTGTTTTTGTTTATTTTTACGAATTGTGATACTTTATCCAAAATTAGAAAGTCCTTAGCTTTTATTAAAGTAATAAAAGATACTAAGTTTCATTTGCTATTGCTAATATTTGTGCATTGAAGCTGACAGTCGAAAAGTAATGCTATTGTTGTTTCACATTGAAACACATTGCATCATCCAATATGAGTTGAAAATGTTACAGTTACATAATCGAATTGTCCACAAAGTATCACTTGTATTATTTCATATAAGCATATAGAAGTTTATAGAAGAGAAAATAAAGGCAAAAGAGTGAGATTGGTATTTAAAGAATAACTTCTACTACTCTGCATTTTTCAGTATGCCGCTAACTTCAGGTTACTCAAAGCGTACAGGTGCACATACCTTTAGATGCTGAAAGCTTCCGCTTTGGGGGGAAATGGGGATGGATGGTAAGTGTCCCCCTCCAGAAAGTCGAAATGCCGTGACTCTTCGCCGTGGCTCGGCGCCCCGTTGCACGGTGCCGTACATTCGGGCTACTTCTTCAAATGCTCGGTTTCTTTCAGCCACATCTTGCACACGAAGCAGTGGAGGTTTGTGAACTACTCGGCCGTAGATTGGCCGACCTCTATAACGTGATCCTATCCGTAACCTAAACATGAATTTTTATTTCAGTTAAAATTATTATTTGATTATAAAGTAGTTTAATTATTAAAAAAAATGATAAAGGGATCATAAAATATACTGAGCAAAACGCATTTAATATTTAGTTGGTTTTAAGCGTTGATTAATAAAAGGACAAGCTCCGGGTTGGAAGCAGTAAATTTGTTTCGGTAAACATAATTTAGGCTAAAGAGGAAGTAGTTCACATAGTTGGAAATTGACCGTCCGCGATGTAACTTCTAGGGTTCTTTGTAACAATGTTAAAGTTGTTCGATAATGTCCAACTAAAGGTCTACTTTAATGTTAGAAACACCATAGTGTATAAATTGATACATGGGGAAAAGTAATTTAAGATTTAGAGTTTAAATGAAGCTTTTTAAGTTTTATCTAACATCATATAGTAGAAAAATATGAGTTTTTAAGTTTGGATTTATTTTAGTAATGAATATATCATAAAAATCCATGAAAAAGAAATTATCATATATAGTTAAATATATGTATACATCTCAATAAGCCCGCATGTTTGCAGTATGTTACGCAGTATTCGAAATAATGTTGTTAGAAATCATGGTGTTTATTGACTTAGATTTTGGTTTATCATTTTAAAAGTCACACAACAAAAGAGTCGGTACTACTTCTGACGTCAACAGCTACCGAGAGCTGTTACTTGTATTAAGTTCTACGAGGTCATTAGCAAGTGCCTATCTCCATATTTATTATGTACAAAAGCTAACAAACACAAAGTAGTTCAATAAAAAAAAATCTTTTTAGGTTGTCTACTGCAATTGTAGACGAAGTTTCTAAATTTTGAAAATGACTTGACATGCACAAAATACCCAATTTGATGTTCTAAATGAAACATTTCATAGAAACAGAAATAAATTTGATTTTTTTTATAGAAATGAAAAGGAACTAAAGTAAATAGTGGTAATGAATACGATAATCTTTTGGAAATAAAAATCGAGTTACTATTGTAGTAGTACGTTTAATTTACATGACACTGTACCGTACCACCGATATAAAAAGGTTAGAACTTTTTTATATCTTAAATGTTTGTAAATAATTTTTCGACTACAGCAATAGAATGGATAATATTGGAAGAACTGTAATATTAGGCATTCATAATGCTGTATTTAAGCGAATTGGCAAAAAAAATTACCATAGTTCCAATCTGATAAGATTATTCAGATATTCCAGAGATAAACATATCAAATCAGCAGGTACATTCTTGAAACAAATAGGCAACAGTTTATATTATATGTATGTCTTCTTTAGGCATAGGAAATTTTTTATTAATAGACATGCGAAAACAATGGCAACAATAAGGAACTAAATAAAACAACCAAATAATTGAAAGAGCTGATTCTAGAAGAACAAAATTAGGGCATCCAAGATTATCTAGAAAGAAGCTTAAAGGACCCCAACAACATAATTCATCAATTAAAGTATTAGCTAAAGCTTTTTCCAAACACCTAGAAAATGTGTCAAAACTTTTTCCTCGGAGTTATGCAATGAAGAAGGAACGAGATAACTGATTTTCTGGATGTGCCATTTCAAATGGATCAACCTCATTTGAAATTTACAATTAAGGAAGTAAAACAAGTTATAATAAAAGAAATCAATATAAAAAATCTGGATTTGACCTGAGCTCCGGCAAAATCTTATGAGAATTATCAGATAGATGTTACAAACTTATAACCTTTATCTTGAATGCAATACTGCAGAAAAAACTACTTTTCTAGCACTTGGAAGGTTACTAAAATAATTATGATTCTCAAACCTGGAGAAAAACAGAAGATGTCTTCTCCTACAGACCTACAGACGCCAAGAAGATCAAAATGAAAATAGACGAAAAGAAAACAATCTTAGACGATCCGTTTGGATTTCGAAACAAGCACGTAGCTACAGAGCAAGTACATAGACTAGCAAACCAAATTAAGAAGGTTCTGGATGGCCAGATATTGTGCTGCAGCCTTTCTTGAAATATCTCAAGCTTTTGATAAAATGTGACATAACTCCTCCCCCATTCTTGCTATTAACTATTCAAATCGTATCTAACAATTTACATTCTATACATTCAGGCGTTTGGCAAGATAGTGTTCTTGGACCATCATTATATCGTGTATACAGCTGACTTGCTAACAAGAACCACTATGGCAGCAACAATCTGCTAAAACGACATTTACAATACACAGAGAGACATTGCAGGCATCACCCCACTTCGCTCCAAATGTATTCGACAGGCTTCAAGTCAAGGAAATAATTCAGTTAGTCCAGAAAGTGGTGGAAAAGCTTGCTACGAAGATCTGATGTACATACGAAAGTATGTTAAATTTTTATTTCATGAGCCAAAACACTTTTACATCAGGATACAGCTTCCGACGGGCTTATACGTCAGAAGCTACTATTTCGGATCGGTGATAATGTCTATAGGGCATCGTATCGATTTGATTCTATCTATTTCAAACAGACCGTTGATCCACGACTTTTTTAGGGTTTGTGTTTATATAGTCTTACCGTGGAGAAGGTTGAGGTGCGACAAATATACTGATTTAGATAAACTCACAATGGGAGAGCTAAATTTGTAGATTAGGGCACCATACTTTAGTACAAGCTGATAACTATCTGAGTGCTTGAGATGCGTTGTTATAATGGATAGCAAATCAGAAATTTCTAATTTCGCCAGAATGAAAGGACCGATAAATTTGCAAAAATGCTGTTGGTTGTTAGAGCAAGTTTCAGGTCGAAATGCTGGACTAGTTGGCTAGTTGGACTAGTTGGGTGAAGAGGCTGTGGTAGGAGAAGGATTGCAGATTTTTGAGACGATATTAATGGGGCTTTAAAGAACCGATTGAAATTTAGAGTGAAAGTTAGGTGAGAGCAAAAATAGCTAACAGCGGTTGAAACGGCGTGACAAGCGGTGGAATTCCTTAATCAGCACGGCATTCCACTTATCACTCAACATGGCAACTTTTATACTTACCTATCAGAATCCAAAAATTGGAGAAGGATCAAGGCAATTGCGTGCTTGGGGAGAACAACGTCATGTACATTATGCTAAGTTGTAACTCGAAAGAGGGGACCAGGGCCAGCAAATTAAATAGATAGTGACTATGGTGGTAGGTTAAAGCAGATTAATTTGTTGAGTAATTGGTTGAGTGTGGAAAAAGTTATGAGTATTTTTTGAATGCACTAGAATGTAGAGTAGACACAAAAATATTATTAGTTTAGTTGATGAGTGTAATTGGATTTAATAAGATTAATATTTGGAACACTATTTTTCTTGGACAATGGAAAGCAAGGATAATTATCAACTACCAAAGGCAAAGATAGGATTCCTAGTAGGCCTGTGTTCTACCGGGATTGTAGGGAAGTGCCTACTGCGACCTTGAAAGAAATCCAATAGTTTATTTCAGAAGCTTATCTCCGTATGTTCACAATTTGAGAAAATAAAGAAAAATCTTACACCCTTCATAAAGAAATGAAAAAGTAAGGTCAAACAGTAGGTTTATCTATTAAAGTAAAGATCTATCCTCAAATTTTGCATTTGTAAATTATTTTTTACATTTTTTGGTTATGCTAGTTTTATAAGGAGAAAAACTGACATCATTCATATATTTTATTTATTTCAAAAACGAATCCAAAATAAAACCGAGTTTTAGTAGCTTTTCAATAAAAGTCCATAAACCAAAAGCTGTAAATTAAAGTATCTAAGTCAGAACGGTCGTCAAATTTTTTAACAAAATGTAAGAATAGACTGGTTAGTGCTAAAAAATAACAAAACACAGTTTGATTTGAGAGTTTGGACTAGGCCATTGGAGGATACCATCATAGAAGGCTTCATATTCTATTGTATTCAGCCTCTTCAAGCCGTCGATTTTTTTTGTTTATGGACATTTTTTTAGAAGGCTATTTTTTTACTGTTGGGAGATATGAAACATTCTTATGCTTGCTTAAGAAAAATACTCTTCCTTGTTATAAAGGGTAGCTTTTCTGAATTCAAGCTCTTTGTATGAGGTTAGCTCGAATGGTATCTTCTTATCTTTGGAGATATCTCTTTCAAATGTTTTATTTGGGATTGTTGTTTTCTATGTGGCCACCAAATTTTAAACCTCTTCGGTGTTCATTTGATACATAGACAAACGTCTAGTTTTACTGATTTTCAGCATGGGATTTGTATACTGCTGAGGCGTATAAACTTTATCCATGTTTAGTAAAGGACGTCCTATTGGCCTAAAATGCCAGAAAAATTCATTAAAAATCTTACAACTTTATTTTAATTGGTTGAGGCATCGCCCAAGAGCAAAAGATACTTTATATTATCTGGCGCTTCTTTTTGAACAGGGAACCAACTTTATTCGGAAACTTGTCATGATAAAGATAAATAGTTGCTTTGTTTGTCTTCAAATTATTAATACGAAATCCGTTTAGCAAAAGCTGACAGGTATCATTCGTGAAGGTACACGAAATTACGTGTAAATTTCTTATTAACAGAGATAAAAGATGAGAAGGTACGATATTAGCAAAGTTATTTGTTCTAACTCTGGAAAAAGTATTTTAAAAAATTATCATCAGAGAACCATTTCAGATTTGCTGATGACATAAAAAAGAAGACTTAAAAGTGATATTAACAAAGTTATACACGAAATCAAGAGAAAAAGGTTTAAAAATTAATTTAAATAGAACAACGATTATGGGTTCAGAAGAAAGACAAATAATAAGAGGTACATTAACAAAAAATGTTAATAATAAAAAGAGGCAAAAAACAAATAGAAATAGTAAACAGAAGACGACTAGTGGGCAACGTTTAAAAAATTATCTTACATATTTAAAAACAACCTACGAGTTAGTTTTTTACTAACATGTGTATTTTCATTGTCTTGACTTATAGAGCACAAATCTAGATCACAAAAAAGGCACAAAACAGAATAAATAGATTTGGCAAAAGACAAGAATGACAAACTTAATCAAGAGAACAATATAATTAAAACGAGACCACGTAGAACACGTAATAAGATATGCAGGGCCTAATTAATTATTGAAACGATGGCAGTATTGAAAAAGTAGACTCTATGTTCCATGACTTCAATAATGATTTGGCATACTTATCTCCTTTTTCTGTACTTTTATAAATTATTAGAAATGCTGCTAAATGCACATACTCCTCAGGAAATTTTTTATCTAAATCAAAAACCGTAATTTTTTAATAGCTAAATTATCCTCTGTTGTATTCTCTCATTTTGTATTTGAATGATTTACCAGAGAAATCCCAAATTTCTATGTATTTCTATATAGACTGTTCTTCTTCGTACTAAATTAACTTTGCAAGGATATTTTTCCAGAAACATACCATTAATGCCATTTCAAGATTCTTAAGTTTTTACAATATCACATCTGCTTCATATTGTGTCTTTAGTCTGATCACTATCATGGGTAATGTAAGTTAGAGCATGAAGAACCTTCTGGTGCGATTTGTATAATGCTTGACTGACATTAACACGGGTACTATATCGGGTTGCCGCCAAAAATAAGGAGTTTTTTTAAGACGATACTGTAAGATATCCCATTTTTGGTTAAAGAAAAGTCATAGATTTGTTGAATAAAGAGAGAAACTCAACGGAGTACTGCATAGTCAACTAGTTGTAAAGAGTGTCCCACGCAAGAGATGTATGCGGCTAGAGGATTTTCATGTGTTATTCTAGCCTGAACACCTTTGTAGCACCCAGATGTGTTATTGACATTGACTTAGCTATATCTACAGTTGTTTAGATCAAAACCTATAAAATCAGTTAGGAATAAACGTGAAAAATCGTTTAACATACAAGTTGGTCTGTGCGTGACACATCTGGCATTGAGTCCACAATTATGAAATAGTACTTGTTAATTATAATCTCTTGGACAACCTCTGTTTAAAATTGGTTCGTCAACTGTATATTGAATTTATTGACAATTGTACTTGATATGTATAAGGAAACACTTTTTCCTTGAATTCCAAATTTTGTTGCACATTCGGCTATAAAAGGATCGAATTTTGAGATCATTTCTACACAGCTAAGAAAGCTTCAATTTCTTACAGAGGCTAATATTTCATTATCGGTGTGAACCGATAGTCCATGAGAAGTTGAAAACTTTAGAACTTTAACAACTTTTAAAACATTTTGCCAAAACATAGTTTATCTACTCTGTGAAACTAAACTTATTAATACTATTAATAAATTTTAAAATGCACTATCTGTGTTCAGAGTTGTTGTTATGGTCGTTTATTACATGGTTGTTTTTCCAATCATCAAACCTTTTTAATTGCTAGTAACATCGTAATTCCATAAAGTTGTCACGGTGTACAAAATACTCATCCGGTAGATTTTGTATGTCCTTTATAGGATCTGGAGAGTTTAGGAAATGCCGTAAGGTCTTAAGCTCGATGATAGAGAAACTCCAACTACACCTCCCCGTGGTAAAGGATGGGAACACCTAAGGATTGGTGGCAAACGTAGCTCTGGAGACCGAATGTGCGCCGGTATAAGCAAACAAACCTGACTCCTGGTCAGGATGGGCACCCTATTGTCCAGAGGGTGAGAATCGCCCTCGAAGGCGGAGGAATCGATAAGAAGATCAACGGCATTGGGATCAGGAAGGCAACGGAAAACCACGTGATTAGAGGCACAAAGTGCATTTCCAAGAAAAAATCAAGATGGCAAACAGTTGCAATAATACAATGAATACTAATCATGGTAATCGGAACCCAAGATTCGGCAGGAGAAGAAACACCAGCAAGGCTTTTCAGGTCGTCATCCAGCGAAACCCTTGCAAATCACAAGACCAACAAAGGCTAAAATTGTCAAAGAGTCCAATCAAAATTGGAACTTGGAATGTCCGTACGATGGCCCAACAAGGAAAAATTAATAACGCAGTAGCTGAAATCAAAAGACTTCAACTGGACATAATGGGGGTAAGCGAGATGAGATGGCCAAACAATGGCCAATACTTAATAGACGAACACCAAGTATACTATTCAGGAAACGAAAAGGTCAATTTATAAATGGTGTCGGATTGATACTATCAAGCAAACTTCAAAAATATGTTACTAACTTCATACCTGTATCAGAGAGACTAATACTTATCCAACTAAGTGGAAATCCCATAAACATAAATATAATACAGGTCTATGCCCCAACAGCCGAAGCGGAGGAAGGCAAAATAGAAGAGTTCTACGAATCTCTTAAAATACATTGAACCAACTAAAAGCAAGAACTAACTCTTATTATGGGAGATTTAAACGCTAAAATAGTCCAAGGTAGAAGCGGAGAGCATATCGGTGAATACGGACTGGGAGTACGAAATGAGCGGGGAGAGCGACTTAAAATGTTGGTAGAAGAAGAAGACTTTGTTATCCTTAATACATTATATAAGCTACCACCAAGAAGACCGCCCCCAACAACCCCGACGAACCCAAAGAGAAGAGAGTACGAAACCAAATCGACTATCTTCTAATAAACAAACGTTATCGCAATAGCTGTTTAGCCGCCAAAACATACCCTGGAGCGGACATTGCATCAGACCATTGCTTATTAGTAGGAAAATTCAGATTAAAACTAAAGAAATGCTTGAGAAATATTGTAAAAAAGAAATGGGACCTTAGGAAAATAAGTGATAGCCCGCAAACGCGTGGGAATATGACACAAGAACTAGGTGTAGCATGTGAACAGAGTATAAACAAAAACCAAACGGTAGAAGAAGCACTTCGAGACATGACAACATCCTTTGACAAAATCGGAGATAAGTATCTGACAGTACAAAACCGAAAGAAAAAAAGTGGATGACTGACGAAATCCTACAATTAATGGATGAAAGAAGAAAAGCAAAAAATAACGACACCAGATACAAAGAAATCCAGAAATTAATAAAATACAAAATAAGGATGGCTAAAGAAACATGGCTAACAACACAATGCAAAGAAATTGAACAATTAGAACAAAACAGGATGCATTTAACATGTATAAAAAAGTAAAAGAAGCTGCAGGAATCTACAAAGTAAACAATACAACAAGGCTACTCAACAAGGACGGAAAAATAATTATAGAACCAGACGCAAAAATTTCTGCCTGGCAGAAATATGTTGAAGACCTTTTCGAAGACGTTGATAGCTCAGATGAACCTCAAGAATATCCAGACGTAGATCCATTACCCATCACCACCGACGTAGTGTAAAATGCATAAAACAGTTAAAAGTCGGAAAGGCTTCATGTCCTGATCATATACATACCGAATTTTTAAAAATGATGGACGAAGCGAGTGTAGAATGGCTAGCAAAATTTTTAACATTATCTATACCACCGGAAAAATCCCTGAACCGTGGTTAAGATCAACATTTGTGACAATCCCCAAAAAACCAAATGCTAAATATTGCGAAGATTACCGCACCATCAGCCTTATGAGTCACCTCCTAAAATTATTTCTAAAAATTATACACCGCAGAATTTTTACAACGTGTGAAGCACAAATAAGTAGAGAACAGTTCGGATTCCGCAATGCCTTGGGAACTCGCGAAGCTATTTTTAGCCTACAAGTTCTATTTCAAAGAGCCAGAGATGTAAATCATGACATATATGCCTGCTTCATCGATTATCAAAAAGCCTTCGATAAAGTCAAACATAATAAACTAATAAATATACTTCAAGAAATAGGCCTTGATAATCGAGACATAAGAATAATAAGCAACCTTTATTGGAATCAAAAAGCAGCAGTGCAAACTGGCAACATGATATCAGAAGACATCAAGATAAAACGCGGTCTCAGGCAAGGATGCGTACTTTCTCCTCTTCTGTTCAACGTGTATTCGGAACACATCTTTCAGCAAAGCTCTGGGCAGCATAGATGATGGAATCAGAGTCAACGGAGAAATATTAAATAATTTTAGATATGCGGATGACACGATAGTGTTTACAAACGACATCACCAGTCTCCAACGAATTATGAACAGAATTACAGAAGTTAGCAAGCGGTTCGGACTGACCCTAAATACCAAAAGACCAAATATATGATAATTACAAAAAATCACATTGTTGACACCGGATTAACGATTGACAACAACAGGATCGAACGTGTGCGAAAATATACTTACCTTGGGACAACAATCGATGAAAACTGGGACCACTCACTGGAAATAAAGTGTAGAATTGAAAAGGCGAGAGCAGCGTTCGTAAAAATGGCCAAACTATTCAAGTGCCATGAATTATCTTTACCCATTAAATTAAGACTACTGAGATGTTATGTCTTCAGCGTATTGCTGTATGGAGCAGAGACGTGGACACTGACAGAGGCATCAAGACGAAAAATAGAGGCCTTCGAAATGTGGTTGTACCGCAGAATCCTCCGTATATCTTGGACAGAGCATGTAACCAACCACACCGTGCTGAGGAAAATGGGGAAACAAGAAACACAACTCCTCACAACAATAAAAGTTCGTAAGCTGGAGTATCTAGGGCACATCATGCGCAACAATCAGAGATATGGGCTCCTACAATTGGTCCTCTAGGGTAAGATCGAAAGAAAAAGAAGCATCGGCAGAAGACGCATATCGTGGCTGAAAAACCTGCGAGTACGGTTCAATACAACAACAACTGGAGTGTTTCGTGTCGCTGTTGATAAAGTCCGTATTGCCATCATGGTTTCCAACATCCGAAACGGATCGGAACTTTAAGAAGAAGAAGATTTTGTATAAAACAAATGATTGTTGCAGTCTTTTCCTTTGAGTGGTATACTGTCCTCCATATTTTTTAAATTTAAAATTATCGCTTTGATGAATGCCATTGTAGGCCACCAACTCACGAATTTTATCACTTACGCATCACAATGCCGTGATATAATTAGATTTATTTCTTTGAGAGTATTTTCAGAGCTCTGCGAGTTTAAAGTCTCGTGCAGCTGTATATTTGATACACTATAGTTTGGGCTTGAAGCCATTGGTCGATGGCGACGATTGTGATTACTGTACACTACGTGAGAAAAATGCGGCTAGTTTGGGAATTTTCTTTAATCTGTGGTTCAAGGCGCTCTTTGGAAAGTTCCTAAATAATTTCTTTGTAGCATGTTATTTTTGTTACAATATAAATGTTTTTAAAATGTATTCAAAGTTTAAAAGTTATAACTACTCAAAGTTTTTTGGATTGAGTTCACTTTTTTGTATACTCAAGTCAAAATTTTGTGTCCCCAACATCCTAGAGCCCGAGAATGTAGCTTACTCAATCTATGGTTAATCAGGCTCTGAAGATCTAATAATTACAAGTAGAATAGTAAAATAATTTAATGCAGGTTATGGTCCAAATAAAGTGGTGAGAGAAAAAAATCCTTTTAGCTAATACTGTATATATTATTAGACAACTATATTACATTTTAAAAAAAGAGGTGTAAGGTAAATTTGTAGAATCTATAGTTTTTTGAAAGGCTTCAGTTGTGCTTAAGCGTATTTGCTTTTAAAGTTCTTCTTTTTTTAATTTTTCCTTCTTTGTGTAGCTGTTTTATATTTTTTAGATGTTTTCATGTTTTTTTATTGTTTAAAATACAAATCAAAAGAGTGACATTATTGAGATTAAGATGGGCAGGAAATATGGAGTAAGATGTTAATCATAGGAAAAATTAAGTGTAGAAAGTCTGTTTCAATTTTCAGCTTTTATGAATTTCTCATATCTGCGCAATCCTTTAAAATGGCTGCAGTTTCAAAAATTAGTTCAAACAGGAGCAAAAAACGTTTGCTTACAGAAGTTAATATTTGTGTAGGAGGGCAGTAATAAATCTGCACATATCCCGGCCTAATTTCCGCAACCCGCGCTTGTAATAATCAAATGTAAAGGGCAATAAACAACAAGCTCTGAGCTAACGTACAAAATTACTCAAGAAACCAAATACAGCAGGTTCAATAAAGTTGTCTAGTTTTTTATATTTGTTTAAAAAAGTAGCAATAATAATACGACTTGACTGGAAACAGATCTCTTGGGTAGCTGTCAGTGCGGATTTGGCTAAAACAGATATGGGAAACAACTCTGTCATGTATAAAATTCGCCGGAAATTATATTATTTTCTTAAATTAAACAGTGGGTGCTTTGATTTTTCAGCTGTATTCGAGTATTAATATAATGTATATTAGAGAAGACTGATCGTGTGTTCTTATCATTTCGGAATACAAATTCAGATTGCGAGAAGGAGACTCGTAAGATTTACATCTACTGTCGCGCGCGAGAAAATCCATAGTTACAAAGTACAGCGCTTTATTTGACGTTCATCCCCGTCGTGTGGCTACCGTTCGAATCAGTCTGCGTCGTTCAGAACCGAAAACATAGTAATTCACTTTTTCTAATTCACAGAAATAAAAATGTTTATTATTGTCATTTAGGATAATTATTAAATATAAACTGCTACCAGTAGTTACTTAAAATTTTAAAAAAGTTCTACAATGGCAATTGCAATTTTTTTAAATGCACACTACGTAGGTGAGACAAATTCAAACGATACTTCTTTAATAGCGATAGGGCAATACTAGGACGTTAAGATGGGATAGAGTTGTTAACGTGTATGTGTAGTTTGAGTGAAAAGAAGCGGATTTTAGCATCGATTATTGACGAGTGAAGAGACTTGAGTCTATCATTACACTCTCGTGTTCAAACAAGCAAGCATAGAGTGGCGAACAAAGGACGATTCTGTATTTACTACAAGGTATAACAAACCTTTTTGGGGAAGGATTTAAGATTAAAAACTAATTTCTCAAATAAAGTAAACAAAATTAATCTCAATCAGAAGACAGTATTTTTTTCAAGATAACGCCCGTTATCACACTGCCGCCGTAACCGGAGTCAAGTAAATTCAGTGAAAAACAATGTACTATCTCATTTGAGACTAAAAATGTTTCGGAGAGAGCGGTTTCAAAACGTTTTAATAAGTATTACAACTTAAGTCTTTGGGGTGTAAAAGGTCACTAACACTAACGGTCCAAATGTGAACCCCTGTTGCACGAGAGGTTAAACAAACCTGCCCAGTACACCCTGATAGATAGACTTAGTATCAGTAGGTATAATCTGATACCACTCGCCCTAAAGGTCACGGAATCTTAGTGGTGCGTCCAATTCAGTATTCAGATTCAGGGAAATAGAGCAAGCTTTTAGACTAGAAGGTCTAACAGCAGACAACTGGCGAAAACAAGATTAGATTTGGGACATGCAATATAACAACCTTTACCGGAAAGAAAACAACAACTACTCGGATTATTTAGAAAGAAGAAAGAAGTCAAAGATGTGAATCATGGTTATACTATGAAATATGCAGGCAAATCCATAAGAAACCGAGCAAACTAGAGAGTAAGTATAATTATAAGTAATAAGCTAGATAAAAGAGTGACACAATAAAAAGTCATAAACTATAGAATCATGCCAATCTATGAGATAAGAGAGCTTTCTATAAAAAATAACAGAGAACCCTTGAAAAATGCAAAACTAAAACAAACATGTAATAATAACCGGAAATAATAAAGGAATGGGACACGACTATAAAAAATAACCCAAGTACAGTTGAGCACTCACACACAAATACATCTAGAACTAACAAATCTAGAAATAAGAAGTACTTACAAAGAAACACAAATAGATTACTCTCTAAGAAGGAATAAAAAGTACAAGAAGAAGAAAAACCATAGAACTGCTTCCAAAAAACAATGTTATAAACAACTAAAGAAGTATGTGTACTAAGGCAGTAAATCAAAATTTAACCCTGAAAAGAACAAAATGATGAAATAATAAAGTAAGAAAAATTAGAGGCAAGAAGGAAGATTAAAAGAGATAATACAGAGAATAATAAAAGGAATTATATAACAAAATTAAATAAAGCTATAGGACGAGTAAAAGCAGTAAAGAAAAAAAGAATTCTACAATGTGGTTAAAAAGCTAAAAGAAAACAGCATAAAAGTAAGGAATTCTACATGGCTAAATGCTTGCGTAACATAACGAACAAATAACAAACAGTAGAAAGGGCAAATGAAGCAGATGGAATTACAGAAAAAGAAGAAAAAGTTTCCCACAAACGCTAAAAATTTAAACAATCTAACTCTGAAACATTTTAAGAAAAGAGGTCTAATATTAACAAAATTGTCAACAAAGACCTTTCAACAGACATGGAATCACAAACAAATACCAAAGAGTTGGAAGAACATCACTCTCAACATATATAAAAATGAAGATTCTAAAAATTGTGAAAATTATAAAATATAACTACCTGATAGCGGTGGGGTTAAAAATGCGCATTAGAATATTAAAAAAACCAATTTAGGACTAAACCAGAAGACAACATATACGATGCCCTTCCTGGGCTTCCTGGGCTGAAGACTGTTTGTCTTCAAAACATATACATTATAGAGAAATCCATAAGTAAAAATAAAGATTCTTGAACTCAAAAAAAAAGAACACTTAGGTAACGTTAGATGACCGCTAAACTGAGGAAACCTTACATAGAATTATAAAAGAAGCGATAAGACAAACAAAAATCAGAAGATTTCCAAATATCTGAAGAGATCAAGCAAGGAGACAGTTTAAGTTTCTATGCGTCATATACATAGACTATATCTACAAGAACTGCAAAAACGAGTTGAGGATATTACAACCCTAAACTTATATAAGACCTACTTATGTGGGACGACATACTGGTTATACAACAAAGAAATATAGACACATGAAAGAAACATTGGAAGAAAAAGAAACATAAATGCAGAAAAAATAGAATATAATGGGCAGGTAGATATAAATACAGACGAAAACATTCTACAGCAAATAGATATCTACGAATATCTAGAAACTTTAATCAGTAGAGATAGTCGAGTAGAGAAAGAAAAACAAATAGAATCAAAAAGACCAACAAAGTTTACAATAAAATTAACACGCTAATAGAGAAAAAATAAAGGCTATCTAAAAAATTGGATACGAAATTGAAATAGAAAAGAGGACGTACAACAAGACTGTAGTGCAGGTTTTAAAAAGTAAAAAACCACAATGGTATGGCCACATAACTCGTATGAGGGACGACAGATATTTAAAGAAGGTATTTAATCCAGAGGAAGACCTCGTATAGAATGGGAGGGAAATATCAAAGACATCGCTGGAAGAAATGGAGAGATTAGGCCACAATTATCCTAGCTAGAAACAGAAGAGAATACAAAAATGGACCACTACCCCAACATATTGATGTAAATGAGAGAAGAGAAAGTAAGTACGTAATTAAGTAACAAAAATTATGTTAATCTTCTTCTATTTCTTTCGATTTGGGTTTGGTTCTTTTTATTCATTTACTCATTTCTTTCAGACGTCATGTTAATCTAAATAGAAGTTATTAAAGTATTTTTCCAGAAAAGAAATTGGGAGTTCAGTTTTTTAGTTATTTAGAATAAAAATGTATGTGTTATTTTTTGTTATTTTGTTATAGCCTTCTTTTCTATTGACTTTTAAGTGTGTAAAAGCTTTGTTTATTTAACGGAATCGTCGTGTGCGATAAAACTGACGAAAATTTTCTCATTTTGGAGTGAAATAAATGAAGCCACAAACAAAATGAAAAAGGCCCCAACCAAATAATGCATAATAATACAAGTTCTAGAATCATTCAATGCTTAATCACACATAAGACGATATATGCGCTATATTGATCCGTTAACTATACATTGACAGTGTTTGAACATAAACGAAAGTCGAATCTGGATACCACCTCTACTATTCAGTTAAAACGTCAGATATTGGATTCAATCATTTTAGTTACTAAAGTAGTCACCGTAAAATTAAACCAATGGTTATTTTTAGAAAACTTAAATTCGTTTAAAATAAATGTGTTTTAACATTTTTTGTTCGAATACGCAAATGTTCTGTAAAGAAAAATAAAAAACTGAATGAAAGAAGGACTAAAAAAAGTTAAGATTAACTAGCAGCTACATGGAAATGAAATGCTCTAAATGCAAAACTAGGGAAAACGAAACTGAAACGAGAAACAAAACTAAGCGAGAACTGGATGTTATAGAAGAAACATGTAGGAAAGATCGATGGAATGGGGGTCAAACACTTAAGGAAAATTTCGGGAAAACCAAGGTAATAAGAGAGATGTCTCAGCAAGAACCAATAATGAGAAAAATACAAAGAAGACAACTAAACTGGTTCAGCCACATGGCTAGGATTAACCCAAACAGATTGACCAAAAGGGTTTGGGGAGCAAAAGTCACAAGAAAAGGAGAAGAGAAAAGCCAAGAAAAACATGGTTAGAACAAATGGTAGATGTGGGAAACGAAAGGGACAAAACAATAAAAGAGATGAAGAAAATGGAATTAAACAGAAAGTGCTGGAAGAAATGAGTGGATGGATAAAAAGAACCTAACCCAAATTCGACACCCAAAAGGGTACAAGAAAGATGAAAGAAGAAGAAGAAGAAAAAATGAAAAACTAAAAGATACAGTTATTGAATCGTAAGGTTGTAATTTTTTTTTGACTTAATTTTGTTGTTGTTGAGTTAAATATAGGTCAGGATTGATGGTTGCTTGTTGTCGGAATCAACAGAAAGTCGAATTTGCCTTTAGAATTCTAATGTTTTATTTCGCTATAGCTTTCGCAACTTGCCACGCAAGAATCAGCAATTGGTTTCTTTTGGCTGTTAAAAAAATCTGCTTTATATTAGAAGTTTTTTTTAGATCAGTTCTAAACAAGTATCCACATTTTGTTGTGCTCGGGTAGCGGTTAATTGATGTGACGCTACACGACAATATTTGTTTATTTGACAGCAGGTAAAGGTGACGCTGAATTAGTCAAGTAAAATTATAAACCTTTTTAATGTAGGATATTTTAAGATTTTTCATCAGAATCTGCTAAAAATAATTACAAACTAAAGCCATCAAGAATTAGGTAGAACTGTTAGACAACACATTGCAAAAGCAGGGGACTTGGTAGCAATTATATTTCTGTTTGAAGAAGTCTAAAACGAAATAACATCTTTTTATAGTCTTTTAATATTTTTCCTCATACGCTACGAGACGAGCAAAGCGAACGGAGGATGTTGCACTTCGTGTGTTTTGTTCGCGCTCATGTCCTTAAATTTCAATGTCTGTGACGACGTCGATTTAGAAACAAGTCGTTCTTGCCTAATACGAGCTCTGAAGTGCGTTAAGGTCTCAACTGCAAAGAGGATTTTATCCCATTTGCGGCGCCCGGCTCAACTTCCTCGCTCAAATTTAAATTAGCATTTCGCTGAACCACACCCGGTGTGGCTCGTGAAGGATTAGCTTTATAGCGATGCCTTAGGCAGCCGTTTTATTTTATACTAATGAGTTGGCGTCCTATAAACTATCTGGCCCGTTTATAAACTTCAGGCGCGTCCTGCAATCAGTAGCCTACCACCCTATTATGTGGATCTGCCGCTTCTGGGGATATAAATCGCTGCCTTTAAAATAAAGGAACTCATTAACTAGCATAACTGATATCAGTCGATAAAGCTTATTAGAGGCAAAGGAGGAGATAAAGGGCGAATTGGATTACTGCTGAAAAGTGACGTCAAACTTTCAGCGTCTGACGTTATCAGAAACTTTGAAAGTGCAGAATAAAGTGCTGTCGATTTCATTTCGACGGGTGCTTGTGGAAAAGCCGCCAATATAGGAAATATTAGTTTTTAATTAAAAAGTGAAAACTTGAAAGCAATGTTAAATATGAAATAATTAAAGCAATATATGTGTAGTAGCGATGTGGTTACGTACGGGAAGTATTTTCGATGACGATGAGATCAAGATGGTCTGGTCACTTTATTCATTTAACTACATCAACTCAGTCTCGAGTTGTAATCTGAAAAAATTGCCAAGAAGATTCAGGATTATGCGCCCATAAGATTTTACTCCAACAGCCATTATCAGAACGGGTAATTAAACAAGCCAGTCATGAGGAAGCGTGGATTGAAAATAATTGAAAGGGATAAAGTGCTAAAAAATCATATATTGTTATAGTACGCTTTATACACCCAAAAGTCTTAATTGTTTAGTTAGCTATCAGCTATCATGGAATAATGGACCTTTAT
The DNA here is from genome assembly GCA_036346155.1 of Sinelater perroti. Classification (NCBI taxonomy): domain Eukaryota; kingdom Metazoa; phylum Arthropoda; class Insecta; order Coleoptera; family Elateridae; genus Sinelater; species Sinelater perroti. The sequence goes on along the minus strand of JARFIY010000013.1, from coordinate 8,784,038 downwards.
TTTTTAAGAAAGTCTTTCTTCTTCTAGACTTTTAGGCTTTTGAGAACGTTTCTCAAGTTTAAAACTTAGTTTTATATAACAGGATAATACAAGAATTTAAAATAGCCAGCTTTATGTCACTTGTCATTAGTAATTATTAATGCATCATATAATTCTTCTTAAAGGACATACGACTTCAAAGTTCTCAGCTAGTTGTACTTAGTGGTTTGTTATGTAAATTTGTTTCTCAAATTCAACATTGGGAGAAAAACATCCAATTTCTAAACAGTTTAAAGTAACTCTTCGCTAGATGACATCGCATCTCCAAATCAGGAGAATGGAAACGTAGGGAAAATATACAAAGCTATCAGGTTCAAGTTTTAACTACTAAATGTTTTATTTTATTTAAACTTACTGTTGTGTACTTTGCAGGTGAAATAGTCATGTCCAAAATTTTCTTAGACTTTCTTTAATTAACATGGAGTTTGCAATGGCTTCACACCAATGAAACCAAAAAGTGGCCAACAATCTTGACATGTTGTTACAGCTTACGTCGAAGAAAACTATGCTCCACCATAGAAATTATTTTTTATGGTTTCGAAATCCAAAGCAGTCAATTCATTTGGGCCTTTTTCCAAATTGGTGTTAGGCTAATCCACAATCTACTCTTATTAAAAGTTCACACATAGTGTTATAAAATCTTAAATCAACATATTTTGAAGAAGTTGTCTTGTTAAGGTATAGACATAGTTTATCAAATGGTCCACAAAATGGCAAGCGTTATTAACAAGAACCGAGTAATAGTAATTTATTGGAGTGAATTAATAGAAGCAACTAATTTAGTCTGCTTTGTATGTGACTACAAGTAGTTCTTAGGTTTTGTCTTTATTAAGGTACACGTACAAATGACCTCAATTACGATCGATTAAATCTTTTTCTATTGGTTAGTTTTCTAGACTAAAAAGTCCTCTACGAGGAGCTTCTTAAAGGACGATTCAATCTTCCCTGATCAGTGTATCTTTCAAGTTCAATAATACACTTGTTGGTGTTTAAATGCTGGCCATAAACCCAGAATTATTTGTTTAGGTACATTACTTATCTTTTTCTGTCCCACATAAGCTGTTTTAGTTTTTTAAATATTTAAAGATCAAAACAATTTTAAATACAATAAACAAATAAAATGCACGATTTTGTAATGAATGGTTAATATTGCATAATTTTCATAAAACATTTAAAATTCTTTTTGTCACTGTGCTAACACTTGAATAGATTGTGTTATTTACTCTCAAATACAACTGAAACATTCAAGCCACCTATAAAACACAATACCTATGATTGACTAGTCTGGACCATTTGAGATTGTTAGTGCTTGAACTGAATAAGCTGTAAAACATTAAAAATGCGAGAAATTGCTCAGTGACTTGATTGAGAATTCTAAGGCGGTGTATACTGTGATTTCTAGCTACAAGGAAACACTTTTCCAGCAATGCATCTCTTAAGGAAGAATATTTCCAATTTTATGGTTCGTATTTTTTAGATGTAATAAAGCAAAAGAAAAAAAGTAAAACGACACGGGCAATGAAACAGGACATAAGTAAGGACACGAACAATAAAAGTGATAGAGAAAAGAAATAGTAGAAAAGAAAGCAATAAATATAGGTATATGGAATACAAACCCACTAACAGGAAAAGAAATTGAGGTAATAGGAGAAATAGATAAAAATAACATGAAAATTTTAGGTGCAAGGGAAATTAAGAAAATGGGTAAGGGAACCACATATCTAACTAAAGAACACAAACTATATTATACGAGAGTAAAACCAGAATAGAGAGCAAAAGAGGGAATAAAAACAACTGGCACAAAAGGAATAAACAAGAAAATAATATATTTTAAGGCAATTAATTTGACAATATAAGTAATCTGTATTGCACTAGAAGAAATAATTAATATGATGCAAATTTATTGAGAGTACACTAGAGGAAAAAACCTAGAATTCTATTTAAATCTATAACGAGTACCAAATGATTTCTGTAAAAGAATGACTTAAGAATAGGAAATACAAATTAAGTCCAAAGAATTTAGGGTAAGTACACAACTGTAGCAAAAGAATAAAATGCTAGAAGTTTAATGAACTATATAACATACAAAGACTTAATAGATATATTTTAAAAAATTAAGACATAAAGCAAAAGTCGGACCAAATCGTAGACTAGTAAAGGGTAAATGTCTAACAAAATTAAATTTAAAAATAGGAAATAAGAGAATATAGTGGATTAGCAGTATAGAAACTTAAAAATAAGGAAAAAAGAAAAATACCTAAAAGAGACAAATATAGAATTTCAAAAACGAGAAAACGACAAAAAAAGAATAAACGCTAGAAGAAAGATGCATGGCTTTTAAGGTGACAATGGTGACAGTAACAGAAAATATATGTGGAAAAGTAATTATAATAAACACTAAAAAAGGACAAATTGTTAGAATAATGATGTAGAGATTGGCAAAAAAAATTTGAAAAAAATTAATTTCATCAAGAATGATAAAGAAGAGAACAATAGGAAGAAAAAAATATCAAGAGGGCAGAAAAAGAAACGTAGAAGAAATTTGGAAACTAAAGAGAATAATTAATAGAAAGTTCTGGACGACAATAAAAAGGTAAAGGCAAAATATAAGCAATGGATAAATACAAATTGATACAAAATAAATACTAAAAACTTGGAAGGAATAGAATACAAACAATAACAAATGTTAACCTAGAGAAAAGCACAAGCAAAGAAGAACAAATAGAATATCAACAAGGAATTAAAAGAGAAGAAGTTGAAGATGCAATACAGAAAATTAAAACTGGAAAAGAGGAAATCGTTCCAGAGATAATCAAACAGTTGGGGGGAAAAGGAATAGAATGGCTATAGATCATATGCAAAAAAGCAGGAGAAGAACAAAAATATCTGAGGAGTGGGAAAACATAAAAAAGGAGAACAGACCCAATGTGAAAACTATAGACCAATCTGTTTAGCCCAAACAAATTACAAGCTATACACAAAAATTTTGGAAGAGAGACTAAAAGAACATATAGAATTAAAATTAGAAGAACGAGCAGCTTTCAGACCAGTAAAACAGACAAGCGATAAGAAATACTCCTATATTACAAAAAATATAATAGAAAAAAAATAGAAGAAGAAGAATTGCACTTAAGTTTTATAAATTTAAAAGCAATCTCTGATATGGTGGATAGAAGAGAGGCAAACACAGAGAGATAAAAGTACCTAACACCTTAATAAATGCAATTAAAAGCAGCAAGAATTTAGAATGTATAAAGGGATAAAACAGGAGAGGCAGTTTGAGCCTTCTACTATTTATTAGTATCATAGATAAGATCATAAAACGTATTAAAACAAAGCACTAGCAGTTAAAGATCGTAATACGACAGAAGCAGAAGGCTTAAAACGACAATATTAGAGAAATAATAAAACAAGAATCAACAATAGAAAAAATAAAAAAAATTAAATCGGTACGACCATATAGTCGAAATGGAACCAGAACAACTTACAAGAAGAATAATGAAAATCCGAAAACTAACAAAAAAAATAAAAAAAAGACCGAGAAGAAAGTGAACGGATCATATTGAAAAATCGATTTAGAAAAACGATAGAGAAAATGAGTTTCCTAGCTATAAACGAAAAAGCATGGAAGAAATCGGTCCAGGACGCGGATTCATTCTCCGACGCCTGAAAGGGCAAACAGGATTTACCAAGAAGTTTTTTTAGAATGTACCAATTCGAATACATTTTTGAAAACTCGAAGGTTTGAATATTCGAATATCAATTTCAACTATTCAAATATTCGAACAAATATTTAGCGGATATTCGAATAAGTAAAAGATGTTTGTCCTCTCCCAAAGCTTGCCGCACCATTAATTTTATTTAAATAATATAAGTATTTTGAAGTAATAAAATTTTTCTACGCTATATATGCTTGCATGCTTAACTTAGCTGTAAAGTTAATTATAAAATTTAAAAAAAAATTTAATATTTTATTTCTCTAATCCAAATAAAATTTCGGGACTGAGACTCATAAATGTTTATATAAATTGTTTTAATTACATTACAGTTAATAAGAAGTATATTTAGATAAAAAGCAAATTTTAAACATGTTAATAATAATAATAATACATGGGTAACTATTGACGTTTTAATTTATTTCAATTTACACATTTTGATGCAGCTTAATTGAATTGAACGCCCGCAACAAAGCTTTTGCTGTGATGTGGATGATATCAAAACAGATTTAATATCAAATGATGCTCGACATAATTACATTCATATGCAATATGGGCAAATATTGTTTTAATGGTTTTACTTAACAGTAATTTTCATTAATAAAATGATTGCGGTCTAATGAAAATGAATAAAAAGTATACAGTTCTGGTCTGATTTGTTTAGAAAAAAACATTGAAAGAGAAAAAAGAAATGGAGCTACTTTTCGCTCGGATTTCAACTTTTATTATAAGTTTTAGCTGTTTTAAGTAATTTTCAAATTAACATTTTTTACTTTAAAGTTCATTCATCAAACGTGAACACTCATATAATTAAAAAACAACAACATTAAAACTGCTGGTAAAATAGATTTTGTGAGTTTTGAAGAAAGCTAGATCACTAAAAACAGCTTTTTAAAATCTGTAGTCATTTCTCAGAAACGAAGAAGAAATGACGGAAGGCTATTCGAGGTTTATTATAAATGACATCAAGGTTAAACCAAGAATAGTGAGAAGATGAAGATCTTTAATTGTAAGTTTATGACTAAATAGCATCAAAAATAAGAAAGCTGAATGACAATCCACAATAGAGTTTTAAAAAGTCCGCCAAACGGCGTGAAAAAGAGAGAAAAGTTTTCCCTGTACTACTCGTGTCAATTTACTTTCAGCAGTCAAAATTTGCAATCTTCGGCTTTCAAAACATTATCTACTTTGCTTTGACTCTTTTGGTTACGAAATCAAAAAAGTCTTACTAGTTGATAGATGACCTTGAATCAGGCGGTCCTGGGCTATTTTGGTTGTAAAAATAAAGAGAATCTATTAAAGATCATTCTGCTAGTAGGCAGACAATAACTTTCAATTTGCGCCGAATTTCTTTTGGATAGTAGGCTTTCTTTCTTTGGCCGAGCGCTTCATATTATGCCCAAGATCCTGCAACCGCTTCATAGTTTTCGAATTCTGGCGAACTATAACAATAATAGCCTTACAATTGGTTGATGACTTCTTCATTGCGGATCAATGATCAAAATGATATGGTTCCCACAGTGGCGAATTTGAACAAAGCAGCAAAACAGGTTCGCATTAATTTATACATTTTAATATAAATTTGTTGCCAATTGATTATTATCTTGTAGAATATGTATGACATCCACATATATGAACAACACGAGAGTACATTTAAGAGTAGAGGCACTTTACATTCTACAGTTTTATAAAGAACTGTGGTATTCCGAAAAATATCAATCTAATGGTGAGGCTCTAACATCCCGCGTGGTGAACTAAAAGGTTGAGGCTCTCTTATGTTCGCCTTTACTGCCCATCTCTGATGCGGGGCGATGTGGCAACCATTATTGCTCTTTGTTCGAAGTGAACGCAGACACTCAATTATTTTTAGTGGCCCATCTGCTAGGTATTTGAGTCTAGGATTGAACCAGATCCGCCCTAGCAATGGCAAGCGCCTCAACCGCTTGGTCACACGGAAACTTACGACAATCCAATAGAAACAATTCTTTTTCTTCTTTCTCCCCTTTCATATTACCCTCTCGGGTGTCGGAGTCGGGTTAGTTTTCTTGGGTTTTCTTTCCTCTATTTTTTTCATTCCTTCCTGTATTGCTTTTACTCCATATTTTTCCCCTTTCTTTTCCCGCTTCTTCTATTTGAGTTATCCAAGCCTTTCTACGCCTTCCTCTTCTTCTCTTCTTGTAATTTCTTGTTTTCCACTCCCCAAGAAACAATTCAAGAAAGAGTAAATAACAGGAGGATAACAACAGCAAATTAATAAAATAACAATCCAAACTTTCTATAAAAGAATATTAATGGTTAATAAAAGAAAAAAGAGGCTCTAGAATGGAAACTATTGTTAATATTTTCACTACTTTATTAAAAGAAAAATAATAAATAAAATTATCCATCATCAAAGGTACTACTGTTGAAAGTTTTAAATTTTGAAATTCTTATTTGTTGAAGAGAGCCTTGATACATACTATGATGACCATGGTAATGAAATAAAATTTTAATAAGTCAAATTAATAAAATAGTAAAAATGTCGATTGAAAGCAACATATAAAAATAGTTAAATTAAAAAAAAATTATAATATGGTTGATATTACAAGAATCACTAGTTTTGTTAGAATAACAGAGTACCAGAATTTTACTTTTGTATATAAATGAGATAAAAATCTATATATCTGCAATACCACAAACTTTAAGATCAAATAAGACATTTTTGCAACGTTGAGAAAAGTTAAATCTCACAACAGTTATATTAAGATTGGCCAACTGACCTTTTTACGAGTGCACGACAAACAGAAACTGTGTATTGTCAAAAAGGATTTTGTATCTTTTAGTAAGTATAACAAAATTTTTGGATTTTAACTCTGAACTGCAAATATTCTTAAGGGCTTTTGCACAAGCAGTTGCAAAAATCTACCCCAAAAGCAGAAGATACTGTTGTAATATTTATTACGTTTAGATGAGGATCATGCTTAATCTTATCAGGATAAACTTCAGCTGAAATTTACTGTTATCTACCAGATATTTCTTGATTCAGAGGTTATAGATTTTAAAATCTTTAAAACTCTTAATTTTAGTTCTATACCCAATCTTCAGTCATAATAAGTTATCTAAAGGAGACAGAACTAAAACGCCACAAAGTAATTGAAACCATGTACAGAAGATTTCACCTAAAATGTTTTGAAGGTCAAAGCTGTAGACTTTTGCTAATTTTTACTTTAAAAGAATTGGATAAGGAAGAATTAAACACTTTCTCCAGTGAGATGTAGTAAAAAAATAATTATTATTGATACCTACAACCGATAAATAGTAAAAATTATTTTTTGGGCAGGGGGAAGTTTAAAAAGTTATTTAGTGATGATTAATAACGATATCACAAGATTTTCTTTAATTTCTATTTAGTTCAGCTATGTTTGCTAAAGGTAAGTTGATGGATTTCGACAAAAGTTTAATTGGAAAGAGGATTTAGAGAAGTGTAAAAACTCCTCATAATGAGAAATAAAAAACTGATTTTTGCCTGCGTATTATCTGAAAATGTAGTTAATGTATATAGGATACTAGAAAAGTTGACACATGTTCAAATCTTTACTGCAGCTAGCAGGACGATCTTTGAATGTTACTTGCTGTTGACATGTGATGATAAAAGGAGTTCGCAATGTTATTTTAGTCTAGCTACCAATTTACACATGGCTTGAGTATGGATAAAACCGCTCTTGTGATGGTCCACTTTGTATGACCATGTTCAGTTGGTGTCAAAGTTTCAAAAAGGAAATTTTAGTGTGGAAGGTAGAAAGATTGCAGTTGTTAGAAATATGCTCAAATGTAAGAACGTTTAAATCTGCACTATAGCCGAACTGTAGCAGTGAAGTAGCTCGTATTATCATTTTAGTCAAAAACAGAAAACCAGGCGATTTTGCGCTACAATTGATCGGTTTGGAGAACTTGAAGATAACTGTCTTTTTAGTACGACCATATTTGGATTGCGCTTGGAATTATAAAGAGAAAATTTCAGTCTGAAAGACTCGCCTGTAATAGACGAGGACGTCGCTGATATCAGGGAGATAAGCTTGTGACCCATTGCCAGATAGAAAGAGTTTTTCGAAATTCCTGCATCATCAATTCATAACCTTCGTACGGCCACCTTTAAGTAAATGAGTTAACCTCTGAGGAGATGCTACGACGTATTTGTGGTGCTGTGAGATGCCCAATAAATTTGAAAATAGAACTTTTTACTGTCCATAGCCTCATTATAGATGGCGAAACCTAACTTTATTATCATGACGTGTCCATTAAAGGCTAAAATAAAGTTTTCTTTCAGATCGCTGGGGAAACGTGCAAGATTTGATTGGCAGACTGGTTTATGCAGAAGTACGTAGACTGTGGCGGAAAGTATTTTGAATGGTTATAAAATTAAAGAAGCATTGTAAAATGAAAAGAAAAGAAAAAATAGGATCTCCTACCATTATTTTTTATATTCTGCTGTGTTCTGATGCTAATTTCTGGTTACAGCAAAATTTATTGGCATTTGCTTATCCACAAAAGATCTGGCTGATTTTTGGATCGTCGTACCTTTTCATCACCGCCTTCTACCTGCACTTATTTTATTACTAAAAAAACGTGATCAAATTGTGTTCTCATCTCTCAAGGAAGGTTGTAACAGAGTAATTTAGTTATCAATTCTACTGAACCTTTTAAATTAAATATTTAAAAAATAAATTTGCAACGCAGTTGTGATCATTTATTATTTCTTCATTCTTCTCGGCTATTTTTAAATTTACTAAATGATCGTTAAAATGATTTATTGGTAGTGCGAGGAACGGATTTATTTCCAGAAAGGCACGTTTAGTCTACGACAAATTTAATTCAGGCGCTTTAAATTTATTGGAGTTGCCTCGCGTAGGTTTCCATGATTGATTCATTCAGCTCTCGTAATAAGGATTGTGATTTGTCAACTTCCGTAGGCGCAACTAGCTGCTTCCCGTATCTTTTATCGATTTCAACGTCGTAAAAGGATAACAGAACCCAATTCAAGTGATTTCTCCTGAATGCTATATAGAATATGATTGCTTTTGATTCTTTGTAAATGTCTAGATCCTTTCTGTAGAAGGTTAAAGTGCGCTTGTTATAAATAAATCTAGGATGCAACGTTTATATTTAATTAGATACATATAGATGTTCCAACCCAAACAACTTCATTTAAATAGGGCGCCCCCAGGTTTGGTTTTCGTTTTGTCGAATAGACCATTCCGACAAGTTAATGTTGTGTTATCAGTGAGTAGCCTTTCTAAAGCTCTCGGCATGTAGTTAAAAGGGTATTGTGTTTTAAAGATTAATTATATGAATAATAGACTAATTTCCATACGGAAGAAGTTTTGTTTACGAGACAAAAGCGATGTTACAATCCAGCAGTTATTGTGTTCTAGAGCAACCTAATTTATTAATCTAACACTAAATAAATAAAAAATTTTTGCAATAGATTTTGAACATAACAAGTATTTAAATGTATGTAGTTCATAGGGTGTTTCGCAAGATTCAAAGCTTAACTTTGAAGCACTTAGCTTGATGTACTACTAACGGCAAATGACAATCTCAAGCCAGGTACAAAGCAACTGTTGTCGCCTTTGCTCTATTTATAGAATGCACTTTTTGCTGAAAGAGTATTTCTGCTGTTGTTTACATGCCGAGATTAATCTTCGCTGCCGGAGCTTGTAATTTGTAAACCCTTCTGGCGCGATTTGGCAGCAAATGACTCCGCCTCCGTGATGAATGATAATCTCGTGGGAAGTTCAAGTGCACTAATTTAATATCCGAAGCAGTGTTGCGGATAGATAGTAAGTTAATTAGGTACATAATGGAAATAGGTATTTAAATTAAGCGGAGTAAGCTGTGTGAGAATAACTCCGGTTATTATCGCGCAAAAACTGGCCCGGGCGATAACATTCATTACTTGGAGACCTAAGGAGCCTTTAATTAATTTAAGCACCATGAGGGACTCAAAGTTGCATTCTTGAAAACGAAAAGCGAATCTTTGTGAAAATTTAAATGCCTTCTGTAAGTAGTAGCTTGTCAGTTTGGAGTGTATAGCATAAGACTTGAGTAGAACAATCACAATACAAATTATTTGTGTACCTAAATGTAGTAACGGCTATGATAGCAGCGGGCGAATACTTTAAATAGTAATGGTATCGAATATTTTAGACTTTGAATATATGTGTTATATCTAGAATTAAATTATCTATTATCACAAAATCCACGTAGTTCTTTCTACCTGCTTAATTTTTGAAAAATTTTGATGATTCGAAAAGCTAAAATCATTCTTTAAAATTACAGTTTCTATCGACGCGGCGCAATATTTGTGGCATTCGAATTTACGCCGTATTCGAGATATTAAATATTTGAATACTACTGGTATTTGAGTCTTTGTAGATTCTCTAGATTTTTTATTTATAAGTGTAGTATATTGCGGAATGTACTTTTAATGCACATAAAAGTAACTAATTGTAATATTCGAATATTCAATACTGGAATTCACGAACAATAAAATGTGTTCCATATCTTGTTTTTGATTACGTATTTATGGTGGACGACATGTCAAATATTTCAACTACTAAAGATATTTCATAATCTGGATTATAATTGAGTATAATTAAAGTTTCAAAATTAAAGTAACTATTTGAAGTCTTTGAACGTTGTCGGTATTCAAGTATTCGAAATCTGGTTAATATACGAAATATGGTCTTTGTCCCATTTCTAGTTTGTCTTGAATTTTATTGTCTGATTTGAATGCGGTCAGATTTGGCATATTTGAATATTCCGAATATTTAAATATTTTAAATATTAATTATTAAAGAAACACAAAATTCACGCGGTGTTGTTTGAGAATCTGTTTTTCACCACCCTTTACAAAATGAAGGTTTCTGAAGTGACGTAATATTTGAGTATTCGAATAGTTAAGGCACTTGAGTCTTCTTCTTCAGCCTTTTATATAATCCACTTCTACATATAGGCATTCCTTTTAATTTTCCATTTCTTTTTTTGCTATGCTAAACTCTGCCATTTTTTCCAGCCGCTTCCACTCTATCGCCCGCCCATCGTTTTAGAGGTCTTCCTACACTTCGTTTCGTAGTCTTGGGTCTCCAGTTAATTATAATGTTTGTCCAGTGGTCATGTGATTGTCTGGCAACGCCCAATTCCATTTATTGTTACTAATTATCTTTATTACATCTTCGACCCCAGTTTTATCTCTGACGTTTACTTTCAGTATTGTGTGCTCCATGCCTCGTTGTGCTACCCTCAATTTATTCGTCGAGTTCTTTGTCAATGTCATGGTTTCTAATCCATAACCTAATACCGGTGTGATACATTTGTTATATACTTTACGTTTTAGACCATTTGGGATATTTGACTTGAGTACGTATGAAAGTCGTCCGAAAGCTACACATCCTAGTTTTATTCTTCTGTTTATTTCTTTACCTTGATTTTCTTTTCTAAGTTTAATTGTGTATTTTAGGTGTATATACTCTGTAATCTTTTCTATCTGTTTTCCGTTTATTAGTATTTGTTCTTGATCTGGGCTTATAACCTTTGTTTTCGATGCGTTTTTTCTTGTTCGATTTTTTCCGACTCTACCACCAATTCCTCTAGCATATTCTGTAGTTCTTCTATATTATTTGCAATGAGAACTACATCGCCCGCGTATCTTAGATGGGTGAGTCTTTTGCGGTCTATATTAATTCCTCGATTATCCCATTGTAGATTATTAAAAAAATCTTCCGTTGGCAGGTTAAACAGCTTGGGTGAGATCGCATCTCCCTGCCTTACTCCTTATCCTTATCGGTGGAGATATTTTCTCTTACTTTGATAATCATGGTAGCGTTGTTGTAAATATTTTTAATTAAATTGGTGTAACGAGAATCTATCCTGGCGTTGTTCGTTGCGTTTATTATTGCTGTTATTTTTATAGAATTAAACGCCTTCTTGAGTCTACTCAGATAAAAATTGCACAAACTGAGATTTATACAAAATAAAATAAATACTTAAAATTGCCATAAGTGGGAGGTAGGTAATATTAAAGACAATTCGAATAAAAAAAATCTAAAAAGCACAATCCATATAGAAGTGTGAGAGTTCTACCCGTAAGTATTTAAATACCTTAAATATTGAGTATCTGAGATTTTGATTATAACGTCAATTTAAAAAATTCGAATACTTTGAACATTGTGATGCACCATTTGTAATTTTGCAATTTGTAATTTTCTTATCTGAAGTAGTTTGGGTTAGCAAGATTTTAATGAAACAGACAGTATTGATGTTATAATTAAAGGTGTAATACATTTTTAATGGTTAATGTTTTAAATTAAAAATTATTTCAGCTACATATTATATATATATATATATATATATATATATATATATATATATGTATATGTATGTATATATTATAGCGCTACAAGCCTTGTAGACCTTTGGCTTGGTGTACGATTTTTTGTCATTCCTTTCTCTGTCTTGCTTTTTCTTTCCATCTTGTGACTTTCAGTTGTCTTAGGTCCCTTTCAACTTCGTTCATCCATGTTGACCTTGGTCTTCCTCTTCTTCTGGATCCTTCAGACATCCTCGTCACATGTCCTATCCATCTCAGTCTCTTGGCTTTTATTTCTCCTATTAGGACCGGTTCGGCATACAATTCTCTTATTTCTCGATTTGTCCTTTCCCATGTGTCTTCTACTTTCTTTCCACCGTAGATTTTTCTTAATACTTTCCTTTCCCACACTCCTAGCCTGTTGATTTGCTTTTGACAGTGTCCGCACTTCACTCCCGTATAAAACTATTGGTCTTATTATGGTTTTATAAATTCGTACTTTTAACCTTCTCGACATTACTTTACTTTTAAGCACTTCAATTAGCCCAAACACACTTGTTTCCAATCATTATTCTTGCTTCTATCTCATTCGTTACTGTCGGTGTTTTTGTGATAACTGTTCCTAGATAGGCAAAATTTGCTACTTCAAATTTATACGTTTTTTCGCCTGTCCTTAATTCAAACCACTTATTTGTTTCAAAATCTTTGTACTCCATCTTATGCATTTTGTCTTCCGTTCATTTATTCTCAGACCCATTCTTTGGGCTGCTTTCTCCAAGCGCCTTATCACCTCCTCCAGTTCTGCTCTACTTCTTGTTAGCAGAGCAATGTCGTTTGCAAATGCTAAACATTGGTGTCTTTTATGATATATTAAGCTTGATCGATGTATGTCGCTTTCTCTAATAACCCTTTCTAGTGCTATAATAAATAGAACAGCCGAAAGTGGGTCTCCTTGCCTTAGTCCCATTTTAACTTCGAATCTCCTTGTTAACTCTCCTTCCACTTTTACTCTGTTTTCCGTTTTTGTTAATGTCATTTTCACTAGTCTAATTATTTTCCCTGATATGCCTGTTTCAGTCAGTGCCTACCAAACTTGATTTCGGTTAATGCTGTCATACGCTTGTTGGAAGTCTATAAATAACACATGTGTGTTATTCCATATTTGTTCTATTAGGCTGTGTATTATTCGATGTAATTCCTCTTCTCCATATTTTATTAATTCGGCCTGTATGTCATTGCCTCCTGGACTTTTCTTGTTTTTGAATTCCCTTATTACAGTTATTATTTCGTCTAGTTTGGGCGGTCTAACTTCTCGCCCAAGTTATTCTCTTGATTTGCATCTAATAATTCCTGATTGTTCTATATATCAGTATTGTCTCCTGAACTTTTGTTTAGTAATTCCTCAAGATACTGGGTCCATCTTTCCATTCTACCTTCATGTGATCCTATTAGATTTCCATCCTTATCCCGTTTGTCTTTATCTGCCATCCTCCTTTAACTCTTTTTATACCTTGATATAAATTTCTTATTTCTTTATTTCTAAAGTCCTTTTCTATTTCTTCGATCAGTTCTGCTTTGTATTCTCTCTTTTTTCTTCGGCATAGTCTTTTACATTCTTTCCTTAAGTCATTATATTTCTTTATATGTAGAAACTAACATACTTAGTCTTGCTTTCGTCCTTTCTACTAACTTTCCCTCGCATTCTTCATCGTACCATCTTTTTTCATCTCCTTGTTTTCTCTTGTAGTTTCTTTGTCGACTCTATAATTACTTTGTTTAATGATCCCCATAGATTCTCTATATTTTGCTCTATATTGATGTTTTCTGTTCCTATTTGTATTTTTTCTACATATTTGTTTCTTTCTTTTTCTTGCTGAAGGCTTGTGATTTTATTACTCTTTTTCCTGTGTTCGGATTCGCTTGTGCTGATTGGTATAATTTGTTTTAATTTTATCCTAACCATAAAATGGTCGGAATTTGCCTCCGAGCCTCTGCAACTTCTTATTTTTTGGATGCACCTTTCTCCCTTACTTTCTATCAACACATGATCGATTTGATTTGTATATCTATGGTCTGGTGATAACCATGTTCCCTTATGTATTTCTTTGATGTCGAAATACGTACTTTTTATATTCATGTTCCTTCCTCTAGCGAAATCAATTAATAATTACCCATTTTCGTTGGATTGCGTATGTTTGCTAAATTTTCCAATTGTGGGTTTATATACTTCTTCCCTCCCTATTTGGGCGTTTACATCCCCCAATACTAGTTTAAGATCATATTTTGGTATTTTGTTGTACTCCGTTTCTAACATTTCGTAGAATTCCTCTTTATCATCTATTTGGGCCGTTTCTGTTGGTACGTGCACATGTACAAGGGTTATATTTTGGTACCTTCCTTTAAGTCTTTAGATGCAGATTCTATCTGATACTGGTTTAAAGTTTAAAATTGCTTGTTTAAGTTTATTGCTTATTAAAAAACCTCTACCCAGCATTCTATTGTCTCCACCGCTGTTCAGAAATATGTATCTGCCACCCTCCGTTACTTCTTTTGTAATTTGTTTAGTTTCTTGCATTGCTAAGACATCCACTTTTTGTTTTGCATTTTCTTTTATTAACTTTTATAATGCGCCTTTTTCGTATGTTCCTCTAACATTCCACGTTGCCATAAACAATTTATGGGTTTTATTATCACACTTTACCGTTTTTTCAATATCGTCCTTGTTTTCTGTTTTTTGTCGGATATTTCTATATTTATTTGCCTTATAAGTTGCCATGTTAGTTATAATTACTTCCTGCCCCTTAATCGATACTCTTAGTTTTTTGTATTTCCTTGTGCATTAGCGTTTATTAATTTCTCTTTTACTGCATCCCAGTTCCATTGTTCTTTGTTCAAGAAAATTTTCTTGTATCCCACCTCTGCTTCCTTTCCTTTAGCTCTTTCCATTTTTGCTATTTTTATCAGATGTGCTTGTATTTTTCTTTCTTCTGTAGTTAGGTCATCTTTTTTGCCTTCATTACTTCCTTTTTTTCTTCCAGTTTTCGAGTTTGGCTATTACAAAGGGTTGAGGATATTTTAGACGTATTAATTCTGCTTCTTCTATTTTTGTGTTGACCTTGAGTCCCGCCTTTAGAAATTCTTCTACTCCTTCTTTAATTCGGTTTTCACGCAATGGCACGCCTTTCAGTACTACGCTATTTTTCTTTCCTTTCTTTTCTATACTTTGCAGCTTTTCCTCTAAGTTATTCATTTTTTCTCGTAATCTTGCGTTTTCCTCTTTTAATTGTTTAATTTCCTCTACATATACCTGTTGATCTTGTCTTATTCCCTTTACTTCCGTCATTAACTCTCTCATCATTTCTTTAATTTCTTCCATTTCATTGCCTTTTTTGGGTGTTTTTTTATCAGGAGTTCTTATAATCTTTTTACTACGATTAAAAATTTCTACTTCCGCTGCTCTCTTTCTTTTGGGGTCGTCAGTTGACGATCCTTCGCTGTCATAAATCATTTTAGCGCTGCCACGGGTTTATTTTTATTCCAGCTGTAATTATTTGCGGCACTTGGCCTTTGATAACCGCGTATCGGAATGCGCTTGCTTTGCGTTTTAGTGAAATCGTTCTCTGCTTCAAAATTCGCTCTTATGCCTTAATTTAGAGATTTCGCCTATTCTCTTTATTTCGATTCTAATCTGCTTATTACTCTAACCACTTTTAATTCGCTCGCGTGTTTTCATGCGATACACCCCAAATTTGTTGAGAAATTATATCGGCACTTCACTCACGCGTGCGTTCGCCTTCCCGTACCGTACCGAACTATAGCTACAAAATTATGTTTATCAAATAAAAGTATTTTCTATGTGGCATTTAGTTTCGTATTTCACAATACTACTCTACTTCTATCTTATTCTGCCCTATCTGTCATTTAAATACTTGTAATGACTATTTTTTAATCCAAAAAGTCTATTTGAGATTAGCTGCGAGTTTTCCTGTTGTTTTTATATTCAGCCTAGTCTAAAAATTCTTTGTGTGGAAGTTGTCTCTCAAAAACAAATTATAGCTTTCAATACTTAGAAGCAACAAAAAAGCTATAGGTTGAAGCAATAAGTTATATCAGCTTATAGAAATAGTTAAGAATACATGAAAAATCTTAGGAAATAATATTTCATTAAACTGAGTTTAACAAGTTTTTAGAAAATTTAGCAAGAACAAAATGGGACAAATGAATTATTTCCTATTGTCAATTTTTAAAAAAATGCTTTGATTCTTATAGTATTCTATCACAGTCTGGTTTATCCGAATTTGTATAACTAATTATTTGGATTGGGTTAATTAACAATTGTGCCATAAACTAATAAATTTTGTCATTTTAATCTTTAAAATAAATCCATGTCACAAATTTTATTTATACTTTGTCGATTAGTATAATAATAGGTCCTAAACAAACAGCTTTTGTTATCAAATAGAGAAATTTACGCCCACTGTTACTCGGGCGTCCCTTTAGTAATTGTAATAAATTTTATACCAAAAAAAGCTTTGATTATATCCGCCACTACTGTAACAAGTTTAACAAAAATTATATCAAATAAAAGCTTAACAAATTTCCTGGGTGTATCTTTCTCTGTATTTTTAAAAGAATTTATGTTAAAAGGTATAAATATATAGCATAATTAAAACTTATGCATTTTAATTTTTTTAAAAACAGTGTATATTGAAAAAATCAACTTTTTCTCAATTAGTTGAAATAATCCAAAATTTATTGTACGTAGAAATTTTTTTACATAATTATTAGTTCAAAAATTGGCAAACCAAATTAATCCTGTTATTCTATATGCCTGCTTTATACCGTATTTAAGTAAAATTGAATAAATTTGTATGTTATACTGTTTGATCATTATTAAGAAATATTGTACAAAATATATTACCGTTTATTGAAATTGCACTACTATTAAAAATAAATTATATTGATATGGAACTTTTATGTTAAATTAAGTATAGTATAATTAGGAACAATTGAATTTTGAGAACTATATATCTGTCTAAGATTAAGTTATATTGTTTCTTATATAAGGTCTGGGGGAAGTAGGGATATGATGTGTAAAATAGATATAAAAGTTTTCAGCCATTGAGATCAGGCACGTGTAACTTATACGATATAACAATGCCTCATCCTTGACAAAAGACACATTATCAACAAGTTAGCGAATTAAAAAGAGGAAATATTGTTGGTTTTTATGAAGAGGGCGCTTCTTCACGAAAAATCGGGCGAATGTCGCTTTATCAGTGCTGTGATGCAAATATAGAACCAGTAGCTCGAAGAAGGTACTCTTTCATGAAGATCGAAGCCTGGAGCAGAACGCAGAACACCCAACAGGGAGCTTACTGAGTGTGGCGTAACTCCAAGTGCTCTACCGCAACAGTGGTGGGCTATTATGCGGTACCGATTGTCTAGCTTCTCTTTTTCACGTCGATTACTTGCTATGGGAATAACATTGACTTCTTTGCAACGATAACTAAGATTACGATGGGCAATGGAACGGCGCCTGTGAACACATGAGTAGCATCAAAGTATCTTTTCTAATGAATCTACAAAGCATACATATATGATAATAGATCACTTTAAATCAGAGTTAGAGGTAACATTACCTCCTTTCCTACAGAGAGTTCTTAAGCAATCTTTGAACAATATACCACACGTGAGACGTACCACATTAAACTTCCTTAAACAAAACAGAGTGGGAACTCTCCCATGGCTGGCTTGATCACCTTACCCATCACTGATTAGAAATGTCTGAAATATTGTGCAAAAGGTATAAAAATATTCACTACCTCCAACGTATCTGGCTAAATTATGGCAGCATGTTAATAATTAATAGAATGTAGTTCATCACAGCACCATTCGCTCATTGTTTGATTCTATTCCAAGAAGAATTAAGGCGGTGACAAAAGTCGAGGTAGAGCTACATGTTATTGAATAAATGTAAATGTTTATAAGCAAATGATTTGCAAATTTAGTTATTTATTTGTGTTGCAATTTCAATAAACAGTAGCGCAATATTACAATCAATATAAATGGACAGTAATTAGTAAAACCAAAAACGGCATCATATTAAATACACAATTTATTATTTATTAAACCGCGCAAACTCAATACGATCAGAGAAAAATTACTAAAGCTACACCAAACTAGAAACGAAAACAGCGATTTATGGTTCTCGTTTTCTGCTCGGGCCAAATCACAAATTTATTTATCACAATAGTGTTGATTATCCGGACTAATTGGGGCCAAGTTTAACTCAAATAATAAATTTTTGACAAGAAAATTTAATAAGTTAGGAAAATTCTTAGTTTTCTTTGCTTGTTTAATTAGTTTTTGTGCATATCACGAGCTCTCCTAGCCTCCGTACGCTGTCGGGCTTAGTGAATATCTAAGCGGCAAGCTCAACTTTGCTGATAAAACTTCTCTATAAAAGCAAAGTTTAAAAATTTTCAGGCTTCACCTGCAAACGTGTGGCTGGGTTAACTTGTTCGCGCTTTTCGCTTTCGTGCTGGGCTCGGGCAACTGCTGCGCGCAGAAATACTTGGAGGCCAGAAGAACGCAGTCGAGAGAAAAAGTTTTGAGTGATAAAAGATGTTTTCCTGGCTAAAAAATAAATTTCAGGAATATTTAGGGAGTTGGTTTTCCAGGCATTGAATAACTTAATAAAATTGCAATTTACAGTTCTTATATGGCACCAAAACTTTGTTCATGTTCTTTATGCACGAAAAATAATTTTGCTATATTCAGTAGCTTAAACAAAAGACAACCGTCGCATCGACAAAATGGGTGTTTAGTTTAAAAAATTGAAAAATTTCCGTTAGTCATACAGGTGTGTCACATTTTGGTTGATATCTATATCATTTCCAATGAATGAAGGTGTTGTTAGCGACGAACTAAAAATTATGGATGGACTTTTGTTGTTAGTTTATTAAATGATAATGTACTATTGCAAAAAGTTTTTGCTGATCTATCAGAACTTTCAAAATATGTGTTGCAGAAGAAGTAAGATCTGTCTTTGCTTAAACGAAAAACTGCATTCTTCTTCAAAACATGGTTCAGTTGTAGATATAGCAGTGTCGGTCTTCGAGATTATCTAATCTAACATTTTTTGATTACTTTATTTGGTGGTATGTGAAGTGAAAAACGCTTCATAATCGTGGTGAAGTTAACCAAATTATCCACAATGCTACCCAAAACTTTCCCAACTTTGTGTAGAAATTTGTTAGATCAATT
The DNA here is from genome assembly GCA_036346155.1 of Sinelater perroti. Taxonomy (NCBI): domain Eukaryota; kingdom Metazoa; phylum Arthropoda; class Insecta; order Coleoptera; family Elateridae; genus Sinelater; species Sinelater perroti. The sequence continues at coordinate 8,764,667 of JARFIY010000013.1, read as the reverse complement.
CTTCGTGAAGCCAGTCTTTGTACTGCAGTCGGAGAAGATCATTTTAGACCAGCAAAATAAAGGTTTTATAATGAAAAGTATCAAACTACCACGCCTGACTATTTATAAAATAATGCAATTGGCGTAAGAGAACTAAATGTATTACTTTTAGTTGTGTTAGGAAACAACGCCTGTGGATCAAGATTTGTTTTAAACTTGAGAAAGTAATTTTTAGGTCTTACATAAATTTATAATTAAGTGAAAATTTTACAAAAAGTTTCAATCACAGTTGGTGTAGAAAGTAGAAAAACTATTTAACGACCTCTGAAATGTACTCAAAAAGTATTGCCACAACTGTTGAGTAATAAATAGTTTACCACAACATTAGCAATAATTTGAAGTTTATTTATTAGACCAAGAAGTTTTATCAAGATAAATTACATCTGCTAAAAATAATCAGCAGCGTATTTTTCTCATTTGGAGTTATTGTGCTCTTAACTTATATTAAGATTCGTATTTTATCAATGGCCAGTAAAAATGTATTATAAATATTTATCATTTTTTATACATAGTGATGCAAAAAACAAATAGTCGCTTCTTAACAGCTATTAATAGCATCAAATATTCAAATGAGCATTGATTTTGCAGATGGTGATAGCACACCATAATTTTGGTGTTCAGAGCTTTATTTTAAACTGAATGACTACATAAAAAACAGGATTAATTACGACTTCAAGGAGACAGACACCCTTAAAAAGTAAGAATTTGCTAAAATTTGCAAAATGTGTGGATAAAGGTGTATACTGTGAAAACGTTTTGGAAGAATGCATCTCAATCATCAAAGAACAAAGACTTGTTGTGGGTGTTGTCTTGACTGTAGGGAGGCGGTTTTACTCTCGAAAAGTAAGACGCCATCTTTTATTCAGCATCATTGGTTTGTTGTTTTTGCAAAATATGTGAATGAGGGCATATACTGAGAGAAAACTCTGGAAAAATATATCAGAATGATTACAGAATGGCTGGTTAGTAGATGTTAGTTTGACGCTTGAAAAATAAGTATTAGTAGGACATCTCCGATAAGGCATTATTGGTCTTTTGTTCTTTGCAAAAGTGTGTATTCCAATCAAACAAGATATTTTCTTAAATTTGATGGCTACAAAAAATATAATGTTGATTATTTATAACACTTTTAAGAAGAAAAAGATGCAAGTATATCAAAGACCCTGTGATTTGAAAAATAGTTAAGTTGTCAAAGAGAGTGGGTGTTGGTTTGATTGTAGAAAGGAGATTTTACGCGCAAGAAGTAATCAGTTAGTAAAATACCATCCCTAACAAAGTATTGCTGGCCCGTTGTCCTTCCCAAAATGCACGAATAAGGATGTATATATAGAGAAAATCTTCGAAAGTGTATTTAAACCATAAAACAATAACAACTCGCTAGTGGGTATTGGTTTGATTGTAGAGAAGACTTTATTCTCAAAAAGTAATCATTAGTAAAATACTACCTCCAACAAAGAATTATTGGCCCATTCTCCGCAAATGCATGGATGAGGCGGTATATATAGAGTTCCAAAAAGTGTATCATTTAGTAATATACCATATCGCGAAGCTTTATTAAGGAGACGACACGCACTCATCATCGAATGAACTGGAAGAATTGACCAGGACATAATTACAGGAAAATCTTCAATAAGGGACCTTGCCAAAAGAGAGCTGCAAAACTTCTTAATTTAAGTAGGCCACAGCTAAAGATAACCATAGGGATTTTTACAAGACATGCGACTGTAAAAGAACACCCCTGGAAAATTGGTAAATTCAATGGTGACCTTGCATGCAGACTTTGTAGCAAGGAACCAGAAACAGTTTTACACATCTTATGCAAGTGCGATGCGTTGTGCAGGAAAAGGCAACATACATTTGGGAGACCAATCCTGGAACCGGAAGACTTTCAAACACTCCCTGTATAGGACCTGTATCTGCTGATTCAGGGGACATCAATTACAGATTGGTTGTGAATTCACTTTATTAGGGTAATCACTATAAGCCATAGGCTGCAGTAAACATGGATCCATTAAGGAAGACATACCCTAAGCGCAAAAAATATACCATATATACCAACAAAGGATTATTGATCTATTGTTCTTTAAATAATCTATAGATGAAGATATATACAGAGAGAAAATCTCAGAAAGTGTATCCCAATCACCAAACCATAAGGACTTGTTAGTAGATGTTGTTTTGATTGTAGAGAGAAGGTTTTCCTTCAAAAAGTAATCAATTAGTAAAATATCATCTCCAACATTAGCGTTTTATTCTTTCTCAAAATGTATGAATGAGAATCTACACAAAGAAGTTCCGGATTTTTTTCCAATCGCTAAAGAGTAAAAACTCGTTAATGAGTGTTGATTTTAACAGAAAAGGTTCGTGCTTCATTAGATTTAGGCCAGTGTTGACTGTAATTTGAGTAAAAAAAACCCGAAAAGACTGATTGGTTTAAAGTTTCAAAGATTGGGTACACTAAACTTATAAGATATGGATGAGGAATTAAGAACGTAGTAGTTTTCTAAATCTCAAAATAATAATTGATGATGTTGCAATTACGCATCATTATAAACATTGACATAGTTTGCGTATACTAAATTGTATGTTTAAAGACAACGTTTCTATGAGCACTTCGATAAGATCGGTGAATTTTTGAATTTCGATATATTATATTTCTTTCATCAATCCAAAAACTTGTATGCCCTGTCTATTGTAAAGTTATTTGTAAATATTTACCATGATTTACAAAACTTGTGAAAGATCTTTTAAATTTGACAGCTTCGAAAGTTTGGTGAAGGTCAACCAGAAATATTTTTTTAAAGATTGTCAATATTAAAATCAATTTTCATCACCATAAAGATATATTCTTAAATTTGATGACTACGAAAAGACGTTGATTATTTGTAACATTTTTAAGAATACCGTGAGATTTGAAAAATTGTCAAAGAGAAATTCTAATGTTTCGTATTGTTTTATTTCGCACAAAACTAAAAATTTGGTCGCAAAAACTAAGCTGGAATGCCAACATGTTAGTTTGAATCTTATTAGCGTTTAATCTGACTTTCTGTTGGTGGTTGACGTATAAGCTGTGCTAAAAGGTACCGGGGAAATGGATTAAACTTTGAAAGGACGTTATCGCCTTTTGCACGGAGCACTGGCTATGAAGATGCCGATGAAAGCGATACGCTTTCGTCGATCTATTAATCAAACATTTTGGCTGTTAAGAATATTTAAATGTTTTCAAAAACCGTTTCGGCAAAACTTTATATTACTTTCTATAACTCGTTGGAATAAACGTCGAAGAGCGCGCGCAGTTGTAATTTGGCGAATCGAGCGGAAGAATCGTAACGAAGTCAGGGAAAGAGAAGTTCAGAAGAAGGTTTTATAAGGCGAGCCTAACAAATAAGACGATACGTGAGTTGGTAAACAAATTTAAAGCGCCGAATCAATAGATTATAAACTAGAAGTGGGCGATCGCGTATGTCTAATCATCGTAAATGGATACTCAGCATTACCTTGTCCACACAGATCCTGCTTTCTGTAGTAAACAATAACAAACTTCATTCCCCGTGTGTGAAAAGCCAACGTAAATAAAAGAACGAGAAATTGCGTTCCATCCCCTGAGGTAAGAAAGTCAGAAGTTGTGGACGTTATTTTTTAATGAAGCACTAATTAAAGGGTGAATTTGCCACGGGGTCTCAGTTTATTGGAACAAAATTGCTTTTTAATGAGATTGAATTTCTTGTCACTACGTTCACGTCGTTAGCCGAGATTGGATATGAAGCGACTGATTTTAATTGAATTTCTTGCCACCTATCCCAGAAAGATTACAAATCTGGAAATGGTTGTTCAAATGTTTCAGACTGCGTATTCCGGCCCACTTAAAGCTTTAACGAGAATGGGATAGACAGAAGTTGTACTTCCGCTCTGCTTATATGTTATGTTTGCTTACAGATTTTTAATTCTTGTTGCTCGTTGCAATTGTAGCATTTCACTCATTTCTGACACTTCTAAAGATTACTCGGTGTACGACATATAAAAATATGAATCAAGTATTGAGTTGTCCGGAAAATCCACACAATTTCGCTGGTAGGTGACGTCCAAGGATGTAAATTTCCGAGCGTTCGTGTAAGTGACATTTTGACGCATTTCTAATAGTAGTGGTTATTGTAAAGATTTCGGCATTCATTTTAAACCGCCATGGGCAGCCGGTTAAGGGAATTTTCTTTCAGATTGGGTTATAATTCAACTGAAAAAGCTCTTAATTTTCTAGGTGAACGCAACAAAGAGAATTTTGTATTAGAAGTGTGATAAATATTTGCAGTTGTCTTTTTAATTAATAACAAAGTGTATGTTACCATTTACTCTGTACCAAATACTCTGAATATAAATGATAGTAGAGTATTCAAGTACGTCAATTGTAAAAGTTTCTAAAGTAAGGTTTTGCTTAATAAAGACAAATAAAATTTTTCTTGAATTGTAATATTAGTTGAATACTTTAATATTTAAATATATCTAATAGTTATTTTGGTTTTAACACATCAATTGTCAAAAATTAAAATATTCTTTATTAGCACAAAACACACTGTCTACATTCTTTTTAAATTTTCTATTGACTGGAAAATTAGAATTATCTTATTATAAGTTTCTAATAGCGTAGCGCAATTCTTGTGGATTTTTTGACGTTATATTTGAGATCTTAAATGCTTATTGTATTTTGAGCTATTTGAGTATTTGGAAATACTATTCGCCCACTTCTAGAGATCTAAGTTTTAAACATAAAAGAGTAGAGAAAACTCATTTTATCCACAATTTCCTCGGAGAACGTTTAAAAGGCAGCCCATTTTTACAGCGAATTGTGCCGCGTGGCGAAAAGTGGATCGTTCGCGACACGGAAGCTCGGTCATGAGGTGAGCGAGGCAAACCGCCATTACTTGCTTTGTAGCTAGGATTACATCAAGATCGTGGATTGCGCCTGGTTGGACTAGGAAGGAATTGCACACTATGAGTCTGTCAGCAGACGGATCCATTAAAGAAATCTGTATCGGTCGCTTTTCACTTCAGCGATGTTTTGCCGCTCCATCGTATTCACGCGACATAGCATCCCCTGATTGCCACTTATTCCGCTCATTGCAAGATGTTCTTCGCTTTTTGCACTACTGAAAAACTGCCTGGACTGTTTCTAACCAAAATTAGGAAATTATTGCGAAACAAAATTATTTTGAAAAAAGTTAATTGGATTTTGATTTACAGCCCACGTAGATTTTTGGAGTGTATCGAAACTAATAAAGAAAATGCAAAAAATATTAAAAAAAATAATTAAAAAGTACAGTATCGGTTAAAAATATATCAATTTTGGCATTTCTTCTATAACTTTTTTGTGCTGATGATTTTTTCTTAAATTCTTGGACAATGTTTTGACATCTGTTCTGCAATTTTGGAAATAAAAATTTTGACCTTTTCAAAATTACCATTTTATTGTTGTTTCTTGCATATTTTAAATAATAACGATTGTGTTATATATGGGTAAGCAGTTTGGTTCTCGCAACATATTTTTAGATATCTAGAAGACGCCAATAGCCGTACTCAAGGTCGAACTCTCCATGAGCTTGTAGCACAGTTCAATCTCTACAAGTGCATTACTTTTTATTTCCTGAAGCGCTGGAGGATCCAAGGCCGGTTGTGCCAAAACTACTTTTCGACGGGAACATCATCCGCATGTCTTGCGACAACCCCCACCTTACGGCAGCCGACTTTTTTCGCCAATTCTGTGACTCCCTAGATTCTAAGCCATCTGTTCGTACTATCAGACGTCGTCTGCAGCAAGGTGGACTTAATGGACATTGTCCGGTCAAGAAACCGGAAAAGAACAGGAAGGCGCGCGTGGAGTGGGCGCAGGAATACAAGAACTGGATGAGAAAAGAGTGGGAAAATGTGCTTTGGAGTGACGCATGCAAGTACATGTTGTTCGGGACGGGCGGGCCCCCAATGCACTCGTTTCGATCCCAACTACCATATTTCCACGATAAAGCACAGAGACGGAAGTGTCATAGTTTGGGGTTGTGTTTTGATACGAGCCCTTCCAGGAAAATCTCCGGCATTATGGATCTCTATCTGTATGAGAATATCCTCGAGAACAAAATGGATACGTATGCCACGCGGAACATGGACAGAAGCTTCATTTGCCAACAGGACAATAATTCCAAACATCGTTTGAAGTACGTCTAGGTTTGTTCGCCGTCATGTGACTCTCCTCGACTGTTCTAGTCAACCGAGAGCCCCTGACCTGAGCTGGAACGTTGTCTACTTGGCAAAAATGCCAAGAATGCAGATCAGAAGTATGCCCAACTCAAGAAAAAATGGAAGAACATCTTCTCTCTGTTTTTTTTTGAAAAATCGACTGAAGAGCCGCGTGAAAAAAAGATTTTTTGAAAATTTTAGCGGAAAATACAAAGAGAAAAAAGTTATGGCAAAAATACTAAAGGTTGGTATATTTTTGACCGGTGAGCTTTAAAAAATAAAAAAATGATGTATAATATGATCTTATACCCTCAAAATGAGTAAAATCTACTACTCCAGTGTATATATTACAAATTTAACAATTTTTCTTAAACATATCATGATGGATGAGCAGTAGGCCAAAGTTGTGCGTAAGTGTTGGAAAACAATTCAACCCGATAATGACTCTGGGACTCAAATCCAGCAATCTAAAATAAAGCTTTTTTTTACTTTCGCATTAATATAAATTTATAACTCAAAAAATCTATATTGTACAGGAAATTTTATATGAAAACGAATCAAAATTGAGCATTTTTTAGAGGTATTATAGTAAGAAGATAGTTTTTGATGTTTGAAAAAACGTAAGAAGCAATAATACGCTATATTACTTGTATTTCATTTTTACCGCAAGATTCGTATATTTCAAGTTTGACAAGTAGAGCATTGCTCCTCTGCTCGGTGATACAGCGCGCGGGCGAGTCGAGTCTTGCTGCAAACCCATGGATGTATGAGACGTTGCAGTATGTAAATTGCAAATAGGCACAATAAACCCTTGGGGTTCCAGTGCCACTAAGTGCGCCCTAACGAAAAAAAGTTTAAGTTAAAGATATAAGGGTTATCAAAAAAGCACCAGTGAATTTTGTAATTGAATACATATTAGTTAAGGATTGACAGTTTTTTGTAATTCTTCTCATGGTTACAAAGAAAAAATCTTTAAATTTATGTTCCTAAATTTCTAGTCGATATTTACTCTATGAGCTTTAAGCTTAACTTGTTGAATCCGGAACGCTCATTATTAAGGGTGCTTAACTGGGGCAGTTGTGTCAGGAACGAAAAGATAAACGGTCGACTGTAATAAATGCACATTGATTTTTTATTCGCTCTATTTAGGCGAGCGCCGAGCGAGTTGCAAGGGTAATTAAGGCAAAGTGATGCTACTTACCCCCCGATGCTTCTGGAGCGGGCCGCGTAGTAGGGCTCCCACACGTTGTACGAGAACGGGTCTCTGTAGGTCGGGATTTCGTTGGTGACTTCGGCGGCTCGAGACTGTCGCTTGGAAAACCTCCACATGGCTTTGAGCTCTTCGCAGCTGGGCTCCGCGTTGATTCCATCTTTGCTGGCAACTTCGCCGGAGCCGCGGTACTCCTTCGCTCGGCTAACCGCAAAAGCTCTGCTTTGCGCGCACGCTACCCACCAAATAAATGTGCTCGCCACTAACAAATTTATGTTCATCTGAAATTGCATCTACTTATTACCACTCTGCCAAATTGAATTCGGCGAGAAAACATCGAAGTCGCGGAAACTTACAACGACAGTAGAGCTTTCAAGATTGCAATATAACTTTTAGTGTACAGAGCTTCAAATTTTATCGCCTACCGTGTGGTTGAATGCTGCATTTTAACGAGTAAGAGAGAAAAAATTTTTGACAAAAAATACGAGTGGTACTTAACATCGCTGCACACTGGCGAGGAGCTGAAGCGCATTCAACCACCGCCACACCATGCGTTCCTAGCTGAAATGTCTAACGTGCTTTGATTTTAGGGATGAATTGCTTTCCGCGCCCCAAACGCTGCAAATAAAAACCCGACATTTTCAATAACGCCAGTGTAACAGGTGTCTTTGACTTTTCGAGCTGTGCGAAAAATCCGGAGATTTCGATGCAGTCGTTAGTAACCCGACTATGTGCCTATACTTACTGAAGCTCTGCGTGGGTTTGAAATTATTCTTTTACTCTCACTTTTTTAGCTCAACAAGGGCGATAACACATAAGCCTAAATTGTGAAGGGCCCATGTACTCGAAACTAACCTGAAGCGCTTGAAACTCCCTGAATTCCTACACATCATTAAAGCGACGGCTTACATCTAACCACGTGGGCCAACAGGCAATCGTTCAGTTAGCGCTAACTTAAAACAAACAAAAGTTCGTAATATTACCTTGATGCGGTGCTTCTTTCGTGCGGTGCAGTGCAGACAACAAGTGAAATTTGAAACTAGAGTGCGATTTTGAGATGTGCAAAAGTAAAAGAAATCATGTTGCAATTTAATAAAAGTTTGCTAAAAACTTGTTCATATTCAGCGAAAGTAACAGTGAAGGTGCACTGTGCTTTGGTAACTTCTTGGTGCCGTTGGGTGACTGCATCAAGTGTGCCAGCGAGTTGAAGCCATTCTCAGTTCAAATACGTACACAAGTGATATGCCGCGCAGTAGGGAGTTACGGCTGCATATCAGGCAGGGTGGCGAAACACTGGCAGTTGGGCGAGCTTTCAGCTTGGAGCTTGAATTGGGGTTGCGCCAACAGGGGCAGCTGCTCCTGGGCAAGTATCTCGGTGCGCCCGCTCCCATCGCCCTTCTCTCTCAGTCGCCGCCTCCGGCCTCCTGCCGAATACCATCGTGTTACCTTACGTTTGCCCTTGCGTTCTGCATAATCCTTGCAACCTATTAGAGCTTCATTATCAGCTTTTCCCATATCCGGACAAATCCGACACAAAATGTACCATCGACGTCTTTTGCTGACGTTAAACCCCGCCGTCGGATCGGCTTGCATCCGATAATACGGACAACTTTTAACAACCCTCAGTCAGACTGCCGATTCCTGCTAACTCCCTGGGCTTAGCGCCCTTTGCGTCTTGATAGAGCTTACTGGGCCAGAACTCCGTAAAAATGCTTCAGTTCAGTTTAACTTTGCATGGTATTGCATTAAACTTATTCTGACTTGCAGGAGTAAGGGCGGTCAACCTAACAGGATCCTCTTCTAATCTTGCGGTAAATCTTCAATCATGAACTAATTTTAAAATAATATTCACATCAAGCCAAATAAGGCGACATACTGCATATGGTTAATTTCACAATTTCGCTTTCAGTTCTAGAAACTTCCAAACCATATCTACCATAGCTAATCTGTTCTACTATGTGGGCTGCACGATATCTATTGCGAAAAACAGAAAAATAAATGTTTAATGTTAAATGTTTTTCAGAATATTTTCTCTGACGGTCAATACATTGTAGCAAACGCTGGAACCAATTTTCATGGCATTTTTTCCATAGCGAATCAGGTATCTCCGAAACATGGGTTTTGAACGCATCAAGCGCTTCTTCCGGCCACGCAGTTTGTTCTTTACGTATGCGAACAAAAAGAAATCGTTAAAGGCCAAATCAGGATTGTACGGCGGATGACCTATCAATTCAAAGTTTTGAATACTCAAAAAGCCAGTTGTTTGCATCGATATGTGTGAGCTCGCAGTGTCATGGTGGAGAATGATCCGGCATCTCACGTTAGTTTTTCTTATTTCTCCGAAGACTCCTGGCAAGCAAACGGTTGCGTACTATTTATAATTGACCGTTTTACGATCTTCTAAAACCACAATTGCGTTATATTCAGTCTTTCCAAAAAAACAGACGACCATTTGCTTCGAAGTGCTTCGAGCATGAACGACTTTTATTGTGTTTGAATTATTTTGGATGATTTATAGAGTCGACTGCTGTTTACTTTCGGGCTCATATGCATAAATCCAAAATTTGTGACCTGTGACAATATTCTTGAGCATTTCTTTCAACCAACCGGCACGAGCCTTTTTTAAGCTGTCGTTAACTTATGCGAGATCCACGCACACACAGCTTTTTAACGTTTATATCGATCTGACAGGCACAGTTCTAACGTTTTCATTCCCTCCTCCATTCGTAGGAGGGATAGAAGTCTGTCCCTCCTAGTAGTCTCCTATCTTCACGGAATGTTTGAAGCAAATCTACTCAGTTGATTCCAACGCGTCGTGGAGGGTAGAATTCGCCACGCATATAATGGTTCGTAATATCTGTTTTTTATAGTACTTATTTTACTTATTTAATGACTGTATCACGCAAAATTTGTCGTTACTTTTCGGAAACATGCGAATGTTTTAGCCTGGCCAACCAGGCTCATTGCGCCCGAACATATATTTGCGTTGGTGTTTTCTCTCATATCTTCCAGGTTTTTTGCAAAAATGGCCCGAAAATTCTTCGATTTGTCTAAACCGAGTGATTGTGAAGAAGTAATGTGGTTGTTGGAAGAAGATGAGGACCACCCCGCAGTGAACAAGGATTTGGGGGAAGAGATGAGGCCGAAGAACGGAAAGGCGTAAGATGATGAGGAAACAGAAGATGAATACGAAACAGATCCAGGACCCAACTTTTTTTTGGAAAAAGATTAAACGACTAAGTGGACCGAAAATCTGCTCATGAGAAGTGTTCGTAGTCATAGGAAAAGCTAAAAACGCCCAAACTGGAGCCGATTGTTAGAATAATTTATTTACTGACAACATCTTGGACACGATCGTTTAATACATAAACCAGTATATGAAATTTATGAAGCACAAATTTTTCAGAGAGGGGGACATCGCATCCACAGATGTCATTAAATTAAGGGCTTTTATTGGCTTGTTGTACCTAGAAACGGTGACGGTGACGGCGTTGAAAAATTTGGCCTCATAATGAACATCAAGCGATTTAAGACCCTGATACGTTGCCTTCGTTTTGACGACCGTACTACCAGAGCAAAACGAAAAAAAATTGTCTTGCTCCAATTCGTGATGTGTTCGAAAAATTTGTGAAAAACTGTCAGAAGAGCTATAGGGAAAACGTCGACAAAAAGCTTTCAAGTTTCCGAGGAAGGTGTCCATTTAGGTAGTACATACCATCGAAACCGAGCAAGTACGGCATAAAATGTTATGCCCTTTTTATGCAAGAATGTTTTATACACTGAACATGGAAATTTATGCTGGGAAACAGTCTGAAAGTCCTTTTTGTGTTAGCAATAAGCCAAGTGAAGTGGTGAAAAGAATGGCTAAGCCCTTATTTAAATCTGGTCGTAATATCACTGTAGATAATTGGTTCACTCAAAGAGAAGAAGCTGTCCTATATCGGAACTGTGTAAAAAAATAAAAGATAGTTGCCCCAGCAATTTCTTTCGTCCAAAGGAAAAAACAATACATCAGCAAGTTTGGCTTCAGTGATGAGAAGACTTGGTGTTCTATGTCCCGAAAGCGAACAAGAACGTAATCCTGGTATCTTTCCTTCAAGATGACAATGCCATAGATCCTGAATCTGGAGAGTAAAAGAAGCCAGAGATGATCACGTTCTACAACTCTATCAAAAGCGGCGTTGATACTGCAGATCAAATGTGCGCTACGTAGAGCGTGAGCCGAAACGTCAAGCGTTGGCCATGGTCATATTTTTTACAATGCTAAATGTGAGTGGTATCAATTCTCAAGTGAACCATGTCGTAGAAGATGTTTCTTTAAAACGCTAGCTCACGAACTGGTGCTTGGAGAATTACACCGATGAAGTGTGAAGACAGTTGAAATCCCCACTAGCCTCCAAATGCGACTGAAAAGGTATCGTCCGATCAAAGATGTTTCAGAAAACTCAATCTCTCCAGCCCATAACAGACGTAGGTGCGCAACCTGCATCTCGGAGACGGGTTTCAGAAGGATGACAAATTATGAATGTCAAAATGTCATAACGCAATCTGCCTGGCATATGCAAATATGATCTGCGGAACGTGCTGTGCTATGTGCAAACGTCCCTCCTCTGCTAAACTTCAGCTGAATGACTTCGACTTCGAGTGAATCTCGCCTTCTGAACCCTGCACTGCAATGGGACATTTTTTTTTTTATCAAAGTACATTTAATTTGTTACCCGAACAATTTAAGTCATGTTTCCTGAACGACAAAATGCGTTTTTTGCAACAAATTTCGTTTTTTTTGTCTAAACATCCCCATGGAGGCTAGTGATTACTTTTAGGATACTAAAATTAAAATTAATGGGTATACATTGCGATTGTTTTGGCTATGCCTGTCAGGTGCATTGTTCCTGAATTCACCGGATCCAGTAATGCGCCCGACGGAAGGTTAAATGTATGCCTGAATTTTGCGATAAGAAGTCACATGACTATCTTGCTTTATTTGGTTCGCGCACGGCATTGCTGTTTGCTGGCACCACAACCGATTTTGAACGTACATCTTTAAATGTATCCACCAGTGAACTACGACCACGATTAAATCTATTGAACCAACGATATACAGTGGCTCCGTGTGGGGCTTCATCACTAAAAGCCAAAGTGAATTGATCGAGGCCCTATTGTTTAGATAATCCACATCGACAGTCGTAAAAAATCATGAGTTAATTCAACTTTTGGTTGAGAGAAAAATTTAACTTAATGACAACAAAACAAATAGCGTCCGTACGACAAGATGTTCCGAGTACGTATGCCGTCAAAAATGTCAAACTGTATGATGCAAAAGTCAGATCGCAAAGTTGCCAATTTGCAATAGACATCGTGCAGTCTACGTATTACTTATATCATTTGATTCATTGTAGGCTGATTTGTTATTTTTTTGCACGACTTGGACACATAAAATACGTTTTCTTATTTTGTACAGCTTTTTTTTACTATAATTTTCTACTTTTTTTTCTTATGAGGGTGTCTTGCTTGCTTTCAAGCTTTAGTGATTATTACAGTAGTAATACACTGAAATTCTTTGTAATCTGTAGTTGCCTAGAATAGACTCCGAGGTATTTTCTGATGTTACGTAGCTATGACATGCTTTTTTTCTGACCAACCTTTCTTTTTCAACTTTACCTTGGATAATAAGACGAATATCCCCAACATATATTCTGTATTTTCTAATTGTCTTTTCTAGGTTTTCGCCCCTATTTTCATTAACGAGGCTCCAGAGCATTGGCGAGATAATCAAATGAACATAACGATTATAAAATAGTCGAAGAAAAAAATATCTTCATAAGAACAAGCTTAACATCTCGCGAAAAGTAGGGAAAAACCACAATACATGCTAAAACTGGATGATGTCTTCCTTAGTAATTAATTTCGGAGATAAAAATGTTCTCGGTTTGGATTTTCGTGTGGGGACCACTAGAGAAAATAATTACAATTTGAGAATCAAAGAAAAACTGGTACATGGAATATTCGAACATTATAAAAATGTAATAAAAATGAGAATATTAAGCAAGAAATGGCACAAAACCAACTCAATAAGTAGGAAGGCTTAATTGATAGGCCGAATGAAGAACTGGTCCACCAGTTATTGGGTAATCAATTCGGCCATACGAAATGATCAAGCTGGTGTTAGTTATTATGACAAAATAAATGGGGAAAAAATAAAGAAATATATTTTTGAAAGTGAACAAGTAATTATGGTAAAACTAGCAATTTATGAGCAAATAGAAGAAATTATAAAGTATATCAAAGGTGACGAAAATATGGTTCTAATAGGGGATTGGAACGCTATTGTAGAAGAAGGTTTGAAGGTTTAAGGCGCAGAAACGAAAGGTAAAACCGCCTTATTTAATTTTGTGCTAATCATAATTTAGTGACAACTAATACAATTTGCAAATATCCCCTTAAAAGATATACGTGAAAGATATCAGGTAACATCAGAAGATACCAAATTGACTATATAATAGTACAAGGTGATTAATAATATGTGTTGAAAAGTATTTGCTTATAACTTCTCACGTAGCGGACCGATTTTTAAAATAAAAAAGTTTTATTTAATGTAGTCTAAAGTTTAGTTTCACAAGTTTTCAAAATGTAAACCTTGACTAGCAACAAGATAGTACAGCCTACTTTCAAAAGCTTCATTTACTACTTAAAAGATGTTCTTTCCAATGACCAAAACTTAATTTTTTTGGCTATTTTGAAATCTTTGAATGTCTTTTGTAGACCCGATCCTTTAGGTATAGTCAAAAAAAGTCAGATTTATGTTGGAGGAATATAGTGGTCAATTAATTCCATCACAATATTATCCAGAAGTGTGGAAAAAACCTCCGGAGTGTGATGAGACCTGGCACCGTCTCGCGTAAACCAGTAACCGTTGAGCATTTTGGCTCTCTTTGCTCCTCGTGGAAACTCTTATTTGAACATCCAGCGATAATTTTCACGGTTCATATTGCCTCCAAGAAAATATGTTCCGAGAATTTCTCAGAAAGGCTTTTCAATTGCAATGTGAGAATTTTTGGTACCCCAGTGGCACATGCTTTGCCTGTTAATAAAACCTTGCAAATAAAAATGTTTCAATCATCAATTGGTCAAATCAAATTCTTCTCTTGGTATCGTGCGGCTTCAGCGGCTGATGGACTCGAATCTTGTACGAAAATATTTTTAAAAGTTTTGTCAGGATAGTTTGGACGCTCGTATAGTTGATCCCCGCTTGTTGAGCTGCTCGCCGAATCGACAAACCTGGCCGACTTCGGAAGGATATCCAACCTTTTCGATATTTTGTAACGTCCGGCGAGATGTCTCAAAGCTCTAAATCGGCCTAAAAGTAGTGAGAAACATTTTCATAAACTGTTGTACGTTTCTATTCCGAAAGTTCAATTACTCCTTCTCACCTTTTTTATCGTCCTTTCAAAATTTCTGTCTTTGCCTAAGGGAGACTCTTTAAAAGCCCGTCGGACTATAACACAACCTTTTCAAAATTCGTAAAATTTCTTTACAATAAACAGCTTTTCTTTGAAGGTTAAAGATTTTATGTATACAGTTAGATAGTTACGCAATCAATGGTTTGCTACAAAACCCCAATTGCTGGGGCATTCAAAAAAAATATAACTAATGCAGTAGATGGATTACAAACATGATCGTAATTATAATCAAAGAATCTGTGTAGCAAATAGAGGTAAATTTTTAATCAGATCATTCTTTATTTTGTTCTTTCCAGAAGTTTTATTTTTCTTTAAATTTTCAATTGTTTCCTCTAGTTCTTCCATCGCTAGTTGGGCCGGCATCTTTGAGTCTCTGATTATTGTTGACTATTTTTTCTTACCCTTCGCTTTCATACATATATTTGTAATTTTTAGTAGCTTTTTTATCAATTTTTGTTTATCTCTTATTTCTTTCCCTTCTGTTCCTATTTTTATTATACATGGTCTTCCGCTGCTTAGATCTTTGTTTACTTTTTTTGTGGAGTCCGTATCAGTTATTATCTCTTATATCTTTTCTTTTCGTATTTGCAAAGATTGTTTCTAATTTTCCTTTTTGTTATTTTATTTAATTTACTATATTGTTTCTTGTCCTTTCAATTTTGTCTTCTGCGAATTAGTTTTTCGTATATTCTGTTACATTTTCTTTATTTTTTATTTCGCGTTTTATCATGCATTCAGTTTTAGTCTTTATAATTACGTTTTCTAAGCTGTCATATATTTGTTGTACTTCTAAAATACGATATGTAAGTATCTTTTGTTTTGTGAGATTCATAACTAATTCTGTAAATTTTTCTGCATTTATTATCCTTTGTTAAAATGTTCTGTTATATATTTTTATTATGTTTCAACTTACATTATTTTTATGAAGTATTGCTGCTGCCCTTACTAGCCTGTGATCCGTACTTAGTGCAAACTTCTGTTTCTGTTACCATCTGTTTGTTATTTGTTAAAATGTAGTCTATTTTGTTTTTATATCTTCCGTTGGGTACTTTCTAAATCCATCTTCTTTCTAGACTTGCCTTATAGAAGGCATTCATTATAGATAACTTATGTTTTATTAATTTCTTTTCCTCTATCTTTTTCCTTTGCCATATTTTTCCGCAGTCTGTCCATCTTCCAACTTATTTCTTTACTTTTCTTTACTATTAAAATCGCATATAATTATTACATATTTGTTTTGAATCATTACCTATTCTATTGCTTCTTCTAATTTTTCGTAAAAGTTTTCTAGTTCCCTTCTGAAGCTGTTTCTATGGGTGCATATATTTGAAATATTGCTGGTTTTTTATATTTATTAAATTTTAGGCGTAATGTTGCACCAAATAGACTTTTATTTCTTCTATATGCATAGCTATTCATCTGTTTATATAAAATTTTATACGATATATTTTTTTTTGTAGTGCCAAATCACGTTTCTTGCTTTTGCAATTTTTATCAATTCTAATTCAAATAGTCTTTCCTCCATTTTCAATGTTATTACGTTTGTATAAATTTTTAGTTTTCTTTTTGTATTTTATTTTGTATGTTTGTCTGGTTTGTTATGTTCGTTCTATTTGTTTTGTGGGGTTATTTGGTTATCTGGGGAGTGCGAATTTAAAGAACTTCTTTCTAATAACTATGTCCTTGTGTGTTGTTTGTACAAAGATTTCGTGTCTACTTTTGTTTTTGCTTTTTATTTTTTTTATTTTTATCAACGAACTTAAAAAGTTCGTTACTGAATTCTATGTCTGTCGGTCTGTCTGTCGCTGTCACAAAATTATGGATTTTTTAAAATTTTAAAATGGATTCTTATAGGAAAGTTTACGCTGATTTCAAAATCGAAATCAAAAAGTTTCTATCTCGAATAGTATTCGAGATATTCGACTTCGAATTTCGGGAAAATTTCGACATTGCGATTTTATGAGTAATTCTTAAAGAAAATTTTATGCTGATTTCAATAATAAAATCGAAAAAATTCTATGTCGAATAGTTTTCGAGATATTCGACTTTGAATTTCGGAAAAAATTTCGATATTACGATTTTAAATGTGATTCTTATAGGAAATTTTACGCTGAATTCGAAAATGAAGTGGAAAAAATTCTATGTCGAATAATTTTCGAGATATTCGATTTCGAATTTTCCCGAAATGTTTTTTTTATTATAATAAACTTTATTCGTTGCATGTGTTGTCAAAAGTATATCATGATCTGTATATTTCGATTGTTATTTTTAGGATCTGGGTTATAAATGTTTGTGTACACTTTTTCCCCTTTTCCGTTCCTTCTTACCCTTCTCGACTTATTCTTTGTTTCGGATTTGTTTTTTAATTAAGAGTTTGAGGGTTACTATAGATAGAACAAATCCTTTTTTATTCTTTTAACTATTGCATCCTTTATTTTATTTTGTTATATTTATTTCGTTTGTTTTTACGCCATTAACTTCAGTTTTTTCTCCTTGTTTTTTGATTTTAATTCTTTTACACTCTTTTTTGTCTTTATTTCTGTGAATTATGAGTTTATTATATTTAATCACTGCATAGTAATTCTGATCTCTTTCTTTTCTTAATTTTACTAACGGTGCTTTCCTTTGTTAAATTCATAAATTTTGTTCCTTTGTATTTAGACTATATATCGCTATATTCAGTTTCCGTATTTTTTTATATGTTCAATCAGTTTTTCTTCTTTTTTCTATTTTTTCTTCAACTCTTAACAATTATTGCTTTATCCATTTCTAATAAATGTTTTTATTGACTGCTTGTATATCGCTTTAAGTTCTTTTTTAAAGAATTAAGAGTTTTTATAAAGTCTCCATTTATTTCTTAGGCTGGTTTAAATTTGTTGGTTATGTTTAGAAGCATGTATTAAGTATCCTGTGTTGTATAAAAGATTTTATTTTAAGGGGTTTTCTTCTGTTTTATTACTTTTTTCAGCTTAACCTCACTATATAATCATTTAGATTTTCAGTGTTAATATTTTTGATTCAGCTTTAATTTATTACTGAATGTAATCAGCCAACTTCTTATCTCAGTTATTATTTAGTTTTATCCACTTTATTTATGGTATAACACATCCACGTACATCAATAATGCCTGTAGTAATCAGGCATGCAAACCAATAGAAACATTTTTCAGCGAGTAAAAAAACAGGTATTAAAGGGAACAAACATTCTTTTTAAACCTAATGAAATTGCTGAGAAATGGAAAACATATTTAAACAATTGTACATTTGTAACAGAAAAGATGAAGTTGATTTAGATATCTGATAGATAATGACGATCTCTATAAGATAAGCAGTATAAGATTTAAAGCCAAATAGAGCACCATATATAGATCAAATGCCATTTGTAGTTACAAAAACTATAGATGAAGACATCACAAAAAATTTTATCTTTAACTCTATTTGACTCAACTTATTTTGAAGTAGTTTTTGCGCATTTACAAGTGTAGAGGTAGTTATATTTTAATCCACTACAAGATCTATATAGCAGATAAAGACTTGGTCCTAGAATGCTGTCTTGTGGTAAGCCCGCTCTCATTGGGTAAAGTGTTGTTATTTCGTTTTCGTATCTCAGATTTTCCTGTAAGTAGAATTTAAGGACGTTATACATAGCTTCTAGTATTGTCAATGACCTGATACACTGGCTTTGTGGTTGAGTGTTGCCTTTGGAAACGGAATTGATATTCTGGAGTAAGATTTTTCTTAGTTTTTCCAATATTTTTAATATTATTGACAAAAGGCTTATTGTCCGGTACGAAGTGGGATCGTTGGGTGGTTTTCCTGGCTTCTGAATTAATATCACTTCCGCTACCTTTTAGTGCGTGGGGAAGTATTTTAATTTCAAAATTGCATTAAACAGTTGAGCTATACTACATACAGGGTTGTATCCAGAAGTAGTAGGACTGTTTTTTTTCCGCGCGCGCGGAGCGATGGAGGGGGGTCTGCAAGGCCGGATGTTATGGAGGGGAGCCTTGGGAACAGGTTTCGACCTGGGGCAGTTGCCTGCGTGCGTTAGTTCAGTGTGGATCACTGTTGTGACGCCTTGTCGTCAGTTGCGACGGAGCGAAATTTGGAGCAGCGGTACGCCATCAAGTGCTTACGCAGACCTACAAGAAGGATACCATGAGCCGTTCCTCGATATTTGAGTTGCACAAGTTGTTTCGGGAGGGGAGGGAGCACGTCAAGGACGACCAACGCGCCGGGCGTCTGTCAACCTCGCGAACGGACGACAATGTGCTGAAAGTTAAGCAACTTTTGAACTCTGACCGACGGTTGGGCATTAAATTAATTAGTGATGAACTGAATCTTTCGTACGGGACAGTCCAATGCATCATCACAGAGGATTTGTCGATGAGAAAAGTGTGCGTGAAAATGGTGCCGTGCCACGGCGCGATGAATTGTGAGGGGTCTCCTGGCCAAATTCGGCGTTTCCACGTTGCCTCCCCCCTCCCCCCCTTCAGCCCTGAAGTGGCACCGCCGGACTTCTTCCTGTTCCCCCGGATCAAGAGGCAGCTAAAGGGGCATCGTTTCGACTCGGTGGAAGTAGTCCAAGCGGCAGCGACGAGGGCGCTGAACAGCATCCCGGAGGATGACTTCCAGAAGGCCTTCGCGACCTGGAAGGCTCGCTACCAGAAGTGTGTGGATGCCCAAGGATCCTATTTTGAAGAGTATTAAGTCGATGTACCAAAATGTTTAATACATTTTTTTTTTAAAAAATCAGTCCTACTTTTGGATACTACCCTGTAGGTGCCTTTCTTAAACCTAGTTCATTTTCAATGCTGTTTCCTGCGTCTGTTGTGATGTGTTGCACTAGTTTACTAAGCTGATGCAATTGTTGAAAGTATGTATTGAATTCTATGTTCACATTTTCATATGAAGGCAGTAACTGAAAGACTCTCCTTAGGTATTCAGAAAAACTTGTTTTACTTCGACTTGTTTTAGACAATTCTTTATTTGGGTTTGGCTTTCTAATAGTTTACTGCAACACATAATTGGGATCAGCTATTGGTGTAAGATTTTCTAAATATTCTTTAAAGGACTCATTTTAGGTTCGGTTAGTAGTTCTTTTAATTGTTTGGCTGCCATGCTGTGGTTTGTTTTGTCTTTTAGGTGTTGTGATTGTTGTCAGATTTTTTTGTTTTTTCTCATTAACTTACTCACAATGTTTAGAAGATTTTTTATTTTTTTATTTGGGTTAGCGCCTCCCATTTTAATTCAAGCTCTTTACTTGTTTTTAGTGATATTTTAAGGTTGATGTCGTCTTCCACTATTTATTTAAAGAGTCCCCTATCAGTTTTATGATTATGTAGTCGTAATGGTTGTTTTTTATGTTGCAACGTAGAATAAGTGGTCGTTATTAAACACCTATGACCCCCATTCGATTAAATGACTAGATACCCTTTTACAAACCTTCATTTACAAAGAAGTCCAACTAGTCGGTCAATTTGTTTAAGTTTGTTGGTCGGTAAATTGGTTTGTATGAGTGTGTTTCAAGTGAAGTTTTTGCATAGTTTTATAAAATACTTTTTCTTTTCCGTGAGTCGTAATTTTCAGTTTGTATTCTTTGGGTTGTAGTCAGCTCCTGTTAGAAATTTGTTTTCCAGTTGATTGAAATAATTTACAAATGTTTGTTTATTTGCTGGACAGTTGTTTGGAAAATAGGTTGCAGGTATTGCAATTTATATTTTAATTAACAGTTGATTTGTAATTCCTTACCGAATGATGATTACCGTTCCAGCTTTGGATCTCCTTTCAGTTAAGTGTGATTCCGATGTTAATAAAATATTTAATTTGTTGAGCACTAAAAATTTTCTATTTCATATTTGTGATTTATGTATTGTTGACATTCCACAACTCTATTTTAAATAGCTGAGTCATTATTTTTTGATTTAATGATTACGTCTTCTCTTAGTTTTTTGATTTCTTCAGTCAGTTTGATCGATTATAAGTTGCTGTAGATATATATTTATTATGTTATGATGTGGTGATTTGGAAATTGTTGATTTTGTTGAGGATTTATATTGAACTTTGTAATAGTCATCTAGCTATAGGTTGAGCATACGATCTTGTTTCTCATGTGATTGGTACAATATTTACATTTTGTTGAGTTTCCGCCTTTTGCAGCAGTACCAGAGTCTATTTCTCGTACTGGTGTTTTTACCTAAGAAGCTGCCATACTCGTTTTATTATGTTAAGAATAATTTAAGATTATTTATAATTTACAGAATGTACGAAACCACAAAGTGTGTATTTTGCTGGCTCTTTATCCTTCAGTTGCGTTCAGTGGCAACTTATGTAAGTATTTCCATCATTTGTATTTCTTTTTTTTCAGTGTCAAAAAATTTAAAATTTTTTGATTGAGGGTGATAAGGCAATAAATTTTATGCGTGCTGATCTATGATTTTACTGTTTCTGGTCGTAATTGTTAAATCTAAAACTTCATTAGCAACTAGTATTAGTATGGACTCCAAAATATTTCAAATGAAACTTTAAATGGCAAAGTACGGCTGCATTTTTTTTATTATTACTTGAACCTTATTTACGGCTTACTACAGACCCTTGAAGCGAAAAATTAATGGTCACTGTAATGGATGACTATTAAAATTTTTAGCTGGGAGATTAATATGGCTGCAGTTTGTGTAATTACTTTACCGTTCAAATTACACACATTTTCCAGTGACGGAACTTTACTACGAGACTAAAATTTGGCCGTTCGCTTACTCGAACTCTTTGTAGAGTTTACGACACGACTTGCTGAATGAAGAGCACCTATTGAATAATATTAAGCTTCCCTTTCATTAACAGGGAAACCATGTAGGTGCAAGAAGGGATGAAACAAGATTTAGGTTATTAAAGAGCTTACGAACATGACATTTGTCAGCTTATATAAACATTAAGGTTTTGATATAAATACTCTTCTTTAAGTTTATACGTTTTAGCATGTTATATTTTTGATTTAACGTCAAGTAATATTATAATAAAATATTGATTGGCATTTTTATGTATCATGGTTATTCAAATGAAAACGAGATAAAAGATGCCGTAAAATGCACAAATGAGTTTAAACGGTAGTTTTTGGTAAAATTTCAATTTGAAATATTAATAGTTTGGATTAAGAATAATAAAATTTGAGAAGAAAGCACTTGCTAATAAATTTAAAATTAGTGTTGGATGTACTATAGAAAGGTTGCGAACAGCAAATGTTTATTTACCTAAATCTTAATTTACAGCTCTTAAGAGACAAAAAACAAACCTTCGTGGAGTGAAAAATTGAGTATCTTCAGCAAATGACAAAATATTGCCTGCAACGATCTGATCCAGATCAACAGCTAGCCGGGTTACGTCAACAACTAACCCGCTAACGTCAACAAGCCTCTTCACTATTATCTCTACCACAGGCGTACGAATATAAAATAGAAAGCGCATAAGACAGTAGCTTAATTTTAGAATTTTTTTTCTGAAGATATCTTCCGCATGGACGAAACCTTAAGAGTTTACAAACTGGGACCATACCCTAACAGCCCAAGAACGAGCAATATGATGCATCTTGCACATGGATATTCAAGTTCCCTGGTGCATAATTTATTAACTCATACACATAACCTTCCATAAGAAAATATCAGATATTAGAAAACCTGATTATCTTATATAGACTAGTTAAGATAACAGTTAAAGAAATATTTAGTCTAGACTCAATCCTAAACTGATTCAAGCTGATCTCTTCTCTTTTGTTGTAATAATCGTCTAGCTTTAAAACAATAGTCGGTCGCACTTTGTGTCGAAACCACTGTGCAAACGCGACATGTCGTGGGTGATCACCCGGCTGCAATAACTGAACTGTCTGAAGATGAAAGGGATGTAAGGCTTTGCCCTGCACTACGCGATGGAGTTCCGGTGGCAGCGGCAAGCGCCCGTACACTGGTACCGGGATTTCAGTCCACACCATTCAACAGACACTCTTCGAATATGCGTGTTCGTGCTGTTCGCTGCCGCCCAGTATCCTGCATCGTGGCTTCCGCAAGGTCCTGATGTACTCGAACGAACGTTTGATGATTTGGTAGGCGCCTCGCTGGATATCTTTCCCGATACAACCGAAGAGCAGCGCGTCCATTTCCATCGGCTAGGCCGTAGATAAAGTGGATGTCCGTCAACTCGGCGTTTGTGAAACGGTTCATGTTGATCGCACGCAGTCGGCGTTTACAATGAGGAAGCCATACGTGACGACCTTGAAAGCTCGCGTACAGCGCCACCTATTGATCTTCGCCCATGCTTTCCTATGTAATTAGGGTTCCCAACGATGTTATCTCTAATTTTATACACGAAGTTCTGGGACATCCTGTATGTTTGACTAAATATATATATATATATATATATATATATATATATATATATATATATATATATATATCAAAAGAATATAAGTAAAGTACATCAATAGAGGAACAGAAAATATAATAAGTTGTGTAGTTAGTTACAGGGTACTCCAAAAATTGTACTCTTTAAATAATAATAAATGTATTATTTATTTACTTCGAAGCAATCATTTGAATAGTATCTGAAAAATATATAATATATATTAAAGTTACAGTATTTCTATTCAAAAGTGTTTGAAACGGTCAGGCTACGTTTAAGTTAAATGGCTTAATTAATCACCACAGTTGCACCTGATGGGCCCCTCAAAATTCCTATTTTACTATGAAGCAACATTTGCACTAGCCAGGATTTACAGTGTAGTGTAGAATATTAGCATTGGCCATGAAATGATCAAACTGTTGCTGGCGAACAATACTGAATTACCTCTGTGTTCTACAGACCTCCCTTCAAGACTTTTTATGGGGATACCTCAAAGATAAAGTTTACTGCAAAAAATCAGAAATAATCGATGAGTTGAAAGAGGAGATTGCAAGACAATGTCTCGCAGTTCCAAATGAAGTGCTTCGTAACGCTGTAGAACTAAATGCCCGTGTTATCGGCCATGTTTGTAAAGAGGCTAGTTTGGATATTTGTAAACACGAATTTATTATGTTTATTTATTTGTTCTAAGTCAGTAAACATGAGATTGATTGGTATTTAAAGAGCAAATGTATTTTTTAGGACACACTATATGGGGGTAAGTTGACGAGGTATAATAAAAATTAATTGAAAAAGTATATTTTTAATTGTAGTTAAGAAAAAGATAAGAATTAAAAAATTAAACTTTTTTGAAATAGAGCCAGTACGGCGCAATTAGTTACGACATTAGCTAGTTTAGAATAATTTGAAATTTTTTATTTTACAGAACACAATGAAAAATTACCTTAAAGTCATGTATAATCCTCTCAGGAAAGACGATGGTTAGTATTTAGACGATTGACTTCTAGGCCAATTTTGCGTATGTTGCGTCAAATAAGTCTCCAGATTGATAACCGTAGAAGATATATTAATTTTTCAGAACGACACAATTATGTTACTTTATTTTATATATAAGATAATTTGACATACGTGTGGAACATAACAATAATCGGATATCAAACGTCTTGTGCCCTCATAACTTGAATATTATTTATGCTACTACTCGCCATTTATTTGCCTTTTTTTAGAGTAAGTCTTTTTATATTGCAACCTTGCGAAGTTTTCGGCTAATATTGGAATTGTCGCTATTCTTGCCGTCGCCCTCGAGGTGAGAGCATTCTAGCAGAAGGGTAAATAAGTTTCGAGCGTTTCAAGAAGACTCCTGAACAGATTCATGATGTATAAGTAGCACTCAGCGGAACAGTAACGGGAAGTAAACTGTTCTACAGACTAACAAATGTTAATAAATGATTCAGTTTTTGAAAATATATTAAATAAGCGGTTATAAATAAATTTAAGTTTTAATTGTTACAATTGATGTTAGGTGTAGAGTAAACCTCTTCCAAATGAGCATGGCTGTAATGAATTTCAAAGCGTTTAACAATTTGTCTATAACTTTCTTGCTCGTTAATCGGCACAGTTTGTAGTATACCAAGAGCATTGTCACGAAGAATAATAATTAAAGCAGTCGCCTTTTCAGTTTCTGACCATTCATTCGCTCTAGGCGTCGGCTCAAACCATTTTTCATAATTTGTCCAAGGACACTTATCGTCAAACGTTGGGGGCTGGACTTTAGTCATATCGGCGCTTAAAAATAACCTTTGGCCTTGTTGGCTTTTTTAACTGCTCTTGTTAGACTCATTAGGAAACACGACTAGAAGTGATCTTGATCGATTTTTTAATTTTTAATTTATTCTGCGACTTTATTTTTTTTTCCAGGCCAACTATTTTGTTATCAATTGTGTCTATGTTTGAGTTTAAATCTACTTTTAACGTTCAGCACGCCGCTCTTATAAAACAATTCGCCCGCAATTTTAAAATGGAAATTTTCTGGATCCTCATCAGTGTCCAATAAGGGTTGCTTAAAATGAAGTTGCAATGTAGCTTTAGTTCCAGAAATTTTTAGATATTTTTCCTCCACTTTACGTTTGAGGTCGGCAACTTTAAGGTTGAAAAGTCTCACTTTTTTGCCGCTAAGTTTCACTATTATTTTGTTATTTTTTAGTTATTATTTAATTGTTTTTACTTTTAAGAGTACAAATATTCCAACAGTTTTAGTCAAACTTTGGTGAAGCATATTTTTGTTTTAAAATTTTCTTTGTATTGGCAAACTTAAGAGCGTTTTAGACTTCTTTTTAGGTAATTATGTTTCTTTTGTTTTTTAGCTCGTTCTTAACATTTTTTCCCTTAAGACATTTATTTGGAATCTGCTACAATAGCAATAAGCAAATCAGATAAATACAGAAATGTAACATTGAACTAAAATTAACATGTGAGAGAACGTCCAGTGACGCCCCTCGTTGTAATTAACTTATTAAATAATTACAATGGATACCTACTACCTAAGTTAAATTAGTACCATGTGGGAAGATCTAGCGGTTTAACGCGTTTTAGTCTGCGCACATCAGCACTACTGTTGAATAAGTTTAACGCCAACGGATTTGGGTGTGCTGCTAATCTCTGAATATATTTTGCACTGCACTGAACGATTTCTTCTTTCACTGTTGGCACTTTCAAGTCTTTAAGTATTTCTTTATTAGGAACAAAGTAGGGTGCGTTGGTAATTATATGGAGCGTTTTAGCTTGGACAAGTTCCAGGATTTCTATATTAGAGTGCGATGCCGTAATCCATAACTGGATGCCGTAGCTCCATATTGGTTTTAGCACACATTTGTGTTTAGAGTTGAAATGTTTCCTCTTTGTCCAAATGTGTGTTCTCCAATTTAGTCGTTTGCAAGGTGCGTACCAAGATACTTAACACAATCTGCTTGGGAAAGAAGAGTACCTTCCATATTAATGTTCGGCGTGGTGCGATGGCGTTTAGTAAAAGTAATTTGCAAGGTTTTGGAACAGTTAAGTTTAAAGCGCCATTTTTTAAACCATTCACAAACGTCATCGAGGTTTTGTTGGAAGATTTGTTCAGCGATGTCAGGGTCATGATGTGTTACAAAAATTGACGGGTCATCAGCATATATTGCAGTAATTGCATTGGGATTTGTGGGTATATCGACTGTATATAGGACATACAGGATTGGTACCACAACGTTTCGTTAGGGAATTAATGGGACAAAGATGTGAGATTGCTTCTCTGAACTTGACTTGAAAGTACCGTTCTTCTAGATATGATTTAATGATCAAATAGTATGGATGTGACAGGATCTGCTTTAGTTTAAATAATAGTTCTTCATCCCAGACCTTGTAGAAGGCCTGGCTGACGTCAAGGAAAATGGATGAGCAGTAGTTTTGTCTTCGAATGCTGCGTTAATAGCATCTACTATCCTATGTACCTGTTCAACGGTGGAGTGTCGACTTCTGAACCTAAACTGGTGATCAGGAATCAGATTTTTGTTGTCAAGGATGGGATAAAGCCGTTTCAGTAGAAGTTTTTCAAAAATTTTGGAGAAGAATGGCAATAAACTGATAGTATGAAGCAGTCTCGTTGGCCGGTTTTCCAGGTTTTGGGATAAGGACCACCTGTGCGAGTTTCCACTGGACCGGAACAAAACCCGTTCGTAGTATGCTATTAAAGATCATCGTCGCCATTTTTATAACGTTGGAGGGCAGTTCTTTCAGTATACGTCCAGTAATTAAATCATATCCTGGCGATTTTTTACAGTGAGTATTTCTAAGGATCATTGACTCAACTTCTGCAAAGGAGAAAGATTTGATGGGTGGAGAGTTGGAAGGGAGCCGTCAGATAGTTTTTCACTTCATGATCATCATGTTGTTCATCGGTAGGTGGTAATGGTTGAAAAACTTCTTGCAGATGAGTTACGAAGACTTCAGCTTTGTCCATATCAGTGCGTGCCCATGTACCATTTTTGGTGCGAATTGGAGGAACTTGCTGTCGAGGTCGATTTAGGCGACTGGTAGCTTTCCAAAGGGAGTATTCGGTATCTTCAGAAGCATTCTTAACATGTGAGGTCATTGCTATGATAAAGATCAAGCCTAACACATTTCAATTGTATTTTTTAGCCACTGACAAAAACAAGAGTTATCAATGTATACCAAAACTGTCGACGGGATATGGTGTAACAGGCATTCAGGGCCACGCGGAGTTACACGAACGATTGCTATATATTTCGTGATGTCTACATAACGCCAACGCCCATTATAGTAAAGCACCAGAGTGAGACGGAATTTGTGATGGGCAAACATTATCGCGAGTATAATCGAAATCGACCGGCGAACAGCTGTCACGCAAGCAGGTTCCCGTTAGAGGCCAAATTTTTAACTTTTAATTCGCGAAAACTAAGCGGAAGAAGAGTCGTAGAAATATGATTTTTTGTATGCACGTGGTTTCGGACCCTCTCGTCACTATGGAGGTGATTACAACTCCAAACACACCTACTGGGGATCTAGACTAACTAACAAACACCAAGGGAAAATAACTCATAAAACAACTGTGAAACACTGTCAACTGAGAAATCGACATACTGGCCTACAGATCCAGGGAAAATCCCAGATCTAGTTGATTTCTTCATAACTCGAAATGTTTCCGTAAACCACATACATGTGGAAGAAGCCTGGGACATAAACTCCGATCACTCTCCCATTCTTCTCACGCTCAGCGATACCATTATACAGAAGGAATTGCCTCCTAGATTAGTTAATAATCAGATTGATTGGTGCAGCTTTAAATTACAATTTGAAAAAAATATCAATTTGTTAGTTTCTCTGGGAAATAAAGAACAATTAGATAATGATGTGGAAACTTTTATTAAGGATATCCAACAAGCTGCATGGGATAATACCCCTTCCATTATTACAAGAACCAAAGGAAATAACTACTCAAGAAAAATAAGAGAATTTATCCATAAAAAGAGAAGACGCAGAAGAACCTGACATCAATTTAAAGCTTTAGCTGACAAAACTATACTGAACAATGCTACACAGCAATTAAAAAGAAAAATTAAAAAATTCAACAACGAATCGATTAGTGACTATTTAAGGAAATTGTCAAACGACAGCAAAACTGATTATTCGCTCTGGAGAGCGACTAAAAAACTAAAAAGGCCGACTCTACAGAATCCACCGATAAAAAATGCAGATGGGATGTGGGCAAAAAGCAATGCCCAGAAGGTTAATAGATTTACGGAACATCTAGAAAGAACATTTCAATCGAATGAAGGTAAACACATACTAGATTGGGAAGACCTTAACTAAGAAGAAGATGAAATCAAACTCGCCACTCCAACAGAAATAGCAACTGAAATAAAAGAAAATATTGACCCAAAGAAGGCTCCAGGGAAAATTTTAAAACAACTTTCTAGAAAAGCCATAGTAAAACTCACCTATTTTGTTAATACCTCATTTCGGCTGAGATATGTATCCAAGATATGAAAACTAGCTGAGATGATGATGATCCTCAAAACCTAGAAAACCGCCCAACCAAGTTTCATCCTATAAACCAATTTCCCTTCTTCCAGTAATTTCGAAACTATTCGAAAAATTATTTCTTAAAAGATTGAAACCTATCATAGAGGACAGGAACCCGATTCCATCACATCAGTTTGGTTTCAGGGAATGTCACTCAACCATTAGATCAAGTCCATAGGATAACAAATATAATAGAGAGGTCGTTAGAGGAAAGAAAAGTTTCGATAAAGTGTGGCACGAGGAACTTAGGTATAAAGTAAGAAAACTTCTGCCCAGGTAATATACACGGTTGTTGGAATCACACATTATAGATAGAGCTTTCAGAATTAAGCAAGAAGATACTTATTTTAAATAAAAGAAATTAGAGCAGGAGTGCCACAGGCCAGTGTATTGGAACCTTATTATTATACACCAGTGACATACCTAAGTTAATGAATAACACAATAGTCACCTTTGCAGACAACACAGCCATCTTGTCGGTAGGCAAAGACTACGAAGAAGCAGCAAGAAACCTGCAAACATCTGCTAATCAAATTAACACCTGAGCTAAACGCTGACGAATCAAATTGATCTAAACTAAATCCATTTATGTCACTTTCACATACAAACATAACATATCCCCATTAGCATAAATAATACACAGATATGATATGCTAATACAGCAAAATACCTAGGTATTACCCTGGATACTAGGCTCATATTAAAAAGAAACGAGAAGAACTTGGCTTTAAGTAAAAGAAAATGTATTGACTCTTGGGTAAACACTCTTCTTTGCCAATATACAACAAAATACTATTGTGTAGACAGATTCTTAAGCCCGTGTGGACATATGGCGTCCAGCTGTGGGAAAAAATCAATGTAGATATCATTTAGGGTTTTCAGAATAAAGTGCTGAGGAATATTGTTAATGCTCCTTGGTACTTCAGAAACAGCGACCTTCATAGAAATTTGGAAATATAAACTATTAGTCAAGCCATTAAAAAATTTGCCAGAAGTCACGAACAGCGACTACTTCAACACGTGAACGTTGAGGCCATCCAGCTCCTCTACAACACGATGGTAGTCAGGAGACTCAAAAGGATCAGACCTTTTGAGTTGGTATAATTGTCAGTGAGAAAGCAGAGTAAAGTGCTATTAGTGTGCACATTAACTAAGAGTAATTATATAATTAGAGTCTAAAATCTGATAATGAGTA
Organism: Sinelater perroti; assembly: GCA_036346155.1. Taxonomy (NCBI): domain Eukaryota; kingdom Metazoa; phylum Arthropoda; class Insecta; order Coleoptera; family Elateridae; genus Sinelater; species Sinelater perroti. Next base: position 8,734,577 of record JARFIY010000013.1, on the reverse strand, counting down.
AGACCTTAGGTTAAGTTTTGTAGTCATAATTTAAGTTTGAACAAAATTTCCTATTGATTATATATGGTCAGATTCTAATCTATGGAAACATCAATGAAGGTATTTTATATTTAAAAAAACGCACCATGGTTCAGTTCTGATGTGACGTGTTATTATTGTTTGTTTGAGGAAATTAATTTTGATACTGCTGTTGTTAAAATTGTATTTGTAACTGTTGTGTTTGTAGAGGTCGTGCGCCAATATTTACATTTATTTGTAGTAGATAAATTGTAAAATGACGTTTGAAAAGGCTGCATATATGTTTGTGAATGCTATTTGAAGAATTTTTTTCTGCCATTTTCATTAGCTGACAAACTTCGTAAAATATTGCGGACAATTTGGTGCCAACATTTTGTCAGGATTCATAGCCTCTTATGTGAAGATAAGATAACGATTAAATACCACCCCACGACCTACATTGCTTCGCTGTTTAAATCAGTATAAAGTGATTAAAGAAAAATGTTTCATTTTCGCAATGTGTGATGTTATTTTTGTATTGAGTACGAATATAATAAGAAACGAACTTGTATAAAAGTTCTTTAAGAGACTTTATGAGTAACCTTGTTGCGAACTGGGTTAAAATAACAATACGAAATGAGGTTAGCAAACTAACGGGCGTCTTGCTAGAGGTACTAGAAAGTAAGTCTTATTTAAGGTTGAACAAAATAAATGCAAGTGAGGATGGGCTTTAACTTTACGGAAAGCAGCTTCCGGAGTCTGAGTAAGATGGATTACCGAACGCTTCCTAAGCCGCCTTGCCAGCAAGGAGTTCTAAAGGCTAAAATACCTTTTATAGCATGATGATATTAAATTATCGATAAAAGAGACTTTTGTCGGAGAATAGATAGGAATAGGTTGCTATATGTAGTTCATTTGGCTGATAGATATGTGACCATGACTTTTATTACATTATGTTTCTAAGTGCAGGTTATTTATAATACCATACCGATTTTAATATTTGGCCTTTTTGAGAATTAAATTATAATTTTAAAATAAATTAATTTAAGTTTTTTATGTATGTGCAAGAAGTAAATTTTATTTGCTATAATATATGATTGCTCACTTTGAAACACGTTTTTGTTTAATTTAATTTATTATACCAGTTATCAAAATATTTCACATTATTTTAAAGATATACCATTTATTTTGTTCTTAAACTTAACATTATTTTTTAGCCAAAATATGACACAACAGTGTTGGTTATTTCTAATTTTGTAATATGCTCATAATGTAAATTCTGATTTGTGTTTAATATTCTTATCAGTGTACATAATGCCTCTATTTTAATAAATCCATAACATTTGAAAACCAAAAATTACATTTAAGATTTGAACAAATACGCTATCTGGTCAAAAGTATCTAGACATTTATCTTTAACTTCAAAAGGTCTTTGTGATTTGACCAAGATGTATAGAAAGAGTACGAAGTAGAATGAGTAAGTCAAAGAAGTGCAGTGAGTATGAGTAGAAAATCAATCAAAGACATTTCAAACCAAGTCAATGTATTCAAGTTTACTATTAGTGATGTAATTAAAAATTTAAAGACAACACTCCAATAAAACTACGGTCTTGTAGGTCATGCGCAATGATGGAAGAACATGGTTAGCAGCAATTATGTCATGTGTGAATAAATCGCCTAGAATTTTGCAGTGCTATTAATGATTCAACCAATACCATGACCATCTTGAAAATTGAAACAATGCCATAGAAATGTATTTGACTAAAAACATGTAGATTGTAGTGATAAATTACGCTTTGTTATATGGCAGACCGATTGATGAGTTTATGTGTAGCAAATTCCTGGAGATCGATACTTGTTAGAATGTATAGTCAAGTGAAATTTGGAAAAGGTGATGTTACAGTACTTTTTGATATTTGAAATCGTTTTATCCTATCAACATTAAAAGATATAACAAATGTCTAAAATAGTATCTGTGAAGCAGTGCCTGTGACAAAAATGTGGTTCAGAGCCCTGACTTGAATGCTACTGAACACCTTTAGGGTGATTTAGAATGCCGCACAGTGGTTCCAAGTCCCGAAAATATAAATAAAGTTTTTATCTAGGGAACTTAAAGTGTTGAGTTACCCAGACTGGTAGTTCAAGTTTGTCAAGAAACGGTCAAAAAAGGTCTACCGTTAAACCAGAGTCTATAATTCAGTGACTTTCGCACAAGTAGCACCTGCCGCACCCAAAGCAAGAAAAGTAACGATCATTTCAGAAGCACGCCGAACATTCTACAGTGAACCAATTTTCATACTGAAAAATGAAGCCTGGTGATAGTAAGTAGAATATTGAACATTTATTACGCATGCTATATTATCAGTAAAGACAGTAACAATTTATAAATGACTGTAATGAAATTGAATGTAAAATCATATGTAAAAATTTTAAAAACATAGAGAAAAAGTTATTTGTTCCACGGTGTTCAGCAACGAAACTTATTTTATAATGTAGTTTATACTACTGTTTAATAAAATCAACAAAAACCACCTGCGCATAGCTGCGCCTAAGGTTTTTTGCAAGTTTTTGTAAAAATAAATATGTATATATCGTAATTAAGCTTAAAAATGCTTAAGTTTGCCCGTCTTATAATTAATTATTGGTGAAACATTTTGTAAATATATATTAAAATTTACACATATTAAAGCATAATAATAGAGCGTTTTTTATACGAAGACAAATGGCTCTGAGGTCAAATACAAAACATTTTTGTAAATATGCAACTTGTTATAAAATCCATAAATATAATTTCTATAAAAAGTTATTGTGCATTTTATTAATATTAAAGTTGTAAATAATAAAAATTGTAAACAGAGATTAATTTTTGTAATGATAATTATACAATTGAAATCTAAATTATTATGTACATATTTTTTCTTGTTGTTTAAAGTTTAATAGTACACTTAAAATTTTAAACACTTTCTCATAAATAAGTGAAGATTTCATGTAATTCATGTCTTTAATAGTATTATATTTTAATGTTTCAAAATCTGCTGATAATAAAATTGGGTTACCAGGAAAGGAAATTTTTCTTTTAATCAGAGAATATTTAAATGATAGTGTGTGTAGCATTTGAAAAAATTGAGAAGGTAATATCCGATAAATTGCAATGTTCATTTACGTTACGAGAAGATGTCAAACAAATCATACGCAAATTATTGTACAACTTTAAAACAAAGTAGCAAGAAGGAAAGAAGAAATTTTTTTTGATAAATATGATGAATGGCTAAGCATATTCGTTTCTTTTAAAATTAAATCTCAAAAAGTTTTAGAAACGTCAAAACTGATTTCGGTCGTCCTTCCTTAGAATTTACCCCAGAAAGCATTCCTCGCTGACTTTGCTCTTTCGCTTGTAATTGAACAGAAATTGTCAAAAAGTCAATATCAGGGACTACGAACTATAAGCAAAGAAATCAATTGTAAATTGTATCCGCCATATAAAAAAAATAAAAAATAGAAGCTAAGCGTACATGTTATCCACCTAAATCAAGTACTACTATAACCGAATGCAGTGCTGAAGTAAAACTACAGTTTCTGTTAGATCATATAATAGGTGTACAAATAAGTTCTTCGCTTTTATCTGCAAAATTAAAGTTTTATTTAAAAACAAACAAAAAAGCGTAAGTATCAAAGTATTCTCCGTTGGCATCAATGACCGACTTTTTGCCATCTTTCGGGTAGCTTGCGAATTCCCTGGTGATAGAAGCTCACCGGCTTCTTCTTCTGTTTTGAAGTGCGTATCACCCAAGTGATGCTGTAAAGACCGGAATAAATGATAATCGGAAGGGGCCATGTCTGGACTATACGCCGCATGTGGGAGAAGTTCCCAGCCTAACGCGTCTGCAGCTCATCCGTGTCAAATGTTTGAAGGCGAAATCTTTGGTACCACTTTTTGCACGATGCATGACTTACAGCATTCTCACCATATGCAGCACAAATCATTTCGGTGGCTTCAGCAGCGTTTTTCTTAAGAAGAAACGCGAAGTGGATAGAAAATCGAATATGCTCTTTTGTGATTGCCGTCGTGAACAGAGCTGATTATTGAAGTTATGTGCATCAAACGCCAAATCGCATAATGTTTCGAAAGACCAAATGTCATTGCTTTAAAACCGCAAGAGGGAGGACTAATACGTTACATGTAAACGGTTTGCGTCCTGTAAAATCTAAAGCTGAGAACCTATTTATACACCTATTAGTTGAACGAATTTTATTAACTCAAATGGATGTTGTTAAGAGCTTAGCTTCTGAAAATGCTAGTAACTTAAATTTGATTTGCAAGTGGGGTTGTGATGGCAGCTCTGGTATGTACAAACAAAAATGTAGTGACGATGACGGAAGTAAATCAAATTAGAATATTTTTTTCACTTCGCTTGAACCACTACAACTCGTATTTATTAATCAAGTGACAAATGCAGAAATTATTGTGTGGAAAAATCCGAGACCTTTATCTTTTCGATTTTGCAAACCAATAAGGATTCAATTTTTGCATGAAAATACGGAAGCAACTGTCAATGAAGTAGAGTACATTAAAGAACATGAGAGTAAACTTGTCCTTTTTGAAACAATTAAAGACGGAAAAGAAATAACCATAGCTCTAACAATGATAGAATGGTAAAGTTTGCAAAGCAATCACTAGTGCTTCATCTACTCAACGTTGTTATTTATGTCAAGCAACATCAAAAGAACTTAATGATATTGATGCAATCCTATAAAAAGAAGTCAACGAAGATAATTTACAGTTTGGATTGTCTACATCCATGGATACGATTTTTTGAGTGTTGTTTACATATATTTTACAAACTGGATATAAAAAAGTGACAAGCGCGCAGCATTGAAGAAAAGGAAAAAACAGAAACTCAAAAAAATTGTACAAAAAGGTTTTCGTTTACAATTAGAACTTATCATCGATAAACCAAAGCCTGGATTTGGCAGCACAAATGATGGAAACACTGCTCGGCGATTTTTCGAAAATTCTACTATTTCCGCCTCTATACCAGGAGTAGATGAAAATTTAATCAAATGATTTTATGTTATATTGCAGGCAATTTTGAGTGGTCGTTAAATTCATTTTATTAAATCGGACAAATGTTTAAAGATGCCCAAGTGTCTTGTAATAGATATATTAAAAAGTTTCGAGAAGACTTCTCGCGAAAATGTACTTGCACAAAAACATTTATTTCAAGCTTAAGAAAATTACCTTAAAAGATATTAAAATCATTATCACCAAAAGCAGTGTAGTTGTTAATTCCGCCACCTATTGAGATAAAAACTGATAACTCCGACATTTCTATAGCAGAATCAACTGATTACGACACAGAAGCCTGATCGGATTAGTCTAATTTGTACTTACTATTTTGGATTTTTTACTTTGTATTTGTGAAAATATATTTTATTTAAATGCAGATTTACTTCTTGCTTTTTATTCTTTATTTTAGTTCTTCGAATAAATTTCGAAATGTTTCAAGTTCAATGAGTAGCTAGAAATTAAAATTTTTCAAACAAATTTGTTTAAATATTATAATTTTATTATATTCTCAATATTTATTTTTATTTCCAATTTGTAATTAACAGTTATTTAAAAATAATATATGTTTTAGCTTAAGTCAAATATTTTTTCTATATACGTATTGGACCCGCCATTTTGTTTTTTGTAATTTTAACTTCAGATTCGTAATCTCAAGAACCCCTAGGTACCATGTTTTGTACAAATTGGGATTTGGGACCACTGTGCGCCGGCTTCGTTCCAAACCTAGTAACCTACAGTGCCCGATGCTCTGGTTACAGATTTTCAGGAAGAATAAACTGTCATTTCTCCGAAGATATTACGGTATCTGATTGAAAATTTGTATTATAGAAACTTCGTATTAATATCAGTACGTGGTGTAAAATTTGATGACTTTAATCATCAAACTTTATTAATTAATTTCCAGTAGTTTTCTGGATACTTTTGATCAAACAGTGTATAAGTATATACTATTTGACTTACTAGCTTCAAATAAAAAATATTGACAACAAAATACACGCAACTTCTCCTAGGCAGTTAGAACTCCGAAGTACCAAATCGTTCACACAAAAATTGTTTAAGTGGATACGATGCACATAAAAAGAGCACGAAAATTATAAATTGATATAAATTAAAATTTCAGTAACTTTGGCCTTCATAAAATACCGCAAAATCGTATTAAGCGCCAAGTCGGCCCAAGATTTTCAGAAATGTTATATTTAATGTTTTAAATTATCTTTCTTTGCTCTAGATAGTACAAAGGAATACGAATTTACATCCGTTCTTAGAAAGTTTTGGCGCTGCCGGCACTTAATCTCGCAAAGTTCTCGTTAAATCTTTGCCATTTCAAACTTTATGAAATATGCCATTCTCCATATTATCCCTTTTTTGAGCATACGTCGACGCACACAGCAAAGTTGGCTAATCTAGTTGTTTCAGATGGCGAGAAGTAACTCTATAGGCTAAAGTTCTTCCACTTTTTGAATTTTGCTTCTCCTTTTGTTGATAGAATGGGATCACTTTTTCCATAACAGGGTTATTTAGCTTATTTATTCTCGCAAAAAATTGTAAAGGTTAAATCGCAGGATACCTGAATATTAGAATACTTTTAAAAATTCAGTACATAATTGCGCGAGATATAACAAACATGGGCTTGGCTACACATTTTGTACATTTCGATGTAATATAAATATATTAAATAAAGTAATAGTGATATTTTAAGAAACAGTTTCACATCACTTTTCTTCACTAATTATTTTAAACAACTTTGTTTTATATATCAACTTAGCCAGTAATTCTAGAGAATATACAAAAATTAGTGAATCTATGGGTTAGCAAATAAATCAAAATGGACATGTTCAAGGAGGTGTTTCATTTAAACTTTTTGTAAAAGTATCTAATGCGCTGTGTGTACTGTATAGATGTAAAAAAGAAGCAAATAAAAATACTATTACTTTGGTTTTATTTTTTTAAAGAAAGGCAAATCTGCTGCAAAGGCACAAAAAATGTGCCTTGTATATGAGATAATGACTTAACGGACTATGTATGCTAAAAGTGGTTCATGAAGTCCAATTTTGGAAATTTTCAAATGGAATGGGTACTTTTTTCAGTTGCTCTACAGAGAGTGTGAATGTGCTTAAGGTATCTGTAATTAAAGTTCACACTTAATAACACGTAAAATTGCTATGGAACTCAAGATATCCTACAACGACGTAGAAAACAATTTGTGCAACCTTTCGTCTCAATGTTTGGGTCCCACATAAAATAACCAAACTCAATTTGGTCACTCTCATATTCATCTGCACTTTTCTCTGGAAACAACAAGAAACCAACCCATTTTTGAAAGGGATGGTTACAAACAATAAAATATTGAAAAATTATGTTCTTCGTGTAGGGGGATTTAAAGAGTGTTATATACTAGAAGCTATTAATCATCTGACGCCCTGCGTGGAAGCACGGTCTGCAAACTGAAAGGTTAAGGCTCTCGTATGTCCGTTCTCTCTGCTTAGTTGTCGGGACGATATGGTAAGCACCGCGCATTAAACGATCGTCATTATTATGCCTTATTCGGCAGGTGCTGAATTATTTTTAGTGGCTGAGCAGGCTACCCGTCAGACATTAGAGAGCATCGGGAAATGAACCCGGGTTCGCCTGCACAGCAGTCCGCCCCTCAACTGCGAGACCACGCTGGCGATCTATTACCACCATATAAAGCAATTTATAAGCAGCTTGAAGAAAGAAATCTGTACAAAATGTTCAGGTCTGGCAAATCGAGGTGGTGTCTTCTTCCACAATAGTGCCAGGCCTCAGGTTTCTGACCACCGAAAATCAGTTACTTACTCTTGGCTGGGATATTTACCTCACTCTTTTTATTTGTCAGACCTGCCGCCTTTTGATTACCATCTATTCTCCTCATTGCAAAATTCTATAAATGGTATAATATTTAAAAAGCATCTTGATCTTTATGAAAGTCAAATAATGTAACTGGTAACCTGTAGCAGCAAGTTATATAATTCTGTATGACCACCTATGAATAAAAAATATTTGTCTCCTTTAAGTACTTTATGCCTTAATGGACGAGAAAATGCAGTGAAGCCTTTTTGAAGTTTGAAAATAAAATATTTTGCTGTCAATAGCATTATGATAAGTGGTGAAACTTGGCATTATTTTTATGATGTGTTCACTATATTTTATTGTTCTTCACTGAAGAGGACCTTCTAACGGCATAGGATGACGAGTGTGCTTGTATCTTTCAGAATACCTAGAAATGACGACTGGTTTCAAAGAATGCAGAACCGCATGGTATGACGGAAGGTATTATAAAATATTATTAAAATTAAATGTTTATTACAAATTCCCTAGTACACTTTGTATATTAGTTTGTATGGTTTGTAATTTGCTGATATTAGGGAAACAATACGAAAACTTACAAATAGGGTAAAAATTAATAGGTAAGATAACTGAATTTTTGAAAAACCGATCCGACTATTGTACTGGTATTAATCAGGGAATATACATGACAATGACGGTCAAAGGTTGGTAATGATCTCAAAGGTGGTATAGATTGCTGATCTCAACAAAACTTTGAAAAATGTCCACTGATTCCTGATAAATGAGTGGGGGGGGGGGGGGGTTGAGAAATCAAATTCAGCTCTGCCAACAAACCCTACTCTCACATCCTACAAGACTTCGGTCACTTGCATGATGTACAATAAGCATTAGGAATTTATGGAATATTAGATAACTAACACCAATGAAAAGGACCAGTTCTTTGAAAAAGTTAATCAAGAATTAATAAAAGTGGAAGTGATAATATTGAACGATTTGAATGGAAGAACAGGAAAAATGGGAAATAATAATATAATAGGACCATTCGGAGAGGATGCAGTCAACGACAATGGAGAAAGACTTATAGAGCTGGGCGAACAACAGCAACTGAAAATCATAAACTGATATGTTAAGCACAAAGAAATACAATAATATACATGGACTCAACATACAAAAAATCTAAAATCAATAATAAATTAAGCAGTAATCAAACTTAATACTCCACTAAAAAAAGACGATGTTAGAGTTCAGAGAAAAAAATGTACTGTATTTGACTACCATCTACTAAAAGCCAAGATATTCTTCTCAATATAAAACAAAAGTATACAAAAAATACAAGACAAAAGATATCAAGCTTCAGACATTATATAGACAATTACCTTCAAAGAACTGATGACTTAACAGAAAATGAGATATATAAAAATGTAGTACATAGCATTAAGAAAACCGCAAGAGAAACAAAAAAGCGAAAAGTATTGGTAGAGTTCCAAAATTTAAGAAATGGTTAATGAGAAAAAAAGACTATGTCAGAAATGGTTAAACACAAGGCGCGAAGAAGATTACAGAGAATACAAAGAAAAGACAAAAAATCGTAGACGGAAGGAGAGAAACGTAAGGCAATAAATGTAGAGAGGTCGATACCTATGTAGGAGGAAAGAAATGTAGCGAATCGTGGAACTTTATATATAGAGTTAAAACTACCAAAAAAACAGTAGCTTAGCACTACTAATACAGACACAAGAAGGCGTTCAGTATTATAAATCCCTGTTAGCGTAACACAGATCTGAATACCTACTACAGAATCGTACTGATATACAGATAGAAGAAGAAGAAACTCTTATTGATAAAATTAAATTAAAAATTCATTAAAACAACTCAAAAATGGAAAGTTTCTGGGGAAAAAAGGAAAATAAATTAAATTGCAAAAGAATATAAGTAACGAGCACGATAAGTAGGATATATGACAGGATAATCAAAGACACGATAGAATAAGGATATAAAAACTACGAAGAGAAAGAGCAATGCGGTTTTCAACATGGTAGATCCTTTACTGACAACGCGTTTTGCTTAAAACAAATTATAGAAAATAAGTTAGATAAAAATACAGCAACAGACTTAATCTTGACATACGATAATATTCCCATTATTAAACTATAAGAAGCATTTCAACATACTATTAACTACACACTCATAAGAGCTGTCCAAAATTTATATCAAGATATGAAATCTTCTGTAAAGATAAGACATAAAATATCAGAGCCGTTTACAGTGAACAAAAGTTACGTCAAGAATGCTACGCTTTTTAAAATGTACGTTTCGAAAGCACTAACGCGATGGAAAAGAAAATTTAAAGGAATGGGCATCCAAATTGACGATAATACATATTTAAACACCAATCAGTATATAGATAATTAAGCAATATGTGCAAACGATAAGGAAGATTTAGAATAAATGACACGCAAACTGAAGGAGAAATATGAATAATGGAATTTACAAATAAACATCGAAAAAACACAATATTTATGTATTAGTGAAGAAATAACAGATTTAATACTAGAAAACGATGAAAATCAAAAAATGTGAAAGTTATTAGTACTTAGAAATAAATTTCAATGAAGAAGGAACAGAAGACATCGAAATAACATCCAGGACAAATAAAACAAGAAAAATAATTAAATCACTAAATGAAATACTATAGAGCACAGAAATAGGAAAACATAGAAAGATAAAAATATATGTACAGATCAAAAACATGGTAACTGAAAGAACGCCTGAAAAAGAAAACAGAAGCTACAGAAATGGATGCCCTAAGGCAAGCAGCTAAAATATTAAAAATTGAACGAATTAGAAATGACGAAATAAAAGAATAGATGGGCATAACAAAATCATTTACAGGCAGTATTAAGGAAAAACATCTAATCTGGTATGGTCATCTACAGAGGATGGATAAGGAGAGACTGTCACAGAAAGTAATGAGATGGATATCGACAGAAAACCGCAAAAGGGGAAGACCAATAAAAAATGACAAAATAACAACAATAATGAAAAGAGCAGCAAGTAAAATCACAACAAATAAAAGAAGGAAAAGGGAAAAGCTCTCAACAACAACAACAAAGCAACTCCTAGAAGAGAGACGCGAACTTATAAACAATGACCAAAGGAACACAGACAAATATATAGAACTAAATAAAAACATAAAGAAAAGGGCAAAACAAGACATAATGGAATATAACACGTGACTAGTGGAAAACATAATAGAAGAAAACAAAGGCCCAAAAGTGTTCCGAAAAAGAACAGCAGCAAAAAAAAATCATTAAATTAAAAGATAAACAAGGTAATATAATAGATAACAAAGAAGAAATATTAAAAGGTACAGAAGACTGATACAAATCACAACGAAGCAAAAATGCCCCAGAAGAAGAAAACAGAGCAAAGAACAAAAAAATAGAAATATTAAATGTAAATTCACAAGAGATGCCCGATATCGATACACAAGAAATTGAATACGCATTAAAACAAATGAAAAATAACAAATCAACGGGAGAAGGCGATATACTACTCCAAATGTTAAAAGAAAGTACAGATGGATTAAAACAAAAACTTGCAACACTATTTAATAAATTCTTGGCTGAAGGCAACATCCCAAACGAATGGGGAAATGCAATAGTAGTACTAATATATAAAAGGGGAGAATGAGAATTATAACCAACAGGCTAGAAAATAAATTCGAGTTTTACCAACCGAAAGAACAAGCAGGCTTCAGGAGAAAATACAGTACAACAGAACATTTACAAACAGTAAGAATAGTAATCGAAAAATCAACTGAATATAACTTAACCATTATGGATGGCGTTTCTAGACTTCAGGAAAGCGTTTGATACAGTGGAAATAAGTGGATTGATGTCAGCAATGAGAAACGCAAGAATAGATCAAAGATACATAAACTTAGTTGAAAAAATGTATAGTAAAGCCACCTTGAAAATGCGATTACACGAGTTAACAAATAAAGTAGAAGTACAGAGAGGAGTGAGACACCGTATCACCAAAGTTGTTCACCCTAGTGCTAGAAGACGTATTCAAAAGGCTAAGATGGAAAAATAAAGGGATAAATATAACAGGCGAAAGACTTAATAACTTAAGATTTGCTGACGACATTGTATTATTCGCACAAGAAAAGCAAGAACTGAAAGAAATGAGAAAAGAACTACAAACAGAACCAAGGAAGGTAGGACTGCAAATGAACATGTCTAAAACTAGGTATATGACAAACTAACATAATAATGAAGAATCAATAACAATCGACGAACAAGCCATAGAAAAGGTAGGGACATATTATACATATACTTGGGACAGGCTATCACAACCGGGAAGTTAAATCAAGAAAAAGAAATAGATAAACGAATAAAGTTAACGTGGGTAGCATACGGCAAACTAAAATACATCCTGAACATGAAAATACCAATACGACTAAAAATAAAAATCTACAACGAATGTATATTACCAGTCACAACATATGGATCAAAGACATGGGTATTAACCAGGAAAACAGTGAAGAAGCTTCAAATCCACTAAAGATCAATAGAGAAAAGATTATTAGGAATAACATTAAAAGAACGAAAAACAAACAAATGGACAAGAGAATGCAATCTGAAAATATGATAAAGAGAATTTGCACCCTGAAATGGAACTGGGCCAGGCATGTTGCCAGACATAAGAAAAACTGAACTAGAACGACCACAAGATGGAGAAAGAAGAAGCATCGGAAAACCACAATAACGATGGTACGACGACTTAGAAAAGACAGCGGGCCTAAATTGGTACCAAGTAGCTCAAGACAGAGAAAAATTGGCAAAAATGACAAAGGCCTATATCAAAAAGATAGAGAACGGCTGAAGAAGAGATAGATAAAAAATAGCGTCGGTATGGCAGAGACAAGAAAGACACACTAGAGATAATGAACAGAAGAAAGAGGTATACTAACATTATCAGAGATTAAAAATACAGAACAGAATGTATATTTAAACAATAATGTACTACGAGTTTAAGTAGTAGCGTTCGGTACCAAAAGAATTAATAAACAATGACAATGGTAAAGTCAGTTGAAAAGAAAGTAAGATTAATTATGTTATCACAAATCAATAGTTTTTAAATTTAATAATATACACATACGTATATGGAGTCTCAAAAATTTATTTATTGTTAGTTTATAGAAAATATAATAAAGTTAATGCTATTCCAAAATGTTACATCATAAAATAATTATCTTACGATGTAAACAGTAGCGTTTGCACTATTCAACAAACGCCTAAGGTTTTTATCCGTTGTAGTGTAGTTTATCCTGTTTTTTTCATGAATGAATGGGGGCGTGTGTGAAGACCTTGACTAGCCTCCAGATTGTTCTCCCAAACTTTTTCGACGGCAATTTTGACTTCGGCTCTTGCTAGTCATCAGAGTGAAAAGACCAAGCACACACTGTCATACCTAATGCTTGTCTTTGGAGGTAATCTCTTTTTTTCAATCTTTTTTTCCATATTCACTAGATTTTAATCAACATAGCTGATAGGGATCTTTTTACATAAATTTTCTAAAGTAAACGATGGGGATCAGTCTCTAACAGTTCTTACAGCCATGATTATCTTATCCAGTTAACATACTGTGGAACAGTACAGGCTTTGTCAGTGCTCATACTAGGGAACGGTTCTCTTGTCAGTTTGTTACTTAGCAATAAAGACCCACATAAGATGTAGTAGTCTAATTTATCTTCAGAAGCATGAGGATTATTCTACGAATTTTGTGTACAAAATCTGATGTTTTTAAGTTTCAAAACTTTTTTAAGTCACCATAGAAAGTGATCAGTACTATTCATTTCACTCTTCGGAAGGGCTTAAAAAATATTATTCGTTTCTGTAATCATATAGTAGATACTCATAACATCTTTGAGATATTTTGCATGTGTGAAATTTAGTTGTCTTTGGTTTTGGTTGTGTTCCTGAGACTAATAAATAGAACCTTTATAAAGATTGTGTCTAGCTGGTGGTTTATCTGCCCAATACAGTCTTCTGCTTCATTGAGAACCTGAACAATATATCTCAATGTTAATGTTCCTTTAAAAATTTAAACTTTTTAGACGAAGACAATTCTTACTAACAACCACTCTTACTATTAAGGGAGATTAAGTGTTCCCTAAGTGGTATAATTTGTACAGCGTTTGTGAATATATTTATTTTCTTTTTGTAAAACTATGCATATACAAAATTTTATGATTTGTTTTACTGCCTGACGTCTCCGTTGTAGTCTTGAAACCAAATAAAGAAAAGTTCTCGACGCAGAAAATGAAAAAATTCACTGAAGGTTATGTGTTGCAGAAGGTCGTTACATTATTCTACCAATTTGTAGATTTTATTGGTGGATGGGACTAAGGACAAAAAAGTCAATTGGAGCTATCATTGTTAATGCCCAGTCCCGATACATGCGGCGCTCTGCTCACGCTCCACTCTCGTTTCAGTAAAAATATTGCACAGTGACCCTTAAATGCAAGCGTCCAGGCTGTTGCTCACATTCCGCTTAAGCTCCGATGTTCAACAAGGATCGTTACAAAGAATACTTGGCGAGAGTGCGAGCGGATCGCCGCTATCTGTACTATGTTCCTTGAATAAATTTCGCTTCGAGGGTTATGTATTAATAAAAAGGTTTTACAGCCCACCCTAAAGACAAATTTAGGAAATATTTTCTAAGTGCGCGTCTTTTATGTTCAGTTTTAGCGAACCGAGATTGGAGTCTGACAGAATTATTGTGAGTACGACGCAAAGTGGATCAAGAGTGAAGTGTGAGCGTGAGCAATGCTTATTTGCTCTTAAATTGTCACAATCAGTCATGCTCTTCCTCGAGTGCGGAAATGATTGCGTTAAACAGAAGAGAGGTGGCTGACCACAAAAATCCCTTAGCCCCTTTTAATATTTTCATGTCTGATGATGATCAGAAATACAAATATGACATAATAGCTCTCTTGCTAATAAATTAACAATGAAAAAATACAAATTATCGCCAAAGCAATTTTTTTTGTACGTTTACAATGCAATCTGTTTTTTACAAACAATAAGCATATTTTCTGAATTTGTACAAGTGACATGCAGAGGTGTGCTCCAATGAGCAGCACTCTCTATGTGAAAACTTAATAACTTAATACTAATGAGGCTGATACTATCTTGTCATGTCCTACAATCTAAAAAATTAACGTCTATACACCAAATCTAAAGGCGTCCTTCGTTTTAATCGTTTTGTTTGCTGACTGTTGTCAAGTAAAGTAATTGCTAACACATTGGGGTGCACTTCCAGGCGTTGAATGTATTTTTCACTGAACTGCACAATTACGTCACTAATTTTATGCACTTCGAGATCGTTGTAAATATCTTTATTCCAGACGAACCACGGAGCACCAGTCACTGCACGCAATAACTTCGGCTGGAATCTTTCAAGGATTGCAATGTTAGTTGTTGATGCAGTTCCCCATAACTGTAACCCGTAGGTCCAAATAGGTTTGAAGACGACATTGTACGCAAGAAGTTTGTTGCGGAGAGACAGCTGTGATTTCCGTCCGAGTAACCAATAACGTTTCCTGAATTTCAAATCTAATTGCTTACGTTTGTTCCAGATATGCGTTCGCCACGTTAGCCCTTTATCTAAATGCATGCCGAGGTATTTTACGGAGTCTGTGGTAGGAACTAGTTTATTATTTATCGATACTGTTGGTAGTTCTCCTCGACATTTTGTGAATACTATGTGGTTCGACTTAGTCTCATTGATTCCGATGCGCCATTTTTTTGTCCATTTCTCGATATCATTGATACTTCTTTGTAGTATATTTGCCGCTTCGATGGGATTCTGATGTACTGCTAGAATGGCAGTATCGTCAGCAAATGTTGTTGTGATGTCTATGTTTGTCGGTAGATCGGCTGTATAGATCAAGAATAGTATCGGACCCAACACGCTGCCCTGTGGAACTCCTGATGTTATCGGGTATAAACTTGTTACTTCGTTTTCATATCTTACTCTGAAATACCTTTCTTGCAAGTATGTTTTTAGAATATTATATAATGCCCCCGGGAGGCTTTTTTTTAGTTTATAGAGTAACCCTTGATGCCAAACCTTATCGAAGGCTTGGCTAACGTCCAGGAAAATTGCTGCGCAGTATCTTCTGTTTTCAAATGTGTTGTTTATAATATCGACCACTCGGTGCACTTGTTCAATGGTACTGTGATGGCTTCTTAAACCGAATTGATGGTCTGGAATAAGGTTTCTTCTTCTTCTTCTTGCGGTTCCTATCCGTTCCGGATGTTGGCAACCATTTGGGCTATTATAATTTTGTTGACTGCTGTCTTGAATAACTGTGTTGTGGTCATAGAAAACCATGTTCGCAGGTTTTTAAGCCATGATATCCTTCTTCTACCCGGACCTCTTTTGCCTTGTACTTTTCCCTGCAGTATAACTTGAAGTAGTTGGAATCTGTTTTCGTTCCGCATAATGTGTCCTAGGTACTGGAGCTTTCTTGTTTTTATTGTAGTCAGTATTTCTTTTTCTTTCATTCTTTGCAGAATTTCGTCATTCCTGACTCTCTCTATCCCTGACACTCTTAACATTCTGCGATAGAGCCACATTTCAAATGCCTCAGCCTTTTTCTGTTGTTTTGTCAGGGTCCATGACTCTACTCCATAAAGAAGGATAGGAAGACGTAGCATCTCAGAAATCTCATCTTTGAATTAATTGTTAAATTATGGCTTTTGAAGATGGTACTCATTTTGTTGAACACGGCTCTAGCCTTTTCAATGCGGATCTTTATTTCCTGTGAGTTATACCACTGGTCATTAATGGTGCTACCAAGGTAAGTATACTTTTCCACTTGTTCTATAGGTATATGGTTAATCATGAGTTGACATCTGGGGATATTATTTTTACTGATGATCATTAATTTCGTTTTGTTTATATTGATGTCTATGCCCTGTCTCTGACTACATTCTGTTACTCTGTTTAATAGTACTTGTAAGTCCTCTAACTTTTCAGCAAAAATGACTGTGTCGTCTGCGTACCTGATGTTATTTAATCTTTCTCCATTTAAGAGAATCCCTATATTTGTGTTTTCTAACGCTTCTCTGGAGAATAAGGTTTAGTTCAGCGATAATGTCTTGTAGCCTCCTTGCTAATAGTTTTTCAAATATCTTGCCCATTATCGGCAGAAGACTGATAGGTCGGTAAGAAGCAGGCTCGTTTGGCGGTTTTCCCGGTTTCTGAATCACTATTACTTCGGCCATTTTCCACTGCGCCGGGAAGTATTCAAGTCTGCAAGCAGCGTTGTAAATTTGTGTCAGCATCACAATTCCTTTTCGAGGCAACTCCTTTATAACCTGACCTGTGATCAGGTCATAAGCTGGTGCTTTCTTTGGATTTATGTTACTTTTAATGACAGTTCTTACTTCTTGTAGTTTTAAAGGTTTTATGTGTTCACCAGGTTGTTGTGGTTCCTCTAGGAATATACTAATTTCAATGTCTTCATTATCATCAGCTGGTGGAAAAGGTTTAAAAACCTCTCTCAGATGTTCTGCAAAGGCTTCGACTTTATCTTTCTCTGTCTTTGCCCATGTTCCGTCTGTTCTTCTAATGGGTGGAATTTGCTCGCGGGGTTGTTTTAGCCTTTTGGTAGCTTTCCATAGGGCGTAGTTTGTATCTGCATTGGGTGACAGGTTTTCTAAGTATTCCTTAAAAGAGTTATTTTTAAGTTCAGTTATAAACTCTTTTAGTTGTCTTGATGGCCGATTATAATTTGTCTTATCTTGTGGATGTCTCGTTGTTTGCCAAATTTTTCTAAGGCGTCTCTTTTCTTTGATTTTTTCTCGTACAACTGGAAGGCAATTTATCTTTTTTCCTTTTTTATTGGGGGTAGTGTTTCTTCCCAAGCCGCTTCTTGAATGAACGTGGTAAACTTTTGGACTTCATCTTCCAGTTCCTTTTCAGTCTTGAGTGATACTTTAAGGTTTATGTTTTTATCTATTAATTCTTTGAAATACTCCCAATCAGTTTTGTGATTGTAAAGTTTAATGGGCAGTTCTTTTTTGATTATTGCTGAGTAGATGGTGGCTATAACCGGCGTGTGATCAGATGTTATATCATAATTTGGTTCGATGTTCAAATACCCAGGTGCAAAACCGTTATTGACAAAGAAGTCTAAACAGTCGGGTATTTTCCTCGGATCTGTTGGCCAGTAGGTGGGTTTATATGTAGAGAGGTGATTAAGATGTAGCTCTTGGATAACGTCATAGAGAACTCTCTCTCTTCCTGGAGCTGTAATTCTCGAACCCCAGCTGGTGTTTTTTGCGTTGTAGTCGCCCCCTGCCAGGAATCTATTACCAAGTTGAGTGAAAAGGTCAGTGAATGCATCTTTGTTGGCACGATAGTTTGGTGGACAATAGACCGCCGCGATGTTAATTGGTCCATACCAATCTTCTATTCCTACTACGACTGTCTGGAGGAAAGGTTCTTCTATTTTATTTATCAGGTGATGCTTTATAGAATTTTTTATGATGACTGAGGATCCGCCCCGAGCGTGGCGTTCAGTATCTGGATGGGCTGCGTTGTATACTGTGTAACGTAGTATTTTTAAGCTTGTGTTTGAGTTTAAATGACTTTCAGATATTAATAAAATATCTATTTTATTTTGTGAGAGGAATAATTCTATTTCATACTTGTGACTTATGATGCCATTCGCATTCCATAAAGCAATCTTGTATAGTTCTGCCATTTTACTTTTTGGATTGTTGGGCTTGATTCATGGCTCTTTGAGCTGTCTGATTTCTTTGACTAATTCGGATATAGTCTGTTGCTGCTTATTTAGTTGTTGTTGCAGTTGTACATTTTGCTGTTGCAGGTGTAAATTTTGCTGATGTGCCAAAGCAATGGGGCAGTATAACAACGGCGATAAGTCAATTAACAGACAAGGCTTTATGGGAAAGCAATAAAAATTATAGAAAAAGAGAGATATTAAAAAATAAAATTTAAAAACTTGAATAAAGACAAACAAAAAAACATACAGCAAACCTTAGCAAAAAATATAAAAAAATAAAAAGTTATATAACTAAGAGTAGAATGTATAGATTTCGTTAAACAAACTAGAAAAGTACATTAAAAATAGATTAATGTTTAGATGAAAACGAAAAGAAAACCGTAAGAATAAGTGTTACACAAAAAAAAAGAATTGAATGCAATATTACAGAAATCTCTGGTAAGATTTCAATCCTTCGAGGATGTTCCAAGACTTTGCGTATAGATTCTTTGAAATATTTTAAGCAAAAAATTTCCAATAAACACAACATGCAATAAAAGTTACAATGATATTTGGAGGAAGCACCTCTAATTTGTTTCACTGATATCTTGAGAATTTGTCCCTTGTCCATTGAAACTTTTTTGGTTGAAATGTTTTAAAGAACCTATATACGAAGCTTTGGAACATTCTCTCAAGACACCCTGTATAAAAGTAAAAACAATAAAAGAATTAGAAACTGCCATAAGTAAATGAGAAATAGAGTAGCCCCCAGAATAGACGAAGTTAATATGGAATTATTAAAATATGGTAGACTAATACTTACAGTACGAATACTATACCTGACTAACATGTATTATAAACTACAGATAATACCCCCAATAGTTTCTTATTAAAGTGAAATCCTTATTTAAAAAGGAGACATAAGAAATGCTTACAGCTATAGAGGCCCTTAGGTTAATAACTTTTTGGAAGAATACTGTAACGTTTTCGCTTTCCATAGTGGTGAATAACCCGTGAAAAGTTATTTATTTTACTTATAGACTATCAAAATTACTTAACACCGTTTATGAATACAATTGGTAACGTAAAATTATACTCTATCTGGGATACTAGTATACGCGCTTGAAGTCACTTAGCTTGACGGCATTTTAATTATTTCCCAGGCTGCCACGCTGCGTGATATTTAAGCAGCTCAAAACTGGTTTCAGAATATAGGCGAAGTTTTTCGTAAACAACTGGCAATATCCTATTGTTTTAGTTTCGTACGTGCACCCTTAGTGAGGCTGAATTTCTGAAAGACGTTATATGCGTTGTTGATTCGTGACGTCTAGCGGCTATCTGCTATGGGGGCCGTTTGGAAATTTGTTATCATACTAAACAGTTTTTATTAACCAAGGTGTATAAGACTGTTACTTATCCTTTCTTCTATTTACTTTACAATTTTATAACTTCCATGTAAAAAAGAATTGAATGTCTTACTAAACACGGAAAATTATTTTTAAAGCGTAATACATCAGTTAAGTACAATTAGTCAAAAATATAACATATAAATAGCTTTTTACAGTAAAATATTTATATTAAAAATATATTACTCAAACAGGTTACATACATTTAATATTTAGGATATGACATTGCTTGTTTCTGAAAGACATAGAAAAGACGTAGACAAAGACGACGAAGATGACGAAGACGGCTAAGACGACGAAGACATAGATGAAGATGATAAAGAAAAACAAAGACCAAGATATTTGATAGGTTAAATTTTATATGGATAATTGTAAAATATCTTCTACTGGCTTCTTAATTTTGTTAGTCGAATTAAGGGTTCTCATAGGTCTGTACTAATTTTGAAAACAAAAGTCACTGTTTGTTTTTTTTGCTTTTTAACACTAATTTATGTTCAAGATTACAAAAGCATGAAATTTATAAAGTTGACCTTTTGTTGGTTGCAGATAATTGTACTAAAATAAGTCAATTTGTAAAAAAAATTATTTAATAGATAGTTTGAGGATTTTTACAAGAAAAATTATCTTATGCCAAACCTTAATAGCGAATATGATTATTTGGGCTTTTTACGGACAAAGATTTTCATTACTTTGTTATACTCTATCTACTTATGTCTACCTTATGATCAGATTTTGTTAATATAATTTCAAGCTCACTAAATCAAAAATAGAATTTAAGAATATTAAAAATTAAATTTAAAAAAAAATAAAAAAGAGGGATCGCCAGAGTGGTCCCGTGGTTAAAGCGCGGGCTGCGGTGCTGACGGACCCGGGTTCCATTCCCGGTGCTCTCTGATGCCTGGCGGGTGGCCTACTCAGTCACTAAAAATAATTGAGTACCTGCGTTTACTCGAACAAGGGGTAATAATGGCGATTGTCTAAGACGCGACGACCGAGCAGAGAGAGAGCGAATATATAGCTAAGGTACCAAAATTTTATGGATATATAATAATAGTGAGGCTCTAACGTCCCACTTGGGAGAATGGCTTGCGAACTGACAGGTTAAGGTTCTCATACGTTCGCTCTCTCTGCCCGGTCGTCGCGCACCATCTCTGATCTTTGATGCGGGGCGATGTGGCAAGCACTGCGCCTTAGACGACTGCCATTATTATCTTTTTACTCATTTATTTTTAGCGACTAACAGTATCGAACCTGGGCCGGTCCGCACCGCAGACAAACGCCTCAATCGTTTGGCCACACTGGCGTCCACGTTATGGATAAATGCGAAGTAATTTAGCTTATTTTCATAATATGATACTACGTTAAACGTAGAAACGTTATCTTTTATTTTCTTGCTAGATACTTAAAAAATTAAAAGATGAAATTGTCGTGGATGTTTACACACATTAAAATTTTTATTCTCTGCGCTTGGAAAATGTTACTGAAAATTTTGGGAATTTTTAAAACGAATTAAATGCAAATTTGGCAATTCATTCTTGTTGAGAAAATAAAGTTACCAGTATAATTACAAATAATTTAAATTATACGATATATTACATCTCCCGCTTAGAGCACAAATTGCTCGGCACTGCAAATTTATTCAGCCAGTGATTTTCCACCGGCGCGTTTACGCGAACTTTATTTTATGAATTATTATTAATCACTAAGTGCTGTGCAGCATTACAGGCTATTAAAAATGAAATTAACAACCTTTATTAGCCGGGCTGCGTTTACCGAGGTTTTTGTTTTCGGTGTATATTGCTTTCCATAACGATGAAGCTAATTGAAACTTTAAAGAGCAATTTCGTCATTCTGCTTTTTAAAGCAGGTAACCTGGAGCACATACACATAATGTCGCCGTTAAATTTAATTAGAGCCCATAACGCAAATGAATTTATAGAGGTTATTAGTAAACACGGAGGGAGGTAATGTGTTTATATTCGTTCGTGCAGTTTGCTTTACTCCTTCAAACACACGATAAAAAGTATGTGGGCTATATTATGTACACAAATGTATTTTGTAGCTTATTTTCAATACATTACTTTTTATTTTTATCATTTTTTTCTGAAATAATAACATAGAGATTTTCCAATACTTTTATTATTTTATGAAATAACTTTTTTAAGTATCCGTTTTTGCGTATATAAGTGATCTTTCCAAGAAATATGTTAACGTTAATATAATAAAACAATCTTCGAGGCTGCCATGTAACATGGCAATGTATGAGAATAAACTAAAATGCGAGTAGAGCAGTAAACCTGCATCACATTTTATGCGAAGCTAGAATATAAGTCGTCATCAACTATTTGGACTATTCCGAAAGCTTTCAGGTACGACGCAATGAGTGGAATACAATTGAAGGTATGATATAAACAATTCAGGAATGGTTAGAAATCTGTTCCAGAGCAGAATACAGGGAAATATAAACGTGTACACACTATAACCCACAAGGATTGGTAACTAGCAGTTTGAGGATTAAAAGATAAGCTGGGGGTTCCAAAAACTAAAGTTTATGCCAGAGCATAAAAAAACATCTTGCGCAATTACTAATGAGTTGCTTCAGAGTGTTGCTAATGAACCAAATTTTAACCATCTCTGTACGAGATGGGTGTACGAGAAGAAAAATCAGCGGAAACTATGTAACACAAATAAAGAAAAAAATTAAATTAATTTTACACAGAACGCTGTAAAATAATTATTTCATAAATTGGATCACATCAAGAGAACTAGAAAAATTTGACAGTGAGTTACTATGTAGCATGATAATTACCAAACAAAAAAAAATTATTAAAAGCGAATTTCTCTTGACGTAGGGTTTACAAGTGACAAAATTTTACTTTATAGTTTAGTTCACTGTTGTGGTCAAAATTGTTATAAGGGACTTTTAAACTATTGAACGTTGATTCGATACGTCGCACTGTGTAATTTGTTATTTTTGATTTTACATTTTACGAGCAGATAAATTTGGAGTTGCGATTTGACTTTCTTAGCGTTAAGACCGGTGTTTCGCTCCGCTCACTCAAAAGTACAAGTGTCAACGACTATCGCGTGTTATCGCCGCTTGCGGCTGTTATTAGTGATAGTGCATTTCCTACAACAATTATTAGTAGTAAGTACTAAATTCACTATAATAGAATGCCTGCGGAGGGGCTCCTGACCATTATGAGCGCTAATGATAATAAAAGAAACAGTGGCAATATTTCGCCGTCGGAATATGAACCCAATAAAAAGTATTTGTTCGAACCAAAAAATTTAATCTCAAAAAACAAATTCTATTTAAATGAAAATAAATAGAAAATGTAGGTAAAATTATATATCAAGGCAAGCACGCTGTGGCAATCAATGCAATGGATACCGGTAATCCACCACAATCCACATCAGTGCCCGCTGAAAAGAAAAGGAAAATTCCACCTTTTATTTGCACAATGCTGATAAACTCAATTACCAGGAAATACTACAGGAACTAAAAGATAAAACCAAAACTGAATTTTCAACAGTTCACAAAAACAATCAACTAAGGATCAACCTAACAAGCATAGAAGATTATCGATGTATGACAAAACATTACAGTGAAATGAAATTAAGTTATCACACTTTTAAGGACCCGGAAGCAAATAATCTCTCTGTAATTATCCGGAATATACCTGTATCACTGACGGAAGAAGAAATAGAAACTGAATTAAAAGCCTTAAAATACCCCATCAGAAAGATCGCGCGCTTGTATAACAAGAATAGATATCCAATTCCCCTATGTGCAGTGGATCTTGAAAATACACAGGAAGGTAGGAAAATCTTTAGCTTAACAAGACTTAATCATTGCGTAATCGAGGTTGAGTCACGAAGAAAATCTTCAGAAATCCCGCAGTGTCAACTATATGGTCATACGCGAAACTACTGCTAATCTCTGCCAGGATGTGTGAAATGCACAGGTAACCACCTATATGACAACTGTCCCAAAAAACCAAGTGAGGACCCACAATGTGTTAACTGTTTGGAAAAACACCCCGCAAATTATAGAGGATGCAGTTACTTCCTTAAGTTAAAGCAGTCGACAAATAACAACTACAGAACACCGAATAAGACATTTGCAGAAGCAACCTTAATTAAGCAGGAGAGCCAAGTAAACCAGACGCCCTGAACTGGTCAACGCCAAGGACGTGCACCTCAAGCTAATGCCAACCAGGCGGGAGAATCTCAAAACACAACTGACCTTGTCACAACTATATTAACAAAATTGGTTGAGTTACTCATTCCGCACTTAGAAAAACTAACGCCATTATTAGCATCTATACTTCCTACCTTGCTAACCAATGGACCCAACTAAACATCAAATAGTTATTAAATTAACCTTGACTAATTGAAATGCCAATGGTCTAAAAATACAACGCTCCATTTTTATTGATTTTATGATTCGTTATAACATAGAATCGCTTGTGTAACAGAAACTCACTTTATTAATACTGAAGCGTTCCGCACCCCAGGATATTCAGTGTACCGAAAAGATAGAGTAGTTGGTAAGGCCTCCGGGGGAGTAGTGATCATAGTAAAGAAAAAAATAAAACATCACCTACTGCATCTCGTTGATATTGAAAACTTAGAAGCTATAGCCATACAAGTACACATGGGCAATAACTGCCCCCTAAAATTAATCGCTGCGTACAAACAACCCAATAAAAGAATATTAGACTCTGACATAGATAAATTATTCAACAATTACCTATTACCCGTACAGGGCTGACCATCAGCCTGACATCTTAGACGTTGTACTACACAAGAATCTTCAAAAACCAATCCAACAAACGGTAACTAATGAACTAGACTCGGATCATCTCCTCGTGTCATCTCTCCATGTCCTTCTTTGACATGCCTCAAATAAAGCCAGCTGCTCCTAAACTTGTTGATGGAATAACTGACTGGAACACCTTTCAAAAAAAGCTAGACCAAAAACTAAATTGGAGGGGACCGCTACAATTCCCTATGTGCATCGATGAAGCAATAACACAATACACGGCTGCAATACAAGAAAGCGCACAAGAAGCTACAACACCACGGAAACAAAGAAGTGTTGCTTCGCACAACATAACACCTGATTACATAATAAAACTTATAAGATCAAAAAACAGATACAGAAGAGACTGGCAAAGAACACTATAAAACGTTACTTAACAAATTGAATCATTTAGTAAAACAAGAGCTAGATAACCTTCGAATAATAAGATACAATAATTACCTTGAAGATATCCATCCTGGTGACTTCAATATGTGGAAGACAACTAAAAGACTGTTAAGACAACCAAATGTCATTTACCCTTTAGTAGATAACAACACAACTTACTCATCTGAAGAAGAAAAATCAGAAATATTGGCCACGCACCTAGAGAAAGTCTTTACGCCAAATGCAGACGAACATGACTCTCTATGTGCGACCCAAATAGCAAACACTATAGCTGACTTCGATATGCGGGAGACTATTGAAATAACCCCTGTGTCTGCTCAAGAACTCCGGCTACACATACAGCGCCTTCCTAAGCGCAAGTCCCCCGGACCAGATTTGATAAACAACGAAATATTAAAACACTTATCCAAAAAAAGCTGTAGCTTACTTAACCTCAATTTGTAATGGCTGTATGAGGCTAGGATATTTTCCATTACCTTGGCGAACTGCGAACGAACTATCAATTTAAAAAATTGGAAAAGACAAGCACAACCCTGATAGCTACCGACCTATTATCTTATTATCTACCTTAGCTAATCTCCTGGAAAAGGTGATACTCACTCGCCTGCAGGAATTTATACTCGAAAACGAAGTCATTCCGCCTCACCAGTTTGGGTTCAGACGGTCGCACTCAACAGCTCACCAACTTATTAGATTAACAGAACTAATTGAGAAGGGTTTGAAGAAAAGAAGTACACCGCAGCAATTTTCCTAGATTTGGAAAGAACCTTTGATAAAGTCTGGCTTGAAGGACTCTTGTACAAAATGATAAAGCTACGCATCCCAGCTTATATAATAAAAATTATAAACTCCTTTCTGAACAACAGAACGCTCAGAGTAAGAATCAACGCAACACTTTCTAGCATCAAAACAACAAAAGCAGGAGTCCGTCAGGGTAGCCTTTTGGAACCAACCTTATTTAATCTTTATGTACATGACTTGCCCACAGTAAACAATTTAACTCTAGCCATGTTTGCCGACGATACGGCGATTCTAACGCAGGGCACTACAATTGAAACAACAACAGAACGACTATAAAACGCAGTAAACGTAACGTGTGACTGGTATCGAAAGTGAAAAGTAAAAATCAATCCTACCAAATCGCAAGCAAAGATGTTTACATTCAAACGTTACCCCCATCTCCCAACAATCAGACTAAATAACGATGATGTACCATGGAACCCAAAAGATGCTGCAGTAAAGTACCTAGGAGTCCACTTACATACAAAACTCAACTGGGGATATCACCTAAATAAAAAAATTAATGAGTGACACACAAGACTCATTCTATTGTACCCTTTGATCAACCGAAAATAGCATTATTAGCATTATTAGATCTGAATGCTCATTATTAATTTATAAGGCGATTCTCAGGCCTATATTAACTTATGCGTGCCCAGTTTGGAGTAACACAACCAAATCCTCATTGAAGAAACTTGAAACCATGCAGAACAAAGTGCTATGTCTTGCAATTAACTGCCCTTGGTTCATACGCAACAGCCAAATACACCAAGAGTTAAGTGTTCCACTAATTACAGACTACATTTACAAACTAACTAGTAACTTCTTTAAAAAATTAGTGATGTGCTCAAGTGCAACTAAATTAAACCTCGGTCAAAAGAACATACACTCAAGGATTAAGCGTAAGCTACCACAAGACCTACTATAGATTAACTAACCCTAATGTAATATTATAAACCAAATGTTGTAAGTCAGAGGTGTGAATACGCTCACTTAATCCTCTCTTAAAAATTAATGTACTCCTAGTTATAAGTTGTCCTTGTACCAAAGCCGTGTATTGCATTTTGTTTGCAGATCCAGCTAATCTATAATCTATAAAAATTCCGTTTCAATATTTAAATCTTAAACACGATGCTGCATTTGCTTGTATTTAATGCTACCTTAGAACAAACTTTTTAATTATAATCAATCCTTCAAATTTTGAATTGCTTCTTAAGGGTACGAAATTTTAGCTACTTGTTTTGGTGAACCAATTCTATTAAGTTGAGGAGCAGTCCAGCTGTTTTATATTAAGTGATTTGAATCTGATTTAAAATACAAAGCGTCCCTAAAAATTAAGGGGTAACACCACTCTAGCTACCGAAAAAAAGGCTTAACTTTAACAATTTATTTTGGGATAATGGGAAAAGGAATAGGATTTCTTTTTAGAGAGCTTATTAAACATGTGTTTAAGTGTAAAAATTTTTTTTTTTATTATTTCAATACAACATGGCGGCGATATAGCTAATTTTCAATATCGCCTTTTTTTAAACTCCTTCACGGGAGGACGGATTTCTCGGAAAATTGAAGACTTGGAACAAAAAACGACAAATTTTCTTAATCTACATCCTATTGGCTAGAGAAGTACGTAAGGGTTTTTCTAAATCGATTTTTGAGTAAATGGCGTAATTATGAAAAAAGTCGATTTTTTGCAAAAAAATCGGTAGTAAATTGTTTATAGAAAAACAAATTATCATCGAATACAAAAACGGCTATGTACTTCTATGGAAAATGTAATTGTGAAGCTACAGTTAAAATTTCAGATCGATCCATTGAACGGTTTTCGAATAATTCGTCCTCCCAGGTCGAAAAAAGTGGTTTCGAGAAAAACGCGTTTAAAGTTTTATAAACACTTAAATTCTCAAAATCTTCTCAGTACTAACTCACATATACACGTGCATCACACGAATATATTAGAACAGCACACTCTGGTGGACTCCTGAGGAACCCGGAAGACTTTCTGCTCCGCAAATAAAACAGCCACTCATTATATTGCGCTCAAAATGAGCGTGGAAAAATCGAAAATAAAACCTTTTAATTTTTTTTCACTGTGAGACCAATTGTACACCATTTTTATGGTCCTAAAGTACAATTTAAGCCAAAAAAAATCGATTTTTTCAAAATCCTGTAGTGGTGTTACTCTTTAAGTTCTTCATTTACTTTTACTGTTTCTCAATTTTGTTTAATATTTGTTTGTTTGTTTATTTTGCAACATGTTTTACATCAGAAATTGTATATTTTTGAACCCATACCTACGATTGCTCTAGAGCTAAAGCAAGATTTCTAGAACAGTTTACAAGTTTATTTTCTTATTAATAGAAAAACACAACAGGTAAGCTTTAGAGCTTTTTTTTTATTTATTAAATATTTTTACAATCTGTCGAAATTAGACAGTTAGTAAACATTTTGACAATCGTATGATAATAATTACATAAAAATATGTCGGTAAAAATTCCATTGACATTCACCTTTTATATTACATGTACTTTTTGTCAATGATTTATACTACATTTACACCTCCACACAAAATCTGTTTGGCAAATCTGTCGGCTTGAAGCTTTTGTGTTTGGGTTCCTCGTCGTCGTTTTCTAATAGTTCTTCGACCAGAACATTTGGGTGAGTATTTAGGTGGTCATAATAACGCATGCTGTGTTTGCGTATTTCCTCAATAATGGTTTGTATATCCAGATCGCGTTGTACGACGACGTTGGGTACATGCCATGGTGTATCAACGATTGAACGTAGTGTTTTGGCTTAAATGCGCCTGAGTATTTCAATATTGGAGGTGCTCACTGTTCCCCAGAGTTATATTTCCTAGATCCATACACGGTTTTGTATAAAAGTATTTTGTTATCAACAGATAGCTGAGACTTACGCCCTATTAAACAATACATTTTACGAAAGATTTCTCCTAGTTGATTGCGTTTCGCCCTTATATGTTTTTTCGAGGTTAGCCTCTTATTAAGATGGATTTCTATGTACTTGCGCTATCTGCTGCAGGTATTTGCTGATTGTTTAAGAAGATCGTTGAGCAGGTTTCTCTTCTTAACGCGAAAGTCATATGAAATGACTTCGCTTCATTTACTTTAATACACCATTTTTGGAGATATGGTTGGAGCACGTTGAGGTGACGGAAAGCCGTATCAGGATCGGAGTGGGATGCTAATATAGCCGTATCTTCGGCGAATGTGGTAACTTGTGTGTCATTACCGGTGGGTAAATCTGATGTAAATATAAGATACAATACCGGTCCCAGCACACTGCCTTGCGGTATACCGGAATGAATGGGAAATAGACTTGATAAGAATTCATAGCATTTGACCATGAAGTTTCTGTCGGTAAAAAATGAACGTATAATTTGGTAATAGTCAGGAGGTATTTTATCTTTGATTTTGTACAAGCCTTTGTGCCAAACTTTTGTCAAATGCTTGAGCTACGTCGATGAATACTGCAAAACAGTATCGCTAATTCTAGAAGTCTTTTGTAATCTTGTCTACCAATCGATGAATTTGCTCGATTGTGGCTTGTTGTTTCCGGAATCCAAATTTGTGATCCGGCAGTAGCTTATTTTCTATAAGTATCGGAGTAATTCTGCTTAATAATAATTTTTCAAAGCACTTGGAAAGAATGGGTAACAGACTAATTGGTCTATATGAAGCTACCTGTTCTTTAGGTTTATCCGGTTTTGGTATTAAACAGGTAGTTTAGGAACCTGAATGCTTTCTCTGAAAGTTCTTCCAGGACTTTTCCTGTAATTAGGTCGAATTTAGGGGCTTTGAGTGGGTTCGTGTTTTTAAGAATAGCAGTTTTAATCTTATTAAACTTCTTGCCTGGTAGGTATATTTGCATCTAGACGCTGCTGGATTTCATCAGCTTCTTCATCTGGGATGGTGGGAGGAAACGGTTGGAACACCACCGTCAAGTGGTTTTTAAAAGCCAGGGCTTTTCTTGGTTGCTTCCGGTCCATGTACTATTATCAGCTCGAATAGGTGATTTGTGCTGTGTTGATTGTTTTAATTGCTTTATTGCCTTCCAAAGTGAATAATCTGCTGTTTCCATGGGCGACAGCATCTTTATGTAGTGTTGTATATTTTGGTTTTTTATTTCTGCCAAGAGCGTTTTGAGTTCAAATGTGGTTTGATTTAATTTGCGTTTGTC
Organism: Sinelater perroti; assembly: GCA_036346155.1. Classification (NCBI taxonomy): domain Eukaryota; kingdom Metazoa; phylum Arthropoda; class Insecta; order Coleoptera; family Elateridae; genus Sinelater; species Sinelater perroti. The sequence continues at coordinate 8,704,299 of JARFIY010000013.1, read as the reverse complement.
ATCTGGATGACGTGTATTCTGCCATCTTTTGCGAAGTCGTCGTTTTTCCGCGATTTTTTTTCACTATTACAGAACAGGCTACATTAGTAATATGCTGTACTGTTTTCGGTGTTGCTAGCCAGGCAGCTTGTTGCACTACATAATTGAAGTGTTCTATTGCTTCTACTAACTCTTGGTCTGTTTTTAATGAGATATCTATTGATAGCTTAGTGTCTACTGATTCCCTGAATAATTTTCAGTTCGTACGTTTGGTGCTTAATGTGGGAGTTTTCCTTTTAACTAGGACTTGGGTTCCTATTGTTATTATTATTGGCGAGTGGTCAGCTGATAAATCTATACACAAATCGACCTTAAGATAATTTGAATTAATTCCTCTCACTACACAGAAGTCGAGCAGGTCAGATAATTTGGCCGGGCCCGTAGGCCAGAAGATTGGCTCTCCCGTGGATAAATGCTTTAGTCCTAAATTATTACTGGTTTTTAGTAATTCTCTGCCTTTGGTTGTCGTAATCCTGGAGCCCCATTGTGCGTGTTTGGCATTGAAATCATCCGCTGTAATAAATCTGCCTTGGGGTGTTTGAAAGAAGTGCCATACTGCTCTTGCTTGTTGTTGTGTCTTGGAGGACACGCTGAGATAGTTAATGGGCCTCTCCAATCTTTAATAACTAAGGTAGTAGCTTGAATATGATTTTGTTTATATGCGGGAAGTTTGTTATCTTTTATAGAGTTTCGAATAATAATAGCTGTACCCGCATGAGCTCCATCATCAGGATGCTGCGTGTCATAACTTACATATCTTGGTATTCATAAATAGTTTCTATTCGTAAAGTGTGATTCCGATATTAATATGACGTCTATATATTAATTGACAAGGAAGGAGTTAAGTTCATTCCTGTGTTGTGTCAAGCCATTGACGTTCCAGGCTGTTAGTTTAAGGTGTTGAGCTATTATGAATTTTTATGATAAGTGTTGTTAGGAGGTATAACTTTGATCCCATCTGTTCCATTATAGTTTTTATCATTTTTTTAGTTTATTCAAATCTTCTGACTGATTACTTGATGAGACTGGTGGTTGCTGGATTGTGTTACATGCAATGGCGGCTGCACTTCCTACCGCTAGGGCAAATGAAGTGTATTGGTGTATTTGTTGAGATGAGTATTGGCTTGTTTAAGTGGGGGAAAGTATCTTTGTTCCTTATACACAAAGCAACCCTTGTAGTTGGTAGGGTGCAATTGACACATTTCACTCCATCATCTTTACTTGTACGTTGACACTGGAATGTTGCGTGGCTACCAATGCATTTGACACATCTTGGGGTTCTTTTTCAGAAGGTTTTTTGTGCCCAAAACGTCGGTATTTGGCGCATTGCGGAATTTTGCGCTTTACACGCGGTGGTTCAATTTGTACCACTGAGTGAGCTAGTCTTTTAATGTTATATATTTCCTTATTGTTTTCATCTGATTTAAGCTCGATGAGAAACAGTGGTAGCTCTTTCTTTTTGTTATGCTTTTAATGTTCCAAACGTTGGTAACCTGGCGCCCTTGGTTTGTAAGCTCTATTTTTAACTCTTGCAAGTTGGTAGTTGAGTTTAAATTTCTAATAACAGCTCGAAAATTGCGTTCCTGTTTCTTTTGATATGTATGAAACTCAGTGTTTTTTCCTTCTAAATTTTATCTAAGCTTTTTTTTAACTTTGTGATTGTTTAGGATTTTGCCTGCGTATCCATTTTTTGCTATGTTTTCCAGTAACTGAAGTGATGTAATTACTTTCACTTCAGATTGGAAAATTGGAGGTGGTTAGGTTCAGTATTTGCTGCATTCTGGTTTTGTTCTTCGGCACTGCTTTAGTTTTCCAAGGATGCGTACCGTTTATATAGTTCCCCGTAATAGGCCTCGAAGGCCCTTTGGGGTCGTAACAGGATAGATCTGTTACAGTCTAGAGCCTACGGTACACAAGGGTAGTAACGTGGCCAGCGCTACGTACCGACCGCCTATTATTACCCCAGAGTTTGACCTCCAGGTACTCATTTTATTGCAGCCTGAGTCGAGCTGGGCCGTAAAAATGCCAGCGATCGAATTGGCGAGAGCGGGATTCGAACCCGCAACTCTTGGTTTCGTAGTCTAGCGATCTATCCACTAAGCTACCACGGCTCTGCGTACCGTTTGGTGGGGTTTAATCCATAGAACTTTGTTTATTTTGCATTGAAAACCATTTTATCGTTGCTTTCTTTGCGGGGTTGTTTTTTATTTTCGACTATTTGCTATTTAGCTTTTATAGATACTTGCGATGGTTGTAATTGGTGATAAGAGACAGTGTTTTGTTGTACGGATGGCGCAGACGTGGTATACGAATTTTGTATAGTATCATTTATGTTATATGGGAAACAGAAATTGTTTGAAGGTTCATGCGATGGATGTTGATATCTTTGTGGCATATGAGGTTGTTGATAAGTTTGGTCAGCATGCATGAGACGATAAGTTTGATTAGTGTTTGTTGCGATTGACGGGTGAAGGAACGATATTTTAATTCATATTAAATAATTATAACAAATGATTACACAAGCGGGACTCTGAGACCACACTTTTATCTCATCGCTTAATACCAGACGCGCTCGGTTACAACCTTACGCTTCGATAATCAATGCAGTCGACTTTCGGTTTGAGGCGATAGCGCAGGTAATAAGTTCGTATAGATTCAAATAGCAGTTCCTGTTATTTGACACGGGATAAAGACTGGTACCCCGACTCTGCTGTTACGGCGAAGAACTCACTGCAATACTTCTTCCCCTCAGAACAGCGGCAGTGGCGGCAAGAAGGGCGGCAAGGAGCTACAGGCTATGCGACCTAGGCCACACTGATGACGGGCGCGGGGCCCCATTCACACGTCGGCGCGTCATAAGTCCGATCGCAGAAATTGTTTATGTTTTTCACGACACGGATGTAAACGCTAGTAAATTAAACACTTGTCACACACAGCGTGAACTGATTACGCAACATATTCGGTCGGTTTGAATGCTCGGACCGAACTTATTATTAGAGCTTGGAATGAATTTTAAATGATTTACAACAAATAGCTTTATATACTAGTTTTCTACCAGTATTTTTTGCCATGAGTACATATTGCAATCAACTTCATGATAAAGCACCATTATTAAGTTTCAATTTTAAGTGTGTATAATTTTGTCAAATGTAAACCATATAATTTTAATTATAACTTTGAATATGTCGAATTTCGTGCAAATAAAACAAAATTTGAAGAAAAATTTGAAGAAATCAAGAGTTCTTGTTTGAGTCTTGGTGAATAAAGACGTGCTCGGAACGCTGTGATATCGAATACGGATATAACTGAGTACGATAAGAGTGAACTCCGCATATCGGACGGTGACCGTGCCGTGGCCGTAACCGCGAGTGAGGTACCGTGATATCAAGATTTAAACAGAAAATGCAATTTAAATATTATAGCAATGGCTAGTGGAATATAACCGACTACATTAAATGAAGCATTCTTAATGCTTCAAAACAATGAATTGTTCCAGGAATACTTTAAATGTCTAGAAAATGAACAACTATTATATACAGAGTAGTCGTAAACCAACAATGACAAAATACAATTAAATGATGTAATTGCACAATTGCAGTCACGTATAAGTAAGTTTGAATCACAAGTTAATCGGCTAAGAGGTCAAGTGAGTAATATTTGATTATACCTTGTATCACCTCTTCGTTTGTCTCAGTTAGGAGAGTCTTGAGTTATGAAAACGTATGACAATCTAGGGAATTAGATTTGGCGAACAAGGGGGATTCAAAAGAATTTCAAACCCCTAGTTCGGCGACATGTCTTAAATGTGATAGCCATAGTGGAGCTAGAACGCTGTTTTTGTGTGATCGCTGTCTTTAATTTTTCTAAAAGTGTTGTGGTGGTTTTCTCCTTTTTAAAATAGTCTATTAAGAGAACTCTGTGTCTAACTAGATAAGCTGTCGATTGTTTGTTGGATAATGTTTTTTATTTTTTTAACCGGTTTAAGTCATGCAGTCAAATATATTATATTTGCTATATAGCGATTAATTTAATATTTATCGGTGGCGACAAAATGCCGTCATAGATTTTGTTTATGATTTTTGCCAAAAAATTGATTTTGGATTTTTGAGACACTTAATGTGAAGAAACAACTTTTATAAATTTTGTTCATTGATAACCTTTCTCCCTCTCAATAACTGAATTACACCAAACATTTTCTTTTTTATCCAATTATTAGTCACTCAAAAAGCTTGTGTTTAAGTAACTATATATATTTATGATTTATCGCTATGGAATTACATCGTTTATCAAATCGCACATGTAAGAGAACGCAGTATTATCGATACCTCGTTGCTTGTCTCGCCGTGGCTTTATAAATAATGTATATCCAAAACTTGTTAATGTCATGATTTTCACATTTTCAGACTCAAATTCAGAAATGTAACGCAAAACTATTCCTGGTAATGAAATTTATTTGTGCAAAACCTTCAATAGCAGGGTATTTCGGACAAGTAATTTGGAAGGAATTTAGCATCCCCGACTGCAATTTAATAGGAAATGTAATATCGAGTATGCAGATACTTCGCATGTCAAAATTAATGACGCCGGAATTGAAAATGTCGGATTTCTGAGTAACGGCTTTAATAAACCGGCAGGTAGAATTTCTAAATATAATTTATGAAACGCAGCAAATAACACGAGTTCTGAACCGCACGGTCGTGTTCGTTGGGATAAGAGACGGCATTTCTGAATATTCCTTTAATGTTTCTTAAGCGGCTTACATGGAGGGTTTCTTGATTCGGTATTCTTTGAAGTTTTCCTTTTACGTACACAAGAAGGTAGGCCGCGGATGATAAAACAACAAGTTCCTCTGAAGCGTTTTATGCAAAGTTATGTGGGCGTTCATTTTTATTTTGTAGTTTATCTTGGAAAAGCTGTTTAAAGTTACTTTGCTTTTAATTAACTTTAAAGTTTTAATTTTTAATTAATTTAGAATGAAAATTAAACCTTTGAAGGATACCACGGGTATTGTAGGAAAATGAAAATTAAGAGTTATTTATTCATTTATAACAATTTTTTGTTTTTATTTAAGAAAATACAAAAAGTTTCGCTTTCTTTGAAGTTTATTGCTTAATAATAATGGCGAGGTTTTGTACTTTGTTAGGTAGTATTCTGATACGGACCAATGCGACAAGCATCGCATTTTTAGTGATTTGAGTTACTCCGGTAAGGTATCTGCAGTTTAGAATTGAACCTGGGTCCGTCACTACTGAAACTAGGCGTCTGAACCGCTCGACCACGAACTGGCAACTATATTTTTTAATAATACAGAGCTTTTTAAACTCAAAATTATAAGGATTTGCAGTAGTGTGCTGAAAAATATTTGATTTTTATTGCTGCTACGTCAAGAACTCAATGACGCTGCATACTAAGGAGCAAAATGCGCATTTATAAAAAACTATGGAATACTTTTTTAAGATTTTTTCTTCGTGTAGTTCTATTTTAGCAATCTAATTACATTGGAAGATGTTTAGTTTTTTAAACTGATAAGTTGGTTGACTAAAATGCCCTGCTTATTCTGCAATTTGCTAATAATAAAGAGACAGATAAATTAACAGTTTTTGGAGCACACAGAAATGTCTTTTTAAAATAAATTAAAAAGCGGTATGCCATAAGACATGCTTTTGACCTCAACAGTAAATTACAACAGGGTTATTGTGCTTACTAATTTATAACTGAAGAAAAGGTAAAACACTGCAACGCAAAAATATTTTATGGAAATCAAGATTAACCACAACGAATTGTATCTACCACTCTACAGGAAAGTTCACCTACTGCCCCACAGATTTTTATTTTCAAGAAAGTAACAACAAAATACATTGATATGGAAGAGAATGTTTGATCCGAGCTCCGATCACTCTCCGATAATATTAAAATTAAACGAAAAAGTGTTCCAGAAAAATCTTACCCAACACTGACCAACCAGTATACAAATGGGGATTCTTTAAGAAAGAATTGTGTAGCAAAATTAAGCTCGATGTGCCTTAAAAAATTAAGAACAACGTACTAGAAAATTGAAAAGATCATAATAGACATACAACAGGGTGCATGAAATAGCACGTCAGAACAGTCAACGATTATTCTAAGAAAATTAGGGAATTGGTTACTGAAAAAAAATCTAGAAGAAAATAGTCTTATAGATAAAGCAAGACTAAACCAACTTAATAAAACCAATAAGAAGATAAATATCTTCTTCTTCTTTTCCTTCTCCCTTATGCCCTAAAGCGTCGGGTCCTCTAACCACTTCCGGAAGCTGTCCCGGTTGGCTGCCATTCTTTTTACTTCTCTTAGGTGTTTTCCTCTCTGTTCTACCCTCTTTTCTAAGCTCTGTTCCCATGTTTCTCGTGGCCTTCCTCTGCTTCTTGTTTCCTCTGGCTTTGCTTTTAGAATTCTTCTGGGGTCTCTATTTCTTGACATCCTCACTATGTGCCCATACCACTGTAATTGCCTCTTCTCTACCTCTTGTATTAGCGGTTGCTGACCTGCTTCTTCTCTGGTTATTGTATTTCGTATGCGATCTCTTTTTGTTCTACCTACTAGTCTTCTTAGATATTTCATTTCACTCGCCGTAATTTTGCTTCTGGTTTTATCTTGTATTGTCCAGCTCTCCGCCCCATACGTTAATACTGGTGTGTATCTGCTTTTGTATACCCTAAGCTTTGTTTGCATGCTTATTTCTTTTTTCGCTATTATTGGTTTGTTAATCGCATAATATACTTTGCTTGCTTTATCTCTTCTATTCCGAATCTCCTGTTCTATCGTGCCAGTTTTATTTATTATCGTTCCTAAATATTCATAGTTATTGACCCATTCTAGTTCTTCCCCATTGCATATTATTCTTGTGTTTTCGTTTGTATCATTTTTCTCGATTTTCATAATTTTAGTCTTGTTTGTGTTTATTTTCATACCTCTTCTTTATATCGCTCTATTCCATTTGTTTATTGCTAGTTGTAGTTTTCTAGTTGAGTCTGCTAGAAGCACGATGTCGTCTGCATATATGAGGCATTGTATATATATGGGCTCTAAATTCCAATTTCCTACCTTTACATTGAATCTTGGTTCTTTTGCTTCCTGAATAATCTGATTCATTACTATTAGGAACAGTAGGGGGCTCAGTGAGTCTCCTTGTTTGATCCCCTTTTCCATTTCAAAGCTTTGAGATTCTTTCCCTTTAATTCGCACTCTTCCTTTTGCATTAACGTATACTCTTTTTATGGCTTGTTGTAGTGGGTATGATACATTTAGTTCTGCTAGCGCATTCCGTATTGTTTGCTTGGGTACTGTGTCAAATGCTAATTTTATATTTATGAATGCTAGATACAAAGGGTTTCCCCTTTCTAATCTCTTTTCTGTAACTGTTCTTAGTACAAAGATATGATCTTGTGTTTGCCTCTGTGGCCTGTAAGCGGCTTGTTCTTCACATAGTTTTTCTTCAACTTCTTCTCGTAATCTTCTTTCTAGTATTCTTGAATATATCTTCTGTACTATTGAAGAAACGCATATTGCCCTGTAGTTGCCGCAATCGTTTGTATCTCCTTCTTGTGTATAGGTACCACTATGTTTTCTTCCCAGTCATCTGGTATTTTTCCCTTTCCAGGCTAGTTGACATATCTCTTTTATCCACTTTAATATTCTATCTCCCCATTCTTTATCATTTCTGGAGTTATGCCATATCTACCTCCTGCTTTTCCTTGTTTAATATGTTTTACGGCTTCTATCACCTCTTCTATTTCTATGTCTATTTCTTCTTCTTCTTCCTGAACTGTTCCTCTTCTCTCTCTGCCCCGGATATTATCATCTTTTTTAAATATGTTGTTGTAATACTCTCTCCATGCCTCCAAGATTCTTCCTTCTTCTGTTTCTACTATGCCTTTGTTGTTCCTTATACTCCATACTTGCTTTCCATATTAAGATAAATATAAGAAATAAAAAGTAAATTCGTAAATAATTTCTTAAAAAATCTGTTAAACGAGACACCAATTATTATTTGTGAAAGATGACTAAGAAAATAAGAACTGAAAACGGCTAGGCAAAACACAACCTGCAGAAAGTAAAGGGTTTTGTAAAACACTTCGAAAAGATATTCCAAGCGAATGAACAACAAGGACAAAATGGATACGTACTAGAAGCGGAAGACGAAATAGAAGAGGAAGAAATAAAAGTGATTTTCCCACAAAAAGTAGCAAAAGAAATTAAGGAAAACATAAACTCTAAGAAATCTTCAAAATTTGATCTAATCACAGGGCCCATATTGAAACAATTAACTTGAAAAGGAATAGTAAAACTAACAAACTTAATAAATGCAGCATATCGATTGAAATACGTACCAAGCGTTTGGAAGGTGGTTGAAGATATAGTAATACGGAAGCTTTAAAGGGCACTAAACAAAATATCATATCAATCCATCTAGCTCTTACTGATAAACTCGAAACTATTTGAAAAAGCTGATTACAACGCACTAGTTCGGCTTCAGAAGTCCACGGGCTAACAAGTATCATAGAAAAGTCTCGAAGAGAAAAAAGTCTGTTCAGAAATCTTCTGAGATGTTGCACAGACTTTTGATAAAGTTTGACATCAAGGATTGAACCATAACATAAAGTACTGCTTATATAATTTTCCATACTACTAAAATCTTACATTGCAAATAGACTGTTCAGTATTAAACAACAAAACAAATACTCTGACTTGTACGAAATTAAAACAGAAGTACCACAGGGCACTGTACTGGAGCCAGTGCTTTACCTTATGTATACTAGTGATATCCTTTAATACAACAAAGTACACTATGATAATAACAGAAGTGCTACATTAAACCTTGAATCAGAAAATATAAAATACAAGTAAATAACAGAAAGTTGGTGCATACCAATTTTATTAAAAAGAAAGATGGATATTTACTAATAACACTAAACATCAATCTTACCATGCGCTATTGCAACAAAGTACCTGAGAATAAACCTGGGTGCTAAATTACCATGGGAGAAGCACATCAAGAAAAAAAGTTTAATAAATATAAAGCAAAATAATCGACCCACTAGCTGCACGCGCATTTTCATCTTCTTTTTCAGTCTAAGGAAAATGAAAATAAAAACATTAACATGTAATGAGTCTTTATTATTGAGCTTTAAAAAACTGTTGCTATTGCATTAATCAGATGACGCATTCAAAAAAATATGCATCACGAAGGGGGTTTTACGAATCTTGCTAATTGGAACGCACGTGTACGACGACTGTGATTGGCCTGCAGTACGCTTGCAATCTAGTAATTCATCTCAGTCACTTATTCGAAGTTGACGTAATAAGTGACGTAAGTGCTTGAATAATTCGCAAGAAAATGGATACCACAGACGCTGAAGCAGCCAGGCTGTTGCATTGTTGAGAGAGGGCCTCAGTCAGAAAACTAAATTTTAGTAAATTAGCTGTGTCGAAAGTATGGCGTCGGTACCGGAAAACCGGTGGTTACGTCCGCCGGTAAGGAGGCGGCCGTAGGTGCGTTACAACAGAGAGAGACGATTGATTTCTTGTCCAAAAGCAAAGGCGAATGGGATTTGCTCGCGAACATCTCGATTGAGTCCTCAGCCATTGGAGTTAGATATTATTCACCGACTAGTCCAGGATGTGCCTACATGGCAACGACAGAAGACATCGGGTTTATAGAAGGCCAGAGGAGCCATATGATCATTGCGGTTTTCAAAAAACTGTCGCATATGGAGGTGGCTCTTGCACGTTCTGGGGGGGGCATTTACATGCACGGAAAAACTGAGTTAGTTTTCGTGCCTAGTGGAGGACGCGGAGGCGGTTTAACAGCGGACTGCTACATTAGAGACAATCTGGAGAAACATGTTTTGTTTGAGGGATTTGTTGGCGAGGACTTCATGATAATGTACGACAATTCGCGATGCCACATCGCGCAAGAAACTACTACCTACCTGGCTGACGTCGGTATACCAAAAAAGGATTGATCTCCATGTAGTACAGACTTTAATCCAACTAGGGATGTATGGGATGAGCTTAAGCAAAGAGTCCGGGCCAGAAATCTTGCACCGGGGAACGTGATGGAACTAGAGCGGCGGTGATTGAAGAGTGGGAAATAATCCCTCAAAACAGCATTTGAAAAGTCATCCGATCCATGCGTAATCGACTAAAAAGTGCAATTAGGAGTAGAGATGATAACACCATGTACTGAAAAAATCATTAAATTAATTTCAATTAAGGATTTTACTTTTTTCCTTTTATAATCACCTTTTTATTTTTAACTCTTTTGTCTTCTTCTTCTTCTTCTACTCTTATATAGGCTATTGGCCTGTTTCTAACTACACATTTCGTGTAGTACTATGAGCCATGTTGGGCGTACCCCGGGCAGGTGGCTAGTCTGATCCGTTAGAAGAAGGAGAATGTACTTTACGACCGCCAAAGGTGTTTGTATGATGGTCGGAGAGCACTCGATGTTTTGCCGTTATTTTTGACCTGGGAGTCGAACCCAGGGCCCGCCGCGCGTTAGTCTCGCAGGGCGAGGCGTTTACGTCGCGGCTGTCGTGCTCTCTTTTGTGTTACATATAATTTTAGGTCCATAACTTTGTCACTGAATTTTATTTTGAATGCTATCGGAGTAGATACACATTCTCTCAAAACTCGAGCATGTTGCAGAGTCAGTTGTTTTGCTCTTATGTGTAGTTCGTCTCAGCATCGATCGCGGACCCCAACAACACACTGGCATAAACAAAATTCGTGTATAAACCTTAACCTCAATATACTAAAGAGGTGTTTTTCATTTCGTTACATATTAAACGATGCATTAACACACTACTTATAGTCACACACACATCCTAATTAATTCACTTTTGCAGGAATTGGCTATAATTGTGACATGTGTAAGCGTATCTTAATTTAATTATTTCGTCGTTCAGAAACTTCGCGATTCGATAGAATCGAATTACATAGGGTTAAGATGAGAAGAAAGTACTGCAGGGTAGTTTACAAATGTGGCATTATAGTGCAAAGGTGAGCCGTAAAAAATAGGTGTAATAATGGGTCCAGCACACCGTCCTGAAAGACACATGTATGTATTACCAATAAGGATACCAGAAGTAACTCGGAAAAAGCCCCTATTTTTTCAAAATATTTGAAATTCGCCCATTTGATTCTGGGGCAACAAGAGAAGAAGGAAGAAATTACTCAATTTCCTTAATCTGTTTTCCAGATGTGCTTACCAACTAATAATTTTAGAGCCAACGATGTCAAGGGTATAATTATGGATCTAAATCCACGTAAATCACCCGGTTATGACTAAATTACGGCTAGAGTGTTGCGAGAATTGCTAGAAAAAGGTATCAGATTCATCACCTATGTAATGAACGCTGTTTTAAGAGTAAGGTACTTAGTTGACACAATTATATTAATATCTAAATCTGGCAAACCAACTACAAGATGTAACTTCATATAGAGCAATTAGTCTACTGCCGATTGTATCAAAAAATGTTGAGAAACTATAATCACGAAAATGAACACTAATATTCGAAGATAATCATCTGTTACTAAACCATGAGTTTGGGTTGCGCAATAACCATGCTACAGTTGAGCAGGTGCACCGTGTAACAAACATAATTTCGCAAGAATTCGCAAACACTGGACAAAGTGCAACATCAAAGTCTACTATTTAAAATCAAGAATGCAGTATCCTCGGATTGCTATAAAATACTAAGGTCATACCTAATTGACAGACATTATCTTGTGAGAAGTGGAGACAGTCACACATACTTGTTTCCCATTGGCGCCGGAGTTCCTTAGGGAAGTGTGTTGGGCCTACTTTTGTATCCTCTTTTTACCACCGATCTACCCACCACAACTACTACGATTGCCACATTTATTGCAATACTCTCCCCAATATAGCCTCTCGACAGCCGCGACGTAAAGGCTTCGGCCTGCCAGACTAACGCGCGGCGGGCCCTGGGTTCGACTCCCAGGTCAAAAATAACGGCAAACATCGAGTGCTCTCCGGCCATCATACAAACACCTTTGGCGGTGGTAAAGTACATTCTCCTTCTTCTAACGGGTCCGACTAGCCACCTGCCCGGGGTACGCCCAACATGGCTCATAGTACTACACGGAATGTGTAGTTAGAAACAGGCTAATAGCCTATATAAGAGTAGAAGAAGAAGAAGAATATAGCCTCTCAACATATCCAAGCCCATTTACAAAAATTAGAAACCTGGACTAACAAATGGCGTAAAAAGGTAAACGAAGATAAATCGGTGCATGTGACTTTTACTCTGAGAAGAGAAAGCATCCCAGATAATAAGATGAATTTTGGAGGAACTTAATTTACGGAAAAAGCCATAAAGTTCCAGATTGGTATTGGCGAGGTTTTTACGGGTAGCATGGATGGAGTTTCTAACCAGATCCATCAGACTTTCCGATACAAAAAATTGTCAAACTGAAATTAAGTTCATTACCACCACCCTACTGCAAAATGGATATTCCAACAAATCCTTAACTGTTACAATCAAAAATATAAATAAAAACACTAACTCTCAATCCCAAAATCCTCCTGACCAACAAAAAGCATTTCTACCTTACATCAGAGGCATCAAGGATAGAATAAGCCGCATACTAATGCGGCAAAATATCCGCACGGTCTTTACAACCAATAACTAAATATCTGGGTTTATTCGCTCAGCAAAGGATCACTGTCCCAATGAATCCCAAGGAGTGTATGAAATACCTTGTGGAATTGTCAAAGGACCTACATAGGTCAAACAAATCGGCAAATATCTAGCCGAATATACGAGCATTCTCTGGCCGTACGGAAAGGCGATAATGGTTCGGCACTTGCCGAACACAACAAAGAAACAGGCCAAAAAATTAATTTCTCTGTGACTAAAACCATTGCCCCCATTTCCCATTTTACCAGCAGAATAGTACGTGAGGCAATTGAAATAGAAAAACGCCCACAGTGCCTCAACACAAGAGATGACAGCCAACGTTTATCCGTCTTATGGAAATCCCTTATTACCCCACACCGCCAATTACGCAATGATCCTACAAACTTTCCCCAACCCAACGCATCTCCCGCCAAACAAACTTTCACTTCCAGCCCTATAAAAGATCAAGCAGGTCACACGAAAGGTCGGGCTTACTAAAAGACTCGTAGCTCTCCTTGGGATGTAGGCAGATTAAGACCCCGAGGCAGCAAAGCCGATGCAAAAAAGTATATATATATATACGACTATGTTCGTACTTGACAAGAAACTGCCTATTTATTACGTAAGACTTAAGAATTTTGTAACAGTTGGAGGGTATTGCTCTTTTGATTTGTAATAAAAACCCTTGATGCCACACTTTATCGAAGGCTTGTGCAACATCTATAAATTGGAGTTACTAGATAAGCGTGTAAACCAAGTTTTATTTTTTAAATTACTTTATATATTTTCTTATTGTACACAACTCTATGTATAGAACTTAGATTTTCGCTTATAATAAAATATCATTCCGGCTTGTTTTCGAAGCGCGCGGGCAGGGTTTACGCCCGGCGGTAACCAAGTATCCGCACGTTAAATCGAATACGAGCCTACCTACGGTCGAACGATACCAAGTTTTGAACAAGCGTAAGGACATACTTAGTTCTCCGTTTGCTTTGAAACACCAAATGCATGATTAAACGTTAATAAGTAAAGTTATACACTAAAGTAATATAAATAAAATAAATAATAAATAATATAAGTGATCATGCACTAAACGAAGAAATGCCGTATTTATCTAACGATTATACTGTCCATCCGTCGCAACCTCTTGAATCAAAGTATTATGAACAGACTAGATACCCTCAATACATGCCGCAGCCAGGTACGGCAATATAACATATAAAGCAAATGGCATAAATACCACTACAAATTAACGCACAATCAATATCCAACCAAACTTTGGATACCTGCCGCAACAGTCAATGGAAATCCAACAGTGTCAACAACAGACGATAAAAAATAAGCAATATAATACCAAGTTAACAATACCAACCACAAAATGCATGAAAAACGGTAGAAAATAAGAAACGAACCAGAACTAATAGTACAGACCAAAGTATAAAACGGTTAAAACAAACGAAAGTGAATAATTACTTGTTATGCAAGCCAAGTACATCAAACAGATACGAGCCATTATCAGAGGATGGCGAAATAGATAACAACGCATCTAATGAAAAGGATGCAACAGAAAAAATACCAAAACCGCCATCTATATTTAACCACATGTTAAATATAATATACCGCTAACACAACTGGTAAATAAAATTACTGGAAAGAAATACGAAATTAAAATCCTTCAAAACGATCAAGTTAAGGTTTAAACAGAAATTCCTGAATTATAATCCGCTAGAATTGAAGCGCTAGAGGAAAGAAAAACAGAATTTTACATTTATAAACTCAAGACCGTAATTTTAAATTAGTACTGTTGAGAATACACTACTTATCTGACACAGAAGATATCAAGAAAAGTATCGAAGAGTATAGACATAAAGAAAGAAATATATGCAACATAAAACATAGAAGTACCAAAAAGCAGCTACCATTATTCTTCGTACCGGATAATAGCACTAATAAAAGAATATATAACATAAAACACTTAATGAATACAAAAATAACAATCGAACCACACACTAAAAGAGAAATACCGTAATGTACAAAATGCCAGAGGTATGGCCATACAAAGGCTTTTTGCAGCAGAACCCCGCCGTGTGTCAAGTGCCCAGACCATGTAACTGCTGACTGCCAAAGGAAATAAAGAAACAAAGATGCCAAATGCGTAAATTGTGCGGAAAATAACCCAGTCAATTACAAAGCTTGTCTTGTGTACAAGAAACTTCAAAGTAATAAATATCCTACGCTAAGAAGAAAATAAAAATAAATTTATATCACAAAGACAACCTCAAAAAACAAGAACATCCTATGCCCAAATACTTTAAAAAAATAACCGAAATGAAAATAACCAAAATGCCAATAATAACCAAATGTTACAACAAGGTACAAATACACATCAAACCGATGACTTCAATGAATTAAAAAACGTGATGACACGCCTTTTGGATCAACCACAGTGATCTCAAAAATTGCATAATGGCTTAATAAACGTTAAGAGTCGCTGAATGTAACGCTAATAAACTTTGCCAACATGGGCAAGAAATAATAATATTTAAAATAAACAATTAACTAGATATAGTATTAATATCTAAAGCTAATTTCCCTGACCGTTTCTACCTAAGTAACTATTCCATATACAGTACTCAACACCCTGACGGCACTGCTCATGCAGGCACAATCATAATACGGAACTACATAAATACAGGTACAATCATATACAAGCTACAAGTGTTAACGTAGAAGACTGGGTGGAAACCTTAATAATTACAGTAGTTTATTGCCCATCCCGACTTCCCATAAATCAAGATCAATTTGATCACGTTTTCAATATTCTCGGGAGCCGATTTATTGCATCATGAGACTATAATGCCAAGCATCATCACTGGGAATCTAAAGTGATAACTAATATGACTTATGAACTGGTCAACCAACCTATTGGTTCACAGATACCAGCAAACTACCTGATCCACTTGATTTCTGAGTAGTAAAAGGCATATCCCAAAATTATTTTATAATTGAATTAAAATCAGATCTATCGTCAGATCACTCTTCCATCGCAATTACGCTCAATACTCAGGTACTTAATTGCTGCAAATCTCCAACGCTATGCAATAGGAAGACTAATTAACAAAAATTTTGAAGAATGTTAGATGAAAAAATCACACTCTGTGTCCCTTAAAACTAAAAATGATATTTCAACATCAGTTGAAAACCTAATTAAAGCCATCCAACATGATGCGTGGCAAGAATAGCCTATTTCATCAACTTTAAAATCGAGAAGGTACTCCTATAATAGTGAAACAAAAAATAGCTGAAAAGCACAGACACTACTGAACAATATAAAACAGTAAGCAATCCAAGACTATTTTAGTACATTGTCTTCTACAGAAGCAACGGATTATTCGCTCTAAAGAGCAACCAGGAAACTTAAGCAACCACGACAATATATTCCTCTATTCAGATCATCAAATGGCACCTAGATAAAAAGCGATAAAAAAAGTCAAATGCATTTGCCAATCATCTAAAAGAAGTATTTATACCATTCAACTGAAATCACTCCAGAAGAAGATAAATTTGTCCATAAATATCTTGGTAACCCGTTCCAGATAGCACTACCTGTTAAAAGATACGAAGAAATAAAGTAAAACAAACTCTGCTCACTGTATTGAGTACCAAAAAGTCACCCGGATATGATCTAATAACTGGAGAAATTTTAAAACATCTGTCGGAAACCTGCGTAAAACTAATAGCACACATCTTCAATGCGATCTTAAAAACAGCATTTTTCCTGACTATTGGAAAAACGCACAGATACTATCAATTTTAAAACCTGGAAAACCACCTCAGGAAGCGTCAGTATTCTTCCTGTCATGCTTAGTGTCCGAGAAAATATTCCTAAAATGATTAAAATCCCCCTTGCAAGATATAATACTAAAACATCAATTTAGATTTAAAGAGAAACACGCTACTGTAGAGCAGGTGTACAGATTAATTGGCCAAATTCACCAAAATCAAGAAAACAACAGACATTGTTCTGCGGGTTTTTTAGATATTACGCAAGCATTTGACAAGGTATGGTAAGAGGGGTTATTGTTTAAAATAAAAACTAATCTACCTCTTTCTTACTACACAGTTTTACAATCATATCTGTAAAGCAAATATTTTCTCGTAAAGATAAAAGCTAAATAACTACAGGCCACTTCACCCAATTAGTTCAAGGGTGCTTAAAATATACCAAGAAAGCGTATCTGTATCTGCTACATACTTTTGATCTTCCAGCTACAAATCTACCAGTAACAGGCACATTTGGTGATGATACAGCTATTATGGCATCTCACAACAACCCAGACATAATACCATTTAAATCAAATTCAAACCTGGCTCAAAAAGTGACACATCAGAGCAAATGAGACCAAATCAAGACATATAACCTTCACCTTACGTAAGAAACTTATCCTGCAGTATACTTAAATAACCAATAGCTTCCACAAACGGATGACGTGCAATAGACTGACGACTTACTTGGAGAAAACATATATGGGTCAAAAAAACCAGCTAGATGTTAGGTTTTGCAAGATGAATACAAAGTACTACTATATAAAACAATACTTAAGCCAGTGTGGATCTATGGGCTACAATGTTTCCAATCAAAAGTACTGCGTGCTATATTAGATGCCCCATGGTATGTGCCAAATGAATTCATCCATCGAGATCTACAGATACCTACTATCGCAAAGGAAATTATCAAACATACTATATGATATCGAGATAGGTTGTTCTTTCAGCTACGGAACTTCTATATAATAATGAAGACTCAAACGTTTTAGAGCAATGGACCTGTCAAACAGATTAAATTTACGTTAGTTATAGTTCTTATAATTATAACTTTACTTTTGTTATATTACTATAAACGGTTGCACCACGGGATGTTAAGTATTCATGTTATTGTTATTTATTACTAATAGATATATAATTTATTGAATGTTTAGCTAAATTAAGACATATTGTAAATAATGAAAGGTGTTAAATAAAATAAAATAAAATATGTGATAAAGAAAAGTTTAATAGCCGCCCCGAGGACATATAATTAGCAATTCTAATCTTGATACACATTTTTATGTATATTCGTTATGTATATTGTTAAGTTATATAAAGTGACACTTCAGCTATGCATCTGAGAAATGTGTGCTTTAATGAAACATATGGTTGAAGATTAGTATATCTGACGCGTGGGCTCACCCCTCGCTTGATTTTTTCGATTAAAAACGTATCTGACAAAATGTAAGGGCTTTCAGAATGCCAAACGAACAAATTCTATAAATTCACGCTGCATGGTGCCAGGAAAAATTCGCATTCGGGGAAAGTGAGCGGATCGCTTTCACGTAGGTGTGCGATAGATCAATGCAGCATGGGCTAATAGCTAAATGGAATGAACGATGTGCAGCACGAGAGCGAGTTGCGGTTCACTAAACCTATTTATTAGAATTGGATATCCCGTAGTGGCTAATGAAGTCTTGTTAACAGTTTGATGGGACACGTTAAACTGTTGGAGCCACGTTGATTGAGATAAAGGCTTTATATAAACAAAGGAAAAAGTTCGCCGAATATGATGTTCCACGCATGTGGCTTCATTTCCTGCTTATTAATGCCAGTGTTATGAGAGAGAAAACCTAATTTTGTGACACTTGGTATGGCAGCTTGGCCCATCAGCATGAGAATGCTGAATAATGAAAACCGTCTAGGCTGCGGGGCTGTCGGGAGGATTAAAAATGTGAGCCACGTAGCGGCGAGAATCACGTATGGACAAACATTTCCGCTGGAAACAATTTCTCGTCGGCCGTTATTAATTTCGTGCCTAAACATATTAATGTTTCGGAGAAATGTTAATCGCGCAGACAATTAAGCCCGACATGTCGAATGGGAACTTCACGTATGCCGAAAGCTGCGAGCGAGAAATCTGCAGGCTGCGGCGAATGTAACCCCTTGGCCTAGTGCTTGCTACATTCCCAAGCCCTAAGCTGTTCGTTCACAAATGGTAGTGTTCGCTGCGTGGGTGTTTCTACCCTGTTCTTCTTTAGTTGACCGAACCGGCTGGTGGCAGCGTGGGCGTCATTCATATTTTGAGCGTAATGGTTTTGATACAATAATCTTTCAAGTGTCGCGCAAAAAGCCCAAATTAGTATATAAAAAACATTTGCCCCTCTTGAACTCGCATTTTAAAGTTACAAGATGTCTTATACATTTTTTGCTGGTTCAATATTGCGAAAAATTTAAGTGATGAACCAATTATGATATTAATCATATTTTATATTGTATATTTATCTATCCCACATCGGAATACTAATGTTTTAACTATATTTGTTGAGCGCAAGTGAAAGTTATTCAATTGATTTTCGTACAAATAGAAGGCCGTGCTCGTACACCCACATTTGTGCTCGTGACTGTTTATTTGACTGGCGATCTGCAAACATTTGTGTCTATATGAAATTATAATACGCTGGATGTTAGCCCTAACACGGCAGCATATTTGGATAGCTTACGTGGGCTGCACGATATCTATTGCGGATAACTAACAAAAACAATTGTTCAATGTTAGAAACCTTTTTTTATTAATTTTCAAAATATTCAAAAAACTTTCCCTGATAGTCAATACATTGTTGCATTTTAAAAATTAATGTATATTTTCTATTGCAATCTGTAAATTTACAATAAGCAAAACATATGTTAGGGACTAAAAGTGACATGATAACAATGACATGAGGTTGAAATCCAACGATTTACAACACAGTAGTAACTTCTATAGACTAATGTTTGCT
The DNA here is from genome assembly GCA_036346155.1 of Sinelater perroti. Lineage (NCBI taxonomy): Eukaryota > Metazoa > Arthropoda > Insecta > Coleoptera > Elateridae > Sinelater > Sinelater perroti. Next base: position 8,684,774 of record JARFIY010000013.1, on the reverse strand, counting down.
TTATAATACGAGTAACTATTATACACTTTAGATTAAAATCTATATGGCACATCCAAAGGTTTATATCTATTTAGTCTTTGTATATGAAAACTATTATCTAATAAATTTAGGACCAATGGATTTGAAAGAGAATCTAAATTACTTAGATACTTTTTACTGCATTTAACAATCACGTTTTTGACCGAATCCACTTTTAAGTCGCTTAGAATTAGGGAGCATCCCACAAAGCGCTTAAAACTTTGGATTGAAACCTTTCCATTATTTGGATATTGGAGTTTGCTGTTGTTCTCTGCAGTTGGATACCATATGACCATACAGATTTGAACGCTGCATTGTAGGCAAGAAGCTTGTTTGAGAGGGATAGTTTGGATCTTCTTCCAAGTGTTTTCTGAACTTATCTCCGAATTATTTACGCTTCTTCTAAATGTGATTTCTCTACGTCAGGCCTTTATCCAGATGCATACCGAGATATTTTATTTCCGTCACTTGCGTTAGCGGTATACTATTGATGTATACCGGCGGTGTAATACCCTTGCGTCTTGTAAAGATAATGTGAAATTATTTTGCTTCATTTAACTTTACACGCCATTTTTTGGTCCACTGCACGACTTCATCTAAACTCTGTTGTAGGCTATTTGCAACTGCTACTGGATCATTGTGCTCTACCATAATGATTTTGTCGTCAGCAAAAGTTGCAGTAAGAGAATGTTGATTTATAGGCATGTCTGCTGTATAGATTAGATATAATATCCATCCAAGGCCGTTACCCTAGGGTACTCTTGATTTTATTGGATGAAGAGCGGTTAAGTATTGTCCAAATTTTACTTGAAAGTATCTTTCTGACAAGTAAGACTCTAGGATAACAAATGCAGAGTAGGGGAGGCATTTCTTTAACTTAAAGAGTTGGCCTGCATGCCACACCTTCTCAAACGCCTGACTGGCATCGAGAAATACAGCTGTACAATACTTTTCTTCCTCAAAAGCTTGATTAATAGCATTTACAACTCTATGTACTTGTTGAATGGTAGAATGACTTTTTCTAAAACCAAACTGGTAATCTGGGATGGTGGCATTTTCCTCTATTATTGGAGTTAATTTTTTTATTAACAGTTTTCCAGTAGTTTCCCTAATATAGGTAGTAAACTAATTGGTCTGTAGGAATTCAGTTACTGTGTAGGTTTACCAGGCTTGGAAATCATAATCATTGTTGCATATGCTGGAACCAATTTTCATAGCACAGAAATCGTTAGAGACGTTTTAAGTGCTCAAAAGGCCAGTTGCTTGTGTCGATGTGTTTGAGTTCGCATTGCCTTGGTGGAGAATGATCCGGCGTTGGGAGTTGGTTTTTCTTCGACAACTTCTAGTAAACAAATGGCTGTGTGACATTCAGAATTAACCGTTTAACGATCCTCTAAAACCACGGTTACAACATGTCTAGTTTTTCAAAAAAAAAATAGGCAATCATTTGCTTCAAAGTGTTATCTTTGAAGACCCATACAGTCGATTGTTGTTTACTGTTGGACTCATGAGCATAAAACCAAGATTCGTCACCTGTTACGATGTTGTAAACGGTATTTGGAGCAGCGCGATCGTATTTCTTGAACATTTATTTCGACCAATCGACACGAGTCTGTTTTTGAGCGATCGTTGCGGGATACAACGCGCACACAGCTTTTTCGCTGTTAAATGTTCATGCTATATCGAACGTATGCTAGTCATCTTAATACCTAAGAATGTCTGAATTTCACCAAAAGTTACATAACAATTTTGTTTTATTAGTTGCGCAAGGCACCGATGTTTGCTGGCACCACAGATGATTAAATTCATTAAATCAATTATATACAGCGGTAGTCGAGGCAAATTAGTAAAACATCTCTAATTTTTTTTGAGTACGTGTATCAAGACGTTCTAGGGCGCATTCGATTCGGAAAAGCCGCAGAAAAAAATGTTACACCATATATTTTTGTTATAATGCAAATCGCTGATCATGAGCATGATGCTGAGAAAGTACCCCGATGCACTTAGTGGGACAGAATCAAGGCGCCCCAGGGAATTCTTTTCCCAAAGTGCTAAACGGCATTTTCTGACTTTGGTGCATTAGAGCTTAATTTGAGAATCAAAATCGTTATCAGCGATCCCAAAAATCATTGTATAGACAGTTTAATCTCAAAAAACTAACAACTTTGAGTTGGTTCCCCAAAATCGCCTCTAGCCTCAGGATTTTGTCTCTCTAAGTGCATCGGGGTACTTTCTAAGCATCATATTTGTGATTAGCGACTCAAAAAACCCAAGTAACGAAACTGAGTTTATTTTGGGCAAGATTCAACGTGTGATAAAATATTCTTTAAGGTCTGCAAAAATGCGTCACATAAATGCATTTCTTGCGTGCACAAATGCACTTTTGCCTTATAACAAAAAATGTGGTGCAACGTTTCTCTCTGAGACTCTTCCGAATAAAATGTGCCTTGGAACGTCTCGATACATGAATCTAGAAAAAATTTAGAAATTTTAGCTTTTTTTTACTAATTTGCTTTGACTATTGCTCTGTGTGGAGTTTCATCACTAAAAGTTGAAGTGAGTTAATCATCGCACAAATATGTTCACCAGTTAATTCTACTTTTTGGCCGATAGGAAATTTTCAATTTAATGAAAACTAAACGAATAGCGCCCGTATTACATAAATGTTTTGAGTAGGTATGCCGTCAAAAATATCAACCTGTATAATGAAAATGACAGATCGCCCCTAGCATACGTAGAGTTGCTAATTTGCAACAGATATCGAGTAGCCCATGTATTATGGAGTAAGAAGTGCCACGGAAAAATACTTATATTTATATATGGTGGAGTTAATGCCTGTTTTGTTTTGCTTACACACACAACACACCATTTTCTTGTGCACACATTTATGTATATTTATTGAGATTAACAATCAGAACTAATTACAATAATTCTATAAGTTAATGGATGCATTAGAAAAAAATTTGAAGAGATAAACGTTCAATAGTTCTGTCTCGTTTTCCGTCAACTAGAGTCAGATGATAGTAACGGGATACTTGTATCCATAAACCTTTAGGTCCCAAGATCCGGAGTTGCTAGGTTAGCAAGGTCACGATATTATTGTAATGCCCCTTTAGTCGATTATAGTGACTTGTAGCTCTATTTCTAATTACGTATCTCACATATTCAATGTTGGAGTCTGTATGATTAGATACATACCAGGGAGAATTAAAGATGGTCCTCAACGTCTTTTATTGGAATCGTTGTATCTACTATACACTTGAATAGAAAGTAAACAAAGACAGATAATAAGAAATGTGGCGTGGCTGACCTCTGAGTGCACGTTTGGTTATCTATCTTCAAAATCGTTTTGGGTGTCTTACTTTCGTAAAGTTACCACACTGTTAGCATTTGTAAATAAATTATAACGCGAAAAATACCTTTTTGCGAGCAATCCCTTGATATGCCAATATTGGAGTAAAGTGTCATAAGACAGATATCCAAAAGGCGATTGCCAATGGTTGTGCCCACTGTCGAACTCTCTGTGAGCTTGCAGCAGACTTTAATCTCCACAAGAACACCATTTTCCATTTCCTGAAGCGATGGATAATCCAAGGCTGGTCGTCCGACAACTTCCACCTCTTATTATTTGGATTCAAAACCATCTGTTCGTACTATCAGACGTTATTTGCAGCAAGCTGGATTTAATGGACGTCGTCCGGCCAAGAAGCTGATGGTTTCGGAACAGAAACGTTCGTGGAGTGGGCGCAAGCATACAAGAACTGGGTGTAAAAACAGTAGGACCTGTGCTCTGGAGTGACGAAAGCAAGTACATGTTGTTCGGAACTGCCGGGATTCAATAAATTAGTTGTTCCCAAGGCACTTGTTTTGATCCCAAGTACCAGATGAAGCACGAAGGTTGTGACTTGCTACAAGTCTCCACAGGAGAATCTTCCGCATTATGAATCGCTATCTGTATGAAGACATCTTTGAAACTACTATGCGTCCCCATAACACGCAGAATGTAGGCAGAGACTTTATTTTTCAACAGGACAACGATCTCAAAGATTGTTTGCAACATGTTTAGGACTAGTTCGCCTGTCATCGTGTGACTTTCCTCGACTGGCCCAGCCAATCGCCCGACCTAAGTATTATCGAGGGCCTCTGGCCAGAGCTGAAGCGTCGTCTGGTTGGCAGAAATGACAAAAATGCAGATTAAAAGAATGCCCAATTCGAGGAGGAATGGAAGAATATGACTCCATGCCTTGCAGGTGCCAGGCCGTCATTGATGCCAAGGGTTATGCTACTAAGTTGGGCTGTTGAGCACTTTTAGTTGATTGCCAGTGATTTAGTTATTGCAATGTTTTTATTTGATGTTTGTTTTGTTGCTGTATTTTGATCATTTTTTGCTGTCTCAATAAAGTTTTTTCCAGGTGAGTTGTTTTTTTCTTGGAAAAGATTTCCTAAAAATTTTAGCGGAAACATAGAAGTTATGGCAAAAATAAAAGGTTGATATATTTTTAACCGAGACTGTATATGTTTATGCAGCGAAATTAATATAAATTGGTTTATTATATGAGTAATACCTGTAGGCAACTACTGTTGTGGTTCAGAACAGGAATGGTCTATTGACTGTATCCGCGACGTATTGTTCTCCAGGTCACGAACTCAACAAAAATGTTTTAACTGAATACTGCAAGTCCTTAGGTTCGAGGTTTATTTCACGTGATTGCAATTCTAAACACCTCCACTGGAGTTCCCGATTAGACTCTCTCAGAAGTAGACTACTATTTGAAGTAATGAATGACAATCATCTTATTCGCCTATCGACGGGTAAACCGACGTACCGGTCAATTAATCTAGGAATAATCAAAACATGGACTGTATTGTTTAGATGATTAACGTGACAAATAAAGTAATAGGGTATTTTTAAAAAGGTTCTTGTTGTGAAACGCATTTTAGAAATAAGCAGGATGATGATGTTATTTATTTTAAGGAACATTTTGATTCTGTTTTTTGTCTTGGGAACCATTGGAGTTCCACAGTGCAATTCTTAAGAATTTAGCCATTATTTAACCGATTTAATACTTAAGCCTGTAAACATGTCATGTTTTTGTTGTGTGTACATGAAATATTTATTAAGACAGAGTTATAGAACGTAACATTTCTGAAAATTTTTATGATTCGTATTCGTTTAAACAAAAAGTCACTTTTAATTGTTTCTTTATGTAGTCAAAAGTGAAAATAACCACATTGACAACCGATAATTCTTACTATTATAGTCAATTCTCAGTATACAGCGTGAATTAACAAGGCTTTAATTGTGATGATTTTGGCGTAGAAGACAAAGAACGTTTAGGACACTGTAGAAATTCTAAGACAACGAATTGCAGGAACTACTGGAAAAAAATGAAGACGCGAAAACAACTAGCAAAATATTAAATGTTACTCAATTTACGATTTCCAAACCTTTTAAAGCTACGAGGAAGGTTTATAAAGAAGAAAAATAGGTGCCATACGAATTAAAAGAAGGAGATATCAAAAAGTACGAAAACTCGTACGAAATTCTGCTCGATAAGCAAAAAAGAAAGAATTTTTGCATCGTACTGCTGTAATATTGTTTCGATAATTCTAAACACAAAAAATTAATTTACGACTTAGAATAACTCAATATCGACGCCAAAACGGAATATTTATGGAAAAATGCAATTTTGTGTATTAGGTAGTACTAGACAGCCAAACGTCTACAATACGACAAAAGGCATGACAAAGTGATCTTTCAATAGAATAATGTTTAACCACATGTTGAAAAACAGGTCACTGCTTTTTCCACCGCCCATGACACACTCGTTTACAGAACAGCATTTCAATTCATATGAAGATATTCTAAATTGGACCTTTCAATGGATTGTTTCAAAAACGAGTCGTTCTTTCGAAGTGGAATCCGTAAATTAGCAGAAAGTTATAGTTAACGATGCCCAATACTTTGATCAATGTGCTTGTTTGCTTTTGAATACTACCATTGATGAAGACAATTGGGATAAAAATTCAAGTGGGACATCAAAAACAATAAAGTAGTAAAAAATATAATTACAATTAGTTTTATATTGTTAATCATGTTCTCCCCTAGAATTAAATGTTAGAAAATTCATCCATACAAAATGACTTTAGCAATTAGGTAAGATTAACAAATTCAAGTTGTGTCAAGATATTAAAAATTGCTATTTCTGAATTTTATCGACATAATTCTCAGAGTAAACCACCACAACTTTTTAATGTCGCTAGTCCTTTGTAAAGCAATAGAAAAACAGCGGCTGGTATATCTGCCTAATACAGGTTCTCAAATTATATATCATATACCGTGTACGATCGTTCAACATACGTACAACAGAAGGTTTATGTAAGAGGTAGACATCGTTTGGGAGTAGGAGCACAGAAAAAATCATTTAGTTTGACATAACTTTGTCCAGAATCAATGGATATAATTTTTATAAAAGAAATAGTTGGTCATGCTAAAATGCGGCGGACATTTTTTAACAAATTTTGACAAAATTGTAAAATAATAGTTCTACCAGGACAGCGTGGCAAGTCATATTGTAAATTGGGTCACCATATTCCAGTGCCGACTAATGGCCATCCGATATTGCTTAAGATACATCAACAGACAAGGAGCGATTATAACTAATAGCAAGTGTTACTTACTCTTAGTATTATGTAAATTACAATGGATTTGTATGTCAAAATCAGATACTACCCGGTTGAGATGAACCTGAAAGCACCATAAAGCACTAGGAAAAGAAACCGTGACAGGAGAATGACCGCCGATTTTCGAGACGGTTTTAAGGGGGCTCGTAAAGAACCGGTTGTGAAATAAGACGGGAGAAAAAAAGTAAAAACGACTAAAAGCGGAAATACTTTGTCTAATTTATTACAGGGCACGGCAACTTCCAATCTTCCCTAGTCAGCATTTGGAATCTTCCAGAAGATCAGGACAGGTGCGTGCATGGGAGGTCAATGACGTCATGTACATTTTGCTGAGCCGCACTACAGAGGGAGTGATCAAAGCCAGAGCGGATATCTTTATAAGAAGAAGGTAGAAGTGGCTATAAATGCGCAAATGGTGGACAACATCATATTTATCGTGTAGTAACAATCTTTGTCTTTGGATCTCAGATGATAATTGACCAAACTGGAATTTGTGTTTTGATTTATTACAACTCGCACAAAAAGATACTACAAAGAAGATTTGTGGTACAAGCGGTTTAATTTTGGTAACTTTAGCCTTGAAAATCAGTCATGCTCCAGCCGACTATTGATAAAAGATACTTTAAAGCTGCTTTTGATGCCAAATCTTCATCAAACACTCACGATTTGTCTCCTCAACTTGACATCTTACTCATGACTGTTGCACAAGAAGCTAAGACAAAATCTCCACGAGCCAACTGTAGTACAACCAAACCCAAAGTGAGTTGTCGCCAACTGCTTAAAAATCCGTTGGATGGCCGGCTTTGGAAGTGCATTGTGACTTGTAAAAAAAATGAGTTTAACTTATTAATCGGAATCGTTACAAGCGTAGTCAACATCGACGGCTAGTTGCTCGACAGGATCGTTTTATAAAGAAAGTAGTAATCTTAGTTTGGTGGAATGTTGGTCCAAATTAAAAAGCCATAAATATCGAGTTGTACAGCAAGCAACTAGGACAAATTTATAAAGCATTCGATCTCTTCTTTAACAAGATATGGAGCTCGCTTACTAATAAATTAAATAAGACTGTAACACACTGAATAAAGTATGAAAGTTGATTAGGCTCTGCAATCTTTGCAAGAAGGGGGTAAGAATGTAAAAGAACTTGGACAAAAATACACAGCCTTATTTCTCAATACCAACAAGCGTTATCAAAGTTTCCAAACTGACGCTAGCGTTTAGGTTGTAAGTAATAATTGTATTTTATTCTAGTAAAGAAATATAGTACTTCAAACTTTGTTTAAGTAATACCTAAAAGGCTTTGAGGAGAAAGATATCAGTACACTTAAACGATTCTGAGGAAATCTACTTTAGTTCGTCATCAGTGCTAAAATATTGACCTCTCAAGTATTTCTTTAGGAGCTTAAACAGATGCAAATTGCTCGGAGCGAGATTTGAGGTATAGGAGAGATGTGGAATGCCTCATAAAGAAGATTCTGTAATTTGCATGTAGTGCAGTGAGTGGTATGGGATCACGTGTTATTCTGCAGAAGCAGGACGTTCTTTGTCACCAAACCAAGTTGGTTACGCATATCGTTTAGAATATACTAGTACTCTTCACTGTTCATTATTTATGGATATGTCAAGCTTGTTCTAGAGAACCCATTTCTTATGTTATTGTCGGAAATGTGTTGATTAGTAGTAAGTTTGTATGCCATTATTAAATGGATACTTGTTTCGATTCAAACTTTTCTCATCTGATCAAAATACCATTTGGTATTCAACGTGCACCAACTTTTTAAAAAGTAAATAGTCGATTTTGCACTTTCTAGAGGTTCACAGGAATGGTTGCTGTGGGTCGGGAGCTTTCACGGCCACAAATATACGACTATCTTTAAACATCTCACTGTGGTTGAGTATTTCATCTCTGTATTACAATTGCAGCCTTCTGTAAATTTCTAAGAATGTTACTTCTTTCATAAGAAACTTCATTACAACATTTATTTCTAAGCCCTCTGTTGTTTGCCATTTTGAATATTTGTCAAATGATTGACTTATAATGGGTGCGCCGTTTAAAAGTATTAGAGTACACTTAATATTGCCTACTGTCAGTAGTGTGTTAATACCTTTTTATGTAGATCTAAAAGAAAAAAACCCCGTTTTGATTCAAATGCACTAAATATCTTTTGAGAAAGCTATAATTAAAAGTAACACAAGAGGTGAGTGGCAAAATCAGTGCTTGTTTAACTAAAAAAAAATTAATGTGACAACTAGTTCACAGGGTATCAATCTGCCTACTTCCTAAGGAAAGGCATGAGTCTTTAAAGACTGAGTTTTTACGTTAAATTGCCTTACTATATGTATACTATGTAGGTATTACGTTGAGGGTCTAGGGTAATTATATAACTGGTACGCTTTGATTATTATCTCTTGTCCTATTTCAATCGTCTTACGAATAATTCTGCTGATAGAATGAGAAATGGGAGCAATAGTTTTTGCACGGGTTAATTTTGTTGCCTGTTTTCTTATTTCGATCGATGGCAGGGCGGGTAGGATAAAGATCATCCTCTTCATACTTTTGACTTTTTTAATCGCAAATACTACTTTTTATGTGGCTTATTAACTTTTTGCCAAACACTTTATAATCTATCTATGACAAATTTTATTATCTTAAAAACCAGTACAGGTTTATTGGGGTTTTTTGGATTTTTTATTTTACAATACAGCAAATGCGAATGTCCAGTTCTGAAATATTGTCCCATATACTGGCGATATAGATACAGTTTAAAAAATGAGGCATATATATTCTACATATGACTTATTTACCCTAAACACAATTACAATTTTGACTTTAGGTGTACCGAGTTCAATCCCCAGTGCAATAATTTTTTTATTAATTAATTCATGTGAGTAAAGTTAATCTCTTTTCCATTAATAGATGTGCCACTCTTTTTATTTTTTGCACATTTTTCTCGTTGTATATTACATATATATGTTTAAAAAAAATAAGCTAACAGAATTCATCATTATTTGACTTTACATTGTAGATGAGATTAATTAAATTGTACATTATCAACTCATCGAAAGTAGATAATAAAGCGAACGCAAAGCCGTACATTAAGTTTTAATGTTTTTTTAATTGTTTGTCTTTTATGTTGAATGGGTTTCTTAGTTTCTTTTCTGCTAGAAAACCAGCTTGTGCTTGTGGTATTTGAGGGTTCAGATAAGCCTTTATCCTTTTATTGATTATATAGCACACAATATTGCTTGAATGTGACGTAAGTGCGATTGTATGATACTTTTTGCATTTCATTGCGTCTTTATGTTGGATTACAATAATCGTAGCTTTTGGCCAATTCTTAAACTATTGTTGTATTATTACAAAAAATGTATCCTCTGCACCGTGCTATTCAGTTCGGCTGGTGCGTCGAAGCAAGACGTGTTGTGCAGCGGCAGAAGCCGCAGCCTTGCTAAGATCAGGGGTATGTATTTATTTATCAATTTTTATTTTAAATTTAACATCGGAGCGTTTTATCATTACTCGCAAGATCTTTGACGCTGCAAAGAAGTTATTATTTATTTGTTATTTTCGTTTTTGTGTAAATTAAAATACGAAATATATGTCAACGGGGACATTAAATATTAAATAACGAAGTATCATGTCTTTTCAGCCTAACTTTTATTCTCATCTAAAAACTAAACTACATCATGAGAAATTTTAAAACCACATCCTATGCAATCTTAACCTATTCAGTACCCTTATTAGGTACAGAAGACAAATATATACTCGCTAAATCTGCAGTAATCTCCTACTGACTTTTTATCTTGCAATGAGCCATAATGAATGGCGCACAATCAACTACAGAAAGAGAAACAGAAGCCCTGAAAATACACTAAGTAAACAAACGCAACGAAAAAGTTAAATGTTTTCTAAAAGACCCACTACTCGAAAGATCCTAAATTACCACATGTTAAAAACATAAACCGTCTAAAAACCCTACTAAACAAAATTACCAAAAATAATTACACACTGAAAGTACTGTGCAGCGGTCAAATTAAAATCCAAAGTAAAGCAAGTGAAACCTATACAACTGTTATTAAAAATCTAATGTAGAAAAACACAAAAAGCAAGAGAGAACATTCTGTGATGAAAAACAGTCACCATTTAACAGATACAATAGAAATCAAACAAAACTTAGAGGTTCTTTGTCATGAAGTAGTCAACATATGCAATATAAAGCACCGAACAATCAAAGTTAAATTACTTATGTTCATAGTAAAATTAAACAAAAAGATAACAAAGAAATCTATTAAATAACCCCCCCCCTCTCATGTAAAATGTGCCAAATGTCACGCCAATAGACTTTGTCAGCACACAAGAAGCACAGAAAATCAAACTATTCTTTGAAAATAATCAAATAGATATACAAAAGTTACATTAAATTTTTAAACTACAATATCTGTAACACATATTATTTCAATGAAACTGGCCATGACAACGTAAAACAACATAAGTTAGGTAAATTCAAAAAAGACCATTTACAAGTCACTACTATCCTGGTTCAAGACAAAATAGCAACTCTAAAAATTTCCACCATTTATAGACCCCCCCCCCCCCTAAACACTTAGCAAAACAGTAATTATGCTTAATTTTACAAAGTCTGAAATACATTCTTTGTAGTCGCCAACTTTCATAAATTACTAGCAGCTATACACGCAAATAACTTTATTTTCTAGTGAACCCATATATTGGTCTACAAATTTCCGGAAAATTCCTGATTTATATCATTAAAGAACAATTTAAAATTAAATATCTGGAACTAGGTGTAGACCATTTTTCTCTTATAATCACATTTAATTTAGTTATAACATACATTCCAGCACGACTCACACCTTGCAATACCAAGATGGGCTAAAAACGCTTTTGAAGCAGATTAATTAATTTAATAATTGAAAAATGCCGTTAGAAACTAAATACCACAAAGAAGCTACACTAGAATAACCAATGTAATCCAATCAGCTGCATGGAAAGTTACACCCATAACAAAAAAATTCTAACACCTACTATTCCTTAATCATCATCATCATCATCATCAGTAGCCATCTTCGGTCCATTTCTGAACATAGGCCTCTTTCATGTTTCTCCAATGTTCACGATTTTGAGCCTCTCTGATCCATGCTAACCTGGCCGTTTTCTTAAGGTCGTCGGTCCAGCGCATTGGGGGTCGTCCTCTGTTTCTTCTTCCTAGGTATGGTCTCCATTTTAGATGTTAGTGTTAGACCATCTTCCATCTTGGTATCTAGCAACATGTCCTGCGTAACCCCACTTCAGTTCTGTCACTGCCTCCACAACATCTTTAACTTTCGTGATCCTTCGAATCCATGTATTCCTTCTACGATCTTTTAGGGATATTCCTAACATCTGACGCTCCATTGCTCTTTGCGTCACTTTCAATTGACTCATTGACTGTTTGGTGAGGGTCCATGTTTGTGCTCCGTAGATCAACACCGGTAATATGCACTGATCAAATAGTCTGCTACGTAAACGCATAGGTATATTTTTATTTTTTAGTGTTTTACTTAGTTTTCCGAACGCGCTCCATGCTAGTCTTTTCCTGCGGTTTATTTCTATTTTTTGATTAGGCCTTCCTAACGTTATCATATTTCCAAGATATATATATAGCTTTCTACATTTTCGATTTCTATGTTTCTTACATTATTCTTGGATTTTCTGGGCACATTACTTTTGTTTTTTGTAAATTCATATTTAAACCAGCTTTAGATGCTTGCTGTTCTAAATCAGTTAACATATTCTGTAGCTCCTCAGAGTTTTCTGTGATAAGTACTACGTCGTCTGCATATATGAGATGGTTTAGACGTTTTCCATTTATTAGTATGCCTCTGTTGTCCCAGTTAAGTTGTCTGAATATATCTTCGATAACTAACGTAAATAATTTGGGAGATAACGTATCTCCTTGTCTTATGCCGCATTTAATTGGGATAGGTTTAGTATGTTCATGAAGTTGTATTGTCGACGTTGCATGTTCATATATATATGATAAAAGCATTGAGTACCGATGATCTACCCTTGCATTATTTAGCGACCTTTTGATTGCCCAGTGCTCTACGCTGTCAAAGGCCTTCTTAAAATCAACAAAGGCCATATGTACATTCAGATTAAATTCTACTGATTTTTCTAGGAAAATTCGCATATTTAATAGATGTTCATGTGTATTGTAGTTTGTTCTAAATCCAGCCTGCTCTACTGTCAAATACTGTTCTATTTTGTTATTAAGTCTATTTGAAATAATTTTTGTCAATAGTTTATATACCTGTGAGAGTAGACTGATTGGTCTATAATTCTCCAAATCCGCCTTGTTTCCCTTCTTATATAATATTACAATTACCGCATTGTTGAAACTTTCGGGTACTCGTCCTTCCATGAGACATTTATTGTAAATATCACATAGCTTTGATATTATAGGTTTTCCTCCTGCTTTTATCATCTCTGTCAAAATTCCATCTTCTCCTGGCGCCTTGTTATTCTTCATCTGCCTGAGTGAGTGGTATACTTCTTCCATTGTTATTTCGGGCATCTCCTCTGATCCTATGTTGGTTATTTTTGTTTTGTATTCTCTCCTGTTCTTCGTGTTTCTTTGAACTGTACAAGTTTTTATAAAACTTTTCTGTTATTTCTAGCATAGTTTCTCGTTGACGTATCTCTTGTCCTCTCTCATCTTTTAATACCATTATTTGTTGTTTTCTATTACTTCTTAAGCTTTTCAATCCCCTGATTATATTATTTTCTATTATTTTTCTACTTCTATTTAATAGTAGTTTTCGAGATCCTTTCTTACTAATCTTCTCGTTTCTTTAGCCATTTCTCTAAATTCGTCATAATTACCTTCTCTAAATAACTTTCTCTTTGTTCTATTTTAATCTTAGTTGCTTGCTTTAGTTTCTCTACTTTTGTTTTTCCTTGGTGCAACTTTATCAGCGGTATCTTTCATTATTTCGTTCAGTATGGTACTTTGATAATCTAAGTTTTTACTATTCCATGTCTCTTCTATTTGTTGCAGTGCATTTTGTAGATCTAGCTGATATTCGTCCGTTTTCTCCAATAGTCGTTGAGTGTCTGGTAGATTATATTTTTTTTTCTTTTCTTTTTTGTTATTTTGCTATTAATATTTATTTTAGCTCTAACCGTTCTATGATCACTGCCTATGTTAAAAGAATTTAGCGTTGTTACATCTTTTACTATATGCTTATCCTTTGAGAGAATATAGTCTATTTCGTTCTTTGTTCGGGTGTCCGGAGATATCCACGTCCATTTACGTTGTTTTTTCTTTTTGAAAAATGAATTCATTGCATAGATCTTGTGGCGTGTTAAAAATTCAAGCATCATTGTTCCGCGCTCGTTCCTTTCATCAAATCTGTAGGGTCCTATATATTCTTCGTTTTCTTCTTGTTTATTGCCTAGCTATGAATTAAAATCGCCTATGATGAGGGTATAATTAGTATTTTCTTTGGATAGATTATCATTGATGCATTCGTAGAAGCTTTCCATTTCTTCATCATCGTGGGCAGTTGTTGGGGCATAACATTCTATTATTTTTAATTTGTGTTTATTTGATATTTGTATTGTTACTAATGCTACTCTATCTGTTTCGCTATCTAGCCTGGTTATATTGTGTATTAGTTTTTTATTGATCATAAAACCTACCCCACGTTGGCTTTCGTTTTCTGATGCTCGATAATACAATAAGTTACCTGATTATACTTTCTTCTCCTCTGCGCCTTATTTCGGATAATCCAATAATATCCCACTTTATTTTAGTTAGTTCATGCTCCAGTTCATATATGTGTTGATCGTGTAGTAGTGTACTGGTATTTATGGTTCCAATCATTATTTCAGTTATTTTTTGGCAGCCTGTCCTAACCCGGGGATTCCTAGCACCCCTGGTCTGCCTCATTATCCGACCGCCGCCATGGTCGGGGATAAGCGGACCGCCGGGGACTCGGGGCCTTTCCTTAGGGTTTAATATCATCATGAAAGGTATTTTGGCATTAAAACACCACGCTTGCCATGCGGGTTGGTGAGTTGGTTTAGGATAAGGTACGGTAAATTTTGTTAGGTATGATAGGACTTTGGGTAGGGACTTGTTTTCCTCCTGTTATAGGAGGCGGAGGATAATCAAGAGCTCATGTAGGCAGGGTCGCCACCCCCTGAACTAGGTCTGTCCTTTACCGGGAAAGCAAAGAAGTACCTATTCGCTACCTATATTTAATTCCTTAATCATGAAAGTCAAAATAATTGAAAAAGACGCCTCAAAAACAGTGGCAAATTATTCGATCAAAAACAGACAAACGAGCTTTGAATCAGCCCAAGAAACAACTAACAAAACTTCTATTACAACATAAAAATCAAGACATTATTTAGCCAATTTTGTAATTCTGTTTATTCACTGTGGAAAACTGTTAAAAAAATTAAAAGGCTTATACAAAACTCCTGTTACTAAATTAGATGGCTAATAGGCCTGCAGTGGGAAAGAGAAAGCAAAAATCTTCGTTGATCTCCTACTAAATGAGCCTACCTATCAACTCATTCAAGGTTTCAGGAGTTCAAGAAACGAGTAGTAAAGAAATTAAGTCTAAAAAGGCCCAGAGGCTTTAACCTTATCACCAAAAAAATCTACGCACAGCTACCCAAAACTGCAAATCAAGCTCTCAAGCACTTATACAATGCTATACTTACAATCATATACTTTTTAATTTCATGGAAAGTGGCTCAGATAAGAATTGTGCAGAAACCAGGAAAAACATCCACTGATCCAATATCCTATAGACTTCTCCGTTTCCTGCCAGTCCTCTCTAGAGTTTTCGAAATGTTACCATTAAAACGAGTCCAGTCAATCCTAGATAAACAGCTATTAATTTTCAAGTACCAGTTCAAATTTCGACAGCTGAACCCAACAGTCAATCAGATTCATAGCGACTTTTGTTCTGTCAAGTTTTTAGATATATCCCTGTTGCCAAGGTGTGGCATATGGGTCTATTATATAAACTAAAAAAGTATTTGTCATACCAACTCTATGAAATACTAGAATATTACGTAACAGATACACTTTTTGTGAACTACCAAGATGAAATTAAGAATCTGTAATCCGTCTTCTTTAGAGAACCTTAAGGCAGTGTTCTAGTACTTGTCCTATACCTACTATTCACAGTCAACTTAAACAGACGTTTTAGCTGATGACACAGTTCTGACCTTATGTATCAATTTTACAATAACATCTGACAATCTGCAAAACTCTCAGTTATGTTCAACAATGGGTCAAAATTTGGTGGATTAAAATGAATGCAAATGAATCCCAACATGTCATCTTCAGTACAAATTGTGATAACATGTCGATCCCAAAAAATATTTATGAAGGACCCAAGTTTTTAATAAACGAAAACAGTTTGGGCTTTCATTCAAAAAGTTACATTAGATAAATTGGAAGGCGATCTAAACTATCATTAGAAAACAAGCCGCTACTATATTAGGTCGCATTAAAACCTATCTGGACTTCATATTTCTCTCTTCTCTCTTCAACCTAGTTATAATTGAGATATTCTAAAATAAACCTCTATGTACTATACTGTGGTATGTGACAAAAAAAGTGCTTTTAAATGATTGGTGTATACTCACTGTGAAAGATACAAAGATCTGTCGAAATATATAAAACGTGCTGTTAAAATCAAAATGCTTAGAGCGATTTAAACCTAATGAACTTAAACCTCCTCGCGTCTATTATAGATTTGCGTCAACACTTAACTTCGCATAGCGTTCCGCGAATACCAGAAGAGCCGTTACACCACTCGCGTACTTCCAAAAGCCTTTTGACCTTCGAAAGTTATTCTCCACTCTAGTCTTGATCTCCTCCACGTTGTTGGCCAGAAGGACGTGCATGATGTTAGCAGTTAGATTTTTACCGAAAAACCGAAAGCTGCCATGTCTAGTGATAAGCTGGTTAAAGCACACCACATTCGATTTAATTGTAAAGATAAATATTTGTAGATGTCACCCCGAGCCCTATTGAAACTGTTTAGAATATCGGCAGTCCTAGTCCCACCGCTGCCTCTTTGATCAGTTGGTTCACATGGTTGTTATCTGGAGTTCCGGCGTAAGCCTTGGTCCAATAGAATTGGACTTCGATCTTAGCCGACAGCGTTTTTGAAAGGCTCCAAATCTCGACTGAGAGCAAGTAGCGCTGACTTGTTGTGAGATATTACAGCGCATCTTAAAATAACTATTTTGTGCCTGTCGATGTATCTCAGACACTCTTGACTGGCTACTAATTTGCACTGGAATAATGTGTTCCACGATGAATCTCCTCCTCTCCTCGGATGACTACCAACGCGGCTCCCTACAGCACAGTTGTTGCGCCTTAGACTCGTGGGATGCCATCTCGCTCGGCCGGCTGTCCTGCCTTCTCCATGGACCGCTTTCTTTTGGAACCGTCTTGCTGTTGGAATGGTTATATAAATATTTTTTAGAATAATTGACGTTACTGAACTTTTCACTGGTGTAGATCGGCATGAGTATCTTCGTTGCATTAAATAGGGCGTTGACTAGGCATGCAAACTGCGCTGAGTTTGCCCTCAAAAGTGTGCATGCTCCCGAGTTATATGCCAAAACCCACCAATTTTTAGAACAAATTATTTCACTAGTGGTACTGAGTACCGCTTTTGAGTTACCATTTTCAAATAGTAGCCCTAACAGGATTTCAAGAAAACTAATCAGAGTTTTAAAACATCTCATGTGTGGTCCAAAATGTAAAAGTTCTAAAAATGCTCTAACATACTTTGGTCTGAACGGATTTACTTCTATCAAAATCTACCTGAGTTATACTTAACAGTAGCAGTAATGGGATTAGGGTATTGGTCAACCGGCTAGAGAATGTTCATCGCTGATTGGCTGGTTTTGTTTTACAAATATTTCAAAGTAGGTCAAATCGAGTGGGCCGGTACCAGCGTTACGCACGCGCCATACGACTTTGAGATTGTTAGATTGCAACTTTATTAAAAACCATATGAATGTATTAATTATTTTATGGTTCTTAAAGCCCTATAGATCAGTGGTAGGTAAGTGGTTGGAGTGCTTAATCTTTGATCGCGACCTGAAACTAATCGGGTTAGAGTTCTGCTTCTTTCATGGCTTCTGTAGCGTTGTAGATTTGTGAGAATTAAGCTTAGTTTTAAAAAAGCTAAAATAAGTCCCAATGAGGACAATTCCGTATACATTACTTTGTACATTTAGACATAAGATTTAGTCACAAGGATAGATTGTAAATGATCTGGAAGTTGAAAGAGCTCACACATAAGAACTTTTTTGCCGCTGCTTGCTTAGAGATAGTATTTGAAGACAATTTAAATTGTTCTGTATAAAATTTTCAATATAGACTAGTTTGTTCTTCGAATAGTAACATTTATTATAATTTCTTAAGTTGTATTGAGAATATATGTAAGTAAAAAAGTAATGAGGCCACAAAAATGCAAAGAACTAAGAAAGTGGCTGAAATATTTATAAACGGATATTCAACAAATTAATTTTTATTTTTGTATTTTTCACTAAATTAAAATTTAACTTAAGTTTATGGTTGAAAACAATTTGAGTTGCTTTAATTATAAAACCAGCTAGTATGCGGTTGAGCGATTGAGGCGTTTGGGTGCAGTACGGGCGAAGCCATTTGACTTTGCATTCTAGATGCATGTCGAGTGGCCCACATCACTCATCATATATACTGTGCGATGAGTGCGTGGTGACAGCGAACGTATGGGAGTCTTAACCTTTAGTTTGTTAGCCATACCCTCACGTGGGGCCCAGAACCTTACCATTATTATTAGTTTTTCATAATTGAAAATCATTATAAGCTACATTTATAATTTTTTTGTTGCACTGCAGCCTCCAGGGGCTTATTATGCCGATTAACATACAACTTAAATTCTACAACGTCACATACGCCCATGAGTTTGCAGCGAAACTCGATTTCGCCCGCGCGCTGGTTCCCCGAACAGAGGAGCATTCGCTCGTGACCAGCCGACCACAGCGGCGGCCCACATTTACAGGTTAATGTTAATTTTTTAAGACTTCTGCTTCAGTACACATAAAGGGCGAGTTTCCATTCAACTTACGCAAGTTGGAGGAGGTTTAAAATCGTGATTAGTTAACCGTCGTAATGGAGCGTCCCACACAAATTATGTAAGCTGCAATTTGAAGCGTTCCAGCGTTTTATATAGAAGACTTTAATTTTAACTAACTACCATTACCTTGTTGTCTAAAACGCAATTTAATTAAAATTAATAATTGTGAACTTTATTTAAAACAACAATTTATAAATTACGTGCAGTTACTAGGTGTATAAATAAGTTCTCAGCTTTAGATTTCGCAGGACGCCAATCACCGTTTACATGTAACGTATTAGTCCGCTCTCTTGCGGTTTTAAAGCAATGACATTTGGTCTTTCGAAACATCATGCGATTTGGCGTTTGATGCACATAACCTCAATAATCAGCTGTGTTCACGATGGCAATCACAAAAGAGCATATTCGATTTTCTATCCACTTCGCGTTTCATCTTAAGAAAAACGCTGCTGAAGCCACCGAAATGATTTGTGCTGCATATGGTGAGAATGCTGTAAGTCATGCAACGTGCAAAAAGTGGTACCAAAGATTTCGCGGAGGAGAGTTTAGTCTTGAAGGTCAACCACGCGCTGGACGCCCTCAAACATTTGACACGGATGAGCTGCAGACGCGTTAGGCTGGGAACTTCTCCCACATGCGGCGTATATATCATTTATTCCGGTCGTTACAGCATCACTTGGCTGATACATACTTCAAAACGGAAGAAGAAGTCTGAAAATGCATCGATAACTTTATCGTCTCGAAGCCGATGAGTTTCTATCACCAGGGAATTCGTAAGCTACCCGAAAGATGGCTGTTTTTAAATAAAACTAATTTTGCAGAAAAAACTTATTTATACACCTATTAAATACGCAGGCCAAATTTTGCAGTTAATTTCCAGAAAGAAATGTACTGTGTAATCGTTATAAGAAACTGACAAATTGGCGTAATTATATGATACTAAATTTTCAACATAAATTACTATGCAAAGTGGTTGCTTACAATCAAACACAAGTGAAGCACCTAGAAGAGACGGGGAAACTTAATAATGTGACATTAGTAGTACGTTTACCTGGAGTTGAAATTAAAGAAAGTATTGAAGTTTAAAAAATTTATTGTCCTTTTGTAATAACTTCTCTTTAATAAAAAAATTAAAAATCTGTACCTTTGAAATTTATTTTTTTGGAAAGTAATTTTATCGTTCAGCTACACTTAACAGTATCAATAATGATTAAAACTAATTAGAATTTCTATTTAAAGTGCAGTCACACACTAGCATACAAAACAACGGTTTACGAGATCCCTTCGGAAAGTATCCAGTTATACAAATAAAAAAAATAAAAGCTTCGTTGAAAAAGATGCAAAATACAATAAATATTGTATATAGTACAACTCCACCTGGCACACTTCTCTAAACGTCTCTCGTTTTGCAAATTATTTATTATTTTGACTTATCCAAATAGAGGAGTGTTAAGCAAATCGCAAAACTTAATGCGTATTTGCTGATTTTGCGATGGTTATACAGTATGTATGTTCACTCAATAGTGGTCCTTCCCTTTTAAATAGACCTTATATGTATTATTTTGGCACATTATGTACTAATGATAAAAACAATTCTTTGTAAGTAATTTAATTTGTTAACCTTTGAATTATTTAAATCACTAATTAAAAATTACATACTAAACTATTTTTATGGAGTTTGTATATAGAGATTTTTTGTTTATTATTATGATTATTAAAGTTTACTTTAGCGAATTTTCCTGTTTTTGCTACTTGTCAGTTATTTTTTTTTTATTATTTACAATTGCGAATTTACAATCTACTTTTAAGTAAATTAGTTGAAATTGACGTATTTGGCATGAGTATGGCACCATCCACTGACGGGTCTCTAGAATTTACTCAATAAGATCTTCTGGCCATTGTCTCTTCAATCTCCGATCTAAGGGCAGGCGAGGGTAGAGGTTGGTAATGAGCGGGTTGAAATGATTTAAGGTGCGCATTCTGCTCTTGGTTGCATAACTCTTGATGACTTCCGAGATGAATGGGATTTTAAGGTCGTGGTAGAGGGTTTGATTGCTGACATACCAGGGTGCATCAGTTAGAATGCGCAATGTCTTCGATTGGAAGGACTGCAGTACTTTGGTGTTGGATGGCTTACTGCATCCCCACAGTTCAATTCCGTAGGACAATATAGGTGTTAGGATAATAGCTTGTTTTCTATTGTAAGTTTAGATGATCGTCCGATTAGCCAGTGCATACTTCTGGTTTTTAGATTGAGTTGTTGTGTTTTGGCTTTTAAATGAGCTCTCCAAGTTAGTCTTTGATTTAGATAGAGTCCCAAGTACTTCACCTCAGTTTTTATTGGGATAGATTGGTTGAGGTCATGCAGAGTATTTCATAGTGAAGGTAATTTGATTTAATTTAGCGCTGTTTACTTTGATCCGCCACCGATCGAGCCAGCTTTGTAGAAGATTTAGGTATGACTGGAGGTTTTGGGATGCGTTATCAGCATTGGTATCAGATGACATTATTGCAGTGTCATCTGCAAAGGTAGCAATTAGTAAATTTTCTGTAGTTGGAATATCTTCAGTATAGAGAAGATAGAGAAAGGGACCGAGAACACTACCTTGCGGACTACCGGAGCTAATAGCGTGGTAGCTTGATAGCGAACCCTCGAACTGAACTTGAAAATGTCTTGAAGTTAGATGGGATTTTAGGAGGAGGAAGATTTGGCGAGAAAGCTTTCTTTTGATTTTGTACAAGAGCCCGCAGTGCCATATCCAGGAATACCGAGGCACACATTTCTTTTGTCTTCAAACGTTTTCTTGATATAGTTGACTATTCTATGACATTGTTAGACGGTTGAATGTCCTACATGGAAGTCGAACTGGTGAGTGGGAATTAACTCCTCTGAAGGGGTTATTTCTTTGATTCTGTATAACAGTAATCGCTCAAAGATTTTAGATAGCAAAAGTAATAAGCTTTTTGGCCGGTAAGAGGCTGCCTCTTTCGGAGGTTTCAAAGGTTTCGCGATCATGATTATTAATGCAAATTTTCATTGAGTGGTAAAGTGAGAGATGGCAAACATTCGATTGTAGATTGTTGTAATCAGTATTATTGCTTTTTTAGGGAGATTCTTTAATATATTCCTTACTATGAAGTCATAGCCAGGGGCTTTGTATGAACTGGTTTGCTTGATTTCTTTATATACTTCTGCAGGTGAAACAGGTCTCAGAGGTAGGGATAATTGTCCTGACGAGTTCAGCAATTCCTCTATCTCAATATCAAAGTTAGGATTGTTAGACGGGTATGGAGTGAACACTTGTGCTAGGTGTTCTCCGAAGGTATTCGCTTTTTCTTTATTTGAACAAGCCCAACTTCCATCTAATTTTCTTAGGGGTCGTATGTGAGTAGTAGTTCTTTTAAGCTTTTTCGTCGCTTTCCAGATAGTGTGGTCTTATGGCGTTAAGTTGTAGAGGTAGTATGCGAAAGATTCATTTCTGTTTTTTTGTATGACATTCCGAAGCCGGTGAGTTAGATTATTAAGTGTAGTTTTATCATCAGGATTTCTGGATCTTCGCCATTTGGCTACAAGCTGTCTAATATGTAACGATATATTGTGGATTTTGTGTGTTCGTTTAAAATCTATTGGAGTAGCTTGCCACGCAGCCTCTTGAATAAGCTTTGTAAGGTATTCGACGATTGCATTGATTTCACTGGATGTGTACATTTTATGTGCTAGACTAATATTGTCATTTATGTACAATTGGAATTGCTCCCAGTCAGCTTTAGCGGTACAAAGTTTTGGTGATATGGTTTTCTATATAATATTATTATTGGGGAGTGATCTGAATCTAGGTCAAAAAAAAAGTCCCTTTGGTAACCGTAAAGTCTAGCAGGTCAAGAATTTTGCGTAAGTCCGTCGGCTAGTAGGTTGGCAAGAAATTTAAGTTGTGTTGTTGTATGGTATGGAAGAGTGCTCGTTCTTTAGGTGAAATTAACCTGGAACCCCAGTTAGTATGTTTGGCGTTTCAATTTCCTTCTATTAAAAAGCGAGGTTTAAGTGGGAGGAGAAAATCTCGAAATTCTTCGGCTGCAATAGAATGCCTAGGTGGACAATAGACTGCTCCGACAGCTAGAGGCTAAAGAAATAAGTTAACTTTTACTAATCCACTTTGTATTTTGTTAGTTGTATAAGGCTATAATTCATAGTGATCTATTGCGTTTCTGATTATGATTGCAGAGCCTACATGTACTGTTCCGTCCGGATGATTTGCATAGTATGTGTTATAGTGTGGTATTTTTGTTATTGAATGAGATGTAGAATGACTTTCAGAGATGAGTAGTATATCTGTTTTATTGTAATTTAAGAATAGGGTTACTTCATGGATATGATTTTTAGTGCGTTGGAGTTCCATGTCGCCATTCTTAGTGAGTTAGCCATTAGTGAGTTTTGTTAATAACAGTGGTGAGCATGGTTAAAAGCATGCTGTTTTTATTTAGTAGTTGAGAGAACATATTTTTAAATTCTCTCAGGAAGTAAGTTTTTTTGTAATTTTATCATTATTTTTAGTTCCTCTTGTTGTAACTTCTGAGTGGAGTTATACAAGGGCTAATGATTAATTGTTGTAAATGTTGGTGGATTTGTTCTTTGAGGTATTCTGACAGCTGACTGCTTTGGCAAGTTCCTAGCTTTTAGGTCTCTGTATACAGTACATCCCTTATAATTGACAGGGTGGTTGCCCTTGCATAGGCCACATTTGGCTGGAGTTTCCTTAGTCTTCTTACACGTTTGACTGTTGTGGGATCCTCCACATCTAACACAGTTGTAGGCTTTAGAGTGGCCATAGGTTTGACAACGTGTACATTGTATTATGTTGTTTTTGATTCGAGGTGCTTCTATTTTGACTTTTGTATTTTGTATAAATTCCACTTTATACACGTGCTTATTGTTTGGTTGGGGCTCAAAGTCAACGAAAAACATTGGCAATGGGTTTTTGCTTACTCTATGTCGAATGTTAATTAAGTTTCTTATAGAGTGTTCTAAGATATGTAGTTCATCCTTGATGCCTTGGGGAGGGGTTGAGTAATGTAGGTCACGTACAACGATTCTATAAGCTTGCTCTTGTTTTATTTGGTATGTATGGTATACAATTTTTTTTTGAATTAAGTGAGAGATTAGCTTTCTGTATGCATTAATTGTTCTTGTATTTATCTTTACCGTATTATTGGATAGGGACTTGGAATAAAATCGTTCTTCTTCGACGACTTTGGTCAGGTTATTAGTCATGGCTTTAAAGTCGGTAACATCGTAGATATAAATAGGTGGAGGGTTAGGTTCTGGTAATTTCGTTTTAGGGTCAGTTTCGTTAGAATTGTTTTCATCAGAATTGTGGACAGTTTCAGTTTCTGTGAGGACCTGATACCTGTTCGTTGTGTTAGTTATGGACGAGTTTTCGGGCGGCTTGACTTGTACCATTCGTTTTCTTAATTTTCTTAATAATTTGCCAAGGATATCTACTGCCTTTTTGTTCTTGATCTGCGTTCATATTTTCATCGTCGTCGCTTTCAGTGCCATGGCTAACTTGTACAGTTTGAAAGAAAGCTGTTGTGAAAGTATTACTGTAGATGGGTGTGCTTGTTGGTTGGAATTTGAGATAGACATTGTTGATAAAGTTGTGGGATTGGAAATTAATTTTGGGGCATCAGGGGTAAGTGAGGATTTAGTTGAGTTTGACTTATCTGATTTATGTAGTTTGGTGGTAGCTGGTTTTGCATTGATGGAATCGGTTGAAAATTATTCCAGTTGTTACAGAAGTTGTTGGGTGATCCGGGTATATTCCCAGGTGGAAAAATTTCACTACATTAATGTTTATCTATTGTACAGTAGGATTAAGCGAAAAAGGTTTGCTGGGTTAAATTTGAATTAAAATTTTAATGAACTCTGTAACCGCGATATCAGTCGCGTGCACTCAGCTGTAGTTATCACTCGGCCGACCCTCAAGAGTTGAGGGCGGCGATCGACACGTCTTTATTCGGTGGAAGTTAACCGAGAACTACTTGTCAGTTATATGGTTCAAAATAATTCTCTTAATACGTTGGTAGTCTAAAAAGTTTTGAGCCTAACATAGAAACAAGTATTTTTTCTATCCAATTCAATTTTATTTTTTCTTTTCAACTCTTTTGGACTTTTTTAAAAATATTTTAAAAACCTCACAGAAATTTGAAGATATCAAGCAAGAATTTAGAAACTCCATTATTGTACTGAAAGGATAACTTTATTACTAAAACACTGATTTGAATCAAATTTTTAACATTTTGGTTATGAGCGTTTAAAGCAATTATTTCGAACCACTATTACCGTTTACACTTTTTAATCTTAGAAAATTGTCTTTACCTAATCTTCGAATTACTAGTTAAAAGACTGCCAAAGAATTGTGGATATTAAGAACCTTTTACGTAATATTACGGATGAGCTACGGACTAAAAAAGATTCATATGACTTATATGTATCTCTTCGCATCACGTGATTATAATTCCCAAGCCATATCTTTCTAGTTCTTGAAAAACATAACAGAAGAGACTATTTTTGAAGACATTACAGAATGATTAAAAACATTAGCGTTTGCTAGGCTCAAGAAGTGTAAAAAATACAAAATTTCTTTAGTTACTTAATATCCAGACCTTGTATACTTAACAGTTTTATATTTTATTGAAATAATATCACATTTTTGCTGTCATATTTTTACCACTTAAAGCAATCACACATTACAGAAATTTGCAAATCATTTTCTACCTCCGTATTATGTTCAGTTGCAGAACAGCACTGAGCAAACAAAAATAAACGACAAGCAGCATAAAGGTGGCATCTCGCGTTTTATGCTATGCACATTATGTGCTTACGTTTGCATTGTAATCTCAATTCCTCTTGTACAATGTAGCATTCAAAATGCAACACAAAAGACGGCAACCACAAATAATGCTTTCTAGAAACGCCGCTATGAATAAAATATTTAAATCTGATATACGAATTACTACAGTTTCATGCAAACTTAATGCACGCGATGCCTCTGGAAATATGAAATTGAACTTCGAAAGCGCTTCAAGCGTCGCTGCTTCGGCGTAATTGAATAAGGCGCTACAATAAGGAATCGTAGTGCCAGTTTGAAAATGAGTGGGAAAATAAATTGAAATGTTTTATACAATAGCAATGTACAAATTTAATACTAAATATTATCTGTCATTCAAAACTGAATAGGTCGTTTCATATAAAAAGGCGGATTCCGCAGGGAAAAAATATAAGTAATTTTCAACCAAAAATCAGTTATTCTACAAAGTCATTATTGATACTGTTTATTGCTAACGCTAAAAATACCATTTTTGGAAATTTGCTAAGCAAGTCATTAAAGTTGAAGGGACATTTTCTAAGTCAACATAGAGCTAATTTTGCGAGTCTGAAAATATTTTGGTGAAAGGATAGATGATTTTTTATTGTAGTAAAATTACATTTTATTATTCACCATACACGTGGTGTATATATTTATAAATAAATTTCTTTACAATTCTTCTCCGCTGATCTCTTTGTTTAGCTTTAACCTTTCAATTTTTTTTCATTCTTCCAGACACTTTTTTGGGATCTGTTTCTACGTTTTTTCATCACTTTCCTTTTCATTCCTTTTTATGTAGCACTTTTTTCAGAAAGTTTCTCAACTTGCCGCAACCATCAGCTTTAATGTATGGTATGATCGCAATCCGGTTGAACAGTGACGATTTCTGGGTTTTTTCTTCGTGTTATTCAGAATTATGGGCCACACTTCCTTACCGTAAGTCACTTCTTCTTGCTGTGCCTTGGTCGTCAATGGTCGTTAGCTGTCAAGTTGGCTATCATGTTTACTATGGTGGTTTTGTTGACTGCTGCTTGGAACAATTGAATGGTCGTCTTCCCATACCAATCTCGTAAGTTCTTCAGCCAGGAAGTCCTTATTCCACCTGTCCCGCGTTTACCGACTATTTTTCCCTGTATGATTTAATAGAGAATATATTTTTTGGGGTGTCTCAGTATATAATAGAAGTACTGCAGCTTTCGCTTTTTTATAGTTTTGACTGTTTCCAATTCTTTATTCATTCGCATGAGTACTTCGTTCTTACTTCTTCTTTCTATTCTAACTTATCTTTAATAACCTTCTGTACATCCACATTTCGATTTTAGTCGTCTAAGTGTGGCTTTTGTTAGTGTCCAAGCTTCGACACCATACAATAGAATGGGGAAGATACAGCATCTCATCATCCTCATTCTTAAATAAATTTTTAAGTTACGAGTACATAAGATGTTTCTCATCTTAATGAATGTTGCCCTTGCTTTTTCTATGCGGATCTTAATTTCCACGGATGGGTTCCAGTTTTCATTGATGGTATTTTCCATATAAATCAATTTTTTGAGCTTATTCAACCCTGTGCCGTTTACCGATATGCTATTGTTTTCTATGTCCCCTTTTTTATTAATGATCATATATTTAATCTTCTTGATGTTTAGTTTTAAGCCGAATTGTTCGCAATTAACTGTTAATTGATTAATTAGATTTTGCAAACTCTCACTGCTGCTGGTTATTATTAGCGTGTCATCCGCGTACCTAAAGTTATTAGTTGTTAAACCGTTAATATTAATTCCTTCCTCAACATCAGCAAAGGTCTCATTAAATATCTCCTCTGAGTACAGGTTGAAAATCAATGGAGACAATATACAGCCCTGCCGGAGTCCTTTTTTGATGTTAGTTTCGTCTGACAGTTGATCTTCTATTTTTATTGATGCCATTTGGTGGCAGTATAAATTATTAATGGCTCTAACGTCCTTATCATCTAAATCCGATCTTTTTAGAATCTGGATCATTTTATTAGGCTTTTTCGAAGTCTAGCGCACACATAAATACATTTGGGTTAATATCGAGACTTCTTTGAATCAGCACTTGAACACCAAACAGCGCTTTTCTTGTTCTAAGGCCGTCTTCGTAATTTGGCCTGTTGTCACCAAATAACCTATATCTTTTTTCTATCTGAACAGTTGTTGATTTATATCTAGCAGTTTGTCTTCATTTCAGTCTTCTATAATTCGAAGGTGGTGTTCTCGTTTAGTACCATTTCTTTTTTTATTTTCTTGTGCAAATAAAGAAAAGTCGTGCTTGTTCTCATAATCTTCTATTTCGGCACATTGTTGAGCATGCCACTTTGATTTTGCTAGTCTCATATTTTGCCTTATCTCATTTTGTGTCCTTTTATATTCCCTATAATTTATCTTTTCATATTTCATTCTTTGATCTATTAGTCTAAGAATGTCTTCCGTCATACATTTTTGTTTTTTCGATCTTTTGTTTTTCTGTAGCTTATCATTCTGTACATTTATTAGTATTTTTTTGGCTTTGTTCCACATTTCCTCTATCTTATCTGCATTGTCTTCACTTATTACTGTTTGAAATTTATTTTTCAGGTGTTGCATTATCTTTTCACTAAGCATGTTTATTAGAAGGTTACTATATTGGATCATAAACTTTTCTTTGTCATATTTATTTCTTTTATTATCATTGGTTTAAACTGTTTTATTTTTGCGATTACTAATACATGATCGGAGTCGCAATTTGCTTACATTTTGGGCAAACATTTTGTGTATATTTTATATCGGGTGGTCTGTTTAGTTTATTGTTTTCCGCTCTGGGTCTAGATGTATATTTTTGTGCTAGAAATACGTACTCACAATACACAGATAATTTTCTGCAGCAAATTCAATAATTTCCTCTATTTTTGTTTTGCACATGGTGTCTGCTATATTTTCTTATGAAAGTCCTGTATTTATACTTTTTTCCAAATTTGGTATTAAAATCGTCATTTGTGCACCATATTTCTTATTACCTTTAAATCAACTTTCTAATTTCTCATAATACTCGGCTTTTTTCTCTTAATCTGCAGCCTATGATGGTGCTTGGGCATATTTAATTTTTTAATTAAAAAAGTAACAAAAAATAAAGTATCTAATGTGATTTAAGGTATTGAAAGTGCAGAAAAGCAAGCAAAAACCTAAAAGTTAGAGTTTACATTATTATTGTTGTTATCGGGAGTGTTAAAAGCGATAAAAAGGAATACCCTGCTAAGCACAAATTTCTGAACATAGGCTGAAGTAAGGTAAACAAAGCTAAAATTTAAAAATTAAGAGAATAAAAAAAATTGATGTACTAAAAATCCTAAAAAGAGAGATTGTAATTACAAAAATGATAATAATGGGGAAGTGTAACAGTACGAAAATACATCATCTGGGTAAATTAGACCTTTCCTTTAACGATTGTCATACAAATTCTAGCAGATAAGATCTGCACACAACAAAAGATGGACACATTTAAAGAAATGTTGAAGTAATTAAATAATAAATTAAATCAAATAAATAGATGATTGCAAAAGTGACAAGCATAAAGCAAGGAAACAAAGATCTAAAGAAAAAGTAAATAACAAGATAAAAGAATAAAGGCATTAGAAAAAGAGGTTAAGCAAGATAATCATGTAGTACAGGGAGTAGTTGATGGTGCAAATGAGAGAGTAATGGATACAAAAAAGAAAACTGTGACAATACTGGAGAAAATCGGAACAAAAAGTCGATACTGAAACTGATATCAACGAAGGAAAATATTGGAAAATATAAAGAAAACAAAAAAAGATCAATGCAGATCAAATTAAAAACTGTCAAAGAAATGAAAATACTAAAAGCAACAAAAGCTTGAAGGTTACCAGCATATTTTTTTAATAAGACAATAAGTTGAAGGTGAGTGAGTCTCTAAAAGATTCTATACAAAAACAATCAAGAAAAATTACAAAAACAGCAAGGCAAAAACTAATTAATGAAATTAACGTGCATAATAAGGTAGACCTTGGTAATGAGAACGAAAATTATTTAACGAAAAATGAAGAAGAAAATGTAGATATATTAATTAAAAAGGAAACGTTTTATGTGACTACGTGGAATCTTCGAGGGAAGTTCAAAGAAGAAGATTTAAAAAATGGAATGGTGGCATTAAATAATTATCAAATACATATTGGGGCAATACAGAAAATTAAACAAAAAAACAAAGGATAATAAACGTAAGAAAACGTAAATTTTGTAATTGTGAAGGCAGTATAAATTGTTTGGTATCGGTTTTTTGATACGGAAAAATTGAATAAACGCAATAGTAGAATTTAATCCGATAACAGACATATGCAGAATCAAAGTACGAGAAGTAAAATTATAATATCAGTGAGAATAATAATAAGATATTCTGTAAATTGACTGTTTGTGAATGACATAAGAGGTTGGCACCCAGTGGTGCGTCCTCGCTTATTCTGTTAGGAAATGGGGTTGTTATGTTACCGTTGAAATGTTTTCAGCTTTGGTTATTAGGTTGGAAGTAGAGCGACATTGACGGTTTGGTTTTTGGTTAGGTCTCATACAAGTGGTATGTTAGTATTTAAATGTAAAATGATGTTAAGCACGTACTAAGGATCTTTTAAAATAATTTTTAGTCAGACGATATCTGTTAGAATGAACAGTGTCTCCATAAATTACAATCATTAGTGCAAATTGGCTTGTTTTCCACATACATATTTCTTTCCATTTTCTTTCAGAATATATTGTTCCCAGGTGACTGTTTTGTCTATGTGCAGTTTAAAATATAAAGTGAATCAACTTGAGGTATGTTAAAATTGTTAATAGTAACATATGAACAAGGTTGATGATGTGTACAAAGGTCACATTCTCGGAGGTAGCCTTTTCTTCTTCCGAGACCTCCTTGTACATAATTTTAAGCATTTTAGGAGTCATTATTACATAAAAACAACTATATGAGAGGCAAATATTCCAAATACTGTAAACAGGATTTATAGGAATTCGCCGATAAAAAGAAGATACAACGATGGCTTCAAAACACTACTCTGAGGTACACCAGCAGTAATTAGGTAAATTTATGAGTAGTAATTTTCTAATAGTTTTTTTTTGACATAGCAGTTTGACAAGTACAACTGAAATAAGAGATAATACGAGTGCAGATTGTCAAACACTTGTCGAATGTTGAGAAACACCGTATTTTCTGCTTTCTATGCACTTTTGGATTGAGCTGATTATCCGATGGCGCTGTTGTATGGTACAGTGGAAATTTCCGAACCAGTTTTGTGCGATATGTTTGTCAATTGTTGAATTTTTATTTATTCGATTTAATATTAACTTTTCCAGCAGCTCAGATATAGCAGAAAATAGGTTATTTGGCCTGTACGATTGGACATCATTTGAAAATTTTTCTGGTTTTGGTATCAATATAATCTGAGCAACTTTTATTTGTAGCAGCTAGCTATTTGCCTCATTGCATTAGATAGTGCCAGCAACAAATTTTTACGCTTTTTTATTGTTTTATTTCATTGCGTAATTCATTGACTTTTGATTGAATTTTGGTATTGGTAGTGATAATTGTAGTAGAATTTTTTTAGGTCTTTGTCTATGTTGTTAGAATTAAGTTTAAAGACCTCAATTAAGTGTCTCTCAAATAGATAGGATTTTACTTATTTAAATCTAGTGTATGAACCATTTTCGACCTGTTGATCTCTTGAACTGTTTAGTTACCTCCCATATTATGTTATTATCAGTTGATAAGTTGGAAGATTTCATTCCGTCAGTTTCTTAAAACGGTTATTAGCTGATTGGTTACAATGCGCAACAAAAAATCTGACTGGGATTCGTTTGAAAAATAGATCAACATCTTTAAGAATCTTAAGGTACCTGAAAAAGTTAACGGAATAATAAATAATTTTGGGACAACAGAACAGGAGGCAAAACAATAGTTCTGTCTTTTTCTTAATGATGATAGTACTAACAGTTGCTATAGGTGGAGTATGATCTGATGATAAATCAGAGTAATAAATTATAGCCAGATTATAAAAACGTGTCGCTAGGTCAATATGTTGGTGTACCAGTAGATAAAAATTCAAAGCTATTGTGTATCAACAATTTGTTAAATTTTCTTTCTCTTATAATCGTAAGTCCTGAATTCCATTGCGCATGTTTTGTATTAAAGTATTGCCTACTATAAATTTTAGCCTAATTCAACCAAAAAAAAAAATGGTTGTAGTATTATGCTAGTGATGTGTAGTTTGTTGACTTCAATTACTGCTGCTTGCAATTAGTTTGAAATTTAGACAATTCTTGGTTTAAGATTGTTCGTCGAATGATGACAGCTGCACTATTGTCTGTGGTGTTGTCTGGGTAAACTGTATGATATGTCATGATTGACTATTTTCATAAATGATCTTTCTGTGGAATGTGTCTCCAAGGCAAGCAAAGTATCGATAATATTGTACTTAATAAAGGTTTCTACTGCATTATGATGTAGCTGCAGGTAATTGTTATTATTTATTTGGTTTATTTGTGGTCGTATTTATATTGAGAAACATGCCATAAAGTTCAGTTAAACATGCCATTAAATTTAGAGAAAAACTGTGGTAAATTTACATATAGTTTCTGACAGCGGTTGAAAGTTTCTCAAAGATGTGTTAAACAATCGACGAACAGTTTTTTGCTATATACTACATAGTGTAAAATAATTACCCGGGCAAAGAGTTTGCATCGTTATTTTTTTATTTCAAAAGTGATACCAATCCAACTATAACAGTAGTACTTTATCGGTCTTAAGATATCATAACAACAACTAGTTCTCGAATCGATCTCCATTTGCATGGATAAGAAAGCAAAGTTTGTTGGGAACGGTACCGACGGTGGCATGTAGGTACTCGGTGGAGAGTTCGTCCTAGACCTTAAGAGGGGATCGATACAGAGATTCTACAAAGAGGGGATTAGCACAAATCTTTCTCTCCAACTTTGCTCAGACAGATAAGTCCATTGGATTGCAGTCGGGGGAGCAAGGGAGTCAGTCTTTGGCAGCGATAAAGTCGGGAGTGTGGATGCGCAGTCAGTCCTGCGTGGTCTTGGCGTGGCTGATGCTAGAGCTAGTGGCGACATTTAAAGTGTTTGAGGGCCCAGTCAAGGCAGATGGGGCCCAGGATGATCTTTTTGTTCATTTCCGCATTGATATGGACTCCCTGATTGATGAAAAGAAGAGGGTTTTTTCATCAGTCGTGATGCCTCCGAAAACCATGACGTATGCAGGATGAAAGGACCGCTCAACGGTTCTCGTTTTGGCATTGGCATCCTCATGAAATCGGGCAAGTATCCTGGTGTCTTGACTGTTCGGCACCGACTGTTTAGACGTGCCGGATGAATCGGGTCAGCAAATCCTTGGCCAATTTCTTCGTAGTCGCTTTCTGACTGTCAATCAACCCCTCATACCAAAGTCCTGGGCAAATTGGCTCACGGATCGTTAAGAGTTCTTAATTCTCTCTTGGATGACTTTTACAACGGAAAGCGCGGAAACGGCAACTCATTGGTCTTGGCTAAATATGTCCTTGTGTGTCTTCAGCTTCTTGTATCGTTTGGTAGTGTCATAGATGGTTGATCGCGGAGCATCGAGGCGTTTCTTGGTATCTTGAGGGCGGATGTACGACTTAAACAGCTTGAGAATTGCGGATCTCCATTTACTAGGTGATGTCATTACTTTAAAAAGTAAGATAAATACATAAAAATAAGATAAAATGTACTTTCATTTTAACGTTATTGGCTATGGTCTTAACGTAATATTAATCTTTTTCAACTTGGTGTACGCTTTTAATCGTTTTTTATAATTTACTACTCTGTGTACAGATACTGGAGGTTTAAGTATGTTAGTTGATTTTTATTTGTTATTATTTGAACGATCATTTTCTTCTATTTATTTATCTGCCACTTCCGGTATTGTCATTTGTTTTTGTTTTCTGTAATATTTGCTTTTTATCTAAGTATATATTAGTAACTCAGTTGAGTTTATTGTGGATGTAACTGTAGCGTTGTATAGTGAGATTGTAATATTTAGCTATAATTTAATAATAGTAAACTGTAAAGTCGTTAGCAATTAATTGAAATAAATGACTTTTGTTGATGATAAACTTTGTTAATTTAATGCAGAATTAGTTTAAAATGGGGTATTAAATACATTGGCTATTGGCAACATTTTATAGTTTTTAATTACATTAATAGACATTAATTTTTAAATAGAAATATCAATTTAATGTCTTAATTGACCATCTACTTTAAGATCAACATATAACCACAGTTCACTGCACGATAACACTGCGTGCTCTCAGCGCATTTGCACCTTTCAAACGCTCAAACTCGAATCGTCGAATAAAGTGAGTGAAGGAGAACTTCCTAGTTGAACTCTATTAATTTCCTGCTACGTGAAGCCTCTCGTTATGGAGAAGAGGTATCGATCCGCTTTTGTTGGCCAAAGATAGCTGTTTTAAATGCAATTTCCTATGCAAATTTCTAGTCCTCCGCAGTAGCACTCTGCTGTGATTGTTTCACCAGGTTTCCAAAAGGAAAAGTAAATGATGCTTTGGCTACATCACTATACAGCCACTTAAAGACTCACTCTTGAATATTACTTTTTGGTAGTCTAACCAGTGTCCGCTTTATTTAAAATTATCTTACGTAGTCCAATTTTCGTTGCATGCCATAATTCAATTAAAAAAAATCTTGTTATACTTGAACAACAAAGAAACGACTACCTTTAATCTACACAATTTTTTCTTAAATAATTGCTTACTGTACAAAAACAACAGAATAAAAAATAATAAGAAAAATGCAAGAAAGGCAATCTATTATTGCAATCAGTTATATAATAATAACGTTTTAAGTTGATATCATATATGATCAAAATACAATAATAGAACAAGTTATTGGAAAAAGTAGATATACATTTCTCCTATCCAACATGTACTATACGAACACAGAAAAAACAGGTAACTATGATTTTGATGACAAAACTATTAGATAGCAAAGAAAACTAGTAACTAGTAAATGGTCCTGAGGGTATATTACAAATCACGTAAGCTAATTAATTTTATTGTTCTATTGAAAAAAAACAATTGAAGAATCTGTAAAACGACAACTATGCTCAATGTTAACATCAATTTGCCAGCCTAGGATAAATATATTAATACACAACAATAAAACAATGCAAACCAAAATATTGTGTATTAAATGTAATGTAACCCTGCTTACATTTTGTTTGATATTCTATACTTAAAATAAATATAACTGTTGGGTATATGGTATATGCTTTGGGCAACTAGGCGGCAGATTACACTTAACGCTTGGGTGCGCTCTATAATGCCTTGGAGGGTACCTGTGGCTTTGATTAGCCGGACGTGCAATGCATTTATCAAGCTCTTATTTTATGCCTATTTTTACCTGAAGCCCTTCACACTTTTAATAAATGCTGTTCTGTTTGTTTTAGTAACTTGCGCAACTCAACAATATTCACAAATAGACTTCTAAAAATGTCGGTGGCATGTAATGACCTAAATCCTCGTAAAAGGAAATAAAATAGAAAATAAATAGAACTAGAAAGTTGTTATATATGTACTTCTAACCTTGACGTATTACTCTTAAAGCTCAACTTTCTCTTAACTTGTCTCATAAATTTGTTTTTTTAATTAACTTGACTATTTAAAAATAGCGCAGTCATATTTTTGATGTTTTGGTACTATGGCTGTTGTGACTCTTGATCTTTTTAGGCTTAAATAGTACATAATCTATTATTACATCAATTATATTCTTTTTATGTCACTCTTTGCTTTCTCTATAATTGTAGAACGAAAGTAGAGAGTAAAAAACATTTTGCCAACTTGGTAAGTTTTGATAGCGTATCCCAAGTTTGGGTCATCCACTGATTGGAGATCTTCAAAATTCCGATATAGATTCACCAAGAAGAATTATTTGAATAACTAAGTCTTTGTAAAATCTATCTAAATTGTACAATAAGTTCTTCTTAACTGAAAATACGCCTAAATCACTACATACCTGGCGGAAATAAAAGAAAAGGTCGGCCGAGGAAACGTGGAGAGAAGCTGTTTGGGAAGACTTTCTTCAGGTCTTCCCAAACAGCTTCTCCAAGTTTCCTCGGCGACCTTTACTTTTATTTCCGCCAGGTATTTTTCAAGCAATGCTTTTTACAATTCTGTTATTGTCCAACCTCTCCATATACCCTAGCCACTGTAGTCTTCTAGCTTTTATCACTTGAATTATGGGGGCTTCTTTGTACAGCTCATACACTTCCGTATTCGTTCGTCTCGCCCATACGTCCTCCACTTTTTTTTCACCAAAAATCTTTCGTAGGACTTTCCTCTCCCATCTTTCTATTTTCTGCCCAATTTTTTTCTGTCAGGGTCCATGTCTCACAGCCGTACGTTAGTGTCGGTCTGATTATGCTTTTGTATAACCGTATCTTTGCTTTACGTGAAATGTCTTTTGACCCGAACAAAGTGTTCAGACCTCCTACGCTTCTATTACGTTTAGCAATTCTTAGATTAATTTTTGTTTCTTCATCGCACCTGTTATCTATCAGCACCCCCAGATACATATATTCTTTCACTTCTTCAAAGACTACTTCTCCTCCACTTTCTGTTTCAATCGTTAAGTTCTCTATTCTTTCTGATCCTTGTTTGTTTTTAAGTTCTATGTATTTGCTTTTGTTTTCATTAATTTGGAGGCCTACTTGGTTTGCTGCATTGATCAATCGTTCTGCCACTTCTTTTAATTCTTTTTACTTCTAGCTATTCTGTTGGGAACATACCATCCTATGTTCCCAATGCAATTAAACCTAGATAAAATACCAACCAGTAACATTCACACTAAAACAAGGTAACTACTTCAGTAACATTAAACGCCAAAAACTTAGAACACGAAGAACGTGGAAAATATCTAAGTATGCACCTAAATAGGCGAATACCTTAACAAAAACATATATTCACAAAAAGGAAACAAGATTAAAGTTAAGACAAACATATTGGATAATAGATAGGCAGTCATAAAAAATAAATTATACATTTATAAAGTAACAATAAAACCTGTCTGGAGCTAGGGGATACAACTTTGTAGATCAGTCAGCAATAGCAATATAGCAATTATCCAACGGTTCTAAAACGAAGTACTGCGAAGTATATTTCTCGTAGCAGTTGCAGAATTAAAGTGAGAAAACAAAAGAGCTGTATCATTTGCAAATGTAGTCGTTGTTGTGAATTCAAATTTTTGACAGAGCTGCTGTATACAGCAAGCATATCAAGCTTAGAAAATTTCCTTGAGAAATTCCAAATTTTATAGGATATGGTTGGTTAAAGCTTCTTGTTGTACTAAGAAATGCCATTCAGTTAAATATAATCTCGGTAAACTACGATTTGTTCGTTGCTATATATCTTCTTTTATTATACAGAGCTTACTTAATAAAACAAACACAATAAAGTTAGGATCATTTGAGAAAGTGCTCACTAGAGTAAGGAAAGAATCAGAGATATTACTGTATATCAATAAAACAAAACTAATTTTTGACCGACATACCTAAAATTCCCCGTTATAATGCAAGATAAAATCGAAGATAAAATAAGTGTTGGTCGTAGACGAACATCATGGTTAAGAAATATTAGGGAGTGGTATGGGGCGTCCAGTAATTTAAATTTTTAATTAGTTGTGGACAAAGTAAAAGTTGCATTGATGATCGCCAACCTCGGTCAAGAGAGACAATGAAAAAGATTATATAATAAATATGGTAAGGCAGAACAACAGTATCACCCCCTTTCAACGTCATTTATTTTGTTGACTATTTTGTTTCATTGCTCTATAGTTGTTTCGGGAGCCAAACTGATGGTCTGGAATTAGTCAACTTGCCTCTAACACTGTTTTCAATCTTTTCAATGTTATCTTCTCAAAGACCTTTCGCCAATGTGACGTAACTTCATTAATATATTTGTTATATTAATATATTTTATTTCTTTGGTTCGTAGTTTTTAAAATACTTTTTTAGTAATTAAGTCAAAACTTGTTTTTTTGAAATTTCTTTCTTTCTTTACAGTGCTTTCAACTTTGATGAGTATATCAATTTGATATGGTGTTTCAAGAAATTCTTGTATTTCGTTTTTATTTTATTGAGTTATTTTTGTAGACAGCGGTTTAAATACGTGTTTCAAGTGTTTAACAAACGTCGTTCGTTACTTCTCCCCTAACTACTATTGTGTCTTCTAAATAGTAAAAGGTGCTGTCGCGCTATTCTAATCTTTCTCTCTTTCTTTCACAACGAATAATTTGTTGCTTCTATGACTAATAAACCATTCAGGTATTTTTATATGACTTTCTTCTTCAAATGCAAATCCTTTGCGGTTTTATTTTTTTGTATTTTACATTGGGCCATTGCTTCAGTTTTTTAATGAATTTTATGTATCGGAATGGCTAACCAAGCTGCAGTTTGAATACTTTTGCATATAATATTAATTACTTTATCCATTTCATATGCTGTTTCAGTTGAGACTATAGTAGGAAAGAGTTCGTCTATTTCTCTCTAAACAAATTCCTGTTAGTTCTCCTGGTGTAAAAAATTGGTTTCTGCGTCATATACTATATGTCACAGTCCATAGTCGCTATTAGTGGTAAATGATCAGAAGACAGATAAAAACTAGATTTAACTCTAGTTTTCCTATTGTTGGTCCCTTTTCTTGATGCTATATTTTATTTGGGTTTGTAAGCCAATATGTTGGTTGTGCTGATGATAAATAGCTTAACTAATTTTTTCGTAGCTTTAGTTATTTGATCCTCAATAAGTGTTCTTAAAATTGTAAAGCCCACAGTCTAAAAAAATGTCCAAAATCATCTTTTTTGTTCTTAAATTTTTATGGGCAATATACCGTTGATAACCTTAAGACATTAAGGTGTTCTGTTATTTTTATTGTGGTAGTTTGTATGTGATCTTGAGCATAGTACCTAGGTTTGTGATATTTGATGTTATTTATGACTATAATGGCAGAATGATTTGTATTGTAAATTATATAATTATGCCTCTTTTTGTAATTTTAATTATTAAAATGTGTTTCTGAATTTATAAAAACTAAACTTTGTGTGCGTACTCACAGAAAATTGGCGTTTATACTATAATTTTTAGTAATCGAGACATTATGACATTTTAGTAACTAGTGTGGTAATAAGGTTCATAATCGTTCCCATCTGAGTGATTTAATTTTTAACATGATCTTTAGCTTAATTAAATTTTGTTTATCCTGTAATATCATCAGTTTGCAATTTGTTGTCTTTGTTAGTGTGTTACGTCTGTTGTATATCTGGCTTTGCTATTTGTTTATTATTATTAGTTATTAAAAGACATACACTCTAATAAAGTTCAAACCAGTCATTTTTAATCTCATTAACATTTTTTGTAGGGGGTTACTTCACTGGTTTTCTATCCACTTTTGTATCTATAGATTGGTGTGTATTTTTGCTTTGCTACAATCTGTCTTCTGCCTTTCCTATCTTGCATTTTTTCTTTCCACCCAGCTATTCTCAAAAAATTAATGTCTTCCATAACCTGCTCTACCGTCTTTCTTTTTGTGGTGTCCATCTCTGAGCTTTTATTGTTCTAATTATATCTTCACCTTTTAGTATTTCATTTATTTTCAAGTGCATTAATCTTCTGTACTCCACCTCTCCTACTTCCATTACTCTAATTATTTTACTATTATCTTTTTTCAAATATTTTTAGTGTTTCTTGGCCTCGTTTAGTCAAGCATATTATTTCTGAAGCATAAGTAACCATCGGTCTTATTGCTGTCTTGTAAATTCTCAATTTTGTAGTCTTGCTTGTCTTCGTATGTTGCATAAATAATTTGTATTTATAATATAATTTGTGTCTTGATTGTATTCTTTGTGTTACTTTCACACTTGTATTATTTTGATTATTTACCATTTATGCTAGTTATTTAAAATTTTAAATTTCTTCTATCTTTTACTTATATTAATTGGTCTTTATTTTACTAATTTTAATCCCCTCTTTCTTCTTTTTCTATTTTTAGTACTGCTTCGTCTAAATTTCTTCTATTCCTTGCAATTATAACAATGTCATTCGCGTTTGTTATTATTTCTATCATCTTTTCTATGATCGTTCCCTTTAATTTATATTGTCTAATAACTCCTTCAAGTGCTATGTTGGATAATACTGCGGACAAGTCATCTCCTTGCCTTAGTTCTGTGCCAAAGTAACATTTCTTTGATAACCCTGTTTCTGACATTATTGTTGCTTTTGATCTGTTCATCATCATATGTGTTAATCTTATTATTTTATTTGCTAATCGTATTTAATTTATATTTTTTATAACCAGATCACGTTTTAGACAAAGTCCACGAATAACACTTGGAATTAAATATTATTTTCGTATGATTTTTCTATTATTTGTGACAGCGTATGTATTGCATCTATTGTGGATCTTCTTTGCTGAATCCGCTATTGGTACTCCCCTATAGCTTTCTCAGCATATAGTTTTACGTTTATTAGAATGATAGATGTTAAAATTTCATATTTAACGATCTAATTCTTCAGTAATTCTTATATATTGTTGGGGTTCCTTTCTTCAGTAACAGTAGTATTAGTCTGTAGGTCTATTCCTCAAATATGCATTCCTCCTCCCCTAGTTGCTCGATGAGCTCATATATTCTGCCTTTAGCTTTTCTCCACTTTGTAGATCATATTATTAGTATTAGTCCGTAGGTCTATTCTTCAAACATACGTCCCTCCTCCTCTATTTGTTCAATGAGATCATATATTCTGCTTTTAGTTTTTCACCACTTTGTGGATCATATTATTATATTTTACTTTTTTTATTTTTACCCAAGGTAAATTTTTTGTTTTATTTGTTTATATACCATTTCAAGGAATTTTACATATTTCACCTGCATCCTTTGTATTTCTTGGTAGATCTGCACAATACTGTTTATAAATAATTTTATTTTATACATTTCGCCGCAACAACAGTAACGCTGAAGAGTTTTCTGATAGGCAACTGTGATGTTTCAAACTGGTTTTAAAGAACTAAGAAAAAGACATCTTATGATACCTAACAGCAGAGATTACTATGCACACCAGAGGTAGAACAAATTTTGAATATTGATGGAAACCTCGATGTAAGCATCAGAAGAAATTTAACTAAAATAAATATAAGCAGACATCTTGTTTGGAGAACTTTTTATGAGCAACTCCTATACCTCTACTATATCCAACGGGTACAAACCCTCATTCCTCCGGATAATCAAACATGAATGACATTCTGTTAATGGTTTTGACCAGAAGCTGTTGAACGCCCAGATTTTGTTGCTAAAATATTTTTGAATCGTTGAATCCGGATATTTCCTGGAGATGAATAGGGTGAAGTGGTCCCATTGCATGTCTCCCAAGATCTCCTCGATTCAACTCCTTTAGGTTTTTA
Organism: Sinelater perroti; assembly: GCA_036346155.1. NCBI lineage: Eukaryota > Metazoa > Arthropoda > Insecta > Coleoptera > Elateridae > Sinelater > Sinelater perroti. Next base: position 8,643,536 of record JARFIY010000013.1, on the reverse strand, counting down.
TATTTAAAAGTTTAGTTTGTACAACACCTGTAAATGATCTGCCCTGTAGGAAGGGTATTCCAGCGCAGTTCAAAACAAATTCATAATTTTTGTTGAGTTTAAAAAGCTGTATAGCGCTGGGCGAAATTGTTTATGACACGAAAACTCTTAAATCGTCCTAAGGATGTTGTTTGCAAACTATTTCTAAAATCACAAGATCACTTTTCTACCGTTAAAAAACGTTGTTCCTAAAATACTCATATCATTAGAAGATATACAAATAATTTTAGAGAAACTTGTAATACAAAGAAACCTTGAAAGAATAAGACAACGAGGATGTTTTCTCAAAATGTAGATAGACCAAATAAAAAGCTTTACAAGAACACCATTCCAGAAAAAGATAAGAATTACCAAAGAAGAAGATGGAGAGAGATAATACATAGTGCAACATAAAAGTCGGACATGTAATCACGTCGCTTTAGTAATGAAGCTTACGATTATAAAGGGGAAATAAGTTATCATGCTAATATTTTATTTGTTTTTTTTACTTTATTGCGTTTAATTAAAGATTTTGCCACTACTAGGATATTTTTAGACTTAGAATGTGTTGAATATTTCCTAAATTGTTTTGAGTGTATATCATAGAGCTGATCAAACTATTGCCATTTCGTGCTTCTATAATAAACGTATATTTATATTTTTGTTCTTGTTTTGTATTTTATAGTATCAAATAATTTCTTTGGCAAAAATAATAATTTTTATTCCATTTTTATTGTACTGATAGTATTAAGTTTAATTACATTTTTTTCTAATTCCACTGTAATTATTATTTCCACACTGTTTCTATATTTAGTCCAGAGTAGTATATTGTGTAATTATTTGTTAGTTATAGTTTACGTCTTCTCTTTTGCTTTGTTTTGCTTAATCCTAATACCTGAATAGTATTGTTATCTTCAATTATTTCAATTTCCTTTCCTATCAATATATTTATTTGCTTAACCTTTATTCTTATTTCTTCGTTTAGTTCCTCGATTGTATTCGTTTCAATATCTTTTATTTTTATCCTATTTCTATTCTATCTAACCTTTTTACCCCACTATTCTAACCTTTGTCTTTATTTTCTTTAGATTATAATTTTTTGAGTAGGTCTCTGTATGTGTAATTTTCCACATTTACTTCCTTAGCTCCCTCTTTTCATTTCTCGGTGATTTCTTGCTTACTGTTCTGGTTCTTTAATATTTCGTTATTTCTTTGCTTGATTCCAATTTTTCTAGTGCATCATATTCCTCGTTTATTATAAGTTTATTGTAGGTTACTTTTGCTTTTTTGTGTTTTTATGTGTCTAATTAACTTCATCTCCTTAGACATTAGTCTAGTAATGATAGGTTAAATTACCATCCAAAATAATATCAGATTACATAATAAAAAATATTTTTTTTTTGTAAAACAAAAATCCAATACTTTATTTTTACAAATCCATGCAGACGCAAATCCGCCTTTAATTATATATAAGCTAGTAGATAACGAGCTTTTACTATTGATTTTAGAGAAAGCCTGTGCAAACATGTGATCTTGATAAACTAAGTTAAATACATTAACAAAACCGACTTTTAAATTATGTTTGTTTAGATCTAAATAAATACTTGGGCTGCGGTAAGAAGAAAGGTCTTAATTCAGTATTTATTTGTTATAAATACAAAAGAAATTAGGCCAGTGCAATAGAAACGAGACGAAAGTTATATTATTATTTTGGCGTGGGTTAATTTAAGCCGTATATCGCCGCTCTAAATGTAATTAGTTAAAATGTACTACAGTTTAACGTCCACGGTTACCACGAGGTCACAAGGCCATCAATAATTTAAACAGATTCTGTATTTGAACCTGTATGTGATTAATTATTTTGGATATTTTACATAGCGAACAACAAATGTAGTATTTGGACATCCCCTTAATCAAACAAGTAATCTAACTAGCAATTACACTTTTCACTAACTTCCTTTTCCTTCTAAACAAGTTCCATTTATCTTTCATATAAGCAATATAAAACAAAGCTTGCAATTAGCTAACTTAACAAGTACATCTTTTACGTCAGTATTTCATTAATATGTTACACCCAGACAATAAAGAAGAAACACGAAAAAATGTACACCAATGACAAGTAGTTAAAAAAAATGGTCAACCGAAATTTATAAGTCATATATAAGAATTAGTAAAAAATATCTCGGGGGTTGGGATACCTGCCGAGCGCGTATCCAGCTGGCGAATAGGAGAATGACTGAGGCTTTGAGCCCAAAGCTAGTGGTTAATTTAATAATAAAACCGCAGGCATGAGAACCTAGCTGATGAACTAAAAGCTTCCACGGCAGGCTATCTCCCCTCTCTATTTCGATCTGAATTTCACCTAGATGGGAAGTCGAGACTAACCTATCCTGATCAATCGGTTGTGCCGTCGGATCAAACCGCCGGCAGGATGAGCTTCTTGGGGGTGATGGGACATGCAGTGGGCCCCTACGTTCGGGTGACATAGAGCCACTCACTTGTGTGCAACGCATTCTTGGAAGCTATATTTCTCTAGTATCCTTAGTATCAAAATTCGATACCCTCTTGTCTGCGGATACCCATACAATTCAGTACCAGCAGCATCAACAACATTCAGTACGAAAAGGAAAAGGATTTCTGGGGCTGAACAGAACAGAAATAGAAAAGCCCGCATTGCAGCACCAGCCAACCAAACCAACCCAACTCCTATTATCTTCAAGCAGACGCTGGCTTCTATACCTAGCCCTGTGAAATAGAGCAGTAAGGGAGTAATTATTGCTACCATTACCACATTACAGGAGCTGGCTACTAAAGCTAACCCTGTAAAAAAAGGCAAATATGATCTTATTAGAAGAAAAGGGCTGGCGGCACCATTACTGCTACCCAAAGGTTATTTTAGCTCACCTGAAAGCGACTGGTTCTGTGGTAACTTCCTCTTCATATATATATATATATATATAAAGGGTAACAGGGGTTGTTCGGTGGAAAGCTCACCAGCTACTTCAAACCCGCCCCAAAAAAAGCCAAGACAACAATTAGGTCAACAACAATCTCATACAGGAGACTATGAGAGGCTCTCAAAAGGTAGCTCTTATAGATCTAGCCAACCCATACGAGAAAATAGACAGTGGTCAAGTTAAAACACTACAGGTAGCGATGTTCTCTCATATGTTCACCCTAGCAGAAAATCAATCCGTACCTATTTTTAAGGGATGGCAGTATTTCAGGAAGATTCTTGGAATCACCTGTGAAGATGGCCATGCTTTACAGTGGCTTAAAACAGACAGTTGCCAAATTTTCCTCCCCGCTGCCATAGGCTGGCAGTGCAGAACCCCAGGTCGAAGGTCTGACAGTGGTACATCTTCCACAATGCCTAAAATAAAGAACCTAGTATTTGGTATAAGTGGGAAGACAGTTTTCAGCCTTAAATATTAAAATCAAGGAAGAAAAACAACGGCTAAAGAAAGAGAGTGCGTCCTTGGATTCCCTTCAATCCCAAGAACAGACACCGCAAGAACAGCAGCCTCTGCAATATTACCAGCAGGACATCGCTGAGACAGTCTTACAAAGAGATGCTCTCCATGATTAAAGCAATTCCTACCATCATGGCAGAGGTAATTCCAGACGAACAGGTATTCATGGACATTCTGTTAGAGTCTAGATCTAATAGAACGGAGGCTGATTAATTCTTATGCTGCCTTTATATCTAATGGTCCAGGACTTGAAATTAAACAAATTAACCTGCAACACTGCCGAGCGGCTCGTTGTCAGACTGTAATTGATATTACACTGACTACCTCAAGTATTTCCGAGTACATAGTGGACTGGCAGATGTTGAATACAACAACTCTATTAGATCACAGAATAATAAAATTTATCTTGAAAGATATTGAGATTAAGGAACCACAGTACAGAAGTCCGAGCTCAACCGACAGACTGCTATATGCAGAATATATGGAGAATGCTGACGTTCTATAAAACTCTATCGTAGAGTCGTTTCAGCAGACATGCTCTTTGAGGACAGCTTCAACTCGCAGTACCACCCCTTGGTGGTGCAACGAGTTTGTAAAGCTAAAATCTAAAGTGGGTAAAGTGACCAATAAAGCAAAGAAAACGAGAATGACAGTCGATTGAAAGATGCATAAACATCACCAAAGACAATATAAAAAATAAAATTCTGTTAAAGGAAGCCAGCAAGTCTAAAACGTGAAGATGGTACTTATACCACCAATGTTGTAGAAACAGCGGAATAGATAAAAAAATGTAAGCTAGGCAATTAAGTCCTTTTCACCCTTCGAATCGCCAGGGTTGGATGGCATATTTCCACTTCTTCTGCAATGGAGTTTGAATATATTGCTACCATATTCTTTGCAAATCTTTAGAGGCTATATCGCCTTAAGGTACATCCCAAAGAATTGGAGGAAAGTAAAAGTAATCTTTATTTTAAAACAAAGCCGTAAGGACGTTTCTCAGTCCAAATCTTATCGTATAATCAGCCTTATGTCTTTCATTCTAAAGACATCAGAAAGACGTTATGGCAGAGACATAAGAGCACTAGCAACTAGAACACTATACTCTAATCAGCGTACATACGTCCCAGGGAGGTTTGCACTACACTTGGTGGTAGAGCGGATAGACAGATTGCTGGAGAACAAAATTTTGACCCTGCCTATATTTATTGACATAAAGGGTCCTTTTGACAATACGAAATTTAATGGTATCGATACAGCTCTTCAGCAACGAAGGTTAAAGGACATCCTACAAGAGTGGATTCTACAGGTTCTGTATCATAGAGCTGTACAAATTACCTTGGGAGATAAGACCATTAGAAACATAATATCTAGAAACTATCCCTAAGGAGGCGTACTGTCACCTCTACTATAGAATTTAGTAGTAGACAACCTTTCTAACCGGCTCAATAGTGAAGAATTTTACATAGTAGGTTATGCCGATGACTTAACTATTTTGCTCACCGATTAGTACGAACGCGTACTTTGCATTCTGATGCAAACAGGGACTGAAATGACTGACGTGTGGTCTATAGAACGCTCATTATTGATCAGCCCCTCTAAGACAGAAATGATAATATTTAAGAAAAAAAGAAAGGTCAAAGTCTAAAGAGTCCTTAGACTCTTCCAAACATCCCTTACTTTTTCAGATAAAGTCAAGTATTTAGGAATTATGCTAGACAAAAAGTTTAATTTTGGAAGGTACATAGAGGTTAAAACCGAAAAAGCGCGCATAGCATTTTGGAAATGTCGCCGTGTAATGGGCAAACTTTGAGTTTTTTTAGCAAAGGCTGTCCTATAGCTGTACATTTCCGTAATAATACTTATGCTATGTTACGGTGCACTAGTCTAATGACCTAGAACTAGACAGGCTATTGTAGCAACGAATATCTCACACATTCAAAGACTGGAAGCAATGCGTCCCACCCCAACGGCAGCTATGGAAGCATGCCTGAGTTTCCTTCCACTAAATGTCTATGTAAAAGAGATGGCACTAAGATCAGCTCTAAGACTGCAATCAAAGAGACTTTGGAACGACAAAGAAGTAAGAAAAAAACAATCGGATTCTAAATGACGCCGAACAACGGATGTCTTTTGTGGAAGCAAAGATAGATACTCTTTTACCTGTCTATAAATTTAGATAGAATTAAGTAAAAAAAGTTTGTACAAATATTGAAAAAATGGAAAACCCAGAAAATTTAGAAACTTAGGGTGTTATGAAAACAAAGGAAGGGCAAACGGACATTTAAAACCAACAGAAAAGTCCACTATGGAAATGCACTGTTAACGACACGTTTTAATTTAACATTAGAATAGGTAATAAGAGAAAAAAACGTAAAAGTGAGCATAAGTAACAAAGAAGCACAAGTCATAGTCTATGCAGACGACATAGTCATTATATCAGGAACGTCGAAATAAATTAAATAAGTTTTTATAAGTTTAGAATAGAAAAAAAGTAAAGTAGGATTTGAAATAAATGAAGATATGACAAATAATACGAACTTCTAGAGAAGTGAAATAGATAACATTAAGAAAATAAAGATAGAAAATTATATCTTGTAACTACTTGGAAATATAACTTACTTACTTAGTCCTAGGACTATCTACCTTTAGGTGTAAGGCTGAAATATAACTAACATATAATAATGATCGTAATGAAAAGAAAAATGAAAGAATTCAAATGGGGTACAAAGCCTTCTATGCAAATCGAGACATGCTGAAAACCAAAAAATTTAACATGAAAACTAAAATACGAATTTATAAAATCTTAATTAGACCAGTGGTATTATATGCTGCAGAAATAATGTAGCCAACATAAAAATTGAAATAATAAATAAGAGCATTCGAAAAGAAGGTATTATAACGTAGTTCACGGGTCAAGCCGTGTCTTATTTAAGACAATTCTGGACGTTCTGGCATTGGCTTTGATGCCATTTTTATTCGGGGCCTCAATCTGCGTACTCCCCAAGGAGAGCTAAGAGTCTGTGAGTAAGACTGACCTTTCGTGTAACCTGCTTTGTCTTTTATAGGGCTAGAAGGGAAAGTTTGACGGGGATGTTGTTTGGAGGAAGATGCGTTGGGTTGGGAAAAGTTTGTTGGTTTAGAGATATTGCGTAATCAATAGTGCGGGGTAATAAGAGATTTCCATATGACGGATAAACGTTGGCTATCATCTCTTGTATTCAGGCATTCTTGGCGTTTTTCGATTTCAATGAGCAATGGTTTTAGCCCCCGAAAAATTAATTTTGTGGCCTGTTTCTTTGCTATGTTTTATTTTACCACCAAACTAATGGTGCTCCTATGAGTTCCCCACTTTCATCTGTTATAGTGAAAATTTTTATGACCGATTTTGAAACAAAAGCCCTCATCTCCATTCACCTTAAACCTACCTGCTGAATACAATATGTCGATGACACTTTTGTTGCAGATAACAAAACATTTTCAAAATTGGTCATAAAAAGGTTAGCAATGACAGGTGAAAGTGGGGAACCCATGGGAGCACCATTAGTTTGGCGGTAAAATTTATTTTGGAAGATAAAGTAAGTATTGGATAGACAATGGTTTATTAGGGAGAGGATATTGTTATTTATATTATACGTTGACTTTAATAACTGTAAGGTATCAGGAATTGGGATGTTTGTAAACAAAGAGACGACATCAAAGCTAACCATGATGTTACCTTTGCATATAGGGAAGGTTTTCAGTATTTCTAGGAAATGATAGAAGTTTCGGACGTAGGATGATGCCTGCTCTGTGAGAGGTTGGAGAGTCTTGGCAAGGCATTTGGCTAGGTTGTGGATGGGAGAACCGAACGCACTAACTATAGGGCGTAAAGGAATGTTCTCTTTGTGAATTTTTGGGAGACTATACAATTTGGGAATTCTGGACGATTTTTCTCGGGGTATGAGGAGTTTCTTGGTATCGGATGATAGGTTGGAGTTAGTAATAAGGGATTTGGTTTTCTTTTCGAGGTAGGTAGTGGGATTATTAGGTACATGGCGATAATCAGAGGATTTAAGTAAATTGTGCATCTTACCGATGTAGTCCGCAGTATTTAGGATCACTGTAGCGTTGCCCTTATTTGCCTGCAAAATAGTAATATTATTATTTTCTTTTAGAGCCTTTAAGGCACGTAATTCGGAGGCTTTGATATTTGGTTTTGGTAATTCGGCTATACGTAGCACTTTGGCTACATCTTGCCTGGTTTCATTGGCCACATTTTCGGGAAGAGTGGAAATGGAGGATTCTATTTGGGATATAATTTATTAAACGCAGAATTCTTAATTACCAGATCTCTCAGACTCCAACAAACTAAAATCAATACCAACAAAGTTTAATACAAAACGGATATTATTAAAAATCTCTAACCCACATCATTAACAATATCAGCAAAAATACCGCTTTTAAAATCCATGACCTTCCCGACCAAACCAAAGCGTTTTTACCTTATACTAAAGATATTACTGACAGAATAGATCGCATACTGAGTAAACAAGATATACGAAATATCTTCGCGACCAACAATAAAATAGCTGACTTTATCCACGCAGCTAAGGACCATTACTCATACGAATTTTAAGGTGTTTACGAAATGGTTTTGGTGGATGTGACAAAACCTACATAGATCAAACGAACAGACAAATATCTTGTCGTATATACAAACATTCTTTAACTGTGCAAAAGGATGATATTTTTTCTGCTTTGGCTAAACATTACAAGAAAACCGGACATATAATTAATTTTTCCAATTTCAAAACACTTGTCCCCATCTCCCATCTTACCAGTAAAATTATTCGCGAGGCTATTGAAATAGATAAACATCCTCAATGCGTAAATACTAGAGACGATGGTCAACACTTACCCGCCATTTTGAAACCGTTAGTTACCGCACGTCATCACTTACGTAACCTGTTACAACACACAAGCTTTCCTCAATCCACTACATTCCAGGTACAAACATGTCCCCGTCAAACTTTCACTTCTGTTTCTATGAACACTGAAGAAGGACACACGAAAAGCCAGTCTTCTTCTTTAACTCTTAGTTCTCCTTGGGAAGTCGGTAGATTGCTGTGCTTCCACACGGGGCGTTAGAGCCTTATCATTATTATTATTATATTAAATGTTGAAAACATATACTATCCGTTCTTAAAAAAAGACAATAAGGACGCTGATTATAACTAGTACAAACTAAAGCAACCAAAAATGCAATAATTTAGGCAGTGTAAAAGTATTTGAGGAATGTTATTATCTAAAAAGTATAAATAAGTCATTTTCATATATGTGTGGACAATGTTGTTGATCTTAATTTTGTTTTATTAAAATGATTTGGTAAGTAATAGGCCACAGGTTCTGCTTGGCTAAAAGGTAAATGGCGTGTTCTTATTTAGTGTCCTAAGGGTATATATATATATATATATATATATATATATATATATATATATATATATATTTATATATATAAGCGATAACTAATCAATTCACACTAGCATAAGAACATTAGCATAAGTTTCAATTAATTGATTGGAACGATTAACAAGTAATGTAGGCGAATCAGAAAGTACAGGCAATTTTAATATAACTTTATTTTCACTGATGTAGAAGAAATACACATGTCGCTTTTCGACAGTTTAGGTGTCCTTTAATGAGCTCCTTCATCTCTTCGAAAGAAAGCTTTTCGGTTACTCACGAACCCGCGTCTGTACCGCTTGCTGAACCTCACCCTCCGAGCTGAACTGCGCGGTATCTTCAAGGGGACGAAGGTCTGGCAACAGACGGCGCTAGATTAAGTCATCCACCTTCTCGATGAGCGATCAATTTGTGTTTTATCCGTTACAGGCGCAGATTTTTTGTTGATGAACACAATCTGGTAGTTCTGATTGCTTATACTTAAGTATATTTTTAATTTAGATTTAGATAAACAATTTCTAGTAATCAATAATATCTAATTTATTTTATTAATTACATTACAATTAATAAAAACGGTATACATATTTTAATACAAACAGAACAATTTTAGGTGGAGGTGCTAATAAGTTTGATTGGAAGCATCAGTATGCGCATGAATGCGTTTAAATTAGATTACAAGTCAATATATAAGCGATTCTGCTAATTCTAAATGACAATTGAATAGCAGTCAGCAGTATTATATAACCTCTTGTTTCTGTCGGAAATCGAGCACCATTGTGTCTATATATACATTGGTTGTATCACTTAAAAGGTTTTCCGATGTCTGTGACATTTAATAGACAGTTGTAACCCCAACTAAATTGTTTTGTAGTATCTTATTTGATGCTAAACAGCAACATACGAGGTGTGACAGTAATTAAATCAAATTTAAGATTTTATTGTACAATTTTCAGTGTAAGTGTTGCAGTTGAAAGATGTGTATGTACATATGTTAACTACAACTAAAAATTTTCAGGAAGTGATTATTTTCACAAATACACCGTGAATCCACAATTTTAGATCATTAAATCACCTCATGATATTCTATTTATTTTTAAAAAAATTACAGTAGATGTTTGAAGCACCCCCCCCCCCCATAAATCACAGTACAAGTACGAACGCACCTCAATATGAATTGAACTACCTGTTCAAATATTCTCAACTGAATAGCATCACAAGCTGCAACCATACGTTGTTCAAGTGTCTGCATACACTATAGTATTTAAGTGGTTACGCGGACAACAATCAGTAGGATTAAGTATAACGACCGGTATGCAACACAATAGGATCAACTAGTTCGATCCATTTGTCGCAGAAGCTATTATTGAGATATTGGTTGACACTAAACTGAGCTGAAGTTCTATCATACATCAACCACATGACCTGTCGCACTACCAATGACACATCTTTATCAAAGAGAAGTAAGATGCTTCTGAGAAAATACTCTAAGTCATTGAAGTGTTGTGTAAGATAATCGAAGTCTAATTAACCCATAGCGCACCAGGATTTTGAGGAGCGCAAAATTTTGAGTTTAGTAATCAAAACAAATAAACTTATTCAGATAAACTTTGAATATATTATAACCAATAAACTTTGAAATCACACATTTATCCTTAATCGACGTAAAAACATTTATATTGTAACAGAAATAACACGCCACAAAAAATTATTCAGAAACTTTCCAGAACTTACTGATCCGATCTAGAACCTTGTGTTTGAATATAGGCAGAACAGATGAGCATTGGCGGTAGTCGAACAGGAAAAGCCATATAACGAACAGTAGTGGTGCAAATAAATTAGTGTTGCTATAGTAACCATTGACCGTTGCCTTAATTGTATTATACATTATAATTATTGTTCAACAATTGTTGTTCGATTCACATATCATTTATCTTAAACTCCAAAAATAAGCGTCAAAGATGGTTGCGATTTGTTAAAAACCAAGTGGAGAAAAATTCAAGAAATGTTCCAAAGAGTATCTTGAACAACAGAATGCTGTGAAAATGAAAATACCAAAATTCGATACTTATTTCTCACATAGTATGCAGTCATCGCCATCGACTTCAGTAATTTCAAGCTAAAATTGTATTGCATCAAATGTACAGTTGTACGAGGCTTTGAGCCTACGAAGCTCTGAAAATATTCAAAATGGTAAACTCAATTATATCATCCAATGACCCGGTATCGAGCTGCAAATGATGAAATTCGTGAGTTAGTAGCCTACAGCGTCATTTAACAAAACGATGACACTAACTTTAAAAAATCTAAAAGACAGTATGTCTTTCAAGAAAGACATGGTACCAGTCAGTTGTCTTATAAAATGTTAAAAAATAGCGAAATTGGTTTATTCAAAATCAACCAATAAATATTGGACAGTGCAAACTCTATGGAGAAACGAGGTTCTAAGCAACTAAAGTGTTTAATGGCTGCATAAATAATCATGTAATAAATGATCATGCCAACAACTCTAAACACAAAAAGTAAATGCATTTCATAACTGATTGGTAGAAATCGAGTTTCACAAAGAATAGATCGTAAAATTTCAGAATAGTGCAAGGAAGAAGGTTTGTATTGGCGAAATGTTCTCTTAAGTGTTGTGGAAGTTGCAAAGCTGTTAGCTTCTCGTAGGCTGCCATTTCTTAGCTGTACAGAACTTAATTTATTTTAAAATTCCATCCGAAGAGATTCTTGCCTTATATTTATCAAATGCAACTCTTAATAAAATCATTATATAGTTAGCGGATCATGTTAAGACAGATATTGTCCAAGAGTCGTAAATGCCAAATGTCTATAATTGCGGACTTACCGCTAGATATCTCACATACAAACTATGTGTTATCTACGAGAACTTCTGATAAACAATTTTTGAACTTTTTTTTTGAAGAAAAAACAGATATAATTGTGTATAGTATACTTAACAATAATATTTCTTAAGAGTAATGGGTATACAATTGTTCCTCTACATTTCTCACTAAGATTTCTAAAATTAGAACGATAACAAGGTATGGAGTGACTGCGGGTATACATGTAAATACAGACACAAACACACACACACACACACACAAATACACAGATACATACAGGCACACATATACATACACGCACACATTCTCTCATAAGTCCACAAGCGGTAAGCCAATTTTTTAAGAAGGAAACGATGGTCTACTTTATCGAACGCTTTTCGGAAATCTGTGTATCTACCTGCGTACGTTGATCTACAGCTTCAAAAATAAAGTTAGAGTAAGACATTAGATTGGTTAGAGTAGATTTTTTCTTCATAAGACCGTGCTGCTGTTGAATTATGTTACTTTCTAAGTGGAGATACACTACCTCATGAACAAGAGACTTAAATATTTTAGGTATAATTGATAATTTAGATATGGGTCTATAATTTGAAATATTTGATTTAGCACTTGGTTTGTGAAGTGGCATGATAAGAGCTAATTTCCATTTGTTAGGAAAGTTGCCTTCTGCAATACATTTGTTAAATAAAATGGTGAGAGGCTTCGTTATATGTGAATGTAGCTTCTTCAAAAAGAGGGGGCTGACATTGTCAGCGTCCGCGCTTTTATTGCAGTCTAGTTGGTTTAGTTTTCGTTTTGTACCTTTTTCACTGATGTTCAAGCTACTAAGTATGTAAAAAGAGAAGGAGCAAGGTAAGCTATCTAAATCTAATGCTGTAATATTATCGGGTTTTTCGAAAACGGAGCTGAAAAATTTTGAGTGCAGGTGTGGCAGGTGTGGTAACTGTTTCACGCTATAAGACATTGTGGCAGGGTGGCAAGGTTTAGTTGATTTAAATGAAGAAATATAAGCCCCAAATAATATAATGTTGCTTTTTAATGAATTTTCGGTGTTTTTGGTGTAAGTAATGTGACAATTCCGAAGTAAGGTCTTGCAACGAGTTCGGAGAAGTGCAAATTCTCTATAATCTCGAAGGGGGCTGTAGTTTTTTCATTTAGCTAGCATTTTTTGTTTGCGCTTAAGTGTGCTTATGAGACTTTTTGAGAACCATCAAGGATATTTGCTATATTTTTTCTTTAGTGGGACATTAAGCTCAACAGCCTGATATAAAATTTCATAGAAATAATCAACAGCTTCCTCAGCTGATCTGTAATGAAGTTCTTTTGACCAGTCTACACGGATATATCCTTAGCTATAGCCTCATAATCTGCCTTGATTATCATTATGATATATAATAAATTGATTTTTTAATGATGGCTTATTAATATTAATGGTGAAATGGAATGGAAGATGGTGTCTATCAATGTTACTTATGAGAGTTGTACAGTTTTTATTACAGATGAAGGTCAAGTAATTTGTTGTTATTGTTATAATGTGAGTTATACTGTCGAACATTTAGGAAAAACATTGTATTTGTAAGTTGTTTACAAGTTTCATCGAGAGGTTGAGATGTATCAATAGTAATATTTGCGTCTTATGCTTGCCAATTTAGTTGGGACAAGTTAAAATCGCCTGTAACGCAGATGTTGATGTTGTTGTTGGTCATGATATTTTCTAGGTGGTTATAGAAAGAAGAGTACGTATCTCTTGGTGATTTAGGGGATACATAGATAGCAGAGATGCATAACGTCTCGTTATCAAATGGTATGAGTACAATTAATTCTTCCAAGTTAGTGAGTTCCCAGTGACCCATTCTGGAAGCTGGGATAGATTTTTTTATAGCAAATAAAACACCACCGCCATTTTTTAAATGTTGTTACCAAGATCTCTGTCCCTTCTGTAAATTAAATACTGGTTGCAATCAATGATTTGTGAGTCGAGAATTCCCGGGTGGAGCCGGGTCTCCGTTAATATTATTGCATCGTAGCTCGAATTGTAAATATTTAAACGAACCTCAGCCACTTTTGACCGAATATACCCTCAATTTTGATAATATATGTTTAATTTTTTACTTGACAGTATATTATATCTTGTTAAATTATTGATTTTGTACAATCAGTACCTGCCTTATAAATGTAGGAAATTGTTTTAAATTGACAAATTAGTAAAGTATAAATACAATTAGATATGACAACAGTATAAAAATTAGAATCAATGGCGTGTAAAAAATCTGAAATGAAATTACATAATAATATTTATTTTGTTTTATGTTTATTGATTTGCACAAAGAGTTTAGATTTAATATAATATATTGTGTAAAACGCTCGGTAGTTGCATCTTTGTTGTGTAAAATAATTGGTGAATAATACTTTATTCGTTTTCTTGACTTCTTGTGAATTCATGAATTTAAGTTTATTATCGTTATGAATAATATTGTATAGTATATATATAGGTAGTCGCTGGTATGTTGTGGGACTTGTGGACAGTGTATAATATAGTATAGTTTGTCTAAAAGGCGCAAATATAGAGAACAAAAATACAATCTTCAAGATATTTTAGCCAAGTCGCTTTCTTTTTTGATAGCAATTACTTTGCTGTTGTCGTCTTTGCGTAAAAAAATAGTGCCGTGGGATATCCAAATAAATTTAAAGTTACTAGATTTTTTTGCCTCTCTTGCGCGTGAATGTAGTATTTTATTCTGTAATGTGAGATGCTCGTTGACAAATATTGGTGTTTGATTTGAGTTAGCACCAGGATTGATTACGTCTAAAGCCTCCAGCAGTGGTCCAGCAGCGTACGCGGGCGGCTGCAATTATTTCGTCCCGAAGGTGACGGGTAGTCAGCTGAATGATTATATTTTTAGGTCTAGTAGACTTCATATTGTGGGCTACGCGATGAATAGCTTTTATTGAGCTGTGGGTGATTTCCACGTCGATGAGCCGTCCCAAAGCCTCGGCAAGTTTTCACCATTTTTAAATGGGACGTTATGGAGTTCAATGTTGCACAGTCGTGACCTTTGATCTTGTTCGTCCTGTTGTCTTTGGAGATCACTGAGCTGTTGCTGAAGTAATTCATTATCCTCTAATAATTTTGTATTGGTTGTGGTTAAGTCATCCACAGTTGCCTCCAAGGCATTTATTCGGTTTTCACAGGAGCTTAGTTTCTTTTTAAATGCGGTAAACTGCTCATTAATGGAGCTTCTTAGTAATTTTAATTTATCTGTCAATGTGGGAAATTTCATATCGATGTGTTTCATGAATGTCTCAAGATGTATGTTAACAGTAGTTAGTAGTTCAGTGGCTTGTTCGGCTTCTATAGATTTATTTGTATTGATTGGACTCATTGGCTTTTTTGGTTGTTTACAGCTTGGACATTTCCACTTTTTTTAATATAGGCAGTATTTTCCTAAAATCGGTATCAGAAAGCCCGACGCAGGCATAGTGATGATGGTTGAGACAAGCGACACCCTTTATCGAATCCTCTTGGTTGATTACCTGTGCACATCTCTGTGGTAGTTATTGTTTGCTACTTGTAATCGGTTACTAATTTGCATTTGTAATATCACTTTAATTTTAATTGCATGAACTTGAACGAATTGATGAGAGCAATAGGCAAAAATGTTACAAATTTCCTAAATTTACATTTACAGTCGCAAGCGCCTCTCGGATGATGCTCTTGGTCCAGAATGTTCTATAGCGGTGCACCCGCTAACACTTCAGGGCTTCTCGAATTTCCGTAGCTGGCTGATTACGGAGGCCAACAGCCTCGTATCTAACGCACGCGAAGGGCGGTCGCACATGCACCTGCGTACCTGGACTCAAGGGTGGTGTCTCCTACACGGCTTGTTTGCACTGCGGAGCGAGTACCACACGTTCACCTCGTGTCCTCATCCAACGTGAGGCTTTTTCGAACTTTAGTTTCTAACTGTGGCTATAAAGGTGAAGAGATGGCAAATTCTGTAATATCGACCGTAGATTTTGATCTAAAGAACTATAAAAGACAACGATGTGTCTAGGTGCTACAAATGTTTTTGGACTAAAATAAAAGAAGTAAATCTTCTAGCCACATATTTATCTTTCACGAGCTACTATTTAAAACTAGCTGCAGCTGCAGCTACGGATAACAACACGTACTCCGTTAAATTTTTTTTTTTTATCAACACATTTATAACTTTTTTTGGTTTTCAACCAAAAGATAGGATATATTGCAGTCGCTCCTTAAAGAGGGCTTTTTATGTTTAAAAACTTTGTAAACAACCGATAGAGTGCCCTAACTGATGGCGTTCAAATATACAAATTGTACTAGCAAGTTTTTGATGTCCCGGCACACAGTAACTATAATAGTGATCAGATTAAGGACGCACATTAGGAGGCAAATGTGATATTAAAAAACATAAGAGTTTTAAAATGCCATTAATGGTATGTTTTTGAAACAATGTTCCTATAAATTCTCAAGAAGGGGCAAACCTAACGAAGATGATTACTCTATACAGTACTTTAAAAGCTTTTATAAATACTCTTCAAAATAAAGATGAGATTTTAAGGCTAGAAAACAAAGCAAAATTGACGTGTGAAACTGGTGTCTACAAAAGAGACATTACAAGAAAGAGAAAGCCAAAAATTCTTTTTGGTAAAAACAAAAATAGGAATTGTGTCAAAAAAGGCTGTGGCCCACAACCAGAAAACATTATGCTGATTCTGTAAAGCTTAACTTAGTGAAAAAAAGAACAATTTATATAGAAATATATAGGGATTTCAGATTCACATGGGAAATCATACAAATGAAAAATGACAGAATACGGCAGAGGACAAATCAGCTATTGAAAAAGTATACTTCTAATTTCGATAAAACATCCCCTGAAAAGTATTTTTAAGAATTGATAAATATATTGACAAAGAAGATAAAAATATCAAACCAAAAACACAGTTAGAACCACAAAGGTCCTAACATTATTAAGTGGCGAAGCGAAGCGGAGTCATTTACTAACTTCATGTTTTCCGTCCGAACAAAAACTCGAGAACGGCTGAGAATTTCCAAATTCTGTTTTCGCCAATCGACAGGTGACCAAAAAGGCTTGGTTACTAGTGATTTTGAAACTGATTGGTCAAAGGTCAGCGTTAGTGATCTGAGACTGCTTCGCCACTTCGCTATGCGTTGCAAGCTTTGCAGGTTTATTGAAGTCATGGGACGTAGAATCTTCTTTTTCTAATACTGCCATTGTTCTAAAAAAATTTCTAATTATGGCAGTTACTAACTACATTGGACAACAACTCCTTTCAAGTTTTAAGAGTGTGAAAAATTTTTTGGATCAACATTAAACAAAGAAAATATAACAAGCCTTACACTTTTATTTATTAAGAGTGAATTTCTTCTGACGCTCGCAAGGGCAGAAGGATTAGAGAAAAAAGGAGGAAAAAGTGAGTTCCTACAGAAACTTTCTTTTGATGACGTAGTCCAGAGGTTTGCTAATTTTAAAGGCAAGGAAAGAATTAGTTTCTAAATAAAAAGTTTTATATTAAATGTACATTTGTAACTTTTTTGTAATTTTTGATAACGTCGCAAGCATGCAAAAATTTGAGGAAAGGTGGGTGAAAAATGACCAGCCTAGAACCAAAAAAATTTAAGTTTATGATGCCATCTCTACCGAAGGTTGCTTCATCTAAAAGAAGAATGACCACAGAAAATCTGATAATGATAGTGACCTATTAAAGAAATTGGCTTGCAATAGGACCCACAGAGTGGAAGTGATAAGGATAGTAAGGTTCTCATGTAGGATATTCACTTGGTATACACTAATCTAATAGACTACCTATCTGAAAATTGTACTGAGGTTATTTGGTAGACTCGGTGTACAAGTTCTTTTAACTAGGATACACAAAAATCTTTATTATTAAACATTTTCGTTTCACACAAACGACAAAACATTGCTGCAGAATTTTTGTAATTTGCTTTTGTTTGTGGTAGTAGATGTCTTGGTATAAATTATCTGTACTTGTTTTTGAAATAAATGAAAGGCTATTTTTATACCACTTTACAACACGTTTATTTACAGGAAATGTCACTGCGTTGTATTTTGACCCATGACAGCTATCCACTTCGCAAGCGATCTTCACTCTGTAAAAAATCTTGTGATTGGACCAAGAAAATCAGCTTCATTGCTTTTCTGATGTACGTTGTATGTTTATTTGAACTTTTTTCTTTCTATTGCTATTAGAAATCACCTTCTGTAGTTTGTACCTATAGTTAGGACTCGTTCTGTATATTATTCAAAAATCCTAAAAAATATTTAGTTTTTTAGATTTTTTTTTATTTAAATATTTGTTTAGATATTTCTAAGTTCAAAAAATCCAGTCATTTAACAAAGCATTACGCTTCTTGGAACATTAAAAGAATTTTTTAAACATAACTTAAATGGAAGCTGCTCTCGACCGTTAATTTAATTTTTAATTGTGCTTTTGTTCCACTAGAAATGCAGCCTTAGCGACGCAGTGCCGCAGAAAATAAACTACTGCAAATGCGAAGCACGTCACGGCTCCGCAGCATTTTATTAAAATAAAACCATGTAATATTTCCGCGCGAATACTTGAACTTTGAGCCCATCAAGCGTCGCATACATGGGTAAGCTGTTAATCACATGATTACAGAGTATGCAAAGGGTGAGTTGACACCAACTCAACAGGTCCTGCGGAGTCGTGAGGAAATCTATAGATAATTTAATGAAGCCTAATTGCTCGTGCGTGCAATTACGACGGCCCGCTGAAAGCGGCCACTGTTTACACGTCAAATTATGTATAATGCAAATTATAATTACAGAAGAATTATAATTTGCAGTTTCGAGCTCATACTACCAAATTATAAGGTTTATATAATTAAAATGTATCGTAAAAAGCGAAATGTTGTTGGGAATGACATTTTAAATTTTTTTAATTAAGCAACTTTTTCTTTTTGTTTGATAGTAATTTATTTATTTTTCAATAAATAATTTGGCCTATTTCTTAGTTTCTCCGTGCTGAAGATGAGTGGGTCTAGAGTGGTTGGTTACTTCTTGATTATGATATGCCCCAATTTGGGGTGAACGTAACGTCAGTTGGACTAAAGCTAACACAAAAATTGTTAAAACTGACATTTATTATTTTCAAATTTTAGATAATATTTAGTTTAGATTTATAACTGTCTAAAACACTATTTTGCTGTTGCAGCAATGTGATATCTTTGATCCTGGAAACAATTTTTTTAAGTTATGCTTTTAGTTTTTTGGCGTGGTTAATTTTAAATTCGTTCTATAACATTCTTCTTTTCAGCAATTTTTAAGGAGAATTCTCTTAGTGACTTTTAACAGAAGCATAAGTAGTTTTACCCACGTTCAGAATTAAAAACTTTGTCAGTTGATAGGTACAGTGGTGTAAATAAATATAAAGGCGCTACTAATAATTCGTCTAAGTCAAGGGTAACAATTTAAAATTACTACCAAACTTAATATTTAGATGCAAAATCGGAGAGAACCACAAAATAAGTTGCGAAGGGCTAATTTAGGCACAAATTTATTTATTATATCGTAGTTTTTTGAACTAGTAGAAATAATATTATAAAGGCAAGAAGTTCTAACCGTTCTAAAGTGGCTACATGCTTTCATTTTCAGGTTTTTCGACTTGCCTTTCCTGAAACTTGCCTCAGAAGATATTTACTTAAAGAACCCTGAAGAAATAGGCGGGAAACCATACCACTACAAAAACATCTGGGTGAGCTTGGAAAGATCTTGGTCTGCAAGAACAACTTCTGGCAAGATCGGCCGGTCTCCTAACGTAGTTGACAAATTTATTAAGAAGGAAGCCTCCTATGGGACGGTTGAAGAAATTGTCAAGTAGAGATAAGCCCCGAATTCTGACCAAGGTTTAGAAGAACAAAAATTTAAGCAGATCAAATTTAGAAGGGGCTGGCCTTCCCGTAACTCCTAGAAGAGTTCATCAACTCCAAACTCTTCAAATGGCAAAAACGTGCATCCAAACCACTACTCAAGGATTACCACAAAGAAGCTCGCATGACCATCTGTCGTAAACCGACAAAGATTGGAAAAAGTAGTCTTCGGCGTAGAAAAGGAGTTAAATTTAGACGGCCCGGATGGCTGTTAATATTATTGGCCCTACTTGAGACCATGAGCCAAAAATTTGGTTGTGGCTCACTGATAATATGAAGCGGGCAATGCTTTTTTATAAAAAATCCTTATAGAATCAAAAGACTACCAGCAATTTTTCGAGGAACATCTATTGCCTCTTGGTGAGCGAATTGGCGGCCGGCAATAAAAATTTTAGCTGCTGTGCACTCTTCTGCGTCGTCAGTTAGATAGCTGACCGCACATAAAATTAAGTTTTAGGGCGCTTTGCCATCAATGCCGAGTTAAACTCTATCAAAAATTTCTAAGAAATTATTGTTTGCGATGTATACAAGCAATGTTCTACTGCCTTAATCTCAAGGAGGTTATTCTGCAAGCGTGGCATAATATTACAGAAGACACCTGCCATAAACTCATTAGGTTGATGCCAAATCGACTATTTAGTGTTATTCAAAACATTGGTGGAAAGACAAAATACTAATACGTAATTTATGATGTATAAAAGTAGGTGCATTTATAAATTTCTTCAAGCACATATTTGAAAAAAATCAGAGCCGATCTCAATAAATAGTTTGGTCGACTAAACTAATATTCTAGGCATCCAAACTGACATAGGACTACAACTACTGATCTGAAATCTAGTAGCATCTGATGTGTCCTTTAAAATTGGTAAGAAACCTCTATGTTTATTTTCACCACTGTCTTAAAAAAGACAAGAGATTTAATGGACAACCTTTAGGTATGCTAAATTTAAACAATGTTTTTTTTTGAAAAATGTTCAAACAAAATCGAGTAAGGTCTACACTGTTGCCAATCCGGATGGTGCCGCTCAGATGGGTTTTGTGCCCATAGAGATAACGTCGTTTTCAGATATATTTTGAAAAAATTGTATACCTATAAATCTAAAGGTTAAAATATATGAAAATAGTGCGGAGAAAGTTAGAGCATATAAAAGCCATTTTTTGTATAATTGGTAGCTTTTAAGCTTATACGTTCATTCAATGTTGTTTATAATCCTTAACTACCCTCAAACCAACAAGAAAATATTAAGTAGCGTAAGACATGCTTCCATTGACCTTGGAGGTTCAATAGAAAAATTTCTATGGACTTTCTAAGTAAAACTTATTTGATTTGGAATTAAATTTCTATGTGAGATAAAATATGTATACAAACATTTGGAAATAGATGTAGACCTACCAATATATCAACACAGCTAGATTCTTTTATTTACTTTAGTATGGAAACATTTTTCAGCCAATCTACAAATACAACACAATATATTTTTCCTGCATTAAGTTTTTTTTAATTTTACAAACAGAAATTTAAGAACAAGCAAAGAAGTAGAGAAATATGTTCTACATGAGAGTACACTTAAAAGTCAGTGGCATAAAAAGAAATAGATAAGATAAGAGAGCGGAAAAACAGCTCCAGAAAATCGTGGACAGATAGTGCAATATCTAGATGCTGGAAAAAAAGGCAATTATACCGTTATAAAAGAAATAATTTGTTTAGCATCAAGTTTACATAAAATATATACGAAAATATAGAGAAAAACTAAAAAAAAAGTAAATAAAACTAGAAGACGAACAGTTAGCTGTGTAAGACAAAAGACAATTGAATAAAGATATACCTAGTATTCGATATGATAAAGTTTCAAGAGAAAACTGTGAAATTGTCTAGAAGAATTAAAAGTGTCAGCAAAACCCAAGAAAGCGACTGAATATGCTTATAAAGAAGTTATGGAAAAGGTAGAGATAAAACATAGAAGAGCCTTTTTGTTCGATATTTAAAACAAAAACAATTATTATAATAAAAAAATAGTTGAACTGGTACGAATTTATACAGGAAATGGCGCCTGACTCACTAAGAAAGTAGTAAAATCAAGAAGATTCAAGAAAAAAGTAAAAAAACCAAAAAAGAGTATGGAATAGAGAATTAAAGAAATAACACGAAGATGGAGGAAATAGTTAACGAATTAAAGTAAAACAAAAAATTAAAAATTAAAAGAGGTTAAGTTTGAGACCACACAATAACTGATTCCGCAAGACATAAATCGTCAAGGTAAAGAAAAAGATAACAAAAACAATCTTCTTTCATATATTTTTTTAAACCCATACCAAATTCTAGTTGCACTTGTGCAAATGGTAATTATCATTTACCGATAGTTCTCTTCTAAACTTATAGTTCTAACTATTATCTATATTGCATAAACACAATGAAGACAGATGTTAAGTTGATTAATTCATCTTTTATATAAGATAGAAAATACTCAAAATCCCTGTTCCAGATATCGATCGATGTAGGTCCCATATAGGTATACACTAAGTGCATGGTGTCTCTTCTGGAGAAATGTAGCCATTTTCTTCTTTCATGTGTACTATCCTCGTTAAAAAGATTAGTCCGTTATTTTCTTGACAGCATTGAATAATTATGCACATTACATCACTTATACGCAACTCATATATTTTTATTTGAAAATGGATTAACTTTTTTTAAAATGTAACAATGCAACCCTTCAATTGTCTGTTTTAAATTTTTGGTTTCTACATATTACCAATTTCTAAAGAAATGTCTTTGACACTTGCGAAAAATTTAACTATTCTGTACGAATTAATATCAAAACAACTTTCAGTCAAAATACGGACCATCATTATCAATAATTTTTACAGTGCTCTGCAAGTTGTTGAATCTGTGCACAGTTGAAAAAAGTCAACATATTTCTTCAACTTGAGCAAATGACTCAAAACGGCAGCCGTCTAAATAGTGCGCCATAGATCGAAGCAGGCCGTAACCAGTAGGCACAAGATCGGGACTGTAAGCTTAACTTAGCAAAACTTTAAACTTAAAATTGAGATTACCAAAACGATTCTATCAAGAAAGTAGTGATAAATTTTGGACTCAAAGAATCCAGTGCCCACAGTAATCATAATTACAAGGTAAACAACCGGCTACCCAGAGGATTTTTAAGCAATTGGCTATAAGTCTTAATTAGCTTGTTAGTTTGAGCTTCAGGATCTTGTCTTGGCTTCTTGTGAAGAAAATCGGGTTGACGCAAATGATTCCAGACAGTTATGTATAAAACGTCAAGTTCAACCGACAAATCTCGAGTATTTAGTAAAGATTTGGCACCTGCTTCGATCTATGGCGCACTATTTAGACGGCTGCCGTTTTGAGTTCAAGTTTTCTTTATCCAAAACAAATGGTCGGGAGGAACGTGGTTAATTTTCAAGATAGAAATGAAGGCATTCCAATTGCTTTTACTATTTTAAAATAGTCATATAGGTCAAACTTTAGCTTTTTTAATTGCTATTGGTTACTACACCATTAAATAGGAAAAGTAATTTACTACAAGTATCAAGAAACTATTCTTACAATTTAGAATTTTAGGGTTTCTCTCAGTACCCTAAACACTTTAGAAGTTCTTAGATATCTCATTTCTTTGTTCTTTGCAACAACAACTATTTTCTTTATTGTCTCTTAATTTTAACATCTTTTTCTCTTCTCAGCCATCTTCAAACGCCGTTTCTAAATATTTAACTACTTATTATGATTTAATTTGTATAAAGTTACTTTTCTAATTCTTCAGTCACACTTGCTCTTAATTACTGTAGCATAAAAAAATATTTAAACTATAATGACTACCTTTCAAAGATTACTACAAATATCTATACAAAAAAGTTTATATTATTGTTTTTACTGGTTTTTTTAGAGTTGAATTTATAAATGAATGACACCAAAGTTTCGTCAACCCCAACTAACTAACCATCAAGAAAATTATCATTTTTAGCGAGCAGCTTTTCAGGGTCGATCTGCTACTACTCAAATTCTTGCTTACTATGTGCTGTTTATTATTCTGTTAAGCCGTTTGGCATGATGCCATAATATATTGTTTCAGTTTTTATTACCACAATGACCTTATTCATATGTGTCAGCAGCATAAGGAAGCGACACATATCTTCTGATGTGAAGGACGCATCCTAACTGAATAGTCTACTAAGATTTCGAACAGCATTTACTATTGCATTCTATTTGGTAAAGTATTCCATGCAGAATTACAAGAAAACCGATTTTTACATGACGCGCACAATTTCCGGATTTATTCCTTATAAGTTATACTTGAATATCATAAGCCGGCATTTATTTCAGTATTTCAATATCTCGGCGTTCTAGCAAACGAACACATTCTGTAGATTAATTTTATTTTAAATAAATATTGTTCTAAATTAAAGTTTTATCTCTATTTCTATGAGGTAAAAATGGGTTAACACAGCATTGAATTGCTTTGTTTGACTTTCATTGTTTATTTAGGTGAGAAAGGAAAGCGTATCGTATCCATGAGGCCAGATAAAAAAGTATCGTCAACGTACCGTATCTAAAAGGCAGGTTTTAAGGGGAAGAAAGCCAAAACTTTTGTTTCAAAATCAATTACAGGCAAATTTGTTACAACAGATGAATGTGAAAAAACATAAGAGTATCATTGATTTAGCAATAAAATGTGTCTTGAAAAGTAAAATAGGTGTTAGATAAGAAATGGTTAATTAATAGAAATAAAATAAAAACACACCCTCAATGCCTTAATACTCGAAAATATGGTTAGAGTTTACCTGTTCCATAAAACAAACTTTCCTCAGTCCAGTACATTTCCAGTTAAACTTATTTTTGCCGAACTTTTACTTCTAAATTGATAAATAGAGAAGTAGAGCACGCCAAAAGCCAGTCTTTTGCTTTGGCTCATAGTTCTTCTTGGAGAGTAGGCAGATTAAACCCCTGAGTAAAAAACTAGTTCACTGTAAAGACACGCAGGATGTTGGCTGACTGCGTCTCTTTTAGTTCAGCGTCATTACTAACACAAGCGATCCAAACGTAAATATGCCTCACCGAAGGTCTGATACCATTTCACATCTCTGCCGTTAATTTCCACCTTCGTTTCAGAATTTTGTTCGACGTATAGATCGCGCAGTTGATAGCTTCGGCCCAAAGTTTCTCTGAAAGATACTCTCTTTAGTGTTTGGTTTTCACACACATGTCTTTGAGAACCTTGTTCCGATGTTTATTTACATATTTAAGACCATTGTCAGTTCTTAACACTCGAAGCTTGTGTTCTGTTTCAGTTTTTAGTTTAACCATATAGCGGTCAGCTTTTCTTGAGTCTTTGTTTTCAAGAAGTACATTGTTAGAATATCACCATGGTTATCCTTGAATGTGATAAAATATTGTGATTTCGTTGGTTCACAAGTTCTCCGGGTTTAGTTAACTTGTAGTCGCTTCCACAACTGTGTTCACATTTGGTGTTATTCATTTTCAGTTCTTTGACATAGTTTATGTTATTCGTCAAAATATGCTCTATTCTTATGTGCCATAGCATCGCATTGTCATTAAACGCGACGATTACAAAATCTTTGATCCCTTTTATATGCATAGAATATAGATTTTCGCTGCTTATCGTACACACCACGCGTTTCAGGTAAAATTGTTTTCTTCGTTGTGGTGACGATAAGACCATGATCGCATACAGACCCTAAAACAGGTTTCTGTTTATTTCTGATATATAAAGGACGTTTATTATGGCCGTTTTTATAACGCAGGTCGGCAGCCTATTTGTATCATTCCTTTGACGAGCGTAATGTTTCTCTATTACTAAACCTAATTGGGTGTGCTCCTGCAATGATAGGTCTAAAGGTTTTCATTAAATTATTTTTGTTTGTCATACGTACACTGATCAAGTATTGACTTGATAACCATGCATGTGCCACCTTTGTCTTCATCTTCTGATTCACTTCCAGCGCTGATAAATTTCTTCTTTATCTTTGTCAGTTTTTGACAATTATAGTTGTGTATGACTTCACTGTAATTAAAAATATATGAATGTAACGTTAAACTTCTTATTCTCTTCATGCGCAGGACTCTTCTTTATCTTCAAAGGTACCAACAAACGCGACGCGCTGTCCACACTAGTCTGAGCTTATATTTTATTAAGCTAGCGGTAATTTTTGGTATGGTGTATTCTTCTTCTGGCTTTTTTTCTCACCCGGTAACAGTGTAGTGTGTTCAAGTGGCAAATAGCCAAGTACCTTGGTTACTACTTCCACTTCTTCTATTTTGACGACGGCGAAATTTATTTGTACGACTAGTCTTTCCTCTATGGCATCAAATGCGGCCACTGTTTCCCTAGGCGTATATTCTAAGCTGTAAAATGTCTGTAATAGTTAGACTTATGTAGGACTGCTGTTCAAAAATTGTCATCAATCTTCCGAGTTCGATTCGGCTAGCCATAGCTGTGACCGCGATTGTTTTTCGTGTTCATCAAATTGTTTTGTAGTCGCCCATTTAAAATTTAAAATTAATTAATTCGCAAGAAAGTGTTAATCTTCAAAAGCAAGAGGCCAAGATTGTTATTTTAAATAATTAATTTTTATGCATCACCAGCAGATAAGTAAAACGAAAATAGTGAGTAAATAGTGATTAACAATTATAGTCCAAGAGCTTGGCGACAACCGGTGACAAATAATTCTATTATTCTACTTAAATATCATCAACGACTCATACATGTAGTCAACAAATCCCTCCTAACTATTGCACAGGACCATATCAAGTCCAAATTACCTCGATGATAAATAATATGATAAATGTAGATTCTAAAAATTTCCACCTTTAAAGAATGACGTCTACTAGCGAGAAGGAAAAAGACATCGTTAACAAAGATAACAACGGATGACTAGTAATGAGAAGTGCAAAGAAGAAAACATAAACAACAACAAAAATCTCAAGGAGAAATAATAAATTCCAATAATAAATTTTCTGCGCTATCAAATGAGGGAAAGACTTCAACAGTAGTAAATACAAAAACAGCTAAGTTTCAAAAACCATCGCCAAATTTTATGCAGGGTATTATCAACTATAATAAAATGGCGAAAAAAATTAAAGACACGGCTGAAGAGGAACAATATGTTACAAAAAGTCTACTTAACAATGGTGTTAAACAAGGACTAGAAGAAATTGGATACATATAGAAAACTTGTAAATCACATATATCATCATACCTATCAAATAAAAGAAGAAAGAGCATATAGGATTGTAATTAAATATCTTCACCATTCAACAGATACCGAAGAGATAATAAAAAAATTTCCAACATTAGGTCACAAAGTTAGAAACTTCATAAACTCTTAGCACAAAATTACCAAAAAATTGCTCAACTTATTTTTCATAGATCTTGAACCAGTAGACAATAACAAAGGTATATAAAGTAAATACTTTATAAAACAAAATAATAAAAATCGAACCGTTTAGAGTAATGAAAAAAATTGTTTAATGTATGAGGTGTCAACAATATGAACATACTAAAATCTACTGTAGCAAACTTTTGTACGTGACTTCGCAGTACTATAACTAGCAAAAAGACCAAAAAACACCACCAAAATGTACTTTATGTGGAGCACAGCCAATTATAAAGAGCGTGAACATTATTGCTATATGCATAACGTATAGTAATAGCATTAATGAACACTAACATATACAGAAACAATGTTCAACAGAGTACTTTTACATAACAACATATGAGCTAGCCAGATTCAACCAAAATGCATATAAATACAAGTCATGGAGAAGAGACAACAAATATTTTAACCAAATTTCTAGAGGAATTCAAAGGGTTATGCACTGAATTACTTCAACAGAATACTATTGTACTCAACGTATTAACAACGTTAATTAATAAACTTAAGTAGCAACGGCTAAGTTTCTAAGAATGTCCCATTAGAATTCAAATAGTTTGCAATTTCATAAAAATTAAGTAACTTTGTTCTTAAATCAAAATTTTACAACTAGAAATTTTCTTAATATATCAAAATATAGGCTGAATTATACCAACCATTCTGATGATACGGTACATATTAATAAAAAAATCTATTGAAAATTATGAACTGATAAAATACTGGCCATTTCGTCTCGACCTGAAAAGAAAACCCTTCGCTGCGTCCTTCGAAACTTTAGGAGCAAAATTTATCGCAAGTTACCAACCACGTTCTGCTACCATGTAATTGTGGAACAAACGATGGCCTAATTATCAATGTTTGATAATAAGCGCAGTTTATTAATGATAATTAACGAATGATTAAAATCACTTTGGTTATATATGTCTGTCAGAGTTAGAGCACTCTATGGCCCTATTCTTAACAAAAAAAATTACTTATTGATTATCGATAGTACATAAAATGAGGCTTGTATTGGGATAAAATGTAAATCAATAAATATACTCGAGCGCACGATACGGTTCAAAGGGCCAATGATTCATATTTAGGTGGTACAAGTACAGAACATTTATTGTAAAATAAATAGTTTTGCTGTTGTTTTCCTGAATTGTCGAATACTCTAGCATACAGTTTTTTGAGAGTACTCTATAAAATAACTTGCAAATGTGTTTTTAAAAACTGCTAAAAATGTTATGTTCACTATTAGGTTAATAAAAATTAATTTTCATTACTTTTAAAATAGACAGCGTAATTTTTAAATGTGTAGTAGAGTATATTTTGGATAGAAGTCGTTTTAAAGCAGAAATGTCTTATATGCAAATAACTACTTCAAGTATATTTAAGCATCCAAGACATTTACTGTGAAATAAGAGACAAAAATGATCAATGAGAAAATAGAAAATAACGTAGCACAAAAAACCTATCAAATAAAGAAGTACTCAAAAAGCATAGATATATTTATAAAAATATTTGAAGTCGTCAATGTTGAAATAGCTCGGAAATCGTGACTATTTGAAAAACATATAAAGAAAGAAATACGTCAATTGCAACTGATAAAATATAGTTCTATCGGAGAAAGTTTGCGTTATTTTTACTTGATTTATTTTTAACAATTCCTAAAAACGTATCCTCTATCAAAAAGTACAAAAATACTATATGAAATCTTTTAAACTAACAATTTAATTAAAAAAAAAAAATTGCTAAGTTGAAATTAACTGAATAACAGTCAATCGGCAGTATAACTATAAAAGAAAGATTAACAAATGTTTGGTGTTCTAAACTACTAACTCACCTCTAGCAGTTTAAACTAAAAGGTCGTTTGTTACAATTTTGTTACCAGATGGATGCTTATTAAACCCACACCTGGCTCAAATGTGCGCATTCTACCCGAAAAGCTTATACAAAGTACTAGAGGGCGTAATCGCTCCGTTTAGTTATCAAAAATATTTATATCTAAATACAAAGCTGTTCGGCTCGTGCATCGAAGCCAAACAGGCGTGTTGCGAGCTAGCTATACCTGCGCTATTGCGGCGGTAGAAACCGCAGCTTTGCTGAGGTCAGCTGTATTTATTTATTAATTTCTAATTTAAAAAACGTTCGATTCCTCGCTCTGATACCTAGAAAGTTTGAATGTTCCTTATTAGTGTCAGTCAATGGATTTCGTGCGATAACCACAATCATCAATTGCACAACAGTAGATTCAGTATGCTGCTCTCGCGGGTACGATACAATCTCAATTCCAATTCACGCCAGCTCAGCACATGCAGTCCGCGCTTAATCAACAAATAGTCCATAATGCAGTGCCACAGCGCGTTTTACCTTCTGCACAGTGGCAGAAACCTATTTATCAACCATTTACTTCAATACTATTAATATTGAATGGAATATAGTGATATGTAAAAAAGCGCATTTTCCAAGAAAACCGTTTTTAAGGTCCTCAGATCTCGACGATACAACAATGGAAACGGATAAGTCTCCGGAAACAAAAGTACTAAAACCTCTACCAATATTTATTACCGGCGCATTGAACAATAATTTATTAACCAAAAAGCCAAAGATAGTTACACTCTAAAAGTCAAAATCATGGAAAAAAGCGTAGATACTCATAAAACTTTAATAGTCAGACTGATAAAGTTAAAAGTATAGTTTCACATCTATCAACTAAAAGAAGAGCACAACTTCTTCTTCTTCTACTACTTCTTTATAAGCTTAAAACTTGTTTTATTCTACCACATCCCTCCATATCTCTCTAGGTAACAGGTCTCTAACTTTCTTTACTATCCTGGTGTCTTTGATCCTAGATATGGTTATTCCATTCTGATCTTCTTTTCGCCCATTTGTCGATCTTTTGAACTTCACAGCTTCGTCTTATTTTCTTCTTATGTGGTCAAGTTTAATTACCCCCATAATTTTTGTAGTGTCCTCATCTCCGTTGTTTACAGTATTTGTTTGGTCTTTACCGTAGGCCATAATCGGCCTCATGACGGATTTATATATTTTAACTTTGGCCTCCCTTCTTAGATGTTTGTTGTTCCATATGGTATTATTTAGGCATGCACATATTTTTGATGCTTTCTGGGCCTGATATTCAACCTCTCTTATTAATATTCTGTTACTTCTGATTTTGATGCCTAAATTCCATTAACATTACCTGCTCTACTACGGCGCAACTTCAAGGTAGTAATTAAGAACGTTTATTACCTTATTGAAAAGCTGAAATAGAAAGCCAAGTTTACGAAGATATATAATGCTAAGCATAGAATCACTAAACAGACACTCTCTATGTTTTTCATTAATTTGATCCGCATGAAACTAATAGAAAAAAAATGAAATCGAACATTTGTCATATACAAAAGTAATAATAGAATCACCTCACCAGAAAAGATAAATACCGCAATATACAACCTGCTAAAGATATAGGCATACTAAGAGACCCTGCACATACCAACCTAGATGTGTAAAATGCGCTCCAAATCATTTAACAAAATCTAACACCAGAACAAAAGAAACACAGTTCCGTGTGTTCTATATTCAGGTTCACATCCAGTCAATTATAAAGGATGTTAAGTCTACAAGGAGCTGCAGATGAAAAAATTTCTACCTTTATGCCTAAAAGTACTTCCACTACAGATAATTTCAACCTGAATACAGTCGTGCAACAGCAACGTAAAACCAACAATGTCAAAAATCCTAGTAAATGGATACCTAACTACTTCACATCCAAGCACACCACAAACGTTAAACTTCAAAAATCTAGAAAAAATTATGTCTGACCTAGCAGGGAATGTGAAAACTATGCTAAACTTTTTCACAACCATGGTCTCTAAACTAAATTAATGGAGCGCACACTTATAATGGCAGAGTGAAATACTAACGGTTTGTCTAACCACAACTTAGGTATAATATTAATATCTAAAACTCATTTCACCAATAGGCACTACTTAAGCTTACCTAATTACACCATATATGGTACAGAACGGTCTATAGAAGAGCGGCAGTTAACATTAAAAAATCCATAAAGCGCTATAAAACAAATAAATATGTTCAAAAGCACATCCAAGTCACAAGTGTTGTAGTAAAAGATTGGACTGGGCCAATCACAGTCACAACAATATACAGTTCCCCGAGACATAATACAAAAGAAGAATACACCAGTTTTTTTTAACACACTGGGTGCACGATTTATTGCAGCCGGGACTATAATGCTAAACATTAGGAATTAGGCGCTAGAGTAGCTACCACCAAATGTGGCTCACTGATAGGAGAAACATTACACAAAGATCGAACAATGTCTTAATTTGTCCTTGGACCACTTTTTGATTATAATCACATTACATTCTTATATACTTATTGAGGATAAAACAGCTGTTATGTTTTTAAAGATTTGGTTAATGATATACCGCTTAAAATAGCGGACGACACTGAAGAAGCCGCAAATCACTTAAATTATACAATACAAAATGCAGCTTGAGACTCAACCTCTCAACTAAATTTTTTTTTATTAGGAGTTTATTTAGCAATCAGAATAATACAAAATTCTATGAGCTAAAATGCTGACAGCTACTAGATGTACTAGTATTAAGAACATGATCAGGGGGATATCCATTGATACCACCTGTTAAAACTTAAATAATTGAGATATACAATAACTTAAATTAGTTCATCTGTTACAACTCAATTATAACTAAAACACATTAACTTAAAATAGTTCACTTGGCCACAGTTTTTTGAGTCTTTTGTTGAGCACTGGTTCGAGATGTTGTTCCATTAGCAGATTAGGATGGTTGTCTAAAACGGCTTGATGCTTGATGGCTTTTTTTGCGGATTTCTTCTTGTACTGTTGGAACATGAAGATCGGTATGTAGTGTATGGTTCGTTACGTACCAGGGAGCGTCTGCAATTTGTCGAAGTATCTTGACTTGACCCCTTTGTATGATTTCTATGTTTGATTTGGAGGCACACCCCCAGAGTTTTAGTCCGTATGCCCATATTGGTTTGATGACTGCTTTATATACCAGGATTTTATTTTCCAAGGATATCCGTGATTTCCTTCCTATCAGCCACTGTAGTTCCCTTGTCTTAATATCTGCTTGTTTTCTCTTGTTTGTAATGTGATGTTTCCAATTTAGTTTGGTGTCTAAATGCAGTCCTAAATATCGTACCGATTGTGTTTGTGGTATGTTCTCATTGTTTATTGTGACTGAGGGGCATGTTTCTTTGCGTAGTGTAAAAGTAACATGCGCAGATTTGTTCTCATTCACTTTTATTTTCCATTTTTCCAGCCATTGTTGAAGGTTATTTAAATAGATTTGGGTAATGTTTTAGGCTGCTTGAGGATCTTCATGGCAAGAAATAATAGCTGTATCATCGGCAAAAGTCCCTATTGTTGCATTTTGTGCTATCGGTAGATCGGACGTGTACAAGACGTATAGTAGCAGTCCAAGGACATTGCCTTAAGGCACTCCTGAGTTGATTGGAAAGTAGGCAGATTTCTCTTCATTTACCTTAGTTTGAAATGTTCTCTCGTTCAAATATGATTTTAAGAGGTTGAAGTAGGCTGGAGGAAAACTATACTTGATTTTGTGAATCAGTCCTGGGTTCCAGACTTTGTCAAAAGCCTGGCTGATGTCAAGGAAAACTCCACTACAGTATTGTTTCTTTTCGAATGCTTTGTTTATGGTTTGTAAAATTCGGTGAACTTGTTGTACAGTCGTGTGTTTTTGACGAAATCCGAACTGATGCTCTGGTATCCAGGTATCTAAGGGCAGGTCTTCGTGTAGTCTGCAAATCACTAGTCTTTCAAGTAGTTTTGATAGTACTGGCAGTAGACTGATACTGTAAGAGGAAGCATCAGTTAGATCTTTCCTTGGTTTACCTATCATTATAATTTGCGCTTTTTTAAGACATTTTGGTCAATATCCAAGACGTAGATTAGCATTATAAATTTGGGTTAGCATGATTATTCCTTTTTCAGATAATTCTTTCAACATTGTAGCCGTAATAAGATCGATTCCGAGTGATTTTTTTGGGTTTAGAAATTTAATTTCTCCTGCAATTTCTTTTGATGACAGTGGTTTGATAGGCTTGTGTATTGCAGGAGGAGTAGAAAGGCGTTGTTCTATTTCTTGATCTGCTACATTATCTATCGGTTGGAATACGGAAACCAAATGTTCTGCAAATAGGTTGGCTTTCTCAGCATCAATTTTTGCCCATGGTTCGTTGATGCTTTTTCTAATTGGTGGAGTTTTAGGTTTACTTGAATTTTTGACTGGCTTCCAAATGGAATTATCTGTTCTGCTTAATTTAGATATATATTGTTCGAAATCGTGGTTTCGTACTTCTTTTAGTTTGCTCTTTAATCTTTCACTTAATCGGTTATAAACCTGTCTGTCGGCAGGAGAATAGGTACGTTGCCATCTTGATCCGGCACGTCTTTTTACAGCTACGGCCTTTTTTATTTCTAAGGGTATGTCCCGAATCATTTTCCTTGGGTGAAGTATAGGTGAAGACTGTTGCGCAGCTTGTTGTAGTTGACTTAGAAATACTTCTGTAGCTTTTTCTAATTCATCAGCTTCCTTCAACCGAATTTTTAGATTTATGCTATCATTTAATATAATCCGGAAGGTCTCCCAGTTTGTTTGATGATTGTGTAATCTATGCGGGGGTTCCTTGTATATTACAGATGTTCTTTGGTTGATATTACGCGCGAGCGTGTGTGTTTGCTATTGTAATCTCCACCGACTAGAAATTTATTACCTAATGTTTGAAAATATTCTTCAAAATCATTCTTTTTGATATTGTGGCGAAGTGGGCAATAGACAGCTACTACTGTAAGTTCATATGGTAGTGTTGATACTTTTATTTCAGTTGATTGTAGGAGATTTTTTTGATATTTCGGTAGTACGTAATGGCGGATTGTATTTTTGATAAGTACTGCTGTTCCGCCGTGTGCCGTACCATCAGGATGATTAGTATTATACGTTACATAATTTGGTATTTTGAAATATGTTCGATCTGTAAAGTGCGTTTCACTGACTAACAGATCATCTATGTGATTGTTTGTCAAAAAGATTTTTACTTCTTCTTTATGCTGTTCAAGACCGTTGGCGTTCCACAGTGCAATTCGTAAGAACTTGGCCATAATCAAGCTAATTTACTAATTAACGTTGTTAACATGTTAAGTACCACGCTGTTTTGTTGTATTAATTGGTTGAACATGGCTTTGAATTCATTAAGAAATTGCGATAATGTGTTATTTGATAGTTCTGATGTATTATCATTGTTTGGTTGATTATTTTTGACTATTTCTATTTTGTTTTTGAAAATTGTCCTGATAATAGTTCGGTCTAATGTTAAGATTATTTGTAGTTGGTGATTTTTTGAGTCTGATTCCCCTGGATTAGCTTGTGGTAATATTCACATCCTTTATAATTGACCGGATGGTTTCCTCCGCATAAGGCACAAATGGCCGGCGTGTCTCTAGATTTCTTACAGCTTCCAGTACTGTGAGATCCTCCGCATTTTACACAGACGTAAGGTCTATTACAATAAGTTTTGAAATGCCCGTATAGTTGGCACCTTGTACACTGCACGATATCATTTTTGGACTTGTGGGGTGGTTCAATTGTAACATTTATGTTTTGTAGACTTATTATTTTATATACATCTTTATTATTGTTAGCTGGCTCGAGGTCAACGAAAAAGAGATTTAGCGGCTCCTTTGTTGTTCTATGTTTAGCATTAATGATGTTTCTCACCTTGTGCCCTAGTTTCGTTATATCTTCTGATATTTCAGCAGTTGGGATAGAGTTGTGTAGATGTTTAATAACCACTCTGTAGGCTCGATCCTCTTTCAGTTGGTAACTGTGGTGAATGATATTTTCTTCTTTTAAATATTTGATTAATTTACGGTAATTTTCTACAATTAAACAATTTATCTTGATGGTATTATTTGCTAAGCTCTTCGTGGTGTACTGTTCGTCCTCTAGGCAGTTTCTTATTTGTTTGATCATTTTTGGATAGTCGGTTACTCCATATATGTAAATGGGAGGGAGTTTCCTGATCTTTACACTAGGATCAGTATTTTGATCGTTGTTTTCTTCAACTGCTAATGTGCTGTACTTGGTAGTGGTGATTATATTATTGTTTACAGAATTATTTGTAGTTCTTGAAATCTTCTTTCGTTTTGTACTTCTTACTTGTTGCCATGGGATGT
Organism: Sinelater perroti; assembly: GCA_036346155.1. Classification (NCBI taxonomy): domain Eukaryota; kingdom Metazoa; phylum Arthropoda; class Insecta; order Coleoptera; family Elateridae; genus Sinelater; species Sinelater perroti. The sequence continues at coordinate 8,608,145 of JARFIY010000013.1, read as the reverse complement.
TATTAGTTCCCTGTATGTTATCTGGTTCATCTTCACTGGTCGATGATCTTGTAATTTGTTGAGGGTGATATGCCTGTTGTGATATATTAGTTGACATAGTAGGTGATGCTTGGTATTGCGTTTGCTGGTTATATACTGGCGTGACTCCAAAATGCGGCTGAGCCATCAATTGTGTAGGTGATTGGTTTGCCTGGTGATAGACACTGCTTTTGTTAAATGCCCTGTTAATAGCTTGCGAGTTGATTACTTATATTAATAAGTAACTGAGTAACTGAAAAATTTAAAATTAAAATTGGTAAATAATAGGCCTGACCTTATGCAAGCCTGCAGCTGCACCGGCACGATAACGCAGGTAAAGTCAGCCCATGCACGTCTGCTCTGCTTCGATGCACAAGGCTAACTTCAACTAAATATGAACGATAAATGGGATACCCTCCCTATGATAGTCAAAAAAACAACAGCAGAAAAAATAAGATTTTGTAGAACATGTCGGAACACTAAGTCCTCAAATGACAGGCTCAACAGTCCAGCACGGAACTTGTAAACAATGCTCCGTGATCGAGGGCTATAGAATTATTTAAAAAAATTCCAATCAGACTATTCATTGTGAAGAGCTACACGCAGCTAAAACAACCATAAAAGCAATACCTCCAACTGGGCCAGAAGTAAAAAAGGAAAAGCTGATACGTTTTCAACACACCTTACAAACACATTTCAGCCTTTCTCGTTTGAATTAAATACAGAGGAAAATGAAGAAATACAAAAATATCTAGAGGTTCTAGATCAGCTAGATAACCCTAGCCAAAGTCAAATACTCAGATGTTAGTCAAGAAATATATTCAAAGAAAGCGGCAGCATACGACATTTCACCGGAAAAATACTACAAAAATTAGCGAAATAAGCACTTAAACTTATAAGAATCATACTTAATGCTATGTTACGATTAAACAATTTCTCCCCACATTGGAAATTGGCTCAAGTTGTACTTATTCATAAACCAGGGAAATCTTTAAAGAGTGCATCTTCCTATTATCCTGTTAGTTTATTGCCGAAGATTTTCAAACTATCTGAAAAGCTCTTATTAAAAAGAATGAAAGTTGTTCTTGAAGGCCACACACTGATAGTGGATCATAAATCCGGGTTCAGGAAAGAACATGTCATTATCGAAAAAGCACACAGGCATTCGAAGACAAGAAGTATTATTCCGCTTTGATAAGGACTGGCAGTTGCAACTGCTGTTTAAAATTAAAAGAACTTTATTGCACAATTACTATCATATTATAAAATCGTACTTAAGCAACAAATATTTTCAGATGAAATTTCAACAAGAACTAATGAAGTTGCACTTCATAAACTTGAAAGTGTCGAAAAAAAGGCGGTTTAGGCCCATTTTGTATTTACTGCATAGGGCAAACATATCTACTGCAAAAATACCCTAACAACCATATTTGCGGATGATACTATTATACTTACATCCCACAAAACCTCAAAGATCGCCTCAAGAAATTTCTAATTTCCCTGAATCGAGTTTAAGGTTCGATGTAGATCTGGAATATCACAGCAAATGAACCCAAGTTAACCAATGCCACTTTTATATTTTGACTATTCCATTAGTAGATTTTCAAGGTCTCTAAAAATTATCTGCTAGGACGAACATCTAAATTAGTGCTAACTTTTATTTTATAACACTATATTATGTGTAACTATGAGGGTACCGCAAACAATTCTAATTTGGAAATCCTTCAAAGGTTTCAATCGAAAGTACTGTGAACAATATCAAAAGTCTCACGGTATCTGCGAAATAAAGTGCTGCAACGTAATCTTCAAGTAACAACTTTATAAGTGAAGTATCGTGCGCGAGTGCAAGGTGTCTAGCTTGACTTAAAACCCATACCAGCATCCTAGCAGTGAATCTACTAGACAACGACAATACAACTTATAGCTTCAATAAGGTTCAACCTATAGACCTAAAAGTTTGTTTTTAGCTTCTAATCATTGTAGTTATTATATAATAATTAGTTATTTAGATACATTTTATACTTATACATAAGACTTTCTTATGAAAGAACCCTTGATTGAAAGTATCCTACATGTCAGTTTAAGTGTAATATACAAATGTTACTTATTGCTCAACTAAACAGGCTGTAACTATAAATAAGAAGAAAAAATATAAAGCATGTGAATCGTCAAAACAACCACCCCAATCACTAACACGCAAATTATATGGCTTGATGAATTCGAATCTTGTTACTTGCAAATATTCCATTATCGTAATTTCAGTATAGTTTTAAATTTAATACTTAGGTAAAATAGTCTGACTTAAGAAAAAAAGACGATAATGTGCAAGACAGATCAAAATGTTTACATTACTATGAAAAAAACTTACAAAATTACCACACTTTCATTTAAATGGGGGTGGGTACTCTTTGGAAATTTATTGATTACATTTTGCATCGTGAGTTTTTGGGTTTTGAAGTTAAAACATGGTTGCATATGCGCAAGGTACGAACCATAATTAGGATTAAGAATTGTGGATTAAGCTTATGGACATGGATTTGGTAAATCTGTTATAAACGATTGGTCCATATTAAGTAATAAAATGGACCTAAAAAACTTTTTCAATGCAGATATCACATTCATTCAAGTTATAACAAAAACATATTCATGCATATGCTTCAGTTGATTATTCAAAAGTATTTAAAAAAAATCGTCGAATTCTGAGAGACTATTTGCGACTATGCATGAAACTACTATATAACAGAAACTAAAATATAATCAAATAAGTGAAGTTAAGGAAAGCCTATGAAATCACTATAGTTAACATAAAAGTGTATAAAAATGACCACGTTAATATTTAACTCTATCTTGGGTATGTAAATGAAAAGTAGTGCAAATAATTGTTATTCTCAAACCTGGAAAAGATCCTACGGGAGCACCCTAATATAGACCGATCAAAGCTGTTCAAAAACCTTTTCCTAACAACAAGGCAACTAATTTCAATCCACCAACTCTGCTTTTATTAGCAGTACCTTACTATGAAGATAAAATTAAAAACATAGGTACAGGTACTTCTTTGACATCGTTCAAACTTTTGATTGGTAATTTTGAATTTATAAAGTTAACAACATCCTCTCATCCTAACATCTCACCTGTCAAATAGATATTTTATTAGTGAAACAGTGAAGTATATGCATCTCTATAATGCTTTAAAACAGGGCAGTGTTTTTGATACTTTGTTGTATATCAATATAGCTATAGCTTAAAACATAAACCCAAAATATGCTTCCGAGTATCTACAGAGCAACAACTCGACGAAATCTTAGAATGACTCAAAATGTGACCCATAAAAGCTAATAGTTAGAAATCTATCCACATCATCTTTGGCTTTAGAAAGCAAACCTATCCAGTTGTTACACTAAACAACGCCCCGCCTCCTTTTCCAATAATAAGTTATTAGATACTTGCGAATTCATTTAAATAGGCGATTAACTTGGACGTGGTACATCTATTAAAAGCGCTTATAAATAGGTTTTATATCTGTATAGCTAAACATACATACAAACCTTCTCATCATCCCTCGTGTCAAGAGATTCTAACGATATGACCCGTTAGAGGTATCTCAGCGTAGATAATGCGGTGTTACGATTTAATTTTCAAGTAATCATAAGTTCTCGCTTGACTTTTAAAGCATAGAGACGTGTTCCAGCCAAGGGAGTAAAAATGATCGTGATAAACATGAGGCCAATTGCACTTCCCGTTGATCATAACTAATATTTTGTAAGTAAACAACAAATTTTAAATAAAGTGGAAATTAATAATTCCTGCAGCTAAGCTGCCAGCCGGGAACGGCTGTAATAAACAACAATATTCTTACAATTACGATCAGCCCTACTACTCAACTAATTCACCAGTAAATATCTCCCAAACTGATTTCCCGGGTGCTGTGCTGCAAAATCCTGCCTTCCCAAACCAAATAATGCTCCAATGGCCGACCAACCTACAATATCAAATTCCGCAATATCAAACAACTCTGCACCCCCAGTATCAACAGCAATAATTTATACCTTTCCAGGCACAAATAACACAACATACATACCAACTGCCAAATCACGAAAAATAAACCAACTTCCCTAATACAGATGAGTGTCACAGTGATGAAAGCCTAACAAATAATGACAACAGCTGGCAAACAAAGAAAGGTCATAAACGTAAGCGACGTAAACAAGCAAATATTCCACCGCTAGCACAAGCCCAGCAATAAAAATCTTTAACACTAACAAAAAAATATTTCTTACTAGCACAAGAGCCTTCAAATAATTCATCAGCATCAAACACACAAGCCACAACTTCAGTAGTTAATAAACCGCCACCCATTTTTGTACAAGGCGTGGTAAATTATGATAAAATGATACAAATTTTAACTGCTATAGCAGAAATCGATCAATAAACGTCTAAAAGCCTAACTGATAATGTAGTAAAGATAAACGCAAAAACTCCTGAGACATACAGAAAACTAATAAAATATATGAGCGAACATGAGGTTATATACCATTCCTACCAAATGAAACAAGATCGACCCTATAAGGTAGTGTTGAAACATGTACATCATTTCACTTCAACCAACGAGATAAAAACAGTTCTCAACAATATAGGACACAAAATGCGCAATATTATCAACATAACAAGCAAATGAACTCGGGAACCACTTCCAATATTCTTCATCGACCTTGAACCGGCCAAAAATAATAAGAAGATCTTTAACGTACAATCGTTAAAAAACCTGGTTGTCATTTTTGAACACCTAAGAAAAAATACAGAAATAGTACAATGCACGAGATGCTAAAATTATGAACATACTCGAACATGCTGTAATAGGCCACATGCATGTGTAAAATGTGGAGGACCCCACGATACCAAGACTTGTACTAAAACCAAGGACACTAAAGCCACATGCGTACTATGTTAGGAAGATGCTTAATTTAACAAGAACTTTAAAGCAAATATCAACCAAATAACCAATTAACAGTTAGAAAACCCTTTCAACTTCAACCAACAGAACAAAACTTCCCATACTTGAATAGACAAGAACCTGATAAACAACTCCCTAACCAACCTCATTTATCTAATCCAACCTACTTTCAAATAAACTCAAACCACTGCTATTCAAACCAAGACTTGACACTCCAAAAATTTCTTGACGAATTTAAAAAGCTATTCAATCAGCTCCTTCAACAAAACAGTGTAATCCTCAACATGTTAGGTACTGCCATAACCAAATTAACTCACTAATAGCTAACTTTCCCCGTATAGCATTATGGAACGCCAATGAACTGAAAAATAAAAACCTTAAAATTGAAAATTTCCTGCATATTAACAATACAGGCATTCTTCTCGTTTCAAAGAGTCACTTTACAAACAGATCGTACATAAAAACACCCTACTACTCAGTGTATTACACCGAGCACCCTGATAATACCGCGCACGGTGGTACAGCGATAATTATTCGTAATTCTATCACTCACTCGGAACTATCAGAATACAAAACAGAATTCTTACAAGCCACGACAATCCAGGTTGAAAAGCTTACAACTCCATTACTAATTTCAGCCATTTACTGCCCCCGAGGCACAATTTGACTTACCAAATGCTGGAGCCATTTTTTGTAGCACTAGGCCAAAAAATTTTCACAGGTCAAGACTTTAACGCAAAGCATATCCACTGTGGATTCCAATTAATAACAACAAAAAACAGAGCACTTATTATTGACAACAATGACAATGATCTATCCACTGGAATCCCAACCTATTGGCCATCTGATCCAGGCAAGATCCCAGATCTTCTGGACTTCTTCATCACCAAAGGACTTTCCCACAACTACATGAACGCTACTTTAAATTACGATCTTACGTCTGATCATTCTCCGATTATAGCGACAATTAGCACAAGTGTAATTTACAAAACACCCAGGCCCTCAATCAGTAATAGGAAGACAGATTGGAACACCTTTACATTGAGCAACACCTCGACATTAATATAAGTCTGAAAACCACAAAAGACCTAGAGTATGCTATAAACCATTTCATAACTACGATACAGAATGCAGGCTGGACTGCCACACCCTAATCAACAAACATTAAAATTCATAGTCCCAACATTTCTAACGAAATTATAAAAATCTTAAAGGAGAAAAGAAAAGCAATGGCACACATAGTGTTAAAGATAACAGAAGGTTCAATCAACTCAATAATAAACTCCGAAACAAATTATAAGCAGTACGAAACGAGACATTCCAAACGTATTTGAAATCACTAACACTCACCGATAATTTAATATGGAAAACCACCAAAGGCATTAAAAAACCAAAAATAGATTCCTCCGATACGTGATCAAGGCACTTTATGGCTACGATCTGACAAAGAAAAATCGGATGCATTTGCACATTACTTGGAAGGTGTCTTCCAACCGAATTCTGATGAAATTGATGAGGAAGTGGAAGAAGAACTACAAATTCCACTCCAACTGACACCACCCATACGCAAAATACGATCTCAAGAAATTAATCAAGAGATAAAATAGCTAAAAAATAAAAAATAATTCGTTTCTTACAAATCCTCTTTAACAGAATCCTTAGTCTTACCTACTGGTCGCTACAATTAAAATTTGCACACATAATTCTTATTCCTAAACCTGGTAAACCTTTCAATTAAATCACTTCCTATCGTGCTATTAGCCTCTTGTCACTGGTGTCAAAGTTGCTTGAAAAACTAATTCTACGGCGTATTGCAAGACACGTGAATGCATGGCCATCAATTTGGCTTCAGACATCAGCACTCAACGATTCAACAATGCCATAGACTAACGAACATAATTTAAATTGCATTTTCACCTAAAAAATTCTGTACTGATGTATTCCTAGATATACGACAATCTTTCGACAGTGCGGCATAGAGGATTACTTTTCAAACTCAAGAAAACGTTGCTCCATAAGTATTTTCTATTGTTACGTTCATATCTTACTCAAAGAATATTTAAAGTCAAGCATGGTAAGGAAGTATCCCAAATTAAAGACATCAATGCAAGTGTATCCCAGGGAAGCGTGCTAGGGCCTCTATTATATCTCCTATACACTCATGACCTACCTACAACAGAACAAACTAAAATTCGTACATTCGCTGATGACACAGCGATATTTACATGCAATGAAGACTCTGTAGCAGTATCAGCTTTTTTACAGACCTACTTAAATAAAATAGAACAGTGGCTAACTAAGTGGAGAATCGAAGTGAAACACATTACATTTACACAAAACCTGCCCACCCGTTACTCTCCGTAATATACCCATCCTCCAGTCCAATGATGTCAAATACTTGGGACTCCACTTGGACAATAGACTGACGTGGAAAACCCATACTAGCCGAAAACGTAAAAAATAGATTTAAAGTTGAAGAAACTATATTGGCTCATCGGAAGAAACTCGCCAGTGTATAATTGGGCCCATATAGACCTACGGTTGTCAGCTGTGGGGCTGTGCAAGTCAATCAAACACTAATATCCAGCGCTTCCAATCAAACCAAACTCTCCATACGGACCTTGATATCCTTTTCGTAACTGAGATAATTAACCAATACGCTGCAAAGCACCAAACGACATTGGAACTTCACCCCAACGAACTTGTAACACCTATCATAGAAGACCCCTCTCTTAAACGCCTTAAAAATAAGTGGCCAAAAAATCTCGGAGGTCAATAGGGAGCCTCTCCACTTGCGCCTGATATAACATACTATAAGCTTATAGAATGTATACCATTCTGATTGCTTATCAAAAATTTGATAATTAAAAAAAAGTAATTATAACATCAACAACATATCATGTGTTAATTTACTTAAGAAACTGCCCTCTGGACCAGATCTTAAAATCTATGTCATTTTAAGCGTGGTCAAAACATTACATATTGTTTGTAACAGATTGTACATAATTCTTGGAAGACAATAGAAAATCAGTGGATTAGACACGGTGAATTGGTTTCTAAAGAATTAAGTCAATTCAATTATTGGAAAGTTATTAGCATCTACATTTTTAGAATCTAAAGAAATTTTTCTGGTTTTCTCAAAAAAGAAAAAAATGGTTTCTACACAATATTACACAACACTTTTATACAATTTAAAAAAAGTAATTTATTTTTTAAATTCTTCAATTACTTTTCTATCTATACCAGTAGATTCAGAAAATGGCGAATAAAATACAGGAAATACCGTTACAAATTAAATCTTAAACTAAATCTAAACTATGCCTAAATATCTCAAAATCTGGTAGGTACACCAGTGGGTACGTTACTTTGCAACCTCCTTTTAGGAACCAAGGTGGGTTTACAATAGTAACACTTTTAATTTTAGTATCGGAATTGAAAACAGGCCCGGAGTTGAATGACATAAATCCATAGTGGGTTGATTATTATTTTATATAACAACAGTTTATTGTCCAAAGTCAGTTTAGATTTCCATTCGAGTAGCTAATATATTTTAAAAATCCTAATTGTTTCCGTTTTATAAAACTGTGCTTGCGTCAAGTAAGTTGTTTATCAAGGTACAACCTACCCCAAAATACTCGATTTCCTCTTCTTGGCTAAGCTGAGTATTATTTAAATGAACTAGAGGCGTATCTCGTCGTGTGGTAAAAGGTATATGGACACATTTGGATTTGTTAGCTTTAATGCGCCATTTGTTTAACTGCTGTTAAATTGACTTATAGTTTCCTGGAGTAACGGCAGGATCTTTGTCAGAAACTAGGATTATAGTATTGTCGGAAAATACTACTGTGAGGACTACTGGTGAAGTTGACAGGTCTACAGTGTACAGCAGATGTAATAATGGCTCGAGGACGCTACCTAGATCAGTATATTCAATTTAATATTTAACCTGACAGTTTTTGCTATCTAAATAGGATTTCAGGATAAGGAAATAATTCAGAGGGAGAAGGAAACGTCATTTGTGGGGAAGTCTGTGTCGAGCCCTTGTGTAATATTGAGAAAGACCGTTTATTTTGAAAAGCTTCAGTAATTGTTTGTAAAAGCCTATTGAGTCGCTCAATTGTGGTGCACATAGATACTAAAACGTTATTCTCAAGATTTGAGCAAAGCCTATTCGGTAATAGCTTTTTGAAAACTTCGGTTGATATGATTTTAGTCCATTAGTTTCTACTGGGACGTAAAATACTAGGTTGTCCCAAAAGTTCTGTCGCCGAATCAAAATTCAAACATTTATGCACAAATTTATTCAAAACAACAACTATTCTTCAAAGCACAGCCCATCATTGTCCACCACCTTTTGCCACCGTTCAGCAAGCTTCCGGATCTGTTCGAAGTACCATACAGCCGGCTTAGAATCAAAGAACTCTTGGCATGCGTCTTCGACTTCATCAAAAGATTCAAATCGGCGGCCTTTCAAGGAGTGCTATAACGAGTATCAGACATCTTCTTCTAATACAAAAATAGCAAAAAACTGAAAAAGGCAGAAAAAATGTTTGAATTTTGATTCGACGACAGAACTTTTGGAACAACGTAGTATACTGTGTGCAAAATTGCTTTAAATAACTGATTTTATTCAAGCGTCAGATAACTTTTGGGAATTGCACTAGTTATGAAGTCGTGGTGCTTTTCTTGGATTTAAAAAGGAAACTTCTTGGATGTCAGTAATCTTAAAACATTGAAGTAGTGGTTCAAGTTGCCAGGGAGGGTCTAGAAGACGAATAAAGTTCTCCGTTTGCTACAAATGACTTTGTAAAGGCAATTCAAAAGCTCTCCAGAATAGTAAGGAAAAAATATTGCCCCACTGCACAAAAAACAGCCAATTTATATTTAAAAGTTGGTAAGAGTTTACACATTTAATGTTTGGAATAATTTTGCTTGGTTCGAACTCCACGTATTAAATATTTCTAAAATAAACCACTTACTAAGGAAATAAAGTGTTTATGAATGTGATACGTTTCCATCAAATAAAAAAAAAACTTTACAAACAACATTTGAAACCAGCAGAACAGATGCCTTGGTTATATATTAAGGAAATCGAATTGCCTCTTTTTGTGTTAATTAATTATCCTAAATTTACAAGCCATTTGATTATACTGATCCTCATCACTTACGTATAGAGGTAGTGCGCGCTTATCTCGAGTTATGGATTAGGCGTGAATCGAATGAGCACTTACAGCACTAACAAAGAAACATTCCTTTCTTTTTAAATTTATTAACTATTTTCAATCTATAAGCAAATTTAATGTGTGAATTGTGGGTTGAGTGGTATGCATGTGAGTTAGGGTCCAGTGGCCTTAACTCAGTGTTATCTTAAAATATAGTTGTTGCTTATATTTATAATAATAATAAAAATATTAACTACAACTAAAGTCTATTTGGCAGGTCAAGGGGCTTTAATCTGTTTAGTCTTTGGATGTTGTCACTATTCTCCAAAAGGTTGATCACTAAGACGTTGCTATGATGTTCTAGTTTATTTAGATATTTAGCACTAAACTTTCTAATAGTTTCCTTAACTGTGTCCACTTTCACATCACTCATTATGTCAGCATTCCTCAAAAAATACGGAGCATCGCACATAGCACGTAGGACTTTTGACTGATATCTTTCGATAATTTGGATGTTAGTGTTGGCTGCAGTTCCCTATAGTTGGACACCATAAGTCCAAATTGGTTTGAACGCGACGTTGTAAACTAACAATTTATTCCTGAGAGACAATTTGGATTTTCTGCCCAGTAGCCAGTAGTGCTTGCTAAATTTGGCGCCAAGTTGTTTTCTTTTATTCCAAATATGTGGCTTCCATGTCAGCCCCTTGTCAAGGTGCATTCCTAGATATTTGACCTCTGTTACTTGAGGTAATGGATTGTTGTTAATGAAAATTTGTGGTGAGTTGCCTCTACACTTTGTGAACGCCATGTGGTATGATTTAGACTCATTTATTCCACTTCTTGGTCCAATTTACGATATCATTTAAGTGATTTTGTAGCGTTCTTGCAGCTGTTACTGGGTCTTTATGTTTCACCAAGATTACTTTATCATCCGCAAAAGTAGCTGTGAGCGACTGATCATTGGTAGGCATGTCAGCTGTAAAAAGGATATACAAAAGGGGTCCGAGGACGCGCCTCTGTGGTACCCCTGATCTAATTGGATGTATTTTAGTGAGCGTTTGGTCATATTTTATTTGGAAGTATCTTTCTTCTAAGTATGATTGAATTATAATATAATATGAATGTGGTAGCGATCTTTTCAATTTATACAGCAGGCCATCGTGCCACACCTTATCAAATGCTTGGCTGTCGTCGAGGAAGGCTGCTGTGCAGTAAATTTTTTCTTCAAAAGATTGATTTATTAAGTTGACTACACGATGGACCTGCTGTATGGTTGAATGTTCCCTTCTAAATCCAAACTGATGCGCTGGAATCAAATTCATCTCTTCAATGATTGGCGTAAGTCTTTTGACTAGCAATTTTTCTAATAGTTTACCAAGTATGGATAGTAAACTAATTGGCCTATATGAAGCAGCCTCGTTGGGTGGTTTCCCAGGTTTTAATATAAGAATCACTTGAGCCACCTTCCAGAGTAACGGAAAGTACCCTAAACGCAGGACTGAATTGAATAAGATTGTAATCATAACAAAGCCTTTGCGAGGAAGTTCCTTGATTATCTTTCCTGTTATTTGATCAATGCCGGGGGCCTTTTTGGATGTAGATCATTTTAACCATATCTTTAACTTCCTTAACTGAGAAGAGCTTTGGCAGTGGGGCCAATTGATATGGTGTGTGGAGATAATTCTTTATTTCAGCATCTTCTTCTGGCGTTAAAGAAGAGGGCAAAGGTTGAAAAACTTTACTAAGATACTGAGCAAAAGCATCTGCCTTATCCGAATAAGTGCGTGCCCAACTGTTGTCTTCTTTGCGTATTGGGGGAATTTGTTGATACTGGTATTTAATCCTTTTGGCTGCTCTCCACAAAGCGTAGTTTGTATCAATCGTAGAGCTTAAATTTTCCAAGTACTCTTGAAAGCTTTTATTCTTTAAGTCTTTGATTAAACTCTTGAGTTCCGTAGATGCTTTATTATAGCGTGTTTTATCAGAGGGGTAACCAGTGTTCTGCCAGATTCTCCTCAGCCTTCTTTTTTCAGCAATTTTCTTTTTGATGACCATTGGACCGCATTCCTGTTTCCTTGTAATTGGGATATCTGGTGTCGCTTCCCTAGCCGACTCTTGTAATACTTGGGTAAAGTTCCATACCGCAGCCTCAACGTCATCAGTGGTTTTGAGCGGTATTCTCATATTCAGTTTATTATCCACTAAAGATCTAAAGTGGTACCAATTTGTTCTGTTAAAAAGTTTTGATGGCTTTTCTTTTTCAATAATTGTTGCACTTATTGTAGCTATAACGGAGTGTGATCGGAGTTAAGATCCAAGCATGATGAGATGTCCAGGTACCCAGGAGCTATACCTTTGGTAACGAAGAAATCCAGCAAGTCTGGAATTTTGTTAACATCTGTGGCCCAGTACGTTGATTCATATGTTGATAAATAATTTAGCTGTAGTTCTTGGACAACTTTATATAGTACTCTTCCACGTCCTGGTGGAGATATGCAGAGCCCCAGAGAGTATTTTTCGCATTATAGTCTCCACCTGCTAGGAACCTATTACCCAGGGAGCGAAAATAGTTAATAAAACCTGCTTTGTTAGTAGGGCGATTTGGCGGGCAGTACGCTGCTGAGAGTGTGAGAGGACCGTGCCAGTCTTCTATTCGAACACTAGTTGCTTGTAGGAAGTCCTCCTCCCATAGCATGTCTCTCTGCTTCTGGATGTTCTGTGGAATATATGTTGTAGTTTTGTATTTTGAGGTAACTTGAGCTTGTGAAATGAGTCTCTGAAACGAGTAAAATATCTACATTATGTAACTTAAAAACATTTCTACTTCTTGCTTGTGTTTTGAAAGCCCATTGGCATTCCATAAGGCGATTTTAAATATTGGAGCCATTTTTATTATTTGACAATTCTTCTCTTAGGAGCCTGATCTGTGTTGATAATTCATTTATTGTTTGCTGTTGCGCCAATATAGTTTGTTGCATTGATATAATGATGGAGGTTAAGTCCCCTGTTTGCTGACCTGGTTGTTGACGATTTATTTGATTATATCGACGGCTTGCTGTAACATGAAAATTGGCATGACGTTTTTCCAACATATCTGTATTAAAGGGAGTGAGGGTTTTATGTTGCATACTGGTCATCGTTAGGTTCTGAGGTTGATTTTGTTGTTCTTGATTAGCTTGTACTTGTGTCATTTGCTGTTGCGTTGTTGGTTGAATTGACCGCTGTTGATTTCCGGAGGTAAGTATTTTACAAGCTAGACCCGGGTTTCTTCTGTTTAGGATGTCGACATAAACTTTACAGCCTTTGTAATTAGCTGGGTGCGCACCGTCCCATAATACGCATTTGGCAGGTTTACCATCATTACGATTTTTTGCACACGTGCGATAATCGTGCAGCCCTGCACATTTGACGCATCGGGCTGGCCTAGTGCACCTGTTCCTTGTGTGGCCGTAGCACTGGCAATTTTTACATTGAGGTATCTGCGTTTTCCTTATGGGTTCTTCAAATTCCACAATTGCATTTTCAATATTTTTAATTTTAAATATGTCCTTGTTATTTGCGTTACGCTTGATATCAATGAAGAAGAGATTTTTTTTCTTCTTAGTTTCTCGGTTGATAACATTCATAATATTTACAACTTCGTGCCCTGCTTTCAATACTTCCTCCTTGATTAGGGCAGTTTCTGTGGAATGGTGCATATTCTTTAACACGACTCTGTATGTCTTCTCCTCTTCAAGGCTATATGTGTGCCTTGCTACTTTATTTTTGTCAAGAGCATCCCTTAATACTTTATAGTCTTCTACTTTTTTACTTGTAATTTGACTTTGTTACCTTGCAATAATTGATAATTGTAAGCTGTTTTATCTATGTGGTTATTAACTAAATGTAGCAGGGGGTTTATTGCTGTTACATAGTGAATTATGAAAGGAGGAACTTGAATCTCTTTTTTCTCATTTTCTGCAGCGGGTATCGATCTAGTGGATTGCTCTCCTGCATCATTTGCGACTGATGCTAGTGCATCGTACCTGTTGGAGGTCGATGTTCCTGTGTTAGGCTACTTCCTTAACTGTGAAGAAAGATCACCGCTTCTCCTTCTTTTATGTCGTCTTACTTCTTGAAACCCATTTAATGTCATAACTTCTGATTTATCACTGGCGACTGACATAATATCATCGTTGTTAGAAGGATTTGTCAACTGGTACGGTATTGTATTCATAACATGATCTGATGGCGCCCCATGTTGCAGCGCTTGCGAATATAAATAACCAGAGTTTATCAGTGCTGTACTATTTGGAACACTTTGTTGTGAGGGTACGATTCCGCATAGGTAAATAATTAGGTGTTTGTTGTATGAAAGTATTCATCCGTGTTTTATTGGCCTGGGGTATATTCCACTGTGGTATAAAGTTTGTTGAGATTGCTGTAACTGCATTGTTTGTGGTTGCTGTGCTTGCGCCCGCCACTGCCTTTGAGGTTGCGAATTATACATGAAGGGAATGTTGTTATTTGTTGATTGTTGTGAATAATAGGTGTTTGAATTAGCCGTAAAACCGGCATTATTGTTGTACATAATGTTACGTTCTGCCAAGGATTAGAAATTTGATTAAGTTTACCAGAATAACAGCTAGACCCAGCAGATAAGTGGCACGGGTTCCGATACCGCGCCTGACCTCTGTCTGGATATCACACACGAACCACACCACGTCTGTTCGGCTCTGCTATTCAATATATGCTCAGAAACATTCCTAAGTGTAAATCCTAGATTTAAATAAAAAGTTGTTTTTTGTGTTTGGGATAGGGTGTTGTCTACGATAATTGAAGTTAAAGCCACTTTTGGGCCGGTCGGTTTTTTCTCACACTCCCACAGTAAGAGTGGGGTAAAGTTTGTTGCACTGCTGTCACAAGTGAGGCAAGTGGTAAAGTGTACCAATTGCGTGCTCGAAGTAGCTGGTTCAAACCTCGGTCTAGCACTAGATAAAGCGTTGAAAAGACGTCTTAACTAAAAAGATAACCATGCAACGAAAATAACGTCGTTTATAATAATAATAATGTCACAACTGTAAAAAAAATTGCTTTGTAATTATTCATATAATGACGTCTGAACAAAAAAAAATAGATGAGTCTTTAATTTATCTTATAACAGTGTATTATTTAAGTAAATTCCCAAAAACATTCTTTTTTTTTGGTCCCAAAACGTAAAAATCCAAGAATAAAATGGCGACATCCTCATCCAGAATTGTTGCCTTCTGGCGCCACATATTTTTGCATTATGTAGTGTCATATTTTCGACAATTTTCTTTCAAAGTAAGATAAATCACGGCTTGTTAATCTTTGGGTTCTGTTTGCTTTCATTTATATTTGTTTGACCGAGCTTATCTCAAAGCAAGCAAAGCTTTGAAAATCTAAATTGCAAATTTTATGGGGCTACTCACTTAACCAAATATAACTTTCTTTTGTCCACTTTGTTGGGTATTATTGGCTTTTAACAGCGAAATACCCTTTTGTAATTTTAATCCTTTAGCTTTCTCTTAACAGAGAAGCTGCTCGTCAGATAGCCAGCGTGTAAGCACAATTATATGTAATTTTACTTTATGTTATTACTTTATATTACCTTACATTTATCCGAAACTTTGCCACACTTTTAATCTCGCAAAATTAATAGTAAATTCAGTCAGATGGAAAAGATACATTGTAGTGGAGATATATATCAACAGGCTTATCTAAATGTAATCTGCGGTTTTCCCGTGATTATCGAAGTTGCCTGTCGAATACGTTTTGTGGTAATTTTCCAATAGGATTAATGCGTTTCCCAGAAAGGAATCCCAACTAATGGGCTAAAAGCTACGCCTGACGGGTCGATAGGTTTCTCTCAGTGATTTATTAAAACACATTATCTTGTCACTATTGAAATCGTTGAAACAGGATGTAGGTGCATGTTTTAAAAAACCTAATAATATATTTCATATCGATAATAAAGAATATGCTTTTTGTTCTGCGAAGAGTGATTTAGAAATCCCTAAAATTTTTTTTGAAAATCCATTATAATGTATACTCTTAAAAATAGCAACCTATACTTTTAAATGTTTCTCCCACATTAAGCCGAAATCTCTGGAAACAGATAAAAAATATATGATATTACAAAATGAGGAAGTATTTTCCGCGCAACGTCTTTCATTTATTTGAACAAATCTATATAAAATAAAAGGAATGTTACATCTTTCAACCCCGAAAATGACTTGTAAATATCAAGAATCTATAGTGTGTTTGTTATAAATTCGATAAGATATATGTACACCTTGACTGCCGTATGATGATCATCAGCCTTATAGCAGATGACTTTTGCCTAACATTGTATACCGGTTCATCGCCTATATTGAAATATTAATTTTTTTTAAATCCATTAAGTGTTTATTTTTATGAACTAAAACAAAATTTCTACGGTAACGCAGGTCGGAAGTTAAAACTCGTCCTTATTTGAAGATTTTCGCCATATTGCTGCTACACTAAAAAGTGAAAGATGGTCCACTAATTGCTTTCGCAGTTTTGACGGTATTCCCCGTACATCTCTTGCAAAGTGTTATTCGACTTTAATTATTTCTGCGACGCATTGCTGTCATCAAAGAACTGACTTTAGAAACACAGACAAGCGTATCCAACTCTGATTTAATAAAAACAACGCACACGTTACTGGAACTCAAAGCTTAAAGTCTGAGGCGAATGCATTACTAAAGTGCAATCTAAAGTGGTTATCTGCAACTTTTTACTTAACTTTAATGGACCAGTTAAAATCTATAATTATAAAGGTAAATAATAAATCCCGACCTGCTTTGCCTGTTAAATAAGTGTAAAAACATGGAAAAATTAAATTTTAACGGAACTCTGTCGCTTTTTTAAAAAAGTGCTCGCCCAGGCTACGGATCAGCTTCTTTTAGTTTTTATTACATACTTGGAACAAACTTACAATTGCGTAAAATAAACTCCGCCGGCGATTATTATACTATCACGACTTGTTTCAAACCAGGATAAAGGAGGAGGGGACGGAGTAACAACCTCGCTAAGAAACCTATAAGGGCTTCTATCCAGGGTTGCAGGGAAAAAATGGCAACGGCCCTGAAGACGGAGGATGACAAAGAAAGTCACAACGATGGAAGAGGCGGAGGAGCAGACTTTAATAGCGGCGTCTGTACCCACATTAGCGGCGGATTAAAAACTCGCCAACCCGCTCAGCACGTGTGGCGTTTTAATTCAAAAATACCCCCCAAGTAACTTAACATAAAGAAGAATTTTAAAACTCAAATACCCCAGGTGGGTAGAGTTAATCGCCCACAATCCCACATCGGTACTCCAGTCTGTCTCCAAGATTCTGGGGACGGCAAAAATTCAAAATAAGAGACAGAAGAATAGACCGTCTTGTAAAGATAAACATTGAAATTCTGAATGTAAGATCACTCTGTACAAAGAACAGATTACCCCAATTAGAAGAAGAACTGATACATATTAAGTGGGACGTTGTTGGACTGAGCGAAGTCAAGAAAAGAGGAGAGGAAATGCTGGTTTTGAAAACAGGACAAACATTATATTATAATGAATAATAAGACGCTAGTATGAATGGTGTTGGAATTTTGATAAATAGAAAGCGGTAGGAATATCATCAAGAGTTATATACATAACTACTCATATTAAGATATCTAATCGATATTACATAAAAATTATTCCAGAGTACGCACCAACATCTAAACATACTGATGAAGCGATTAAACAGTTTTATGAAGACAGAGAAGGCAATGCATGAAAACAAAACCTATTATAAACTTCTAATCGGAACCTTTAATGTCAAAATTGGGAAATATCAAAGAGGAAAAACATGCATGGATATGCATGGAGTAGGAACACGTAATAACAGAGGGAAAATGTTAGTGAACTTCCTTGAAGCGCATCAATTAAAAGCAATGAAGATGAAAAAAGAACATCAAACATGGACGTAGAAAAGCCCTAATTGGATTACAAAAGATCGATTTCATCATCTCAGACCGTAAAAACATTATACAAGATGTATCCGTCCTCATCCTAATAAACATCAGCGACTATATAAATATAAGATTAGAGAGAAGAAAATTAATTCAAAGAGGAACTAGAAACATAGACCACCCAAAGGTACGGAACAAAGAGGGTACCTACAGAAGACATTTTTAGGCAACCTGATTAGAGAGACCATAAATGTTGAAGATCTTCATAATTACATCATCAATAACATAAAAGAAGCTGAAAACAGCTTATTTAAAAAGACAAGTTAAACTTAGAAAAGAAATAAGAAAAACTAAATATGTCAAAAGAAAAGATAAAAATCAACAAGGACATCAGAAAGCGAATAAGATTAGACATACCAGAGTACAACGACAAATTTTTTAGAGAAACCATTGCAAGAAACAAAGGATTAAAAGTATTCAGGAGAAGAATACAAGAAGAAAAAAAAGAGATGATAATTATAATGGATGACAAAGTAAAAGCACTGTGGAATCGCAAAAAAAAACTAAAAACTATCGGCCGATGTCGTTGCTATCTCACATGTATAAGCTTTTAACAAAAATTATATTAACTTAACGAAACGTCTAAACGAATTTCAAACCTCAGAACAGGCAGGTTTTAGAAGGGGGTACAGCACCTTGTATTACATATAGGCCAGTCGCTGTCGTGAAAAGTGATCAAAAATGGTTTTTTTTTTTGAGGAGTGGTATTTTAAAGTGGATTCCTATGTTTTTTGGGGCGCCGATCACGAATCTGATAGTCAAATTTGTCTTGGGCCGCTACGCTCCAAAATATGGGCATTTTTAAAGCCCAAAAAGCCGTTTTTTCGGTTTTTCGGGTTTTACAGGAAAACTATGGCTTATATGAAGTAAGTACCCCAATATAAAAATTGTAGGTATTATTAAAATGCGTCGATTGAGACCAGCTAGAAAAAAATGTCTTGGGTCAGCTAGCTATAGGTCCATTTTAGACGTTTTTTTTTAAATTAAAAAAAATATTGTGACCTGAGCATTAAGTTTAAAAAATTGTGAATGCCACAAACAGTAGTATTTTTTATCTATTTTTATGTCCTTTTTGAATGTTTGAGTTATCTTATAAGGGGGCGCTACAATCTGCCATTTTCGAAAAATCGTAAAATTGCGATTACAAGCCGAATTTTGAATTTTTTGACCCAAAACCAAAAGCATTCGACAGATTGTCATATTTTCCACCTTAGGTTTGAAACTCGAGCATTTTGGTCCGCATGTGGCAATTTGGCGCCATGTTGAAATTTTCTAACCTTGAAAAAATTAAAAATTGAAAATTTTTTAGGTTAGGATACAAGAAGAAAAAAAAGAAATTATCAAAGTTAGTAGAATTTTTTATGACAAAAATTTTGAGCCCAAGTAGACCTATTTTGGTTGAGATCTGGCCGAGACATTAATATAAACGTATTTAGGCCTCTCCTGGGTCCAATTTTGGGTCTTTCGGGGAAAACTTTGAATTTTTGAAAACTAAATACATGAACCTATAGAAAGCTATTCCTAACTCATTTTAAAAGAATTTGGCAACGATTTGAACAAATAAAAAGTGTTAATTTTAATAATAGCGTGCGATATGTGAATCCAATTTAAACTTTTTTTTTAAATTTGTTAAATTGACATTCATACATAGAAAATAGAAAATAATTTTTTTTATATTTTTCTTTTCTCCTACAATTTTCATATTGGGTACTTACTTCACATAAGCCATAGTTTTCTTGTAAAACCCGAAAAACCGAAGAAACGGCTTTTTGGGCCTTAAAAAAATGCCCCTATTTTGAAGCGTAGCGTCCCAAGACAAATTTGACTATCAGATTCGTGATCAGCGCCCTGAAAAACATAGGAATTCACTTTAAAATACCTCTCCAAAAAAAAAAACTATCTAAAATTACACAGCGACTGGCCTAATAAGACAAGTTATGGAAAAAGCGCACAAATAAAACCAACCCCTCTACTTAGTCTTCATCGATTTTAAAATGACGTTTGACACGATGGAAACATAGGCGCTGGTCAATGCATTAAAGATATGCGGATCGATTGCAGATATATAGATTTAATCAAAAAAATATACAAAAATGGAATAGTGACGTTCCAGATATTTGAAAAGATAAACCCGATAAAACTAAGAAGAGGAATTAGACAAGGGGACACCATCTACCCGAAACTCTTTACTAACTTATTAGAAGATGTCTTTAAAGCTTTGAACTGGGATAAATTAGGAATTAATGTCAACGGAAAATATCTGTCTAACGTACGATTCGCTGACGATATTGTTTTATTAGCAAATAACATGGAAGATTTAACAACTCGGAAACATGGTCTCTTATGAAAACCATGATGAAAAAACTGAAAGAAAACAAGAAGGAAGAAGAATGGAAAGATTGATGTTGAGAGTACAACTGCAGGATAGAAAATCAGTCGAACGAATTTGAAATAAAACCAAAGTTGAAGATATGGCGCATCGTAAACTTGAAATGGCAATGAGCAAGTCATCTTATGCGTCGAGAAGACGATAGGTGGTGCAAAAAGATAGCAGGGTGAAGGCCAATGACAGGAAGAAGGGAACGAGGAAGACCAAGAACCAGATGGAGAGACGATATCAATAAGGTAGCAGTAGTACAATGGATTAGAGCGACGGCGGATCGAATGGCATGGCGACAGCTTGGAGAGGCGTATGTCTAGAGATAGAATATTTAAACGTTGGGGATGATGATGCATATAATAGCAATATAATTATACATATAAATTCACTACAGCAGCACCACTTAAGAGAATAACGTAGCAATATAATCGGTTGTAGGAGACTAACTTTTCAGTACAACTAAGTGCCGGAAAATAACTATGGGGGCTAACTGCGATAGACTAGCATAGTCTATAGGAGACTAACACAGCAGCTTAACCGTAGGCGACTAACCATGATTGAAACGTTCTAAAACATTTTATACATTCTGCTAATTCTTTAAAGGTTACATATTTAGTAAAGCATCTTATCTAAATGCTAACTGATGCAATAGAAGTCATATCGTCCACAATAGTCTTTATCTACACATAATAATCAAGCAAAAACAGCATCCTAATTGAAGACAATTATTACACCAATAAAGCTATATGCTGCCAGAAAGATAAAGATTGTCTAATTCCAACATGATTCTAATAGACTAGAAGATGACTAAGAGATACCAGATTATTTTACCTACCAGACAAGTGAGCACTGAAATGAATTATTGTCATAACAAATGTAAAAATTGTTATGAGCCCCGTTCATGTCATTAGAAACATTTCCTAATTCCAACCTAAATCTAATAGACTGAATAGGGTTTATAGCTGTAAGGTGAATAAGAAATCCCATACTATTTTGCCTGTCACACAACTACAAAGACACTGAAGGGAATTATTATTACAGAAATTGTCAACATTCCTGTAGAAGTTGACCATATGTTATCAGAAAGTAATCATTTTTTAATTTGTACTTTAAGCAAATTATTATTCTGTCAAAAGTTAGTCTTGTGTCACCAGAAAAATTACTATCTTCTAGTGTTCACCTAACTCTAACTAAATTATATATGGTAAATAAGGGTTTTCTAAATTATTCTGCTTGCTACACAAGTGAGAGAACACTAAAGCAAATTATTATTATTATTTTATATTAATGATATTCCTGCATAAGTCGATTTTATGTAGCCATAAAAATAATAATCTTCTAGTTCTAACCTAAATCTAATAGACTATACAGCTATAGAGTGGATAAGAAATTATGTGACTGGCACATAAGCGTGAAGACAGTGAAGCGAGCTATTATTATAATAATTGTAAATTACCATTAGAAGTTGGTTTCATGTAACCAGAAATATGATGTAATAGACTACATAGCATCTACATCTGTAGGGCAAATAGGAGATCTCAAATTAATCGGCATGACATAAAAGTGAAGACACCAAACCATTTTATCATCTTAGTAATTATAAAAACTTCTATAGGAATGCGTTTCATGTAGCTAGAACAATAATGCTCTTCTAGGTCCAACATAAAACCTAACAGACTAAATATATTTAACAGCTTTAGGACAAGTAAGAGAGCCTAGATTATTTTACTTGTCACACATTGAAACAGATTATTATAATAGTCATTGCAAAAATTTCTGTAAAATAACTAATGGTATAAAAAAATAACCGTTTTCTAGTGTTTACCTAATTCGAATAGATTAAATAGGATCTACAACTATAGGGTAAATAAGAGATTCCGGATTATTCTTGCCACGCAAGTGTGAAAATACTAAAGAGAATTATTGTTATTATTATAATTATAAACAATTCCATAAAAGTCACGTAACCAGAAAAAATAATGTTTTAGTTTCGATCTAAATCTAACAGATTAAATAGAATCTATAATTATAAGACTAATAAGTGACCGTAGATTATTCTTTTTGACATACAATTGTGAAAAATTCTGAAAAAAATATTATTGCAAATGCAAGAATTTATTAGTCAGTCCCATATAACCAGAAAATTGATGATGTTCTAGTTTCAACCTAAGACTAAATAGAACGGGGGAATAAAAAATTCCAAATTATCCTGCCTGCAAGGGTGAGGCAGTTGTGGAAAGTAAAATTTGTTCGTGACACCTCTTATACATAAGAACTCTAAGTAACATTAAATAATTTGTTGTGTAGTAAATACTGATTTTCGCAAATACTAAATAAATGGAAAACAGCTGGAACGGATACGATGCAACATAAACGAAGATTGGGACCCCTCCATAGAGATAAAAGGACATATTGAGTATACCCGAGCTGTATTTCTATGTATGAAGAAAACCCTATGCAGTCATAATATAAATTTGCCTCTTCGAATTCGGATGGTTAGAGCATACGTTTTCTCAGTGCTGTATTATGTAGCAGAGAGCTGGATATTAACAGAAATATTACTAAAGCGGCTAAAAACTTTTGGGTTTACCAGAGACTGCTCAAAATTGCTTGGACAGATAGAACCACAAATGAAAAGATAGTAAGAAGAATAAATAAGAAAATAAAAGTCGTTGGAACTGTGAAGAGAAGGAAATTAGAGTAACATATTACAGCTTATAATACAAGAGAAGATAGATAGCAGAAAAGACCCAGGTAGACGAAGAGTCTTATGGTTAAAAAATTTGAGACAGTGGTAAGGAAATCTACAGTATAGCTTTTCAGAGCTACAGTTAATAAAATCATAATCGCAAATATGATAACTAACATGATCGCCAACTATCGATAACGATCAAGGCACTTAAAGAAGAAGAAGTAGTAGTAAAAACACTATATATATATATATATATATATATATATATATATATATATATATATATATCCACGCTTCTCGTTCTTGCCAGTCATTCTCCTCTAAACCTCTCCTTTCCATCGCTTCATCCACCTCATCCCTCCACGATCTCCTCGGTCTTCCTCTCTTTCTCCTTCCTGCGGGATTCCAATCTGTTACTCGTTTGATCCATCTGTTGTCATCCGATCTTCTTGCATGTCCGTACAATGCGAGTCTCTTGTTTTCGATACTATGTATTATGTCTGTCTCTACTTCCATTCTTCTTCTTATTTCTTCATTCCTAGTTCTTTCCATCTTGTTTACCCCACAGCACCTCCTCTAATATTCCATTTCTGTCGCTCTTATTTTTCTTTCATTTCCCTTGTTTATTACTCAGACTTACTTTGTACAATTGTGGTGTATATTCTCGTTTTTGTGTTTTTCGTAATTTGTCTATCCCCTGTTACTGGATGCAACTGTCTAATACACGATCTTGTTTGTCCCAGTCTATTTTTAATTTCCTCTTCCGTTGTTGCCTAGTCTGTTATTGTAAATTCTAAGTATTTAAATTTGTTTGTGGCTTTTATTCTTATATCCTTCTCTATTTGTAGGTCTTCTAACTTTTCTTCCGTTGTTGCTAAATACATGGTCTTCTTGTAGTTTATCTGTAACCCCGCTTTTTCGTACTCCTCGCTCAGTCTTCTCATCATGAAGCTCAAATCTTCCTCATCTTGCGCTATAACCACTTGATCATCTGCGTAGCACAACGTGTATAGATATTCGTTTCTGACTGACACCCTCGCATTTACGCTTCCAGTTTTTCAGTGTTTCTTCTAGATAGATCTTAAATAAAGTCGGTGATGTGGAGCATCCCTAATAACCCTTTGTTGTCTGGAAGTTACCTATTATCTTCTGTCCCTTTTATGTACACCCTATTTCCCTTGTACAAACTTTTAACGGCTCTTATTAGGTGGTTGGGAATTCCTATCCTCTCCATTGCTGTCCATAATCTTTATCTGGGAACCGTATCATATGCTTTTTCCAGATCCACGAACGCTAGATATATCGTTCTGTTTTTAGCTCTTTTCTTTTCCAGTAATTGTTCTATTATATATATATATATATATATATATATATATATATATATATATATATATATATATATATGGTCCACATATTTTCCTGCTGTGAACCCGGACTGTTCTTCCCTATTTTGTTTTGTGTGTGTTTTCTAACTTGTTTTAAGTATTCGTCCGTATATTCTTCCCATTATAGCAATGACACTGATTCCTCTGTAATTCTCACATTTCCGTCTATCGCCCTTTTTAAATATGGAGACAAGATAGGCTTCCTTCCATTCCTTAGGCATGTCTTCTCCACTCATCACTTTCTGGACCATTATCGTTATCATTCTGAACAATTTTTCCGTTCCATACTTTATGAGTTCCGGTGGTATCCCTCCTGGTCCCGCAGCCTTATTGTTTTTTAATGATTTAATTGCCGCTTTTACTTCTTTCAGTGACACCATCTCCTCTTCTTCATCTTTATCGTTATCTGTCTCCTTCTTCTCTTCCTTTTCTTTCTCTGCCTTCTCTTTGATGTCCTTCATGTACTCTTGTCTGTTTTCTGTTAGCAGGTTCGCATAGTATGCTTTCCACTCTTTGTCTTCAATGTAATGTATTTGCAGGTGTTCTTTCCTGTCTGTTCCTAGATTTTTTAGTAACTTCCATGATTCAGAGCATCTGGAGCCCCCCAGGTATTGATCAATATTGGTACAGGTTGTTTGCCAGTTGTCATTTTTTTCCTTTATTGTCATTTTCTTCACTTCTCTGGTCTTACTTTTATACTCTCTTGAGTCTTCTTCCATTTTTGTGCTTAACCATTTGCTGTATAGTTCCTTTTTTTGTTTAATTGCTTCATGGGTTTCACTTGTGAGTTTGTGTTTATATTGTGTGGTTTTCTCTTTTTTTCCCTAATGCTTCGAATCCCGCTTGTTTTAAACTTTCCTTTATGTGTTGGTAGATCTCTTCTATGCTCTCGTATCTGAATTCTGTCAATTTATCGTCTAATCTTCTCCTATAGAAATCTCTCACTGTCGTGTCTTGCAGTATGTGTAACTTGAGCTGTCTTTCTTTCGGTATATCATTTGTTTTCTCTGTGTTTCTTTTTTCACTTGTTTTTCTTTGCCATGGGAACCCTATTTTTGCTATTAGCAGCTTATGACCCCTTCCACATTCTGCCCCTCTTTTGACTCTTACGTCCTTCGTTCTCATTGTACAGTTTCGTTTTAGTATTACGTAGTCTGTTATGGATCTCAGCTGCCTTGTCTCTTGTATCCATGTGTATTTGTGGATATCTTTGTGTGGGTAAAAACCATTCTTGATCTTTAGATTATATACTTCACATACCTCTGTTAATCTTTCTCCATTGTCATTTATGATGTTCTCTCCGTACCTTCCTACTACCTCGTCCTTTTCTTTCCTTCCGGTTCTTCCATTCAGGTCTCCTGCTATGATTATTTCTTGAGTTTGTTTAATTTTTTCTATTTCCTCTTTTTGTGCTCCTATGAATGATTCCTTCTCTGTTACTGCGCTATCTTCTGTTGGTCCATAAACACCGAGTATTCTATGTCTCTGCCGTGTAGTGACATATTTAATTTTATTATTCTTTCATTTATGGATTCCCAGGTCTTTATGTTCCTTCTATATCTTTTTTTTACTATTATTCCTATTTCTGCCTTTGCTCTCTTGTCTTTTTGCACTCCACTCCAACAAAGTATGTTGTTGTCAATTTCCTGAATTCCATGACCTTTCTTTTTTGTTTCGCTCAAAATTAACATATCCAGATTCATTTTCTTGAACTCTCCCATCACTTCCTTATCTTTATTGCTCCGTCCTTGTATATTCCATGTTCCTACAGTTACTTTCCTATCCTTTCTTCTCTTCTTTCTCCTGGTTTTGTTTTCCTGGTTGATATCTTCAACTGGATTTTGAAATTTCAACGCAGAATTGCCCCCCCCCCCCCCGTATCCTATAGGGCTCCCTCTCTTCGAGGTGTGGATTACCACCCGGGGAATATTACTCTGATTTTTCATTCTGCCCATGACTTTCCAAATTCCTTTATTTTCACATGTGTTAGGTTGTTTATGCCTAACGCCATAACCCCCTTATATGGTGGACCTTTATATACGGCCGCCCAATCTGAGACAGTCGCCGTTCGTAGTTTGTGACTAATTTGTCATCTTCTGCCTTCCTGGTCGTTGGCCGGTTTTCGCCTGTAATTCCAGGTAGGAGCCCTTACTGGGTGCTATCAGCCAGGCCAGCTGAACCCAGGTTTTCTTTCGAGGTTGTTACTCCTCGATACCTCCTCCTTTTTCATCCGGGCTTGGGACCGGCATTGACGGAGTCACCTTCTATTATAATTAAGTAAAAAAACTAAAATGTTTATTTAATTATTAGATGTAATCATGAAAGAGAGTAAGTTCGAAAAATGTTACTAAGAAGTTGTTTAGACTTTAATGAGTGAATATAATACGTATCATGTAGTAAAAGCAGAATAGCATAAAAGTAAAAAAAAGAGGACACCAACTGTTTATCATAATTGTTTTTTTTTAAACTTTGCTTAGCTACTTGGTTTTTATTAGATATTCAAATAGTTTGATAAGTTTGGACACCAGCAAATATGTATATTCAAAAAGTTGTTACTTGTGGTAGGATCATCTACTTAAGATTTCTTTGACATGCTCCTGGCAGAAATTGAAAAAATTCTTTGGATGGAAGCAAAAATAAAGTTGTTGAGCGTAGATTTTAGAAGAAAATAATTAAATTTTTACCAAATAAGCCTCTCTACTAATTTACATAAAAAGCCTATAAATTAAATAAGCAAACTTATAACAAAGATAATCAAAAACATAGGTACTTAAGTGGCTAGAAAGAAGGTCAAAAGAAAAGTTCAAAAAGTAAGCAATGAACCAAAAAAGCTAGTGGGAAAAAGAAGATAATTAGTAACGAACGAAGAAAGAAACGCGAACGAGCATTATATCAATAATGACGTATGGCACTAAGACGTTGACATTAATAAGAGAAGTAAACAAAATTAAAGTAGCTGAAAGAGGAATGGAGCAGGTAATGCTGGGTATATCGCTGCGCGACAAAAAAGGAACACGTAGTTAAGGCAGAAAACAGATGTAGAAGACGTAGTAACTAAGATAGTAAAACATAAGTGGAAATGGACGGAACACGTTATTAGAATGGACAAAAAAGTGGGCAAAAATCGTACTGGAAAAAAAAGAGAAATAAGGGACGACCAAACATTAGATGGATTGATGACATTAAGAAAATTACAGACCCAAAACGGATAGAGCTGATACATGATAGAAAACAGTGGAGAGCAATGGAAGAAGCTTATGTTCAAGGATGGACGACAAGGGCTGATTAAAGAAGACCAAGTAAGTCATGAAACATTGGTGACAATTTGAGGTCGCACATTATGATATATAACAAATATACGTTATAAATAAGAGAACAACATCTTCAATTTTGCGATCCAGTTTTCTTAATATCTCAAAATATATACGTCTTTCCTGATTTTTCTCCTATAAATCTACAAACACGATCTTCTAATTGGAACTGGTTTCTTTCAATTCATTTTTGTTAACTACGATGTGTTTGCCGTTCGGAAACTGTTGCTTTAAGACTGTTAATTTAACACCTATATGCTTATGGCATTGCACAAAAAAAAATTAATGAACTGGTAACCATTCTTTTTGTAGTGCTTGCTTTAGGTGATCTGATACAAATATATGAAAATTGTGAAAATAATAATAAAAGTGTAAATTGTTTGCTCTTATAAACTTTTCTCTTGACTGTCTCTATCAAACCATCTTTGACTATAGATTACTGACTCCTTAACGTGTCATTCACAATATTTTAAAATTTGTAATTCATCTTATTATCATTGGGTTATATATGTCACATTCTTCTCATAAAGTTGCTTATACTGGTTTTACATTTCTGGCACTTTACAAACGATAGGTTTTTAACCTTATAAACATCAATATAATACTACATACGTCAATTTAAGCTAATTCTTTCAAAATGCTTTAATCGTCTATAGAGAAATTTCGAATCTTCTACAAATCGCCTATTTACTAAAGGTCAACCTTTGTATCTTTATTCTATATTGAAAATGGTATTTATCTGCATCTTACTGTTTATAGAACTACAAAGGTAATATCACAAATTCTAAGCTTTAAAAATATATTTGTTTGTTTTTTGTTTATTTTCTAACAAACCTTTAGTTTGATGAACTTTTTTCAACGACATTTTATAACAGTTATATCAGTTTAGCTCCTTTTGCTAGATAAAGAAAAGCCAAATCTAACTCTTTTTGTTGCGTTTAAATCTTTCACAAAATATGTTTTATTTCATCACAAATTCCCCAATTTTCAATTTATGTAGACTTAAGACAAACATATAAACAATACCATCAAAATATTCGGCGTAGCAGCGCCATCTCTATAAAATAACCAGAACTATTCACCCTGCCCTTGTATTTAAAATATCTTTGTTAATATATGTTAACTTTAATAAAACTAAAAGCATTTTGTACTAATGATCCATGTTTTTAGAAATAATTAAATAATATTTAGTTATAAAGCCTATACTTAAAAAATACTAATAAATTACATATGGCATGAGAAACAGTTGAGTTTTATGTCATATGAAGCTTTCCGAGTGGATAGCGGCACCGATGCAAATTTAAAATTTGCGATTAAAAATAGATCCCGGATGTGGAGGCGTCTAATTCTGAATTTACTTCGGATTTCAAAAACGTAAAAAACGCCGACAAGCTCTAAAAGTGGATAATATGCGACGAACCTAAAAATAGTAAAATAAATTGAAAACTGTATTAGAAATTGTAGGGCTGAACCTAGCTGTGTTTATGCCTCTCGTAACACGCCCGCACGAGTCTGTTAGCTAATGTTTATTGTTGTATCTAATAAACTATAATACACTTTGTTAGAAATAACATTAGCATTTTACTTTTTGTAAAGTAAATGCACACGCGGCACTTTTTTCGCTTTGATAGACATAATTGCGATCGTTGTCTTGGATACCACATAGAAACCCAATACATTTCGAGCGCAGCCACACGTTAAAAAGAAGCACTCGGAAAGGAAAGGTCTTTTGTGTTGAGAAAACTATACCAGATAATAAAAATGCTGTGAAGTAACACGTATATGTATTTATTTTAAGTAAAATTGTACTTACGTATATAAAGTGGTATAAAGACATGCACAAATATCACATATATTTCACTTGATTTGAAATTTACTCCGTGAATAAAATAAACAAAAGAAAAAAAATTGAAAATATAAATTAAAGATAATTTTAGTAGTATTTCGGTAAGTACGCCTAATAAGCTAAGAATAATAAAAACAACAAATTGCAGGGTAGTATATTTGATCTGCAGCCTCGTATATCTTGTGCAAAGATTAATAACACGCACGTCACAATTTACAGTTTACATTCTATATAAGCTACGTTATACAGGGTCCCGCAGAAAGGTGTTACGTTTTTGAAATGGGTATAACATTGGTGGTACGGGAACTAGCGCATGCACAATGGTTGATATACCCCCGTTATTAGTTGCCATTTAGTTGTGGACGGTTGAACAACACGTTATTTACAATACCTTTGTTGCAACCGGTCATGCGGTACTGCAGATACAGCGAATATTTCGAAACAATACTGAAATGGCTTAACAACTTCAGAACAAGAGGAACTGTAAAACCTGAAATAGTCCTAGAAGGTAATCAGACCATTAGAGCACGAAAAAATATCGAAAGAATCCGACAGTTTTTACGATTTAGCAGAACGACATGCTCGCGCTTTGTATAACAGATCAGTTCGCCGAATTTTGCACTTAGACCCCCACTTTCATCAAAATTATGATGGTTCAAGAACTGAAGGAAAATGATTATTCACGGCGGTTTATGTTTGTAGAAACAGTGCCGAAAACCTTGGAAAATAACTGTATTCTGATAACGAGGCTTATTTTCACCTATCGGGTGCTGTAAACAAACAAGATTGCCGGTAGTGGTTAAAAATTAATCCACGAGAAGTTTATAAAAGGTCCTTACATAATAATATAGTAAATGTGTGGTGCGCAATAGCCCGATTTAGCAAAATTGGACTTTACTTTTTCCTACTCTAACGTTCAGCTCACGATGTTGCGAGCATTTTTGATGTTTGAATTGAAAAAATATATGATTGCTCTCAATAAGGTTTGGTTTCAACAAGGTGGGGCTACTTGCGATACCTCATGAGAATCCATGGATTTTTAAAAGAACATTTTCCAGGGCGCCTCATTATATTGCACGGGGATGTAGAGTGGTTCCTTCAATCACCAGATGTCTAGTTTACATTTACACGAAACCGTAAAGTTTTTTGGAAGCCATAACTAGAGAAAGGAGGAAGTGAAAGTCTGGAAAACGTCGACAGAAATGAAAACTAATAACATAATTTGATAGTGATTAGTGGCCCTCGCAAGCCTGAATTTTTGTACGATATTATTATGGCAAATATTAAAGTTATTTGAGAAAAACTGAATTTCTTATACATTGAGTCTATGGCAGACCAACACACCTAAATGAAAAAGTTTAGTTCAAAGTAGTAATGAATAAAGAGATAATTTAAGTTAATTTTTCATTAAAAATCCGAGGGCCAAAATTTATTTTAAAAATTAAATGAAAGTAAGTAAATGATAAGTAAAAAATAAGGCGTAACATGACCACGAAGATAGTGACGCTTTTTGACATGAATTGGAAGAAAGAGATCTATACATTTCTTTAAGCAAACCCTAAACAAACACTAAATTTTATTTAATATTTAGATTTTATTGTGCGGTAGTATTATGGTAGATATAAATAATTCATATTAAAAATAATGTTGCGTATTGGCAATGAACATAATCCTTCAACATAAATTAATTTCAGTAGGAACGAATACTGTGGGTATCCGTCACCTTATCAAATATCATATATTACAAGCAACACCTACACCTTATCGACAAATACCAGTATCACAAATTCAATCAATTCATTATCCACACAAACCTGCCACGCACTTTTCGCAAGTGCAACAAGTTTTAATACAATCTACATTAACACAAAGAAGCTACCAAGAAACAATTAGTGGTACGGATAAAGATGAAAATATGGCCGATGACAATAAGGCCCTTTTAAATAAAAGAAAAAGACAAAAAAGTAATCAAACACTGAATGAACCATTGACATTAACACAGTCAAATAAATTCTCAGAGTTGACAGTACAAACAGACATAGCAAGTGACAATCCAAACACTGGTACTATGGAACAAATCATTAAAGTACAAAAACTGCCACTAATATTTGTGCAAGGAATCATAAACTACCAGCAAATGGTGAATAGTATCACATCCATACTTGAACATAAGCAATATATCACCGAATGTATAGCAAATAATGTCATTAAAATCAATGTACACATGCCCGATTCATATAAGAGACTTATCGCCTATTTTTTAAATGTCACTCATATCAAATCAAGCAGAAGCAAACATATGGAGTGGTCATTTGACATCTACATCCCACAATTCCAACAGTTGACATAATAATAGAACTAACAACTATAAATCATAAAGTTAGGAACATTATCAACATAAAACATAGATAAAGTCACACTATTGCTTTTATAGACCTCAAATTTGCTGACAACAATAAAGATATTTATAAATTGCAATATTTGCAAAACGAAAGAGTATTTGTAGAGCCGACTAAGAAAAATTAAAATATAGACTAATGCACAAAATACGAAAACATCAATCATACTAAATCCTATTGCAATCGTCCATATGCATATGTTGGAAGCCATGATTCTTGAATCTGTACCAAAACTAGGGAGATGCCAGCAACGTGTTCGTTATGTAACGGGTCACATCCAGCTAATTACAAAAGTTGTGCAGTCTACAGAGATGCATCCAAATACACAACAACCAAAGAAAGTTGTACAATATAAGTTGGATATAAGAAACTTCTCTCTGCCCACAAGGAATGACTTCACTAAAAAACATTTGATTACCTATAGCCACGTTACAGAAAATCAATCACAAAAATCCAACGATAATAAATTCTTAACATGCTTACAACAGCAATTCTTAAACTAGTCAAATAACAGCCAAATTTTTATAAATAGCTTTATGGAATTTCAATGACCTCCAACTCAAAAAACGATAGGTAAAAGTCTTCCTTAAAATCAATAATATTAATGTTTGACTTGTATCCAAAACTCATTGTACAAAAAAAACGCATATAAAAATGCCACATTATTGCCTTTATCATACTGAACATTTGGATAATGCAGTCCATGGTGATGAGTTTATTATCATTCGTGACACAACAGTCCACCATAAATTACTGAAGTATAAAGCACCCTTTTTACAAACTTCAATTATCGAAGTCAGTAAGCTTACTACTTAGAGATCTGTGAGAGTGCTTAGTTATTCTAACATTTTATTTTTACTCCCAAGTATCATCACTGTAAGTTTGGTTGCCAAGGAAACTAGATGTAGTCAAGGATGATATGACATAAAATTAGTTAGTTGGTTGGTGACATTGTTATTACCGATCTCAAATAATAAATTTATGACAAAAACAAATTTGCATTTATTAAAAAAACGATTAAATTATTTAAAACAAGTTAAAGATTATTAATGACGATAAATTAAATAATAATAAAATAAACTAAAGTTGTTCAAAATGGCCTTCTCCAATTTCTGTATAAAGCAATAAGACGTAGTAGATCCCTTCACCAGTTGATGCTTTCCATAGACTCACAAATCGTATCGAAAACTCTCCGACTTTTTGCAATAAGTATTTTCTTCAAATATTGCTTCTACCATACACAAGTAATTTTACAGAACCCTAAAAGAAGAAATGCATAGGATTGAGATCAGGGGACATTGGTTCCTTTCAATCCAATCTTTCAAGTACACATCCTTGTCTACACATAGTTTTTTGTGCAACAAAAGTTGCAATGATAATACTTGGAAGAAGAATAAAATGGTAGAACTACCAAACATCTCCAAAGACCCTAATTTGCTTCATCTCAAAAACGGTTGAGAAAATTCCACCCATATTTATCAGAACTTTTTTGCTTAAAATGTTTTAAAGAACATATTCATAAAGTTTTAGAACATCCTTGTGAGATACCCTATATGATAGATAGAAAATTTCTCCACCAACACTTCTTCAGAAACATAAATGTTATTTTGCGTGTGAGAATTACTGATATTTCTAAGTTAAGAGTTTTCAATACTAGGCCAGTATTAAAAATTATTAGAACTCCTATTATTTTTCGGAGAAGTTCTTTAAGGGTAGCACGTGGTAAACTTTAAGCTCTATCGCCTGTTGAATGATCTATCGAAAATTACCAATCATACATTGATAGATACTTGAAAAATATATTAGGTGTTTTACTTTTGGGGCGGTTAGATGTCTTTTCTAGTCTTTAGTAGAAGAAGAAAAATAGTTGGTAGATCTGCATATCATAGCGTTAAACTTTTTTGATTGCAAAATGGTTGTACCGGTAGACAGTAAAGACAAGCGATGCTTTCATTTATCGCCTTGTAAGAACAATAAACATTTTCTCTGTTATAAGTTAAAGAGAACTCTATCACATTTACTAAGATTTCATTTCTCGCTAGAGGCCGTACCCGTATACTCACGTTTGTAGCTGCATCTATACTTTTCTTCTCGAAATCTCTATTTCTCTAAGAATGTGGATTTTCTAGGAAGAAAGACTGACACTTGCTAGACTCTGAGGACGGTTAACCAGCCTTTGAGTTTCAATAACACAATGCAGTAGAAACATTAATTGTTCTACCTTTGCGAATATACATATTAACTGGTCTTTTTTATTAAAAGTTCTGCACATACAATACAAACATTTGTCTCTTTTAATTATAGTTACACAGATAAAACAGTAAAGACTAGTGTCATTAAAGACACAGTACAAAATCTCATTGGTTCATTACACTTCAGGCCAACCTGTGTATTTTCCATAAAATCACCTAAGGTAGTGAGTTTAAAAATCATCTGTTCATCTGGTCTGTGGCCTTCCTCTACCTATTTTACTTTTTCGAAATCCTACGCGTCTGTCTGTTATCTTGCGTTCTTTTTACATGCCTAGCCCAGTTCCATTTTAGAGCACATAGTTTTTCTATTACATCGGTTACTTTGGATCTACTTTGTATTTTGGCATCTTTCTCTCCATGGAGCTTGTGCACGATATTTTTATTGAGGGCCTAAGTCTGCATGCCGTACGTTAGAACCACCAACAAGTATTGATCAAAAATCTTTCCTTTCAGTGT
Source organism: Sinelater perroti (assembly GCA_036346155.1). Lineage (NCBI taxonomy): Eukaryota > Metazoa > Arthropoda > Insecta > Coleoptera > Elateridae > Sinelater > Sinelater perroti. The sequence continues at coordinate 8,573,266 of JARFIY010000013.1, read as the reverse complement.
GCTTGATATTTCCGACTAGAATACGTCTTGTAGTTTTTCGAACACCAACCGGGCCAGTGATATTCTTTTATGTAGGTCTGTTGTCAGATTGTTTTTTGAAAGTTGTATTTTTTTGTTCTAGATATACAAACGCGTTTTCTGTTGTTTTTCCTTCTAGCCTGATGTCCTCTTACTCGTTAATTTTATTTATTAAATACTTTGTTTTGTCCATGTTTATTTTTAGTACCACCTGTTGGATGCTTCATTAAGTTTTTTAAACATTTTTTGGAGTTCTATTTTGTCGTTTGCTATCAATATTATAAAATTGGCAAATCTCAGATGATTAAGTTTTTTGCCATCGATATTTACTTTTTTTTCTTCCCATTCTAAAATCCTGAAAATATCTTCCATTGCCAATGTAAACAATTTTGGAGAGATTGAGTCACCTTGTATTGAATTTGTTTGCTTGTAGGTCAGTCTTTATCTGCAACGTTGGGTTGTGTACATGTTATCTATTCCACAATGTTATAGAATAATTACCAAACAAATTACCAAAGATGGAATACGAATAGTTACGCAAAGGAAATGTCACGCATTTTATAGAACATCTATGGGTTTATCAGAAAAGTCTTAGGCCTTATGCGCGGGAAAGAAATGAACGGAACTTCCATAGACTTTTTCAATCTTCAAGTGTCTATATCTCAAAAACGGTGAGGAATGTACTTGTTGGAATTATATTATACCATAGCTATGTTGCATGCTCTACAATCCATCCCTTGACATTTTTGTTCCATCTCAAATAATAAACCGTGTAGGGTCAGGCTTAATTTTTAATGTTATTTTTTAAATTATCAAATGATAAAATTTTGATGGAAATTGTTCCCATAGTTAGTAGTTTAAGCTACTCAAATACAATTCTGTCATGAAAAATCATTGTAGTGAATTTGATTACGTTTTCTTTCACGCATCCACCGGACCAATAAATGGTATAACTACCGGTAAAAAATCGTAGTTAACTCAATAAACAAGTGGAAATCTTCGACAGATTGATACCGTGGATAGTGTAAGCGCAATATACAGTGGTAGCAAACTGCATCGACAAAAGATATCTGCCACCTTCTATAAAAAGGCTAATGCCACCCCAAAGCGATGCGTCCTGAAATAACCAGTTCATCTACGTATTAGTGCCGATACTTTACAATATAGAGCAAAACATTTTCTATAAAAAAACGGAGTTAGTCACTCTTAGCTGCTCTAAAATTTTTTGTCTACTTCTAAAGGAGGGATAAAAGTGAATGGGCAAGTGATCAATAATCTGCGATATGCGGATGACACTGTAATAATAGCTTGCAATCCCGACGACCTACAAAACATGCTAGAAAATATCAACAGAGTTAGCAAAGAGTATGGTCTCAAAATGAACTGTAAGAAAACTAAATTCATGGTCATCAAGAAAATAGGAAATAATATCAACAATATAAAAATAAAAATCGAAAACACCGAAATCGAAAGAGTGCACAAATACCAATATTTAGGGACCATAATAAACAGTTGTAATGACCAAGCTACTGAAATCAATAGAAGAATCGAAATGGCGAGGGCAGCGTTTGTAAAAATGAGGCAATTCTTCTCTAATCGCAATCTCTCGCTAGATCTGAGAATGCGCATGGTACGATGCTACGTCTTCTCGATTCTGTTGTACGGAATGTAGGCTTGGACCCTCAAACAACAGCAAATGAAAAAACTGGAAGCCTTTGAGCTCTGGATATACAGACGCATACTTAAAATATCATGGACAGAACACGTTTCCAATGAAGAAGTCCTCCATCGCATGAACAAAGAACGAGAGTTACTACTGACATTGAAAAAACGCAAATTGGAATATTTCGGACATGTCATGCGAGGTGAAAGGATGTCGTGGATGAGGAACCTCCGGGAATGGTTTGGATGTTCATCAATAGATCTATTCAGAGCAGCTACATCAAAAATTAGAATAGCTATGATGATTGCTAACCTCCGATAGGAGATACCACTTTAAGAAGAAGAAAGAGATAATATATGTCTAATAAGACTATAGAAACATTGTTTATAACTGATGTCAACTAAATTGAAGGTTTTTTAAATTATCCAATTGCATATTCGGCAGATATTCATGTATCTAATCTTAAATGTTGTATCTTGCTTATCGTATTTGCCTTATCCTGCACCTTGGATTAGGACTTGTTCAGATAACTGTGATTACTTTACAAATATATTAGAATTTCAGTTAATCACTAATACTTTACTAAAAATAACAACTGATATAGAAAATGCTATTGGAATTCTTAGACAATTAATACAAACAACAGAAAAAACAAGTAACTATATTTGCTCACCAATATAAAGCAAAATATTGCCGAAAGGGGCGTTTCCAACGAATATGGCAAAATAATAATCACTGGAGGGCAAACGTAGATTCAGCTCAACAACTTAAAAACTGAAACAAATTATCAAGTAATCCAAAAACGACATTTTGATAAATAACTTAAAGAAGTGACTGCATCATAAAACAACGAATATTTTGTCTTCAAAACCACCAGTAGAATCATTAGATCAAAAAACTTCAATTTGTAACAAAAATGGATCATACGCATGCACTGATATGAACAAAGCAGAGGTATTTGCTACACATCTCTAAAAAGTTTTTCAGCCGCCAGAAAACGAAAAAAATGAAGTAGAAAATTACCTAATGACCTCTTTCCAACTTTTGCCCTTTATTAATTTTTTTTATTTAAAAAATCGAGACCGTGATCGCTAAAGAAATCCTTAGGATAATATTTAATCATATATTGAAGGAACTGCCGTCAAATCTATTAGGTTAATTATGCTAATATTTAGTAGCATATTAAAAAAAGAAATTTTTCCAGTTCAGTAGAAATTATCCCAATTCAAAAACCCAGTAAACTAATCAATAACCCATCAGTCTGCTACCTATGCTTTCCAAAACTCGTTGCAAAACTATTACTGAAAAGGTTTTACTTTTACTCTAGAAGGCGAAAAGCTTATATCAGATCACCAATTTGGATTTCTAAGTGAACATTCCACCATAAGATAGTTCCATAGAGTAGTGACAATATTAACATAGCTTTAGAAGACAACAGATACTGCTCTGTTGTCTTTCTCAATGTTAGCTAGGATTTTCACATGGTCTGGAATTTTACATCCCTACTACATCATCACTAAATCACACTTTAAAGAAATTTAATTTTAAAGACAGTGAAAAATATAAGAATAAAACAGCTAGATTTTCCTTTTAGTTATTAAATATTTAGTATTAAGTATCTAGGGTACACAATTCTAAGTAAATTTATAATGAGGGTCGTTAATGGACATTTACTCTACTTGTAGAGTGCTATTGTTAGCGTTGTAGTGATCTGATTTGCCACAATGATACAAAAAAAAATTATTCAGGTCTTCATTTTAATAAAAAAATATTTCTCTAAACTAATTCATTGCCAAAACTTATGTCTAGTTCTGAGAGGATGGTGTCATAAAATTAATTTTAAAGTGGCGAAGAGTAAAACGTGGGTAAAGTCTTCAATTTTTGTTTCAACCCTATATGCGAATATTTTATTAACACAGGTAACTGGTAATTTATCTATCAATAAACTACTAATTTTTGAAAACAATACTTTAGTAATCCAAATAACAACTATAACAAGCTAACTAAATGCAAATAATTGTTTTAACTAAAATGCGAAAACAATCTCGTGGTTATTATCAGTATAATACTGCAATGCTAGAAATAAATCTTATAAATACATCTCTGACATAAAACGTATATCGAATATGACGGAAAATCCAATAAAATTAAAAGTAAGCAATGGAGAAAGCCTCTGTATTATATTTCGAAAGTAGGCTGCAATATTGAATATCACAGATGTACTTCGGTGGACGTTTAAACATAAATCAATAACAAAAAGAAGTTTATATAAGCAATTGTAATATTTGTTTTGCCTGATATTTTTTTAATAAAACTTGAAATAGAATTGTATGTATATTTAGATTCTCCATGTTTTAATTTCTTCTTTATAGAAGTTATTATATTATCTTTTCAAAATAGCGATTTATGCCTTTATCCAATCGCCAAGTCTTTATAGTCACGCATCGATTGCGTAACGCAAGGTTACTAATTTTTGTTTCTACCAGTTAGTGTTTTAAACTTTTAAAATTAGAATTCTTCTACGGACTCTTAGATGTAACCATTATGTTTGCATCATTTGCATCACTGAGTTCCATATAAAAAAACAAAAAGTTAAATTTTCAAGAACAAACTTAATCCTATCATTCAAAAGTGACTTGGGGTAAACGTCCACCACGTAAATTAATTTTTATTAACCCTAACTGAAGCTATTGGACTATAAGTTAGAGATAATACTTGAAGATATGGTCTCAAAAAAGACATTCCAATAGTAAAATAATATAAAATTAACAACTTTAAAAAGCATAAGAAACAAATTTGAAAATTAAAAAACATATCCCTGCTATTCAGAAACTTCTCTTCAGAAGTTTCTTAAATCTGTACTCTGTGTTCGATACACACGCATTGATATCGTTTTCAAGTTTCAGGTGATCGCTGATTTTTGTTTTAATGGAAGATAGAAACAAGAAACTGACTCGCACAAACATGATGTTACAAATACAACCAAATACTTGACAGCTTCATTTGCAGGCTCAGGGTACTCTTGCAGCTATTTGGTTTAAAACTGATCTTAATTCTGGGAAAAGTTTAGCTTCAATATTCCATTACTCGTGAGAGGTTGCTAGTTTCCCATCGGGCGCCTTCCAGATATGGATGGTACCTGGGAAAAAAATGCCAGGGTCGGACCCAAACTAGCATGGCATAGGAAAGCAGCTATGTCATTAATGAGTCATGGCTGCAAAAAGATACTTCTCAACAGGCATCATACACTTACAGGTGACCATCACGTTAAGATTAACTCGGCTGTAGCACTGCGATGAGGAAAGCAACGAGAAACTATCTCCTTATACTCCCAAGAGAAATCAAAATGGCAAGGAATGATAGAGTGAGAATATGCACTGATCATGGACTAGGAAATCAAGATCCGACAGGTCGTTAACCAACAAAATTCCTGTACAATAAATAAGGATGCCACCTTAAAAATAAACCGGAAGACCACTAACATCTGTAGATGGAATGTTAGAACAATATTAGAAGCAGGGAAAATAAATAATAAAGAAATGAATAGACTCAGAATTAATATAATGGGCATCAGTGAGATGCGGTGGCCCGGTAGAGGCCTATGTAAAATCAAAGAACATAAAGTTTACTATTCTGGAGACAAAGACGACCAACACATGCACGAGGTTGGTATAATATTATCTAAGGAAATACAACAATATGTTATAAATTTTATATCAATCTTAGAAAGAATGCTAGTTATTCAATTGGACAGCAACCCAGTGAAACTAAATATTGTTCAAGTATATACCCCTATTGCCAATAAACTACACGAGAAAATAGAAGAAGTCCATAGGACACCGTCAGATATACTCAAACAATTTAATAAACATGATAATAGTCATGGGTGACTTAAATGCTAAGGTTGAAAAAGGAAAAAGAGGCGAACTTATCGGTGACTATGATTGAGACACAAAAAATAAACGAGGAGAAAGGTTACAATTTTTTGTAAAAGAATAAGAGTACGTAATTCTTAACACCTCTTTCAAACTCTTTTCACGACTATATACATGAGTCTCGCCACAAGACCGACTTGGTAATATAGTTAGAAACCAAATCGATTATATTAGCGAACAAAAGATTCCGCAATAGTTGCTTGTCAGTAAAGACTTACCGTGGCGCCGATATATCCTCGGATCACTGTCTTCTAGTTGGAAGATTTAAAACCAAACACAAGAAAGTTAAGAAAAATATAAATAGAAAACGATGGAACGTGAGAATGTTGGAAAAACAATGAATAAGTGAAACTGTATCAAAATTAATAAATAAGAAGCCCAAAGACTTACAGGAAACAAACAATACAGAAAAAAAATTGAAAAAGTTGCCCGAAGATTTTAACAATATTGAGAATAAATATTTGGTGGATAAATATGAGAAAAGAAAAAGCTGTATAACAGACAAGATACTAGAAAAGAAGAAAAATGAAAAACAATGAAATTAGATACAGAAGCATTCAAAGACAAATAAGAAGAGAACTAAAAACAGCATAGTAAGATTGGCTTAAAAGACAATGTGAAGAAATAGAAACTCTAGAACAAAAACACGGCCTATTTATATGCATAAGAAAATCAGAGAATCAGCTGGAATATACAAATCCAATACAACCGGGAAGTTACATAATAAGGATGAAAAATTATTAATGAAAACATGGGCACATGGAAAATGTATATTTCCGAACTTTTTGACGACGATAGATCCAAACAACCTCCGAAGTTTAAAAACATAGATATCCCGAGAATAACACACTGAATTCTTCAAGTTATTTGATTCAGAAGGCATTCAGTGGTTAACAGAAATATTTAACAAGATATAGTTTAACGGGGAAATACCAAAAGTATAGTTACAATCTATATTTATCCTGCTACCTAAAAAATTAAATGCCAATCACTGTAGTGATTTCCGAACTATCAGTTCAAGAATGTGATGGGAACAAGGAAAGCCCTATTTAGTATCCAAGTAGTTTTTCAGAGATGAAGGGACGTTGATTGCGATATTCATGCCTGCTTTATCGATTATCAGAAAACTTTTGATAATGTACGGCATAATAAACTTATCAAGATACTAATAGAAATTGGTTTGAAAAATAGAGATTTAAGAATTATAAGCAATTAAGGGAGCATTAAGGGAGCTTCGCAGATATTGAGGTGTCCGACAAAGGTGTGTGTTATCACCTATGTTTTTTAATATATACTCAAAAAGAATTTTTCAAGAGACGTTAGAAGACAACGACATTGAAATCAAGATCAATGGCGAGTACCTAAATAACGTAAGACATGCGGACGACACAGTAGTGTTTGCAGACAGCCTAGAGAATCTACAAAAACTAATGCACAGAATAGTAGAGCCCAGCAAAACAAACAGACTTTTATTTAATTTAAAGAAAACAAAATATATGGTAATCTGCAAAAGTAATAATCATCCTGGCCAACTTGTAGTGAATAACCAACTAATAGAAAGAGTGCAAAAGTACATATATTTGAAAACAGCAATTAATGAAAACTGGGACCACTCATCCAGAGTCGCATTTCTAAGGATGTCAAAAGTATTCATATGTCACGATTTATCTTTATCAACCAAAATTAGACTATTGATATGCTACGTCTTTTCGGTATTGCTATACAGAGTAGAGTCTTGGGCCTTGACGGAGACTTCTTATAAGAAACTTAGCTATACCAACGTATTTTAAAAATCCCGTGCACAGACCATATCACTAATCAAACTGTTCTCGAAAGAATGGGCAAAGAAAAATAACTCCTACTAAAGATAAAAAAGCGTAAACTGGAATACCTAGGGCACATTATGAGAAATGGACAACAATACGAACTCCTTTAACTGATGCTTCAGAGGAAAGTGGAAGGAAAGAGAGGCCCTGGGAGAAGAAGAATATCGTGGTTGAAGAACTTGAGAACGTGGTTTAATACAACAACGGTCAGACTTTTAATTAATTTTCTTTGTTTATTTAAAACGTTATTATATTACACTTAACTAAATCTTCCATGAGTTCTTGAATGCACTGTTGCGAATCAAACTTATTTCTTCCAATTGAAGTCAACCATAAATTATTATTTTTAATCCACTAATTTTATTTGTAGCCACTGTATATTTACATATCGGCCTTAAAAATTACTAGTCAAAATATTTTAAAGTTCGAAAATATCACCAAAGGAAACCAGCCTAAGAAGTCAAATTTACTTTTTATTGGAACACTTTCTTTAAGATGTTCTTATATCCGTGTGATAAAGAAGATTTACATATAAAGAACTCATATCTTCATAAATGTTTTTAAAAATACACGTATGCAACAATAAATGATAGAATTTACGACTTTTACAACACTTTTCATGGCAAGATTAATTTCTAAAGGTATGAATTTAAATGCAACAACTTCTTGATGTAAAAAGCAGTATAGCCGTGTAATATTTGGCATGACATCTTGTAATTTGACTATAAGACCTGATCAATGTCTTGCCATAGCTTTAGCACTATTAGTGCACATAACAAGACACTTCTCCCAGTCAATACAAGTACTTTCATAAATTATCGAAGAAACATTTTCTAGTCATATTGCCTTCTAATAGTGTACAAAATCTTGTATAATACCATTTTTCGTATCGTATCTTACGCCAGATGTAGTCATAGTTAGAGATATCTGTAAATTCGTTCATTCTTAGTAACTTTTTAATATTTTAAACAATTCGTGTATCTTACGTCATGTCACTTACTCTTCTTTGGATGGTATGTGACTGAATCAAATATAAATTGAAATTTCCTTTTTACGTCCCGTAAGCCAAACGGAAAGTTGGGTGAATTATGAGCGTTATAGATAGGAATGCCGGAAGAAAATTCTCTTTACACTACCACTTCCTTATATCAAGAATTTTGCGAAAGAAGGCGTAAAAAGTTTCGGAAAAACTTAGACCCAACAGTCTGAAGAAGACTCAAGTATATGAGTGGCATACATTATTTTTGGAAAACTAGAAGCAATTAAAAATGAAGATTATTGATGTCATCCGAGGACCATCATAAACGAAAAGAATATTCGCATTATTCACCGTTTTCTCAAATATAACCTACGATTAACGGTTTTTAAAATTACTTCCTTTTACTTTTAGACAAAATAAAACTTGCATATCGTTAGAAAAGATGTGAATTTTCAATTTGAGGCGTCCGGTCCTATACAACTGCTTACACTTGATAAAAAATTGAAGATTTCTTTTGCACTACCTTGCAATTATTATTTGTTTAAGCCACTAAAAGAACAATTTGGAGGACACAAATTTAACGACGGTGTTGCTGCTGAAACGTTTGTGCAGGATCGGACGGTATCATATTTATTTTATGATATAGGAATCAAAAAACAGCCACGGATAAAATTAGATCTTTAACAATTGCGTGGATTTTGCGGGTTTTTTACTGCGATGCGAAATGCAGTTCCATGATGCTTCTTCATTGTTCGTTTCTAATGCAAAAGTGGTTTTCTACTTGTGGAACGAAATTATCTTTTTCTCAAATAATTACCCAACCTTGTTTTTAATATCTAAGTGTTTGTTATTTAAATGTAGAAGCAGATTTCATGCCTTTATACTTTTTTTAACAAGACTTCTCAACAAACAACGCGCTGATTTGTTTGAAATAACCGGTAAACCATATTTAAGTTAGCCATCGCTGTATTGTCCTTTTATTATTGTCATTTCCAAGCACAGATTATTTTAATAGTAAAAAATTTAGCACGTGTAACCTGAATAGTGCAAGAATTAGTCTTTTTCGGTTAAAGGTGCATTATCACAAGTTTTCGAATTTTAAAGAGTCACTATTGGTGTTTGTTTACTAGAAACTGGTCGCCATAGTAGTACTGTGGCCCAAAAACTTACGATTAAAGACCATAGCACGACTTCAGGCGCCCTAGCGCAACAATGGTGAACTATTACACTGATCGTCTACCTCCTCTGCTGGACGTCGATTACTCACAGTAGAACTAACAGCATAACTTTCTTTTTGCGACTACTACCGACTTTTCTGCGCCAGCAACGAAGGTTACAATGAGTAACGGAAAGTCGTTTGTAAATACATGAGTGGAATAGTATTTTCTGATAAATCCATATTTTGTTTAAACGATGGTCAGATATTAATACGTCGCAAACGCGGAGAAAGGATGCAAATTAGAAAGTATTAGTTATGATAGCGTCATCTCTAGTCAAAGTTAGAGGCAACGTTACCAGTCAAACATGCTCGATGCGGTCTTACCACTCGTAGTACTTCTTTTTTCAGAGAGTGACCCAAGCAATCCTTCAACAGGATAACCTTCGATCACAAGTGGACCGTACCACATTAAACTTATTTTAACAAAACAGAGTGAAAACTCGCTAATGGCCGGCCAGATCACCTAACCTTTCACTGATCGAACATGTAAGTATAGCGGTATCCACGACCTACAACGAATTTGGTTGAACTATAAAAGCGTGTCAGTAATCAATCTTTGAGTTGGTATCAGGAAGAATGGACACGGTTACAAGAGGTGGGGCCATACATTATTGAATCAATATAAAAGTTTTATAAATTCAATTATTTATTTGTTTCATAATGTGCCAAACTCCGATTTATCAGTGGACAAAACTGGTGAAATTTTGTCTGTTGATAGGTAGGAAGTTGTGTTTAGAATGCATTTTATTGTATTTTTTATTGTTTCATTGGCCATCCTGCATTTTTCTCCGGGTTCTGTCAGCATAAACCCGAAGTCTCCTAAATATGAATCCATTAAATTAAAGTTAAGTTGTATAAAAATACTTATCAGTATAATTGGGAACTTGTATCTACATGAGATAACATAAGATTAAAAAACGGTGACTTTCCTTGTATTATACAGGCACATAAAAGTCGCACCGATAATAAAATAAATCAGTTCCCTAATTTTAATATTTTCTAAATGCTTCAGACTGAGCTAATCATGAACTTCTAAAGTGAATTATGAATACGGACGCTGCGGTTGTGAAGTTCATCGAGATAACAGTCAAAACATGCACAGCTAAAAGCAACTGGGAGCGATATCGGTTTTAAAGTGCTAAGCGACAAGAATTTATAACACGAAAATAAACAGCCTTGGCAATGTAAACACAAGTTAGATCAACTCGTTTACGTGTCAAAAGAAGAATCGGTAAGCTTTTGACAAATAAGCATCTACCGGACACAAAACTTGTCGAATTGCACTATGCAAATCTGCCGAAAAATGAAATAAAAAATTTTCAAAAGAAATTGTGTCTATTGAAAATAAAACGAATATAAGTATAGAGAATGTACAGATGCTAAAAAAAGAAAAACTAGCAATTAAAACAAAACGTTATGAAGCAGGAAGAAAGACTTGAAATAACACAATTCGAAACGAAAAGAAACAACTTAATCCTTTACAGTATTAAAGATACGAAGGGAAAACAATTAGATGAAGTGAAATGAAAGATCTAATAAAAACAAAATAAAAAAGCGAGCAAAATAAAGGAAATAAGAGTGTTTAAAGCGAAAGAAAATAAACCAGTGCTCATCAAACTGCTGAATTGTGATAAAGCATAAAAATATTAAAATAGAAAACAATTTGAAAGGCACAAATGTATGGGCAAATAAACACTTCACAAAAGGAATCCAAGAGAACAGGACAACGCTTATAACACATATAAAAAGCACAAGGCAATATTGAAAAAATCATTTATTCGATGTTATAGAAGGTGGGAATGTTTATAACAGGGATGCTATCGAACTGGAGCAAATTCAGCAATTTACTAAAGATGAAGGGCATAAAAAAGACGCTACAATCATTTACTCAGAAAATAAGAAACAGGAGCATTAAAAAATTTGATAAACAAAAGAAAGAACAATATATATAAGACTAGAACGTAAACTGTACAATTTTTCCTGCTAAATATCTACGCAAGCATCAGAAGAAAAAGAATAGGGCAGTTTCTAGGAGATACGTAAAGGAGAAATTATCCAAAAAATAGAGAATAAAAATAGAACATTATTACTTAGTGTCTTTAACACTCAAATATTGGAAAAAATACAATAAACATAATAAGTAAACTATAATAATTAATACACTAATACTAAGTATAAACATCCCATGAGACACAAAGTAGCTTGAACATGACTAGCAGGCACAAACACAAATAGATCACGTGTATATCACGGCGCGAGTGTAGACTGGCCACTATCTGATTTGAGACAGAAACATATAAGGTACCCAATTAAATGGAAAATTGATGGAGTAGGTGATCAAAAAATAAGGAAGTAATATGTCGCAAGAATAGAAAATCAAGTGGAAGAATATAGTAAAATAGAAAATAGTGCGATAACATCAAAAATACAATCATCCTGGCAACGAAAAAAGTAAGTGGAAAGGGTGTAAATAGCAAAGCAAAAAAATGGGTTGATGTAGCATATAGAGAAGCTAATGAAAAAATAGAATATAAAGAATGTAAGAAATAGGAAGAAAGGAAAAAAATAATAGGTAAAAGGCGAATTAAAAAAATTGAAAATAATATTTATTTTATTAGAAAATAAATGAGTAAAACTACGAATACAAAACTAAAACAAGCGGCATTAAAAATAAATATGGCAAAATAATAGAAGAGGAAGGAGAGTATAATATGATATGGGAGGAATACTTCTAGAGAATAGGAATTGATGATCCTACACTTAAAGAAATAAAAGAAATCATCAACAGTAGACGTAAATGCAAGACATCGAAGAAAGACAGAATAGCATAAAACTAATAAACTATGATTGGGAAAAATTAAAAAAACAAATATGTGCATTGATAAAAAAGATCTGAAAAGAAGAAAAAATGCTCAAAGAATGGTAAGTAGGCCAGAGAACTATTCATAAAAAAGAAAATCAGAAGATGTGTAAAAATTACAGAGAAAGAACTTTATCGAGTACAACTTTTGTTAATAATCCAAAAAAATTAAGAAAAAATACGGACGCTGTGACAGGAAAGTAGCAGTTTGGGTTTACAAAATGCAAATCTGCAATAGATGTAATTTACATAATGAACCAAATAATAGAGAAGACCTATAATCATAAGATAAATGTAGAATTATTATTTATAGATTTCGAGCAAGCCTTCGATTCGGTTAATAGGGTAAAACTTCAGTATATCTTAAAGGTATTTGGAGTAGCAGAAAAATTAAGAAAAATGATAAGGATAAAAAAGAAAATAAGAAACAGAACGGAAAGTCGGAAGTACGGAACTTGCGGATCTTAGCAACTTCAAACATCTAGAAGTTACAGTATCCAACAAATGAGCGAGAATAGATGAGATTAACAAGAAAATAATTGCGGCGAATAAGACCTACCATGCCAATAAAACAATTTTTAAAAATAAAGTCTTGGTAACACATACTAGATTAAATATACATATAACATTAATAAATCCGATAATAATGTACGCATCGGAGGCCATGAGAATCACAAAGAAAGTTAATAAGGAAAATACTCAGTTAAAATAGGTGAAACAGCCACAAAATATTACAAAAGTTGAAAGGGAAGGACATAAGAAAAATAGAGCAGCAAAAGACGAAATAGTAAAAAAAGAAGAGTAGCTCGATATTGAAATGGTTGCAAGAGGTAAAAAATGATCTAAACAAGGCAGGGGTAGTTAGAGCAGAAGGAGCCGCAATTAATAGGAAAAAATTGAAGGAAATATGTAAAAAAGTAGAATGGGGATTGATCCGCCCCGAAAAAATTGATCCAGAAAGAGTAAAGGCCCTGCTACCGCACAAGGAGTGTCAAATTTTAATTACTAATTTATATTCTTCTTGGTGCTCCATTTTTAATAAATACTAATATAATTATATCGCCGATAGGTTTTGTTGTACTTTGGTTGTCCGAAGTTGCCTTCACTTACAGTTACTTCAAAAGAAAGCTTTATATTTAATCGGATTTTACAGTTCCAAATACAGTTAAACCAACAGCGATCAAAATTCATCTGGAAAAACAAACGCTTTATTGAGCAAACTTTTTTTGTCGCATAAGCTCTCTGGGCGCTTATTAAAAGTGGCGCGTCCAAGGCAATCCTTCATAAAATCAATAAAAACTGGCGCACCAGAGATACGCTGTTGGCATTGAATTATTACATATTTATTGGAAAATTGCTATTTCCCCCGCACACAAAGTTGACGCCGCATTACTTATTATTGGCTGGCCCTTGCTATTTATTTTTCGGAGAAAGGTTAACGGCGGCCATGTTTAGTTTGGGCCGAAATGTCTATGTACGGCTCAGCACAAGCGCCGTATGCGGTCGCAGTGGATGAAGTATTCCGGAAAGCAGTGGGACTGAAATGCGGCTGTACAATCTGAACAAAGCCGCACAGAGACGGATTTTTATATTACGTCTTTTACGACTTCTTAATCAAGGAAGTGATTTCCTTCGCTGCATTGCAGGTGCCCGGCCAACCTACGCCATCGTTTTATTACGTGAGCTATGAACTATACTTGGAAAGTTATCTTTTTCAAAGTTCAGCCTACAAAGTAAAACTAAATCTAAAAACATTTTATACACATTAAATACAAGAATAATATCAAACTTGAGTTCAAATTAATAAACAAAAACATTTAGTAGTTTTATAAAATTAATTTGTATGAAATAACTACGTTGTATTTAAATACGAAAATGACTAGTAAAAATGTGGTTCTAACAATTTAAACGTGGTAACTACAACCTCCAAACTCAAACTATTCAAACCATGTAAATTATCAGGTGAAGTCGGTGCTTAAAATTCATCTGTGCGTCCCCAATTCATTACTCGTCGAATGGTGAAGAGTTATAGAGTTGTAACACATGATTTTACTCAAGAAAAAAAAAACACATCGTGGTTTCCTCAACTTAAGCAATGATATAATCTAAACCAAACACCAAAACCAGTTTCCAAATGCCTCGGTCTTAAACACAAATTGATGTTATGCATTTGGTCAAACTTGGAAGATTCCATATATTTAACATGTAGGCATGTCTTCAGAGCTTTAGCTATCCTGTAGTTGAAAACCGAAAGAGGGTATTACTACAACAGGACAACCCTCCTCCCATTTAACCCAAAGAACAAAGGGCAAAATCTAAAAACTTAATGAAATTAAAATCTTCCACCATCAGATTATTACTTTTGACATGAAAAAAATATTGAAGATGTTGAAGATGAAAGGCAAATACTTCTTGCTTCTAATAACAAAAAAAAGGATATAAAAACCACCAGACCAATAAGTTATATTTTGAAAATGGTTATTATTACTTTTGTTCCTTCTTGATTAAGAAAGTTTTAAATTGTATGGAGGAAATTTGTGGAACGGCCGCTGTAGATGAGTTTAACAAATCAACATTTTTTGTTTGAGTTTTTTAACCTCACGCTTAGGGGTACATCGATCGCATTCACACATCAAGTAATACAAGTTTTTACTAAACTTTCACAAAGCTACCCAGAATACTAGAAAAGTTTTGTACAAAGTCTGGTTTTATTTTTATGAGATACCCACTAAAGCCCAAAATAAAACTTTCCAAAGAGGGGCGCATTGTAACAGCATAGAATGACGAGTGCGCTGAAATGCCTAAGGAAACGTGAAAAAGTTGGTTTAAGGACTGGCTTCCAAAGATGCAGAAGTGTGGTGAAAAGTACTTTAAAAGATCAAAAGTTTATTGCAAAACTTTTTTAATATCCTATTCTTATATAGTATAGTTGAAATACAATGCACATGCTGCTTTGAACTCAGTTATCTGGATGTCGTATTCGTTTTTCGATTTTATAACAACTGGAACTCATCGTGCATAACATGCTTTAGTGATCCCATTTACATTTCAAACGTAACACCAAGCAGGGCCACTGACAGATACTTTAAATATCTACACATACAATTTTTGATCAAATAAAGTAATTTATTTAAAACTTTTCTAAAAAAAACACGAATTCAGTAAGTTTTCCAAGTTCCGTTCTTACTTTCAACTGAAGAATGACAAGATATACTTTTACCTGATGTACATCAAAAATCAATTGGAATGGCCACTTTTATTTCTAAAGTGGTCTGGAGCTTTCTTGCTAAATTTAATTTGGAAAACCACACAAGAAAAAATACAAAAAATTGAAGTCTGATGATTAAAGTGGTTGACTTAAACTCTCTAGAACATGGTTTTGGTGACAGGAACTGATGGCAACTGTGCCAAACTTTCTGTTTCAAACACAGTGTTGGTTCGATGAAAAGATGCTATGTAAGCTTTCCTTTATTTTTAGATTATGTTGAACATAATGTTGAGGTGAAATTGTCGAGATCATCGAGAAGTCTGACAAATCTTGGCGGTAACCGAGACATCAATTAAAAAAATGTTTTGTTTCTTTCAATTATTTATTATTAATAAACCAATCAATTATATACTTTATTTTATTGTTTATGACTTTTTGTCAAAGAAGAATTCGTTGAGCTTCACATCGTCGGTGAATGACTCCTTCAAGCAGCACTTCTAACAAATAGCATATCTAGAAAGCCAAAAATACGTTGTTAAACCAAGTAAAATTGTAATCAACGTCCCACTGTCGTAGCAATCAAAAATTTCATTGTTCATTGAAATTATATATCTTTTGGATCTTTTGGGAAAAGATCCGGATCTTCCTTTGATTTTTCTTATAAGCGGTATTATCAGTGATACTCAATTGACCAACCGTTTTGTCGTTGAAGGTATTTGTTCATAATTTATTGAACCGGATCGGCTTTTTCAAAAATTTTAATCAAACTACAACAAAGTTTTAAAAAAAACCAAAGAAACAAAAAAATAAACTTGAAATTGTTTGGGAGAATGTTGAGACATATTTGAGGTTCTTAAAGTACTAGTCGAATTTATTTATATGGATAGAGGAATGTTATTTAGCTAAAATCTGCAGAAGTGTTGCTTTTGATGTCCAAATATTGGTATTATTAGACTTTTTGTTGTCACGGTGATTAAAGCTAATTGTCAGTTAATTAAAGGTCACCCTATAATCTAAACATAGCAAATCTAGCTTTTGACATGTTCCTTCAATGTTTCTAAACGAAAATCTTTAAAACTTTATTTATAATTGGTAAAGTCATAAGAAAGATTTTTTTAGTACGAAGCTTTATTTGCTCAAATCACTCTAGTGGTTGATATGTTGTACAGTTTGAATAAATATTAGCTCCAGATGTTAATCTAGTATATTATGAATTTTTAAGAGTCAACTCAAAATTCGATGCTCGGCCAAATTGACTTTTGAGAATCTTTCCCAACCATAACATTCTAGTACATTTACTATAAAAAAAGTCTTCTGATACAAATTAACCTAATGGTACCTAATTGGCCTACAGGTATGTATCAATATCTTAAAAAATGTTTGTCTATTCTTTCTAAAATTTTACCATTTTGCTTTTTGGGGCAAAAATGCTTTTTATATCGTTTATAAGGTTATAATTGATTTCAGGAAGTATACAATTTATTAAGAGTAAATTTTGGGCTAATCAGACTATTTTTCAAATTCCGAAAAGCTACCATAATTTTCCCAAAAATACCAAAACCGCCATTTTTGTAAAAGCTTGAAACTACTCAAACAAAATGTACGAAGAATGTTATTTGCAACAACATAAAAGTAATACTCTTAGTAGGTTTTGATGTTTTATGTTACAGAGTTAAGTTTAGTAATTTCATAAGGAGCGGAAGGCTACGGCAAGGTTTTACGGTCGAGTTGCACTTCGCGCAGGAAATTGAAAGCGCCAACTATGTTGCTTAGTAACTGTTAGAAGACTTATTTAGAGCAATAAGAAGCAATAAACTGGTGCCTTAAATTTTACTCTACATCATTATTAAACTTTCCAGTAAGTGTAATACAAAACTCGGGAGTCCTTAAAAAGAAATAAAAATCAGAAAAATATTTTATTTGTCAAAGTCGAAATTAATTTTTTCCTTTTTCAAAGAAGGCTTGGTTCATGGATGATACCAAGTTTGTAAAGGTTCTTTTAGCCTTATTTGCACGATTCGTATAATAATAATGAAACCTACAGTAAAGCTTGCTAATCGCAATTCGGGCAAAGTCACCTAAACGATATGCGGTTTTGCATTATCGCATGAGAGAATAGATTATTGTCTGTTGACTAATGCAACATTCATGATTACGGTTTGTCGGTGCATTTATCTAATCTTATGACAACATTTTTTTGTTTAACTTTCTAAATTAGTTCACAATCTCAAATGACACATTTTGAATTTTTAAAACCTACTTAATAGGCCATAGAAAAAATATTTCTTGAGTTTTCATTAATTCGATTAGCTTATCAGGTCCTTCACCAGACTTTTGGAATGGTTACTTAATGTGCTTTTGTATTTTTAAGCATATGATACGATTTAACATATACCGAGGAGTATCAGCTATTGCTCCGAGTATCTTTGACTGGAACCTTTTCCAAAAGTCTTGTTGCAGATCCACATAGTTGAATTTTGTAACACCAAGTAGATTTTTATTTAAGGAGAGAGATGGACACTTATCTCTATAATTTTTAAATGTAATTTGCGCGCTTTTCTATTTACCCCCCCCCCCCCCCCCCGTCTCTCTCGCCTATTCTCTTTATCATATGTTACTCTAATAACATCTTGTGAAATCCGTTATAGATATAAGATAAAGAACTAGTCCAAGCACGCTACCCTGAGAGACGCCAGAATTAATTGTAAAAGAAGAAGTTGTTTCGTCTTAATATTAAACAAGGTAAAATAATTATGTGAAAGAATTTTTCTAATTTTGTGAAGGAAGCCACTGTGCCAGACCTTATCAAATATCTGACTCCAGAACCGGATTTCTTATCTTCTAGAGAGTAGTCTAATAGGTCTATAAGAAATTATTTTATGTGGAAATTTGCCAGGTTTTTATATTAAGATTTAGTTTCTACAAAAAAGTAAAATAATCTATTAATAAGACCTTATTGTGTATCTGAGTAATATATTGTAAGTCTACTTTTGGAAGTTTCTTGAGAACTTTTACAGTAATAAAGTCATACCCAGAAGATTTTCTAGAATTTAGTTTGGTTTCAATTCTTTTTTTTAGGTTACAGCAGATTATGGAAAGGTAGTTTGAGTTAATAATGAGATACTCAATATTTCTGTGTTTCTTTTTTCATGCCACAATTATATACTACAGGATTAGGTTAAAAGAGAAAGATGGTTAGCAAAGGCACTAGTTGGCCTTATTGATTTTAGGTTATTCTTCATTATTTATGTGAGTGGAAGGGTTGGAATATTGCTTCTATGACAAAGAGGTTTTTAAGATGACTTTGAACGGCATTATTTTTGTGTTTAGTGGGATTTTTAAATGCTTTGCAGCTTGGTTGAACCTTGTTTTATCTTTTGGTCCTTTCTGTTTTTTGTGTTATTTTGTTTTTGACTGTTTAGGCAATTCTTGGATTTTATATTTTGTTTTCTAGACAAACCGCTGCTTAAATAAATTGGTTAAGGTGATGATACTGCATTGTCTATGTTCATATTTGGTTTCAAAAAAAAATTTTACGTTTAATTTGCTTTAAATATATTCCAGTCCGTATATTTGTTGCCTATTCTTAGAGATTGTTTATCTAAAACTATGGTACTTATTTTTAAAAATAATAAGTCTAAGAACCAAACCATGAGTAACATCTTTTGCTATTCACCGTATCGTCACTATAACTTTCTAATTAAGCAATATTAGTTTTGATCTATATTTTGAACATTCATAGAGGTTACTTTACTGTCTCATCTCTGCCTATTGCCATACATAATTCACTTAAAAAGCAGAAAAAATCTCTGCTGCTTTTGAGTTTCGTTAAATTTATGAAAACCCACCTATCGAGGTTTTTAATTTTACCAATTCTTTTGAGAAGGTTAGCAAAGGTTATGTGTCATACTCCAAATTATTTTGTAATCACCAAAAAACTTTTGGGGATGTTCTCCACTACTACTGAAATTTTTCAATCTCTATATGCAAGGGTTATGTCAAAAGTACGTTTTCCACTTGTTAGCTACATTCAAAGAAACGAGCTAACCTATTACACTACGATCAAATTTAAACATGTACAAAAATTGTCAATACCAAAATTTGATGAATTGCAAATAAGTATGTAAAGAAAAAAGTTACACAGCTGCTTAATATATACTCGGCCTCAAGAGCTTATTGTGCCTGTTAAAATGAAATAATAATGTGACGTCATACACCCATGAATGTCCAGGGAGACTCGCCCGCGCGCTGGGTTCCCGGCAGTGTTCCGATACGGTGCAGGGAACTGACGCATGCGCAGTGGCGGGGAGCAGCGTCTAAGCGCTCATTGGCGCAACAATGTGCGCGCCATTTAAACGTTATTTGAATTTCGGGCACATTGCTGCGCCAATGAGCGCTTAGACACCGCCCCCGTTACTGCGCATGTGTCAGTTTTCTGCACCGTATCGAAATACTGGTTCCCGGACAGCGGAGCATTCGCTCTTGACCAGTCTGCCACAGCGGCAGCCCAGATACTCTCTTAGTATAATCAAGTTGTAACTTTTTATATTAGACACAACTTTAGTAAATAGAAGATTAAAATTTTTAATTAAACTATATAAAGTCAGCTACATAATACTTTGCAGGATAAAAAAAAATTGTATTAAAAATGTATTAAGATACTAAAAAATAAACTTATAGGAGACAAAGGTCGATAATAACTATCTAGATCAAAGTTCAATCGCGATAGAGTAAATGTTTGTAATAAATGCTGTGGATTCGATTACTGGAAAATCAGCGTTACGAATTATTCAAAATATTTTTATTTAAAGTTGCTACCTTTGCGAACAATATTAGTAAACAAGTGAATATTGATTGGGAAGCCTATCAAGATCTGAAGCATTCGAGAAACTTCAATAACTACAATTTTTCATTTGCTGTGTACTCGACGTCGAAACCTTACACTTTAGTACGTAAGTCATCTCTTGAAAATGGAACGAAAAGTATTTTAGCGATTGTTAAGTATGTTGTGCATTTTTCAAGAAAAAGTTCAGATACAGAGCTTTTAGCAACACTTTTCCTAAAAATTTAATCTCGAAACATGATAACATAAATACTGATTATTTTTATCAATAACTCGATAACGTATTGACAGTAACAGAATTGCTCTCTAGAAAGCCGCCTGGCTTGAAATACTCCATTTACACAGCTTATTCAACGGGAAGTGTTATACTCCATTCATAGTGAGAAATTTAAAAAAATTATAAATATCTGAACAACGTTGATTTAAGAATGGACGGATCTTTCTCGCCTCCAGGTGTGGCTCCACCGCCTATGTACCCGCCAGCATCTACATTTGATCCACCAATAGGTGACAATTTAACAAAAATAATTTTTTTGTGTTAAGTTCCATTTATAGGGGCACCACCATCTCATCCGCCCATGCAAAAGGACCCACCGTTTGCCAATTTTGATCCTCCGGTAGCTAGCCAACTTCCATTGGTATATGGGCCCACTTCCGAGGCCGTGATATGCCCCTCGTGCCGCAGCGCCATAACGACCAATGTTCAACATGAGGCCAGTTGTACGACACACCGTAACGCCATTCTTCTGTGTCTTATAGGGTAAGTCCCACGGCGAATTCATTTTTATTTCCACTTCCTGCAGCGCCAAATTTCAGTTGCTGCTGTATTCCTTACCTAATGGATTCTTGCAAAAGTGCCAACCACTACTGCTCCAATTGTGGTGCTCTCTTGGGTTCTTACAATTAAGCCATTCTGTTCTTGCTTATAAATTTAATCGCTGTATTTTTACAAAAAAAAAATAATATTTAGATATACCACGTTTGTTAAGAAAGTTATTGTAAAATACATTGTACAACACATACATTTTTTATTTAATATTATTTAATCCAATCCCTTCTTTGTTGTCTATAAAACTACTGTGCGTATACCCCAAAAATTAGTCGACTACAGGTGAGAAAAAAAGTTTTCAAACGGTAGAATTATCGCTAACTAATATAAATATACTAATACATTTACACAACCTACTTTCACGAATTTTTTATCTTCCATTAAATAAAGGATGCAAACTTTACCTTACTGACTAATGTAACAATGCGTCACTACGACAATTATAACTCTGACGTTACAAAAATTGTTTTAGATTACAAATATTAGTGACTCAAACGCAGATAAGATTGCAGGTTTATTGAAGTAGCATTAATTTTTATTGTTCTATCTCGTTTTAACTAAAATTCTATTAAATACATTAACGTTAATCGATTTATACTCTGTATACGAGGTGGTTCCGAAAATATCTGGCCGATATTATTATAATAAAATATATTATATAGGTGAATATTTCCAGATCAGGTCACCTGTGTACAATTTTTTCTATCGTATAGTATAAGCAATATTTTTTTATTTTTTAAAGTATGAATTTTTAGAAAAAAATAACTGAATGATATATAACAATTAAAATAACTGCTTGTCACGTCACGAATAACAACACTATTAATGATAAACATCTATTTCAAAAAATAATACATTGTTACATACGACATTTAATTAAAAAAACAATAATAAGTAGTAAATGTATTTTTATTTATTAAATATCTATTTGCAACTTGTAATTAATAAAAACTCTCACTGTGTTCACTTTTATGTTATTCTAGAGGTCCTCGTTTTTTACCGGGTACATGATATTACATATAATGCGAAGCACTTTGTTTACTTGAATGATTGAGTCTGCTGCTGTTTCCCATAGTTGAGGACCATATCTCCATATTGTTGTAAAAGCAATTTTATATATTAATAACTTATTAGAAAGTGATAACAAGTAGCCTGTAATGTTTGCTGAATTTGACGGCTAGCTGTTTACGTTTCCAGTCAGACTCTTATCTAGGTGGATTCCTAGGTATTTTACTTCCTCGGCTTGAGTCAATAGCATGTTGTTTAGACAGACGTTTGGCAAACTTTGTTAATCTTAAATTAATATAGACTTAAAACTGTTGGTTCCTGGTGTCTTACTAACACAACCTTGTCATCGGTAAAGTAACAATAATAGACTGTATACTGTAAATACTAAATATAACATTAGACCCAATATGCTCCCTTGGGGGACTCCAAGTAGCCGTATGGTAGTAATGTATTGAGTTTGTATAGGAAACTCTTGTGCAATACTTTGCCGAAGGCTTGGCTGTTATTTAAAAATACTGCTAAGCATTACTGTTTATTGATGTCATTTACCAACCTGTGCACTTGTTCGATTGTGAAATGATTTTTTCTGACCCCGAATTGGTGATCTGATATTAGATTCTGGTTTTCTACCCGGTGTCCCACAGGTTCAAAACTTGATGTATAGCTTCTCTGAAACATTTTAAACAAAACGTTTTAATGGATATGGGTCAAATTCTCAATCGTTTTTGAGATCTCGATGAATCAAGTTAGGGGTCGTTGGGGGTGCTTTTTTTAACATTTTATTCTTCCCCCTAAGTACTATCACCGTAACTTTCGTTGTTAAGAAAACTTGATGTAGACAAGGATGATATGCACTGAACAGATTAGTTGCAGGTCTAAAATAATAAATTTATGACAAAAACAAATTGGCATTTATTTAACAAACGACTAAATTATTTAAAACAACTTAAAAGTTGCAAATGAGAATAAATTAAAATTAGAATAAACTAAAGCTGTTCAAAACAGCCTCCTCCAGTTTCTGAACATAAAGCAATGCGACGTTGTAGATCCACTCGCCAGTTGATGTTTTCCATCAATTCACGAATCGTATCGAAAGCTTCCCGAATTCTTGCAATAAGCGTTTCCCTTAAATCGGGCTTTCTTCTATTATACATAAGTGACTGTACATGACCTCAAAAAAAAATCCAAAAGATTGAGATTAGGGGGCATTGAGAGTCATTTTACTTCCAATTCATTGTCGAGAAAACTTATTGTTTCAACAATTCGGGCGTAATGTGCAGGGGCTTTTCTTGGCAATACTACGTCCTACTTCTAATTCCTACAAAAACTTCCTCCAATAAGTTTGACAAGACTTTTTCTAAAAATTGAAGACACTTAACTATTTAGATTTTCCTCAAAGATGTGTCGTCCAACTAACCCACCCTAGACATTAATCGTACATTGATGGTAAAAGTGATTTTCCGTAGTTTTATGTGAATTTTGAAGTGATCATACATGTTCGTTGTAAATCACACAAGCACTGTTGTGGAGCAAGATCAGTTGAAAATAAATTTTGAATCGGTTGGATATGGTATGGATAGAGTTTATTTTCAAGTAGAGTCCTTGAAATTGAACTTTTACTTTGGTCTGTAGCTGCTAAAATTTGTCTTACACTGGTTTGAGATACCTCCTGAATTTCTCTCAGTACTCCTTCTACCAACTCCCTTCTACGAATATCATTTTTTCTGCTTACAAACGTTTCATTTTCCTGGAGAGAAAGAAAAAGGCGTAAAATTGTTTTGTGGCACGGATAGCGACGATTTGGGTATCTGATCCTGTACTCTGCTGCTGCTCCAGATTATATTAACCGTACAAAAAAAACAGGCTGGCGTATTTGCTGTTTTGAAAACTGATACGGCATTTTTGAAATTAATTTCAAACCAAATTAATTCGAAACAACCTAAATTAAATTGTCCCTTTCTATCACATTTGTCATTTTTAATAGTGGCAAACAATGTTTTGACTATAAAAAACAAACTAAATATCCTTGGTGACCATAGTATCAGAAGAAGAACGAAATAGAACGACCAAGCACCTCCAAAGACCCCTATCTTGCTTCATCGATAAAATTCGACCCATGTTTATTGTAAAAATTTTGCTTAAAATATTCCAAAGCACCTATAGACGGGGTCTTGGAACATCCTTGCAGAACACCCTCTATAATATGATCTAATCTTTTTGCAAGTAGTTTCTTCAATAGTTTGCTGATGATAGGTAACAGATTGATGGGTTTTTAAAGGGATACTCCGTTTTGAGATTTTCCAGGTTTTGGAATAAGGATCATCTGTTCGACTTTCTACTGAGCCGGAAAGTACCCTCGTCTCAGTTATTGCATTATATATAATTGTTAACATGGCTATACCTTGACATGGGAGTTTCTGAGGAGTTTACCCATGATGAAATGGTATCTACGGAATTTTTTTAGATTTAAGTTATTTCTGATTGTAACCTTGTATTCACTAGGCGCTAGGCGACATTTGGTAGGGTATTTTTAGTGCTTTTATTATGTATCATTCCTCGTCTGGGGTGACTGTTGATGGAAGGAGTTAAAAATACCAAATAGTTTGCCCTTTTCTTTATATAAATGTGCCCATGGTCTGCCTAATTTTTATATTGGAGGAACAGGCTGTTATTTTTGTATTTGTAGTGGCTTTCAAGAGAGAATAGTCAAAATCGGTTGTACCACTCATGTTTTCTAGATACTCACGGAGAAAGTCATTCTTTAGTTTTTATTATTTTTTTAAATCTAAAGCGGTTTGGTTATACCGTTTTTTATCTGCGAGATAATGTGTGGAGTGCCCAATTTTTCTTAATATTCTTGTTTCAGCGACTTTTTGTTTTGTCAACACAACATACTTCTCTTCTTCTTTTAGATAGAATTACAGAGGCAGCTTTCCAGAGGAGTCTTGGATCAGTGTAGTAAATTTGTAGGCTGCAGATTTTCGGTTCTGTGTTTTAGCAGAATGCGTAAATACCGTTGGTTATCCTGTAGTAGTCCCAGGCGGTTCTATTGTTAATTTTTTTTTAATTGAGGCGCTTATTGCAACTATGACAAGTTATCGATAGGTAACCAAGTGAAACTGCTTTTGTTAGGAAAAAATCGGGCAAGGTCAGTTTTTCCCCAGGTCAATGAGCCAATAGGTGGGTTCGCATGTAGATAGGCGTCCGAGTTGTAGTTCTTGTACAACTTTATAAATAGTTCTTTCTCTACCGGGTGGCGAAAGTCTGGAGCCCTACAGGCTGTTATACTCTCTTCTGGTCGAAAATCTGTTACTTAGAGAGCTGAAAAGATCATTAATCCCTCTTTGTTAGCGGGGTAGTTCGGTAGACAGTAGAATTCTGTAATTGTTAGAAATATTTTATATTGACAGTCGTGGCTTTTTTTTATTGCTGATTATATTGGAATTCTTTGCAGTTGATGAGAGTTAGAATCTGTTTGGGTCCTTTCCGTAACAGGTGTATTTTAGGGGTTGCTAGTTTCTTTTCTTGGTCTTACTTCTTGCAAGTCATTTAATACAATCGTTTATGTGTGATCCCTAGTAATTGACATGTTACCTATTTTAGTGGTGGTTGGGACAGTGTGGCAATGGATAGAGTAAAATATATTATGTGACCACTACATGGGTAGTTAACTCGGGATTGTTGACTGAAAGACTTTGTTGATAAAAAGAGTTATGCAGAGATGCTATCTACACCTCAGGCTACTGTTGATAGCCTTGTGGCGGCCATTGTTGCATTTGGCGAAGTGTATGATTTTGAGAGTGGTGGCAGGTGGTTTAGTTTTGTGTCTTAAATTTAAGATTTTAAAAAGCTCCTAAAAATTCCGGATACTCCAAGCAAAAGCGTTTAAAACTTTGAAATTGGATGTTCTTCCAAAGGAAAGAAGAAAAACGTTTGTTTACGTCCTATAGTTAGTGCATTCGGTTCGCTCACCCACAACCTAGCTAAACATCTTGCCAAAATTCTTCAACATCTTACACAACAAATCTCATCTTAAGATCAAAACTACTATTTTCTAAAAATACTCAAAAATGATATCAATGACAGCTTTGATGTCTTCTTCTATACGATTCCAACTCCTAACATTAAAATCAATTTGCAATATAAAACACGATACTCCTTAAACATTGCTTATCCTACACTTTACCCAAATTCACCTCTTATAGCAAACATTTTTATAGCCGATTTCAAAACCAAGGCCCTCGCCTTCTTTCACCTTAAACCCATCTGTTGGATATGATATCTCTATGATACATTTGTTATCTAGCCTCATAGACAAAATACTAACGATCTAAGCTGTATCCATAACAATTAGAAATTGAACAAAACAATTAACTTTTCTTCCTAGAGAACACCATAGCAATAAAAAAAGTTTAAACGGCAACTTTTATTACACTCTATAGAAAACTATACCAACCACTAACTAAATACCATCATCACCCTACTTAAATCCATTAGGTTTTTCCGACAAATAGAACTTAAAACTCTACTAAAAACGGATATTCCAACAAATAGTGCAAGGAGCGAACTAGAAGGTTCCCATATATTTTCGCCATATCTGATACGGTGCACCGTACCTTATTGCAAACCCCTAAATGCCCTATTTGTTCTAAAATATATTATTATTAAATAAAGCCCAAACAGTTCATATTTGATCTCATATTATAAAGTACTATAAAATTAAAATTCTAATAATACACATTTATTATTTAAAATGAGCAACTTACAATTTACTTAAACAATATAGTAATAACCGAATGATATATCATAGCTCCTATGTGACATGCATTAGGCACTGTCTACTTATGGGTCTCTAAAATTTACTTGATGAAGTTTTCCGGCAATGGTCGGTATAATTTTAGAATACTCTTTTTGCTTTTGACAGCACAACTCTTGATGACTTCAGCGATAAAGAAAATTTTAAGGTCATAATGGAAGTTTTGGCAGTTGACGAACTAAACGCAGTGGCTTTGA
Organism: Sinelater perroti; assembly: GCA_036346155.1. Classification (NCBI taxonomy): domain Eukaryota; kingdom Metazoa; phylum Arthropoda; class Insecta; order Coleoptera; family Elateridae; genus Sinelater; species Sinelater perroti. The sequence continues at coordinate 8,545,865 of JARFIY010000013.1, read as the reverse complement.
TTGGAATAACTACTTTGATATTTGATAATTTACTGCATTCTCACAACTCAATTTTGTAGGATCATATGGGTGTCAGAATGACAACAGATGATTTATGTCCAGTTAATCAACATATATTCTTTGTCTTTAGATTAAGTGGCTGCCTTTTGGCTTTTAAGCAAGCTTTCCAAATTAATCTTTAGTCAAGGTAGAGTCCCAAGTATTTTACCTTAGTTTTTATGATATTATTGCAGTGTCATTTGGAAAAGTACCAATTAAGGTATTGTTTGTGGTTAAAATGTCTTCAGTATAAATAAAGTATAGGAAGGGACCAAAAATATTTTCTTAAAAATCACCAAAGTTGATGGGTCGGTAGTTAATAGTGTACACTTGAATTTTACTTAGAAGGGTCTTTGGTTTAGGTAGAATTTTAAAAGAAGAAAAAACTGCAATGCCAAATCTTGTTAAATATTTGTTGGATACTTAAAAATACCAAAGCACACATTTTTTTCTCTTTGTTGATATAGTTAACCATTCCATGGAATTACTAGATGGTCCAATGTGCTTTGCGGAAACCTAACTGGAAGGGTTATTTCTTTGATTTTATACAGCAGTAAACGTTCAAATATTTTGGATTTTTCAGGTTTAGCGAATATGGCTATTAATGCAAATTCCCATTAAGTAAGGAAGAGACAAATAACAAGCAATAATTTATATACCATTGCAATGAGCACTATTGCTTTTCTAGGAAATTGTTTTAATATGCATCCCATTAACCTGTTTAAGTTTATTTTTCTGTATACTTCCGTGAGAGTAGTATTAAGAATAGAGATAATTGGCCAGACGAGTTTAAATATTCTTCTAGTTTTATGTCAAAATTAAATTTATTATATGATAATGGAGTGAAGACTTGTGCAAGGCATTTTCCTAAGATGTTTGGTCTTTCTTCATTTTTTCATTGTCTAGCTTTCTTAAGGGTGTTACTCAAGTCATAGGTCTTTTAAACTTTTTTGTCCTTCAAATAAAGTGGTCTTCTAATGATAGGTAAAAAATATAACAGCTTAATGTCCTACTTCAGTTTCTTGAATAGCATTATGTAGTCTGTAGGTTAAACTGTTTAGGTCAGTCTTTTTTAAAACGGTTCTGAACCTTAACCATTTAGTATGAGCTTTGTGATGTGTTATAGCTTTTAGGTGCATTTTTGTGATCAATCGGAGTAGGTAGCCAGGCTGCTTTTTAAATGAATTTTGTGAGGTACTAACTATTTGGTAGTTAAATTTTTTATATAATATTTTTTCCTCAAGATTATTGTTATTTGAGAGTGATCTGACTGTAGATTGGAATTGTCCCCAATTTCGTTGCATTTAATCTTTTTGTGAAATTTTGCGCATATCTATCTGTCGCATACATATAACTTTAGTTATGTTGCTCTATGGTTTGAAAAAAATTGTTTGTCTTTTGGGTGTAGTTAATCTGGAATTAGTAGTGATCTATCGCTTATCTGATTATGTTTGTTAAGGTTGCGTAAGCAGCTCCGTCTGGATGGTTTATATAGTATAAATTGTAATGTAAAATTTATATTACTGATTGGCTTTAAGATACAAGTAGTATGGTGTAATTTAAAAACAGATTACTTCATGACTATGGTTTTTCAGCCTATTTGAGTTCAATGCCACGATTCTTCTTGAATTCGCAATGATTGTGTTAATTTGTTAATGACCGTTATGAGAGTTTTTTTTAATCGCTGATTTAGCGATTAAAAAACACATTTTGAAATTCTTACTGCGATTTATGAGTAGGTCTGGAGTCCTAAAAGGTGTCATATAAGAGTTGATAATTAGTTGTAGTGTATGGCGATAGATTTGTTTTATTGAGAATTCTGATAATCGGCTGCTTCCACTTATTCCTATTTTTTAGTCCTGTAGACAGTATATACTTCATAACTGTCAAGATAGTCGCCATGCCAGGTGTGCTTAGTATTTTTACAGATATCTGATACTACTGTAGACCTTGGAGCGATTACAAGCATGATAGCGTGGACATTGTGTTATATTGTTATTGATTCCCGGTACTTCTAATTTGACTTTTCCTTTTATTTTATATAAAATCTAATTTATAGATTTCTTTATTGTTAAACTGAAACTCAATGTCCGCAAAAAACATTGGCAATGGCTCTTTACTTACTCTATGTCTGATATTAATTATGTTTCTTATAGGATGACCTAAGTTACGTAGCTCATTCATGATTTCTTGGAGCGGTGGTGAGAAATCGCGTATAACAACTTTGTAGATTATTTTCCGTTTAATTTTATAAGTGTGGTGCACTATGTTTTCTCCACGTAAATGAGACGTTAGCTTCCTACAAGCATCAATGGTTTTCGTATTTATTTTTACTATACTGCTGAATAATAATTTAGAATAAATTTTTTTCACTTTGGTGGATTTGTTTAGATTATTAGTCTTATCTCTGAAACCAGTAACGTCGTGTATGTATATTGATATATGGCTGAAGTCTGGAAAGTTAATTTCGCTTAGATTATTTTTAGCTTGAGCATTATGCTCAATTTTGGCGAGTAACTGGAATTTGTTTCTTGTGATAATCAGAGACATGTCTTCAGTTGTTTTTATTTGTAACATTATGACAACTTGTCAAAAGTGTTTGCCATCGTTAGCAACTTAACCTGTGATCATAAAGTCATCTTCATTACTTTCATTGTTGTAGCTAATTTTTAGGGATTGAAAGCTGCTATTTAAATTGTTGTGGTGCATTTGAGATAGGTGAGAATTTGGACGCTCGACTTATCTGTCACATAGTTTGGTATTGGTTGTAGTTGTCTTTGCATTGCACGCATCAGTTGGAATTATTCCAGCTGTTTGGAGAATTGTTGGATGAGCCGGGTATAATCCCGGTTGGAAACTTCGCACTAGATTAATGCATAAATAGTACAATAAAGTTAAACGAATTAGAATTTGAATTCAATCTGTGCCACACTGACCCCAGTATTAGTCACGTTCACAAGAAGTTATCACTCGATTGATCCTCGAACATAGGAGAACGGCGATCGACACGTCTTTATTCTGCGGAAGTCAACCGATAACTCCAATAGTATATGAGGTGTTCCATTTAAAAGATGATATTGATTCTCAATATAACCGGAAGTAAATAAATTGCAATAAAATGCCGTCTTCTAACTAATAATATTCTCTTGACAACTTTCAAAGATTATGGGTCTACTTACTTTTTTACTTTTTCTTTATTCAACAAGATTTTCTTGATGATTCCATAACTATTTTGATTAAAATTGAATCCTAACCATAAAAAACATTTGATCACAATGACACATATTTTTGAATCCTTAATTATAAATGTCTATATTAAAAAAAGAGCGCTACAAAGAAATGTAGGAGAGAATCTGTAAATTATTGCACTTTTCATTATAGCATGTCTGTGAAACATCAATTTTAATAAGATTATGGATATTGACAGATATGTAGAATGAAATATTTAAACAACTGAAAAATTTGTTTGGCAGTTTGAATAACTCTAACTAAGGCAGCGGTTAGACAAGATCTCTAATAGGGAGTGTCTGAAATCGTTGGGTTAGAACTTGGTGTACAGAAAATGAAGAGAGATTAGAAGAATTTCTATATGAGCTAATAAGATGGGATATTTTAGGAATTCCTGAAACTAAAAACAAAGATGAATAATGTGTTACACTAAAATCACGCTGTGGGTTATTATGGAAAAGGAACATTTAAACATCGAAGAACTAGTAACGAAATGTAACGAAAGGTAAGATACTATAAAGAGAAGTTTTGAGATGTATCACAGAAACCATAAGGCAGGCAATACGTTGGTCAGAATTTTATATAATAAAATATGTTCTATAAAAACATCAAAAAGGAACAGAACTTAAGTGAATCCCAAAAAACAAATAAAAATAAAATTGACTTATTAATTAAAAAGAAACATATTTTAAGACCTAGACATAGTAAACCAATTTGAAAGTGGTAGTGACCATAAAATTGAGAATTAAAATTATAATATATGAAAAAATAGGAAACAGTTATTTTACAAAATAAGTAAAAGTAAGAATTGCTGATTAGTTAAAAACCAAGAAAATAAATACAAAAAAATTTAAACAGAAAAAAAACTTGACCAACATCTTAGACTAAGACAATAAGCGAATATATAAAATATTTACTAGAGCACTAAATTAAGCGATAACGTAAAAAACTAATAAATTTTTAAAAAAAAGGTAACTACTAAAAAATTAAAAAAAAACAAATTTATAGAAATAAATAAATTGGAAAATGGCAAAAACGATATTTTCAAATACAAAATATTATTATTATAAAAATAGAAGACTATTTGCTTTACTTTTCTTTTAACTTTCTTGGTTATGTTATCCATCACTAAGTTGAATAGGGTTGCGTTTAACATCTCTTTGTCTTAGTTGTAAACTTCTGTGCATTACCTGTTCTCACATAGTCCGTTGTTTCGTAAAGACCATTTGTACAGTTCTGTAACTTATTATTCTCTTCTTCTTAAATTACTCCACACTACCTTCTTAGGAATGCTATCAAATACTTTTTCAAGGTTTAAGAAGGCCACAAATATCTTATTGTTAATGCACTTTTTGATAAGTTGTTTTATCACAAATATGTGGTCTTGTCTTCTCTTTCTGAACCCTCACTAGAAGTCTTTTAGTTGCGGTTATATTTTTATAGTAAAACGAATAGTAAATATTAATTTCGACTAAATTTTAAAAATAGAATTAAAAAAATAACTAATATCAAATAATAGGGTACCGAGGAAGAATAACATACTATAAAACTCCAAATGGGTCGTATCAAAATTTCTTTAGGTTGTGTAGGAGATGGTAAATAATTTGAGTTTAAAGTTGACCTTTACAAAAATCAGATATATAACTAGTTCAAATATAATCAAACACCAATTAGATTAAGTAGACAGGTTATAGAAAGGATGACTCGTGTGTTTATCTAAGTCAAACAGCCACTGTTGGAAAACAAAATTACAAAAGTAATTTATAAGTTTGATAAACTCAAATATAGATTCAACATAAGAATATCCTTAAAATTTGAGACTAAAATCTATAGCAAATATACTTCTCCCCCATTTACACGGTATTTTCTTTAGACGTTTTTGCTTTACACGGTTTTCAAAAATAAAAACTGTTAAAGTAGTCATTTTTACTGATCATATATTTCTATAATCATTTGTTTAGTAATACGGATACTGCACAGCCGCTGTAGTCTAGCGTTCACGGGCATTGCTCCTCCGCACGGGAACCCAGTGAACTTAATGAAGATGAGTCTAAACAAGTTGCATTAACAGCAAAGTTTAAAAAAAATAACATCCAAAATTGGATAATCATTTTCTACAAAAAGACTGGAATATTTAACGGGTTTTTTGATATCAGCGTCATATAATCTTCGCTTAGATTAATGTGAAGAGTTCTATAAAGATCTAAACAAAATCTAAAAGCCATTGTTAATTACGGAACATCATGTTAGATGTGAAATTGTCTCTAACTTAATCATCCAGCCAAAATTAGATCAAATACTTTCAAGTGATGAAAGTGACATCCTACCAATTAGGAAGAAAAGATTTAAAGTGATGAGAGTACTTAAACCATTAAATTTATTTTTTTATTTTATATTTCTAGTTTATAACTCCACCATTGCCTTTTCCAAGTTATGATGAGAAAGGAAAAGGAAGGGTATCAACCTCGTTAAAAGAATAGTTGATAGTACCCTATAAAAGCCCTTGCCTAGGGTCACAGGTGACCAAGGTCAACGGCTAGAGGGGCGGATGAGAATATAACTCCAACGGCTTTAGGGGCAGAAGAACCATTTCTACCATAGGGCAACAGCTATGGTAGTACTGGATGCAGGTGGAAACAAGGTTATGTTCATACAGCTACATACCAGATACCAACAGCCGTTTATGGCAGCCATTAATATGGCTGCTGTACTGCGATATGGAAAGAAAGGAAAACCACCATATTATTTTCTCAGCCGCAGCTCTTTCTGAAACAAAATTCTTTGGGGGTAAAATATCGCCACAATTGGATTTCCGGGTGGGGAATGTATTAGAAGGATTCGTATAAGAGAATTATTTTTACGAGACAGGTCAAATGCCCAATAATAATGAAAAGCAACTACTAAACGTTGCAACATGAAATGTAAGATATCTAGAAATATAAAGAAAATTAAAAAATCCAAAATTTAAAATAAAGAGATATTGATATACTCGGAATGAGCAGAATGGCAGGATGAACGTGACTCTTGAAGCGAAAAATATAGGATAATTTATTCAGGGTACTGCGATGGAATAACAGGAGTAAGAATTGTACTAGGAAAGAATTGGGGAATAAAAGAGTAAAAAGCTACTAGCTACATAGTGATAAAATAATATTAATAAGAATGCAACTGAACAATAAAAATCTAGCAATTGTATAGATATACATGCCAACATAGGGATATTCTAATAAAAAAAAATGGAAGATTCATACGAGCAAATAGAAGAAGTCTTCGAATACGCAAATAAAAGAGATAATTCAATTACACTAGGTGATTGGAATGCAGTAGTGGGAGATGAAAAAGAAAACAACGTAACTGGAAAATACGGACTTGGTACAATAAATAAAAGAGGTGAGTAAACTTTTGTATAAAAAAAAGAATTAGTCATAACAAATACATTGTTTAAACAACTATTAAGAAGTAGATACACGTGGGTTAAACCGGGAGACTCAGAAAGATACCAAATTGACTTAATTATTGTGAGGAAAACACAACAACCTCAAGTAACACAAAGTAAGACATACTCAGGAGCAGATATAAATACTTTAATCAATAGTCATTTTGGATATCCTAAGATGAAGAAAAGTATAATACAGACAAAAGACGAAAAAAATTTGAAAGAGGAAAATCAGATATCTGAACGGTGGGAAGGATATATTGAAAAATTGTATAGTGAAAAGACAAAAGGCACATATAAAATAAAAAATGTGCAAATAGAAGATGATAAGATAGGTCTAGATATAATGAGGGAGGAATTTGAAAAAGCATTAAAAAACCTTAAAAGTAGGCACAGATAGTATCCTTGCAGAATTATTCCAAGCACTTGATAACATGACCAAGCTCATTTAGTACTTGTTAATCAAAAAAATTTACAAAACTAGTGAAATGTCCATTGATTTTCAAAAAGTGTAATGGTAATGTTGCCAAAAAAGAATAAATCAAAAAATGCTAAATACTTACAAACATCATCATCCAAAAACGTATAGTAACTAAAATTGATTCATATCTATTGGAAGATCAATTTGGTTTCAGAAACCAAACAGGGACCATAGAAGCTATTTTATGCCTGCGAATACTAATGAAAGAAACTATAAGAAGTAATAAATAATTATATATTACTTTTGTAGATATTCAAAAAGGCTTCGACAATGTAAATTGGAAGAAATGATGAAAATACTAAAAAAATGCTAATTGACTATAAAGATAAGCATATAATCTATAATCTTTATAAAGAGCAAGAAAGAGAGATACAAATTAAAAACAGCTAAGTTTAAATAGCGAGAATAAGAAAAGGAGTAAACCAGGGATACAATTTATTACCACACCTGTTAAATATATATATATATATATATATATATATATATATATATATATATATATATATATATATATATATATATATATATATATATATATATATATATTTTTTTATGAAAAAAATAAATTTAAACAAATAACTGACTAAATTACATGTATTCTGCTTTGTTTTTCATACAAAAAGTCACTATTTTGACTTATACGGTTTTTTCAGGAACCGGTCTCTCATGTAAATCGTGGGACAAGCATACATCTTACTGGTTACCACATACTATTAATATATACTAGATAAGGACATAATTAGAAAACATCAAGTACACCAAAGATTAATAGAGCAAAACCTTATAGGGATAACATTAAGAGACTAAAGAACAATTAAATGGATAAGAGAAAAAAGCGGAAGTAGAAAATATGTGGTCAGTCTGAAAAATTTTGAGCCTAACATAGAAACAAATATTTTTTCTGTCAAATTCAATTATATTTTTTAATATAGTCTCTTTCTAAGTCGATGCACTTTTTCCAGCGTTACTCCAACCTCTTTAACCCCTCCAAATGGTGGTCGGCGTTTTACTCTGCAAAATAGACGTCCACATTTGAGATGACCTCGTTTGATAAAAATCTCTATCCTTCGAGCCAAACTTTGAGCTTGGGACACAGGAAAATGGTCGCTGTAGGCCAGAATGTGGTCAACTAATTCAAACTGCAATTCGTGAATTTTGGCGATGGCGACCGCCGAAGTGTAGCCTGTGCGTTGTCTTGATGAAAGAACACTTTCTTTCGTTCCAAATGAGGCCGTTTTTCAGTAATTACTATCTTCAACTGGTTCAATAACGATGTGTAGTACGACCCCGTTATTGGTTTTTTTTCTACCAGTCGATTAACATAATTCCCTGACTATACTCGTCATTACCTTTCCGATCGATAAAACCGCCTTCGCCTTTTTTAGAGCAGGTTAGCCCTTCGCAGTTCACTGTCTTGACTGTTTCTTTGTCTCAAGAATGTAATAGTGAACCTAAGTTTCATCGGTAGTGATCATTGGCGCAAAAAGTCCGACTCATTTTGCTGAAACCGCTTAAGCAGAGCCTTAAAAATGTTCATTCGAAGACATTTTTGGTTAAAGTTGAGCAAACGCGGAACACCAAGCTTTCTCAGGCCCAATTCTCCAATCAATATATGACAAACGCGTTATTTCGATATGCCCACAGCCTCTGCTATCTCTTTAACTTTAATTCGACGGTCGTCCAGTACCATTTGGCGAACTTTTTTTATGTTACTGATAGAGGTTGCAGTTGTTGGCCGTCCAGAACACTTATTATCCACCAAACTGGTACGACCACGTTTAAATTCAGCTGCCCATCTTTTCACGATAGCAAAAGATGGGGCTGAGTTTCCGTAAACGGCATCTAACTCGGCTTTAATTTGTGTAGACGTATTGCCTTTGAAATACAAATACTTAATTACGCCACGGTATTCGAATTTTTCAATTTTTACAAAAGCACTGACACCATCTGATACAAGCGACTGTCAAACAACAACTAAGCGTCCAAAATGGCTGAAATTTGTGCAGGTATTTTTCAAAGCATGTACGATTGTAGCAGCAGAATGGTTTTAACCAGCAGGGCCATCTTCATGTTGAGACTGAAAACTTTTTAGCCTGCGCACGTATAAAAATAGAAAAAGAATTTGTTACCTGCAATTGAATTTGATAGGACATGTTGCCAGATATAAAGAAATTAAAGACAAATCATCATGAAATGCTGACAACAGGAAGGAGCACAAGAAGACCATGATAAAACGGCATGATGATAAAAAAGCCACCCAATAGAACACGAAGAAAATAAGAGAAACTTGTATGGTTCAGATAAAAATAATTTGAAAAAGAAAAAGAAGAGATGTTTCAACAAAAAGCTCATTAAGGAAAATACAATCCCAACTGTAACTAAGTAGCAGTAATTAAGGCTAAAATCATAATTAAAATTTAAGTTTAACTTTTAGGATTGCTTTCAAGGATTAAATCCCCTTTGGAAGCCAAATGTAATTTAACCAAATTTATTATTACTGTAAATTTATTTGTTAGAATTTTAATTAGTTAAATAATGTTTTGTTCGTTTTACAAGCATAAACTTGGAGATATTAAATGATATAATTACACAAATTAAAAAGATTAAAGCCTTACTTGGGCTTTTCTGCCTCAATTCGGCAAATGCTAAAGCTGCCTCCTAGCAACGATGTGCGACCGGAGATGGAAAAAGGTATCGTATTTTTGGGGATTTGGCGAACATATTGAAAATCGGCCGCAGTATATTTGCCCTTTTGGCACGCTTACCGGTTATCATATTATTTGTTTTATACATTTGGCTTAGTCGTATTTGTTCCGTCGCCATGATGCGAAACTTTGCAAAAAGGGAGAAAATCGGCCAAGGAACCTAGGAGATTGCGTACAAAGGACGCCACAAGAGACAGTCAGTGATCTTTATCTACAGTTCAATTTGAGTACACTGCATTTAGTATGTAGTGTTAAACTAGATCTAAGAAGAAAGAAATTCCGAGCACCACAATTAGAAAAATTTCTCTGCTCGAGGAGCTGACACCCTAATATTATTAATTTGGATGATGTTTTGATGGAAGAATCGAAGTATTTCGAACGCATATGATGTGCAGTTAAATCAAAACATTTTTGCAGATTGTATTTGACCTTCAAATTCCCAGCGATAGATCTGAAAAAATATCTAGACAAAATAGATATAAACTCCGTGCTTCTAAAAAAGCACCGCGTATTGCATCGAAATTTAAATCTTCAGAACGTCCTAATTAATAAGAATGACCTAACTAAAGTAGTATTTCACATTTTATACCAGGGTAGATACAATATAAATAGAAACTTTCTTTTTCCGCGCTGTAATTTAAACGGAGAGGGACATAACTTTTGAGCGTTATAGATGGGAATTTCCTAAGGAGATTTTTCCAGTAGGGTATCTTGCACTATCGCTTCTTTAGTTACCCTTGTATGTTGAGGAATGGTTTCATATTAAGTTTTTAACAAAAAATGCTATAAGAACCACCCAGAATTTTAAGAAGGCTTAAGGTATAATTAGGGAGCAACACTTTTATGAAAGACCAGAAGCAGTTGAAAATAAGCATGTTAGCGCACTGAAGAGAACATTCGCATTGTTCGCCACCTTCTCGAGAATTGCTTCTGAATTCAAAACTCGACAAAAAATTGAGAATTCGTTCTGAATTACCCTCTCTACAGTTCGGACTTATTGCCTCACAATTATCATTTGTTTGGAGTACTAAAAGAGCACTTGGAAGACTGCTACTGTCGAAACGGTCGTAGTCTATAAGCTGATATACAACCTCCTTTATTTGACAATAACGGGATCAAAAAAACCAACTATCCATTAGGAAACATGTGTTGCTAAGTCCGGAGGTTACATAAAAAATCAAATTTATATGTATGTATTTTTATGCTTCAATAAATTTTTAAAAATCCTATTTATATTTGAATCGCACTCATATTAAAGAGTATGCCCATACATAGTAATTAAAATGACAAAATAAAGCGATTAATTGTTTTTTTTATATTTTTAGGATTTATTGAATGGTTTTTGGTAAGTATAATTACAACAGATTTATTCAAAATGGCCGCGCTTGGCCTCTACACAACTGAGTGGAAATAATTGTACTACAATTCGGTGACGTTAGATCTTATATCCAAAATATAAATTTATTTTTGATACGATGCGTTGTTCATTTTAAGATCATCTGCAGGTAACTTTTTTTAGTGTAATATAAATGTTTCGGCTAGCTAGACATAGGATAACTTAATTGTATGCACTTATCAGCATATCTTACTGCTATAAAAATCAAACAAGGAATTATTAATGAAAATAGAAACGAATATTGTAATCGTTCGTTAAACTCGCTAAAAGTTACCTTTTGTTTTAATCAGTTTAATTAAACCGACTTTTTTACAATTTATAGGGGTCATGTATCTGAAACTTCGCTTTATCAGTGAGACGAAATTCCTAGTAAAAGCGCAAACTTTGTTATAGGTCAAGTTAGAATTGTATCGGGTATTCGGACATTGACGTCTCTAGTGCAACCGTCACGTTCTGGACGGGTCGCTACAACACGTTCGGGCATCGATTCTATGAAGTTGCCTTTCAAAATTAGAACTATGTGAGTTTGCTTAATATTTTATTGCCGTGATGTACATTTTTTTTGAAATATGGAATATGGAATTACTCCAATCGTTAACGTCCCTGATACATATAACAAACAAATTTCCAACTCGCAAGTCGATTAATTGCAGTATTGAGCAGAGACTGTTGCGGCATAGCAATTAGGGCATGCCCAGCTACAATGCGGAACTGCACGAAGCCGTTTGGTTTATTGTTAAGGGGGTAAATTGGTCGGGAAGTCGAACATGTTTTAGTGCCGGCACGGTATTAAGTTTTTCGGATGTAATAATCGCGTCACCCGCAATTCGTCGTAGAAGATGTTTGTTGAACTTAACTCTTGCTTCCCTGAGAGGAGCAAATTTCCAGTTGTCTCCATCGTTTGTAAGACAACACCTTGGTGCTTTACTAAACATTGCCTTCAAAGCAGTGTCACTGTTTCTAGAAATAGTAGAAATAATCCTCTTTCAGCAAAGAATCGCGGAAACGCTATTAAAAATCGGCTGGTTGTTAGAAATGACTTATCGTAGTTATCAAACATGCAAACAGAGTGGTAAGCAAGTTAAGTTCAACAAACATTGTGAATAACGAGTTGTGAATGACACAATTCAAAAAATTTAGTGCTGGTATAAGCTGACAATTTATACTCTTAGCAATCATTCAAATCTACTTTCTCACAAACATTTTGTAATAGGCCATGCTCAAATTCTTGTTCTATTCAAAACTGCAACAACTCACGTGCTGAAAACATCAAAACCTTTAAAGACGTTAGCGATTGAAGTATTTGCATATTTCTCATCTGCGGTGGACGATGAGAGAATCAAATGATTAACCAAGATATCCAATCTTATATATAATACGGGTTCTATCCCATGGCAATAGCTTAAGACAAAGTTTATAACTATACCAAAAAAGTTGGGGGCCAAAAAATGCGAGGAATATAGAACGAGAAGCCTTATGAGCCACCTATTAAAAATATTTTTAAAAATCGTACACAACAAGAACAGACAGCGCCTACACAATTTGGATTTAGAGACGCAGTCGGAACCAGAAAAGCTTTATTCAGTATACAAGTTCTATTCCAGAGATTTGAACTGTGAGGTCTATGCCTGTTTTGTAGTCTATAGAAAAGCATTTGAAAGGGTTCAGCATCACAAATTGATAGGAATTATTAAAAACTGTGGGTATAGATGGCAAAGACCCAAGGATAATAATAAACTTATATTGGAATCAGATAGCCAGTGTAAGAGTGGAAGAAGACCAAACAGAGGCAGTTAAAATTTTGCGTGAAATAAGAGAAGGATGTGTATTGTCGCCACTAATATTCAACATTTATTCAGAACATATAATAGGTGTATAAATAAGTTCTCAGCTTTAGATTTCACAGGACGCAAATCACCGTTTACATGTAACGTATTAGTCCGCCCTCTTGCGGTTTTAAAGCAATAACATTTGGTCTTTCGAAACATCATGCGATTTGGCGTTTGATGCACATAACTTCAATAATCAGCTGTGTTCACGATGGCAATCACAAAAGAGCATATTCGATTTTCTATCCACTTCGCGTTTCATCTTAAGAAAAACGCTGCTGAAGCCACCGAAATGATTTGTGCTGCATATGGTGAGAATGGTGTAAGTCATGCAACGTGCAAAAAGTGATACCAAAGATTTCTTGGAGGAGAGTTTAGTCTTGAAGATCAACCACGCGCTGGGCGCCCTCAAACATTTGACACGGATGAGCTGCAGACGCGTTAGACTGGGAACTTCTGCCACATGCGGCGTATAGCCCAGACATGGCCCCTTCCGATTATCATTTATTCCGGTCGTTACAGCATCACTTGGCTGATACCCACTTCAAAACAAAAGAGGAAGTCCGAAAATGCATCGATAACTTTATCGTCTCGAAGCCGCTGAGCTTCTATCACCAGGGAATTCGCAAACTACCCGAAAGATGGCAAAAGGTCATCGATGTCAACGGAGGATACTTTGATACTTAAGCTTTTTTATTTGTTTTTAAATAAAATTTTAATTTTGCAGAAAAAAACTGATAATTTATTTATACACCTATTATTTAGAGAAGGTTTAAAAAATTTACAAGAAGAAATACTGGTAAGCGGACAGCGCTTAAACAACATTAGATACGCTGTTGACACAGTAATATTTACCGATAATACACAAGATCTGAAACAACTAATGAGTAGATTAACAGATAGTAGCCACCGATATGGACTGGATATCAACATCAAAAAAACTAAATATATGATCGTAAGCAAGAACAATGTTCCTACCCGACAACTAAGATTAGATAGTAAAACAATTAAAAGGGTCGACAAATTCACATCTCTGCACTATTATTAACGATCAATGGAAGTGAAATGTCGATTAGAAAAAAGCAAAAGTGTATTTATTAAAATGACGGCAGTATTTAAAAGTCGAGAATTAACCTTGAATACAAAACTCAAAATGCTGTACTGCTATGTATTTTTAGTATTATTATACGGAGCGGAAGCATCGACACTGACAGAACCAATAACAAAAAAAGTCGTAGCATTTGAGATGTGGCTTTATAGAAGGATGCTAAGGGTATCATAGACAGACCATGAAACAAACATTGACATCTTTACAAAACTGTCAAAAGAAAAGGAAATCTTAAATACAATTAAAACAAAAAAATTAGAATAACTAGGGCACAGATATAATCTTTTGCAATGCCTACTACAGGGCAAAATAAAAGAAAAGAGAAGTCCCAGAAGAATTTCATGGTTAAAAAATTTAAGAACCTGGTTGTCTATGACAACCGTTGAACCATTCAGATTAGCCAATATGATAGCCAACATCTGAAACAGATCGGTACCCGAAGAAGAAAAAATAATTTGTCTGCAAAAGAATTAATGCCTAGACGTGCGACCCGTCTAGAACCTGATAGTTGCACCAAATATGTCGACGTACCAATAGCAGATTTTTTCATCTGGTGTAATGTAGTACTACTAAATGGTCTTCCAATCAACTTGCGGACTTTATGATACAATCTCCATAACTAAATTTAAACTAGACCGTTTCGGCAGTTGGTGGTATTTATCTCTTGAAGCGTTGTGGTTACCAAAAAAAAGACATACATTAAAAGATATTCAAGCTAGTACCCACCTCATTTTTGTATATTTGTATTATCAGCAATACTTATCATTTGAAACAATTTTGGAACGCGTTCTTTTTATACATTAAGCATAATGTTAACCGGTTTACATTATTTTAAATTAAAAAATAAAGCTCTAGGAGGGAACAAACTAGGAAAACCAGTAAATAGTACATTATTTTGTTTCCCTGTTATTTAAGTATCTGCTTTTTGTCCTTTAACGACACAAAGGTAGTACTTTTTGTGTAATGTTGCGCCTTACAAAGAAACTTACGCTAAATAACGCCATAAGAATCAAACATAACATCAACATCACTTATTTCGCTTTCAAGTTATGGTAGTTATTCGCAAGTTAAATTTAAAGCTTTACATGTCTTTGTAAATAATTTACCGAATTTGGTACAAAATCGTTGCTGGTAAAAGTATATAAAAATTTTCTAAACCTTTGTATTATAAACCCTAACTAAAATATGAGACATACTTTCATTCCTTAGTAATAAAAATAGATTTTTAACAATGAAACTCATTGATCCTTATCGAAAACAGTAGGTGGTCAGTTCTTTTTATCAAATGCAGCACTACACTATTTTATTATTTATTTCAGTTGATTCCTCCGGATAGTCATAAGTTTAACCATGTTTCATATAATACAAACAATTTAGTTTGCTTATCTCTTATGCCATATTTGTGGAGATCACCTGCTTATCAACACATTTTTTCCAGTAGTACCTATTAGAACTTTACCTTTAGAAATAATCTGCGTATTCTAAGGGTTAATCTAAATTATTAATAAAATAAATGAAATTGTTCCTTTGCATATTTTCCAAAAATGCGTGTGCTCGTAGAGATCCCAACTTATTTATCATCCTATTATAGTATTTTAGTAACGTATACACATTTGTGTACATTGCCAATTCTTTTAACATTCTCTCTAGGATATTTAGGGTACTAAAAAAGCTTTACAATATAGTACAAGCGATAGTCCTACGTTGTGACAAGTTCTACAAATCTCTGGATGTTAGTTGCAAAAACAGAATATCTGACAATTTGCTCTAGAAATTTGAATCAATGTCTTTTTTAATGAGAGATAGTTGTCCTAATGATATAACCATATCCAAATGGTACTGAGAGTTTCAGCAAAGGCTGAAAGACGCTACGACGTTAAATTAGCGAAGTGTTCCTTTTTAGTACCCTATGCTTTAACGAACGAGTAAATAACACAAAATGTTAACGCTGTCAACAGTATCGTAGCAAGTGAAGAAACTTGGTTTTATTTTTATGGACTAAAAACCAAAACAAAGAATTTTTAATACACTAGAAATGACGAGTGTGTCCAGATTGCCAAGAAATCGTGGAAAAGTTAGTTCTATGACAGATTTCGAAAGACAAAAGTGCGTGGTGGGAAGTATGACACCACCATAGGTGTGTTCTTATGACTGTATTTTTAGTTTATTTGTTAAACTGGAAAAATTTGAAAGAAAAATAAACGTTTTTATTAGTTTTGTTGTTTTACTTTAGAAAAACTATTAGAAAAACATTTTTCCAACTGTACTAAGTTGTACTAAATCAATTGTTTTGTTTACAGTCCTTGATGTTTTGTCGATTTCAAAAAACACAATTATGTCTACGATATTATCATGAATTTATTCTGACTAACATATTTTGACAATTCTTGATGTTAATAGCACTTACAAGAAGTTTAAGTTCATGACTTGTATCACCCTGCATTTTTTAAATTTCTTACAATACAATGATAACTAAATTTTTCCTTGTAGCTCAAGTTATTTAAAAGTCTGTTTAGTAGTCCAAATTGTTTTATTTGTAATGGTAGTATCATACTTGGGTTTCAATTAATGCCAGCATTAACGTTTAATGGTAAGGCTTTACGCCCCGCGTGGGAGCACGGCCTGCGAACTGAGAGGTTAAGGCTCTCATACGTTCGCTCTCTCTGCCCGGTCGTCGCGCACCATCTCTGATGCGGGGCGATGTGGCAAGCACCGCGCCTAAGACGACCGCCATTATTACCCCTTATTCGAATGAACGCAGGTACTCAATTATTTTTAGTGACTGAGTAGGCCACCCGCCAGGCATCAGAGAGCACCGGGAATTGAACCCGGGTCCGTCAGCATCGCAGCCCGCCCCTCAACCACGGGACCTCGCTGGCTTCAGCATTAACGTTTAAGTAACTTAAATTAAAATAGTAATGATAAGGAGCTTTGTCGATGCAATATGCAATAATTCCAAGATATTTAAGTTATATTATCTACAATACTTGCTCAAGAATTCCCACATATTTGAATAGATTTAAATTAACGGCATAATTTATTCAAACACTCAAGTTAATTCATTGTTTTATGCTACTATAAAGTCGTCGATATATTACCTTATCTAAGTATTTTTTATAATAAAGATAAAGCCTGCGTTGGCAAAGAATGATATTTATGGTGATAGAGCGCTCTTCCTTGTGTTTTTGAAAACCCGTTCGTTTTAGCTACGATGTGGGGGAAAAAGTAAAAAAGGTAATTAATTCCACAACAATATTTAAATAAAGCGAAAAAAAGGGAACTATACATTGCAAATGCAGAAAGATAAGTCACTTAATCGCGACCGACTGATTGCCATTAATTGACCATACTAAACGCGAACGACTGCGACACATCCACCTTGAAGTTTCACACCAAGCACACAAAATCAAATAACATTAAATTTAACTCAGTAAATATCTTTACCGTCTATAAAATATACATAATAATTAATTAATTAAGTTATTAATAAATCATGAGAAAGAGTGAAACAATTAGAAAATGTAGAATAAATAGAGAGAATATACAAGAAAAAGAAAAGGGGATAAGAACGCACAGAAAAGAGCTAGAAAACTAGAATAATAAGTGAGATATCCCCTTGGACAGAAAAGATAATGAAAGAAAAAATATTTTAAAAAAATTACATCGTCAGGATTTTAGTCAAAAAAAAAAAAAGAAAATTCATAAAATAGAGAACAACATGACACATTATCTCGGGTGTCGGAAAGTGAGAACCATGTAATAAAACTAATAAAACCGAACAAATAGGCAGAGAAAACATAAACAATAAAAATAATAGGAATAAGCAAAACTAGATGGAAAAGACGCGAAAGAATAACATTAACGAACAATTACTTTAGAAGCAACACTGACGGAAAACGGGGAGCTAATACTGATTGATAGAACAATTAAACATAGTCTAATTGAATGGAAAAGAACATCGAAAAGGAGGATATTAGCAAAATTAAAAATTTTCGTGTAGTAAATATGTACAGCCTTACAAACAATAAAGATAAATATATTCAAAATGAGTTTTACAAACAGATGCACACTACCTGGGAGAAGATAAAACTTTTACTAGGAGATCTGACTGCAAAGATGGGTAATAACAATTTAGGGAATTAAGATGTCATGGGAGAACAAGGTTTAGAACTTTAGAAAGTTTTTAAACATAAAGATGTTCACAAGGCAACGGGTATACACTAGATGAGTAATATAAAAACCAAGTTGACCATATAATAATCGAATAAAAATAGAAAAATCACTACGAAATATAAAAACGATGAGAGGCACAAACATAACTTACGACCAAAAAAAAGAATAATTTAAAAAATGATAAAAACACTAAGAACACTACATTATAATCTTGATAAATTAAAAATTCAAAAAATTTCGGGAATAACTAAGAGAAAACACAAGAACAATAGACGACCTTAAATATCTGCCAGTAGAAAATCTATGGTTAGCTCACAAAAACGCAGTTCAAAATGCCGCCCAATAGATTATCGGATATAAAAGCAAAAAACATAAACAGCTACAGTAAGTAAGGAAAGACAAAAAATTACAATAAAACTAAACATGAAACATGAAAAAACCAAGGTAGAATTAAAGAAAAATATTGGTACAAAAACAAAGAAGAAAGCAAAGCTAAACAAACAAACATATACATAGAAAATTTAGTGGAAGAAGCCAAAAAAGCTGTCTACAACAAAGATATGAAAGTTCTGTACAATATAACAAAGCAAATTAATGGAAGAAAACGTAAACAACTAACAAAACTTAAAGGTAAAAATGGAGAAATATATAAGACGAACACAGAAGTAATGAAAGGATGGACGAGATATTTTACAGAGATGTACAAGCCAAAAGAAAACAGGGAAAAAGAGATTAGCAATGTTGCAACATAAACAAGGAGGGGTTTAGTAAAAATAAAATAGAACAAGCACTTAATGAAATGAAAACCGGAAAAGCACTAGCTATAGATAAAATCTCAATAGAACTGGTAAAAGTAGCAAAGAAAATGCAGTTGATATAATAAGTATTTTAATAAACAAAATGTGGCCCGATAAAAACATTCTAGACAATTTATCACAAGGAGTATTAATAAAGATGCCAAAAATAGTGATATTATCCGATGGAACATTTCAAACTCTTACCAACAGCAAGTAAAATGATGACTAGAACAATATCAAGAAGAATGAAATCGGCCTAAATACTAAACTAAGAGAGAATCAAACATGGTTCAATGGAATAAGGACAAGATCCATCAATATATTTTATCGACTTTAAAAAATCTTTTGACTCAGTCTCAAAAGAGATTATTTGTGGAAGATATTAAAGTATTATGTGCTACCTGACAAATGTATAAGAATAATTAAATTACTTTATGCTGACTTCTCTAAAACTCGAACACCAAGGAAAATTATCAAAGAAAATCAGCTTAAAGTTAGAATTCCCACAAAGTCGTATTTTATTTTTAACTTTTTTTATTATCTGGCTCATGAAAAATGCAGAAGGCAAAAAATTGTAATAAATTGGTGCATGTTCAACGAAATGAAAAACCTAGAATTTTCATCTGTTTCTTCGCACCTAATGAAAAACCAGTGAAAAAAACTTGATAAATTAAAGTTTGAAGCGGAAAAGATTGGCCTAAAACTAAAACAACAAACAAAGAAGGAACAGTCACACTCAGAGAATTTAACATACAAAAAGTCGACAAATTTTGCTACCTAGGCAGTATGGTAAACACTAGCCAAAGCACACAAAAATATATTGCCAGAAGAATAGCTTGAACACAAACATAATTTAACATGCTAAAGAAAACATGGAGTTCAAAAAACATCAGAACGACAGCTAAGCTCCATTTTTTTAATAAAAAAGCTAAAAGTATACTTTTGTATGATGCAGAGACGTAGGTTACCAATAAACAAAATAATAAAAACTCACAAACATTTGCACATAAATGTCTTAGACATATACACCACGTATTTTGGTCAGAAGGAATAACAAACCATCAGTTATGAGAAACTTCAAACGAGGAAAAGATTGAAATTACAATTAGAAAAAGAAGATGAGAATGGATAGGCCATATGAGAAAGCTTTAAACTTCAATACACAAGAAAAGCCTAAGATAAGAATACCGAGGAGACAAAAAACTTGCAGCTACAGAACTTATCATGGGGACAAACCAAATATATAGCCCAGGGCCAGAACAACTGAAGAAAACTGATACAAAAATTATCAACACTAACGGATCAAACCCACTATGCACAGCAACCCTGCCATCTACTTAATTTTTGAAATATCCTTAGAGTGTTCTTTGTTCCTCAAAAAGTTGTAGGGAAAAAATGTCTATTCGTATAAGATTCAGCTACTATAAAAGCCGAAACTAGCACATCATGGGGCACGACTAGCGTATACTGTCCAGATCCAAAAATTGGCAAAGAAAAAAAGTTATTTTAATTATATTATCCAAACGGCTTCGTCGATAAAAAAATACCCAAAATGATCATTCAATCTGAGCTGTATCTTGCACACGTAACACTGTTGCAGTAGGTACCAAAATCATTTTTGGTACTTCTTGTTTTAAAGATGAATGATAAAACACACTAAACATTCCAGGAAAAAGATACCGGAACACCAAAAGTGTTGTGGTAGCAAGATGAAGCTACTGCCTATACAACTCACTCGGTAATAAAACTATTAAGTCAAATTTAAGAAAACTTAAACTGGAAGTAGCCTTCACGCTTATTTGTTTTAACGGCTCGATACTTTCCTCTGTACTGATATATAAAAGATATGCCGTGACAACCTCAGACAACATAACAATTGAAAGCCAACATACGCAAACAAATTGAAGGAATAATCCAAGAAACACTACGACAGGCGATGAAAAACACCTTAGGAGGTCACTATAAAAGACAAAATAGTGACCATTTAAGAGACGTATATTTATAACTAATTAAAGATTATTTTTAAGTAGTGTACTTTAAAAAAATTTATTTTGAAACGTTCTAGTAACTTTTAAGCCGCCCGTGTAAATTGATCAAATCGCGATAATAAATCATACAACTGTAATTCAATTTTCAGTACAGTTCGTATTCGTAAATAAAATAGTTCCACTGAACTAATCGCCTGTCAGTAGTAAGAAAGCATTTCTTTTTCTCAAATTTCTAAGTTTGCATAGTCTCATTTATTATACTCTCAATTTAGCTGTCAAAAGTCCATTATATAAGCATACATCAAACTTGATGAACTTTACTTATTGATTTAGATTACTTTCGAATTGTTTGATATAAATTAAAGTAGTGTTTCTCAAACGCCGCGATACGAAACTGTAATGAATTTTTTACTTAATATAAAACCTTTAAATAGATGCTAACCGTTGGGGAGCTCATTCAGCGTCAGTTGCCTCTGCTGGCAGACGATGGCCTAGATAATGGAACTGAGAGAAACAGCAACCGGAGACAGTGAAACGTACAGTCAGAAATAGAAGCAAAGCTGTGACAGCTGCATACACAAGCACACAAGGTACACGCATTTTGGTGAAGGAAATACTTTATCAAAAAATGAAAACTTAAAATTATTAATAACAATACATGGTGGGTTACCTCTTACGTTTAAAGTTGATTAATCGCCCACCCTTAACAACTCTTCGATTATTTAGCAACAGCTGCACACGCAGTAGCATCCAAATTTTGTCACTTTCCTGATGGATAAGTCTTCAAATGATGTGTCTTCAAGAGGCTAAAGCCACCGTTTTTAAGGCACAATTATAATTTGGTTTAAGTTGTAATACCATATTTTGCCATTGTTTCGTGTCTTTTAGGCAATACCTTAAGATAATAAAATAATTTCTTGCACTTCTTTCTCCTCCATTTCATTATTGAGTTAAATGTCACTTTTATTTTTTATTTAGACTATATTTAATAAAACTAACTTTAATGTTTGTTTTTCGTCTGTTTATTGACTATACATCACAATTTGATCAATTTATGATTAATGAATTAATTTTTAACTAACTAAACTATATATACATAAACGCATGCATTACTCTGAGTTTATATATTCTGTGAACCACTCACAAGGCTTGGTCCTTCTAAGTCTTCCAACCATGTCTGCATTGTCAAGTAGTCCAGCCGCTATTTGTGATTATTGAAATATTTAGAAAGGGACTTCTCAACAATATCCATTTCAAGGCCCCGATGGTTGTATCAACGTCGTTTCTTAGCAGTTTATTTTAAAATTATTGTATACTAATACGTTAGTTTTGCTGGTATATTTCCAAAAGTTTAATGCGGCATGTCCTCACTGGTTTCAGTATTTACTTGTTATATGTTAATAGCTTGTAACTTCGGCCAAGTAACCAATACATTTTTTTGTATCTAATGTTAAGTGAATTGCCGTCATTCAGTTTGATGGTCCATCTTCTGGTGTTATGGTCAATAAATGTTTGGAGTTTTCTAGTTATTTCTTCCAACTTCTAGTATTACAGATATAGTACTAGACCTAGCACATCCCCTTGTGGTATTCCTGCCTTAATTTCTTTCAATTCAGAATAATCCTGGTCTGGTTTTATTGTGTAATATCTTTCTAATAGCTGGGATTTCAAATGTTTTGAGTACTAGCGCGACAGTAGTTTATTTAGCTTGCAGAACAAACTTGCATGCTATACTTTGTCAAAGCCTGCGCTACATTAACGAAGATAGTAGAGCAGACTTTTTCATCTAATAACTTCTCACTAATGTCTGTGATCCTATGGACTTGATTAATAATCAAATAACTTTCTTTGAATCCAAACTGGTGGAAAGAGATCAAACCTTTCTACTTTTTTATTGATTTTAACTTTTTCAGCAATAGTTTCTCATAGAGTTTTAAGATGATAGACAGTAGAGAGATAGGCCTGCATGATAAAACTATGAAAAGATTTTTCTAGTTTGGGGATTATTATGACTTTTACAACATTCCATATGTTAGGATCTTTAATTTGAAGGATGCGTCGATAAAATTGGTTATTTTTACAACAGCTTTCCTTGGTAGTTGCTTTAGAATCTCTCCAGTAATTAGATTAAAACCAGGAACTTCTTTTTAGATCGATGTTAATTTTTATTTTCCTTGTAAGTTTTTTTTTTGTGAGGTAGACCAAATCATGATGTCTTCTTGTCTTGCCTTAGTTTTATAGGCCTTTTTAATCATTTATTGGCTTTCCATTAAAAGTAATTAGTTTTGTTGTCAGTAATTTCACTTATGTATTCACTAATGGAGTTCTTTTTAATACGTTAAATTTCTGTTTTTGTTTTAATTGCTAAGTAGTATTATCTACAGGTCATCTGCAGTTCTTTTTGAATGGCACTGTCACTTAAGGTCAGGAATTTGGGGGAATTACTTAAATCCATAAGCCATACTTCTTGAACATGCACATAATTCGATAAGATATTTCTTAATTCAGAGAAGTCTATGAGATCAGCGATTTTGTACATATCTGTAGTTTTGTTACTTGCTAGTAACAGTTTCTTTCCTTTGGTTGTTGTTAGTCTAGACGCTCAGTGTCTATGTTTTGCAATTAAGCTATCTTCCACTATAAAGCAATATCCTTGGCTATCTAAAAAGTCAATGTATTGCGCCTTCTTTATGGTACATCTTAGTGGGCAATAGAATACCGCAATAATAACTTTATAAGTTTTTTTTAAATCATAAATATAGCCTGTATTTCTTCAATCTGGTATCCCATTCCCTGATGGTGTGAGATAGACCTTTTTACGATAAGCGCACTTCCACTTTTTGCTTTATTATCTGAATTAATGATGTGGTAGACTTTATACCATTTGAATATAATGTATAACTCTTTAATGAAGTGAATTTCAGCAATGAGACATACTTCAATTTTCTATAAGTTAAGAAGTACTTGCCATTTCTGTTGGTACTGCGGTATTGTATTTATATTACATTCTAATAATATCTATAAGTCTATTGGGTATTTCTATTCTTAGAAATCGCTGCTTAAGCGCAATATTTAGAAATATGGTTGTCAATTTTGTTTAGTTTTTTTTATGTGTTGCAGAGTAGACTCAATTCCTCTCCACTTATCTACCAGTGCCTGACTACGTATTAGGTTTAGAAGAATTGCTACTTTGCTTTGATTTTTGTGTGTTCCTCGATTTTCTATATTTCTGTATTCTAAAGAGAGTACATATAAATCTTCGCCGTTTTTTTATCAAAAATTGGGCATTTATTGTGAAAGAACGGAATCTTATGATTTATACAAAATATTGTCCATCGCTAGCCACTACTTTTTCCCATCTTTCGGGCAGCGTACGGATACCGCGTCGGAAGAACGCTTCATCTTTTCAGGCTATCCACGAATCGACCCAATTTTTGGTATCTTCATATGGTGTAAAGTGCTGCTCAGACAGGCCATGTGCCATCGATCGGAACAAATGATAATCGGAAGGGCCAATGTCTAGTGAATACGCTGGGTGGGGTAAGACATCCCAATTGAGTGTTTCCAAATAGGTTTTGACCGGCGCCGCAACATGTGGACGAACATCATCATCATGCAGGAGAATAATTTTGTCGTGTCTGGACTAGTAGTGGGCGCGTTTTTCCTTGAGTGCTCTGCTCAATCTCAACAATTGTGTTCGATAGAGAGCCCCAGCAATGGTTTCGTTCGGTTTGAGCAACTCATAATACACGACACCAAGCTGATCCCACCAAATACACAACATGAGTTTTTTTCCATCAATATTCGGCTTGGCTGTCGATGTTGAAGCATGGCCACGTGGTCCCCATAATTTCTTCTTCTTTGGGTTATTGTAGTGGATCCATTTTTTATCACTAGTGACTATACGATGCAAAAAACCCTTTCGTTTATGCTTGGCAAGCAGCATTTTACATGTGCAAAATCGGCGTTTAACGTTTCATATGGAACCCAATTTTCTTTTGAATAATTTCCAACGATTTTAAATCATGTAAAATTGCTTTTTGAGTCACTCCTAATGTTAAGTCCAAGTTCTTCTTGCGTGTGGCAGGAATCTTCCTCCAATTCCGCGTCTTCGTACACTTTCGACCTTCCGCTACGTTCTTTGTCTTTGACGTCAAACTCACCGTTCTTAAACTTATGAAACCATTCACGACAACTTCTCGGACTTAAAGCAGCCTCACCATATGCTTCTACAAGCAGTCGATGCGCCTCAGCTGCAGATTTATTTAAATTAAAGAAGTAAATCAAAAGTTCCCGCAAATGACTCTTATTCGGCTCAAAACTCGACATTTTCACACGAAAAAAATTATGTGATGCTGATACGAAATCGCTAATATTTTAAGGTTGTGGTGTTGTCGGATGTCCAACCTTCCGATATGTTTTACATCTGACAATACGGCAGAGATTTATTTGTACTTTCTTCATATTTTAAACATTTTATTATTATCCTCATCTTGTCTGAAGGATAGTATAAACATATTCAGAGTCTGTTTAAGTGCTACTTCAATAAGCTTATACTTTCTTTGTTTTAGAGTGAAGTCTTGCTCAGAATTACACCCTAATAGGTCTATTCTGCTTGTTTTAATAAAGTTTTTTATATAATTTTGCTCATTCAACATTTTTGTTACTATTTTGCAGCATTCTTTATCTTGCACCTAATGTTGATATTTGTTGCATTTATAATTTTAACCTCATAGTTGGTTGTTAATTGAACAATTATTTCGTGCAATTGATTAAAGTTCTCTCTGCCATCCACAACTATTGGCCATGATTTTGAAACTTTTTCCAATGTAGGTTCTTTTTTCTTGCCTTCAAACTATATTGTTCTGGGATTTTTAAGAGAATTTCAAATTATAACTGCATTTCACTAAAATTATTAGTTATGCAGCTTCTTTCATGCTCCGCATTTTTCCATCCAATATATAATGCCTTCGTGCTGTGATCTTGCACTATTTCCTTGAAATGGTGCATTATTCTATTGCATTCGCAATACCTTAATAGCTGCAGGTGTTACTGCGTTTGCTGGAATATTGAATTCATTGTTACAGGATAACTTACGGCTATGAACTTAACCGGCAGGCAGCAGTCGCGCGTAATGATACTTGCTTATCACTTGCCTTCACAACAAGAGCGCTAGGAACCCGTCTTTATCATTCAAAACTTAAGGAATACAACAAGTTAAGTTTAATTTAAAACAACCTGTGTAGCACTGCTATTAATAAAACTCGATCAAATTTTATTTAACATAAAATATCGCCGTCCTAAAAATCTGTCTCATTTGGTCAGCAAGCTTGAGATCAACCATTGGCTTTCTTTGATGGCCTTAGAAAGTAACCCGCATCTTACCGCATGTTACAATGACGTATAAAACTTTTGGAAAAATAGCTTTTCACAAACGTCTACGCACCGTTGAGTTTCGACAACGGTCAATGTATGTAGCACTTTACCATCCGTAAAAATTCTCGATGATTGGTGTTTATGAAATACAAGCTTAACGAATAATTTTCAAGGGAATTTACGTCAATTGCTGTGAGCATAGCTTCAAAAATCGTATTTTTGACTATCGATTTGATAAATAAATCTGACCTTTGCATTATACAGTTTGACATTTTTAACAGCATACGTACTCAGTACGTTTAGTCATAGGAACGCTATTTGTTTTGTTGTCATTGAGTTGAAAATTTTCTCTCTCCTAAAGATTTAAATTCACTCGTAAACATTCTTGTGCGATGATTTTTTACGGCGTTCGACGTGGATTAACTTAACAACAGTGCGACGATCAACTCACTTTGACTTTTGGTGATGAAGCCCCACACAGAGTCACTGTATGAATTTAATCGTGGTCGTAGTGCGCTAGCGGATAAATTTAAAGAAGACCATCTAAAATCAGTTGTGGTACCAGCAAATATCTTGCCGTGCGCGAACTGATAAAGTAAGGTCGCCGTGTGACTTATCGTGAAATTCAGGCATCCTTAGGCATTAGTATGATTAACATACATTAGATATTACGTTAACATTTAATCGTGAAAAAGCTGTATGTCTGTTGGATCCCGCATAAGTTAACGATCGCTCAAAAACAGGCTCGTGTGGATTGGTCGAAAGAAATGCTCAAAAGATACAATCGTGGTGCTTCAAAAACCGTCACAGATAACGAATCTTGGATTTTTGCGTATGAGCCTAACAGTAAAAAGCATGGGTCTTCCAAGATGAAAAGTCGTTCGCGCTCGAAGCACTTCGCAGCTAATGGTCGTCTGTTTTTTTTTAACTTGACGTGCCGCGACCATGATTTTAAAGGATTGTAAAACGATCTATTCTAAATGCTACATAATCATTTTTTTTGACATTCTTTGAAGAAATATGAAAAACCAATGTGGGACGCCCGATTATTCTCCACCATGCCAATACGAGCTCACATATATCGATACAAAAAACTAGCTTTTTGAACACTCAAAACGTCGAATTGTTGGGTTATTTGCAGTACAATCCTAATTTGGCTTCTAATGATAATGAACAAACTGCAAGGAAAACGATTTTCGATGCCAAAAGAGATGATTGATGATTTCAAAGCCCATTTTTCGGAGATACCTGATTTGCTATGGAAGAAATGCTATGAAAATTGGTTCCAGCGTATGCAACAATGTATTGACCGTCATGGGGAATATTTTGAAAAACAATAAAAAAAAAATTCAACATTAAACATTGGTTTTTGTTAGTTTTTCACAAAAATATATTCTGCAACGTACATGCGTATCAAGAAACTTTATTCACTAAAGAAAAAATTAAAATAAACAAAAAAGTATACGAACTTACAATTTATCCTAGTAGCAATAGAGGACAAGTGTGATCCTCATATAGTATATGAATACAGAAAATAATTTTAATTTTTTTGAAATAGACTATGGATCATGTTTAATAAAACTTTGATATATTGTTGCATTCTTTACTACAATGTAGCACTTTGTACCTGTGCCCGATAGGTCGTAACAGTCCTAATTTTATTGGATTTTTCTAATAAGTGGATGGTATAGATATCTCTGTCCTTTCATTGTTAGATTAAATACTAATTCGTCTACTCATAATCTCTATTATGAATCTCTTTATTTTTTTTGTTTGTTTGGGAGTACGGCCTGCGAACTGAGAGTTCTCTGCTCGGTCGTTGCGTACCATCTCTGAAGCGGGGCGACGTAGAAAGCACCGTGCCTTAGACGACCGCTATTATTACCCCTTGCTCGGATTTCGCGAGTAAACCGTGAATCAATGTAGACGCTACACGAGTGCTCTGTTATCGCCGTTCTACATTCGACCTTATTCACATTTTATTTCCATCGTTTAAATGTTTCCCAAAACCGGGAAAAACAAAGAACTCCTTACAAGCTATCGTCCAATCAGCCTACTGACCACCATCTCTAAGCTCTTCGAAAAGGTTATAGACTTACGCCTAATCAAAATTATTAATGCACTACACATCCTCCCGACCTTTCAGTTCGGATTCAGAAAAGGCCATTCGACCTGCCATCAATTGCAACGGATTAGCGAACACATCGAAGCAGAATTTGAAAATAAGTGCTATACCACGGCAGTCTTCTTGGACATCACCTAGGCCTTTGACAAGGTCTAGATAGAAGGCCTCAAGAAAAAATTCCTAGACTACGAAATCCCACGATACCTGCTAAGATCAATGTTGTAATCTCTAAAACCAAAATCATAAGATCGGGAGTCCCCCATGGGAGCATTTTAGGGCCACTTCTATTTAATATATATATATATATATATATATATATATATATATATATATATATATATATACCTCGAATATATCAAACATACCTGCGACATTAGCCACATACGCCGATGACACGGCCATCATCGAACAATTACAAAACGCAACAGATAAATATTGCAAATGGCTTAAAGAGTGGAGCATAAAAATTAATCCCAGCAAATGTCAATGCAAAATCTTCACATTAATAAGATTTACCAATTTCCCCTCTCTTACTATAGACAGACAAGTTATACCATGGACACCTAAAGACTTAGCAGTTAAATATCTAGGGGTGTCTCTTGACACTAGACTGAGCTGGAGTTATCACATCAATCAGAAATTAGCTCAATGCCATAACCGACTCAGACAACTCTACCCCATCATAAACCACAACCCCCCCCCCTAAACCTGAGTGCACCATCCTTCTTTACAAGTCCCTTCTGCGAGCCCTAGCTCTCTATGCATCTCCAATCTGGAGCACAACATCAAAGGCGAATTTCCTAAAACTACAATGATACCAAAACAAAGTAATGAGAATCTAAAAGATCACAAATAATCACAAGTAGAGAGATCATCTCTCAATTTTTTTTAGTGCACCGAGATCGAGTTACCCCAACATAAACTGTGAGAATGGACTTTATTGGCAAATGTTTAAGTATCTGTCACTGTCTTTAACTGCTGTCATTGCACTTGCACCGAGTTATAAATAGTCGTGTTCTTTGACAAGTTTTGCTGTATGTGGTATTGTAGTGATTGGTAAGCGTTTAATGGACAATGTCTAAACTTTAACATATTGTTAGTGTCACCTTTAGTTCTTATTCTAGGCAATTTAAACTCTAATACTTATATCATATAATGATATAAGTATTGAGTTTAAATATATATATATATATATATATATATATATATATATATATATATATATATATAACGAAAATACTTCTAAATTGTAATCGCAGTCGTAATTTGGAAGACCATTGTTGAATTTGAAACAAAGCCCATAAAATTTAAAAAATTTAATTTTCGGCTTTAAGAAGGTTGAGATGAGATATCTCAACCTGATATTAATCATCTCATTGAAAGTATGTTACGACGAGTAAATGAGTGCTTAAGAAACATTGGTGGAGCTATCCATTTTGTCATGAAATTTAAATAACGTATTTATGCTAAGTCGCTGGTAAAAGCTTCAACAAAACACAATGTACAATCGAGTTTCGTTTTTTTAGAAGCGGTGTTTTAAAATGAAATTATTTTTAAAACAGCATTTTTATTCTACAAACAGCCGGACGCGTGGGAACAAATGCATGCGCTGTTTTTAAAGAAAAGAAATTATTTGCGAGCGATTTTGCCACTGAAGCCTTACTTCCAGCGTTTCTGCGCAGTTTCCGGAATTTGTTTCTGCTGGCCGAGTTAATGACAGAAAAAGTTCCATTCCCGGCAGTATTGTTCGAGCAGCGAAAATCCTTTACGTCACGTAACTATTCCAATAAAGTTTGGGGGAAGAAAAACTGTATTAAATCGTAAATAAAAGGACAGTTTGGTTATTGTTACAACGGCAATCACATTAACTTATGTGATGTTACCAATTTTGACTTTAATAATTCTGTTCCCTGATAAAAATAAATCGCTTTTTGAAGATCCTACGCTATTTCTATAAATCCAGTAAATGATTTTTATTTTCATTGCATGTATTTGACATTAGCTTAAATTTATCTATAGCCTATTAAAGTTTGCTTATAAGCAATAGTTTTCATGCTTCGAGTTCCTGCCTTTTAGGCAAAATTATGTACGGGCAAACTATTCCAGCTATTCAGATTTTAGACCGCCTACATATTTTGGCTTAATTAAGTAGTTAATATCGTCTGGTAATTTAATTTAATTAGTCGTGTCTCCTCTGCCATTATAATGCAAGGTAACTAAAAATTAGCTTTAAAATTTAAAGAAAATCGTTTATTTGTTCATAACGTGGTATCATGTGACCTCCCATTGCGCCTGCTAAACGAATTAGCATAAATAATTATATATTAAAAATGTCAATTCGATCGTGTGTGAGCGTTCCGATACTTTAGCCTAAATTTTAAGCAATATCGAGTAACCTTACACACAATTTAGTGTTGCTAGCGAAAAAGACAAAAAGTGCAAAGTTAAGAGTAGTAATAAAAGTGGGAAATATGGTAAAAACACCAGTGCTAGATATATATTACTAAACACGTACTTGCGGCTTCCGAGGGGTTGGCCTGGGTAACAAGTGCTAAGCGCGTGATAAAAGTAACACGATAAATAAATACACTCTCAATGAAATAAATAAATAAAACTACAGTACTTTGAGGAAAAGTAATTTAGAATTAACAAATTCGATTCAAATAAAGAAAAGGAAACTACGATACCGTTAGGCAAAGTTTGATTTAGAATAAGTGATGATAAGAGCAACAAGGGAAGCGCGGGGAAAAAAGTTAGAACATTTCCAAGATCGAGTAGACTTCGGAGAACCCTAATCAAAGGAAGCAATAGTGCGAGGATTATATAACCGATGAAGGGAAGAGAAAATGCAGAGACAAAGAAGAGATTGGAAAAGGCCAAATCCCTCACAAGAACATAAAAGTAAGTGGGTCACCCACAAAACCAAGGGTAAAAATAAAAATAAGCTAGGTAAAATAGCGCTAATTCTCCAAAACCTAACTGATAAAGTATCTGAAATAAGAAGCGGAGCAAATCAACGAGTTAAAGAAATTAAAAATAACTAAGCTAAAAGAAAAAGAACGAAAATATGGGTACAAAGAAAGAAAACAAAATAATAATAAAGAATTTACAAAAAGTAAAAGCAAGAATGGTAAATTTTGATAAGGAAAAGAAGAGAAATAACGTCGTGGTAATGTAAATAAATATAACCACAAAACATACAAATAATCTGAAAGAAGAAATCTAGAACTTCCTAAAACCAGATCTGAAAGTAGAAGTACAAATAAAAACAGCTCACAAACTGAGATAAGGAATATGTCTATTAGAATTAGCAAGCACACAAGACAAGAAAAGTTATGCAAACAAAGCAAACTTAAAAAAGATGGGAACGCAAATATTTATAAACAATGATTTAACAAAATAAAAACGTAAAATTAAAAAGCTAGTTGAATGAAATCAAAAGAAACGTAGAAAGCTAAAGATTATAAACACAAGAAACTGACGATAGAAGACAATAAATGGAGGTGGAATAATTAAAAAGAGGTAATAGAAGAAATCGCAGTGGAGAACCACAAAAAGATTCAAAAAACTAAATTGCAATGATAGGAGTGGAACAATGATAACGAAATTGACAAGAAACAAAGACATGAAATATAAAGGAAAAAGTCAAATTAGAGAGGATAAGGAACAAGATGGAATAATGAAACAAAAAAGGATTTGGAAGGTGAATGAATTAAAAAGATAAAATATACTAATTAGACTATCTAGAAATAACATAAACAAAAAAAGCAAAGAGATATAAGAACTAAGAAAAGGATATATTAGAAGTAGAGAATACAGAATAGGAAGAGGGTGAAATGGGCCTAATAGTAAGTCCAGATAAAATAAAAAACAGAAAAAATCAGAAAATTATGAAAGGCAAACTGTTAGTTACTGAATTAAATTGAGATAACAAACACAACAGTACCTTAATAATACCTATAATTGTCCTACGGGCCAAATAATACCACGAAAATAAGAAAAAAGTAAAATTTTCCAAAATCTGCAAACATAAATAGACAGTAGAATGGAAAATGCTATAATCATGAAATATATGAATAAAAGAGTGGACAATAACAATGAAGGTATTCAAAAGTATATGAGACTATATGGTAAAACAATCAAAAATAATAATAGAAAAAGATTGATAGACCTATGTGTGGCTAGTGATCTATTGCTAACTAACACAAAATTTACACACAAAAACATATATAAATTTACTGTGGAGGTACGGTCAAGGAAAGAAAAGTCTGTAGTAGTTTATGTTAGAGTAAGACATAAAAGTAGAACGTCACGCAGACTTAGTATTGACGGAAGTTATAAAAAAAAGAAAAACCGAAACTAAACCAAAAATATAAGAATTAAAAGTTATAGACTAAAAGAGAAAGAAATAAAACAATTATATCAAAAGTTGCAATATAGACTAAGAAAGTAATACTCAGAAATAAAAAATATATGTAATTATTTCAAGAAAAATCGACAGCCAAGGAAAGTTGTGGGATAGCCAAATTAAAAAAGTAGCCAGAAATGCAACAGAAAATAAATAAAATAAAGAAAATTATATAGAATAATTATAAACAGGTTAAACATTTAGTGAAACAAGCAAAGAAACAATAATGGGCTGAATTTGGCAAGAAAATGAGAGAACAATCAGAGATTATTTGATAGTACATTAAAGGATAAAAAAAATGGATAAAGAAGAAAATATATTATCAAAATCGAATGATATTATGGACAAATGAAAACAACACATACAAGAATGAAATCAAGAGGAATAAGAAATAGAAATAACACAATTGTAACACAATGACAAATACCCTGTAGAGCAAATTACAGTAACCATTAGAAAATTAAAGCTAGAAAAAGCTTCCGGACAAGACAATGTCATATCAGAAATATTGAAGTATATAGGAGAGAAAGCAAAAAAAGTGTTTATAGATTTACTAAATAATATTACTAAAACAAAAGAAATAGCACAAAACTGGAATACTAATATAATATTACCATCATCTAAAAAAGAAGAATCAAAAAACCATTCCAATTATAAAAAAATCTCCCTAACAAGTATAGCTGGAAAAGTCTCCACGAGAAGAATAGAAAATAGATTGAGAAAAAAAAAGTTCAATAGGAGAGACATAACACGGATCAAAAACTAAAAAGAAAAGGGAAAAAATCATATTGTGTTCATAAACATACAGATTTATTAGCAATCAAAACTTACAATTCTAAGATCTAATTTGATAACTTAAGTACTAATACATTACTGACTATGACGTGATGAGGCCGCTTCCATCGAAAGCGTCCTCTTCAACCATTTCTTAGGTCAGCTGGCCAGTATCGTTTTAAGCGTCTGTCATTGCGTTCTTCCCAATAATGGGTGTAGAAGTATGTTGTTGTGACTTTCCAGTTTTTTATGGTGGTTAGTGCTTTGTTTCCTAATACCGTCTTTAACATAGGACACATTCAGGTCGTCGTGAAGGGTTTGATTTGTGACGTGCCAAGGTGCATTTGTGATCATTCGTAATATTTTGGACTGGCATCTTTGGATTAAGGTTGTATTGTATTTGCTCGCACATCCCCAAAGTTCTGCTCCGTAGGTCCAAATAGGTTTGATGATAGTCTTGTACAATAATAATTTGTTCTCTAATGATAAGCTTGATTTCCTTCCAAACAACTAGTACAAATCTTTTATTTATTTTTTTTTTGCTTGTTTATATGCTCTTTCCAGGTTAATTTGCTATCTAGGTGAAAGCCTAAATACTTAGCAGTGCTGGATTGTGGTATATCTACTCAATTAATGTAAACTGATGGGCAATGACCTTTCCTCAATGTGAAGGTTACTTGCTGAGACTTAATTTAATTGATTTTAATTTTCCACTTTTCTAACCAGATCTGAAATTCATCTAGATGGTTTTTTAATTTATTCGTAGCTGTTATTGAATCTTGGTCTCTGGCGAGAATTACTGAATCGTTCACGAACGTTCCTGTGGTAGTGTTGGCATTAGTTGGCAGATCGGATGTATATAACACGTACAAAAGTGGTCCTATAACACTGCCCTAAGGAACTCCCGCTTTAATGGCAAATTTTTTAGACACTGCCTGATTTACTCTTGTTCTAAACGCACGATCACTTAAGGATGATTTGAGAATTTTGAAGTAGGGCAGAGGCGAGTAATGTTTAATTTTGAATAATAAGCCTTCATGCTAAACCTTGTCAAAGGCTTGGTTAACGTCTAGAAAGGTTGAAGTGCAATATTCTTTATTTTCAAGTGCTTCGTTGATGCTATGAATAATCCGGTAAGTCTGTTGAACAGTAGAATGGCCACTTTTAAATCCAAATTGATGGAGGAGCATCCAGTCTTCTGGTGCTAGATCTTGGTTTAGTCTTCGAAGTAAAAGTCGCTCCAAAACTTTTACTATTATGGGTGGAAGGCTTATTGGTCGATATAAAGATGCAACTTTTGCATTATTTCCTAGTTTTGGTATTAATATGATCTCAGCTATTTTTAATTGTTTCGGCCAGTAATTTAGTTTTAGAATTGTATTATATACGTACATCAAAAGTAAAAGTCCTTTTCTTGTGAGTTCTCTTATTTTCGGTGTTAATTTATCTATTCCTGGTGCTTTTTTGGTATTTAAGAAACTGATTTCTTGTTGAACTTCTCTTTGGGTGAATATTCGGATGGGTTGGATGTTTTCTGGTATAGACGTGATGTCTTGTTCTATTTCCTAATTAGGTTGGTTATCATGCGGTGTGAATACTTTGCTAAGATGTTTTGTAAATAATTCTGATTTTTCTTCTTCATTGCGTGCCCACTGTCCTGCGATGAGTCCATCCTGATTTCGTATAGGTGATAATGACATTTTGGGTTTTTTTTATCTGATTTTATTGGTATTCAGGCACTACTGTCGAATCGATTAAGATTGGTAAGATACTTGGAATGAATGATCCTTTAATTCTTTAAGTGTTGCTTTAAGTTTGTTACTAATTTGGTTGAATGATGTTTTGTTTGCTGGTGCATGAGTTCGTTGCCATTTAGCCCTAGCTCTTCTTTTATCAGCTATAAGTTGCTTCAACTGTATGGGTATGTTTCTAGATCTTTGTTGTGTGTCGTTCTGCGGTGTAGTTTGTTGGACTGCTCGTTTAAGTACATCTGTTAGATCTTCAACAGCTTTATCGATTTGTTTCGGTGTCTTAATACTTATATTTAGTTTTATTGCTTTTTCTACTTTTTGTTTATATTCTTTCCACTTCGTTCTTCTATTGTGTAAATTACGAGTAGGATTTCTGATTACAACAAACATGCTGACAGTTACAATTATCGGTGAGTGATCCGACGCGAGATCAAAACATGAAGTTACATCCAAATGTGATGCCGAAATTCCCAAAGAGTGTGTTTACTATTATAACAATCACCGGCAGTAAGTTTGTATCTTAGTGTTTGGAAGAATTCGCTAAAATTTTCTTTCTTGATATTATGTCGAGATGGGCAATACACCGGTGCTATCGTTAAGTCATATGGTAACACTTTTACTTTAATTAATGTCCCCTGCAGATACTCTTTATTAAATTTTGGAAGTGCATAGTGACTAATGTTATTTTTAATAAGAATTGCACTTCCGGCATGTGCTGTATTATCCGGGTGATTAGAATAATACGTTTTATATTGTGGTAGGTTAAAATAAGATTTGTTAGTAAAGTGCGTTTCGCTAATCAAAATATATCTATTGCGTTATTATCAAGAAATAGTTTTATTTCATCTTTATGTTGATGGGCCCCATTTGCGTTCCATGTTGCTATTCTTAAAAACTTAGCCATTGTGCATTTTATTTATCAGTGTTGATAGCATGTTTAACACCATGCAATTTTGCTGTATAAGTTGGTTAAACATTGACTTGAATTCTTCTAAAAAATTGTTCAATGTTATGGTAGAGGGATCGTCTCCTATTTGTGTGTTCTGTTGTGTACCTTTCAATACCCCTGCATAAGTTAGGTTTTGTTGTACATTTCTTATCCTTTGAATACTCGGTATTGGTTATCTGGTTGCGTGCTACTTGGGTTGACTGGATGTTTAGCCTGCTGTTGGTATTTTGTGGTTTTAAGAGTCTGTGGTATAATTTACATGCTTTATAGTTCGCTGTGAGTTGACCGTCACATAACGCACACTTTGCAGGAGTTTTTTGTCTTTCTTGCAGCTCACACGGCAGTGCGGCCCTCCACACTTTACACAAGAAAATGGTCTGCTGCCATATGCTTTTGTATCTCCATATTGCTGGCATTTCATACACTGTATCAAGCCTTTAGTTGTTCTCGATTGCTCTATTTGTACTATACTATTTAGGAGTCTGTTGATCTTGTATATATCTTTGTTGTTATCAGAAGGTTCCAAATCAACAAAGAACAGCTTTAACGGATCCTTAGTTTTTCTTTGTCTTGCGTTAATTATGTTTCTTGTTTTGTGTCCAATATTAGTTAGTTCTTCTTTAATATTGTTAGTTTCAACTGTATGGTGTAGGTATTTTATGACGACCCTATACGCTCGCTCTTCTTTTGGATGATAAGTGTGATGTATAATATTGTTGTCCCACATATACTTAATTAGTTTTTGATAGGTGTCCGGCATATTACAGTTAATTTTTATTGTATTATTTGCCATGATTTTTGTGATGTATTGTTTATTTTCTACGATGCCTTGTAAGACTTTTACCATTTCGAAAAAATTTATTACGTCATATACGAATATAGTTGGAGGTTAGGGGATACTGTTGCTTGGGTTGTCTGAATGTAGTTTTTACAGCACTATTAGTGAATGTGCTATATCTGTTAGCTAATTGTATGTTTGGAGTTTTATTTCGGAGTTTACATTTATTCTTCTATTTTTTGTATATTTCACTTTTTGCCATGGGTTTTCACTTTGTTCTTCGCTTGGATGCGCATTGTATTTGAAATCGCTAGTAGATGACATTCTATCTAAATTCTAATTATTTTTACGTTGTGGAATGTTTGTAAACGGATTTATTTATGGATATTGGGTTAAATAATAATTGGTGTCTATTATAACTGGTTGACTCATTGTTTGGAACGAGTACATTTGGATCATTAGTGGATTAATTAGCGGTGGTTCGATTTGTATATTGGAGGATTCTCCCGGTGGGCTGTAAAACATGTCTGGTCCATTACATGCCGGTAACATTTTCTTGCTGGCTTTTAACTAAATTAAATTTATCACTATGTTTTATCACTGAACATGCACTGCGGCATAGGCCGATGGTTATTCTTAAACGCTTCAAGGCTTTTTGGATTTTCGTAGCCAAATTACGGAGGCCAACGGCCTCGTATAGACATGCACCTGTGTACCTGGGCTCGGGGGTAGCGGCTCCTACACAGCTGTCTACTGCTAAGGGAGCGCAAACCAGCTCGTGAGCGGCACTGCGGAGCGCGGATCGCACACGTGTCCCACCAATGGCAAACTCTTTCAAGAATAGGATTGCCCATTAGTCGTGAATGAAGCTATAAGAAACTGCAGAGGAAAATGCAAAAACACAGAAATAGGATATTGGAAGAGGAAAATAATAGACCTGCAAGAAATGTTATTTATGGACGATATGGTGATAGTGACGGATTCTGGAGAAAAGTCAAAATATAATTTAAATAAGTAACAAAGAGAATTAAAACTAATAAACATAGAAATAAATATAAATAGATCCAAGACTATGAGAATTGCTATAAATAAAAAATGAAATAGAAATAAATGGGCAAATACCAGAACAAAAGAACTAGAAGAA
This sequence comes from Sinelater perroti, assembly GCA_036346155.1. Lineage (NCBI taxonomy): Eukaryota > Metazoa > Arthropoda > Insecta > Coleoptera > Elateridae > Sinelater > Sinelater perroti. The sequence continues at coordinate 8,507,380 of JARFIY010000013.1, read as the reverse complement.
AAGTCAAAAGCTATAATTATCCAGGAATAATAATAGACTACAACGGAAAAGTACACAAAGCAATAACAGAGAGAATAAGAAAAGTAGGAAAACTATACATTATGCTCTGTAAAACGTTCTTCAGAAAAAACAAATATGGAAAGATTAAAACACAAGTAGACCAGAAAGTGATAAGGCTATTCCTAACTCATGGTAGTAAGTTTTGAACTGTAACAAAAAGTAATAAAGGCATAATTAAGGCCACTAGAAGAACAGGATAAAAAACACGACAGTAATAGAAGAATTGTAGGTAAAACCCATAGAAATAGTAATAGAACAAAGACGGTTGAGTTGGCTAGGCTACTTGCATAAAATAAAGGATGACAAAAATAGACAAAAAAGTACATGAAGCTAAGACGCAAAAAAGAAATAAAAAGAACTTAAGGTCTGAATTGCGCATATTCAGTTGTAAGAAATTAATAACATTTGCAAGTTTAAGTATAATCCACATAATCAGAATTTGGAACTTGGGTTAGACAGCTGTCACTCACTCATCCAAGGGTTTCATAATTCGTCCTGTCGGGAAAATTTAGAAAACAATTTTAATTGCTCATTATTTTATGTTTGATCTTGAATGGAATAATTCTGGAGCTTGACCAAAGATATAAATATTGTAAAATAAGCTAACCCAGAGTAGATTCTGCCAGGGCTTCTTGAGACCAAAATCAGTGAATGCAAGTGGTTGAATGCAGTTTAATTGATCCAAACTCTAAGAACTAATATCAGATCACGACTGCTTGATGAAGGCTCATCTTCCAGTGCTGTCAACAAATCTTCGTTGTTCAACTTTAATGGATGATCACGAGGCTTGTCTTCAAAAACAAAATCTCCTTCATTAAAGCGTTTGAACTTTGCAAATTGCATCATTTGTGATCGGTACTTTTTTAAAATAATGTCATAACAAAACCCCAAGTTTATTATTTATAAGCTCATAATCAGTATCAGTCATCCTGGAGAGTGATTGAACTATGTTGATTACAATTACCAACACGAAATAACATCAAAATAAAAAACAAAAATGTCTTTTCTCATCTTGAGCACAAACTATTAGACCAACATTTTATTAAAGACATAGCTGCAGATTACAAAAACAAAAAAGAATATTTAAAATAGTTGGTCCTTCTACACACGTTTTTAATTTATTTAACTAGTTATCTATAGCGGCACGTGAAGCATACATAGGAAATTTGACCTCTGATTTAGCTAGTAGACGTTTTTAGCATTTAATATTTAGATGTCTTATGAGCAAGCCATATCCCCCAAAACTGATCATGACATAACGAATTAAGATTGGGATTTGCCGAAGATAAGTCTTTAGCACGTATAAAATCGAAAACTATTCATGAATAATGTTAGGTTTGTGAATTGGTGCAAAGTTCGGTCCGAAAGCTCTACCACTGATTTTGAATATTGTTTCTTGATACATTTTATCCGAGACCTTTAACTCCTTTTCACAAAAATCAAGGTCCATTTTACCGTCATAACAAACTCTCAACCAAACCACGATTGGGGCGGGAGAATTAAACTTTTTTAATCACCTGTAACTCTTTATAAGATATCCTGGCATATATTTTATTATTATACACATTAAAATATTTTTACAAAATGAAAATCTTTTCATCTAGAAAAATAATCTAACGATGTTTTCTTGGGCAGTCCTTTTGACTTATCCAACCTGTTTTTTTTCAGAGGTTCTGTTAAAAAATGTCCCATTATTCTACGATATGTTCCCAATCTTGTCATTTCTAATCGAGACATGGATTCTAGTAATATTTTTATTTATCTGGCATAATTAATAATAAGTAGCCGACCAGATCTTTGCTAGTCAGTTGTGTACAGTGCCTTCTTAAAACTATCAGTGATACAATAAACATAAATTCGGTTTATTCTGTCTTTGCAATGTCTTGAAAAATATTGCCTTTTTCCACATCAACCTTGTGAAGTACAATTGCTCCAGTTTTCTTTATCAACCAATTCCATGATTACTATCCACAATAGTACGTTAACATTAACATCATAGTCTTTCTTCTATGAGAAACTCTAGCGTTGGAAGTTGTGCCATTTCAGGAACTTTAAGAGTGGTGAAAACTTAGGTGACCCAGATATTCAGAAGCTCCAGAACGTGCCAAGGATGTCTTTGATGTTTCTGCGCAAAACATCAGCCTTGCTCTAAGAAGTTGCTGGGGCTCTGGGTTGCCGCCGCGATGTTCTGTATGGTTTCCAGAAACATAGAGGGGTTCACATTTTGGAGCCATCCAGTACTGATGGTCCAACCATAGTAACAGATAAAGCGTTACCTATTTATATCAGACAAACTATACATACAGTTTAACTTATTTACCACGTCAAGATATTAATAGCTCGTCTACAACAAATGCATTAGATTTTGTAACAGTGTTTATGATTAGTCTAAATCCACAAAAACATACTCCAGTGTGCTACTACCAAAAATGATAATATTAATTTTTAAAAAATTGACTACTAACCTGACATTTAAAATAATTCCTCTCGCTGCCAAATTTCATTTCAGAAAAAAGGAGGATTTGGAATTAGTATCCTCTGCCAGACTTTTCTCTACATCTCTAAGAAAGGTAATATCGCAAGGATCTAAAGAGGTGATATTTTGGAGGGCAAAGTCTAGCGAAAACATCAGATGTGATAAAATCTCTCAACCCAAGTCTACTTTTGATCTCAAGTCTACGCTTATGGAACCTTCCTTGCGACTCTTCCTCAGCTTATCCAGTCGCTTAGAACTAGTTTGACGTATTTCTCTGACTATGTAAGATAGCAATCCTCTTCCAAAAGTTGTTTCAGTTCCTCATCTTCGACTTTCTTTAGCTGCCCAGAAAAAATTTTCACTTTCAAGTTCTAAAGCTACAAAAACAATTTTTTGTGTTTTAACGGAAATACAAGAAGACAATATCGCAAATGTTGTTTATCGCACGGCGTTGCTTTCACAATTGATTTTAAGATTATATTGGTAGAACGGGGGACAGCGTGATCGCATGGTTGAGGCGCGGACTACGGTGCGGGCGGCCCCCGGAGCTCTCTGATGCCTGGAGGGTGGCCTACTCAGTCACTCAAAATAATTGAGTACCTGCGCTCGCTCGAGCAAAGGGTAATGATGGCGATCGGCTAAGGCGGTACTTACGACATCGCCCCGCTTCAGAGATGGTGCGCGACGACCGGGCACAGTGGGTATATGAGAGCCTCAACCTTCTCAGTTTGCAGACCGTGCTCTCACGCGGAGCATTAGAACCTTACTTTTATTATTGGTAGAAAATTGCAATGTGTTATTGCTCTGACTAGACGGCGGCCACTATATAGGAATTTAAATAGGTACTATGGTCAAAGTGGTTTCAAACTTCTTCTTTTTTATATGCAGAGTAAATGTTAACTATAGGGACAAACTGTAAGGGGTAGTTCCTAATATAAAAAGGGCAAAAAATTATGTAAAAATGCTTGTGTTCTATAAAGGATGGCAATACTATTCTTCCTGATATTATTCAGATAGTGTTTTCATTTTTTCGCTTACAAATCTGCACTTCCAAGTAAACGTGTGTTAAAATAGCTCACTATTTATATAGAAAATTCGCACTGATTTATTAGAAAGTCTACATTCACAAACACCAACCAAATTGCAAATATCTGCAACAGTGTTTCGTCATTTGCGTGAAACGAGGTTTTTTGATCTTAGGAATGAATACGAAGGAGAATGAGTTAGAAGAATGTGGTTACCAGCATAATGTACGCTTTGTTACCTATCACTTACAAGGTGTGTAGGGATTATTGTAAATAGGTTTTTCCCCAATCTTATGGCTAATGTTTTAACAGGCTGCTACTATTATGGGATGTCTGCTGTAAATCCTCTTCACAAATAGAGCAAATTTTAGTAAAAGTAATATCATTAGCTTCACAAAAAGAAACCCATGAATATAGTAACTAAGATAAGTATTCCTAGAGAAGACTATCGCCATAAAGAACAATATTGCTATCTATCCTAGAATTGCCACAATAAAAAGGCAAAAATTTGAATATCTAGGTCATGTAATGGGGAATCCCAAAAGATATGAAATTCTACAACCGATATTACAAGGAAAAATAATAGGAAAGAAAAGTCCAGGCAGGAGACATGTATCATGGTTGAAAAACCTAAGACAATAGTATACCAAGACAACAACGAAACTCTTTAGAGCCGCAGTTAACAAAATGGCCATGATAATTGTCAACATCCGGTAACAGATAGGAACCACAAGAGAATCCTAGAAGTCATGCATTTTAAGACATATTCTTATAGACTTTTTTTTTGTTTTTCTATAGGCAATCACCTCCTAAAGTGTGCCCTTATAGTTAACATTTACTTTGCATGTTTCGTAAGCCTTTATCTATGTTGTGGTTCTTCTAGTAAATATACTAATATTTGTTGTAATCTCTTTATTTTCTATTTTTCTTGTACTTGTTGGTGTTGTTTCTTTATAATTTTAACATTATATTCTACTTTCTGCTTTATACATAAATAATATTATTGCTATATTTTATGTTTCTGGTATTTTGTTTTTTATTTAATAAATTCAATAGGTTTGCTTTTCTAGGATCTTCCAGTTATTTTAGTATCTCTGTTATAATGTTGTCATGATCTGGAATATTTCCTAGTCGGTTTTTAATTGCTATTAACTTTACATTACTTTCTTTATTACATCTTATTTTTCCATTTATCTCCTCTTAAACTCTTTAACTGTTTTTTTCTCCATCTTTGTATTATATCACTTTTTTAATAAATTATATTTTTTCTTAGCGCGTTTCTTTTTTAATTATTGTCTGTGTACTATAATATAACTTCTGGCTGTTCTTACTTTTTGTTCTATTTTATGACCAAATGTTATTTCATATTTTTAATGACTTAATTATCTTAATTTACATTCAATTGTCGTGCATTATAATCTACTTATTTTCAGTGTATGTAGATACTTTTTCATTGTCTTTTTTAAGTTTATCATTAAATTGTATTTGTAATACAACTCAACTTTCTTCTGCTATTTGAAGTACTTTTTCTTAAATTATTATAATTTAGTATGTATTAGTATGCAAAATTTAAAAAATATTTTCATTTGTAAAAATCATTCTTGCTAGTGCCTTCAAGCAGACCGAACGTGCGAGCCGAGCTATACCTGAGTTATCACAACGGCGGAGCCGCAGCCGTAGCCTTGCTTAAGGTCAGGCAAATTTTTGTATTTATTAATTTAATTTCAACGTTTAACTCAGTAATAACAACTGTTTCACCTTTAAAAACCCAATGACATCAACAAATATTATGCAACACCAGCCAGCTACGAATACGCAAATGTCACAAACGTTCCTATCACAGCCTTATACATTCCCACCTAACCAACAGCAATTACTACAACCTTACATGAAAAATCTAAACCCTCAACAATCTCAATATTTTCTACAATCACAGCACGCCCCATAACAATTCATTTATGATCACCCACAGCAAATTAACAACAAAAGAATGATATCAACCAGCGATGAAGAAATTGCAAATTCATCAAACGAAAATTCATGGCAAGTAATTAAAAGTGTCAAGAGAAGAAAAACATTCACAAACAAAGGAATAACACCGACTAACATACAATTATCTAATAAATTTAGTGCCTTAAATCCTAACCCAGAAAGCACCGACGACCAAACCGCAGTTATCATCCCTAGACCTCCTCCCATTTTCGTATACGGAGTTGCCAACTTCCCAGAAATGATAAAAAAATTAAATAAAATAATTGAAGAGGAGCAGTTCTCCTCTAGAAGTATGTCCAATGATACAGTAAAATAAATTGTAACTCCTGACACCTTCAGGAAACTATCTAAGTACATGAAAGAAAACAATATCATTCACCATACTTACCAACCTAAAGAGGAAAGAGCTCTTCGAGTGGTAATAAAATACTTACATCATTCCATGGACACTCAAGATATAATAGATGATCTCGAATCCCAGGGGCATAAGGTAAGGAATATCATCAATGTGCTAAGCAGAAAGGACAAAACACCGCTGAATATGTTCTTTGTGGACCTAGAACCAGCAGACAATAATAAAAGAGTCTACGATATCCGTACGTTATGTCATTGCGTTGTACAAGTCGAACCTCCAAGAAAACAAAACAACGTAATACAATCCACACGATGTCAATTATATGGACACTCCAAGAAATACTGTAACAGGCCCTTTAAATGTGTAAAATGTGGCAATACGCACAGTACCGCCAGTTGCAAAAAAACTAGGGACACCCCAGCTACATGCGCTTTATGTGGAGGTCCACACCTGCAATTACAGAGGTTGTGAATATTACCATCGTTTATACAAAAGAAACCCTGTCTCAAACAACAATATTAATCCTCATATTACTCCAACATTATCAAATCTTAATCAACAAACACCTGCACCTATTGTTAACAACCCACTTCAAAACTACAACTACACTAAAACAGCCAACAATAACACTAATTACACACCACAATCACAAAATGTTAATACAGAAGATAACATCAGCGAACTGTTAAATAAGTTCTTAGAAGAATTCAAAAACATGTTTAACCAGCTTTTACATCAGAATAGCATGGTACTAAACATGCTAACCATGTTAATTGGACAAAAGTAATGGACAAGTTCCTTCGAATAGCACTTTGGAACGCCAATGGTATCTTACAACATAAAGAAGAAATAAAAACCTTCCTTCACTACAACCTAACTGACATTCTTTTAATCAGCGAATCCCACCTTACCAACATGTCATACTTTAAGATTCCCGGATACAAATTCTACCACACTAACCACCCAGACAACATAGCCCACGCAGGATCTGCAATATTAATAAAACACACCATCGAACATATGTACTACCTGAATATGCAAAAGATTACTTACAAGCCACTTCGATAAAAGTTAAAACTCTACGATTTGACATAACCATAAGTGCTATATATTGTCCCCCTCGCCACCAACTTAAAAAAGAACATTTTGAAGAATTCTTTAAAACTCTTGGCACTAAGTTTCTCGCTGGTGGCGACTACAACAGTAAAAATACCCTATGGGGATCACGAACTACTACCACGAAAGGAAGAGAATTAGCCAAGGTCCTACACGAAGCGAAATACAATTTCTTATCAATGGGCAGTCCAACTTACTGGCCAACTGATCCCGGGAAAATTCCAGACCTCCTGGACTTTTTCGTCACTAATGGCATTTCAAACTCCTATTTGGACATTGTCCCCAACTTAGATTTATCTTCCGATCACTCACCAGTAATAGCAACAGTCAGCACAACTATAATAAATGTTAAAAAGCCACCTAAGATATATAATTCAAAAACTGATTGGGAAGACTACAGGAATAAAATCAACGAAAGCATCAATCTAAAAATAAGACTAAAAGAACCCAATGAAGTAAAGGATGCCTTAAATAACCTAACCACAATATTATTACAAGCCGCTTACCAGGCAACGCCGCCCTCGAAAATTCATGTTAGTAACATTAATATCCCGTTAGAAATTAAAAACTAATAGCAGAAAAAGAAAAGCCAAAGCAAAATGGCACCGTAGCCATTCCCCAACAGACAAAACAGCTTATAACCAAATAACAAGGAAACTCAAACGCCAAATAAAGGAATCTCAACATGTATCGTTTAGAAACTACATATTAAACTTGAATCGTTATGATAATTCCATCTGGAGACCAGTTAAAGCAGCTCTCAAACCAGTTCACGCACCCCCAGTTCGCAAGCAAGATCCCACCCGGGCCATGGGCAAGAAGCAACAAGGAAAAAGCCGACCTATTCGCCCAATATCTAGCAGAAGTATTTACTCCTCACGATAACCCACCAAATCAAGAAGTTTCCGATTTTCTGAACAACAATCCTCCTCCCGCAGAACCTATAAAACCAATCATTCCTAAAAAAATCATAGATGTAATAACTCAATCAAATATTAGAAAAGCTCCAGGTCCTGACCTGATTACACCAAAAATGTTAAAAGAACTCCCCAAGAAAGGTATTGTAATGCTCACATACGTATATATTCAATGCGGTTTTAAGACTACAGTATTGGCCCAAACAACTAAAAGTTGCTGAAATAATTATGATCCCCAAGCCTGGCAAAAACCCAAATCATGTATCTTCCTACAGAGCAATAAGCTTGTTATCAGCTATCTCCAAACTACTGGAAAAACTAATCCGCAGCAGAATGAACTCATTTTTATATGTTATCCCTGACCACCAATTCGGATTCCAGTTACAGCACTCAACGATCCAGCAATGTCATCGAGTAGTTCACAAAATTAACACATCCCTGGAAAATAAAGAATATTGTACATCGGCTTTTTGGACATAGGCCAAGCCTTCGACAAAGTTTGGCATGATGGCCTTCTTTATAAAATCAAGCTCCTTCTTCCCTCTCTCTTCTACCTACTTAAATCCTATTTAAAAGACCGTCAATTTAGAGCTAAAGTAAATGGTGAATTCTCTGACTCATACGATATTAAAGCTGGAGTACCACAAGGCAGCGTTTTAGCCCCCCTGCTATACTCATTATATACAGCAGATCTCCCAACCACAACAAATACTTTAATCGGTACGTTTGCTGATGGCACAGCTATTCTGGCTAGTCACGAAAATCCCATAATCGCAGCTTCTTACCTGCAGGACCATCTAAACCTAATTGGAAACTGGGTCAACAAATGGAAAATAAGAATTAATGCATCAAAATCAACCCAAGTAACCTTTACACTGAGAAAAGGTAGATGTCCTTCGGTCACCTTCAACAATGCTCCCATTACACAATCTTCTTCAGTGCGTTATCTAGGACTACATCTTGACGAAAAAATGAATTGGAAAGAACACATAACCAGAAAGAGGAAACAAATAGATCTGAGGTTCAAAGAGTTACACTGGCTGCTTGGAAGAAAATCGCATCTACCACTCGAGGAAAAAATTTTACTATATAAAGTAATATTACTACCCATATGGACATACGGCATTGAATTGTGGGGCTGTGCCAGCAAATCAAATATTTCCATTGCCCAAAGATCCCAATCCAAAATCCTGCGTGAATTCACTAACGCTCCATGGTATATGTCTAATAATACACTGCATAATGACCTCCGCATCCCATACATCACTGAAGTTATCCAGCAAAGAAGCAACAGCCATCATACCAGACTTACAACACACAGCAACCCTCTTATACGCCAACTTCTATATCCTCAAGACAACAGAAGGCTAAAACGTCTCTGGCCAAACGACATCCGATGAAAACGACGAGGACTCTTCGATGTTAGAGGCCTCATCATTACCGATAAGGATTTTCATATTTAAGATCCTATGTTAGCACATTAGCCTATAGAATACATATTCTGATTGCTAATTTATTGTACAATAAAAAAAAATTGTAAAAATTTTATTCTGTAATAATTACTTTCACTTTTTTGGCTTTTTACTCTTTACGTTTTTTATTTTTTCACCTTTTAGCTTTCACTATAATATAATCTGTATATATTTTTTCTTTCTTAATTTATTCTCTCTTGTATGTTTACGTTTGAGTTTTAGATTTATTGTAATGATATTATTTTACATTTTTCACTTTTTCTGTATACTTTCATATATTTTCCTTTCTCTCCGTTTGCATTTTCTACATTTGTTCATGTGTCCTTCCAACATTGTATTTTTGTCAATCTCTAATTGTTTATAAAATTTTATACAATTCATTTTTATCTTCTCTCATTTGTTGTTCTTGAATATGTAGGCTATAATTATATTCTGCATATCTTTCTTATCAATTTTATTCCAATTTATATCGTTCTCTCATTTATATAATATTTATATTTATTTATTTATATAATTCACTTTCAATTTATTTCTTATCAGTATTGGAGAGGCAGGCGTGTAAATAGCCGTGCCCTCTTAAGCGGTGTGGGGAACAAAGTAAGACGCTGAGGTCCAAATCGCCCCTTAAACTGCCGGTACAAAAGCGGATGGGGGCGGCTACCGATATCAACCAATGTATAATTTGCCAAATCGCTCACCTATAATCGGCTTCGGCTTCAGCTGTGTTGATTTCCTGGTGGCCACCGTGCTGTGATGTCTTCGTGCCTAGCTTTGCGGGGGAGTTAGCTGCGGGTAAATTATAACGCGACCGCACTTGCCGGGTTGCGTTTCGAAAGTGCCGCTTGGCTTCGCGCCTGGCTTAGCGGTAGATTATTTTGCGGGAAATTTTGATTCGACAGCACTTGTCTGCATGCGTTTCGAAAGGTGCCGCCGACAGCGTATTCAGGCTCGTAAGCCGAGCGAAAAAAGCCCATCTGCCATTTTTTGTGTGCGATAACCAAACGTGCCGGCAGATATCAAAATCACCAGCACACCGCCACCAACACAAACGGTTCAAGGGCAAAAGGCCGCCACATCAAGTATAGTCAATACATTTTTTTTTCTAGTTTATATAACTTTTTTTCTAAAATTATTTTGTTTATTTGCCATTTATGCGCCTTACATTTCATATACAAATTTCGCAATATTTCATTACCTTTTACATTTTACTTTCCGTCGTCCTATTCATATTTATTTTCTTTTGGTTATTCCTTGTCACGTATATTCCTTATTTCCCATTTTTTATTACTAATGTTCTAGTATTTACATTAGTATTTTGTAATACTTTGTTTGACGAGATCCTAATTATAAATTCTTTCCATTAATAGTTATTTTCTAGTGCCCAACATTTTTTGTTATTTCTTTTTTCCTTAATATATGTTATTTAATGTTCTCTGAATTTTTCCTTGTATGTTTGATTATATCCAATATAAATGTTCATTCTTTTCAGAATTCTGTTATTTTCGTTTTGAATTTTTAAAACTTTATTTTACAGATAATATTTTATTGATTGGCTTTAATGTTATTTTTATTATTATTTTCTTATTAATATCAAGTTTATATTTAATTAATTGTCTTATTAAATGTTTAATTATTAACTTATTTTTACTCTTTTTTCTATCTTGTTTTTAGTTTTTTATTCGGTTTTCAATTTTTTTCCTTTCTTTTGCTTTACTATTTTTTAGAATTCCTTTTTGATTAGCAAATTCATCTTTTAATTTGTCTTATTTTATATTGAATTCTTCTTTCCACTCCGTTTGTAACTTATCTAGATATTTATTAGTATCCTATTCTAAATTATTTATTATTTTAAGGATTTCTTCCAGCACCTTTTTGAAAAATCATATTTTCACATTTTCTTACTTTCCATATTTATCTGAATTCTTGGGGTATTTTTATTGTAGAAATTTCTTTATGCTTCCAATATTATAGGCTTTTTTATTTTTCTTTAGATTTTTTCAGTTATTGCTTCTTCTATCCCGGAACTTAAATGTATATGACTGTGTATAAATTTTCTTTCTCCCTTACGTTATTTATGCAAAGCTAAATCTAGAAGTAACTGACACTGTTTAGCCAATTTTTTATAAAAAAATTTTAAAAATAATTTCAGCAGACTCAAATATATAATTATTGAAATTATCTTATCGAAAAGACAATTTACGGAAATGTAATTCGAAACTTCCCCTTGATGATCCTGTAATCATTACCAAAACTTAAGTCTAACCTACTTCTTGTCGAATTTTTTTTCAAGACCTTCTTGGTTAGTCTTAGATATATCATATTTCAATTCAACATCATTAAGTACGTAATTGTTAACTAATATATAATAATAATTAAATATATTATCTTTATCTGTTTCTGCATTTAAGGTTTCTACGTAATCAAAGTGTCTTCAAGGACAAAAATCTTAAAAGCCCCCTATAGATAATTTTCAGTGTTAATTAGAAAATTTGATTTTCTATTATAACAAATGTTTTGCTGTTGATGGTAATTAAGTGAAAACTACCATAAAATAAGCGTTCAAGTAGCTAAAATTAAAATTTTAATAAATCATAATCAAATCGTTATTTTATTTTAAATCAAAAAAACCTACTTTTTACTGATGTTTTATTATATACATTTTAAAAATAATATCATATATTAGGATTTAACACCAGTCAGTTACATTTTCTAAAATACTTAAAACTTCGCAAATGTTAGTTGAAATAGTTTTGCAGTTGCAGAGCGTGTTATGTACCAGATGCTGCTGCCAATACGCATTTACTAAAACTTGCAATATACAGAATACTGTTACTACGTTAAATTAAATTTCATGCATAAATTAGCATGAATAAGGCGTAGATTGTAGGTTCAATATGGCTATCTTATATAACATGAAACGGTATAAGAAAATTTTTACAGGCTATTGGACGATTGTCAAATTTAAATCCAAACTTAGTTTTATATTAGTCGCGTGATAAAAAAGGTTTTAGATTAGATATTTATAACAGAAGAAAAACTTTTTATTCTTTAAGCTAACATAAAAAAGTGTTATTTAAAAAAGTATCAAGAGTAATTACTATCATAAGCTAAATTTCAATACCATCTCACATAGCTTGTAGAAATTAAGATCAAACAATTTAATACATATCACTTAGCGTATTTAAAGAATTGAATATATGTATTGTATATGGTATATGTATGTCTACTCTGCTAAACATTGTTTAAATCACTCAAATTAACTGTTGCACACAGAAAACAAGCAGCTTTGAGTGATTTGTTGAATATCTTGATTTGCACACTCATGAAGGGCGACAGCAATAACTGTACATGTGGTCATAAAATATTCTCCTTCTAGATGAATACTCTATGGTTACAAGTTATTCTGATATCAATTTGCAGTTTAACTATTACTTAATTACAAACATTTTAAATAAGAGTCCAAAAATTAGTAAAACAGGTATTTGTGATGTGATTCATTTTTTTTTTAAAGAGAAACAGGAACAGGTATCTATAAAAGTATTTTATCCTTTCTATAAAACAGTTCAAATTTATACAAACTAAAACTCATCACATTCTGGAGATCTGAAAATAACCAGAAACTATCCGCAAAGTACATGGTATAGCTTTAACCGGCAAATGAGTGAAAGTGGTCAAGGTAGTAAAAGTCCTAATAAATTACATAAAATAATCTTCCATATAATTAGTATCGCATTATAGAAAAAAGGAAAACTACTTGCAATTATTTCATCCAAGGAATTTTTTAAGCGTTTTACGGCCATGAATGAAAAGTGAAGTCGCCACTATAGACCAGAAATAAGACACCGATACAAACAGTAGATCGTACAATTCTGAAAGAGGCGAAAAACAGACCATCCGCTGAAAAGAGAATGCTGGATTTGTCGATTTATTGGGATACAAAAGCAATTCTTTTGATTGAAACATTATTGGTAAATGTTACGCGGCACCGATAAAATTTTGATGAACATAAATAAATTAATGTTTGAAGTTCTTGAACCTCATCGGATTACTATCTAGTTGCAAAACTCAAAACTTTCTCTACACTACACTAGTGTGCACTGGTACATTGTCTTGGTGGAAGAGCACTTTTTTCTTCGGTAAATGCGGTCGTTTTTGCTTCAAATCAATGTCGAATCTGTCCAACAGCTCTAAATAATATTCTCCAGTGATCATTTTACCCTTTTCAAGGTAATCTATGTGAATGACACCGCGTGCAGCTCAAAAAACTGTCGCCATGACCTTGTTGGCCGACAGACCCACTTTGGTCTTCTTTGGTGCATGTTCACCCGAAGAAGTCCACTGTTTTGACTGTTCTTTGGTCTCTGGTGTATTGTGATAGATGCATGTTTCGTCTACGGTTACGAAACGGCGCAAAAACTCGTTTGGATTGCGGTTGAACATGGTCAAATACTCCTTTGAAGTGGTCACACGGTTGCGCTTATGGTCGCGGCACCCATCGCACGGATAGCTTTTTCATGTACAAATATTCATGTAAAATCTGATGTACCCGCTCAGTTGAGATGCCTGCAGCCTCAGCCACCTCACGCACTTTCATTCTCCGATCGTCCAATATCACCTGATATATTACCTGAACGTCCGGCGTCACTTGTGCTGGTGCGACCACAACGGAATTCAGTAAACCACTTCCTAACCATTGAAATTGATGGTGCAGAGTCCCCATAGTATTTATCAAGCCTTTCCTTGGTTTCGGTGATGGTTTTTTTAAGCAAAAAATAATGCTTGATGAGCACACGAAATTCACTTTTTTCCATTTCCGTCAAAATTCACGCTGTTTGCTTTCAATGGCTGTCAAACTTAAACTAAATGACGCAGATTGCTCAGTTAGTTGACAGAAGCAGTGTTGCATTTAAAGTTACTACGCACAAAATTCAAAAGTCACTGACTTATCAAATTGCTCTTGTACCTAGCCAACCAGCAGCCTCAAAGACTCCTCTTGGACCAACAAAATCAGTCTCTACTTTCCGGACGCGTATTTTTGTGATGCTTTAATAAGTTCAAAATAAAATCGAACTTATATGTGATTCACCCACGTAAAACATTAACAGTGTGAAATTTGATACTTGAACAGACAGATTTATAATTTTTTCTTTGATAGTCCATAACAAATTTTCAAATTTTTATTAAACATTTGATATAGTGTTTTAAATTTTAATAAAACGTATGCTATTATAAGTTGATAATATTTAATGTACTTTTTGTAATAAACAGATTTATCAATGTACAAAAATATGAAAAGCGAAATTCAATGTTGAATTCAATCTATATACACAGAGTGAATAGTAACTATAAGGAGGTGGTTCCTGATAAGAAAAGGCACATAATTCCGAAAATACCTAGTGGGTCTTCAGTACTCCATCATTATATCACATTACGTTGCACAGCAGTATGACATTTGTTTCTGACAACTTTATAGTTCGCATTCAAAATGCCACCTATGAGCTTGAATGTGTTGTATCATGAGCAGACACTTATTCAAATATTTACGGCTGAGTAGTTACAGATAGTAGTGTCTGTACGTTAGGAACTGACTCAACATATATGATAGGATGCTATTAAATGATCTCATGGATAAAATTCAAGGGGTTTTGATGTTATTGAGACAATAGAGCTCTATCAGTTACATGACCTGTCTTACTACCAATGACACATCCATTAATAAAGACAGAAGGTTTTTTTCTAGGAATTGTTCCAAGCCATTGAGGATTGTAGAAGAATGACTGGTTCTATTAGGTGGTTACCAATAGTTCTAGCACAAACATTGATGCTAAACCGTTGCTGGTAAAGAACTTAATGATTCCATCGGAATTCTGCTTAGCCTGTAGACGACTATTGGCTAAAGAATGATTCGTCTGCAAAAAGACTACAGACTACAAAAAATTCATGGTGATAGTGGCCTGTTGTAAAAACCAAAAACAAATAAAAGCTGGATATATATATTTTTAAATCTGTCCGATTTTATATTACAATACTACAATGATCTATAAACTAATTGAATGGCAATAGTTTTAAATAGGTGTAGAGATTTGGCATGACAAAGATGAAATAACCAACAGTTATTTTTTTTCTCTCTTTCTATACATACATTGAGATAGTACTGGTATGGCCTAGTGATTGAAGCGCTTAGTTCAGGTGCGGACGGATCCGAGTTTAATACTGAAATCAGAATGGATTCAGTCACTAAAAATAATTGAATATTTGCATTTACTTTGAACAAGGGGTAATAATGTAGTAGTTCTAAGGCGTAGTGTTAGTCATGTTTACGCGTATACAGAGATGGTGTGCGACGACCAGGAAGAGAGGGCGTGTTCTTACGGGGAGCAGAGTTCCACCATTATTACTATTATTATTTTTGGGTGATAAACCAAAACCGTGTAAGGTTTTTTCCTGGAGTTTTTGATTGAACCATATTAAGGGGAGGAAAGCTATTTATCATAAACACCTCTTCGGTTCATCCAACTGCAAAACAAAAAGAAGTATTTCTCAATGTAAATATTTTTTTTTAGTTTTAACTCCCCGAGAGTTCCTTCAGACTTGTAAGATTTGATTTTGCCCTTCTTTAGTTTCTTTTTTCTGTTTTTCGCCTCTTTCAGAATTGTACGATTCTGAAAGAGGCGAAAAACAGACCATCCGCTGAAAAGAGAATGCTGGATTTGTCGATTTATTGGGATACAAAAGCAATTCTTTTGATTGAAACATTATTGGTAAATGTTACGCGGCACCGATAAAATTTTGATGAACATAAATAAATTAATGTTTGAAGTTCTTGAACCTTATCGGATTACTATCTAGTTGCAAAACTCAAAACTTTCTCGAGCAAAAATTAGATCAAAACGAAGTGATACAGAACATAAGAGAGTATTTGGAGATCTCCGAGTAACCCATTTCTGCAAAGAATTCACAAAACTGTTTTCTTAAGCGCATTAAACTTTAAAAGGACTATGTCAAAAAAATATAGTCAATGAAGTTCAATTTGTTGTCATTAATGTCAAACAGGTGCCAGTGTGGCCGCACGATTAAAGCGCGTGGCTACGGTGTAGACGGACCCGAGTTTGAACCTGGGCTTTGAGTGTCAGAGGGAAAACCTATGACATTCTTAGTTCGCGGGTCTAGCCTCTACACAAGGTGCTAGAGTCTCACCATTATTATAATTTCAAATCAAGTTACTCTTCAAACTACCCTTCTATATTGAACCGGATCAAATTTTTTTAGGCACCATCGAGACTATGAACAGTTCTCCTAAACTGATGAAAACGATGGTTTTAATAATACCAATACATCCAATGAAAATTCTGAGAGACAATAGAGATTTGGTATGAGTGCCACTGTTCAACAAAAATTCAAAGGAAAAGTATGTGTTCTCATATTAAAAAGGATGTTACTCTTCGAATTGGGTAATGCGCTAAAAATTATAATACAGTATACATGATGACATATTTTTGCAATGTCATAAAATGTATGAAGGATATCTTTTAAATACATTATAAATTACTTCTATTTTACTTCGTCTTTGCTTTAAATGCATTACAGCTTTTTAAAACGCCCTAGATGTTTAAGATAAATTCTTGGTTGTATGTAAAAAAAGGTAGTAAGTAGGCAATCGTTACCTTGCGTTATCACACAATATAAAGCCACAATTCTATGTGCTACTCCACAATAATCCACATTTGTGCAAATATTGTGATTTACATTACTTATAACTTTTATATAATAAAAATAGCAATAAATAATTTTTTGTTTCTATCTTTTACTATTATTATATTATGTATTATATTATTATGCTTGTATATAATATCACACTTAAATATATAACACAATCACATAAAAACCTTCTGAAGCAAAAACACAAAACTTGAGATGGTTATTTAAGAAGAAAACAGAACTTGATCAGAAGTATCTTAAAAAGACTACTCAAAGAAAAATAAAATTTAATGAATTAATTCTTGAAAAATATGTTCTAAAAATAAAAAGAAATTAAATAAAAATAGTTTGTATCTTTACTTAAGAGAAAAAATAAGATACAGTGGTATATTTATATAGTATATAATATTTTGAGAAGACTGCTCGAATCAGATACCAGAACGTACTAAGATCCAATTAAAAAAACATAACGTAATGAAAAGCATATTGAAAAGACTACTAAAAAATGCAAAGTTACTTAAAAAGACTATCAAAAAAGACGAGCAAAACTCAATAACAAATAATTTGAAAAGATTATTTATTCTCTTGGGTGCCAAGCCTCAATTTATTGACTTTTTTTATTTGGGAATATTTCCCAAATGATAATATTTCGACAATTTCTTTGGTCTCATCGTACCAACTGTCAATACTTTGTAAATATTTTTCACTCCTGTGAGCTCAAGTGCCAAAATTTTGACATTTTTAAATTGTCTTTAAAACCCGATGGTCAAAATATTTCTTTGGCGAAGAAAACATAAGTGAAGATAAGATGTTTTGCTTTTATATTAAAGTTACATTATTTTCCACATTTAAGAACAAAAATTAATTTATTCTTTTGTAGTTAAGGACTATTCAGAAGGTGTTTTGGAGCCAATGTTAGAGGACAAGGAGGAAAAAACGATACAGAAAGCGCTGCTGTAGGGGAGGATTATAAATCCTCTGAGGAACATAAGAACCATAATGAAAACGATGACAGTGATAGTGAAGATGACGACGACAATAATTCTTCTATCGAAGGTAACAAATTTCCATCCGTTCAAAGGTCTTTGAATCTGTCCTCAATTAGCAAAACCAGGAAAAAGGCCGTTATTCCAAGTCAGCCGCTAACGCAGAATGGGCGATCGGTGTTAACTTTCGACCAAAAACGACATCATTTACTTCCTGACAATAACCACCCAGCCTTTGACTTTGATCAAATTTTAACACTTCTAACACTTTTGAAATACAAGGTAACCAATAAAGTTCTTGCCGTTTTTGCTTTGCCATTGAATGAAGGCAGAATAGGTATGCAATTAGTGTATCACGTGGTTAAAAAACCGGTCGGTCAAGAGCAGGAATATCAGTCGTTATAAAAGCAGGTCCACCGCTCACTTTCATCATTCGTAACTCGTACAGTAGCGAAGACAAAGGATCTCGTTCGGTGGTGTTTGCTTTACGACTTCAAAGTGGGCTTATCAGCAGCTGCATCAAGTCGCCGAATATGTCAAGCGTTGGGGGATAGTGCTGTGAATGAATGTACTACAAAGCATTGGTTTAAAAAATTCAGGTGGGAAGATTTGTCCCTCTGTGAGGAACCTTGCAGTGTAGGACCACAGGCCTTGGATGGCAAAGCCCTGCAGGTGGCAATTGAAAAGGACAGTAGTCTAATGTGTGGTAAACTTGCAAGATAGTTTAACGTTTCTGATGAAACAGTTAGACTTTATCTGTACCGCTTAGGTAAGACGTACAGGCTGAGCAAGTGGTTTCCACACACGCTGTTGGAAGTTCACAAGAGATAACGTGTGGCAGCCTGTATGTCGTTGCTTTCTCGCCACCGTACCGCATCCATATTCAATTGAGTGCTTACCAGTGACGAATAGTGGGTCCTGTATGACACTACCAAGCGTTCCAAATATTGGTTGTCACCCCAATATACTGTCCCTCACAGCGCAAGACCACTTTGCGTCTGGTGGACAGATTGTCAAATGGTCCACTATGATCTGCTAGCAACGGGCCAAACAATTACTGCGGACCTGTACTCGCAGCAATTGGAACGTGTGCAACAGGCATTGCAATAGAAGGAGCCAGCACTAGTGAATCGCAAAGATGTACTCTTTCTTCATGATAACGTCATACATCATGTCGCGTGGGTGGTCAGGGATACCAGACAGCGACTTAGTTGGGGGACTTTGTGCCATCCTCCTTACTCGCCTGACCTTGCGCCATCCGATTACCACCTCTTCCACTCCCTGGACAATTATCTTCGTGGAAAATCCTTCAACAATGAAGCAGACTTGCGCAAAGGACTCACGGACTTCTTTGCGTCCAAAACCTCCGAGTTTTACCGAAAGAGATTTGCACAGCTAGAGACACGTTGGCAGAATATGCTGGATGCCGATGGCGATTACCTCGAGGACTAATAATAGGCTACGCTTTCTGTAAATCATTTTCTTTTTGGCTATTAAAAACGGCAAGAACTTTATTGGTTGCCTTATATTACTGAGACAATGTGATAGTGAACGAAATATGCCATGAGACCAACCAATATACTGTCCAAATAAAATCCAGCAAACCTAGGCCACTTCAAAAGTGACGCCCGTTAAAACAAAGAATTTTGGAAATCCATGGCCCTATCTACACTGATGGAACTGGTGAAATGCGGTGACTTGAGAGACTATTGGAGGAAAGATAATTTATTCCAGATTCCAATGTTCCGCAAAACCATGACGAAAAATAAGTAGAATCTCCCCAAAAAAAACAAATGTTAAAAATAAGACCCACTTCCTATTCAAAAGCCCATAAAAGTTGTAAAATTTAAACCAATTAAGACCAAGCCATTTGTTCAAAATGATGGGCATAAAATCCAACTGAACGTCAGAAAGGCTTTCTCTTGTAAACTTAACCCAGTTCCAGATTTCTAGTGTATCTACCCCGGCGTATTTATTATTCAACTTAAATTTCTACATCATTTCTACACTCCTTCCTCTACACCTAACGGTAGGAGAGATACAGATTATATATATTCTACACTCCTTTATTCTATCAATGATTTTCTAGTATGTAAGTTGAATATTTTATTTTTATTTTTTTCCGAGTTTCTGTATGAATACCTCAAGTAAACAAAGGAACAAAAATAGGCAAGTTACAGACTAGGAAAGCACTGTGCGGCAAGAGATATCCATCTTCCGAGCTTGCGCTAAAAATTTAAAGGAGGAGATACCTTGCCAGACAGACAGATAAACGAAGACAGTTATATTACAGATGACATTTTTTGGCAGGTACCAGAATATCCTGAGGGCATTGCACTTTTCGAATGCAGCAGCAATTGAGGCGAACAATTCGGACAAATTTGTGAAACTTGATAACGTCGCAACGAATATCGTTACAAAGTTCAAACGTTTTGTGGTGCCCAGGCAGTTGCTTTTACGTTGATGAGTCCCTCGTGCCTTTCAAGGGTCGTTTGAGCTTTAAGTAGTATGTTTCTACAAAACGCGCTCGTTTTGGGGTCGTTTTTCGTTTTGGCTGTAATACAAAAGCGGTCGTGGATATGATCCAGTACCAAAAAAAAAAAAAAGAAACTGCACTAAATCCAACATTTAGACACTTTAGCATAGGAGGCTCCATTGTTGCCCTTCTTCCCCAAAATGTTTTTTTTTTGCAAAAGCCATTGCATAGCAGCCAATAACTGGTTTTCCAGGCCAGCCCTTGTGTTCTACTTGGCAAGGAAAGATATGTATTACACTGGCTCCTTACAGAAGAAAAAAGGCGTAAAAGTAAAGACACAAAGAAAAAAGAAACTAAAGAAGGGCAAAATCAAATCTTACAAGTCTGAAGGAACTTTCGGCGAGTTAAAACTAAAAAAAATATTTACATTGAGAAATACTTCTTTTTGTTTTGCAGTTGGATGAACCGAAGAGGTGTTTATGATAAATAGCTTTGCTCGCCTTAATATGGTTCAATCAATAACTCCAGGAAAAAACCTTACACGGTTTTGGTTTATAACCCAAAAATAATAATAGTAATAATGGTGGAACCTGCCCCCCCTAAGAACACGCCCTCTCTTCCTGGGCGTCGCACACCATCTCTGTATACGCGTAGACATGAATAACACTACGCCTTAGAACTACATTATTACCCCTTGTTCAAAGCAAATATTCAATTATTTTTAGTGACTGAATCCATTCTGATTTCAGTATTAAACTCGGATCCGTCCGCACCTGAACTAAGCGCTTCAATCACTAGGCCATACCAATACTATCTCAGTGTATGTATAGAAAGAGAGAAAAAAAATAACTGTTGGTTGTTTCATCTTTGTCATGCCAAATCTCTTCACCTATTTAAAACTATTACCATTCAATTAGTTTATAGATCATTGTAGTATTGTAATATAAAATCGGACAGATTTAAAAATATATATATCCAGCTTTTATTTGGTTTTGGTTTTTACAACAGGCCACTATCACCATGAAATTTTTGTAGTCTGTAGTCTTTTTGCAGACGAATTATTCTTTAGCCAATAGTCGTCTACAGGCTAAGCAGAATTCCGATGGAATCATTAAGTTCTTTACCAGCAACGGTATAGCATCAATGTTTGTGCTACAACTATTGGTAACCACCTAATAGAACCAGTCATTCTTCTACAATCCTCAATGGCTTGGAACAATTCCTAGAAAAAACCTTCTGTCTTTATTAATGGATGTGTCATTGGCAGTAAGACAAATCATGTAACTGATAGAGCTCTATTGTCTGAATAACATCAAAACCCCTTGAATTTTACCCATGAGGTCATTTAATAGCATCCTATCATATATGTTGAGCCAGTTCCTAACGTACAGACACTACTATCTGTAACTACTCAGCCCTAAATATTTGAATAAGTGTCTGCTCATGATACAACACATTCAAGCTCATAGGTGGCATTTTGAATGCCAACTATAAAGTTGTCAGAAACAAATGACATACTGCTGTGCAACGTAATGTGATATAATGATGGAGTACTGAAGACCCACTAGGTATTTTCGGAATTATGTGCCTTTTCTTATCAGGAACCACCTCCTTATAGTTATTATTCACTCTGTGTATATAGATTGAATTCAACATTGAATTTCGCTTTTCATATTTTTGTACATTGATAAATCTGTTTATTACAAAAAGTACATTAAATATTATCAACTTATAATAGCATACGTTTTATTAAAATTTAAAACACTATATCAAATGTTTAATAAAAATTTGATAATTTGTTATGGACTATCAAAGAAAAAATTATAAATCTGTCTGTTCAAGTATCAAAATTCACACTGTTAATGTTTTACGTGGGTGAATCACATATAAGTTCTATTTTATTTTGAACTTATTAAAGCATCACAAAAATACGCGTCCGGAAAGTAGAGACTGATTTTGTTGGTCCAAGAAGAAGGATTGGGGGACGGAATCTTTGAGGCTGCTGGTTGGCTAGGTACAAGGGCAGTTTGATAAGTCAGACTTTTGAATTTTCTGCGTAGTAACTTTAAATGCAACACTGCTTCTGTCAACTAGCTGAGCAATCTGCGTCATTTAGTTTACGTTTGACAGCCATTGAAAGCAAACAGCGTGAATTTTGACGGAAATGGAAAAAAGTGAATTTCGTGTGCTCATCGAGCATTATTTTTTGCTTAAAAAAACCATCATCGAAACCAAGGAAAGGCTTGATAAATACCATGGGGACTCTGCACCATCAATATCAATGGTTAAAAAATCCTTGGAATGATATTGGACGATCGGAGAATGAAAGTGCGTGAGGTGGCTGAGGCTGCAGGCATCTCAACTGAGCGGGTACATCAGATTTTACATGAATATTTGTACATGAAAAAGCTATCCATGCGATGGGTGCCGCGACCATAAGCGCAACCGTGTGACCACTTCAAAGGAGTATTTGACCATGTTCAACCGCAATCGAAACGAGTTTTTGCGCCGTTTCGTAACCGTAGACGAAACATGCATCCATCACAATACACCAGAGACCAAAGAACAGTCAAAACAGTGGACTTCTTCGGGTGAACATGCACCAAAGAAGACCAAAGTGGGTCTGTCGGCCAACAATGTCATGAGGACAGTTTTTTGAGATGCACGCGGTGTCATTCACATAGATTACCTTGAAAAGGGTAAAATGATCACTGGAGAATATTATTTAGAGCTGTTGGACAGATTCGACATTGATGTGAAGCAAAAACGACCGCATTTACCGAAGAAAAAAGTGCTCTTCCACCAAGACAATGTACCAGTGCACACGAGTGTAGTCGCCATGGCAAAAATCCATAAATTGAACTACGAACTGTTACCCCATCCAGCATATTCTCCAGATTTAGTCCCTTGCGACTATTTCCTGTTCCTAAACCTGAAGAAATTTTCTCGGCGGTAAGAGATTTGAGTCGAATGAAGAGGTCATCACTGAAACAAACGCCTATTTTGAGGACCTTGAGAAAACCTATTATTGGGAAGGGATAAAAAAATTGGAGAAACGCTAGACTAAATGTATCGAGCTAAAAAAACTATGTTGAGAAATGAAATGCTTTTTTGGCGAAAAAATATTTTATTTAAAAAGTCACTGACATAAAATTGCCCTCGTATGTTAGGTAAACAATCCGATCCAGCTCATTTGTCTGTGTAGACAGTTATTTGCGCATCGGGTAAAAATGCAGAGCAGTGTGGATCAGCAACAGGCGATAAAATCTTGCGTTAAACTTGAAAACGCTTGCTATGATATACAAAGCCTACAACGAGGATTCCGTATTGAAAGCACAAATATCCAAGTGTCACAAAGAAAAGGAATGTCTCAGATTTAGGACCATATGGCTAAGGGGAAAGCTGTTTTAGACTCTAACGTTTGTTGATTTTTAAAATCTATTGTGCCGCTGTTAGTGAGAGTGTTTCTGACAAAACACACCGTTCCGATTTTTCTTTGTTCCCCCAGTTCAAATCCAGCTTAAAAAGACGCTATTTTGGGATTAAAAAATGTACAGCCTGCTGTTCAAAACTTCCAGACCAGCTACGTCGAGTGGCAGAACCGCTGGCAACGATGTGTTGATTTTTTTAATGAATAAGTAATTTCTTGATCCCACTATCGTAAAACGAAGATGGGCTATGAGAAAGATATTCTAATGTAGTCGAGAACAAAATCCTCAATTTCCATAAAACAAAACATAACATCTTGTATTGGCTCAGCGCTACTATAGCTTATTCCAACCTCAACAAATTCAGCAGTCAGCGATCATCCTCGACAGTACGGCGAACAATGCAAATGTTCTCCTCAGTCACGCTGATCCTCGAACAACGCTGGTAAACTTTATTTTCAACTGATTTTCATCCTCTCAAAAGTTGTCTTCTTAATAGAGTTGTCATCAAACTATTTCTTGTTTTCTCAAATTTTTGGATAGTTATATGCCTTCTAATAGTAAGAAATTTAATAATAATCTGTTCTGCAACAGACGAGGGTACCTTTTGATCTAACATCGTAATGCTGACCAAAGATGTACTCTACGGAGAGTATCCCCCTACCTACAACGCTTAGAAACGGTGTCGCATAAATAGAAAATTTCTGTTTACATTTGATTCGTCCTCGTAGTTAATAGATTTATTTTAATATTTTAAAATATGTAATTTAGGCATAATATAAAACATATTTTAATTGTCTGCGATATATTTGTGAATTTTTACATATTCCCCACATCTAACTCTTCGCTAATGTTTCATAGTTATGTCTCTAATTGCACTTTCTTATAAAAATACAAATTTAATATATTTTAAAAGCTGCAAAAATATAAGTACAAAAATTAGGTGTGTAAATTGAACTAAACATCCAACTTTTCTAAAATCATCCTGTTGGTGTTTTACAACTCGATATAATCAATTTGTAGTTTGTATCAAATTTATATTTGTTGCACAACTGTTAGTTGTAAATAATAAAAAAATTAATACGCACAACAATTATATTTAGTTCTACACTATACTGAAAAAATTATAAAAGCGAACAAATAAGTTATTTCCAAGTACATTGAATACCTAGTACTCAGTGAAGTAAAAAGTTGTATTTCAAAGTATTTTGCTGATTCTTATCGTACACCTCTTTTACTGAGATACACATTCAAATTCCTTATTATGCGGGTTCTTTTTAAGTCGTAATTCAAGGCAACTTTAGATTCTATTTGCAATATTTTCTATACAGTATATTCAGCATAACTATTTTTATATATATATATATATATATATATATATATATATATATATATATATATATATATAAACAACTTTCAACTCAATTCGTATTGTGTGTATTTGTATTGTGTTTTTGGGAAATGCAGAACGATAAAAATTTTTGCTAAAAATACCTTTCTTGATCGCAAAAATCCAATTGAACAATAGTCCATATTCTTAAAGGTAACAAACGAAATTTAAGAAACCAGTAAGGCCTCGATTCGCGGTCTGCTCACGCTTCGATGTTGCTTCATTCTCAGCTCGCCCATTTTGTAACATATTTACATGTTTCATCAAACTTCAGTCTCTGTTTCCTCAAGAACCGAACTATTTCTAAAAGTATCCTTTGGGACCGTACTTGGATCGAAGTTTCGGGCAAGATCAATGATGTGATCATTTTTATTTACAATTCATCTTATAATAATTAATTTGCCAGTGTAGATGAGGCCATAATTTTCTTTTAAGAGCCTTACTATAGAAAAATTGGAGAGGGAAGCGTGAATTTAGTGTAAGCGGTAGTATAAACTCTTATATTTGAGCGGTAATCGAAACACTGACAAAGCGAAAACTTTGCTGCGAATTTTTAACTCGGTGATTCTTATTCCAGTGTAATCTGAGAGTGAATGGGCTCGCAAGAAGAGCATGAATAGAGCGTAAGCGAACGGCAGCGTATATCTGCAACAACCAAGTGTAAATCTTGTCATTTGCATTCAAAAATCAGCTTACAATATTTAACTAGGGGCTAAAGGAACTTTCTCAGAAGTAGTTGAAGCGAATAGAGACGCCAAAGGTCCATAACTTAGCCCTACTTAAGATCGTCGTGCGTGGTATAGAACCACAACCTATTAGAAGTGCTCCTGTCAAGCAAAACACGACGGATCTAAACTAAAGAAGGTCAATAAAACATCCCTTCATAAAGGCTGGTAACCTTTTCTGAAGGAAAATTGTTATTCGCGAGAACATTACACAAGCCTCAAACCGGGCGGATTTAAGGATGACAACAAAAGCAAAAATAGAAATGTGAAGGAAATGGTGACAAAAAAAGTAGAATTAATAAACAAAAAGCCTTTGTTTCGGGAGAAATATGGGCAGTAATAGAATCTCTTAAAAACTGCAGAATAGATCAAAGATGCATCAATCTCCTTAAAAACATAAGCAGCAAAGCTACAATTACATACAGACTACATGAAGATACAAAACCAATCCCTATACAACGCGGAGTCCGTCAAGGCGACTGTCTATCACCAAAACTCTTTACTTTGGTAGTAGAAGACTTTCAGCTGGAAAAATATAGGAATTAACACAAATGGTAAAAACTTAAATCAGCTAAGATACGCAGACGACATCGTTCTTATCACTAATAACAAAAATGTCTTAGACTACATGCTAAACGATTTAAATGAAAAAGCAGCAAAAATTGGCCTAAAAATAAATTTAGACAAGACTATGAAAAATAAAAATAAGAGACATAAATATTAAAAATATAAATAAATATTAAAAATTTATATACTTGAGGCAAACAATCCGCCTTGATCGAGAGAATCAGGTAACAGACATAAAACAAAGATGCCGCTTGTCATGGGTAGCTTTTGGAAGACTAAGCTTCATTTTGACCTCCAAAAATATAGAACAACATTTAAAAACAAAGGTTTTCTATAACGCGCAATGCCCATTATAACGTAGGGAAGTGGAAATTGGTCTTTGACGAAGGCCCACTTAAAAAATCTAGTTACTACACAACGTGCCATAGGACGGAAAATGTTAGTTATCTCTTTAACTGAGAGAAAAACCAATGCTTATATATACTAGTAACACTAAAGTGGAGTTGGGCAGGCCATTTAGCCCAAAAAGAAGGAAACAGATACATAAAAAAAATACTTTAATGGCAGCCGTGGGATCGTACTCGCAATAAAAGAAAAGTACCGAATAAATGGTACAATAACATAAAGAAAATATCAGAGTTAAACTGGATAAAGAAAACGCAAAACCAAACCAAATGAAAATCGTTGAAGGAGGCCTTCATTTAAACATGGACAGAAATGAGCTAAGAAGAAGAAAATACAGTTGAACAAAAAGTAAGCAAAGAAATGTGGCGTGGTTCTCGGCTATTGACAAAGACAGTCTATACATTTGAACGGAAAATAAACAAATATGGCTGATATAAAATTTTGCATGCCAGGCTGTGAGTGCTTAATTTACACGAGAAGGTCCGTGCGTTCGTGCACACACGTCGGAGCCTCTCTCCTTCCTTGCCGAACGGCTGGGCGCGGCTATCGGATCGCTGCATTGCCGAACGCAAAAGGCGCATCTGCCACGGCCAGTTGATTTGCTTCCGCTGAGTCGAGCTTCGATTGTAAGTTAAATTGTTCCACGTTCCCGACCTAGTTAAAAATGTATACGTTCACACCTTGCAAAAATTTGAGGAAAGGCAGGTGAAAAATTGTCAGCTTAGAACGCCAAAAATACCTTTTTACGGGCAACCCCTCGTATTGATACAGTTCAGCAAACTAAAATACAGTCACAAATTAGAAAAGTAAGCAAAACAATTATAATTAAGGCCAAACAGATCACAACAAGTCTTTTTTAGCGTGGGACTTTCATTTGTTAATCTACAAGTAATTGTAATTAGCAACGAAATTAAATTTTAAATTAAGATGCCATTACCTTGCAAACTCAGTGCAAACCTCTGGAATTCGAGTAGCAGAAGGGAAACAATGTTGGGATTGTGAACTAGATAATAATTTTAGGAATATAATCTACGTGTATTAAAACTATTTCAACCGAGACCATCCTTTTTTAAGAAAAATGTTAAATTTGCCTCCCTGTGTTATTTATATATTGAGAATAAAGGACACTGCAAACGCTTTTAAACGCGAACGCCCTGCTTTATTTCAAGGTCAGTTTGCTTGCCGCCTACGCCTAGCTTGGTTAATAACGCAGTGGGCAGCCAATATCAGCGAAGTTTGCAGCGCTAATATCCCCGGGAAGTTCGGGCATTCATCTAAAAATTATAAGCCCTCCGCGTCGAGCCCGAGGCAACTCTACGAAGGCTCCGCCAACTCATTGAGAAATGACGCAAACATTACTCGGCTGCATCCATTGAGAAACGCGGCCGCTCGCGCGCTTCGATCGAACTTCATACAATGCAATACAAACTCGCGCACAGAAGCCCCAACCCTTCGAATAAAAGGAAATTGAAAACCGCGGTTCAGACGTAGATGCATGCGGAATCGTAGATTTGCTCGGAACGGCTCTCGGAAGCGTCGGTAGCTATAATATGGAAATTTTCTTAATAGCCGCTTTAGATTTAGACTCCACTAAAGCCGCTTTTATTGCGAAAATGAAACCTTGGGCTCACTATTTCCAACATAGGCAAGCAAACTAATGGATACTTATGATATCGATCCTCTAAATTACATACGCATACATTTCTTACAAGAGCACTCAAAATACCTGAAATATATCATTTAGATACAACCAACCCAATTTTCGATTACTCGTACAGATTAATTGGGTCGTATTTAATCAATAGCACCAGGAGTTGATTAAGGTTTTCAAGGTCTTCCCTTAAATGTTTACATGTTTGGAATGTTATCAAATAATTACAAAGAAGTTTATTCTTTTTCACGGCTCTAACTCCCTCTGCGGGAGCACGGCCTACGAACTGAGATTAAGGCTCTCATATGCTTGCCCTCTGTGCCCGGTCATCACGCAGGCACCGCCTTAGAATCTTAGATTTTTTGGTGGTTTTGCGGATAAATGCCATTGTTAGATTAAATATTAATTCGTCTACCCATATTATAAACTTCCTTAATTTTTTTTTCGCGATTGTAACCTCTCGTATGGGAGCACGGTCTACGAACTAAGAGTTTTCTGCTTAGTGGTCGCGCACCATCTCTGAGGCGGGAAGATGTGACAAGCACCGCGCCTTAGACGACCGCCATTGTTGTCCCTTGTTCGAATGAACACAGGTATTCAATTACTTTTAGTGACTGAGTAGGCCACCCACCAGGAATCAGAGAGCTCCGGGAATAGAACCCGGGTCCTTCCGCATCACATTGGCGTAGTTGATTGTTTAGACAAAACATTTAGTTGGTTTTCCAATTTTCATTGCGCACGTAAACACACTTCAATACAATGCTTACATACTTTTCACAACAATGAGAAAAAATAAAAACAGATGTGCATTTAATATAAAAACATTTATGTAAAAACATTTCTATTTCTGGATTCAGAATATGCAATCCTCTGGACTATGTCACCAAAGGCAGACTGTAGAAATTCACTCTCAACAATAAAAGTGCAAAGTTTGTCATTTTTTCTTGTTTTAACATTGATCTAGAAAAGTTTCTCACTTTTTTAAAAGCTGAAAAGTAAAAGTTTTTCAGTGCATTTAGTAACTACCATGCTTACAAAATCTCAGAACAATGGCAGTATTGGAAAAGGTAGACTCTACGCCTCATGACTTCGATAGTACTATGAGTCTTTGTGGTTCCAATTATGTCTTTGGTTTAATATTCTTATTTTCTTTGTTAGTACTTTTATTGATTATTAAAAATGCTGCAAAATGTACACAGAGGTATACCTTTCCAATAGCTGGTTTGTATTATGTTGTTACCAGGTCGGGCCCGGGCGGTGATAAATCGGGCGTCGGGACGCTACGACCGGCAACGCGTGGGGCACGGAAGGCTAAAAAAAACGAAGCGTCGGCTCCAACTTACGAATTAGAATTATATTTACAACCTTACAGAACTTAACTTACCTTACGCTAATCTATCAACTCTAGCTAACTTAACCTACTTAGCTAATGTACAAAAACTTAACCTACGACTTAATTTACACGCTGAAACGGGGAGCGAGCCCAGCGGAACCAGGCGGTAGCGCAGCTGGGCAGCGTGCAGCAGAGCTAAGCAACGGGGCCGATGGCGGAGCCGGGCAGCGAACAGCAGAGGCGGCAACAGGCAGCGGAGCCGGAAAGCAAGCAGCAAGTCCGGGCAATGGGGCCGGAAAGCGAGCAGCAGGTCCAGGCAGCGAGCAGCAAAAGAAACCAAAAGGAACTCACCTGGTGACTCTCAATGATTTCTTGTTAAGGGGTTGGCGACTGAGACCGAATACTTTGGTGGCTTAGGTTTTAAGGGCTCAGCTCCTGCTCCACTCTGCTGGTGGGGTGCAGAGTTTCAGGGTGGAAGCACACTGAGCCCGCTGGGGGATGCGGGGCTTGTCCAGGATTGGTGGACGCCGAGGGCGCCTTTGTACTAATTGGAAAATGCGCTGGCGTTCTTGCTCTGGTTGGTAAATGCCTTGGTGGCTATGGTCGGTGGCGTTCGGTCCGACTCGTAACCGCTTGGCACGACGCGGTGCGGTAGGTCAACTAATCCGTGTTGCACACGGCGCCACAAAGTCGGCCTCAGGTAATATTCCTTTTGAGATTATAAATTCCAAAGAAGGGCCTTTGTGTTGCACACGGTCCGAACAATTCCGAGTCAGGTAACATCAGCCCCAACGAAATCGGGACCAGGTAACAATGTCGTATTCTGTCGACTAGGGATACTAGTGTGGTCACAGGTGGCAAATAGTAAAGGGCCTCTAGATATAAAAATTAGCTGCGAATGTACTGAATAAGCAGTCCTCGACCAAAAAGCGGCATTGCTGAGAAGCGTAGTGGGTAAGTCTTGGAAAAGCTTTTCTCAAAAAATGCTACAATGCTCAATTAAAGCAATATGTCCATTGAAATTGAAGAGTAAGTAGCTTGGTATAGTTGTAGTAGAAGAAATGCAGCGGTGTCGATAAAGATCATCAAGAACGGTAAAACTACAGCTCAGTGTAGAAGGCAACAGGAGACCACTACCCAGTAAAACAAAGTAGTATAGAAAACTATAATCTCCTACTCTAAGGAATATGCTCAGAACTAATATGAACATAGTCTCGAGTCCCCAGCCCACCCTAAATAGTAAAAGGATGCTAAGAATCAGCGGGAGGAAAATCAACATAGTCACGTTGAATGTCAAAAGCATGTATGCTCCAGGAAAATTAACCAATACGATTAAAGAAATAAAACGACTAAATGTTGAGGTTTTGGGGATAAATGAAATGAGATGATCACATGCAGGAAAACTTAAGTCTGACAATTATGTTGTATACCATTCTGGAAGCAACCAACCAAATGAACTCACAAAAGAAATAGATAAACCAGTAAAAACCTTACTACACCCTGATAGAGTAGAAATACTACAATTATCGACATTAATAAATATAAATATAATACAATGTTATGCACCGACCACCAAAGCAGACGATGCAAAAGTGGAACAATTTACGAAGAAATAAGCCAAGTACTTCAAGCAACAAAGAAACACGGCATTAATATAGTAGAGAGATTTTAACTGAAAAATAGGTCAAGGTGAACGCCTTGATATTGTTGAAAAAAGCGGTCTTGGGACATCGAATGAACGAGGCAACAAAAGGTACAATTTGATTGACTCCTTTATACTTGGAAATCTCCGAGAGACGGCGTAGATAATGTGATTAGAAATCAAATTAAGTTCATAATGATTAACAAGAGATACAAAAATAATACCCTGTCGATTAAAATTTATCCTGGTGCTGATCTGGAATCGGATCATATTCCTGTATTGCCAAAATTACGATTACATCTAAAAAATAGTAACAGGGGAGAAAGTAATAAAAATTGAAATGCCAGAAAGCTACAAAATAAAGAACAATAAAAAAATCCAAAACATATCAGAAAAAAACTAAATGCCTTTGAAATATGGATTTATCGTAAAATGCTAAAAATACCATGGACGGACATAGTGCAAAATGAAGAAGTCCTGCAAAGATTAAACAAGGATATGAAAATACAACTTACTATCAAAAGAAGGAAATTAAGATACTTTGGGCGCTCGATGTATCATAAACGATACAAAATTTTGCAAAAAATTATACATGGCAAAATAGAAGAAAAGAGAAATATGGAAAAAAAGGACTTCATGGTTGAAGACTTTAAGAGCCTTATCTCGAGTCGCAGCAAACAAAGTACAGACAGCGCTATTGTTTGTTATAAAAAGAAAATTCGAGTAATTTCTCATAGCAATCCAAAATACTTATGTCTGTATAGATTCTGTTTCGTTGAACTTCAGAAAATCAATTGCAGTACCATATGTTCCTATCACGAGAAACTGTCGTCTATAAAACTCGTAATTTTCATCTTTGTTTTCATCAAAAGAAACTTTCGGCTTTCTCTTTCTTGTTATAACTGTTCTGTAGACGTCCATTTCACACACCAATTTTGCGTTCTTTTCTAGCCTTGATAACTAATCTTTGTTTAGAAAAGCATTTATAAAAGTTTATAAAGTACTATATTGTATAGAGTAATAAGATTTTTGTTTTGGTACTTTCTCCATGAAACCTTTCACTCACTCCTCGAGACTACAAAAACATTACTCTAGAAACATACTATTAATGCCACTTCAAGACTTAAGTTTTTCTAATTTCAACTTTTGCTTTATAATGATCATCTTTATTCTGATCACTAACATGAGTCATGTGTGTCAGAGCATCAACAATTTCCTGGTACGATTTGTATAATGCTTGACTGGTATTTGCACGGGCAAAATTTTTAAAGATAAGGAGTTGTTTTTAAGATGAGACTACAAGATATTCTATTTTTTGGTTGAAGAACTGAAACGTTATAGATTTGTTTTTCTAAAGAAAAAAATTCAACAGAGCACTTGCTGCTCCCCGCAGCTGCAGAGATAAGTAATTGTAAAAAGTAGTCCACCCAAGGGATGCATGTTCTTCTTCTTTTATTCTAGCCTGAAAACCTTTGCAGCATTGGCACTGTGGTAGCTCTGCCCTGTACAGTTATTTAGAACAAAACCTACAAAATTTATGGTCGATATTACAGCATTTATCATCTCTTTATCGTCATGGGTGCAGTTAGGAATAAACGTCAAAACTGGTTCAACAGGAATTCCCGTAGGTAGCACCTAGCATACAACAAAAGTTAGTTGTTCCGTGTACGACATATCTGGCGTTGAGTCCACAAGTATAGAAAAATACTTGGGATTAACAATCTATTAGACAATATCTGCCTTAACTTGATCTGCTAACTGTATAATTAATTTAACGAGAGTTGTGGTTAATAAGTATTAGAAAACACCTCTTTCTTTGGGAGTCCAGGAAAAGCTAAAAACTTTACAACTTTAACAACTTTCAAGACAACATTTTGCAAATACAAAACTTTTTTGTATTGTTCAGCTATTTTATAATCCACTCTGTAAAACATAGCTTCTACTAATAAATTTTGAAACGCATTATCTGTGTTCAGAGTTGTTGTCGTGATTGTTTATTATATGGTATTTTTCCAATTAGCAAACCTCATAGTTGCTAAGTATACCGTTCTTCTATAAAGTTTTCAAAGCGCACAAAATACTCGTCCAGTTGATTTTGAATAAATCAACCAATTTTGCTTGATGTGTTCCCCAATTTATTAACTTAAAAAAACTAATTGCTACAAAATCTTGAGTGGCATGCTGTTTTTAAGTTTGTTTTTTTAAGTTGGAATATTGTTTTACCAAACGTGAGTAAACAGGAGATTCTCATACAGTTTACCCCTAAAACTGCGGTTGGAGCTATCCTGTTCCACATTCGTGGGCAATTGCCAGACAGTAAAAGATGAGGGAGAGGCTCACGCATGTGACGTTGATGGCTACCCAACAAGAAAAAAAAATGATATACGTGTCTACATTTAATACAAGATCAATGTCGACTACAGCTAAACTAAATAAACTAAAAGCACAAACAGATAAAATAAAATGGAACATCATAAATATATCATATATTAGAGGAAGGGTGCATAACTTTCAAAAGCGATCATAAGCTACACTACAAAGGAAACAAAGGAAACGGGGAAGGAAGAGTTGCATAATCCTAATCACATATCTAATAGGGTTGTACAATATAAACGCATATTAGAGAGGGTAATATTTACAGACATTAAAATTAATGAAAGAAAAAAATATAGACTAATACAAGTATATGCAAGAGATTTATCAGTTCTACAAGCAGATCAACTTAACAATAAGGGAGAGAAAAACAAAGTAACTAGTAACAATCTGAGATTACAATGCTAAAGTAGGGAAACCGGGAAACATAATGAAAGTGGGAATGAAACGGTGATAGGATCCTTTGACTAGGAAAAAGAAATTAAAGAGGAATTGCACTTATTAACTACAAATACAAAAATAAATTACATATTATAAAAATCTTCTTTAAAAAACCACCTCAAAAACGATAAACATGGTTCGATAAACGAGTTCGACTATATAATATCTAACAACAAAATTATAGTGGTAAATAAAAATATAGTAAATACAATAAATATGGGCATGTTAAAGACGAAGACACATATAAACACAAGACAAGAGCGAAGAAAGCTAGTCAATAATAACTCACAAACAGTTGACATACAAGAACTTCAAAAAGCTTCAAAAGTATGCCCGCTTTACAGAAGATAATTAAAGTAATACTACAACAAAAAATATATTAGATGTAGCAAAATAAGTAGCAAGACAAGAGGAAACAGAAAAAACAGTGAAAACTTAACAAAAAAACCTTAGATCTAATAGAAGAAAAAAGTGCGAAGTAGATGAAGAGAAAACAATATAAATATATCAAATTGTAAAATAAAGCAATATGAAACGAAGGATATTAGAAAATAGAAGAAACCATGGAAAACAAGTGTACTAAAAACTGCACACGTAACATAACAAAACTAAAAAATAAGAATAACAAATTAATTAAAAAAATAACAAATAACAAAGTGATAGAAACACAGTATAAAGATCTATACACAAATCAATTCAAACCGGTACTCAGTGAAAGAGAAGAACGCAGAATTAAAGTTCGAAACGTGGGATCAGAAGATATAGTAACCATAACCAAGGACGAAATAATGCATGGTTTAAGAAAAATAAAAAATAGACGCATCCCAGAAGAAGATAAAATAATTATCGAAATGCTAAAGCATGGCGGAATAACGATACTAAATATTTTAGAACAGCTATATAATAAATGTATAACTGACGGTCGAAAATCAAAAACTTGTAATAATGCCGTAATCATATTTTTATTCAAGAGAAACTAGACAAATGTTGTCCAATCGGTCTCCTTTCAGTACTCTAGAGGCTTTACGAGAATCATAACCGAACTAAATCGATTTCAACCAAGAAAGCGATACAGCACACTTGTCTACCTACATATCACAATAATGCTAATAGAAGAAGCCAATGAATATAACATTACAATGTGGATGCCGTTCATTGATAACGAGGAGGCTTTCGCCACGTTTTAGGTTACAATGGAAGAAAAAAGTTCATAGAGGGGTGAGACAAGGAGATTTTATACCACCTAAGCCCTTTATTTTGGCACTAGAGGATTTGTTTAAACAATTTAATTGGAACGAGAAAGGTATTTCGATAGATGGAGAAATATTAAACCACCTGCGTTTTGCCTATGAAGTCATATTATTTAGTACAAGTAGAGAAGAAATACAATATATGATAAATAAATTGCAAGTGAAATCGAAGAAAATAACCTAAACAGAAAATATCTCTAAAATGGGCTAGCTTTGGTAAGTCACAAAAAATTTTTAAATCAAATTTACCAAATACTGTAAAGGCAAAAACCTTCAACCAACATGTCTTGCTTGTACTGACCTATGACGCCAAAAGATCAATGAAATAAGACACAAAATAATGCGGCGATCAATAGTAACTGACGTAATCTACCAAATATGTAAGCTATGATGGAATTGGACAGGCCACATTACCAGATTACAAGATAATACATAAACTATACTTATAACCTAAAGGAGACTACTTAAGATACAAAAGACTAATAGGGCGCCCATCAACAAGATCGACGGATAATACTAAAAGGCACGCAGGGCATAATTGAATGCAAATAGCTGCAAGTAGACAATAATGGAAGCAACTTGGGAAGGGTTACATACGACGATGGATTGAGTAGATTGGATAGTGATAATAAAGTTGCATATAATTAAAAACTAAAAATTTAATTTTCTTGCATTTTAATATTATTTTCATTGTTGATTTTCCGGATTTACGTCGAAGACCCTATACATATTTGCACGACGTTTATATTGCAGAGTTTTATTATCACTAATTTGTGATTCACTTTATCACGACGTTTTCATAAGTATCACTATGATACATTTTCTTATAAGTGTCTAGAGTGACAAAAAACATTGCTTTCATTGGTTTCAAGATATCCTTCTTCGTTGTGATGAATCTTCACTAACAAGTAAGTCTAAAATTTGCACTTTAGCTTCTCTCATCCCCCTTTACACTATATATTGCCAGGATAATATTTAAAAAACATTAAGTTTGTGTAAAAGTCTTTGTTTTTAATATAGAAATTATTTATTATATATTTTAAAAGATATGCAAGATTAAAAATTAAAGTATATACCATTGCATTGTATATCTATCTAGCTACGAGCCAAATTTTCTTTGCATTGTTAGTACCTCTCTTGTGGTTTAGAATCAAAGAAAACTTGCGGCATCCTACTTTTACTTTCTGAAAGTTAACAAAGTAGGGTCCGACCAAGAAATGAACCATTGATTGGAACATATGATGATCCGATAGTGCAAAATTTCAACATTGGATATGTTACCTACTTTTAAGTAAGGAAATAAAAATCAATACAATAAAAATAATGTACAAAGTACTCTAATATGAATGCATAAATTGCGTTATATTTCAATTATTTTAACTTTTTTTTTAATTAAAACTAACTACTCAAAAAACGAAAAGACTTTTGCACCGCCCTAAAGATTTGTCGTCTAATACCATTAATATGATTTCATTGGCAAACTCCTACAAATAACATTAGAAAATTAAACCTACCCTTAATTTACACAGCTTAAAAATATCTATGACATTCACATCCGTTTCCAAATGTCATGTCTTAAAATTGTAAAGTTTGGTTATTTACCGATAGAGTGGGATGACAAATAAAACCTTATTGTTGTAATAGTATTACATAATTGTAGAACTGAAAATAGTGTAATCTTTAATACCCTGCAACCTTTCGACATTAGACATATGTTTGTGTATCGAGCTACAAAATGATTTAATGAGACTGAACGATCTGGAAGACCATTTGGTTCGGGTTATTCAGGCAGTCAAAGTCGTAAGTGTCCAAATTAAACGAAGTCCTCTTCCTAAGCAAAATATTATGACTTAGGAAATGCAAATTTCCAAAACTTTACTGTCTCGTATTATTCAGCAGGACTCAGGACTAGCTGCTTACAAAAGACATACGAGACATTTGCTGACAGATGCTTTAAAAAGAGGTAGAAGAAAAAAAGCAAAGAGGTTGTTGACTGAGTACGCACGTAATGGCCACAGAAAAATTTTGCTTACGGGTGAAATCTTTCAAAAAACAAAATAACAAGGTATAGGCTAAGCCGTTCAAAGAAGCAACTCAGCTAGTGACAATGGTTCAGAAAGGTCATCGATCAGCAGCTGTAATGGTTTGGTTGGGAGTGTATTACGATGGAGTAATCAATATTCGACTGCTGCTTCACACACTTTTTCGAGGCGAGCCTTGGAATTTTCAGCAAGACTGCACCTGCCCACAAAGCACAATTAACTTAAACTTGGCTAAGCAACAGTGTGCCTCATTTTCTAACAGTAGAAGATTATCTTTTTAATAGTCGAGATCTCAATCCATTAGATTACAAATTGTGAACAGTTTTAAAGAGCATAATTTCCTCAAAAAGGCACCCTAATGTTGATACTTTGAAGTGAGCTGCGACGGCTGCATTCAATACTTTTCCAATGGACGTAATGTATACTGTCATAGACGAGTATACCGAATGTCTTAAAGCTTGTGTAAAGGCTAAGGGTGGCTATTTTGAATAAATTTGTTGTAATTATACTTACCATTAACAACTTAAAAAATCCTGAAAATAATAGATGGCACAGAAGTCATAACCCTATCGAAAGATGCTCTCATTTTTTCAAATAGCGTCTCGTCATCGCAACTTTAACATTTGTGAACTAAGCAGAAGCAGAATACATATAGACAAACCATGAATGTGCCAATGTTTGTTCAGTGATTTTGGCTCAACGTGAATTTCTTGGACAAACACTGCCGCATTTAGTCGCCCGCCTCTAAAAGACTGGCTCAACACGGAACAGTAGCAAACATGGCCGGCCCCGGAGCAGCCGTTTGGTTGAGAATGTCATTTCTGTGGCTGCAGATGTCCAAGAGGACACTCAAACATCAAGCAGACGACGGATCACAAAATTGGGGATCCAGTAGATGGTTTTGCAGCGAAATTTTGTGAAAGACTTGAAGATGTACCCGTACAAACTACGAACAATGCTATTATGTTGAGGAGAGTATCCTTTCCTACCCAGCAAATGTCTTTCTCTAGAAGATGCGAGCCTTGGGTACCTGACTATTTAACTTTAGGACACATCGGGATCAGGTCTT
Source organism: Sinelater perroti (assembly GCA_036346155.1). Taxonomy (NCBI): domain Eukaryota; kingdom Metazoa; phylum Arthropoda; class Insecta; order Coleoptera; family Elateridae; genus Sinelater; species Sinelater perroti. Next base: position 8,468,491 of record JARFIY010000013.1, on the reverse strand, counting down.
AATTCTAGGCTAGAGCCTGTGTACGGACCTGAACTGAAGTCGCGTCCATGCGGGAGGCGCCTCGATCTTGTGATATAGATGTGTTAATGTTGCCAACATTCACTCTGTTAGCTATATGTATTCTGTATTTTCTACACCGTTTTCATTTATGATAATGTAATGCCCTTGAAGGAATTTGAATTTTCTTTTGAAGAGAAATTTTCATTTGACATTTTAAAAACACATCCTACTAGAGGAAGTAAAAACCTAACAATTTATAACTTAAAATAACTAATATCATCTATATCTAACATTTACTCCGGCCTTTTTTTGTCGGAGATAAAAAAATCTAGACACCTAGATTTTGTTCGAATTTCTGTCAATTTTGGAGTAATAGCTACTGGAACTTCTACTTCTTTATCAGAATCAGGCATTGGTGTAAAAACATCTTTGTGAGAAATTTCCAATATACTTGACAAGGATCTTCCAAACGAAGGTAAAGTACCGCCTCATAGGCTAATTTACTAGCATCACAGGAGGAATGCAACTGATATTTGAAACCATCTACTATTCCTCCCATACAATTTATAGGAACTTTGAGAATCCGAATTACTCGTAAAATTTCCAACCACCAACTCTAAAATTCTTTTAAGATATATTCACTGACAGGATCATCCCAACTTTTGTCCTCTTTCCAAGCTCTTTAGTGTAGCATCTTACAAACCTTAAGTATTGGAGAAAGAAATCCAAGGAAGTCAAAGATAAGAGGGAATTGTGGCAAAATTACTCATTTTGTATTTCCTCTGGAACCTCGTACTGGACCAGGCCACAAAATATTTTCTATTTAAGTCCGAGCACATCTCTCGGTAAATTTCCATTATCGGAGTTTCATTTGAGCTTCGGGCATAATTCTGGTGGCCGAACTCTAAAAATTCTCGTACTTTGTCATGCAAAACAAAACGAACACAATTGTCTATATATAATGAGTTTTGTAGTTTTTCAGCTATAATTTTCTTGTCTCCAACCACTGAATTTGAATAGTAAATAATTACGGAAACCAAAAGAAAGGGACTACAGTTTATTCCAAAAACTACACGATTATGTCGGTAAACTTTCAATGTTTTAGATTTGAAATCCTCACACCATATGAACCGTAGGTAATCTCGATCAGATTTGTTGACTACTCAAATATTATTCATACGGAAGCAGAAGAAAGGATAAGCTCCAACAAATTAAGACTCTTCTCTAAACATTCATTTAATGATAGGAGCACATCCAACCTTACAGGATGCATCGAAAACTGGTCGAAATGGAGTTATTTTACTGTCAATTTTAATTACTGTCCAATGTGTTGAATAACAACAGTTACTTCCAATTTTGCTTCCACCGTCAACCGTTGAAATAATACCTTCAGCTTACCGGGCCTTAAATACTTTATCATATTTCTCGTACATATTTAAGAAATTTAGTTTAGTTGAAGCTGAAACTAATCTGGGCTTGGCTACTTCGAAATTGTTGAGGACGGCTTTAATTTCATTAATCCATGGAAGACTAACTAAGTATTGTCCATTTGATATCCAGCTCAGGGTATTAGTAAAGTGTTGCTGGGCAGTCAAATCCTTTTTCTCTTAGGTCTTCACTTTTATAGGATCAATAATACCAATCGATTCTAAATTCCAAAGGTTAGTAATATTCGTACTGGAGATGATGAGCATCAATACGCTCATGGCCGTATTTCATTAAGTTAAATTTATTTTTTCCATCAAGATCCACCCAAATTTAGTTCCATAACAGTAAAATCATTTTCTAACTAAGTAATTTTTCCAGTCAAGATAGATCCTTTACTATCAGCTCCCATTTCAATGGGATTCTTAGGATCCAAATCATTCACGATTTTCTTTTTGACATCCACGGACCACTTCGGAGACGTAAAATTAAAATAAAGGAACTATAAATTTTTTGATAAATTGACCAAATCAACATTGTACACATTATTTACATGTCCAAGTACTTCAGTTCCTCAGAACACAATATGGTTGAAAACAGTACTACCTTCAAGAGCCAACCCGAGCTCTTCTGCAATACTCTTCTTAATGTATGAACACTGTGATCCATAATCAACAAGGGCACGAATCATTTTGTAGTTTTTATGATGATTCCATAATTTGACAACAACTCTCTGTAGAACTGCTCTACTGGTACAGTTTAAGTTGGACAGGAAAGTAGGTACTGGAAGTGCCGTTGAACTTGGGGACGGAGTCTCACTATTTTTGGCTATTTGGGGACACAGGATTGCCAAATGATTCTGCCCACACAAAATACACCTCACGGTAGCTTTTTTGTAATATGACCTACTCTGACAAAAACAAGCTTTCTTAGGTTTAATTTTACTTTGCTTCTTCTCTGCCGTCATATTCTGAATCCTTGAAAAAATTCTTAGACTCGTGAGATTTGTCACAGAAAATACAAATATTGGATTTGGGTGAGGAGTGAAACCAGTGAATAACCCTGGTGCAGTTGGACTTTTTTTTCAGGTTTCAATACATGCTTATGGATCAACCAGGAGTGTCCTTCTTCTCTCCCAAAGTACTTCCAAACCTTGCTCTTGCCAGCTTCCTTTGCTACTCATGATCAATTTTGCTTTTCAAGAACTCCAGCAGGAATCTAGTTCACTTCATAGAAATCAATATCCTCATCAATTTTCTGGAACTGCGCCCACCATCCTAACCAGTCATATAATTCCCCAGAAAATGTTTGCAGTTTAATTTTGGCAATTTAAAGTTCCGTTTCTGAGATGAACCAGTAAGTAGAACTTTATAAAGAATTAGTGGGGCTACCTAGGCAAAGAATTTGAATAGCTTTAATCTGGATTTTTGTTGCTTTGGAATCGTAATCCGTGATTGGACTATTCTTAATTTCCAGATCTGCATCAATAATTTTAGTATTGTCCAACATTTCATCTAATAGCTTCTGATGAAGAATTGACATCTTTTCTAATTGTTGCTCAAGCATCTTCAGGTGTGTTTCCACTTCAAGCTGATCTACTGGGTCCTTCGCCAATTCCGCTTTCAGGGAAATTACCAATTTGGTTGCTGATAATCGTACTGGACCTCTCGCTTTCTTAATTTTATCCATTTTTGTTGCTTTTGAATCGTAATCCGTGATTGGACTATTCTTAATTTCCAGATCTGCATCAATAATTTTAGTATTGTCCAACATTTCATCTAATAGCTTCTGATGAAGGATTGACATCTTTTCTAATTGTTGCTCAAGTATCTTCAGGTGTGTTTCCACTTCAAGCTGATCTACTGGGTCCTTCGCCAATTCCGCTTCCAGGGAAATTACCAATTTGGTTGCTGATAATCGTACTGGACCTCTCGCTTTCTTAATTTTATCCATTTTTGTTGCTTTTGAATCGTAATCCGTGATTGGACTATTCTTAATTTTCAAATCTGCATCAATAATTTTAGTATTGTCCAACATTTCATCTAATAGCTTCTGATGAAGAATTGACATCTTTTCTAATTGTTGCTCAAGCATCTTCAAGTGTGTTTCCACTTCAAGCTGATCTACTGGGTCCTTCGCCAATTCCGCCTCCAGGGAATTTACCAATTTGGTTGCTGATAATCGTACTGGACCTCTCGCTTTCTTAATTTTATCCATTTTTGTTGCTTTGGAATCGTAATCCGTGATTGGACTATTCTTAATTTCCAGATCTGCATCAATAATTTTAGTATTGTCCAACATTTCATCTAATAGCTTCTGATGAAGGATTGACATCTTTTCTAATTGTTGCTCAAGCATCTTCAGGTGTGTTTCCACTTCAAGCTGATCTACTGGGTCCTTCGCCAATTCCGCTTCCAGGGAATTTACCAATTTGGTTGCTGATAATCGTACTGGACCTCTCGCTTTCTTAATTTTATCCATTTTTGTTGCTTTTGAATCGTAATCCGTGATTGGACTATTCTTAATTTCCAGATCTGCATCAATAATTTTAGTATTGTCCAACATTTCATCTAATAGCTTCTGATGAAGAATTGACATCTTTTCTAATTGTTGCTCAAGCATCTTCAGGTGTGTTTCCACTTCAAGCTGATCTACTGGGTCCTTCGCCAATTCCGCTTCCAGGGAATTTACCAATTTGGTTGCTGATAATCGTACTGGACCTCTCGCTTACTTAATTTTATCCATTTTTGTTGCTTTGGAATCGTAATCCGTGATTGGACTATTCTTAATTTCCAGATATTTATCAGTAATTTTAGTATTGTCCAACATCTCATCTAACAGCTTCTGATCAAGGATTGACATTTTTTCTAATTGCAGCTCGAGGTCTATTTCCACTTCAAGCTGCCCTACTGGGTCCTTCGCCAACGCAGCTTCCAGGGAATTCACCATTTGGTTACTGATGATCGAACTGGACCTCTCGCCTTCTTAATTTTGTCCATCCTGGATTAATTACAACAAATACCAAGAATGAATTAAAGGTTCAAAATAATGAGAACCAGAACGTCGCTGATTTGGGTTAATTTTACTTCGACAAGGATCAGCCAATTGTTTAATAATAAACTTGATATAGATCAACGTGGACTCAATTTTCCAGGCACGTTGAGACTGAACACAGTCCAAAAAAACACGTCAGGGTTACTAATAAATTGTTGAGGAGAGTATATAAATGTCTAACTGCCTGACTATTTAACTTTAAAACACATCGGGACCGAGTCCTAGTTCTACGCTAGAGCCTGTATGCGTGCCCGAACTGAAGTCGCGTCCATGCGGGAGGCGCACTCAATCTTGTGATATAGAAGCTTTGATGTTGCCAACACTCACTCTGTTAGCCAGATGTATTCTATACTTTTTCACGCCACTTTCACTTCTTATATTTTAATTGTCTTTTGAAGAGTCAAAGTCACGGTCTACTAACGAGAGTAAAAACTCAAACAATTTATTAAAATAATTAATTCTATCTATATCTAATAACAATCGCGTGTAAATTTTAGCCCTCCTAAACAAAAATTTTCTATTAAAAATTATCATGAACGACGAGGCGCATTTCCACCTATAGGAATACGCGAATAAGCAAAACTATTGGGTCACTGAAAATCCGCGTGTAAGGCACAAAGAACCATTGCATCTTTTAAAGTCACTGTTTGGTGCAGCGTTTACGGAGAAAAAGTGATTGGCCCATAGTTTTTCGAGGACGGCATCAGTAACACTTACTGTGTCTGGTGAGCGCTACAGAACCATGATCACCCACTTTTTGCTGTCGAAAATTAACGAATTGTGTTTGGAGAACATGTGGTTCCAGCAAGATGGTGCAACCGCACAAACTGCACGAGTGACAGTAGTCATTCTAAAGCAAGCTTTTTCCGATCGCTTGAACTTTCGTTTTAACGATTTGCACTGGCCCGCATGCTCGCTTGATTTGACCGTTTCAGACTCCTTTCTTTAAAGTTTTTTGAATCACGGATCTATACGAACAAGCCACAGATCTTGGCGGCTTTAAAAGAGAACATCCCACAATAAATGGAGAATTTATCGCTAGTACTATTAGAAACACCAAAGCAACTGCTTAAAACCCCGAAACTCAAATGTGCATCTCAGGCGGCGGCCAGTTGAGAAAAAAATGAAACGTTGAAATAAAGATAATCAACAAACAGAACCAATTCTTTTTATTTACAAAGGTACTGCCTTAGAAAATCGAGTGATGACTTTTGCTCTACCTTGTATTATACAAAAACAAATAATCGTTTTATTTTGTTATTCTAATCAGTATGTAAGAGTATTTATGGGCATAATGATTGCAAAACTTGGAGCAGTTTCTCAATGCGTTTACGCCTGTCGCTGAAATAAGTCTAACCGTTAGACTCACGTTATAAGAAAGCGCAACGCATTATCAAACTCCATTCTACATTTAACGCTATTACTGCGAACATTTTTAATTGAATGCGGCATCCGTCTGGAAAACCTATTGTCCTGGTTTAAAACTGTTACTTCGCTTTAACATGCTTTTTATTCCTGCTGAGCGGTTTTTGACGAGCGGTAGCAGACTTATCGAACGGAAATGGCTGGGAGCGACCGGAAGCTGCCCGGAACGACTGGATTTTTCCGCAAATGCAATATACCGAGTCCTATAAAATTTCAACGCCACGCAGTTCTAGCTAACTACAAACTTGTACCAAAACTATTCAAGTTCAATCTATATTGTTGCTTTTCAGGTCCATTCTTTTATCAGCTTCTCATCAAAGCGCCTAGTTGGTGTTTCTTTATTCTCCGATAAATATTAAACACGCTAAAAATATATCAAATATGTCTACTTAAAATTTGTGTGAAGCATTCATGCACCACGATCGACAAATAAAAAAAATATTATTTGCAACAAAAATTGAAATTTATCCATAATTAAAAAATTGAAAACCTAAAAAGTATCTTAAAATGATCAAGCAACAACTACAAAATTCACCTGTATAAAATAAAATTAAATTAGAAATTGCCAATTTCCTATCATAAAGAAAAAACTGCGAGGGCGGTCTCAATAAAACCGCTCGAGCACTCAATATATCGCGAGCAAGAAACACATCCGGTCACTTCAAACAAGTGCTTCCTAAAAGGCAACTTCCGGGAAATCGATTTCAATCAAATGTAACAGGGAAGTTACGGTTCGTTTCATATTTGCGAATATGTTCAATAAATCTTCTTAATAGAACGATTTAAGGCAAAAACTATTGCATTGCTAAAATTTATGGATTTAGAAATAACTCCAATGTTAAATATGGCGCATTTATTTTGTATATTTAATATTTTAAGCTTCGAAGTTGAACTTCGCTACAACTATGTTGGTTTCTCAATATTAAAACATAACTTGTAAATATGTAAATGTCGTATGAAACAAGACAATGCGGATCTTTCTAATCCCAAAAAGATATATTCGCTCTAATTTAACTTTTCTAGGATTCCACTTTCTCTCACGCTTTTAAAGAAAGTGCCTTCAAAACCATCTGCAGCATCCATTTCAAAAAATATTACAACCTGAACGAAATTAATAACGGACGAAACATTTTAATTAATTCACAAAAATATATATATTAATATTTTTGTATGAACTAAACCTAGGCTATCAGGCAACATTTATTTGAATTATGTAATAACAGGGAAAACCAACTCGTAATTTCCTTACACAAGATTCGATGAGAATTTTTAAGCGTTTTTGTTAGCGGACGAGGAAAAAGAATTAAATTAGTTAACACAGAAATAAAACTATTTACACTTACCTTAATAAAATTGCCAACACTCTAAAAACGCAATCAATATTACCTCTGCAAAATAACATTCGCTTTTGGTTAAATTCCTGTAGTAACCACACAAGCACCTACTTGATTACAATTGAATATTCTTAAATAAATAAAATACCGTCGCATGTATGGAAACAATAAGTAATATTGAAATTAAAATTCCGACAATAATCCTGAAACTGCTTGACACTTAAAATAGAAGGTTTAATTTTCTTAATTTCACTTAATTGACAGATTAGATTCTTTTGATTTTTTCCTATGTGGTTTACTTTTCTCGTGGAATGGCTGTAAAATAAAATATTGTGTTTCTGTCTGTTGGCTATAATATCAATGGGGCATATGATCTCAACCAAACCATGCAACGTGTACAAACGAAAGAAAGTTTCAAAAAAATCTATATGTTATCGAAAACCTTAAGTTTTGTTTCAAGTCCAACTAAACTTATGAGTCAAATCCAATACATTTCTTACTTATTTTTTGTCAGTCAAAACACACAATTGCTGCATGCATATTCAACCATCATTTCTTCGACCTACATTAAGCAACTCTTCCCTGCGTTTACGACAAATGAGGTAATCGAAATATGTCAAAAACAAAAGAAATAAAGCAAGAAAGAACTAACAAATGGCCACTCAAGGAAATGTAATAGCATCAAAATTATTGCGAGCAACCGGCATGCTAGAGATTGTTGCAAGATAAATCGTCACCGGAGCTTAACTATTATTATGTTGTGGTCGCAGAAAAATCGACCACCATCCCGGTTCTTGTTTCTGACAATATATCATTCAAGTGTAGAAGCCAGATAATTGGTAATATTAAACGCTCCAGAAATCGAATAAAGACGCCGGCAATAAATCACCCGGTCTTACGTGGCGAGCCGCAATTTGTGTTCTGCAAAAATTGTTATTCAGAACCATCCTCTGCAACTAATCATAAACTAAAACGCCGAGACGGACATCGCGCCACTTTGATAAAGCACTTTCTGTGCAAAAATAAAGAACCGGCCACCGTGCGTGCACTTTGTCAACGGGATGCAATAAATCATTTTGATTTGCTTGCTAAACAAACTACGCAAAAACTAATTAAACAAAGGGAGTTAATAAGGCTGCCACAAGTGAAATAATGGAAGTACAACTGGAAAATAAATATCAAGCAATAATTAAATTTGACAACACTTCGTAAAGCTACATAAATTAACTTAGAGCCTTAATAGTAAATCATTTGTACTCTTATTTAAAGCAAGGTCGTTATACATTTACATAGGTTTTCTGGGCCCAAATAGTCGCAAAACAAGACACGAGGACCTATATGCTAGAAAGAGAGATCAGAAAAAAGAATGTCATAATAAAAGGAGTAAAAGACGAGGAGAAGTAAAACGACGAAGAGACCAAAAGAAAAATAGCTACAATAATGCAAAAAATAGACGCGAACGTAGATATGACAGAGGACATTGGCCAAATAAGAAGAATGGGGAGATTCGCAGAGGGCAAGATAAGAACTATATTTATGAAACTAAACAAAGAGTCTACGAAATATGCAATGCTACAAAACGCGAAAAATCTCAAAGGTGCGGATGTATGGAAGTCCAAGAAGACAGGTAAACGTTAATACCAGACATGAAAGAAGCGCGTAGCAAAGGACGCAGGGCTTTCATAAAATACAACACATTAATAGTCGAGGACGTAGCATATAAAGTAAGCAATATAAAAAGAGTGGAAGAATCAGGAAAGGAGGACAGCAGTGGAAGTAACTCACAAAAAAGAACAATAGCAGATAGGTCACCAGAGGGAGGCAGCTTCGAAGAACAGATGAGGAAAATAACACGTACGACACGAAAAAACTAATAAGAAAAAGGCTGTGTGATAACGATGACGGAACTGGCAATGAAAACGGATTTAAAAAGTAGAGAGCAAGGAGAAAGAGACATACACAAACGCCGGAACAACAAAATATGGAAACTAGGAACATGAAATACAAGAAGTTAAGAGGCAAAGAACAAGAGATAAACGACGAATTCAATCGGGCGAAAATAGATATACTACTCCTACCGGAGACTAAGAAAAAAGGGAAAGGAGAAATGGAACTACAGGACGGGAATGTGATAATCTTCAGAGGTGTACCAGAACACGAAAGAGCAGCAGCAGGGATAGGATACATGCTCAAAAAAGAACTAGCAAATAAAATAGATAACTGGAAGAGATGGTCCGAAAGAATACTCACAATAGACATTACGCTTGGTAAAGAAGACAAAATAACGGTAATAGGGGTGTACGGGCCCAACGACGACGATACTAAAGCAGAAAAAGATAAATTCTGGGAAGACTTAGGAAGGGCAACAGACAGCAGTAAAGGAGAAATATATATCGCGAAAGATTTCAACGGAAGAGTAGGGAGAAGAAAAAATGGGGCGGAAAAAGTAATAGGAAAATAAGGTGAAAACATAAGAAATAATAACGGAGATAGATTACTAGACTTCTGCACAGTATACAACCTAATAGTGACAAATACATTTTTTGAACACTAAGATATACATAAATATACACCAGACAAAAAACAACAACAGGAGAAAAATCTATAATAGATTATGTGTTAGTAGAGAAACAGAACAAGAAGCTCATTAAAGACGTGAGAGTTAAAAGAGGGGCGGATATATACAGTGATCACTTTCACAATCACAATCACAATTAAAAATTCGAGGACTGAAAATATTAAGAACGTACAAATTGAGGGACAAAGAGGTGGCACGATAATATGCACAAATGGTAGACAGACTAATAGAAGAGGAAATGACAAATACAGAACAGAAGATAGTAGAACAATCATGACAGAAATTTAAAGAAATACTTACACAAGTAGTGATAAAAATATGTGGAACTAGTAAACAAAGAAATGGCCAACACAAAAGGACGAGCTGGTGGACCGAAGAAATAAAAACACAGGTACAAATAAAGAAAAAGTATAGAGAGAATACTTGGCAAACAGAACAGAAAACAAATACAATATATGCAAAGAACAAAGAATAAAAGTGAAGAATATGGTAATGGAGGCTAAGGAGAAAGCATGGCAAAAATGCGAACGGAATATGAAAGAAGAGAGTAGACAAAACCAAAAACTCTTTTACAAAGTACTAAAAACATTAAGAAAAGGGAAAACAAAAAGAGTAACAACTAACGAAGACCAGTAAAGAAACGATGGACAGATGGAAGGAGTACTTTGAGGAGTGACTGGAAGCAGGAACTAAAGAAGACAATACAAGTATAGAAAGCGAAGAAGAGAGTACCAGAAATGAACAGACCGAAGATGAAGACATGATCACTAGAGAAGAGAAGGAAAAAGCTATAAAAAATTAAAAGAATGGGAAAGCCCCGGGTTACGATAAGGTTACATTGGAAATGGTTAAAGAAATGGGTGAAAAGAGGAAGAAATGGTTGCTGGAAATATATAACAAAGCTTGGAGAGAGAAAAAAATAGCGCAAAACTGGGAAATAGGTCAAATAGTGCCCATACACAAACAAGGTGATAACAGTGTGACAACTACAGGGGCATAACAATGCTTAGTACCCCACTCAATGTCTACGAGCGGATATTGCAATTAAAACTTAGAAGAATAACAGAACAGACACTGGAAGAGCGGATTTCGCAAAGGAAGAGTCACACAAGATCATATATTTACCATCAAAGAAATAAATGCAAAAATATTACAATACAACAAAAAGGCATTCTTAGCATTCCTTGATCTTAAAAAGGCGTTTGACAAAGTCCCCATAAAAGAAGTATGGAAAAGCTTAAAGAACAAAGGGGTAGAGCCGAAGCTGTGCAGAGTAATCGAAAGCTTATATAACAACACTAGAAATATAGTCATAAGTAATAACAACAGTTCAACGAAATTTAAAACGAGGAAAGGGCTGAGACAGGGAGGAGTGATGAGCCCAACACTGTTTAATCTCTTCATTAATGAAATAATAGAGAAATGCCAACTAGAATCAAAGAGAATGCTAGTGGGATATAGAAAACTTCAGCCATTATATCTATATCAGAGTGCGCGTTCGGAGACGACATGGTACTCATAACGTAAAATGAAGTAAACCTACAGAGAAACCTAAACATATGGAATAAAATACTGACAGAAAACAAGATGTAAATAAATACGGATAAAACAAAAATACTAGTGATAAGCAAAGAAAGGCAAAACATAGAGATAAAAATTAATGATAGACAAATAGAACAAACACAGAAATTTAACTATCTGGGAGTGACTATAGACGAACAAGGCAAACAAGAAGTAGAAATAACAGAAAGAATGGAGAAAACAATCAAACTATTCCAAATGATGAACAAGTCGTTTATAAGTAAAAGGAAACTATTGCGAGAAACAAAGACAGTGAGACTGTTTGAAACAATATTCAGACCAATATTGACATACGGAGCTGAATCATGGGTAATGTCGAAAAGGGCGAAGAAAAAAGTGGAAGCAATCGAAATGAAATTTTTGAGAAGAATAAAAGGAGTTATACTTAGTAGGGAGTACGCAAATTAGAGAAGAGCTGAAAATAAACACGGTAACAGAATTTATAGAAAACCGACAACTCAGCTCGTGGAGATACATGCAGAGAATGGATGAAAAGAGAAAACTGAAACAAATATGGAAGGCAAAGACCATTGGGAGAAGAAATAGGGGTAGGCCACAAGAGAAGTGGGATAAGACGATAAAGAAAATACTGGAAAAAAGAGGTAAAACATGGACGGAAGCAAAAGTGTTAGCCCAAGAAAGAAAACAGTGGCGGAAATTTGTGTATTGTGAACAACGCGAGTGAGATAAAAACACACAAGTGAGTAATTAAGTTAAGAATTCTGATTATATAACCCTACACCAATTAGTAGAAGGGTTCTTGATTAAATAAAATAATATTTTACCTAAACAATGTAAGATGTGCCATATCAAAACCTCGATTTTACCTTCACACGTATTAGTCCTGGCTGGACTTCATAAGCATTGATTTTACGAGATAGTATATTCCAGATGTAAAAAGCTTCAGCTGTTTTATATCCAGAACCGAGAAATCCAAAAAATTATCAGCTCTAATATTGCATTATCTTGGTTTTGCTGAGAGTATTTCATTACTGTAAAGTTATTCGTAAAGTTCATTGTTTTGAGCCTTGCTATGCTTGGACACTGCAATTATTTCACTACAATTGTCAGCTTCGGATACAAGTTTGCAGCCAAACATGTTGTATACAGCCGCAATGTGACGTAAATAGTGTCTTACTTTTAACAATTTCTTGTTGTCAAAAGTATTCTGCAAAATCTTGTATTTAATTTTTAGCATACCGTAAATGGACTCTATAGTCCATCTCAATTTTATGACAACACGGCTGTTAGTTGTCTGCTCATATGTGAGTTGCTGTTTTTCAACATGTGGACCGAATATATTCATAATTCGACCTGTTGTCGCTATAGTAAAAGGTTTGTATAAGTAGTCGCTCTTACTAGTACAAAACGAAACCTTCAAACATTGATAATTACTACTCTTCTGGTGGTAAACGTACGTTTTGTCTGCAACTAGAATTACCACGTCGTGTTTGTTCGAAAGTTCTTTCGCTATTAAACATGTGTGTTTATTTATAATTTGGCCTCTTTCTATTGTATTGAAACCAGAACAGAATTGAAATATTAACGGTTTTGGAAAGGTTAAGGAAAGTGAGTATCACAGTGTACGGCAGGTCTGTTCGCATTCCCATTACTTCGTTCATGATTAGTGTAAATAATACTGGACTCAAGACATATCCCTGCCTTAAACCTCTCGTTATTCTAAAAGCGTCTGGCTTCTCATTTTTTGTCTTTACTACATTTATTGTCTTGTTATATATTCTGTTTTCTAATACTTTATATATCTGTTCTTTTGAATCAAAGGTCTTTTCAGATCTGTGAAGCATATAAATGAATTGTTCTCTTTCTTATTGCCTTTTCGCTGGTTCATCTCAGTATTATATTATCCTGCACTCTTTTGTTTAGTTCTAGAAACGTAAAATGCAGGCCATAAATTACCCGAACGCGATTTTTATCCCTCATAATTAAATTTAAAATAGGTGTTAACTCTAAAAATAAAACACGCAAACAAGAATTAATGAGAAATAAAAAACAATAAAAAGGTTATTAATTTATAACAAACAGAAATTAAGTTAGTATAAATAGAAGTGCGGCCAGATCCGAGTTTTAACACGCGAAATTGAGGCAGGCAGAACAAAAGTGACAATGTGCTTTGTGATAGTGAAGTTAACCAGCAAACAACAACTCAGATAATCAAATAAGTAAAGAAAATAAAAAATTGACATAAAAGACAAAAGGAACACGGATTCAAAAATCAGTAAAGAAGAAGCTTTCAAAAAAGCAGAGAAACACTTAGATCCCCAGTTGACCAGATAAGAATAATGGTAAATAAAAGTGTAGAAATATCTCGAAAACTATTCGACATAGAATTTTTTCGATTTCATTATTGAAATCAGCGTAAAATTTTCTTTAAGAATTACTCATAAAATCGCAATGTCGAAATTTTCCCGAAATTCGAAGTCGAATATCTCGAAAACTATTCGAGATAGAAACTTTTTGATTTCGATTTTGAAATCAGCGTAAAATTTCCTATAAGAATCCATTTTAAAATTTTAAAAAATCCATAATTTTGTGACAGCGACAGACAGACCGACAGACATATAGAATTCAGTAACGAACTTTTTAAGTTCGTTGCACAACAGACAGCAATAATAAAATACAAATAGAAAGAAAGAGACATGAAGTAATAGTATCAGAAACTAATACAAATAAAACTAAATAAAGATACAAAGAAAAGAGGGATAGAAGAAAAATAGAATTAACTAAAGCAAATATTACTAAGAACAGCTGAATAAAGCTGCTGAATAAAACAACTGAGGCGCATGACTGCGGAGCGGACAGAGCAGGGTTCACTCTCGGAGCTCTCAGGTGCATCGTAAGCGGCCTACTCAGTCACTAAAAATAATAGAGTACCTGCGTTCACTCGAGCGGTACTCGCTACATCGCCCCGCATCAAAGATGGTGCACGACGATTGAGCAGAGAAGGCGAATATATAAAAGCCTTAACGTTTCATTTTGCAAGCTGTGCTCCCACAGAGACCGTTTGAGCCTCACCATTATTGTTATTACTAAAACAACTGAGAGAGAAACGGGATAGTACCTTAAAAAAACATTTGAGACAAATTAGAACTTTTCACACACGAAGAACACACAATATAAAAATAAAGGCAGTACTTCAAGAAGGTGTTAGGGGGACAGAAACGAAAAAAAAAGTAAACGAAGATGACAATAAAAATGAGCAAAACAACATTGAACTGATATCAAAAATAAAATTAGAGAAATCGATACAAAATATAAAGCTAGGAAGGGCAACAGCAAAAGATAGAATGGCACTAGAAATGATAAAAAACATAGGACTAACAAGAAGAGAAAAATATTAAGATAAATGAACAACATTGTAAAAAAGCAAAGATTCTCAATACATTGACAAACGGGGGATGATAGTATCACTACACAAAAAAGGCGATAGAAGAGACTGTAATAGTTGCCTTACTAAGCATATTAGGCAAGATATGATTAAGAACATGGGAAACACAACAGAAGGCCATCAATACGGTTTCAGCAAAAGAAGAAATAAAAATTTTAATTTGCTTAAACTATCCTTGAGATAATGCGAACAAATAAACTTTGCTATTGGAAGAAATAGTTCAACAGAAAATGTATAAACAAAATTACAAAATATAGGGTACCACATATGACATTAATAGCCACTATCACGGAATAGTAAACTTCTTGAACGAAATAATTATTTAATTTAATTCTGACAACATTCTTTAAGAAAATAACGACTTAAGGTTGAGTTGACAAATTTTTGTTTATACCAGAGACCTTGATACGATCATTAAAGTATTTTATGACTGCGACCATTGCATTGAATGCAGCAGAAGAGACTGGGGGTGACACTAATTGATCTTACTGTTCACCCAACCTAAGTTAATTAAGGTACAAGATACAAAAAACAAAATATATGTACACTCAATATGGTCTTAAATAACATAATCCATTGCTCAAGAGATTACGATTGATACCAAATTATCCGATATTTCATGAAAATGTTCAATTTCTTCAATAAGTTTAATGACAAATATTTTGTAGACTTTGTTTTGTAGACCATAATTTTACTCACTTTATATTTTTTTAATTTAATTTAAATCAATTTAAATTAAAAGTTACCACCACAGTGACAGATAAAAAAAATCTTCTTTGTATACAGAAAAATGTTTTGCAATGTAATTAAGAAATGTAAGAATGATAAGAAGTTGGATAAAGAGTTCAAAATGTCTCTGAATTCGAATACGATAATCTGACCTTAACTACGAGGGCCATTCAATAATTAAAGAGACAAATTGGGGTGGGGAAAAGACTGTTGGTAGTACAAGTTTGATACATTTAGGATCTTAAGTTGGCCTCACTGGCATAAGTTCTAATCAGCTGATTGATTAAAATTTCTCTGTTTATAACCTTAAAATTAAGTTAAACGATGTCGGGTCTTCTTGAAAATTCCAAATTGGTTGAACAACGTTCTGTGATCCGTTTTTTGATTGCTGAAGTGAAAAACCAGCTAATGTATACTCTAAAATGACTAAAGTGTATGGTAAAAGTTATATGAACCGTGGGTAGAACAGTTCAAAAGTGGTCGAGAATCAGCGTGGAAAAAATTCAAAACTCAAGCATCAGCAAAGTCTTGTTGACGGTATTTAGGGTATTGAAGGTGCGGTATATTGCGATTATCTCGAGGAACAGCGTACAATTAACAGCCAATACTACTCAGATATGCTTTTGAAGAAGGTGAAGCCAGCCATGAGAGAGAAACGTCGTGGATCTCAGAGGAGAGGTGTGATTCTCTAGCAAGACAACGCACGTCCTCACGTTGATATTAACCCGTGAAACCATTGATAAAATGGGCTGGGAGGTACTTCCTCATTTCCCTTATAGCTCCGATTTAACTCCCTCTGATTTCCATTTGTTTGGTCTACTGAAGGAGGCATTACGTGGGAAGAGGTTCCAGGATAACGAGAATGTCAGGAAATTTATAAGAAATTAGCTCCGACGCCAAGACAAAAAGTTCTTTGCAGCCGGTATAAAAAAGCTAGTAACCCGTTAGGACAAGTGCATAAATGTTGATGGGGATTATGTTGAAAAGTAGGAAAAGTCTTATTTTGTAGAAATAAACAGTTTTTTCTCCAGGTCAGTTTGTCTATTTAATTATTGAATGACCCTCGTATATACAAAAGCGACTGATAATGCTATTGCAAAAACCATGTAAAAGTGATATAAAACCTACCAAAACCGGCACACCGCTCAGTTCATCACTAGACATGGCAACTTTCGACCCTACGTAATAAGAATTCGGAAACCGACGGAGGACCAAATTAGATGCGCATGTGGGGAAATCCACGACGCCATGCATATCCTACTGACCTACAATGCTAAAGAGACCAGGTCCAGAGCAGAGAGAGCCCTTACTATGAGCGGTTGGAGATAGCGGGAAGAATTTATGTGTTGACACAAACTTGTAAGAGAGCACAGGGGTTGGGAAATTAGTGCTGGTGTGCCATGCAAACTTCGGACTTAAAAAAATATTAAACAGACTAGGCCGTAGGTTAAGGTGGATTAGTCTGTTTTTGGCGTAGAATCGTAAATGTTAGGAGAACTCGAAGCCATCAGCGGTTTCGAGTTGCCTGCCCTGATTCGGGTTTTTGTGGTTTTCTCGGGTCCTAAGGCGAATGCCGAGGTAGGTAAATTTGTGGCCACGGTAGCATTTGAGAAGTTTTTGAGCATTTTAAAGCCAAATTTAGAGCATAATTAAACAATGTAATTGGGATAGTGCTGGTGTAGTGCCATAAGGCGGAGCACCAACCATCTTTGAACAATGTGTATCTGGCATATTTGTATTTATTTCAATTGATAAATTGTATGTCGCAATTTGTAGACCCGCATATTGGAACTCTGTCAAACATATCTTCCAATATTTAAAAAAATTTTGAACATCGGTATCACTTATAATTGGAATGGCTAACCAATGAATCAATCGGACGCTTAATCAGATTTCAACTGGAAGAAAAGTGAAGACTAACGCTCAATCAACGGAGCGGTCTTAATAGTCAACAAAGGGTCATTGGGTTTGTGCAGACGTAAACAGATGGTCGTGACTAAAGAAGTCATCTGGATACGTAGCCTGCTGTCCGATGTTGGATAGGAACAGCGTGGATCACCGCAAATGTACATTAACTACAAGACGGCTAAAAAATTGATCACCAACCCCTTATACCCTCAGTGCACAGAGGACATCGATATTAAATATCATTTTACCAGGAATCGCTTCGTGAACGGCGACATCGACATCAAGCACGTTGCGAGCGAGGAACAGTTACTTTCATGGCCAACAAAGGCTAATTTGAAAGAAGTTTAACTGTGTTTTGCTTTTATTTAATTGTACTGTTCAATTTTCAAGTTTTGTAGTGCATGTCCTTGAAATTTGTTATCGATTTACTTAATTTTGTACCAGATCGCGAAGTATATATAGATTTGAGAAAATGTTCCAACAAATAGATGGGAACATGAAGTAAATCAATGAGAAATTAGATACGTTAGTACTGGAAGTAATACAAGTAAAGGCAAAAAATAAAAAACTAAAAGCCTTGGTAGCAAAATAAGAAGGGAGAATAGGTAACCTAAAAAGAGAGATTAGGAAAAAGAATGTTCTAATAAAAGGAGTAGTAGATGAAGAAAATGAAAATAAAAATTAAACCAATATAAAAGAAAAAATATTGATAATAATGTAGAAAATAGGTATGAACTTAGATATAAAAGAGAATGTATACTGAACTAGAAGAAGCAGAAGATATATAAACGGCAAGAAAACACCAATATTTGTCAAGGTACACTAAAGATAGTACGAAACTAGCAATTCTACAAAATGCGAAAAAAACTCAAAGGGTCAAACATATGGATAAAGATTATACTAAAGAAGTGCAAGAGGAAAGAAAAATGTTAATACACCACTTAAAAGGAGTGTGAGAAAACTATATAATGCACAATTATAACCTGATATGCATAATACAATGATAAAATATATAGAGCAGATGATATAGAAAAGGACATCAGAAGCGAAAGCAACACACAAAAAATAACAGTAAAGGTCTCCTGGTTTTGAAGAACAAATAAGAAAAATAATCCAAACCACGCGAAAAAACTAATAGGTAAAGATACGACGGATACTATGAGGACGAAATTGGCAATAAGCAAGGTAAGGAGTTAATGGCAAACCAACAAAAAGGAAAATATACGAAATTAATTGAAATCATACAAATTATAGGTAGAAACATTACAAACGAAGAAACCTGGAATACCGCAATAGGAAACGAAAAAGTACGCAAGGAAAAAAAGAAAAGATAAAAGAAAAACGAAAAAGAGGCATTCCAAAATTTGACACATGGAATGTGAAAAGTATTACGGGAAAGGAAGATGAAATAATCGAAGAGATAAAATTGCAAAACATTATTTATGTATAATTGAAACAAAAAAGAAAGGTCAAGGGGTAATGGAATTAAGAGAAGGATATTGGCTGCACTGGTGAGAGATAAAACAAAAAGAGGGGGGGGGGGTTAAAAGGGTAAGATTAATAGTAAGACCGGGTCAAATAAAAACCATTAGAGAAGAAATATACATTAATGGAAGATTATTAACAGTAGACACTAAAATTGATAATGGAAATATAAGGACGATAATAGTAGCGTACGCATCAAAACAAATGACAGGAAGAAATAGAAAGGGTAATTTTTTGAAAACTACAAATGGAAGTAGATAAAAAGAAATCCAATTGTTATGGTAGATATGAACGACACAGTAAACAATAACAATGAATGCATTGAAAGATATATGGAACCGTATGGGGAAACAACAAAAAACAATAATAATATAAGGCTGATAGACCTATATGTAGGGACTGATTTTGTTATATGCAACACAAAATTCATGTACAAAGACACACACAAATACACCAGGAAAGTTCACTTTAGGAAGGAAAAGTCAATTATTTATTATTTTATTATAAATACAGAAAATTGGAAAAGAGCGAAAGATAAAAAGAAATGCAGAAATAGGAAGTGATCATTACTTACTAATAATGGAACTTTGAACAACCATAAATGACAAACAAAAATAAAAGGAAAGAAAAATGTCAAAAAAATTAAAAATGAACAAAATTCTTCCAAGAAAACCTGGAGAAGAAAATTGAATAAAGTACAGAAAAAAATATGAGATAGAAATTTAAATAAAATATCCTAGAAGCGGCAGTAAGTTGCGAAGTAAGTAAAATTATAAATACATACACAAAGAGAAGTAGATGGCAGACTACGGAAACACAACAAAAAGTTAAAGAAGAAAAAACGGAAAAAATTTATAGAAACTGGAACAAAGAAAGACAATTTGGAAACAAGATGAAAAAAAATTACTTGGAAAATCAAAAACTATTCTATAACAACCTAAAGCAATTAAGACAAAAGAAACCTCCCGAGTTAAAAAACATAAAGGACAAAAATGGGAATTTGATAACTTAACATAAAAAATTATTTCGAAGAATTAAATGAATTTAAACAAGATATAGAGTAAATAAGGACAGAATATGAGAAAGTATATAAAGTACTAAAATAACAAGAGAGGAAGTCACTGAAGCAATTAACAAAATCGCTCTTGTCCTCAGGATTATGCTTCCTCCACATCCACCCCCCTCCCAAGTGTATTGGGGTACTTTTTAAACATATTGGTTATCAGCGACTCAAAAAACCCTTATTCAGACAGTTCAAACTCTGAAAACAAACAAAATTGAGGTAATTTCCCAAAATTGCCCCCAATCCAAGGATTCTACCCCACCCCCTGCAAGTGCATTGAGGCACTTTCTAAGCATCATATTCGTGATCAGCGACCCCAAAACCGCAAGTAACGAGACCGAGCTTATTTTGCCCAATATTCAGCATACAATAAACTATTCTTTAGGGTTTGCAAAAATGTCATCAAATAAATGCATTTTTTGCGTGCACAAATGCACATTATAACAAAAAATTATGGTCTAACAATTTTATATGAGATTTTTTCCCAATCGAATACGTCCTGGAACGTCTCGATACATATGCCAAAAAAAATTTAGAGATTTTTTAATATTTTGCCTCGACTAATTCTATCAAGAAAAGATTCGAATCACAATATCAATATAGACGGGCATTAATTAGAACAGGTAGCAAATTCCAAATATCTGAAAAGGTGGTAAAATCTCCAATGCACTCAAATAAAATCAGAAGTGCATAAAAAGTTTGTAAGACCATCTCGAATCTACAACAACGAATTCTAGACGATCGATAGAAGAAAAGAGGGTAGAATTACTGCTGTGGAGATGAGGTTTTCTGGTAAAAGAATTTTCAGCTTAAATAAATAAAAATAAAGATAATCTATATAGTCGTTTAAGCGTTTTACTAACTTTTTCATCTTTACTGTAAGTTTTGTTGTTACGAGCTTATAATCAATATGAATATCAACATCAGAATATGTTTTCATAGATTTAATAGCATTTCTGTAGCGGTTATTAAAAAGTATATGCCCTATTTGATTTCTGATTTTCTGGTTTATCAGCTGGGTACTTTTATATATGCAGTCTACGAACCGGCAGTTAAAGAGCGTATTTGCAGCCACAAGGTCTTGGCAAAACTGTATCGAATGCTCCTCTATCATTGCGATTTCCTAAAGCAAATCCTAATTTTTACGTTAAAATCTTCCGTCACAATCGTAATATCTTTTTGTTTAATACTTCTGTAGATCTCTTCCAACTGTGCATAAAATTCTTTGCATTCTTCATCTACATTATCTGACATTCATTGTGCTGTTATTTGTTTTCAGCTATAACATTATCGCTATGCCTGAAAAGCTTATAACTACGGCCACTGTTTTCTTCTACAAGATCATTCCTACTCCATATCTCTGTCCAGAATCATCGTTGCCCGAATAATACTGTACCGTTTCTCAGTGATGAATAAAACGTACTAATTTACTTAAAACTACTTATTTACGGTACTTACAATTATGCATATTTATAACACTGTTTACGTATATACGCACTATATGCAACTAACGGCACATTAACTATGTCAACACAGCTCACGGTCGTAAATTAAATTTGCCCGCTTCGAACTCGGAATTCGGAATCTCCCCGACAGTTCACTGCGCGATATATATTTCTATTCCCCCGATATACCCGAATAGCTGCGAACTTTCGAGATCACCGTACTCGAACTTAATAGAATGTTCGCGAACATATGCGCGCCAACTGCATTTCTAGAAGTGTCGGGCGCCCAGTGTGACGTAGTGCAGATGTCAGTCAGCGGCGCTACGGGGTGCGTTCGGCAATTTGTTACTTGTGGTACATTCCTAATAATTCTGCTCTTAATCATTTCATTTCTAGTAGTGTTGTGTAGTTTATCTTTTTTTTTTATTTAGTAAACAGCATATTTACAACTAGCCAAGTGGCTTTCCACAGCCCCACAGTTGGATGCCGTAAGTCCACACTGGAATTAGCACTGTTTTATACACTAGCACTTTGTTAAAGATAAATGTGATCTTCGACCAAGGAGCCAACTCATTTTCTTCATTTTGATGTCCAATTCCTTTCTCTTTTTAACTATGTGGGCTTTCCATGTGAGTTTTTTGTCAAAATGCATGCCAAGGTATTTTGTTTCGTCCTGGATTGAGATTTGGATGCCATTTAGGAAGACGGGGGGAGCAGTTCCGTGCTTTGTGGTGAAAGTTATGGCGGTCGATTTTGCTTCATTTATTTTTATGCGCCATTTGCAGAGCCATTCCTGCAATGTGGTGAGGTAACGTTGAAGTATGGCGGAGGCTTGATGTGGATCGCTATGTGATACTAATAATGCCGTATCATCCGCATATGTTGCAATGACAACCTGGTCTTGATGAGAGAGGTCTGGCGTATAAATTAAGTATAGGATAGGTCCCATGACGCTGGCCTGGGGAACACCTGCTTTAATTTGATGTAAACTGGACAAGCTGTCGCTGTGTTTAATTTGAAAGTGTCTTTCACTTAAATATGATCGGATAAGAAAGTAGTATTGGTGGGGCAGTACTTTTTTGATTTTATACAATAGGCCAGGATGCCAGACCCTATCGAATGCCTGGCTGACATCAAGAAAAGCCGCCACGCAGTATCTGTTTTCTTCAATATCTTGCTCAATGATATCTACAACTTTACGTATCTGCTCTATAGTAGCATGTTGCTGTCTGAATTCGAACTGATGTTGTGGGATAAGTTCATGATCTACAATTATGGGTAACAATCTTTGTAGGATTAGTTTTTCTAGAACTTTGAGAGTAATGGGAGTAAGGTTATCGGCCGGTAGGACGCGGCTTCGTGAGCGGGTTTACCCGGTTTAAGGATAAGAATGATTTGCCCAAATTTCCACTGGATTGGAAAATACTGCAATCGTAAAGTTGCATTGAATATATGCGTGAGAGCCATTATGACTCGATGAGGTAATTCTTTAAGGACTTTAGCAGTAATTAAATCGTAGCCCGGTGCTTTAACGTTATGTAAATGTTTAATCACAAGTTTTATTTCAGCAGGTGTAACGTGTTGTATAGGCGGGCTTAATTGACAAAGAGCCTCTAGGTAGTCGAGAATCTCAGTTTCTTCTTCATGAGGGACTGCTATTGGGTGAGGTTGAAAGATACCGGAGAGGTGGTTCGCGAACAGCTCAGCCGTCTCGTCATCTGTTCGAGCCCATGTGCCATCATCTTTACGAATCGGTGGTATATGCACTTTTGGACGTTTAAATTTGCTAGTAGCTTTTCATAGTGTGTACTCATCATGTACAGATGGAGAAAAGTTGCTTACATACTCTTTAAATGTTTCATTTTTCCAATCTTGGAGTGCCTGTTTGAGTTCTCGGGTTAGCCTATTTAGTCTGGTTTTGTCCGCAGGATGTTTGATTCGTTGCCATACATTCCTAGCTCTCCTCTTCTCGGCAAGCTTGGATTTAATGTAAAAGGGATAGTTTTCAATAAGCTCTGCTTTGGGATGTTTGGTTGGCGTAGAAATGTGAGCTGCGATATTGTTAAAGTGCTCCACGGCTAAGTCAACTTCGTCTGGTGTCTTTAGATTAGCTGGAATTTCTATATTGGCAGTGAGGTACTTTTTGTACATGTCCCAGTTCGTGTGTCTATTGTATAACGAGGGTTTCTTTTGTTTGGTTATAACTGATGTGCTCAATGTGACGATTATGGAAGAATGATCAGAGAGAAGATCGTAGCAGATTTCCACTTTACAGTAATTTGAGGAGATGCCTTTGGTGACAAAGAAGTCCACTGTGTCAGGAATCTTCTTTGGATCTGACGGCCAGTATGTGGGCTCACCAGTAGCCAATATACCATAGTTGTGTGTCTGCAGCGTCTTAAACAGTTCTCGGCCTTTGATGGTAGTTAGTCTGGATCCCCAAAGTGGGGTTTTGGCGTTATAGTCCCCCCCCCCCCCAGCAATAAATTTATTCCCTAATTTTTGAAAGAATGTTTCGTATTGGTGTTGTCGAATATTATGTCTGGGTGGACTATATATGGCTGCAAACTAGCGGACCGGCATTACTCTTGACGTTGAGGATGGTACCTTGTAAGTAGTCAGTGGAGAACTCTTCCATTATGTGGTGAGAGATTTTATCACTGATAATTATTCCTAAGCCAGCGTGGGCTGTACCGTCTGGGTAATTTGTAGAGTATGTTGATTAATTATGGATATTTAAGTAACTGTATTCAGTGAAGTGGGTTTCTGAGATCAGTAGGATGTCGAAAGAGCTCGACTTCAATGCGATGCTGGGCTAGTCCATTTGCATTCCATAATCCTATGCGTAAAGTATCCATTATTGCAATTTGTTGACTAACATGGTGAGCAGATTAAGCATCGTGCTGTTCTGGTTCATAAGCTGCGTGAACATTGTTTCAAATTTAGTTAAAAACTGAGATAGTGAGATGTCATTGTTGCTGTTATCTTCGA
Source organism: Sinelater perroti (assembly GCA_036346155.1). NCBI lineage: Eukaryota > Metazoa > Arthropoda > Insecta > Coleoptera > Elateridae > Sinelater > Sinelater perroti. The sequence goes on along the minus strand of JARFIY010000013.1, from coordinate 8,444,067 downwards.
GTTGGCTGTTCGTGCGGTGCTGTGATGCTGCTTGGGCATAACTTGCATTGTTCAAATTTGAGGTGTATGCATGCTGCGCAGTTATTGGTGTATTCGATGTCTTTACAATAGATGTTCTTGGAAGACTAGACGATTTACCTCTATTTATTTGTAGTTGCTGATACACTTGACAACCTTCATAGTTGGCGGGGTGTGGGCCTTGACACAGTGCACATCACGCGGGAGTTTCTTTTTTATTTCTTGCAGGCAGTGGTATTGTGTTCTCCTCCACATTTTACACAGAGGAAGGACTTGGTACAGTAAGTTTTGCTATGTCCATATGCCTGGCATCGTGTACACTGTATTATTGTGGTTTTCTTTCTGGGCGGTTCTACGGTTATTAGTTGCTAATTAAGGTGCTTCAATTCAAACACTTTTTTATTATTCTCAGCCGGCTCTAAATCAACAAAGAACATAGGCAGAGGCTCTTTAGTTGCTCTGTGTCTGATGTTGGTGAGATTTCGTACAGTGTGGCCGTGCTTTTTTAGTTCTTCTTTAATTTCCTTGGTGTCAACAGAGTGATGTAGATTTCGAATTACCACTCTGTATGCTCTTTCATCCTTTAATTGATAGGTATGGTATATAATTCGTTCAGTTTTTAGATGGGTGATTAGTTTTCTATAGGAGTCAGCAATCTTAGTATTTATTTTAATTGTGTTGTTTGAAAGTGCTTTAGTGCTGTATTGTTCCCGCTCTAAGACTTTTGTTAGATTTTCGATCATTTGGGCATAATTCGTAACACCGTATAGGTATACAGGCGGGCGCTTGGGAATTTTTTGTGCGGAACTTTCACTAGAATCTTGTTGGGTCTCTTGTGTGCTACCGCTAGCTAGTACAGTAAATCGATTTTGAGTGTTGATTGAATTTTCTGGTTATTTTCGTTCGGCTGTAGTTCTTCTGGATTTTTTGTATGGTTTTTTGTATTGTTGCTATGTGTGTTGGTTTTGATTTTCTGTTACTTTCTCTTCGGAGGAGTCATCGATATCTATTTGTTCTGTTGCTTCTGTTATTAGTTGCGAGTTTGGATTTTGATTAGGGGTTGAGAGAGAAGAGAAGAATTTTATATTAGTATAATTTTATGGTGGTGGCAGAGGGTTCTGATGTTGAGGCGTCGGCATGACATTACTGGTTTGCGGGAGCGGCGCATAATTGAATTGAAGTGGTTGTTGATTTCCAAATTGAGGTTGTTGTGGATTATATAAAATTTGTGACTGGAGTATATACATATTTGAGCCATTGTTGTACATATTCTGTATATACAGAATTTGTGAAGATGTTTGCGAGTTTTTAATCAGCAAATTTTAAAAATGTAGTAAAAGTCTTTAACTTACACATTTGGTGTAAAACTCGACAAAATTAAATATAAATCGTTGCAGGGTCAAGAGCGGGCACTAGTGATAACTTAATCGGACACGATATAGCACATCCACTCGCGCTCGCTGTCTACAGCGTTCTGTGTAGTTTATCTGGTGCAAATAAACTGTTCACGTTTCACGTTCCAATTATTGGCGCTATGCCACATGCTTGTGAGAAAAATACATAAATTATGTGCAATACTCAATACTGTACATGATGTGTCTCGACCACGTTCTCAAAAAAATAGGGAAATGAGGTAGTGTGGGACTACTTAAAAAGAAATATAACTCGCATCTTTCACAGTAAAGTAAAATCTGTGCTGTTTATTATTGTCAACAGAAATATTAGCTTGTGTCAGTAATTTGCAATGCAAAGAATAATGGAGCAAAAGCTGATTTAAATATACACTTGACTGAATTTATAAAGCAACTAAAAAGCACTCAAGCGTGCAACGGAAAATGCTAATATTATCCGAACGCAAACTTAGTTTAACATAGTGAATAGAAAGCAATTAGACGGCATCATTTCAACTTCACTCTCTTCATTTATGCGTCAATTAACGTAAATCTGCTGAAAATTTTAAGCGAGTTTTTTATAATAATTTCCACTGTAGGTCTCTTAAAGTTGACTTATGTAACTTACGAGAATTTTGAATAAATTTTAAGTAGTTCAATAACTTTATTAAATAAATGGAAATTTCTATTAGACTATCAGACAGTCAAGCAATTCTGGGCAGTCTCCGGTAAACACAAAAGCTTTTAGCCGCTTTAGTAATACTTCTGAAAAAACGTATGCTCTAACTATCCAGATTCGAAGAAGCAAATTTATTTATGACTGCATAGGATTTTCTTTATACGTAGAAACACAGCTCGAGCATATTCAATGAGTCTTTTTATCTCTATAGAGGAGTCTCAATCTTCGTTTATGTTGCATTCCAGATATGTTGCTTTTTCCACCCTTTCCAGCTGTTTACCATTTATTTGGATGCCGCTATTCTGCAATAATTTGTTCTTACTTATTATCATATACTATATTTGGTTTTTGATGTATTAAGTTTTAAGACGCATTCCTTGCACGTTCTAGCCATTCTTTCCATAAACGTTTGCAGATCTTCATTGGTATTCGCGAGAATCTAATATTGTTTATTATCTTTCCATTTACTATGACTCCCTCCTTTACATCGTACAAAGCTTGCTTAAATAGTTCTTCAGAGTACAAGTTGAAAAGTAGAAGCGACAATACGGATACCACTTTTTATTTCTATTGCTTCTATTAATTGTTATCCTACTCTAATTGTGGCCGTTTGATGTCAATAAAGGTTACCTATTACACTCAGATCTTTATCATCAGTTCCTACTTTTTTCAAGATTTGAAGTAGTTTTCATGTGGTGCCTTATCGAAGGACTTTTCAAAATCGATTAGGCATATATGCACACCACAGTTGATATTCCGACATCGTTGAATCAACACTTGCTCTTCGAAAAGAGCTTTCCGCGTCTCTATTCCGCTTTAAAATCCAAATTGTGTTCCACTTAAATTTTCCTCTATTCTTTGGTATATTCTAGCATGAGTGGCGCTTAAAAATATTTTCAGAAGATGATTCATTAAACTTATGGTGCGGTAGTCTTTACATTTAATAGCTCTATTTTTCTTTGGGCTTGTAATAAAAATAAATCCTAACCCATCTGTTGGTAATGTTTCTGTATTGTATATTTTATTGAATAAATTTGTCAACATTGTCACTCCCCAAACATTTTTAATATTTTACTTTTTAGTCCATCTGTCCCAAAACCTTTATCACTCTTTGCTATTCTTATTGCTCTTTCTACTTTGTCTTTTGCAATCTCTGGTTTTGTTTTTACATCCTTTACTTTGTGTTCTGTATTTTTATCATCATTAAATAGCTAATAATAATAATTCTAATTTCTGATGTTTCTTTATAATTATTCCTTCATCAGTTTCTAAACCTTTGCTATTTACCTTTATTTTTAATCCCGAAACTTCTTTTAGTTCTTTGTGAAGGTTAAACATATCATGTTTTTAACATATCCTTCTATTTCTGAACATTGTTTATTGCGTCATTCTGCTTTGGTATGTCTTATTTTTCTTCTAATTTCTTTGTGAATACTGTTGTACATGATTTGATTTTGATTTTTGTATTTTCTTCTCTCATCCATGAGATCTAAAATCTCTTCTATCATCCATCTTTGTTTTTGTCGTGTCTCTCTTCTCTGAATATTGTTTTCTATATGTTAGAAGCTATGTTTTTTATTCGTTTCACCTGTGTTTCTATATCTTTTCTTTGTCATTTTGATTGTTGAAATTATTTTCTATTTGTTGTGTAGCGTTTTTGCATATTTCCGATTTTTTTAATTTTGTTATTCTTTTCGGTTTAGTACGTTTTCTTGAACCGTAGTCTAATTTGAGCCAACAATAAACTATGATATGTTGGTACATCTGCCCCAGGGTATGTCTTGGCCAATTTTATGATATTCCTTCCTATATTCAGGTCTATTTAATAGCAACAATACGCTATAGAACTCCAACCCCTTTATTATAGTATCTGTCCAGATAGAAACCAGCTACTGCAAATCGGTGCCGTTTCTGTACTTTTGTGAAATTATAAGAAACCAGAGGGCTATGATTTTTTCGGGTGTAATTTGTGCTACTGTTTTATGGTTGAAGCCAATTTCCAAAATTAATTCTCAAAGTCAATAACAAAAAAAAAACTTTTACTAACTCTACGTCAGGAATGGACAAGCAACTTATATGTGCTAAATATGCTGACTCTTTCTGACTTTAACAAAACATTCATTACTAAAGCGACAACGCCCAAAAATGTAAAATCTTGAAAAAGCATCAAATAGATAATGTTACAACAATTCCCACCAAATAACTTTTATAAAAAGGGAAGCAAAACCTTCCAACGCCACATTGACTATTTTGACTTATATAATCACATCCCTTACATTTTTAGTGAAGTAGCTCCGATAACTAGAACCTAAAGTAAATAACTATCCTATTTTTAACTAAATGGATAATTCTTTATCTACTGTTTAGACGCGTAGGTATTATATCTTAAATAATAGCTACTTTACTACTAATATATATATATATATATATATATATATATATATATATATATATATATATATATATATATATAATACTGTCTTTATTAAGAGTGCCAGAAGAAATATTTAAAATTTAAAAAAAAATTTAAGAATAAGCAAACAACAAAGTTGCTGGACAGATAAATTGTACATAAAAAATAAGAAAAAACAATTGTGAAAGAAGGTATTATCAAGTAAAAATGACAGCAATTATTATTATATATTGAGTCAATTGAGTCTTTGGGCTTTTATCACTGCTGTTATCTAAGGTTCCTTGTATAATTCTTTTAATTCTTCATTTTTTCTTCGGATCCAGATTTCGTTTATTTTGTTCCTGCCATATATTTTCCGTAATTTTTTCTTTCCCATACTTCATATTTGTTTTGGTCAAGGTTCAAGTTTTACTGGCATATATTGCAGTAGGTCTTATAACATCTTATATACTCGCATCTTCGCTCTTTTAGAGATGTGTTTACTCTTTAATACCCTTTTTTATTTTTTTGTTCTTTGGTATAACTTTCTAATTTCCTTATTTTTAAAACTCTTTTTTATTTCGTTTAGTGACTAAACATACTTATTTTTTGACTGAGTTTTTTCAACTAACATCTTTAGTCTTAACTTATTCCTTTTTTTCCAGTTCTCTCTTGCATTCTTCATCGTACCTTGCTTTTTTCCCCTCTTTATTTATCTGCTACATTTTTGCCGATTTTATTTATTACGGTTTCTATCCTTTTCCATTCTTCTTCAATGTTTTTGCTCTGTTTAATATTGTATCTGTTCTTTCTTGCTCCTCAACTTCACTATTTTATTTCTCGCTTGGTTTCTCAGAGTTGGGATGCTTTGTTCCATCTTGATTCTTACCATATAATGGTCAAAATCCATATCCGGTCCTTTGTAAGTCCCTACACTAGTATTGCATCTTTCCTCCTGACTTTCAATAAGAACATAATAAATTTGGTTAACTGTCTATTAGTCCGGTGATTTCCATGTTCCTTTATGAATTTCTTGTCTTTGGAAGCATGTACTCTTGATTACCATATTTTTTCTTTTACGAAATTAATTTAAAAATGTCCATTTCGATTAGTTATGTCGTGTTTACTATACTGTTCTATTGTAGGTTTATACAGCTCTTCCCTGCCTATCTTCGCATTAACATCACCCAATACAATATTTATAGTATATCATATTTAGGCATTTCTTTGTGTGCTTTATTTAATTTGTTATAAAACTCTTCTTTTGTTTCTATATCTTTTTCTTCAGACTGTGCATGAATATTTACAAAGATAATTTTTTGATATTTTTTCCTTAGTCATATATATGTACATAATCTATATGAGATTAGCTTAAAATTTACTATTGCTGTTTTGAACCTATTACTTATTATAAAACCCGTAACTAATATTATGTTTTTCCCCACTGTTAAAAAATAAATAGTTCTCTATTTTTACTGCATCTTGTCCTAGTTGTTTAGTTATCTGTATCACTACCAGATCATATTTATATATATTTTTTTATTTTATTTAAATGTTTTAATTTCCCTTCTTTGAATAAACTTTTTTTATTATGAGCTGATTACCATTATTTAAAAATTTCTTACTTTTATCTTTATTATTTGGCATGCTGTAATTTACTGTGCACCTCACACTCACTATATTTAATTTCTCTAAACTCAATACCACCTAATTTTAGGTTAGATGTCGGAGCGTAATTTTATAGTTTCGCACGTACGATTTCCAAAACCGTACGCCCATGACAGCAATTACTATAACAATAAAATTCCAAGAAAAACAGTAAAAAATGTTGTGATGACTACATTAAAAGCTATGCAGTAGGAAAGATTTGGAAGCAAACTGGAGAATGATGTAAGTACGAACATAAATACGATTTATCAGAGTATTAAAAACCCCACAAAACATACCCTGGTGTATGTTAGAAAAAAGCAAGGAAGTGATTTATTGACTAAAGGAGATCAAATAATAGCCAAGTGAAAAAATGACTTTAAAGAGACAATGTGGAGCAGCAACGTGCATGATGGACGAGATTTTTAGGCAAAAATACTAAATGCGGAACCTATAGAAGTCTAAAAACTGTAAACTAAAAACAAAAAATTTTTGGTCAATAATATTTAGATTGAAATTTAAAATTAATTCGAAAAGCGGGTATAAAAGTTCATAGAAACTTTCGCAAATTCTGCTTGCCTTTTTAGGCATCGAAAGGGGATCCGTGTCTTGTATCTATTTCTTCCATGAATTTCTGTTTCTTGCCATGGTACTCATTTTTTTTCTAAATCTATTTCTCTAAGTTGATTTATCCACTTTCTTCTTAGTCTCTCTCTTGGTTTTTGGTTGAAAATACGTGGACAATAAAAAAATAGAAATACTACTAGAGATATATAAGGCACGGAAAAAAGAGCAGATACCAAAGAATCAGCAGACAACATTAATAGTCTCCATACACAAGGAGGTAAGAAAAATTGTAATAACTCCAGAGAAATAACATTGTCAAGCACGGGCATAAAAATATTTGAAAACATCATAGATAGAAGAGTCAAACTAATAGTGGAAAATACCTTGAAAGGATCGCAATGCGGTTTTAGGAAAGAGAGAAGAACCATCTATTTATGTTAAGGTAGATATCTCAGAAAGATATAGGCCTAGATGCACACGGCCTATTTGCTCCCATCGCCATTTTCGGCTCATTGCGCCTCAGAAAAACGTCAACAAAATGAATGGTCTCATTTGCGCCCAACGTTGTAGCTCATTAGTCATTACGACTAATTACACAAAATTTTATAATTTTCCGCTGGGTTCCCCTAGTTTCAATGTGTTTTTATAAGTACGATAGGCAATACTTAAACTTGGAAGGCAAAAGTAAAAAAAAGTACGTAAGATTGGATGAAAGAATAGAGAAGACGCTTGCGGAATTTGAAAATACAGGCGATTTCGAGAAATGTTTGCGCACTTTATTCTATAAACAAAAACTTTATTAACTATATACCACTCGACTATGCATGTATGTATATATTGTGAATATTAAGCTAAAATTCCAAAAACAAAAAATATAAAAAAAATATGAGAAGAATCATAAAATGAACCTTTATAAATCACAAAAATCAATCTCCAATAAATACAAAAATCAAAGTACTTATAAAACACATTGAAGCTAAGGGAACCCAGCGGAAAACTATAAAATTTTGTGTAATTAGTCATAATGACTAAGGAGCTGCAACGTTGGACGCAAATGAGACTATTAATTTTGTTGACATTTTTCTGAGGCGCAAGTGAGCCGAAAATGGCGGTGAGCGCAAATGAGCCGGGCCTACTTGTGTCCCAAAAAGTGTTACAGCAACGACAGGAAGTGTTATTAGCCTTAATTAACCTAGAAATGACATTCGATAAAATCCCAAGAAAGAATAAAGAAATATTTAAAGGAAAAATATAACGTTAACAAAATTATCTACAAAAACATGAAATCAGAAGATGGCTTAAGACAAGAAGAAGGACTACGTCCATTGTTATTTACAAGCAAGAAAATAATATAATATACGAGGGGTTGCCCGCAAAAAGATATTTTTGGCGTCCTAGGCTGTCAATTTTCCACCCGCCTTCCCTCAAATTTTTGCATGGTGCGAACGTGGAACAATTTATTTAGAAATGATAACAGTGGTGACCTTACGAAAGTAAGATATGCAAAACGATCCTAGAGATAAACCACCAAACCTACAACATCAGCTGGCTTTGTTTACTTTCTGTTCAAATTTATAGACTGCCTTTGTTGGTAAAGAGGGAATTAAGCTAAATAAGAATAAAACAAAAATAATGAAAGTAGGAGAAGAGAAAGAAGAGTTGAACATAACGATAGATGGAGTCAAAGTAGAAATAAAAAGCAACAGAAGTCAAGCCTAAAGTTGTGCAAAATAAAGGGAGTACAAATAAGTCTCTGCCGTTTAACAAAAGATAGCCCCACCAGTAAGTTATGGTTGAAATTGTAAGATGTAAAATGTCATATCGTAAGGTTGAGTATCTGGCAACATCATAATCTTAAAATATTAGCAATTTTGTATCAGCATCACATAATTTTTTTCGTGCGAAAATGTCAAGTTTTGAACCGAATAATCATCATTTGCGGGAGCTTTTGATTTTCTTCTTTAATTTGAAGAAATCTGCAGCTGAGGCGCATCGATTGCTTGTAGAAGCATATGGTGAGGCTGCATTAAGTAAGAGAAGTTGTCGTGAGTGGTTTCATAAGTTTAAGAATGGTGAGCTTGACGTGGAAGACAAAGAACGTAGCGGAAGGCCTAAAGTGTACGAAGACGCGGAATTTGAAGCATTATTAGAGGAAGATTCCTTACAGTTCCATAAAAATCGTTCATTTAATTTCTTTCATCAATTTCAAAAATCCTAATCAAGCTTTTAACGCTAACTCTTTTGATGCTATAATTTTAAACTTCTAATAAATATTTTAGTGGCAGCCTTAAGAAGCATGTAAAAGCAATGTGTCGAAACCACCTAATTCCGCTTTTCTCTGAAATTTGCCTTGCAGCAATAACGGTCTATCGATCGGTTCGGAATGAAAGTTCTAAACTTTAATTAGAGTTAGGGTGAAACAAAGAATTTATGTAGGATTAGAATGAAACGAGGCACTGCTGTAGTTGGATTAAACGGAGTTTGCAAGTGACTACAATAAATAGTTTTGTACGGTACTCTTTAAATAGCTACAACACTGGCCACATTTAAAATAAATAGTAGTAGAGCTAGTAATAAAAAGAGCAATATGTTTATCCGCATTACCTTTACTATGAAAATAGAATAAAATAGCAATATTAATGGCTTATCTTCAGTACTAACATCAAAACAATTTGTGCCATCAGCATTAAAATAGCAAAACTCTTTCATTTAATTAAGAATCAAGATCTGTACGAAATGCCTTCGATAGAAAACCAATAAATAAATTTTGAGTCAAATTTATAGACACTCCGCAATAGTACAAAATATTTTTGCTTTTCTATTTCCATGGCACCAGCAGAATAATCGAAAAAAAAATAAAAGGCATCCTCCAAGTCGCGTAACGCTCTTTAAACTAACCTTTTCCTATTATCCGCACTAATTTACACTCACAAATTACACTGAAGACCAATCTTCTCAACCGCTTAAATTTAAGATTTATGATCGGTTCTCAATTAAAGTCAAAGAAACATCCAAATAAACTTAAAATAAAGGAAGTGCTAAAAAGGATTGACTTTGATGATAAAAAATGGTTTTCTCGCTTACCTACACCTGGTGCTACCGGAGAGTTTCTCTGGGAGCGCAGAAAGACAAACTCTGTGCTATTCTAAGGAAGACAAAATATCATGTACATTGTTCTTAGTAATCGAATCCGTTAAACTTATATTCATTTCTGCTTTAAAGCGCTCATGCAAACAATACAAATAAATAGAGCAAAAAAGCAACACTTGTGTGTAATAAAGCAAATAATATGTATATACAAGCTGGTTAGAAGATCATTGATAGACTTTTGATGTTTATACGAATTTAACAGTTCTTCGCCTTCTGATATCAATTTCCGTTTATATTTAAATCATCCTTAACGTATTTTCCCATGCGCGCCGTTTTTTTCTTTTTCTGTAATTTTCATCTTATATCCGTAATATAGGTCTAAACAACTCAAACTCCATTTCTATTTTTTTTATCGGTACATTCTCTAAATGATTTTTTAAAACATAATTAAAGATTTCATCTCGTTTACTTTTATTGACAATCTCTTTTCTAATTTTTATATTTATCATTCTTCGTTTGTTGTTCTTATTAGAATTTTTAGCTGCACATAGAATTCTTAGTTGTTTCTTCCCGCCTATTAATTTTTTATTCAATGTTCTTTTTCTATATTAGGTACCTACATTCAATTTAACTTTTTTCTCCTGGCATGTGAGTGCTCAAATAATTTTGTATGTTTGCTTTAGTTGTTTGTTCTATTTTTATTTCTTTTATCATTTATCTTTCCCTACATGATAACGTGTATATAATATTATCTAACGTAAAAAAGTAAAAACAAAATAAAAGTGGTTCTACAGCCCACGATGTCATCACCCAGAGATGCATAAGTGTTTATTAAATATATTCAGATAAATAAAATTGTAATTAAAAGTGCGGAAACATAAAAACTATGCGTAGAAAGTAAAGAATCCTCCACTAAAAATAGTTAAAGTAAAACAAAAAGCCAAATTATTTATATGTAATTTAAAAAAATAGAACAGTTAATAATCAAAAGGATTAAGTAAAAAATATTCTTAAATTTGTGATAAAAAGTTTAAAAAAATATGAAAAGAGAAAACAGCTAGCAAATGGACTACGCAAACTTCAACATCAGTTAAAGAAACTAAGAGAAAAACCCAAATCTGAAAGTAAATATTCATACGTTTGAATATAAAAGTAAATAGGTTAGTCAAAAGAATAATAAAAGCAGGAGTGGAAAGAAAGAGAAAAGGAGGAAGACCAAGGAAGACATGAATAGAAAGGGTAAAAAAGATAGGACTAATAAGGGGGAAAACACTCCAAGGCATGAAAATAAGCAGAGGTAAAAAGAATGGAAAAAATGGGGGAAAGATGGTAGCATAGATTAATAAACTCGACACCCTTAAAGATACCAGAAACTAGTAAAAGAAAGAAAAAATATAAAAGTAGAACAAATGGAAATAAAAATACGAGCACAGAAAGAAATGAATAATTGTAATTTTATTATACCAGGATTAACAACAGATTCCGACATTCAATGATATTAAAAGAATCAATAACTTAATTTTTTCACACAAACCCAAAAATAGAGACGTGTATAGAACCAAATTATGAATTACGTTGAAAATTTTGATAATCAAGATAAAAAAATTCTATAATTAAGGAAATAATGACGGCATGTAAGAGACCTAATATTAAAAAGTATGTACATAGAATAAAAAAAAGGTCAAGTTAGTTGTAGTCAAATATAATGCAAACCAAAAGTAACCAAGTAGAAATAGAGAAAAATGGTGCATCCACGATTTTAAACTTGGCTACGCAAAAACGTAAAAGAAAAAGAAGGAAATGAGGATTAAAAAAATTGTGATATGTATCTGAATTACATAAAAAAAGGTTAATAAATGAGGCAAGAAGTATAAGAATAGAGAAAAGAAATATAAAAGAAAATATTAGTATAACCTTAAATTGATATTTCTAGATCAACAGAGGAAGAAATAAATATATTTGTGTGAGTATTTCTGTTGCTAAATACTAGAAAATTTGGTTAAAGATCACATAATATAAAATAAAATAATAAGCTGTACAAGAGCAAATTCAAAAAATCAATATCTTGCATGTTCATATACCTACTGAAAACATAAAGAAATCAAAAACAAATTATATGAGAAACTAGAAACAGCAACACATAATACTCCAAACTTTAATATAAAACTGATAATAAGAGATTCAAACACAAAAATAGAGAAAGAAAGAATAAATAGAAAGTTAGAGAAAAGAAAGCTTCCATGACAAAACAAAAGAAGGGACAGAAACTTTTAAAGTTTAGCTTTAAAACAAATAATGATAAAAAGTATTTTCTTAAAGCGTTATAATAGTTATAAATCTACATAAAAAAATGCAGATAAAAATAAATCATTTATTGATAAAACAAAAAAGTATAGTTACGTTAGAACATGCAAAAGGCTTCTACTATTTTGTGGAAATAGTGAATATTAAACATGTAGGCAAGTTAAAAAGTAATTATAGAAATCTAAAAATATAAGACAAACAAATCTTAAAAATTGATAATAAAAACAGAAATACACTAATGCTTTAAAAGAAAAACAACGTAATACCACAATACGAAGACATCTACAAAGAAAGCACGCCTTAAAGAAAATTACTAAAACAGAAGTAACGCGATTCGAAATAATAGCAATAAAATACAAATAAAAATTGTTTAATTAAGTGTAAAAAAAATTAATAAAAATAATAAAAGAAGCAAAACAGACTATTACAACCTTATCCAAAAGATAGGGGTGAACAATACAAAGAATCAAGAAATAAAGCACGCGATATATGTAGAAATAAGAAACAGAAAGAAACAGGAGAAAATAGAGGAAATAGAAGCTACACGTAACAAAAAAAATTAAAACAAAATTTACTAAGATTTAGGACAAGAAAAACAAGGGTCTCAAATACAATCGGTAACAAGAAAAAGAAACTATGCATTAATGAGGTGAAAAGCCTGAAATCGCAGGCACAGCATTTCGAGAAAATCTAGCAACAGAACAAGCTCTAAATATAGCCCAACCGGTTAAAAAAACATATTAATACAAACACAGGGCAAAAATCCTATAGAAGAAAAAATAGAAGATATCGGTAACGAAATGGAAAATAGCAAAAGTTCAAGTACAGACGAAATCAAAATAGAACTTCTTAAACTTCTTAAAGATGCAGGAAATGGGTTATTAACAAGTATATATAATCTTATTGCATAAATATAACAAAGAAGATAGCAAACAATTCGTACGAAACCATCATAAGACCCATATATAGAAAAGCGAACAATCATTGAATGAGAAATTATACAGCTATAGTTTTTATAAGTATAGTATGTAAAGTCCTATCTTGTATTATAAAAAAAGGGATTGCAAGGAAAAGCCAATGGAAAAATAGGACAATGTCAACCAGGTTTTAAGAAAGAAAAATATATTTATTATAAGACAAACACAAGAAAAGTATGGAAAAGCATATAACAAAACCAAAAAGAGCTCTGAAAGTAACATAGTTTAGATAACGCTAATGAATACAACAAGTCGATTAAGTGACAAAGGAGGTTTATCAAAAAGTGTAGGGTTGAAACAGAGAAATTTCCTCTCTCAATTATTACTTGACATAGTCTTAGAAAATTTTTATAGTTATAATATTTAAACCTAAATATTTAGCCCATATTTACAACGTAACATTAATGACAAGAATACAAGAAGAATTAAAAACATTATTGCAAAACTTGGAAAACATAGAGAAAAAGTAGGATTACAAATAAATGAAGAAAAGTTCAAGTAAAGAAGCCACAATGTTTTAACAAGAAGTATAAGAATAATAGTAGAACACAAAAACCTAAAGATTGGAAACGAAGAACAAATGCAGAATTAGAAAAAGTCTACAACGAATCCAAAATAAGTACTGTTATAGAACTCCACCGTTGCCTGTCCCAAGTCAGGATAAGAAAGGAGGAGGGGGAAGAGTAAATACCTCATTTAAAAAAACCAGGGTTTAACTGGCCCGGTTGATAGTACCCTGTAAGGGCCCCTGCCTAGGATTACAGGTGAAAAACGGCCAATGGCTAGAAGGCGGATGAGAGTGACTACTCCAACGGCTGTAAAGACAGACGAACCACAACTGCAATAGGGCAGCAGCTGTTGCAGTACTGGATGTAGGTGGAAACAAAGTTTTGTTGGTACAGCTACATACCAGGCACCAGCAGGCGTAAATGGTATCCATTAAGCCGGCTGCTGGACTGCGATATGGAAGGAAAGGAGAAACCACCATATTAAATATTTCTCAACAGCAGCAACTATGCAATTAAATAATGATGGCTCCTTCTGAAGCAGTTTTCCGGAGTTAAAATAGTCCCGCAATCGGATCTCCGGGTGGCGACTGGTTTAGGAGAGTTCATTGGAAAGAACGAATGTCATAAATGCAAACAAAATCTCCACAATGACAGCAAAAAGCAGTTAATAAAAATTGCAAATTGGAATGTACGATCGCTGGGAATATGTGGAAAATTAGAAAACGTGAAGCTTGAAGTGAAAAGACTAGATATCGGTATAATTGGAATGAGTGAAATCAAATGGCAAGACGAAGGAGACTTTTGGAGCGGAAACTACAGGATAATTTACTCAGGGCACTGCGAGGGAACAACAGGAGCAGGAATTGTATTAGAAAATCAATGGGACAAAAGAGTAAAAAGCTGATTACTATACAGCGACAGAATCATGTTAATCAGGTTACAAACGAACAATGAAGACTTGGTAATAATACAAATATACATGCCAACAACGGGCTACTCTGATGAAGAAGTGGAAAAAGTATACGAACAAATAGAAAAAGTTCTCGAATACGTAAACAAAAAAGATAATTTAATTATATTAGGTGATTGGAATGCAGTTGTGGGAGAAGAAAAAGGAAACAATGTGACCGGAAAATATGGACTTGGTAAAAGAAACAAAAGAGGACAGAGGTTAATTGATTTCTGTACAGAAAAAGAATTAGTTATAACCAACACATTGTTTAAGCAACCGCTAAGAAGAAGGTATACTTGGATTAAACCCGGAGATACAGGCAGATACCAAATTGACTTCATAATAGTGAGGAAAAAACAGCAATCACAAGTAATGCAAAGTAAGACATACCCAGGTGCTGACGTAAACAGCGACCACAATTTAGTGTGTATGAAGTACAGAATAAACTGTAAAAAATTTTACAAACGCCCACACATAACTAAAAAATAGGACACAACAAAACTAAAAACACAAGAAAATATAGGATTGTACCAGACGTCTGTCAAACAAAGACTAAATAATGACAAAATATCTACTATTACAACTAGCGATAGATGGGAACAATTGAAACATGCGATTACCACAGCGGCAACCGATACCTTAGGGTTACAAAAGAACGCACCTCGAAAACTATGGATAAACGATAATGTTATCAAATTAATAGAAGAGAGGAGGAAGTACAAAAATGCCCAAAACGAGGAAATGAACGAAAAATATAACCGTTTAAAAAATGCCGTTAATAGAGCAGCCAAAGATGCAAAACAAGAATGGTTAAATAATATATGTAACGAGATAGATGAAAACCTGACTAAAGGAAATCTAGAAAAAGCCTACAGCTTAATTAGCAGATATTTTGGAGACTCCAAGGTGAAAGTAAATGCAATACAGTCAGAAGACGGAAAATTTTTAATAGAGGAAAATCAGATAGCTGAACGATGGAAAGAATATACTGAAAAACTGTATAGAGAAGAGGAAGAAGACACAGGAGAAATAGAAAACGAACAAGTAGAAGAAGATAATTTAGGCCCAAGTATAATGAGAGAAGAATTTGAAAAAGCATTGAAAGACCTTAAAACAAAAAAAGCGTATGGCACGGATAATATTCCTACAGAATTACTCCAAGCATTAGATAGCAGAACCAAGGACATTTTGTACCTGCTAATTAAAGAGTTTTATGAGACGGGAAAAATACCCGTTGATTTCCAAAACAGTAGAATGGTAATGTTACCAAAAAAGGCGAAATCAAAAAAATGTGAAGACTATAGAACTCTAAGCATTCTATCACATTCCTCCAAAACACTTGCCAACATTATTCAAAAACGGATAACATCTAAAATTGACTCAAACCTTTCCCACGACCAGTTTGGTTTCAGAAACAACCGAGGAACCAGGGAGGCCATTTTATGCCTCAGAATTATAATAGAGGAAACTATAAGATGTAATAGACAACTATATGTTACTTTCGTAGACCTACAAAAAGCATTTGATAATGTAAACTGGAAATTATTGATGCAGATACTAAAAGAAGAACAAATAGATTACAGAGATAGGCGTATAATATACAATCTATACAAAGAGCAACAAGCAGAAATAAAAATCAATAACAGTGAAGTTAAAACAGCTAAAATCCAAAAAGGTGTAAGTCAGGGGTGTAATTTGTCACCATACCTATTTAATGCATATATAGAAAAAGCTATAGAGGAATGCAAAGAGTTTTCTACAGGTATTAAGGTAAAAGGACAAAGAATACAAATGCTTTACAATGTATGGAAAATATACTACAAGAAAAATTTAAAAATGAATATCAACAAAAATAAAACTGAAATACTAGTGTGCTCCAAAGACCTGAAGAAGTTAACATCAAACTGAACGGCGTACTTATTAAGCAGGCGAAAAGATTTAAATATCTAGGAAGCAGAATAACTCAAGATGGAAGAAGTACAACAGATATTAAGCAACGAATTTCACAAGCTAAGGCTACATTTAAAAGTAAAAGAAACCTCCTATGTTCTAACAACATTCGTCTAAAGCTTCAAAAACGATTAGTAAAAAGCCTTATATGGAGTATAGCTCTATATGGGTGTGAAACATGGACTTTCAGCCAACCGGATAAAAAAGCTATAGAAGCGTTTGAGATGTGGTGCTGGAGAAGGGTATTCAAAATAAAATGGACAGACCGTATTACAAATGCCAAAGTTCTAGAAAGAATCGACGAAGACCGACATATATGAGACCTGATACGAGAAAGAAGACATAGGTGGCTAGAACATATATATAGACATAATCAATTTATAATAAATGTGATAGAAGGACAAAGGCAAGAAAGACCAGGAAGGGGAAGACCACGGCTTGAATTTATAAAGCAGACAATAAAATACGCTGGCACTAATAGTTATAGCAACATAAAGAGAATGGCCGGCGATAAAAACAGATGGAGCGCTGCAAACCAATCTGCGGATTGATTATTAAGAAAAAAATAGGACAACATCGTCTAGGACACAGTCAGAAATGAAAAGGCATACTTATCAAACAACTATAGAAAAGAAACCGAAAATACTCACCTAGCATAACTCAATAAAAAAATGTAAAGGAAGATTTATGAGAAGGAAACATTTCAAATTAGAAAGTACTAGCACAGGACAAAATACTATAGAGCAAAACAATATTCTTTTATTTGTATATATTATATGGCCAAAGGTACCCAAACACCCCTCGAGAAAGGTGGATCTAACTGTTACGCATACTGAAACGTCATAGAACTAGATAAAAATGCATTAAATAGACATCGCAGAATTCAGTGATTCTGAACGTAGCATGACCATTGGGTGCCATGGTTGCAAGAAATCGGTTTCTGATATAGAGTAGTATTGCCACTGGTACCTAAATCAACTATAAATGATGTAATTCTAAAACGGAAACGTCTGAGATGTAAAACAGACGCTAAACAAAGTAAGTTGCATAAACTTAATGATCATAGCCGTCAAACTCAGAAGAGCGCAGTGTTAATAAATCGGATGTTTCCAATGACAACAATCACTCGTGCTTTTGACGTTATTGCTAGCACCAAGACTTTGGGAGTCGGAAAACATGGATTTTTACGGTCGTGCAACCTCTCCCAATCTTAAGATAAGCCCGCTCAATCTCAAACATCACTTGCCATGGTGTAAAGCTCACCACCATTGGACTGTAAAACAACGACGACATATTCTACGGAGTGAACACTTCTTATCCGAGTTGATTGTGCCAGTATTCCAGTTTTATGGCGAAATCATCGTAGATTGGAGCTGTTTTGCGTGTTCTGCTTGGGTTTTTTAGTTCCTGTAGCTAGAAGGATGAACATTAAGATGTATCTTGAGATTTTTGACAACTTTGTGCTTCAAAAAACTGCACTGGTCTTTTCAGAGTCCCGATCTCAATCCCACCATACACCAGAATTGCAAATTACGCGGCGGATCAAATCGTCCATCTTCAGTGGCTGGACTAGTTGTAGCTTTCATAAAGGAATGGAAGGCAATTTCAACGAACATATGTCAAAAACTTGTGGAGAGTCTTCCCAAACGAGTGCAGTCTGTGAATAATGCTCAAAGTGGACTGACATTCTATTACTGCTTGCCGCATGAGTTTGATTCTACAAAAATGGGTATTTGGATACTTTTGGCTATATAGTATGTCAAGGTTAACATTCTTTCTAACATTTTGATCTGTATACTCAAAAACTTTAAGTAATTTTTTCAATGTACTGTAATTGTTATTTATTTATGGTTGTTACAGTTACTGATAATTTATTTTTTATAAATCTCTGTATTGTAAGTTTTTGTCTAAATGACTTTACTTTTTTACTAGCTAATGAGCCTGCGTTGTTTAATTACGGTTTTGTCTATTTTTGATACTACAATTTGTTGGGTTTTTAACCATTCGCATAATCTGGCATCTTTGACCCATAATTCAAGACTGTGGGATTGAGAGCTCAGTATTCCTCCGAAAAGAGAACACATGTGTGGGCTTTTCATACAAAGGAAATCTCAATTAGAGAAATCGGCCAAAAACTGCAGATATCGAAGTCATCACTGAAATATTCCATACGCCAATTTGCAAAAACCGGTAACAGATATGGACGGTTAAGAAAAACTTCTGCAAGCGAAGATCACTTCGTGGTTTTGTTAAGCAAGCGAGCTCGGACCAAAACCGCGAAAGATATTCAACAAGATCTGAATCTGACTTGGCCTAATCCAATTTCACACACTTCTGTGAAACATTGCTTGTTAAAAGGGTGTATCGCGCCAAAGAATCGCCTTAGAAGATTACAATACAGAAAGAAAAGGCTGCGCTAGATAGGTCAACTTCAAAATTGGGGCCTTGCAGATTGGCAAAAAATCCTATTTACAAACGAATCAAAATTTGAAAAGTGAAAGGACGACTGAATGATGTGTGTTACTTATAGTCAAGCATGGTAAAGGTTCCATTATGGTGTGGGGTTTATTTGGGGGCGGAAAGGTTTGATATCTTGTGAAGCTAAAGGCAAGATGCAGAAGGAGAATTACTTGGTAATATTAAAAGACTAGGCCGTGCCATCAGGACTCCGAATTTGACAACACAACTTTGTATTACAACAAGGTAATGACCCAAAACACTCCGCAAAAGTGTGCAATTAATACCTGGTGAAAATGGAGAGCTGTAGAAAATTGAAAAACATGGTAAAGCTACCACAAAGCCCCGACTGCAAGCCAATCGAGTTACTTTGAGATGAGTTAGATTGGGACATTCATCGTCAGCGAGAGAGTTATGGAGACCGGTACAAGACGTCTGGAAGCAGAAAGATACCAATATCCTCAAAAAACTCACAGAAAGAATGCCACGCATATGTGTATCACTTATAACCACTAAGAGTGGATACCTCAATGAGTCCAAAATTTTATAAAAAAATATTTTAAGGATGGTGTGTTTTTGACTTAATTTGGCATTTCGTTAGTGTCCTAAAACTTATGAACGGGAGTCTAATTTTTTCAACAAACTTTATTTTTTTATTAAACAAATAGATTACTTAGAAGAACAGTGAATCGCCTTAATTGTTTATAATGATACGAAACCTAAATACAAATTGAAATAATTCGTAATGTTGCAATTCCATCTACTCGCACAGTGTCTAGATCAGAACTCCAATGACACTACATTTATTCCCTTTAATTCAGATCAGTAAGCATGACAAATGTACATTTATTTGAAACACCTTGTGGTTACATTTGCAGATTTAAAAATCAAATAAAAAGTTACATGCAGTTGATTTACAAAATGCGTTTGAAATAAAACGCCCACAACTTCGTATTGATCTATAATGTCGCACTCTGATACCAAATGGTACAAAACGAGTGCCCATCGAAAACTGATAAAGAATTTCGATGGCGCTCGCCACTAATGACGCTAATAAAAATGTTAGCCCAAGTACATCTATGGGCGGAAATGTCCATTTTTTGCAGAAAGCGGGTCCTCTGAACCATCTGGGTAATGTATAATACTTTCAGCAACGAGCTCTAAAATAGAAATGCTAGTAAAAATCTACATGAGTAGACTACCGCAGCCCAACGTAACGAAGGTGGTGTGGCGCACTGCGACAAATAGCAGTTAAGATATTTACCGCTCGGCCTTTTGCTGTTATTATAGTTATATATCATTCGTTTTTATTAAATATTACGCCTCCTAATTAGCTTTTTACATTTTCAGTAATGTAATAAAAATTTACTACCGAAAATGAGGAATATTTAAATGAGCAATGCAATTCGTAACATAAAATGTGTACTTTATATTTATATGCAAACTATAATCCACTTTCCTTAAGTATTTATGTAACAAATATTTCGTTCCGATTATGTAACACTCAATAACTTTATATAATTTACAGACGTTTAAGTAAACAATTCAGAAGAGTATTTGGGTGAATACGTAAGCTAAAATTACTTAAAATTTATAACAAAAGAACCAAAGAGAAGCCCTTAAGTTCGGGTGTTGCTTTTTACAGGCCTGCTTTTATAGTACACGACGTCCATGTCAACATTAGCCCAAGAAAAGCAATTAGCGCCTAATTAATTGAACCTCCAACTTTCTTGCTATAATACCCGTGCGGTGACTTAAAGATGTCAAAAAATGTTTTAAAACAGCGTTTACGTCACTACTGGTGGCCATTAAATTCATGTATATACAGGGTGTTCATGAAATGCTTCGGTAAATTTATATTACCAGATAGAGCAGAGCGAGACGAACAAAAAATTACAATGAAATTTTTTGATCCGAGGTCAAATAAATAAGTTATAGCCGAATAAAAATTAATTAAACAGACCAATCACAGCGTGCTCGGAGAGCTTCCGGGCCGACTGCAGAAGGACGGGGGGAGCGCTTGACCGCTAGGAGGGAGCACGTACATACGACACATTTAATCGAAAACTGATTGTCGGGTAATGTTCTGGTCTGAAAAGTTCCTACGCCCCAATAACCCCGATTTGAACTCTTTCGACTACTGTGTTTGGAGCGTAGTCGAAAGAGTTACTAGGACACCTTAATGCAGCATCTTTACGCAGCAGCATTTGCCAATATGGAGAGCGCTACTTTTAATTTTACTCTGGGCAGGTGACACAATTGGCATGCAAAGGGTTTTTTGTAATTTTAATTTTTTGTCAATTAAAATTTTATTTGTTTCTTTCTTTCTTTCACTAATTCCTGTTACCCTTAAGAGTGTCGGGTTTATCAGTCCATGCTACTATCTCTGGTAATTATTCTCACGTTTTGTATTGTTTTTCCCCTTCTTAGTCCTACCTCCTTTACCCTTTCCATCCATGTTTTTCTCGGTCTTTCTCCTTTTTCTTTCTTTCCACTCCTGCTTCTACTATTCTTTTGACCAACTTATTCTGTTCCATCCTTACTAGATGTCCAAACCAGTTTAACTGTCTGTTTTCTATTTTTCTCATTATCGGTACTTGTTCTACAGCCCTTCTAATTTCTTCGTTTTGTATCTTATCATGTTTTGTAATTTCTGCTATTTTCCTTATATATTTCATCTCCATGGAATTTATTGGCAATTCATGTTTTTGCTGTACTACCCATGTTACGCATCCAAACATCATTATTGGTATTAATCTATTATATACCTGCCGCTTAACTTTATTGTCTATTTCTTCCGTAGTATGGTTTTATTTATACTAATTCTAGTTGCTTTTCTAATCTTACTATTTATATCTGCTTTTATTCTTCCGTCTGCCATTATTATGTTTGCCAAGTATTCATAACAAGTCACTCGTTCTACCACTTCCTCGTTTATTTTAATATTACTACTTCCCACCTTTTGATCTATTATCATATATTTAGTTTAGTTTACATTAATAACCATTTTCAGTTTGTCGATCTCCTCTTGCCATATATTTACTAGGTT
The DNA here is from genome assembly GCA_036346155.1 of Sinelater perroti. Lineage (NCBI taxonomy): Eukaryota > Metazoa > Arthropoda > Insecta > Coleoptera > Elateridae > Sinelater > Sinelater perroti. The sequence goes on along the minus strand of JARFIY010000013.1, from coordinate 8,422,085 downwards.
CTACATCTTCTTGCTCGAGTCCGAGATTAGTACTATATCGTCGACATATAAAAGGGAGTCTATTTCTACAGGTCCTAACTACTCATAAGCAATTATTGTTTGATTACACTATGAATGCTTTTTTGTATTCTTGAGAAAGAGATCCATTATTCATTATAAACAATAATAATCTCATATTTCACCCTGTTTTATTCCTTTTTTTCATGATAAATGTTTCCGGTCTTTTTCTTCCTATCTGGACTTTTACTTGGACTTCCTTACATATTGATTTTACTACATTTATTTAGTGTTTTCCATAATATTTCTCTGAGCTCTATAAACATAAGATGTAACTCTTCTTTTCGCAGTTTCCTCTCAATTGTGTTTCTTATCATATGAACGTTATCGTTTGTGCATCTTGGTGCTCTGAATGCAGCTTGTTCATCTTCTAAGCCTCCTTCAATTCCAGTCCTAATCCGTTTTTCCACTATTCTAGTGTAAATCTTAAAACATACTGAGAAGAGACAGATTAGTCTTTAATTCTTACAGTTACTTTGGTCCCCATTTTTATGTGTCGGTACTATTAGGTTTTTCCTCCAGTCTTGAAGTATCTTTTCATTGCTCCATGCCTTCTTACAAATCTTCCACAACAATTCGTTGCCTTTTTCTTCCATCCATTTTCTCCTGCTGTTTTCCCTATTCTGATAGCCCTTATTGCTTCTTCAATTGCTTCCATTGATATATTTTCTTGCACTTTTTCCTATGCGCTTTCCTCTATTAGTACAGTAATAATTTCTTCATTGTTTTCTTTATGTTTTTTTATAAAATAATTTTTCCATTCTTTTAGCTTTTCTATTAACTCTATATGTACTTTATTTTTACCATCCCTTATTGCATATTCTTTCCCCTTTCTCTTCTTTCTGTATGTCGTTATTCTACTCCAATTTCCTATTATCTATGTTGTATTTTTCATTAAGTTCTTCCCGGAATTTTTACCAACTCTTCTTTTCGCTTCTCTAACTGCGTTTTTAACTATCTTACTTTCTTCAACATAATTTAATATTGATATTTTATCTTTCGGATGCTGAAACTTCTTCCATGCTTCTTTCTTCTTCTTCACTTTATTTCTGATATCCTTGTTCCACCAGTCTGTTCTCTTGCTTCTTTCGTTCATTACTCTTTTCTCGCATGTTTTTAATGCTGCATTAATTACTGTTGTCTTGAAAAATTTCCATTTTTCTTCCAAATTTTTATTTTCTGCTCTCTCTGTCTCAATCAATCTTTCTTCTATTTCTTCCTAATATCTTTTCTTTACTTCTTGCTTTCTTAGCTTGTTTGTATTTATTCTACTATATCTTCTTTTGGTTCTGTATAAGGTTATATTACTGCACAGATCTGCCATTACTAATCGATGTTGTGTTCCTAATTCTGCTAATTTTTCAGTTCTTATTTTTCTTATCATATTTAGGCCTCCTGTATGTACGATGTAATCAATTAGGCTCCTACTTCAAAGATGACTCTATCAGCTGGATACTGGTATCAGAACGTATTTCCTATCTTGAGTCATTTATCTGGCAGAACTTTAACATTTTATTGTCATTTCTGTTTTTTACTCCTTCACTAAATTCTCTTATACAACCTAGACCCGCATCTACATCATCTCCCACTCTGACATTCCAGTCGCTCATTATTATTACTTTGGTGCTTATTTCCCTTACTTCATCTAATATAACTTGTAGATCGGAGTAGAATTTTTCCACTATCTTGTCTTCTTAAAATTTTATTAAAAAGATATATAATTAATCCCAATTTAAGCGTATATATATTATATTTATATTTATATGTACGACAGAGTCGTCGATGAAAATTCGAAATTTTTTATATTATCTTGCGGGAAAACTGAAAAGCCGTTTTATGTATACTCGCATTCCTTTATTAAGTAACAGAAATTAGCTTCACGTAATCAACAACCTACGATTGTCACAAAGCTGCTAGATTCGAATATCTTCGCCCCGAAAAATCACCAACAGATATTATTTCATGATTTGGTTACAAAAAGACCCAAGTTTACGACGTAGCTAAGAATCTGACTACTAGGAAAACGTAACCGCTGATAGAGCAACTCAGCAAGCGGTCTGATCGTAAAAGAAGTGATTCGTCCGCAAATTGAAAGAAAAGATCGAAAGATCCTGCGAGGGGCGTGACTGACCTAGCAAAAGAAATCGGTTTGGCGAGGTCGACGATCAGTCTAACAACGCACCAGGACCTGCACTGCAAGTCTTCCGTCCTGGGAAAGCGCCAACTGTAGACTGACAAAAAGAAAGACAAATAGTTAAAGGCCCAACCACTGCTAGCTCCCTGAAATTATCTTCGTTCGAAAAGAACTTTAACCAAGATAGGAAGCTGAATTGCCAAAATGACCATTGGATCTGCCAAGATGTCTTCGAAGTATCTACCGTCATGTGTACAAAGTTTCTCGCCTTTGTGATGGTGCTAAAGCTTGTGAGCAACAAAGAAAATATCATGGTTCCCCACTTTTTTGAGGAAGGCCTGAAAATGACATCTGACTATATCAATCTGCTGGAGGAAGAGGCCGATAGACAGAAGTGTTCCAAGAAAGACATAGGTATGGCTATACATCAATTTGTATTACCACGCAATGCCCTTGACTACTACGTGTGAGGCATGTTCGGGATGACGGTTAACGAGAGGCATCATAATATCAAGGACAGTTTAAAATCCTCCATCATAAAGGCAATGACATATGAACAAGATAACAAAATAAACTAATTTCATCTACATGAAATACAATTAAAGTAAATAGTATTTTTTTTTGAACATTTTTCACATATATCAATTTGCTTGGAGGTGGAGCAGGTACGAGGTTCGGGGAACTAGTAAAAAGCCAAAATTCGAAAAACCCGAATTAAAAAAAATGAAATAAAATGGGTCTAATAATTGGTACACCAAGGCGCAGGAACATTAAATGACGAAAATGTACCAAGGCACTTTTTTGAAGATCCAAAGAAATCTGCAGCTATGACAGGACTGTCATAATTCAGTGTTGTAGAACAATATTTTGTTCTAGATTTAATATCAAAATAAGCACGTTTGATAAATTTTGTTTAAAAACGACAACTTTTAGTCCGCAGGTATCCTTCATATTGCTGTCTGTTTCAGTACACAAAATTTTGTTTCCTGGAGCACGAATGATCTCAATAGGTCAACTATCAGAGGAGGTTCAAGACAATTGTGATATTGACTTCAAATGTATTAAAATTGTTAGGAACGCAAAAAAGAAACCGGCGCTTACCAGGAAAACAAAAAAATTCTTAGTTCTCGTTGCAACTAACGACGAAACTGATGAAGATATTATATAAGTTTTGTAAATAGTGTGATTTATTAAAAATTAATTTTATTTTCAAATTTTTGATGTTTATGAATATTTAGCAACAATTTACAACCAAAGTTTGTGATATTTGAAAAAACTTTGTACTTGTCTTAGTATTTAAAAAAAAATGCATTTTCTTTAACCAGCACAGAAAGGCGAATCCCCAAAGTGACCATTAAATCCGCCAAGATGCTTCTAAAGTGCCTACCGCCATGTACCATATACAAAGTTTTCTAGCTCCGTGATGGTGCTAGGGCTTGTGAACTGCGAAGAGATTGTCATGACGCCTCACTTCTTTAAAAAAAGCCTAAAAGTAACTACCGACAGCTATATCAACGTTCTGGGGAGAATTTTAAACCTTGAATAAAGAAGATGGCCGCTGAATAGGACGTGCTCCACCCCACAAGGCAAGGACGACTCAGGCATAGCTACACAACAATTTGTACTATCACTGGTCCCCCAAATTGTGGCCATCCTCCAGCCTCAGCCGCAATCCTTTTAACTACTACGCGTGTGGTGTGGTCAAGGTGAAGGTCAACAAGAGTCATCATAACACCAAGGGCATCTTAAGAGCCTCTATCATAAAATTAATGACACATAAGCAGTCGAAGAAGAAGAATGGACAAGGAGGAAGTTGTGTTGGACTGCAGCGGGTTTTTAGATTCCAGGTCGAGAAAATCGTGACTGCTGATAGGGGCTACATTGAATAATATAGTTTTCAATATTATTTACTTTAATGGTGCCAAGTTTCATGTAAATAAAGTTAATTTTACTTGTGTTCCAACGCTATTTTCATTGTTTATTTATTTTCCGGATTTACGTCGGTCTACAACTGGCTAGCCCTTTAGTTTTGGTTAAATAAACCAACGCTGAACTACGCTAAACCCGAGAGTTCTATTTTTAAAGTCATTGATAAGTATCTAGAAAAAACTCTCTGTAGTCTTGAATGTTTACAGTCGTCACGATTCAATCTTAAGCAATCTCAGCTTCAAGTTCGTCGGACACGCAGGAAAAATTTATCCATCTACTCACTAAGCTATCGTTTTGTTTGGTTCAAGCGATATCTGAACCTAGCGCTCGGCTATTTCTTAATACACTCTCTATTTGAATCTATTTACTCTTAAAATATTTGAAACCGCAAAAAATAAATGGCAAATAAAGAGATGTTTAGGACCCTAAAGTCATTTGCCTCGTATAATAAACAGAGTTCGTTGGCTTTCCAATTTGGTTACTTCAAATTGATATTAAAAGCCCGTGCAAATTTAGCAGACCATTAAATTCCCTTGTGTATATCTCAAACATTTTTTAAGTCTTTTTAACGTAATTTTCAATTTTATTTTATCTCGGTATTTTCGTAGAAAGGAGTCAAGTATAAATCAATCGTCAATATTAAAATATAAAGACACGTTTATTCCCAGGTTGTTATTTCCTCATTCCGTTTGTAGCCATTTATTCATTCATGTTTGTCATCAATCGTTTAGAAAAATATTCATTTCAGGCAATGAATTGAGATCAATGCGGCAAAACTGAGAATATGCGGAACAGATGGAATTAATGCAAGGTGTAAAAATATATTTACCAAGTATTTGGCTTTAACGATCCACTACCACTCATAAATTTCCACAAACCAGCGACTCTTTCATAAATGAATGAAACAAAAAGAATTGGAGCTTCAAAGGAGAGGCGTGTAGTTTATTGAACGCCGGCTAGCTGTTGCATTTCATTCACAAATTTCCACGACAGAGTTCAGTGTAGAGATGAGTACGGTACAAGATGTTATGAACATGCCTAAGAGTTTATGAAGTAATGAATGGGGTTGTTTTGCTTCGAGAATCTCTAAATGGGCCTATAGAATCTGCAGATCAATAACAAACAATCGTTTTTTTATAATTTTGAATAAACACAAAGTGACAAAATTATGGTTTTTTATATTATAGTTTACAGTTTTACGTACATCACTTCTAATGCAATTTTAAAACAATCAATCTACTTTCAAACAAAATTACAATTAAAAATTTAAGAAGACGACAAACGTATATGCGTTTAGCGACATCTGAGAACTAACCAAAAAGATACAAACAGGGGGAACACCGAAATTGGTTTGCAAAATAAAACAGAATTTTTAGTCGTAAAGAAGTTTACTTACACATATTAAGCTATAATTTGGTTCATTTCTACGATAATTTAATTACATTTCTAGAAGTCTGCGCCCTCTATTAATAAATTTGAGCATTTTTAATAGTCGTAAACTACAGAAAACCTATCACCATTACTAATTGCGTTCTTCAAATTGCTAGTTACAATGCTGGTTACTAGGAACAAATAACAATCAGATATTATAAACTTTCAATAACTTTTTAATATCCTAACATGTAGAAACCAAATTAATAAGAAACTAAGAATAGAGAAAACCACTAAAATACCAAAATATCAATATTCTAATTTTTACATAGAAACAGCAAATTTTGTACCGTGGGCATGAAATTGTTAAAGTCATTCATCATGCAATTAATTATTGTAACAATTATTAAAGTAGACTTATCAAAAGAATTTAAAAAAACTAATTTTTGGTGAACTCGTACTTGCTCTTTGTTTATCTTTATTCATACAATTAATTGAATTGGATAAAAATAGTATATTACAGATATCTAATAGTTTAAAAAAACACAAATGAAACCCAGCCAAGGCCTGATTAATCTATAGACTGAGTAAGCTACAGCCTAGTACAAAATTTTGAGTTGAGTAAACGAAAAAGTAAACTCAATCAGAAAAACATTCAATAGATTATAACCATTCAATTTTGTACTCGTACGTTTGTTACGTACGTTGCGGATGAATCATGCCTTTTTTAATTAGCCAAAGATATTATATTTTCGCTTAAATTGGGACTTTACCCGCACTCTGGTGGTGCTATTTGAAAGTACATACATTATGGCCATTTGCAAATTCAGTCAGTGTTCCTTTCCACGTGGGCTTTTTCACCCGCTGTAAAACACCACTGGATGTGCCTTTGACAAAGCCGTCCTTCTGTCTGCTGTCTCAGAGCCTGAATTCAACACCGCGGCCAAAAGGAAGAACACTTCCCACGAGTCGCTCCCGGGTCCTCCTTTAACCGGTAAAGAACGCAAACAACAGGTGTGTATCCTACCTTTTGCCTATTTTTTTCCTTGCGCTCTTTATCTTTACAACCAGCGCCTACTACGCGTTCCTAGGATCGCGTATTCAACGTATAATAAATTGTTACATTGTGCCAGAAATGATACATTACAAAGAAAAATTGGCCAGGAACTTTCCAGAATGATCGACCACCGACCACGCCATTACTAGTAAATGAGTTTAAATTTTAGAAAATTCGAATACGAGCTAGCCTGCAGTCAATTTACATAAACGATTCTGCTTTTGTTGATAACTGGGTTCATGAAGCTATACTATTCTATTAATGAAAGCAACAAAGCTATGATATTCTGATTTCCATGACTACTTAACCGTTTCAGCGGAAACTTTCAGGGTATATTCATACTAGCAGGAGTTACAAAACCAACATAAAAAAATCTATGTCTTCATGCAAGTAATTTATTTCATAAAATTCAAAATCCAGTGCGACAGAAGTTTGGACCCCCTGCAGTTTTGTTTTTTGCTTATGTTTGCGCATTGCTTTTTAATATTATTTGGCATTTCCGTACGAGCATCGGAGCCTCTTCAAAACACGTTGCATTGTTCGCTTTGAGCATATTAACTTGTAGCTAGAAATCACCGATTTTGATGTGACTCGATGACTCTGCTTGACTTCTCTCATGGCAAATTACTTAATTTTCCGCTCCTTTTTAGGAGATGTTGATCGTGGACGTCCCATCTTCTTACGACGAACACCGCGGACAATTCTTCGCACCGTATTTCGACCAATAACGTGATCTCGAACGAATTTCCTGATTCCACTGTCGTTTCGGTAACCCTCCAATATGTCACTTCGCTTTTCTTCGGACAACATTCTGAAAAATATATAGGATTGTTGAAAATTGTCCATAGAAGCTAATATTAAAAAGCGACGCGCAAACATGTGCCTCCCACACCACACCAAAACTAATCCTCGGGGTTTCCAACTCCTATCACATTAAGGGGTAACACCACTCTAAACGCTCGAAAAAAACGATTTTTTCACGATTTTTTTTGGGGTGGAAGGAAAGGTAATAAAAAAAAACTTTTAAGTATCTTGTTGGCTATATATTGAAATATAAAAAAAAATTTCATTGAAAAATAATTAAAAATGGCGACGGTGCAATCGTTTTCGGACGTCATCTTGAAAAAAACCGCTCCGCGGCACGCAGCATAACTGGTGTAAATTTTGATCTCCAAAAAAAAAATTTTTTTTCTTAATCTACATCAGTATAGCTAGAAAAGCACGTAAGGGATTTTCAAAATAATAATTTTTGAATTTTTGGCAAGTGTTTGAAGTAAAAAGTCGAAATTTCAACAAAAAACTGCCTTTATTTGTTTATAAAAACTGTTTAAATTAATTTATCGAAAAACCCCTACGTGTTTCTCTTAAGAATGTTGTTTTCAATGTGTGTTGAAATTTTCAAGCAAAAATATTGAAAAATGTTCGAGTTATGGTGCGTGCCAATTTAAAAAATCGTGTTTCGAAAAAAACGCGTTGAAAGTTTTGAAAATGAGAAATTCGACTGTTTAAAATTTTTTACCGTTAATCTGCGAGCCCGGGACCATAAAACTGCCCTTCCACGTTCAAATAGTTCTCCTGGTCTCCTTTTCTCGATGAGAAATGCTGGAGCATACCTCTTTTGCCGCATCGGTCAAAAAATGCTCGGCGTATTTGATGCGCGTAGCATCGGCTTCCAAGCAAAAATTGTATAACTGCACACCGATATCCATCTCCAGAATTTTCATAATTTGTAAAATGCTCTTCATACCATCGTTGAAGTTACATACAGTGATATTAACAGCAATAATGTAATAATGGTAAGGCTCTACGCCCCGCGTGGAAGCACGGCCTGCGAACTGAGAGGTTAAGGCTCTCATATGTTTGCTATCTCTGCCCGGTCGTTGCGCACCATCTCTGATGCGGAGTGATGTGGCAAGCACGCCATTGTTACCCCTTGTTCGAGTGAACGCAGGTACTCAATTATTTTTAGTGACTGAGTGGGCCACCCACGAGGCATCAGAGAGTACAGGAAATAAACCCGGGTTCGTCAGCATCGTAGCTCGCCCCTCAACCAAGGGACTATGCTGGCTTATTAACAGCAATATCCAATACTTGTTTACCACTTGAATTAAATTTTGGAGCCAATTTCCAAACAGCGGCGTTGAAATTGTCATTGCTATTTTGCGTATAGCCTCCCAAACAACCAGTCAGCAACTCGTCTTGGCTCAATTCTTCGTGTATGTGCTTGACCGCTTCAAAAACGGTCTGAAAGGTAAGACGTTGCGCAGTACCTTTCGAGCAGGTATGAGTAGCATTAGAGGCGTTCGACGCACTTTGGAAAAAGCGCGAAATTTCAAACAAATTTTTTTTTCATGTATAAAACTTTGTGCCTCATATTTTAGAAGGTTTAAAGTATGTTGTAAGCTAACAAAAAAAATCAAGTTTGTGAAAATTCTACAGTGGTGTTACCCCTTAAATTAGTAATACTATCAACTGCCTGGTGTACCCACATACAACTTTACACCACTACTACAGTCAGTTCTTTTACCACAGATTCCAATATTTACTCAATCAACCCCCTACCAATCCAATAACTAAATAATTATCCTACAGCACTATACTACGCAACAACAGCCGACGTTTATTCTGAATATCGAACTCACTGAAGACACAAATGCAAACATGAACGAAACAGATCTTGAACCCAACAACAAACACCCATGACAAGTTTTGAAAAAAACGCAAATTAGAAACATATATAACTGATTATATTACCTTCGAAATGCCCACACAAAATAGCTATGCTATACTATCCACAATAAACAACGACGCTTCAACCGAAACAACGACCGCAAATCCTCCATTGCGAAACCAAAACCTCCATCCATATTTATGTACGGTATGAAAAACTTTTCAGACATGGTAACCAATCTTTCTTTAGTAACAGATCAAGAGACTTATCACACCAACCCCCTAGCAAATAATACTGTTAAAATAAATGCACGCACAATAGAAACGTACAGAATTCTAATCAAGCATTTAAAAGAAGAAAATAGTGTGCAGCACACATGTCAAATAAAAGATGGACGCGCTTGTAGAATAGTAATAGAATCCTACGTCACTCCATCCCACCTGATGGCATAAAAAAGGAATTAGAAGAAAACCATAAAGTGCGCAACGTAACAAACATTAAACATACAGCAACGAAAGTTCCGCTACCACTATTCTTTGTAGATCTAACGCCCCAAAAAAACTACAAGGAGATATTCAATCTAAAATTCTTACGTCACCTCCAAATAAAAGCCGGGACATGATCTAATATATGCTATGCCAAGCTTATTATTACTTTAAGGCATACGTAGTAAATCTTTCAATTGCGTCAAGTGTGACAAATAACAGGACACAAAGTATACAAAAAACTCAAAAACACAGCAGCCAAATGTGTGTTATGCGGAGCAGATCACCATAATAATAACAAAAGGTGCACTGTCTACAGACAACTAGTAGGCAGACAAATCACCAGAGCCGTCAGCAACACATCATCTCAAATGCATCCATACAAATACCAAACAAGCTACCCAATCTCTCTCTTCATAATAGTCACCCAACATATGCACAAATAGCGGACACAAATCCGACTTCTAATAACACGAACCACTCAATAACATTAGAAGAACAATTAGTAGTATTTATTAACGAATTTAAAGCAATGTTCACCCAACTTCTCAACCACAACAGTATTATACTTAACCTATTAACAATTGTCATCGGCACACTCCATCCATAATGTCTTCCGTTCTAAGACTTACAACTTGGAACGCTAACACCCTGCTAAATCATAAACAGGAACTTATATCATTTCTAAACCCCAACCTAATAGGGATTATGGTTATAACAAAATCACATTTCACCGATCAAACATTTCTTCTACCACAGCAGTGCGTATGAAATGCTTTTCATCCTACAATACTGCCTATTGGGGTTCATCTGTAATAATCCGAAAATCTGTTTCTCATCATAAAGCATCCAAATATCAAACGGGCCAGATCCAAGCCGTAAGTGTCGTAGTAAAAGCTCTACCGTGGAGCTTCACGACAACTGCAATCTACAACCCTTCAAAACATGGAATATTAAAATTTTCTTTAGAATCTGCGAACTAAATTCATCATAGAAGATGACTGGAACTCCAAACACAGACTGGGGCTCAAGAATCATTACCATAAAGGGCCGAAACCTACTGCGTGTTATGACAGAAAACAATTATAACCAGCTCACCAATGGAGCACTCCCATACTGGCCAACAGATCCCATGAAGCTTACAGATCTCTAACTTTTTCATAATTAATGTAATATCTTGAACCAACTATGCAATAGAATCTAACATTGATCTTTCAACTGACCATGCCTCGGGCATTGCTAATATAAGTACCACTGTTATTAACAAGTTCACTAATTAACATCAAAGATTGAGGAGAATTTCAAAACTACTTAGAAACCAGCGTAAACTTTCAACGTAGACAACAAAAAACGACAAGTTAGAAGGATATGGCAAATGTTAAGAAATGTCATTGATCATCATCGTTATAAAGAACTATCTAGAGAACTCAAAACAGCACTATACAAAACCCAAAGCAACTCCTCCGAACAGTATGCTTCCAATTTATCTCCTGACGATCATAGACTGTGGCAGGTCGCAAAAAAGCTTAAACGGTTTTAACTATGTAACCCCCCCTACCGAAAACTTAATGAAGAGTGGGAACGGACAGACAAACACAAAACTAATACTTTCACTAGACACTCGCTGATATATTTCAACTTAACCAAGGAACACCAGATCAAAAAATAAAAGATTTTCTTGGCGCAGTATATCGATTGTCTCCTCTCATAAAACCGTTTTTTCCATCAAAAATAAAGCATGAAATCAATAAATTAAATGTAGGCAAGCCCCCTGAATATGACCTTTATGACATTTACCTTGAAAAGCCATCGTTCTACTTACGGTCATCTAAAACCTCATGCTCAGTCGATCTTACTTCCTGATTGTATGGAAAAATGCAAAAATCATCCAAAACTGGCAAACCTTCGTATAAACTAATGTCTTATATACCCATTAGCCATTCACTTCTATCTCTTTCTCAAATCCGACTTTACAATAAGAACTTTTACCGTTCAATATAACCTAACTTTTACCATATCGCATCAGGTGTCCCGTAAGGCAGCGTGCTTGGACTACTCCTTTTCCTGGTATCCTTGGAACAAACAATATCACAATTTCCTCACTTGCTGATGATCTGTAAGCTCATCTGGATCTTCTCTCTGACCAATACTATCAATGGAGGATCACATTCGATCCAAACGCAACACCTGCCTACCGATAACAATTGATAGGGTACATGTTTCTACGAAATCAAAAACGAAATTACTTGGACTCATCTTCGATCAGAAGCTCAGCTAGAAGAAACATATTCAAACAAATCGAAAACGAATTGACCTCCAATTTCGCTAAATGTACTGACTTGTCGGCCGTAATTCAAAATTTTCCATGAGCAATAAATTGCTACTGTATAAAACCGTAATCAAGCCAAATGGATATACGGGTCTCAATTATGGGGCTGCCTTAAATCATAAAATGTGAAAATCATAGAGATATTCCAGTCTAAAATTCTGAGATCTTTTGTAGATGCTCCCTGGTACGTAAGTAACCATACCCTCTATGCCGACTTAAATATTACTACCGTTATGAACGATTTCCAACACATTGCCTCCAATTACCAAGGCTGAACAACCAACCACGAAAACGATTTGGTAAATCAATTATACTCTATACATAGCCCCATCATCAGAAGAGTGCGAAGGACCTAGCTCGATACTCTACTATAACTCCGATATAGTCTTCATTAAGGAGAAGTTCCAGCGGGTACTTTTCTTCTCACACCTATTAATATTTACTTAATACTCCACATAGGAGTAGGTTGTAAGTCCTGCAAATATATTTATAAAAAAATTCAGAATTTCTTGATTCGTCCTAAAACCGCGCGTTTTAATATAAGACGGAGCAAATGAGCATTCGCGGCATTCAAATAGGAGAAGTCATACAGCGAACAACAATGCTGTAAATAAATTAATATAGTAACCGTTGACCGTTGCGTTAGTAATATTATAATTAGTATGCAACAGTACAGCAATTGTGAATAAAGTTTAGTTTTGAATTAAATCGTCGTTCAATTCACATTTCATTTATCATAAAGGTTGAATAATGACCGACATAGATGGTAGAGATTTGATCAAAACAGTGGAGCAAAATTCAGAAAACGTTCCAAAGAGTGTCTTGAACAACAGGATGCTGTGATCAAGAAAATACCAAAACTAGACACTTTTTTTCTCATATAGTGTTAACAATCACAATCGTCACATCCATCGACTTCAGGTCAAATTGTAATGTATCAAATGTACAACTGCAAGAAGCTTTAAACTCGTAGAGCTCTAAAAATATTTTCAAAGAGGTAGACTCAATTATATCACTCGATGTGCATTGTGATATGTAAATGCTAATTTTCGTTGAGTTAGTGGACTACAATGGCATTCAACTAAACAATGACTCTAACATTTAAAAAATCTGAAGACAATATGCTACACTCAAAAAAGACTTCATACCAATCAGTTTATGAATGGAGAACACATCAAGCGAAATTGGTTGGCTTATTCAAAATCAATAAGACGAGTATTTTATGCGCTATCCAAACTCTATGCAGAAACTATGTTTATGGCAACTAAGGAGTTTGATAATTGAAAAAAAAAATAGCTACATATAACAATAAATGAACGTGACAACAACTATGAACACAGAAAGTGTATTTAACATTTATTAATAGATGTCTAGCTTCATAAAGAGTGGATTGTAAAATAGCTGAACACTACAAAGAAGAAGCTTTATATTAGTGAAATGTTCTCTTAAGAGTTGTTGAAGTTGTAAAGCTCTTAACATCCCGTAGACTACCCATTCATGACAATAATGAAATATTAAGCTCTGTAAAAAATGATAACTTTCTTGACTGTGTAGAAATGATTTTAAAATTTGACCCTTTTTATAGACGAACATATAACAAAATTTGGAAATAAGAGAAGAGGTGTTCGTTTATACTTATCAAGTACAACTGTCGATGAATTCATTATACAGTTAGCAGACCAAGTTAAGGCAAATATTGTCCAAAATATTGTAAATACATTTAGTTAAGTAAGAGCGTGTTCGGTATAATTAGCAGTCGGTAAAAGGTATCGCCCTAATTCCTTCGTGAGTCTATAGAGGAAACCTAAACTTGAAAACAGATCGTGAACTAGTTTTCGCGAAACCTAGGTTTAACATTGCGCCAGGGAGCACCAAAATTGAAACAGAAAGATGTAGATATATGGTACGTAGTTATCTGAATCCATCTCCGTGGCACGATATCAAATGCCGTAATTCAGTGAAGAAACCTTTGTGAATCATATGACTAAGCGACTTACTTGAGTAAAGGACAATATCGACCGAAATCAGATCAATGTAATCTTTACGAACAAAGCGTCTGTTTGGGGATATGTTATCGTCCTACGAGTTTGGTCAACCTCAAGTAACAGATTGATACAGAGGACCATTAAACACCAAGTAAAAGTACATATTTGGGGCTGCTTCTCAAAACTGGGTTGCAGGACGTTCCATCTCTTTACGTACAACCTAAATGCTCCGAAAATGCTCGACATTTATAATAAATATTTGTTACTAACTATCGAACGTTCGTTCATCAGGAAAAACGAAGACTGGGTCCTGCAGGGGGGCAACGACTCCAAACACCGCAGCAAGTTTTGCATCGAGTGGAAAGAGCAGTCTGGCATTATTACACTTGATTGGCCATCGCAGTCGCCCGATATAAATTCGATTGAGAATGTGTGGGCATACATCAAGTATAAGATTCGTGAAAGAAAAGTGTTCACTTTGAAACAGCCAACACGAGAAATTCGTCGCATTTGGAGGAGGTCCTTGCCGGATGAATACGCCATCAATTTGGTCGAAAGCATGCCTCGAAGATGTCAAGCAATTATCGACGATGATGGTAACTGGACACATTGATACAATAACATCTGTTTTGACGGAGTACAACGTACCCATATATTTGAAAATGTTTTTAAATATTTTTTTCATTTACCCGAACACGTTCTTAACGAACTGTAAGTATTATTAGTCGAGGTAAATTATTAAAAAAACGCTAAGATTTCTAAATTTTTCCTGGGTACACGTATTGAAACGTTCCAGAGCGCATTCGATTTGGAAAAGCCTCAGAAAAAAATGTCACACCACATTATTTGTGTTATAATGCGAAAGTCCATTTGTCCACGCAAAAAATGCAATTATTTGACGCATTTTATTGCTCACTTAATATTGGCCTAAATAAGCTCAGTCCCGTTACTCGGAGTTTTTTGGGGTCGCTGATCACGAATATGATGCTTAGAAAGTGCCTCGATGCACTTGGCGGGGTATAAAAGCATCAGTACTACTTAATGAAAACTCCATATTTGCTCATGGTGAGGTGAACAACGCCATTCTATTCGTAAACGAAAAAATTTGTTTGTTAAGACTTCGACTAGACTCCAGATGGAATTGACATCCACGTTGAGAACTTCCAGTTTACTCTTTTACACTTTTCTAACAGTGTCTTAACTTTAACTAATTGAATCTGTCTATTAGATCATTTGGCTGGAAACGTTTTAAACGTTGCACTTAACCAGTGTTTTTAAAAAGTTAAGAAGATTAGGAATCTTTCTAGATACCCGGGTCTAGGTGTTCGAGCGACCCGAGCATGTTGGATTCAGACCCGAGGGTCCGCCTACCAACTAAACCCATTTACCTCTCACTCTTCGCCCATGTTTCCTGCCCGGAACCGCGTGAGCATTACTTCAGGTGGGGGGCGGTATCTCGTTCTAAATCTTTCTTCTATCAATTTGTTTTCTATTTATTTGTCTTAGTTTCGTTCTTTATTGTGTGGGTGTTGCTTATCTTCCTTTATCATGTCCATTATTATCTGGGTGCACATTTTTCTTATCTCGTTCCAATTTTCCTCTGTAGTAATCATAATGCTGCATATATTGTCGAGGGTGACTTTCGCTTGCACGTTATTTTTTGTGTATAGTCTTAGTTATTTCCATTGTTCGCAACTGAATATGACGTGCTCGGCATCTTCTCTCTCGCTACAGAATCTGCAACCGTCTTCGGTTGCCCTCTTGAAGCGCTTCAAGTAGGCCTTGAATTCGCCGTGACCACTCAGCATCTGCGTGAGAAAGTAGTTTAATTCGCCATGCTTTCTTTCTTTCCAGGATATGATTCTTGGGATCAATCTTTTGGTCCATGAGCCGGTGTCGCTATTGTTCCATCGTTCCTGCCAATTTTCCATCATGTTGTACTCTTTGGTTATCCTGGTTTAATTGTTGGCACCATGGTTATACGTCCTCTGTCTTGCCATCAGATCTATGGGAGGGATCGCTGCTATCACTTACAGAGCCGCCGTGGATACCGTGTGATATGCGCAGCTGATCTTGATAAGCGCTGGTCTTTGTGCTTTCAGTAGCATATTTATATTTTTCTTATAGTTTAACCCACCTATCCATATTGGCGCTGCGTACAATAGAATGGAGTTTGCGACCGAGTTTAGTGTCTTCCTGCTCTCTTGGTGGCTAGCTGGATATGTTTAGACCATGATGTGTGAGTATCTAGCGTATTTCCTAGCAAGTCTTATCTCCTTAATTTTCAGCTCCCTTCTCCCAATTGTGGCTGCTACCTCAGTTTTCTGCGGTGCTAGTTCCAGTTCGTGTTCTTTCATCCATCTGTTCACTTTTTCAAGTACGGTCGCCATTTTATTTCTCAAATTCAGTTCCTCTCTGTCCGTAATTATCGCGACCAAGTCGTCCGCGAACGCTATTAATTTGCAGCCTGGGGGTTGCGTTATATCCAGCACCGTGTCATATAATATATTCCACAGTATGGGACCTAAAACTGACCCCTGTGGTACACCGCATGTTATTTGGTATTTATTATTTATGTACCTTATTTCCCTGTCTTTTAGATAATTTTTAATGATATTTATGAGATGTCCGGATGTCTCGCGGTCCGTTAGGATTTTGAATATCTTTGCCCACGATGCGGTGTTAAACGTATTTTTAACGTCTAGCGTTACAACCACACATAGTTCCCTCTGTCTCCAGTTTCCCTCGTTCGTGCTTTTAGTGTATGAGATGACTTCTTTGATGATATTTATTGTGGAACGCCCCGGGCGAAGCCCTCTTCTAGTGTCTAGGTCGTGCATTAGCCTGTGTTTTATTAATATTTTATAGACTTTGGCCAGTGTGTTTAAGAGGCATATAGGCCTATAGGCCGTCCCTATTTCCTTCCCGGGTTTCGGGATCAGCACCAGGTCCGCCGTTTTCCACATTGTTGGAAAGGTACTCTTCTACCATAGTTTATTTAAGGTATTTGTGATTGAGGCCGGATTGCCATTCACGGCGCACTTTATCGCTTCTGGTGGAATTCCGTCTGGTCCGGCAGCTTTGTTGCTTTTAAGTTTCTTGATTGCAGCCGTAATTTCGTCCACTGTGAAAGGAATTACTGCGTCGTTTGTAGCATCTTGCTCCCAGTTGTTGAGGCTCCTGGTTGGAAACAAGTCGTTTATTATTCTGATATATTCTGTTCGTTCCATTGGGGGTGGCAAATACCTCCCGAATTTCCCGGTGACAATTCTGTAACCATCACCCCATACGTTGTTGTCCACCTCGTCCAGGATATTTTGCCATATTATCTGTTTAGCCGCTTTGATTTTTTCTTTATAGCTTTGTCTGTGTTTGCAGTAGACCTTGTACTTTTCGTTGGCTTCTATTTATTTTTTCCTACTTTCGGCCACATCGCTCCCCCACCAATATACTGGTTTCCTGCTATTGGGGCCTGTGTGTTTTTTGAGAATTTTGTCACAACACATGGTAATAATATCTTTCAATTCTTCTGGGCTTGGAAATTCTGGCGCGTTGTTAAAAGCTGTCTTTAATTCATTCTGGAGTAGTTGTGCCTTTTGTGGATTGTAGATCCAACCGGTCGTTTCGCTTATTTCTGCTGGTGTTTCCTTGTCGATTTTAAAATATATAGCTCTATGGTCACTTAGCGTTTCATCGTCTAGGACCTTCCATGTGATCACTTTGTCTGCCAGATTGTGGCTCACAAAAGTAACATTGATAACGCTGCTAGCAAGCCCCCTTTCGAATGTCGGTACGTTCCCCTCGTTGATGGCGATATGTTTTGTGCGGCCCATTCTACCAGGTATTGCCCTCTGACATCGTTTAGCTGCGAACCCCATGTATGACTTTTGCGTTTAAGTCCCCCCCCCCCCCCCCAACAATTAGTTTAACGCCCGGTTCACTCGTCTTGATTACCCTAATACTTTCTGTTAGGTGATCAAGGTACTCCAAATATGTGTCGACAGTTATATTTGGGGATATGTAGCATGAAAATATATAGTATCCCTCTATTCTACCCCAGACCATTCCATCGCCTTTACCCACGTGTGTTGTCGATTTGCTTGTACATGCGATTATCCATGATCCAACCGATGCGGTTGTTTATGTATTTTTTGTTTGGTTCCGCTACTATTATTATATTAGATTTAATACTATTTTTTATGTGGCTTATGGCGTCGTGGGCCGTCCTGCACCTGTTTGCGTTTATCTGTAAAAACTTAGGCATTAATATCGGTTTTATTAGGCGTCCTATCTATGTTTCGATTTCTCACGGCTTTGCTGCCATTGCCCGTTATATTTGTGGCTTTACTTTGTTTTTTGGGTGTTATTTGATATCCTTTCCCTTCTACTTCTCTTTCTTGAATTATGGTGTTTTGACCCTCTGTTATCGTTAGGCTCTTTCCTGCTATTTGAAGGTTAGTTATTGATGTTGCTGCTGTTTTCGTAGATACATTTTCTATTGTACGGTGCCTTGTCTGGTTTTTCGTTTGGTTATTTTTCGTGTGATTTAACGCTTGTTGGAAAGCTACGCAATTTATAGTTCCTGCTGAGTGTCCCTTTTCGTTGCAGATCGGGCGAGCTGGACTATTTGGGCAGGATAAACCTGTGTGTCCTCCTTGGCCACATTTGTAGCAGTTGTTGCTCCTGTTGGGTCCGTTGTAGCTGTTCGGTGTATGGCCATAGTTCCAGCACCTGAAGCATCTGTTCAAGTCAACTCTTTTTTGGAATGTACATTCCACCATACCAATTCTGATTGACCTCAAATTTAATAGTTTTTGCGTACTTGCCTTGGATGCACGTACGCTTATGGTGGTGCTGTCTCTAGCTCCAGATCTAATGGCGCTTAGTGACCAGCTTCCTGTCACAGGTGCGCCGATAGTTGTTTTAAGAGCTTCTCTAATTTCTTTCTCGGTTACCTCTGCCTCCATTCCCCTAATATATGTTATTTCGGTGTTTCTTGTTATGTCGATGTTTCTTATTTTTAGAATGGTGTCCTTTTTGATTGCGTTTTCGAGTAATTTAATTTTGTTGGTTTTCTTTTTGCATGTTAAAAGTAGTTTGCCCTCTTTGGTGCTACGCATCGTTTTTACTGCGTCGCTAGCACCTTCCCCTTTGATGTTTTGTTTGATGCTGTGAAGTAATTCTCTGTAGTTTTTCCCCTGGCCTTCCACTATCAGCGTAGGAATCCCTAGATTGCATAAGTTCGTTTTTCTTCGGGTCGTTGGAATATATGACTATTCTCTGCTTAGTATTTTTGAATAGGCACTGGACCATCTTCATGAGTCTATCATCTTCTATGCCATCTATTGTGTGTAGAGCAATGTGGTTTTCTTGTTTTACTTTGTTTCTTAGTTTTGTTAATTTGACCCATATATCTTTTTCGTCGTTTTTATATGTGATTTCGACGATTTGCCTCATGCTTGTTGCTGCGCCGCTGCTCCCTTCTCCTCGATTGAACTTGTTTGTTCTAGGGTAACAAACTCGTCGGGTAAGGCGAGTAACTCGGGGTATCTGTCCTTGTACGACTTGGCCAAGTTCTTGCTCATGGTTACATCATCAGCTTCTACCATCACTACTTTAACCATCTCGTCGTTATTATTGGCTGGATTACCTTGTGTCATTTCAACATTGTTGCAGATTTCCTTGTCCCATTTTAATTCTGCAATTTCAGACCATGCCTCATAGTTATCTATCCCTACTAGTGTCCGTATCATTTTATAACCTAGCAGTTGGGTTTCCAGTCCATCAAGTTGCCCTTGTCTTCTGCCTATCTTCTCCCATTTCTTCTGTATTTTCTCTTTCTCACTCCTAATTTCTTCGTTGTTTAGGTTTGTCGTTGTAAGGTTGTGGTCTCTGTCCAATCTTTTTGTTGGACTGGTTTGTACGTCAGCTTCCTGCCTGAGCGCCGTGATAGTTTCCCACCTGTTGTCTTCCAGCCATTGTTTTATGGTGGTCCTGTTTAGAACAGCGCAGCTCCTGTGTAGTCTAGATGTTAACTCTTTAATGCCCTTTTTTGGGTTTTTGGGTGCTCTTTCACTCGCTCTGTCATTTTGGCGATTCCGTCAATTGCTTCTATTAGCGAGGAGGCTATTAGGTTTTCGATTTTGATGATGATTGCTTCCGTCGCTTTGCCAGGTGGTAGGTCATCAGTTTTACTTCTTCTGTGCTCGCTCAGCTCGTTCGGTCTACTGTATGTGTCTGTTGCTATCTGTCTGTCTTTGTTGTCGTTGGTTATCGTATCTTTGTTTCCAGTATTGCTTTTGTATCTAATTTGATTATCCATAGTGTTCCCACGAATTGGGTGGATTAAATCGGTCGCCCCCAGTGTGACGCCCTTTCCTAGGGAAAGGCATTTATACTGTGCAGTGCGTCAGGTGCCCCACAGGGTTTTAGAGGTGTTCTCCTCCTTTTTATAGAGGTGTCGTCCTCGCAGGCCGTCCGACTAAGGCAAGCCTCCCGGTTGCGGGTCCCCAAGCACCGTACCACAAATACTCCTTCCTGTAGTTATTGGAGCATGGGCCGCGCTTACGGTGTTAAGCGGGAGCCTGGCGTTCAGGCTCCCATAGCTGGTATCCCCCCGGGTTCGCCAATTCGCGTTGCACGTAGTGCCTCCTGAAGGGTGAGCTGTCCTTAGCTTCTCCACTCGCCCTTGACCTTGCTGGCATGGGTGACCCTACCAGAAAACCGAAGTCTCCCGCCAGCATCGCTCTTGGGGTCATCGAACGTACTATGCCCCCCCACCAACGTCAAGGTCTAACAGTTCCTTGGGGGGGGAGACATCTGGACCTGGAACAGAGAATCCCAAAAACTGGAACAATGAACAAAGTAAACCAATCCAAGGAACAAAAAACGATTAGCAGAAAAATTTATGGGACGGGATAAGGGTAAAACGACAGACGCAATGAAAATGGGGAAAATGAGAGTAAATGGCATAGAATAGGAACATGGAATATCAGGAGCATAAATGGAACAGAAAAAGGAAGTAACTCAAGAAATTAAAAAATATATAATGGAAATACTAGCAATTACACAGACGAAAAATAAAAGGGCAGGAGAAATAATTGTGGAAGAATATAGTTTACTTTATAGTGGAGTAAAAATGAATAAAAGAGCTAAAGCAGGGGCAGGTTGTGTGATAAGCCCGAAATACCTGAGGAAACTAACTGAATGGAAAGCAATAAGTAAAAGAATGATGAAAGTAACATTTGCACGAAGTAATACTGAGATAATGGATGTAATAATAGCATATGGACCGGGTAAAAATGATACAATGAATGAAAGCGAACGATTATGGAATGAGGTTCAAATGGTGTATGAAGAAGTGGACAACCCCACTATAATTACTGGAGATTTCAATGGCAGAATAGGGAATTACACTATATAGGTAGTTATGGAAAGGAAACAACAAACAGGAATGACAAGAAACTAATAGATTTTTGTATTGAAAACGAACTGTTGACACATTCTATCAACATAAGGACTGCCACAAATAGACTAGAGAAGAACCAGGAAGGGATGAAAGATCAATTATAGACTATGTTATTACAGAGAAAGCAAACAAAAGACACACAGGATATAAGAGTATATAGGAGTGCCAAATTATCAACAGAACACTATCTGCTAGCAGCAAGAATAGAAAATAATGAGGGAAAAAAATATGCGATGGTAGCACGCGAACTCAACAAAAATGAAATAAAAACTATTAAAATATATAAATCACAAAAACAGTACATAAGAGAGGGGTATGTAGAATGGATATCGAAGTAGATACAAGATGCACCAGATAAATTTAAAAATATGACAACAGAGGGAAAATGGGAGACATTCAAAAAATATATATACAAGGCTGGTACTAAAACATGCGGGTTAGCAACAGCAGGAGGATCCAAGAGGAGAACAAGTTGGTGGAGCGAAAAAATTAAAAACATAATTAAGATGAAAAAGACAGCGTGGAAAGTTTACTTAAAACAGAGAAATGAAGAAGCCTATAAAAATTATAAAACAGCGAGACGAAAGGCAAAAGAAAAGGTTAAAATAGCCAAAGCCAAAGAATACAAAGACTTTGGGAACAAGATGGAAAAAGACAGCAGATCAAACCAGAAGCTATTTTAGAATTCTTAAGAATATGAGAAACAAAGGGAGGAAAAATGGGTTGAGACAAATTATGGACAGAGAGGGAAAGATAACAGCCACACAAAAAAATTTGTTCTGATCTAGGGATCTGACCATTGTTACCACACATTTTTCGGGGTCTATTTAACTCTGTCACGTCAGGATTCTGCCACAACCTCAAAAAATCTGGTGTGAACATCACACGACTTTCCTTATCCTATTATTTGGGTAATTTTGGCAAAAATCCTGGGCTTCAATTTTTGTTTTTTTTTCGAGTTCCTATTTTACCAACTTTTATTTTAAATTCATGTTTATCTCATGATATAAAATCATTTTTATTCTCATGAATTTTTTGTATCTTCAACCGTTTAGATTCGCGTCCGCTTTGCCACCGTTTTTGCGACCTTGCGACCAAACGACTCGGCCGATTTTTACCAAAAGTTTCACAATGCGTCCCCTACCTACAAGTAACTTGCATACCAAGTCTCTAGCTCGTACGGTTCTCGAGATATCCTGTTCACTGACAGACCGACAGAAGACACATACACACACGAACCAATGGCTCAAACCAACTTTTTTAGTGTCCTGAGGCTATAATTCGTCTAGAAATGTGAAAAACTGGGTAGGTCAAATTTCCGCCAATTACATTTTTACTTTCCTTATCCTATAATAAGGAAAGTAAAAATCCATAATTTAAAATATTAAACGCACATAACTCTAAGAATAAAGTAGAAATATGAATATCCCAGCTCTTAAGTCCCATAACCCAATAACCTGTTTAATCACTGAACCCCATAACCCACCTAACCGTATTACTCAATACACAAGTATTAAGGCAGTGTTACTTTATAATACCAACGTCTATGCTCCTATACCAATAGCTCACTCGACTATAAAAATATGAACATGCAAGTACTTTTGAAGAAAATTGTCTACAAACTCCACAGATGGCAGATCTGCGGAAATTTAAAAATCATAACCATGTTACTCGGGCAACAATTCGGCTTTACGAAGTACCCCTGCTAATTATGTTTATGGGATAGTAGAGACAGATAGTAGCATTACAAAGTAAGAGATTGGCCGACTAGACCTTCCCTCACACCTGGGTCGCATAATGTCATGCATGAATCCCTCGTAGATCCATCGAAGATCCTAATCCCTCTTCTTCATATAAAGCTAAGTCTAATGAAACAGTTTGTCAAAGCTCTTGATAAGACGGGTAAATGTTTCGAGTACCTACAAACAGTATTCCCTGGAGTTTCTGATGCCATAATTAAAGGAGGGATGTTTGATGGTCCTCAAATTCGGAAAATGTTTAGAGATGTTTTTATCAGTAATATGAATGATGCATTTGGATTCAGCGATCCCAAAAACATATAGTAAATATGGCCAGACCCCAGATCACAACAAAAATGTCATTCTTAGAGTTATGTGTATTTAATATTTTAAATTATGGGTTTTTGAGGTTATGACAGAATTCTGATCTGAGGGGGTTAAATGGGCCCAAGATTAGGATACAGCGACTCTAAAACATATAGTAAACATAGTCAGACCCCCAGATCAGAACAGAAAAGTTTTTTTGTGTGTCTATGTAGTTACTGAAGATAATAAAGTTGTGAACACAATACTTTCAAGATATGTTGGATGGAGTTGATATTAACGAAGAAGAAACAGAAATAGGAGCACAGGATAGGGCATTAAAGCCAGAAGAAGGAAGAGACAGCATACAATTTGAAGAAATAGAGAATGCGGTAGGAAAATTTAAGAATGGGAAAACACCAGGAGTAGATGGCATAAAGCAGAATTACTCAAATACATGGGAGAAGATGGAATGGTGCTACTACATAGAATTGTTAATGAAGCATAGATAACATTAACAGTACCCAAAGACTGGAAAACTTCGCTAATAGCTCCGGTAAGAGCTCCAATATTCAAAAAAGGAAACCAGGTGGTATGCTCCAATTACCGTGGAGTATCATTGCTTTGCTCAGCCTGTAAGGTGTACGAGATGATTTTAGAAGAAAGATTAAGAAAAGGTGTAGAAGATAAATTGCATGGGGCACAAAGCGGATTTAGACTTAGACACTGTACCCACGACCACATATTCGCAATTAAAAATGTAATAGAGAAATCACTACCCTACAATAAAAAAGTAAACATATGCCTTGTTGGCCTAGAAAAGGCTTTCGATAAGGTGATAAGACAAAATATATGGGATGTTCTAGAGAATAATGGTATTGCAAATAACTTGATAAAAGCTTTTAAATCATTGTACAAAAAACAGAAAATATAGTTAGAAATTACAACCGAGAGACCAAAAAATTCAGAACTACTCAGGGAGTTAGACAAGGGGACAACCTTAACCCTTTGCTTTTCATTATATTTATGGGCGAAATTATAAGATATGTTAGCAGTAAAATAAGAAAATAATTGTGGGGCATTACAAATTAAAAGCGGTAGAAGTGGGCGACTGTGTATTTGCAGACGACGTCGCAATAATGGCTAATACAAAAAGAAGTCTGCAATTCAATGTTAACGTAAAGGTGGAAAAATTGAAAAGAAAAGGAATGAAAATCAATATTAACAAGACAAAAGCAGTAGTAATGTCAAACAACAAAGAGAGAAAAGTAAGCTAGGAAATTAATAATAGAATTACGACAACAACAAAAATGTTCCATGGTATTAATAGAGGATTTATCAACAAAAAAGAAATTAGTAATAAAACAAAAAAAATATATATATATATAGAAAAATTAAAAATAAAGAGTGCTAGGAAGTATATAGAGAAGGCCCAGTTACGGTGATGGGGACATGAAAATTATGCAATACCCTTAATCCAACAAACTTTCCCCAACCCAACGCATCTCCCACCAAACAAACTTTCACTTTCAGACCTATAAAAGACCAAGCATATATACACGGTCTGTTGGAAAAACACGCGCGTGACAATTCTGAGTCAAACACAAGTCAACTAAATTCAGAGAAACGTGTGCATTTAGACTTGTGCGGACCACTGGAGGTGTCATCGCCAACGTGATCGCGATATTTCATCACATTTAAAGACGACCATAGGGGTTATCTATTTCTAGAGAACCAAGACTCAAGAAGAGGTGATCTCACATGTTAAAGATTATAGGGTTAAATTAGAAACTGAAGCAAAAGGAAAGCTTCGCGTGCTTAAAAGTAAGATAGGTCTCGAATATATGAATAGAAATCTGAGCAGGAGTGTCAAAGAAGCATGTGTTCTACATCAAATAAGTGTTGCTTTCACTCCACAACAGAACGGATCCGCAGAGCGTAAAAACCGAATACTGACTAGATAGTGACAACCTAGATTTTTGGGCTGAAGCCATCAACTGTGTACGTTGAACAGAATTCCAAAAAGAAAAATTAACGCTTGCCGAAGCAAAAAAAAACTTAAATAGCATAAAAAGTGTACCGACTAAAGTCTGCTCACGAAGAAGATTACCACTTCAAGAAATTTCATCATTCATGAAAAGAAATCAATTCCGTTGAGCGAGCGTATTGAGAAACGACCCGAACTAAATCTACACGTCTGTCCATGTGTTGAGTGTCCATGATCTGATAAATAGAATACCACAGTGCAAGAATAATATCGCTTGCGCTATGGTAGTCGACGTGGACGAACCTCAGTAAAAGCAATGAAAGGAAAGATGAAATCTCACCAAGTCAACAAAATATGAGAGTTAATTTTCCACCAGCGAGAGACCAGTATCATCCAACTGATTGTTCAGACTGAAAAGAAACACGGATCCATTGAACTATCAAAGCTACGTTAATCTGACGCGGGTTTATTCAGAGAACATACACTGATTATAAGGAAACATCGGTGGTCAAATACGACTCAACCTGAACACTGTTGCGATACAGATAGACATGGTGTTATATCAATTCACATGAAAACTGCATTTTTTTCATGTATGGAAGAACCCGAATGATTCCGTAATGACGCCCGCGTTTGCAAACTAAAGAAGCCGATCTATAGTCTGAAGCAAGCGTCAAAACAGTTATATCTAATGCCATGTGGATTCATGCAAACGGATGCTTACCATGTCTGTATCGCTAGATGTTCAATGCTGAAATCATACTATTGTGTTTATTTGTGAACGGTGGGCTGATGGCAGAAACATCGAGTGCGATAATTACTTATGAATTGAAAAAATTAAAACATTTGAAAGTATAAAATAGACGGGCGAGTTAATGGTATCTCAAAGTCATTACAATGAAGCTTTGTTAAAACATTTTAGAACGGATGCTTGCTTCCCAATGTCGACATTAATAGACAAAACTATAACTATAACAAAAGAAGAGATGAAGAATATAGCATATAGACAAGCCGTAGGATCACTTCTCTTCTTAACCACAGCATCGTGAGCGGACATATCGTTTAGCGTCGGAGTTCTCAGTCAATTTCTACAAAACCGAGGGCGTGGATTGAAGCAAGTATTGAAATTTTTGAAAGGAACTACAGATTAGTCGCTTCACTACCAGACGAATACGCCAGCGTTCGAATTGACTGATTATTAGGTTGCACGCGATGGTCAACCAGTAATTTTGAGTTTCTCCTTGTAGATAGTGCCATAGCTTTGACCTCAAAGCGCCAGCGATCGATCGCTCTATTGACTGCAGAATTGGGATATGTGGCCGCATGTCAGGCATCGAAGGACGCAACGTGGTTGTAAAAGCTGATCGAATATATGGGCGCTTGCGATGTGGGTCCGACACCATTGTATTGCAATAACCAGATCTACAATTAGTTCTAAACCCGAAGTTCCACCAAGGACTAAACATATTGATATTCAATAGTATTAGGTCAAAGAAGCGCAGGTGGAAGGAATCACCATGCATCGCCATGAAATACCAATCGGCTAATCTCCTGATGAAAGGATTACTAATGGATGCATTGATACGCTTGTGACTTGACCTTGAATATCACAGAAGTGACCTAAACAATAGTTCAGAACACTCTCTGCGTAAGAATGTTAAAAATAATGACACAAAATGCTCTAACTATGATATCTAAGTTGTGATATCACTTCCCTTTCCGTTCACCAGCATGTAATCCATCACCTAGTGTGACATATAATAGTAGTGGTAGTAGTGCCCATTATTCCTTTGCATGACGTAGGGAGATTATATATTTTTTTCCCATATTGTCTGCTGCCAGCGGTTCCAATTGCGCCGTTTTTGTCTTCCTTGCGAATATCATTCCAGAGCTTTCCTACATACTTTCACTTTTTGTCTTAAGTTGTGACCTCACCATGCATACTTCCTTCTAATTTCCTCGTTCACATCACTCCGTTCCGTTCTTTTCTACAACTCATCATTCGATGTTGTCTCTGACCACCTAATTTTTAAAAATGACCGCAGGCGCTTGTTTATAAAACCACCATTCGGAACCAAATAACAGCACTATTTTAACTGTAGCATTGAGCACCTTTATTTTAATTTTAATTAAAATGTTTTTTGTCTGCCAGACACCTGGCACACAATCTTTGCTTTATTTATTCCAGCTACATCTTTCAATTCGGTGAGTAACTATTTTAAAAAAAAAATCAAAATTCAAAACTTTTGAATTTTGAATTTTGAAAAACCATAAAATTTTCTAATGAAATGACTTTATTTGTACAGTTTGGCTAAGAAATGGCAGAATTCAGGGAGTGCTCATGATGACGGTCGGACCGAAAGACCACGATTGGTAAGGACAGAAGAGAACACTCCAACTTCTTCAATAAGAAATGCTTCAAAAGAGTTGGCTATCGCAAGATCATCTCTTCATAACATTCTGAGAAGATATTTAGAAATTCAAACCCACCAGCCTTTGAGTGAAAAGGCAATCAAGGACAGATTTGAATTCGCCACTATTCTCACACAAATGATCGAATCAAAAAAACTTGATTATCGGAAGATTTGGTTCTCTGGTGAGTGCTACTACGAGTTGGAAGGGTTTGTAAACACCAAAAACTACCGCATATGGGGGTCCCAAAAGGCGCAAATCCCCACAGTGCGCCCTCTGCATTCGAAGAGGATAACTGTTTGGTGTGCCATTAGTTATTATAGCATAGTGGGCTCTTACTTTTTAGCCGAAAACATCACTGGTCAAATTATAAGGTGCAAATTTTGAACAAATTCTTTGAGCACATAAGGTGTAATTAGATGAAACGTGGATTCTGGTTTATGCAAGATAGTGTTTATTTGATCTACATATGACTTTCCCGATCTAAAACTGCGCTGCTCTTTACGTAATTTCTTGTCTATTTTCACCAGCACAAAGTAATCTTGCAAAATATCTTGTTTAGAGTACTTATTAGAATAATATCCCCCAGTTTTCGCATTTTTTCTGATCTCCTTTCTTTGGCAATTTACATATCAGCCCTTCTTTCCAATCGTGTGGGAATATTTCCTCTTTTCATAATTTATCCATAAGTGGCATGAGAATTTCTGCTGTCATCCCAATGTCTAGCTCCAACAAGCCCTCTGTAATCTGATCAACGCTGGGAGTTCCTCTTTTCTTTGTTTTCTTGATGATTTTTATTTCTTCTTTTGGCAGCGGGTCGACATTTACTTGAATTATAGGTCCTTTTCTCGTTTCCTTCTCTTTCATGAATTATGGTTCTCTCTCAGCTCTATCGTTTCTATTCATTATTTTTATAAAATACTCTGCCCATCTTTCTATCTATTGTTTTGTTATACATAGTATTTGTCCATTCTTATCCTTTATGACCATCTTCGTCTTTTTCTTGCTTGCCAGTTTCCTTATATCTGTGTACAGCTCTTTCAAATCCCCTTTATTGGATGCATTTTGTGCCATTTCCGCTATATCCTCTACATATTTTTGCTTATCTTTCTTAATTTATTTGCTTTTCCCTGTATTCTTCTTTTTTTGCTCGTTATTTCGGGAATTTAGGCTCTTTATCGTTGACTCTTCCATTTCTTCTATTAATTTTCAAATTCTCTCTTCATCCATTTTTTCTTTGGACCTGCTTTATGTTTTAAAACCTCCAGGCATACGTTAGTAAAAGCGCTTCTAGAATCTTTCCGTATATCTTCTATTTCAATTCTTTCTGCATTCTGTTTGAGTTTCTGGATGAATTTGTTTTGAGTTGTCTTGAGTTATTCTTATGTTATAGTAGTGCCTAGAATTCTTATTACAATTGCTTCTTCCCTTTTCGATTCCTATAATTTTAGTAACTAATAAGTCTGTGTCCATATTTGCACCCCTCATGGTTCAAGCGTCATCAGTTTACAACTTGGTGTTTCATTTATGCATAAAGGATTGGTTTGATTTTGCAACCCATGTTACTTTGTGAATAGCCTTGTGTTTAAATAATGTACCCCCTATCTTTAACTCATGCGTGCCACAAAATTCTATTAGTAGATCACCATTTTCATTTTTTTCTCCCATGTCATGTCTCCCCATAACACTCTAAACCTTTATTTTCTATTACTACTTTAGCATTTAGATCAATTCTCACAATCTTAGTTTCAATTTCTTGTATTGAGGTGATAGTTTTACTTAACAAGTTATAGGGTTTTTTTTTCGTCTCAAGCTTTGCCATCTCAGTGGATACATGACATTGCACCACAGCTAGGTGTTTTCTACCCAAGTCAAATTTCCATTTTATCAACATATCCCCTACTAGCGGTATTCATTAATATCCCCACATATCAACCAATAATAATTTTAATCATTCCTTAATTATTATTATAAACTGTGTTTATCATTAAACATCTTGATAATTATGCCACCGTCTGATCCACAATTACAATTTTGTATGTGGATTCTACAAAACAGGTGCGAATTGCGAAAGAATATCTTCACGTGTTTTATAGGTACTGAGAAAACATTTAACCAAGTACAACATACACTGGAATACTTAAAAGCTCTTTTTTGAAGAAGTCACTAACAGACTGCAGTTTAAAATAAGATGGAATTCTTTACAATTTTATTACTACACTTGAAAGCAAAACAATCGACTCACTAGCTGCACGCGCATTTTCGTCTTCTGTTTCAGTCTAAGGAAAATTAAAATAAAAACATTAACGTGCAAGAAGTATCTTTATTATTGAGCTTTAAAAAACTGTTGCTATTGCATTAATCGGATAACGCATTCAAAAAAATATTAATCACGAACAGGGTTTTACGAATCTTGCTAATTGGAACGCACATGTGGGACGAATGTGATTGGCCTACAATACGCTTGGAATCCGGTAATTCATTTCAGTCACTTATCCGAAGTTGACGTAAGTAAGTGACGTAAGTGCTCGAGTGATTCGCAAGAACATGGATACCACAGCCGCCGAAGCACCCCAGGCAGTTGCATTGTTGAGAGAGGGTCTCAGTCAGAGGGCCGTAGCAAATCGACTAAATCTGAGTCAATCAGCTGTGTCGGGAGTGTGGCGTCGATACCGGAAACCCGGTGGCTACGTCCGTCGGCAAGGAAGCGGTCGTATCGATTTCTTGTCTCAATATCCCTCAGAAATTAACATATGACTGGTGTTGACCTTAAACAAGAGCTGAGTGCAGTCAGAGAGGTATGGTCGCCAGCGTTTGGACAATGAGAAGAATACTAAAGGCAGCCAACCCGATCCCAAGAAAGGCAGCTACGGATCCCAAGCTGACTGTAGTCCAAAAGCAAAGGCGACTGGAATTTGCTCGGCCAATGGAGTCAGACATTATTCGCCGACGAGTTCAGAATGTGCGTACATGGCAACAACAGGATTTGCTCATTGCTGTATTCAAGAAAATGTCGCATATGAAGGTGGCTCTTGCATGTTATGGGCGGGCATTTCCATGCTCGGAAAAACTGAGTTGATTTTCGTGCCTAGCGGAGGATGCGAAGGAGGTTTAACAGCAGACCACTACATCCAGGGACATTCTGGAGGAACATGTTATGCACGACAATGCGCGATGTAATCACTACTTACCTGGCTAACGTCGGTATACTAAAAATGGACTGGCCTCCGTGTAGCCCAGACTTGAATCTAGTTGCGCATGTTTGGGATAAGCTTAAGTGAAGAGTCCGAGGCAGAAATTTTGCACCAAGGAGCGTGATGGAACTGTCATCCAATCCATGCATAATCGCTTGGAAAGTGCAATTAGGAGTAGAGGTGGCAACACCATCTATTGAAATAAATCATTAAATTAATTTCAACTGAGGATTTTATTTTTTGTCCTTTTATAATCACCTTCTCTCTTTCAACTCTTTTGTGTTACACAGATTCTTAGATCCATAACTTTGTCAGAACAGGTCCGATTCCAATCAAAGTGGTATCATTCGAAACCGCAGTTTTTAAGCTTTCAAACAGTACTCTGGACTTTACTTGGAATGCTATTATTCTCTCAAAACTCGAGCATGTTGCTGAGTTGATTGTTTTGCTATCAAGTGAATATGTGTTTATCAAACGAACTTTCAGATACCTATAACATTAAGTTATTGAAAAATTTGTTATTAAACCAATCTGCCACTGTCAAGATAAAAACAGCATCGCGAGTAAAATCTCTATTAAAAGAAGCGCAAGGCAGATGTGTTCTGTGGCCAATATTATTCAATATATAGTTCATATATTTTTAAGGAGGGTCCAAGGCCGTCAACTGACCATCAGGGACCACCATGGGGTCAAACAGAGCATGGGTCAATTCTGTGGTGTTCTCTTGAATCAACTCCTTGGAGAGAGCGTCTGGATTGAATTTTGGCACCTAGTCCTTCATCAACGCTGCATGAGCACTTTGTATGTGGTGGTCGACTTGATCATTCTTGAGCAATTTTGATTTGTGACTATCCAAAACTCACTTTGTTGAGATACACGGCAAGTGTTACTTCTTTCTTACAAGTCTTGCTGTCGATCAGATGCTTCAAAGTAATCGAAATTTTGACGAAGTCTTCTTTATTGAAACCAGTCAACGCTTTGCAATATTCTGTTGAAAGTGACTTCATGTGCAAGAAACACTGAGCCCCAACTGGAGTCACTGTTTGTCTTTGAGCGTCAAGA
This sequence comes from Sinelater perroti, assembly GCA_036346155.1. Lineage (NCBI taxonomy): Eukaryota > Metazoa > Arthropoda > Insecta > Coleoptera > Elateridae > Sinelater > Sinelater perroti. Next base: position 8,389,902 of record JARFIY010000013.1, on the reverse strand, counting down.
AAAAACTTCCATTCGCCGACGTCACGACTGTAACTGATACCGCGACAACCAATGTTTCGAGTGCGCTTCTTGAGAGTCGTCCACCGTTCTCTAAGTGGGTAATGCACACACGATTGTCAGGTTTGACGACAACTCCTTTCATTAGTCAAACTTTGGCGATTCCCGTTGGACTGACACACGTCAGTCCAGTTGTTTGCGGACACACAAGACACCGTCTGTGATCGTTTCTGACCGTCGGCACATCAATATGACAGTTTTGATCATCACCACAATCAATCTGAGTCACTTGTCATCGCTGGTCTTTTTTGAGGTGTTGCACAGTTTAATCTCATACGCAGTCTTCAATATCAACTCCTGTATGCGAGCAACGATCCCTCCGATCCATGCATTAGTCACTGACTTGAGTCTTGACCCCAGAGACTTTGGTTCTTCACTCCCAGCCGCTCCACAACATGAGCATCGAGGTTTTGGTGCAAATGGGGGCATTTTAAACGTTTTTCTGAAAAATTCACAAGTTAGTCACATCACAGATTTAAAATTAAAGCTTATAAAGAGAGGATTTAGAATATAAAACAACTGTACCATAAAAAGCTTGAAAAGTCGACTTATGGCCAAAAATCGGTTACTTCCGGTCATTTTGTTTATTGCAAATCTCCTTAGCGGCGTAACCCCAAAACATACTATACCCCTTTTATATCTCCTACCCCCAAAGAAGCCCCTTCCTGATGATAACGTTAATCAAAACAAAATAGTTTGAAATACACTTTCGTATATTTCGATATGTTCCGACAAGATGATTTTTCTGAAACTTCCCTCACATGTAGTCTATCTTAGTACCTTCCTTCACGAATATGCCGTGTTCTGGTTCAAGGTCTCTAAAGTGGCCTTTTGGGCCCAAAACAAATTGACCATTTCCAAAAACCGGTCAAAAAGGCGATTCAGCTCAAATCTGTATGCAGCTTTTGAAAGTATTTACCAAGGTCCACCAAACACCGTTTAAACCTTGGCACCATCTATCACCGCTTTTTGAGAAATTAAGCTCCAAAAAGTCAAAAGTCAACTCAGCACCCCAACCCTTTTTTGAAAAACTTCTTCAGCCAAACTCTTTAAATGGGCCACATTGAAGAGTCCATATCAAATTTTGACTCTAGGCCAACCGGCCGGTCCTCGTAGCACTTCTGCTGGTACTCCTTCAGTAGAATGTCCTCCACAAACGTAGTTTTGAGATGAATAACAGAAAGACTTAGGTTTCCTTCCGAGCTTGTAGTTACAAAATTGGCACTATCATCTGTCATCAATAGTGTGTAGTGCCATGAACAGCTCTTTACTGTAATTTCTTCAAGTACTTACTAATAAACGGCTTGATAATTCTGCATTGCGAGTTGCATTTGCATGCACAGGTATTAGACAAAATAATGGAAACACTTGTCAAAAGTGCGACATATTTTACTGCCTGAGACAACCGTTTCTTATTTGTTGGAGATAGTATAGACTGTGCACTAATAATAGAGTGAAGCAATGTGGTTGTGAACATGGTGTAGATGTGGTAAGTGACCAATATATCTGACCTAACGGAGTTTCAAAGAGGTCGTAACACACGTCATGGTCTTGAAAGTCATTACCACATACACAGTGCTCAGTAAAACAGGGTCTGAGAAACATAATAGTACTTTGTCGAAAGACTGTACCAAAATAACAATTTGATATTGGTCTGTCATTCAACCTCTGAAGAATTTGAATTTTATAAACAAAAAGTTCTAATTCTTCTCTAACAAACCAGTGAAGAGATGTTTTCTTGATTTCGAGCTCTTTTGATGAAATTTCTTGTATATTTTTGAACTCTATCGATGTCTTCAGTCATCACTGTTTGTAATCTACCAGTTCTGATTTTATCATTCTCGATATTTCTGGTACATAACCATTCCTTAGTCAAACTCTAAAATTTTAATTTTTTGTTTAATAAGCATTTAAATTATCAAATTTCGAAAAATTTTCATAAAAGTAAAAATATCAAGAATTACCAAATGACTTGTGGTCCACCTTTCTCTCCTACAATTTTGGTGATGTTTGCCACACTGAGACCAAAATTTGATAATTTGTATCCCTTTGGAAATGAAATATTTATCGTTCAGCAGACATTAAAGATTAAAGCTGATAATATACTTATAGGACAACTTGGAACTTGGCGACAACACACTTGATTTGAAAGGGTCCTAATGAGGTAAGCCTTCACCTAGGTAGACCAGTAAGTTTATCATATATTCACTACTGTAAAACAGGCAAACTGCAAAGCAAACTAGTTGCTCATCTATAGTCAAGTAGGTACCTATACAATGCTTTTTAGTACATTTTTTAATATGGATGTCCCAAATGAATTTTGATACTTCTTTCATATCTAGTTAATTGTAAAATCAAAAGTAGTTAAGAAAAAACAGGAATGAGGCTTGGGAAAAATATTGCGATACTTGTCACCATACCAAAAAAGATCAAATATAACTTGAAAAAAGTGTCAAATGATGAGCTCAAATTTCACAACGACTTTTTTTATCAGAACATTTTTTGAGGTGACCTTTTTTCCAATGATCTGAAAATAGAAGTGAGGGAACTCTCTTCTAACAGAAACCAATGCTCTTTCTTGAGTATCAGATATTGAGACCACGCACTGGACAATATGTTTACCCACATAGCAGCAAATGATCAGAAATATTTTAATCACAGTCATTCTCTAAAGACGGGGAAAGAATCTTCAACTGTATGATCGTCAGAATCAGGCATTTCGATGTTCTCTTCTCTTTCAGAAGGTGAAGCTTCATCAACGTTAAGATCTTCTGCCTCAGTTTCATAAGATAGAACAAATCAGAACTCTAAAATGTCTTCGTCAGTAAGTATTCAAGACGTATGTTCAACTAAATTTGAAATTTGCAAATTAAAGTGTTCAATGTAAGACTAATAATTATTAACTATAGGTCAGAACGACACTAAAAAACATGAAACACTAAATACTACCAATGGGTTAAAAAAACTAGACTAAGCTAAGGCTAATTATCGCTTATTAGATTTTAGACGTTCATCGCTTACCCATGAAACAGATGGGGCACGTCTCTTATGACACTTCACTCGTAAACTGTCTAAAGCACTGTCTCATCACAACATACAAGTACAAACTCCAAAACACTTGTAGGTCAAAATCAAATGTGTGATGAAGTAAGGTTGAACTGAACACTTTCTTTACGATTTCTCATTTTGTTCAAAAACATTAATAGCTCCACCCCCATTAACTTGATAATTTTTTTCTAAGCACGAACGTAACTCACTAAATTTTGATTTTTAAAAGCAAATAAAAAAAAAATGTTATCATTGATCAAGATTCATTTATTAAACAGAAATTAAAATGGTATAATTTAATAACACAACACAACGAAACTACTGACTACAAAATGGAACATCAAACACAGAACAAATAAAACTAACCTAACATTAATCTCTGCATTCCCAGAAATCTCCCGAGAAATACTAATACTTTAAGAACACATGCTGCTAGTTCTTTTACAAATAATTCTATTATTCTGAGGGAAATAGAAAACCCTGGGAACGTTCGGTTTAATAATACATAAATAATTCATTACAGAAGTAACTAAGTACACATAAAATATACAAACATGCTTGTGCTTCGAAATGGTATATAAATCAGCACTCCTGATTTACATACGATGGCAAACAAACTGAAAAATAAAATGTAAACATGTAATTTTAAAAATAAACAGCTCACGTACAATAAAATACATTTATTCATGCTTACAGTATATGCACATGAATAAATTCTAAGTAGACTGTGGTCCCTTATCTTGAAATACATAAAAGCACAAGTATGCATTGATAAATAAATAAAACATTCACATTTGTAACCAAATTGTACAACTAATTGCAAGCTACGTCTTTTCTACAGTAGTTCTAGTTCTGAGTAATCTGTAGTTCAAATAAAAATAATGCGGACAGTCGGTATTATGGAATGTGTATTTTTAAATTTTGTAAAGTAAAAGTTACACGGGCTGATCCCCCGCAAAGGATCTCGAAAGCTTCCTTAGAAGCGGCGAAACCCCTCCAAGGGGTGTTAAGCCATTCATTCATTCAAAGTAAAAGTTATGCTACTGTAGTAGAACATAACTTGCATAAAACAATAACACAAAACATATACTTGAAACACACAAAGAACCTAAAACTGGCCATATGCACAAGTCTAGTAATCAGTACAAAACAAGTGCTTGGACAATATAACGTTAACATCTATTTGTCAAACAGTAAACATTTGTTATGGAATTTTAGATTGATATTCTATGGTAAGACATTAAAAACGTAGCACAAGTAGACAGAAGACAGATATTTATAGAATCAATAAGATATGTACCAATGACGAAAATAAAAAACCATAAAAATAGTTACATTAAATTTTGTTCAAAAACAATAGTATTGATTATAAAATTTTTAACAATAAACATACTAACACACGCTCTTAAGCGATTTAATAGTTTTACAAAAATATGGTAAATATTAACTAAAAGCTCTAAATTTTGTATATAACTATCAGTTCTGGATTATCACATATTTGAAACGTAGTGAAGTAGTTGCAACATTGAAACTTATTTATTTAGCTTAAATATATCAAAACAACCGAAAGATTAAAACTGCTACGAGATTAGCAACAGTACTGAAATGAGAATTTACATCAAGTAAATATAGCAAGAATGCTTTTCACACCTACTATTTTTGAAGGTTTTTTTAAATATGAATTACAATGAAAGCAGTAAGTGATAGCAAATGTTGCAACATTCAGTAAACCATTCCTCTCCTAAACACAACTCCCATCATTCATTCTATAAACTTAAAAACACTCATTGCCATCTTACAGTAGTACCTAATAGCAATGGTTATTGCTGCTCTACATACAGAACATTAGAAAAAAATTTTGAAAGTCCATCGACAACAGCCATTACCAAACATTGAACTAATTATTTAAAACTACACACCCTCGCAAAAATGTTTTTTTTTAAATTCCTATGCCAAAAATAATTTTGAAAGACTCAGTCAAGGGGTGTGTAGTTTAATCTAGCAGAAATTCGTAGTCAGACCATGCTTCAGATTCGTCAGAATCTGAAAGGAAGGCCACCAATTCTTCAATATCATCAGTGAATCCATAGAGCAGAAAGTGATCATGCTCATCGATAAAGTCCCACAAAAAGATTTGCTGAAAGCAAAGATCTACATTAAAAATGGCATTAAAGTATTGCACATTTATAAAATTATCACATTGTATCCTTCGTTTCTTAAATAATAGTGTTCTAATCACAAATGCAACCGTATAATATATTAGAATAATGATATATCACTAGTATTTTAATTCACAGCACAAAATACAAAATTAATACATTATCTTAAAAAAAAGAACTTAAAATATTTCCGATACAGTAAAACAAAATAAGTTTGGATGCGTATATAAACTTATAAAATGAAATGGCTAACATTGGTTGAAAAGTTTTATTTCTAGGAAAGCTGCAGAAACACAAAAACATACATCATCCAATGTCAAGAGAAAATTTAGTTATAAAAAAAAATAAGGGAATGTAAAATAATCTTCAATATAACTAAAAATAATATACGTAATATGAAGTAACGAGTTTTAGGTTTCTGGAGTTTCTTGACATTTCCTCCTGTTCTTTTCCTTAAAAGCCATTACAAGGGAGCATTTAAAAGCAATAGAAAAGAAATGAATAAAGAGAGTTATAAAAACATTAAAAATGAAGAACTGAAAAGAGGTATTAAAAACCTTTTTAATAAAATGGCGAAATAGTAATAAATTAATGAACAAGCTAATAAAATGTTAATAACCCTGGTCTATTAGTACAAACACAAGACCAAATACTACAGCAGCAGTACCTGTAACACGTCGCCTAATTCAAGATCCTCGGAGCGAACGTTATGGTTAGGACGCCTACGGCGTAGGGGTGGGCCAACATCGGTCTTGGTGCCGTCAGGAAGGGCATGGAGATAAAAACACTTATTGCCAAATGGGCATCTTCCAAGACCCTGCCGGAAATACTTGCACTGCTTCTCTGAAAGAGCGCTTTTGTAATCGGAGATCAACTTGTCTTTCGCTTCTTTTGTTTCCACCCAATAGACGCTGGGGCAGACGAAATCTGATGTTACCCTGCACTCAGGGCAGCCACTAAAAAAAAAAAATACTTAAACTTTGCTCATATTATATTATGCAATCCTTACCGAACAACATTGTGCTCAAAATGTCTGGCCTGTCGCCATCTACGAATGCAACTTAAGCAGAAACAGTGATTGCACTGATTCAAGATACCAAAACGCCTTTCATTCATGGGCTGTTTCTCCAACACCACTTCAAAACAGATACCGCAAGTTTTATCCTGCGAACGTTCTACTGCCTGTTGTATCTCGACGTCTCTTTTCTGCTTCTCCGCACACCTCTGAAAACATAAAACACGGGTTTAAATAAATGCAGCTTTGATACAATATTTATCTTTATGTGAAATTTTGAAAAATTTAATAGATAATGCTATTTTTTAAAAAACAATTTTAACTAAAAGTTTATTTCATTCATATTTAAAAACGATTCACTGTACTGATTAATTATCCCTAACTAGGTTAACATCAGTTATGTTATGTTAAAAAGATTTTATTGTTCAACTCACCACTATAAATCCTTATTACTAGATACTCCCTTGACCAAATAACTATCATACATTTTATTCTGTAAAAAAATTTCTTGTTTTTGATATTTAATAATAAAATCTGATTCCCATTTTTAAAAAACGTACTTCTTGTTTCATGTTCACTGTAATATATAGTTAAATGTTACAATAATTTCCTTTGCAAAAAAATTCATTGTTGAATTATATTCAACAACAATAAATTATTTCCGAAACATCCTTTGTAAAAACTATTCCATTCTAGATATAATTTGTCTTCAACCAGCTAGTGCTCTCTGCTAACCAGAATTTTTAAATCGGTCACTAGATGAGACAGCAAGACACAACAGGAAAAACTACAGGTGAAAACTGAAGCAGAAACTGCCTTAAACATTGCGTAGCCAAAAATAGAATTGAACTAAGTCACCCTGCTAGGTAACTCAACTTACGTCTTCTTCAACTTTTATATAAGCTACTTGGTCTGTTTCTAACTGCACGGTCATGTGGTACTACTATATGTTGGGCAAACCCAAAGCAGGTGGCTGACCTAACCTTATTAATTCAGAATAATGTACTTACAACCATAAAAGGCGTTTGTATAGAGGCTAGAGCTTTTGATGTTCACCACCAAGTGGTAATGTGGCAAATTGAAGCCTTTACCTCGCAACTTATGTAATTTAGTTTTAAATTTTCATTTTCTAAAAATCTGTGGCCCTGCTATGTGACCTACATTTATCGTCTCAAATTCCAATTGATCTTAGTGTGGCATATATAGACGTCTAGTCTGTATATCATTTCACATTCCATTTTATTACAAAAAACAAAAATGCTACTAATAAAAGACAAACTTTTACAAAAGAAGATTCATCTCCAAATTTAATTTCAAACTATTTGATCTTACAAATAACAGCTTAACCATAAAAAGTCATAAAAGTCATTGTCCTTGGCGCAAAGGATAAGTTTCCTGTTTAGATTATAATAAGTATGAAATCCTCCAGTGAATTAAGTAAAACAAGTACAAATTAAAACTTAGTTAAGCTCCTATCCAATGCAGACAATTAGACCCAATCCAAATTATAGTTCTTAGTCCATTCATTTTACAATGTATTCACATGTTTGATTAGCCTGCCATCTTACTTAAACACAAAACTTACACTCACAAAATATGAATGAATAAGCTTTGCCAAACTAGTTTATTCAGAGAATGATTAATACAAATCTGGTCCAACCCAACAAAAAGCTTTTCTCTCATGTTGTTGGAGTCTGACTAAAATGGCACTGATAGTCTGAACACATGCAAATTGCAAATGGAGTTGAGCGTGAATTATGATGTTAAAGAATAATAATGTAATTACTTTATCAGTAAATAAAGACGATGAAATGGTAATAATAGCTAAGAAAGACTAAACAAAACGTCAAAACTGCTTGCTTCAAAGACACATACAATGCTCATCATTGTAATCCTATGCAACCAAAGCAAGCTCATAAGTTTCTATCTAAATAACATTGTTTCTAGGCTCTTCAAAGTCCACAAAGAGAGTATACCACTACTAACCATTGTTAATGTCGGTCTAAGCTAATGTGACAACTTTTCACTAAAATTCTAATATAAGATGTAGACTATCTTGAACAGGTTTTATCACTGAGATGACACTTCTGTCAATGTATTATATCCAGCTACTTTGTTTGGTGAGACATCTATTAAAAACTGAAAGTTGGCATATCAATTATATTATATGTAATATAAATAAAAAAGAAACTACATCACTTTTTATACTATTACCAAGTCATGTTTATGATGTGGAGACAGAAAAGAACCTATCAGAATTTCCGAGCTCAATATAAACCTCGCCTTTAGGTTGATGTACCCTACCTACAGAAATGAAACTCTGACAAGCAGGTCATAGTGAGATATTCATAAACACTAAATTAAATAAAAGAGAAAAAGCTTTCATAGGACACTTAGCCTAAAGGAATCTTGTGAACATCATGCAGAAGATAAAAGGAAAGAACCACAAAAGGAATTCTCAAGAAATAACCAGGAAATCATGATAGTAATGACAGTTATCCACAAGTTAAAAATTCCAAGGGCAAACAATCCTCAATTTAGATTTGCGCGTGAGAATAGAGAAAATTTTACAGTAAAGAAGAGAAATAGTAATACTATAAACATGAAAACTTGGAACGCTTATAAAAGCAGGATAGTTGAAAAATCTGCAATTGAAGATTAAAAATTTGGCTATAAATGAACATTGATGGCCACAATCAAGCAAATGCAGAAGAATGTGTAAGTACATAAATGCGCACAAAGTAAAACGGACAAAAAAACTCTTTATTGTAGAAAATTGTGATGAAATAAACAGATCTAGATAAAAAACTTCCTGAAGTATTACATAATATGGAATCAAATAGAGGATAAAAATGAAGAAATATTAGCAAAAGGAAAATAATGAATAGATAGAAGAGAAATTCCATGAACAAGCAAATGATGAATATTCTGCACCCAAAATGTGGAAAGACTCACAAAGTGGTAGAGCAAGACAAAAAAAAGGCCCAATACTGAAAACAGAATTTGATGAGGCAGTACGTGACATAAAGGGAAATCCTATGCCACAGATAGATGCCAATAAAAAGGTGAACATATCAAGCAGGAACTGTCTAGATTAACCAGTAAAATTATGAGACAAATAACTCTCAAAAACTTCACAAAAAACACAATTCAAAAAAGGCTACTTGTATTGTATAAATAAAAAAACTTGGAAAATTATACACACAAGAATAGAGAAAAATAAAAGAATACCTTAGTAAAGCCAAATTCGGATTTAAAAAAAATTGCATGTTGATAAATAGCATTGTTTGCAAGAACAAGCGATACTCGCATTAGTTTTGCAACCACTGTAGTAGGAATGAAAGAAACAATATTGACCCTGAGACTAACTGCCTTTGCAGTATTTAGAAAGTTTTTGACTTCGTCCACAAGCTAATGTTTAAAACAGAAAAAAAAATAGAACTAATATCAAAAAGGGCTTCTTTTTTGGCATGCAAATGCTAACATTTAAAATTTATTCAAAAATCCTACACAAAAATTAATACCTTCACAAATACTCAATCATCACACGCTACAAATATTATGAGGTACTGATCAATCAGGGAAAGAAAAAATCAGCTAGACTACTATTACAAAAATACAATCAAGGACACAAGAAACCGGCATGATACACCAAGGAGTATAAGCCAATTATGTATAAACATCTGAAATTCAATCAATTAGAATAATCAACTCACAAAAACAAGCTCTGCACAATTCTACAATATAAGATTACGCAACAAAAACCATGGAAACTTACAATCTTATACAGAATCATTTTTATATTAATAGACCTTACTTTACTGCCCTCAAAAACAAAAACCAAGTACCACACAATAGAAAAAAATCAAGCCAACTGGCTAAACTAAAAATATTTGCCCCAGTTGTGAGTTAAACGTCAAAATTTTCCAAACTCCAAATAACCCGAACTATTAAATTTCCTGCAAAAAGGGCTTACCTTCAAATTTTGTGTATTTCTTGTGAACCAGATTCAATCAAAATCTGGCAAATATTTCTTAAATTATCTTTGACCAGATGGACAGACAGATAATACAGTGATATAGAACGGGTGCCCAACTAAGGCACTTTCAATACTTTTTGGTCTAGTCAAGTGGAATTATATAAGAGCATAGTCATTAGAATAAGGTATCTTTGCTCTTTGCTCAGCTGTGCCACCTTCTTAGGGAATCATCATATACGCAGCACATAGTTCAGCTAGGCATCTCTAATATAAAACGATTCCTTAGCAACACTTAATAAATGCACTCACCATTGAAATCCACGGAAAATCGATTATAACCCATTTTATGTCTGACGTATACCAAAAACTAAAAAGCTACTTACACTACATCATAACGATAATGTTTCGAGATGTTAGACAACTAAATATCAACAAAAACAAGAAAACGAAAATAACTAACTTGCATTTAATCTGGGTACAAGACAATAAATATTTGTTTTCATAAATATTCTATAAAGCATAAAACTGGCAAATTTTTAAAAATTTCATTTAAAACATTTTTGGTATACATCATGTCATAATATTTACATAATGATCTGAAGATAATAATAAAGACACAAAATTTTTAGCAGACAACTCTTAAAGATGTATTATCTAAAGTTTGTTTCAAAGGATTTCAAGATTTCGCACATTAAAATGTAATTTCCATCTAAACTAATTTAGAATACTTACATTCATAGTAGAGCAGACCTTCAAATAAAATATGACATAATTATTTAATCTGCCATTAGTGTTTAAATAAAAATCAAATACAGTCAAACCTTGCTAAAATGAACCTCTATGATTTAATTATTTTAATTACTCAAAGTTGTTTTCAACAAAACATCCATATTTTTATATATTTTGATAAACTGAAGCTTTTTTAAATTCCTTGGACTAAGTTTGTATTACTCATAATACTCCTATGGTGGTGCATGCAGTGCTGCAAACTGAAAGGTCATTTGTTTCTATTATACTTTTCCCATTTATTGCTTTTTCACTTTTTTATTTTGTTATAAAAAAAATGTAGAATGCATGATAATGCAGTCTTTTTCTTTGTTATGAATGAATAAAATAATGCAAATAGATTAAATGTATTTATAACATGTTCAAGCTCCAAAAACTTAACTTCACTATATAATTTTTTGAACTATTATATACCATGAGCCAGCATAGCTGTGCGGTTGAGGTGCATGAATGCGAGCTCAAGTTCATTCCTGAAACTTGGATGCTTGACAGGTGGCCTACTTAAGTCACTAAAAATAATTGAGTACCTGCATTCACTTCGATCAAAGCTTAAACTTTTACATTAATTCAATTTTGTACACATGAAGTTAGTGGTTGCCAAAGGGAGTTTCTCAAAATGTCTAGTTGTACACAATGCAGAGTCGATTTGCTAAATGACACAATTCTCTTGAGACCTTCCTCCACAGAATTTTTAGTAAGTTTTCACCTAATTTACAATGCGTTTTAACAAAAAATCTATAAAAAAAAGGTGCAAAATTTCAATCCACTGTTGAATTTGGGCCATCTTTTTATAATGATTTTATTTGTACATTGCTATGCATTCTACATATTTCTATTTGTAATACAAAAAAAAAAGGAAAAAGCAATCAATAGAGAATGTACTATACCCAACAAGCAACTCTTCAATTCATTATGCAGGGTCTAGTACACTCGACCACCACAGATACCTAACATATCTTATTGCAATAGTACTAATATAATAGTACCTAATTTTAAATCACGATTTCTCAGAAAAACTTGAAAAATGCATAATCTCCAAATACTATTTGATACTTCTATACCAATTTTTGTCAGTTTGGCAAATTCAGTGACCTGAAGGGTTCGTGCTTCCCTTACCAATTAAATTTTCCAACTTTTTTAAGAAATAATTGCGGATCTTTACCCCAATATTATGATGGTTTAAGGCAGTCTTCCATTCAATGCCATTTTTACACTTTTGGTGGTAATATTAACGATGAGTTTTTATGCGCTAATGAATATTAAAATTGCGACTTTTTCAAAATAAATTACAAAATTATTGGACTCAGTTGGTGTAAACATTATTTTTTTAGAAAACAGCGTGTATATTTTAACTATTCAGATTATTCAAATAGCAAATATTTAGATTTTTAATAATTATTCAAATACCCAGTTATTAACTAGCACAGTTCCTCTATCCCAAATAATGATATACATTTGTATAAAGACATGTTCATTTTGGATAACTATACAAGAATTAAGTTTTCTGTACATATATATTTATAAAAATTTTGAAGATCTGTAACTATGTACATATAAATGAAAAATGGTTCTGCTTAACAAAAAAAGTTCATATACGTCACTCTTGATGAAAACTTGCCTGAGCCAACATGCAAAATTAAGTGATTTATTATAAAATTATCTTCATGACTGCAGTAGCCAAGCCTTATGATGCTGCCAAAAAAAATGTACTTTGATGGGAAAATTGGAATCTGGCTATTTATTTATAAAAATTCAATTCAACGTAATAGTATAAATCAAAAAAAGGAATACTAATCAAATAAATTAATTTGAAACATGTTTATATGAATTTTTTGTTTATTTCGTGCTGGAGAACAACCCTAAAATAGTGCCATGCAATTCTGAAACACCCTATATATAATCACATTTATACGTAGTATTCACGATAAAATTGAAAGTGCTCTCTCAGTACTTGTCAAAAGTACTTATTACAATTATAATACGAAGAGTGAACAATGCCATCGAAAGAATTAAACATGCGGCAAAAAATTATTTACAAATTTTAAGAAAATAGTGAAGTGTTATTTGCACTTATCACTAGAGAATTAAAATTCAATAGAAAAGTAGTGCGTGATGTCATCCTATGATTTAAAAGACCCTTAACAATCGAGAGAAAGACAAGTCCGTAAGGAAAATAGCTTTGCGTTTTCAAGTATCGGTGAGATTAATTCAGAAAATTAAAAAGAACAACTTGAGGGTATATAAATTTCAAAAAGCACCAGACAGAACAGGAACAAAAATTACTAGCAAGAAACGTGCAAGAAGGCTATACAAAAAATTCTTAAGAAATTTTAAAGGCTGTGTGGTTATAGATGATGAGACCTATGTCTTAGCTAATTTCAAACAACTTCCTGGTCAAGAATTCTGTTGCCAACGATTGGCTAAGTGTAAACGCAAAATTCCAAACAAAGGGGGCATTCAAAATAACTAAAACAATCTGTACATGTGCAAACTCAAGAATGTAATAAGGATATACAAGAATTTAAGCAAAAGTGGAAAGTAGCCTCGCAAAAGGTGACGTCCGAGACTGAAAAAAATACGTTAATAAAGGCTGTAATGTTCTAATTTTTTTTCTTTTTTCTATAAAGCAATCACTTTTTATTTTACCAGTGATTGTTTTTAGTGACATCAATTAACTCCAACAGATAGTTTGTAAAATTATGTTGTCTGAAATCTGTAACAGTCAACATTGTTACAATTTTATCGTGAACACAAGTACCAAATATGTTTACCTTGATATTTTACAACAAATTTTTATCTAATCTATAAACCAAAAAATGAATATAATAAACATATTATTAAAGAAAGACAGGATACTATAAAGTTCCTTGGAAATTCTTTTTCAAATTATGCTCAATTAACAGTCAAATATAGAATTTCCCTGAACCTGACTAGCAAGGTTTGACTATACAGCAATATCCCGCATAGTTCAGGTAATCGGTTCAGCCGATATTCCAGACTGTTTGAAACTAGACTAATCGAGGAACTAAACACATAAAATATAACAATTGGTTCCAAAAAAATCTTCCCGTTTTTCAATAAATAAAACGGGATTAATAAATTTAATGTCTATAAGAATTTTAAAGAAATCCACGTTTATCATGATTCATTTTTAGGCTTCTATCCATTAAAATGAGAAGCCTTATATAGAGAGTAATGTCGTCAGTCTGTCCATCTGTCCGTCCTTTTATTTTTCAACTTCTATTTCTGTCATTTCTGACATCTGTCACACCTTATAATTTTTGATCCGTGATAGATAGAGAAATAACGTTTTTAGTATTCAACTAAGGACCATAAGTCAAGTCTAGACGCCAAAAATCAGCCTGATCGGAAAATTTAGAGACCGATTTGACCCAGACATTTGTGGAACCGGAATTCCACGTCCATACTTATTATCTAAAAATTGCAATATCAACTTGTGCACATTTTCCTTCTTTGACATTTTATCTTCATACATTTCTTTGTAGCAATGAATTGGATTCTTTATAGTTCCGACGAATTATAAGGCTACGTCCATAAACCATTCCAAAAAATTTTGATAGTTGCTTGGCTGTTAACCCTCCTTTCAGATACTTCAACACAGTCGTCAATGTCTAAGTTGTCCTCCCGTTCTTCATCTATGTTAATAAGTGTTTCAGTATCTATTTCATTGTTCCATTTGATGCACTCAATTATGTTGATGAAATCAAACTCTTTGAAAACAAGTTGCTGTCCAATTTCTACTATGTGTATTTTATCGACTTCAACTAAATGAGTTTCAAAAACAATAAAATCATTTGCACAATGTAGTATAGTACGTTTCCATACTGCCCGCTCTCATATCACTTGTCATTAATTCAAGCCATGCTCGGCCTATATTTTCAATAACGTTTCTAATGCAGCTCTTCCAAAATTTCATTAAAGTAGGCGCATTTTCTCCTGTTGTAGCTTTTATGGCTTACAAAAAAAGTGCAGTGCAAATAATAGGCTTTAAGGGGGGAGCCTCATATATTAAAAAAAAATTGTTTTTTTTATTGTTTAAAAAATGCATTTAACATGTGAAGAATATATTCCCAAAGTTTAAGACCAAAAAAAAATGTTAAAGGTCTTTGTGAAGCTATCAGCCTTGCTCTTGAAACTCGTTGACGAGAAACGAATAAACAGACAAAATCGACGATCAAGGAGCAAGTAAAAAGCTGCCAGGACTGCCCGAAAAGAAGAAAAAACTGCACAAATGGATGCATTTGCAGAGGAAGAACGAATACTTTACAGTCCTAGAATAGCAGACTAAGTTTAGGTAAGGATAAAATTCGTAAAAAGTCCTGTAAACTGAACTTTTTAAGTCCGAGAACTTTAAACGCGTTTTTCTCGAAACGAGAAATTTCGCGCGCCGTGCATTGTAACTCAAAAAGTTATCGGCCGATTTACTTGAAATTTTACAGATATTCGTTATCATATTGGCCTCAGCATATACCTAAAAATTCGTTAAAAAAACGATTGTAAATATGTTTTTTAACGATTTATTTATTACTGACTTTTTTCTTCAAAACCTCCTCAATTTTTTATTTTTTCGTATTTTTTGCTATAATTAGGTATAAGCTGAGCGGAAAAGCTCATATTAACTAAATCGAAGATGCCAAGTTCGAGCAGCTGCAGCTCCGCCATTTTGTTTTTTTTAACTAATAAAAAATTTTTTCTACTACTCTTTAACGTCAATAATATAATGTACTTAACCGCAAGTCAATAAATGTCTTAGTTTTTTTATAATTAAATCTTGAAAAAACGGTGTTCTATATGAGGCTCCCCCCTTAAATGTCGTATTGAGACCTTCATCCACCTATTGAATCAACGACGTCGTATTTGGTGGAAGAACAATTATTTGTATATTTTCATTTAAATAACTGTGACCAGTCAGATGGCCTGAGGCATTATCCATGTTCAATAAAATCTTATCCATTTTCTCTGCAATAACATTTTGTTGTAGGACTAAAATAGGTGGTGAATCAATCTTTAAATAGTTTCTGTGACCCATGCTTTCTTATTTGAATGATTATTTGATAGATTTTTAAGAGCTCTAGAATTTTCTGCACGGTACACAAGCATTTTGTTTTGAAATCTCTTGCTGCATTTCCATCTAATAACAGCGCCTTTTCATTGGCTGTTATAAAGGTGTGTAGCAGCACCTGTTTCATCAACATCTTTGTATCCCCCTTTTTGTATGATTCTTCAAAATTCCTTCGAATATCTTGAAGCAGCCTCTTCATCTCAATTGACAGAATTACCAACAATATGAATGTTGTGAATACCAGTTCGTTGTTTAAAATAGAAAAACCCACGACCTGCTGTAAAATTTTCACTAATTCCCTCACTTTTTCTATATCATCAATAGTCTTCAAGTGATTGTAAAGATTTAATGATTTAGCTTGCATTTCCATTTGACAAAGAAGAACTCGCTTTTGATTTAAGTCTTTGATCCATATCGATAATGGCTGTTACCATTTAAGTGGTTCTGATTTTAGTCACTACTTTTAATAAATAAAAAGTCATAGCCATATCTTGCGATTTTATTGATCTTTTTCGAACTAAACTCGTCCATTCCTTTTTCACAGTCTATTTTAGCAAATAATGCACCTTCATGAAGCTTTTGTTCTAAAGTGAGCCACTTACATTTCTTACATTTTTTTTTCTGGCACTCATTTTTTTAATGGGTAGCAAAATGTAATTATCAACAATAGACTTCACTGTAGATTTACATATCAAAAACTAATAAGACAGAAGTTAATTCAACATTAAAGTTTATAAACGTCCACTCCTTACTTGTGATACATAGCTTACACAATAAGGACACCAGTTGTGATCGCAGTGAATTGCAATCAATAATTATTTGATAGTGTCACTATGTTCATTAAGGAGTCACTGCTATGTTTATCTAATGCTATGTGAAAAAAACAAGACATTGAAAGGAAAACCACCAAAACATAATGCGGCATTTACATTCTCACCATTACCTAAGTACAGGGTAGCCCAATTATTACGCTAGATAAGATTTTTATTTCAAATCCCCTAACCATAAATCCATTGATAAAATTTTTCTCATCTAGCACAGTACTTTTTCCCAACTTCAAAGGTTAAAATTGGAAATTTAAGAGTTCGTGATTTTAACCAGCCAATGGGTACACTAGATAAAATTTTCATTTTAAATCTTGATCCCTAAACCCATGACCACAAATCCACTGATGTAACTGAGAAACCATTTCAGCCGGTGACTGGTTAACATACGCCAGAATAATGAAGGTTTTGTGTTCTATGATGTATTTTTTTCCCATTGTACATAAAATCTAGGAAAAAAAGAGTAATCTTTTTAAAATCTAACTAAACACAAAATTATCTTTAAGGGGGCATACTTAATTACAAACTTACTGTCTTTGATTTTACAAAACTTTTTCAGTGGATCAGTCGTGGAGGGAGGGGATTACGAGCAAAAATTAAAAATGAAAACCTCATCTAGCATTATCCATTGGGCCAGTTAAAATCACATCTTAAATTTCACAATTTTTACCTTCAAAGTGGGAAGTATTGCACTAGATAAGGAAAATTTTTTTATCGATGGATTGTATCACCTTGTACATACATATATGAGGCATCCTATAAAAATTGAAATATGTATCGTATTGCACAACTTTAAAATCACAAAAATTAACTGCACAAGGAGACTTGACGGTATAGAGTATGAACTGATTACATAATTGTAAGGCTCTAACGCCCCACGTGGGAGCACGGCCTGCAAACTGAGAGGTTAAGGCTCTCATATGTTTGCGCTGTCTGCCCGGTCGTCGCACACCATCTCTAATGCGAGGCGATGTGGCAAGGATCGCGCCTTAGACGACCACCATTATTACCCCTTGCTCAAGTGAGCACAGGTATTCAATTATTTTCAGAACCCAGGTCCATCCACACCTCAACCGTTTAACCGCTTTGGCGATTATATGTTAAAAAAAATAATTTTGTGACTTATTTTGCTTAATCAAAATTTAGTTTTGAGATTTTCAAACCAGATTATCTTGAATCTGGACTGATCGTCACCAGACTATGCAAGGTATTGCTGTATTTGAATTATAAACTTACAAAAACTGCACTTATCTGTTTTCCTTTATTGCAATTAAAAATCTAAAATAAATTCAAATCGTGAATCTTTAATCATTTACCTTAAGGTGTTCATTGCGCTTCTCAAAATTAGTTGGGTGAAGTATTGGCTCTCCACATACATCGCACACATCACCATGTAAATTTGGACAGGATCCTGGAGCTCTCTTGCATACTCTAACCCTTTCCACCATTGAACAAAGCTGTGCAGAAACATTCTCA
The DNA here is from genome assembly GCA_036346155.1 of Sinelater perroti. NCBI lineage: Eukaryota > Metazoa > Arthropoda > Insecta > Coleoptera > Elateridae > Sinelater > Sinelater perroti. The sequence continues at coordinate 8,371,475 of JARFIY010000013.1, read as the reverse complement.
TTATTTGGAATTGCAGCATTACCCCTAGCTGCAACATTGGCTGTAGCTGCAACATTGCCAACAACTGTAACATCGCTGGTAACTGTAGCATTTCCAGCTGTAGTACTATCGGTAGCTGGAGTATTGCCGTTAGCTGCAGGAGTGCCAGTAACTGCATCACAGCAAGTAGCTACAATACAAGCATCCTTAAATCTGATACCAGTTGAAGCTCTATAAACATCTCCAAAACTGCCAGTAGCTTCGGCATAGCTTCTAGGCCTATTGAACTTTGGAATAAATTCGGGAGCATCAGCCCATTTCTTATCTAAAGCCCCCGATGTAACAGTATGAAATAGGTTCATACAGTTGTCAGCAGTATTTTTTGTAGTTCTAGACAAATTAGTCGAGGGCCTTGCTGCTTCTCCACCAGACACATGATACTGTCTTTGGTTGGGCACATCACGTGGAATGGGCCTGTCAACATATATAAAAATATAAACATTATTAATAAATCAAACCAATGTGTTTCAATATATTATAAGAGATACATTAAAATCTTATATTTGTTATACATCCGAGTTTCTAAACTCTGACAATAGCTTAACAACCGAAAAACCAACAACACGATGCATCAAAACACTGGTCATGTTAACCGTTGAGTTTCAACAAGGATCAGTGTATGAATAACTTATTTTACTAGAGAACGCAAAACACTTTTTATACACAATAGTGTGGAAAAAATAATCCAGAAAAAAGACTAAATGTTCTACAAAAAGGATATAAAATTAACAGAAGTGCAAAAACTATTAATAATTGTGTAAATGATGAGGAAAATTATGAAACACGTTTTGGTAGAATTAAATATACCACATTAAAAGGAAGTCATCACGCTTTAGGACTAGCTGAGGCTCAACGTTAATAGTCAGAGAAATCAAAAGCAAGTACAAACAATTTATAGTATTCAGACTGTCTGATAAGTAATTCAGATTACTCCAGACGTTTACTGTTTGAAACTTAACAAAAATCAATTTTAACACATACACAAAACAGGTTGTGGAATTTGCCCAAAGATTTCTGATACGATGTATGTAAAGAAAATCATTTTATAATGTCGATACACCAATCTATTTTCAATCATTAATGTTGAGAATTTTTGAAGTTATATGAAAATAATGGCGATCATAACCATTATTAAAAATAAAATCAACAATATTTGTTAATTTATTTTTATAGATAATGCTAAACAATTATCTCATCTATTATCACAAGTTTAACAAAATTCTGTTATTATACCTGCATAGTACTGCTGGAATTTTGTCTGAATTTAAGTGAAGCTAATTTATGTACAAAGTATAAAAATAATTACAAATTATTAAATGACTCAAAAGAATCACGTTCCATACTCTTCTTTCAATAAATCTACTATACATAAAATAAACAAAAATAGCTGGCGTGACTGAGCTTTGAGCGTACGTTTGGTTGCCTATCCTCAGGATCGTTACTTACTTTCATAAGGTCACCACACTCGCTTATTCCACTGTTATTTGTAAATACATTGTTCCATGTTCCCACCTTGTAAATATTTGAGGAAAGGTGGGTGAAAAATGTCATCCTATGACGCCAAAAATACCTTTTTATGGGCAACCCCTTGTTATAAAACCACATATCTTATTACAAAATTTCTACAGCATTACAGCTCAAAGATTAATAATTGTTCCCCGTAATAGACTCTCGCCAATTTGATCGCTGGCATTTTAAGGCCCAGGTCGACTCAGGCTGCAATAAATGAGTATCTGGAGGTCGAACTCTGGGGTAATAATAGGCAGTCGGTACATAGCGCTAGCCACATTACTACTTTTGTGTACCATAGGCTCTAGATTGTAGCAGATCTATCGTGTTGTGACCTCATAGGTCTCCATAGCCTGTTACGGAGAACTATTATTATATAATAGGCCTTGAAGGCCCTTTGGGGTCATAACAGGATATGGTCTGCTACAATCTAGAGCCTACGGTACACCAGTACCGACCTATCCACTAAACCACCACGGCTCGGCCAGCTCAAAGATTACTAAATATAATTTTAAGGTACTTTTACACATCAGCCAGATTGCTTTTCCTAGTAGAAAAATGTCAAAAAGAGGTTAAAGTAAGTAATGAAATACAAACGTCCTCCTCAATTATCAGTAGACTCTTCCGTCTTTATCAAAGAATAAACATTCTGAAACTGGACAAGGTAAAACATAACCTCAGCAGAAAACTTAATAACGTTTACCCATTCTACAAACAAAAATAATCACAATGAAGAGCAGAAAATCTATTTATAATTTTCATTTGGAGAAAAGAGAAAGCTGAACACTAATGTAACCTGCATGCTTACACTCGAGAAATAAAAAGGTGACTCTCCTTGTTTGATGACAGAATTTACACTGTTACAAGTTGCTAAGTTAATAGAAGATGCATAGCTAAAGATGATATTCAACATCTTCGCTGAGCAGCATTCTTTAAGATACAAAAAGAGGCAGGGTATTAACAAAGAGTAGAACAGCCCCATTAAATCTTCAGCTTCTCCAAAGCCAAATCAATATCAAAAGTGACAACTTTAAGAAAAAGAAGAGACAGCTAGCAACTGTGGTGACAAGTTTGCCGTACAGGCAAAGGCTCTCAGAATTCTAAAAAAATAAATAGCATTCATTGGCTCCAAAATGTAGAAAAACAAAAAAAAATCATTTCAGAAAACTCAAGAGGCCACAAGAAGTGGCAATTCGTCTCATATAACAGTATTACTATCAACTTTAAAATCTACATTTACAAAAAAAATTTATATATTTTTTGTTGTGTTTCATGTTTATAGTGTAATAATAACTTTTATTTTTGGATTCTAAAGAGAAAATTAAATTTTAAGTTTTGATCTACTATTGTTGAAAGAGAGAATTATTAATCGGAGATGTTGCTAACAGAGAACTACGAATCATATGGCTCTTGAAATAATATAAATAATACAAAAACTTTAATTCCGGTAACTTTGAAAATCAATCACATTCCAAATGATCATCTGTTTTGGATGAAAGAGACTTGTGAGTCACTTTGGATGCTGATTAAAATTATTTATGTCAACTCGAACTTATGCACAAGAAGCCAAGACACTATCCTCACCAAGTGGTTAAACTGCAAAGTGACAACAAGCAAGTTTTGTCAGCATTTTTTACATTGCTCTGGGCTCATAGGATAGAAATTGAAAATACGATGGTATTATTACACCATAAACAACCCGTCAACTTTATCACATGCTGACAAAATCTTTTTAGTTATAAAACTCAAAGTACAAAGTTATTCAAAACAATTAGTTTTTATGTGCACGTGTGCAAGTATAAAATTTTATCAGACTACATTGTAACTGAATCATCAATTCTAAATTCGTCATCCTAATGAGAATGTAATATGAGACCAAACACTCATTGCAATAGATAAAATAAATATAAATTATGAAATTACTCACCTTGCAGATGATTCATCACGATTGAATGTATCCATCTGTTGATTTCTTGACGAGCGTGAATGTGGAGCAAGCCTTGTGTTGCAACGCCCACGTGATCCACTACCACGAGAATATGATCCGCCAGTTCGAGTTGCAGGACCATTTTGGCGAAAATTTAGCCCATTGCGTGTGTTTCGTGGATAAGCTCCATTGCGGCATGTATGTACTCCAGTTCCACAAACGTGTCCTACGTTCGAAGGTAGACCCATTCCATTCCACGGATTTTTCCGTGGACCTCCAGGAATGCCAACGGGCTCCTTACTGGTGACCATCGACGTCTCAGTAGTGCTGCCAATTTCCAGGTTACGATTGGCTCCATTATTTGGATTTACTTGGTGACCTGAAGTAACACCATCATTGTTCTCGGGTGACTCCTTTAACAGGGAGTCATTTTTACAAGAAGCAAAAGATTGTGTGGCTCGTTCGTTCTTATTTTCATTCTGGACATTACTCTGCAAATCGTCTTCGTCATCAATCACAACAACATCACTACCGTCATTAGCTGAATGCTCTTGGGAACGTTGTACTGCTTCAAACTGTCCGCGTCTGGTCTGGGAAGCATATTGAAATGCCTCGTCTCTAGCTATTTCTTCAGGGGTACGATAATTGTCTGCTCTTATCATAGGCCCACCACGGTTTCCTTCAAAACCTAGTTAATCAAGGTATTAACAAATTACAAAATAGTTTAGACCATAATAAAACACCTACCAGTCGGTCTAGGCTGTTGTAAGTTCATATTACTGGATCGACGATAGGTGCTATCGTTTGATTCGACAAGTCGTGGAATACCTACACCGTTAGTCTGACAAAGTGATCCACCCCCGAAATATCTACGAATTACATTACACACCAATAATATCAGACAAAGAAACAAGAATTTCAAATTTCTAATCGCACTAAAATGCAATATCAAGCTATTGCATATACTAGGCAAGCGCCGACATGCACTACTCAGAAATAAATTTACTTACGATTTGGCGAAGTTTGCTCGACCGTCCGCCATATTGGCGTACGAGATGCAAAATGAAAATTGCACACTTACTAAGCTTATTTTCTCACACTACAGTTTCTAAGTTGAAACAATGTGTAACAACAATATGCAAAGTACCTAACGGTCCACAATTGCTTTTAAAACTGGCTCAATCCATAGAAAACCACTTCGCTAATGAACAGCAACATCCAACCGGCACCCTGAAACACACTAAAACGACGACGCGTTAAAGAATCGTTACGGCTGTACCAATCACGAGACAAGTCTTTCGCCAATCGCAAGCTTTCGTACCAAAACTGCAAACAGTCAATAATAACGTTGCCAACCTCCCAACTAAAACATCGAAACCCCCTACAATTCAAGAAATAAAGAAAATAAAATCGTAATTTGTATATGTTGTTTTTACCTTGGTCGTTTAAATTAATTTAATAAAATATATGAAACATAGTAAAGCAATTAACAATTCAAAATAAATATTTAAAAAAAGCATCGTAGATATGAAAAAAGTAAAAAAATACTGTTAATAACAATCTTAAAACAATGTAAGAATTTCTAATTCAGAGAGATTAACACAAAAATTGTTTCTACATGAGAATATAGAAAAATTATATTAAATCAAAAAAACACGATGAGTAAATCAAATTAAAAAGAAAAAAACGGTGCTTAAAAATATTCTGTAAGGCAATAGCCTCAGAATATTAACTCTTGAGTAACAATTTATTATTAACACTTCTTTTAGTTGACTGCGCCTAACAGATATAAGTTACAGAACTTAACAGTTTCGATTTTGTGAACATAAACATCAATTAGAAACAAAGTTAAATTTACAACAATTCAGTTACTAAAATCCATCCTATTCTCTGAACCTCGACTATTTAAATCGAACGACACTACCTTTAGCTGGCTGAGTCCAATCAATGCAAAATTATAGAACATAAGAATTGGATTTTGTCTACGTAAACGTCAATTACAGACATAAAGTTAAATTTACAATTCAGTTATTATAATCTATCCTATTCTCTGAAACTCGACTATTTAAATCAAATGAAACTGCTTTTAGCTAGCTAAGTCCAACAGAAGCAAAATTACAGAACATAAGAATTGAATTTTGTCTGCGTAAACGTCAATTACATGAACTGAGTTAAATTTGCAACAATTCAGTTATTAAAATCTATCCTATTCTCTGCAACTCGACTATTTAAATCGAATGACACTGCTTTTAGTTGGCTAAGTCAAACAGAAGCAAAATTACAGAACATAATATTTGAATTTTGTCTGCGTAAACGTCAATTACATCCACCGAGTTAAATTTACAACAATTCAGATATTAAAATCTATCATATTCTCTGCAACTCAACTATTTAAATCGAATTACACTGCTTTTAGCTGACCTAGTCCAAAAGAAGCAAAGTTATAGAACTTAACAGTTTCAATTTTGTCAATACAAACGTCAATTAAAGACCTAAAGTTAAATTTGCAACAATTCAGTTATTAAAATCTAGCCTATTCTCTGCAACTCAACTATTTAAATCGAATGACACTGATTTTAGCTGGCTAAGTCCAACAGAAGCAAAATTACAGAACATAAGAATTGAATTTTGTCAATACAAATGTCAATTTCAGACCTAAAGTTAAATTTGCAACAATTCAGTTATTAAAATCTATCCTATTCTCTGAAACTCGACTATTTAAATCAAATGACACTGCTTTTAGTTGGCTAAGTCAAACAGAAGCAAAATTACAGAACATAATATTTGAATTTTGTCTGCGTAAACGTCAATTACATCCACCGAGTTAAATTTACAACAATTCAGATATTAAAATCTATCATATTCTCTGCAACTCAACTATTTAAATCGAATTACACTGCTTTTAGCTGACCTAGTCCAAAAGAAGCAAAGTTATAGAACTTAACAGTTTCAATTTTGTCAATACAAACGTCAATTAAAGACCTAAAGTTAAATTTGCAACAATTCAGTTATTAAAATCTAGCCTATTCTCTGCAACTCAACTATTTAAATCGAATGACACTGATTTTAGCTGGCTAAGTCCAACAGAAGCAAAATTACAGAACATAAGAATTGAATTTTGTCAATACAAATGTCAATTACAGACCTAAAGTTAAATTTGCAACAATTCAGTTATTAAAATCTATCCTATTCTCTGAAACTCGACTATTTAAATCAAATGAAACTGCTTTTAGCTAGCTAAGTCCAACAGAAGCAAAATTACAGAACATAAGAATTGAATTTTGTCTGCGTAAACGTCAATTACATTCACCGAGTTAAATTTGCAACAATTCAGTTATTAAAATCTATCCTATTCTCTGCAACTCAACTATTTCAATCGAATGACACTGCTTTTAGCTGACTAAGTCCAAAAGAAGCAAAGTTATAGAACTGAACAGTTTCGATTTTGTCAATACAAACGTCAATTACAGACCTAAAGTTAAATTTGCAACAATTCTGTTATTAAAATCTATCATATTCTCTGCAACTCGACTATTTAAATCGAATGACACTGCTTTTAGCTGACTAAGTCCAAAAGAAGCAAAGTTATAGAACTGAACAGTTTCGATTTTGTCAATACAAACGTCAATTACAGACCTAAAGTTAAATTTGCAACAATTCTGTTATTAAAATCTATCCTATTCTCTGAAACTCGACTATTTAAATGAAATGAAACTGCTTTTAGCTAGCTAAGTCCAACAGAAGCAAAATTACAGAACATAAGAATTGAATTTTGTCTGCGTAAACGTCAATTACATTCACCGAGTTAAATTTGCAACAATTCAGTTATTAAAATCTATCCTATTCTCTGCAACTCAACTATTTAAATCGAATTACACTGCTTTTAGCTGACCTAGTCCAAAAGAAGCAAAGTTATAGAACTTAACAGTTTCAATTTTGTCAATACAAACGTCAATTACAGACCTAAAGATAAATTTGCAAGAATTCAGTTATTAAAATCTATCCTATTCTCTGAAACTCGACTATTTAAATCAAATGAAACTGCTTTTAGCTAGCTAAGTCCAACAGAAGCAAAATTACAGAACATAAGAATTGAACTTTGTCTGCGTAAACGTCAATTACATGAACTGAGTTAAATTTGCAACAATTCAGTTATTAAAATCTATCCTATTCTCTGCAACTCGACTATTTAAATCGAATGACACTGCTTTTAGCTGACTAAGTCCAAAAGAAGCAAAGTTATAGAACTTAACAGTTTCAATTTTGTCAATACAAACGTCAATTTCAGACCTAAAGTTAAATTTGCAACAATTCAGTTATTAAAATCTATCCTATTCTCTGAAACTCGACTATTTAAATCAAATGACACTGCTTTTAGTTGGCTAAGTCAAACAGAAGCAAAATTACAGAACATAATATTTGAATTTTGTCTGCGTAAACGTCAATTACATCCACCGAGTTAAATTTGGAACAATTCAGTTATTAAAATCTACCATATTCTCTGCAACTCGACTATTTAAATCGAATGACACTGCTTTTAGCTGACTAAGTCCAAAAGAAGCAAAGTTATAGAACTGAACAGTTTCGATTTTGTCAATACAAACGTCAATTACAGACCTAAAGTTAAATTTGCAACAATTCTGTTATTAAAATCTATCCTATTCTCTGAAACTCGACTATTTAAATCAAATGACACTGCTTTTAGCTAGCTAAGTCCAACAGAAGCAAAATTACAGAACATAAAAATTGAATTTTGTCTGCGTAAACGTCAATTACATCCACCGAGTTAAATTTGCAACAATTCAGTTATTAAAATCTATCCTATTCTCTGCAACTCAACTATTTCAATCGAATGACACTGCTTTTAGCTGACTAAGTCAAAAAGAAGCAAAGTTATAGAACTTAACAGTTTCGATTTTGTCAATACAAACGTCAATTACAGACCTAAAGATAAATTTGCAACAATTCAGTTATTAAAATCTATCCTATTCTCTGAAACTCGACTATTTAAATCAAATGACACTGCTTTTAGCTAGCTAAGTCCAACAGAAGCAAAATTACAGAACATAAAAATTGAATTTTGTCTGCGTAAACGTCAATTACATCCACCGAGTTAAATTTGCAATAATTCAGTTATTAAAATCTATCCTATTCTCTGCAACTCAACTATTTAAATCGAATTACACTGCTTTTAGCTGACCTAGTCCAAAAGAAGCAAAGTTATAGAACTTAACAGTTTCAATTTTGTCAATACAAACGTCAATTACAGACCTAAAGATAAATTTGCAACAATTCAGTTATTAAAATCTATCCTATTCTCTGAAACTCGACTATTTAAATCAAATGACACTGCTTTTAGTTGGCTAAGTCCAAAAGAAGCAAAATTACAGAACATAATATTTGAATTTTGTCTGCGTAAACGTCAATTACATGAACTGAGTTAAATTTGCAACAATTCAGTTATTAAAATCTATCCTATTCTCTGAAACTCGACTATTTAAATCAAATGAAACTGCTTTTAGCTAGCTAAGTCCAACAGAAGCAAAATTACAGAACATAAGAATTGAACTTTGTCTGCGTAAACGTCAATTACATGAACTGAGTTAAATTTGCAACAATTCAGTTATTAAAATCTATCCTATTCTCTGCAACTCGACTATTTAAATCGAATGACACTGCTTTTAGCTGACTAAGTCCAAAAGAAGCAAAGTTATAGAACTGAACAGTTTCGATTTTGTCAATACAAACGTCAATTACAGACCTAAAGTTAAATTTGCAACAATTCTGTTATTAAAATCTATCCTATTCTCTGAAACTCGACTATTTAAATGAAATGAAACTGCTTTTAGCTAGCTAAGTCCAACAGAAGCAAAATTACAGAACATAAGAATTGAATTTTGTCTGCGTAAACGTCAATTACATTCACCGAGTTAAATTTGCAACAATTCAGTTATTAAAATCTATCCTATTCTCTGCAACTCAACTATTTAAATCGAATTACACTGCTTTTAGCTGACCTAGTCCAAAAGAAGCAAAGTTATAGAACTTAACAGTTTCAATTTTGTCAATACAAACGTCAATTACAGACCTAAAGATAAATTTGCAACAATTCAGTTATTAAAATCTATCCTATTCTCTGAAACTCGACTATTTAAATCAAATGACACTGCTTTTAGTTGGCTAAGTCCAAAAGAAGCAAAATTACAGAACATAATATTTGAATTTTGTCTGCGTAAACGTCAATTACATGAACTGAGTTAAATTTGCAACAATTCAGTTATTAAAATCTATCCTATTCTCTGAAACTCGACTATTTAAATCAAATGAAACTGCTTTTAGCTAGCTAAGTCCAACAGAAGCAAAATTACAGAACATAAGAATTGAACTTTATCTGCGTAAACGTCAATTACATGAACTGAGTTAAATTTGCAACAATTCAGTTATTAAAATCTATCCTATTCTCTGCAACTCGACTATTTAAATCGAATGACACTGCTTTTAGCTGACTAAGTCCAAAAGAAGCAAAGTTATAGAACTTAACAGTTTCAATTTTGTCAATACAAACGTCAATTTCAGACCTAAAGTTAAATTTGCAACAATTCAGTTATTAAAATCTATCCTATTCTCTGAAACTCGACTATTTAAATCAAATGACACTGCTTTTAGTTGGCTAAGTCAAACAGAAGCAAAATTACAGAACATAATATTTGAATTTTGTCTGCGTAAACGTCAATTACATCCACCGAGTTAAATTTGGAACAATTCAGTTATTAAAATCTACCATATTCTCTGCAACTCGACTATTTAAATCGAATGACACTGCTTTTAGCTGACTAAGTCCAAAAGAAGCAAAGTTATAGAACTGAACAGTTTCGATTTTGTCAATACAAACGTCAATTACAGACCTAAAGTTAAATTTGCAACAATTCTGTTATTAAAATCTATCCTATTCTCTGAAACTCGACTATTTAAATGAAATGAAACTGCTTTTAGCTAGCTAAGTCCAACAGAAGCAAAATTACAGAACATAAGAATTGAATTTTGTCTGCGTAAACGTCAATTACATTCACCGAGTTAAATTTGCAACAATTCAGTTATTAAAATCTATCCTATTCTCTGCAACTCAACTATTTCAATCGAATGACACTGCTTTTAGCTGACTAAGTCAAAAAGAAGCAAAGTTATAGAACTTAACAGTTTCGATTTTGTCAATACAAACGTCAATTACAGACCTAAAGATAAATTTGCAACAATTCAGTTATTAAAATCTATCCTATTCTCTGAAACTCGACTATTTAAATCAAATGACACTGCTTTTAGCTAGCTAAGTCCAACAGAAGCAAAATTACAGAACATAAAATTGAATTTTGTCTGCGTAAACGTCAATTACATCCACCGAGTTAAATTTGCAATAATTCAGTTATTAAAATCTATCCTATTCTCTGCAACTCAACTATTTAAATCGAATTACACTGCTTTTAGCTGACCTAGTCCAAAAGAAGCAAAGTTATAGAACTTAACAGTTTCAATTTTGTCAATACAAACGTCAATTACAGACCTAAAGATAAATTTGCAACAATTCAGTTATTAAAATCTATCCTATTCTCTGAAACTCGACTATTTAAATCAAATGACACTGCTTTTAGTTGGCTAAGTCAAACAGAAGCAAAATTACAGAACATAATATTTGAATTTTGTCTGCGTAAACGTCAATTACATGAACTGAGTTAAATTTGCAACAATTCAGTTATTAAAATCTATCCTATTCTCTGAAACTCGACTATTTAAATCAAATGAAACTGCTTTTAGCTAGCTAAGTCCAACAGAAGCAAAATTACAGAACATAAGAATTGAACTTTATCTGCGTAAACGTCAATTACATGAACTGAGTTAAATTTGCAACAATTCAGTTATTAAAATCTATCCTATTCTCTGCAACTCGACTATTTAAATCGAATGACACTGCTTTTAGCTGACTAAGTCCAAAAGAAGCAAAGTTATAGAACTTAACAGTTTCAATTTTGTCAATACAAACGTCAATTTCAGACCTAAAGTTAAATTTGCAACAATTCAGTTATTAAAATCTATCCTATTCTCTGAAACTCGACTATTTAAATCAAATGACACTGCTTTTAGTTGGCTAAGTCAAACAGAAGCAAAATTACAGAACATAATATTTGAATTTTGTCTGCGTAAACGTCAATTACATCCACCGAGTTAAATTTGGAACAATTCAGTTATTAAAATCTACCATATTCTCTGCAACTCGACTATTTAAATCGAATGACACTGCTTTTAGCTGACTAAGTCCAAAAGAAGCAAAGTTATAGAACTGAACAGTTTCGATTTTGTCAATACAAACGTCAATTACAGACCTAAAGTTAAATTTGCAACAATTCTGTTATTAAAATCTATCCTATTCTCTGAAACTCGACTATTTAAATGAAATGAAACTGCTTTTAGCTAGCTAAGTCCAACAGAAGCAAAATTACAGAACATAAGAATTGAATTTTGTCTGCGTAAACGTCAATTACATTCACCGAGTTAAATTTGCAACAATTCAGTTATTAAAATCTATCCTATTCTCTGCAACTCAACTATTTCAATCGAATGACACTGCTTTTAGCTGACTAAGTCAAAAAGAAGCAAAGTTATAGAACTTAACAGTTTCGATTTTGTCAATACAAACGTCAATTACAGACCTAAAGATAAATTTGCAACAATTCAGTTATTAAAATCTATCCTATTCTCTGAAACTCGACTATTTAAATCAAATGACACTGCTTTTAGCTAGCTAAGTCCAACAGAAGCAAAATTACAGAACATAAAAATTGAATTTTGTCTGCGTAAACGTCAATTACATCCACCGAGTTAAATTTGCAATAATTCAGTTATTAAAATCTATCCTATTCTCTGCAACTCAACTATTTAAATCGAATTACACTGCTTTTAGCTGACCTAGTCCAAAAGAAGCAAAGTTATAGAACTTAACAGTTTCAATTTTGTCAATACAAACGTCAATTACAGACCTAAAGATAAATTTGCAACAATTCAGTTATTAAAATCTATCCTATTCTCTGAAACTCGACTATTTAAATCAAATGACACTGCTTTTAGTTGGCTAAGTCCAAAAGAAGCAAAATTACAGAACATAATATTTGAATTTTGTCTGCGTAAACGTCAATTACATGAACTGAGTTAAATTTGCAACAATTCAGTTATTAAAATCTATCCTATTCTCTGCAACTCGACTATTTAAATCGAATGACACTGCTTTTAGCTGACTAAGTCCAAAAGAAGCAAAGTTATAGAACTGAACAATTTCGATTTTGTCAATACAAACGTCAATTACAGACCTAAAGTTAAATTTGCAACAATTTAGTTATTAAAATCTATCCTATTCTCTGAAACTCGACTATTTAAATCGACTGACACTGCTTTTAGTTGGCTAAGTCCAAAAGAAGTAAAGTTATAGAACTGAACAGTTTCGATTTTGTCAATACAAACGTCAATTACAGACCTAAAATTAAATTTGCAAGAATTCAGTTATTAAAATCTATCCTATTCTCTGCAACTCAACTATTTAAATCGAATGACACTGCTTTTAGCTGACTAAGTCCAACAGAAGCAAAATTACAGAACATAAGAATTGAATTTTGTCAATTCAAACGTCAATTACAGACCTAAAGTTAAATTTGCAACAATTCAGTTATTAAAATCTATCCTATTCTCTGCTACTCGATAATCTAAATCAAACGATACTGCCTTTAGTTGGCCGAGTCCAAGCGACGCAAAGTTATAAGACTTAAGAGTTTAATTTGGTCTGCATAAACATTAATTACATACATTAAATTAAATTTACAATTCAGTTATTAGAATCCATCCTATTATCAGCAACTCGACGATTCAAATTGAAGAATACCGCTTTTAGCTAGCCGAATCCAACAGTTGCAAAGTGATAAAATTTAACAGTTTTAATTTTGTCTTCAGGAACCTCAATTATACCCAGAGTGTTAAATTTGCAACAATTCAGTTACTAAAACCCATTATATCCTGGCCAACTCGATGATCTAAATTGAAGAACTTATTTGGCCAAGTTTAGCAGAAGTACAGTTATAGAACATAAAAGTTTGGATTTTGTTAGTCTAAACATCTATTATCTAATTAAGTTACGTTTACCATTCATTTATTAATGTTGATCATATCCAAAATAAGTGGACGGTTTATAATAAATGACACTGCTTTAACTTTACTAAATCCAATAGATGCAATGGTATAGAATTGAAGAATATTAATTTTGTTTATATGAACATTGATTACTACCATTAAATTACATTTGCAATAATTGAATTATTAATTTATCCATTCTATCCTAGGTACTTTGACGAGACTGGCTTTAGCTTACTGAGTTAAATTATTGTAAACTTACAAAATTTTAAAATTTAGATTTTATTTTAGTGAACTACTGAATTACTCTAAGATATTTGTACATTAACTCACTTATTTGTATTTATTCTATTCAAACTCAACTGCCTAAGTTAAAAGCGACTACCTTTAACTAGCTACATTAACAGTTACACAGTTAAGATATAGAAATTTGAATCTTGTCAATAGCACACTATTTTAATGTATATATATATATATATATATATATATATATATATATATATACATTAATTTATTTGTTGTCACTGATTTTATCCTAACTCTACTAGTTAAGTTTTATCTTGCCGAACAGAAAAAAAATTTGGTTTTTGTCTATGTAAGATTTTACTGCTAGTATTTCACTAAATTACAAGAAAGAATAGTGGATATGGCCTCGATACACCTCTATATAATCACCATAATCTTCAAGGAATGAAGAGTTGTTTTTACCTGCTGTCTGGGAGTTACTAGAATATTTAATCACCGTTTATATCATTTACGATTATCGTACAAAAGATTCTTTGTTATGCCTGAACCCTAAGTAAGAGGCCACTTCTAATCTGTGTAGTTTAATAATTCATGTGAAAGTTTTTTAATTGTTTTAATATTATAAACATGACGACTTATGTTAGTTTTAGGTATATTGAAACTTTCCACAAAGCATTGAATAAAGTAGTTGATGGATTCTGTTTAGTTTCTCCTCCTAATTTTGGAGTTGGTCGTTTACAAACTTTATTTTTTAACTAAAAATTTCCTTCTCTGAAATTCCCATACCAACATTGTACTATTTATTCGTTGTAGGTATCATCGCAAAACGCTTGGATATTTGCTCTTGTCGCTGCTGAACCATTTAATATTAAATATAAGTGAGCAAGAAGCAGATATATAAACATTATAGGTAGCTGAAGGTCAGGAGCAATGTTGAATACTTTCTTAGCTTTGAAGTAAATAAAAATTTAAATACAGATATACACATTTTCCTGTTCAATGACACCTAAGACTGATCAAAAATCCAACACTTCACATGAAACTATCTGATATATTAAAATTCTTCCTGATAAGCTTTGTACAAATTTTCATTCTTCCCTAGATCATTCCCATGTAGTGTGTACTTCCACTTCACTGCACTTCTTTTCTCATGTATTTTTGTTCTGTTCAATGATCATATTTTTATTTTTATCCGATTATATATTTCCTTCTTTTATATTATCATTTCGCATAGTTTTTCATCTTTATCTTTGTTTCATTCAGATACAGCAAATTATTTTTTATTTTATCTATATTCAACTTCTTTTACCATTTTGCTTCTATTATTTGTAGGATATACACTTTCTTATACTGTCTTATTTAGTACTGTGCTACTACTGATTTTTGTTTTTTCATTTATTCTCACAATTCTTAAAAAACATTTTAAAATTTCATATGAAAAGAATATTGTAGATTTATTACCACTGTACAAGGTACACCTAAAAAGTAATAAGTGACTAAAAAATCCCTTTAATTGTTATATACACTTAATATTCTTTAAACTAACATCCTCAGGCATCAATACACCATCGTCAACTGGTTCTGGCATGCGCTGTAACTTGCCTGGAAATCTTTAATTGGAATTTGTGTTAGAGCGCTCGTCACAGCAGCCTGCAAATTTTTAACAGTTCTAAAATGATGTTGTTTCAAACTAGATTTGAGCTGAGGAAGCAAAGGAAGGTTATAAGAATGTTGGAGCAGCATTGCCATTTATTTCATCAGAAATTTTCTCACTAGAAGATGCATACACATGTGGTGCATCCACATGTGAAATTTCGATGATTTCATTTTTGAAATCCTACTTTATTTACTATCACTTTGACATGCAGACCTTTAGTCAAAATTGTTTTCACCTTGGCCATATTGTCCAAAATGAAATGCACGTTGCACATCCTCACTTCAAATCACAAGAAAGTCCGCATCAAAAATCACTTTATTTAATTATGGTTTAATCTGTTGTAAATTTTTATTAGATGAATGTAATCAGAGATATTTTAATAATAATCCACCATACTTATAAATTGGTGGGTATCATGTTAATTAGACTTGCAGAATTTTTTTTAAATTGAATTACAATTTTCTCATGAGCAAATAGGCTGTTATGAATGGAACATAGAAAGTACTCATATTTTTTGTTTATTTTAGCATTTAATCTTATAGTAGAAGTACTATTTCCATGAAGTATATTTTGATTAGTATAATAATATAATCTATTTTTAATCAAACAAAAAATACAGAATTTCTATAATTTTCTATAAAAACCATTCACAAGTAGTTGGAGAGTTCAAAATTTTTGTATACACTGCCAACTACTTTAATAAGCATTAGAACTGTTAAAATAGATTTTTTTGAATTTTTTCGAGACATTTTTTACTCATTTTAAATTTAGATAAAACCATTAATTCATCTATACTCTTTGAAGCATTATCTCCATATGTATTTATGTTTCAAAATCCAATAGAAAGTCAAAAATGTTGGAATACAAGTTTAATAAGAGTAAAAAAATATCACTAAACAATACACTTTATATAAAAAGCTTTAATTCACGATCACATTACCAAAATAAAAATATATAAAAAAGAATAGCAAAATAAGCTAACAAATTAGAGCACAACATATTGATGTAGATAGACAATTTTGATTACGGCAACTCTATACAATATAAAGTAAAAAAAAAATATGGACGAAATTCAGGCTGAACATTTCAACTTATAAAGAAATTCATATTGCAACAAATACATCATTTAAACTTGTTGTCTATATAAAATTTAAAAAATTGCAACACCGACATTTGAATTATAAAAACCTAATTGTAAACTTAAATTATGACCTGTAGGCTTTTGTCGAGTCTATCAGTATATTCGTTCAATTGTCCTATACTCAAAATAATGTCGACTGATAAGGTCATAATTTAAATGAGTTAATCTTACTCTTATAAAATGGTGAGAATTGGCGGAATTGAAAGATAGCTAACACAATGCTAATGTAATGTCGATGAATGTACGCTTAGATATAAACACTTTTATAAATCCGATATAATTATCTATATGCACAATTTATATATGTACAAAAAAATAGTCGAGATACAATTATGCATTATTCTATGTCAAACATAATAAAAAATAGTAACGTACAAATCACTGGACGTGAAGACGATTCCACATAAATACAGTTCCGGCACAGATCAATAATCTAGATGTAGTCGACTGACACTCGAATTAAAACATCGAGAAAACTAAGAACATCCTAAAAATTAGAGCCTACCAAATAATGTGTAAAACAATACGTTAATACTGGTATAGACACTCAAATCATTAAAGCTTAATGCGTAACACATTGATTATCAGTCAAATACAACTGGAGTAAGGATTTGTAAATTCTACTTAAAACTAGCCTAACCGGATCGAACAAAAGTGCGCTATATAAGTGCGCCACTGCGCGTATACACTGTCCAAGTCACGTCCCATCAGCGTAGCGAGGCACTCAAAAAGGAAACTAGCAGCCGCTGGAGGGTAAGTACGCGTTCAATCACAGTCACCTGATCTTGCGCCATATCACAGTATAACACGCTCGCGCACACCCACATGCTTCTCCATTAAGAAAACCTTAATGACAGAAAGTTAAATTTATCCAATTTGTCACGTTTTCCTACAGTGAGCATAAAAGCTTGACTTTTATGGAGAATTATTATTATATAGAGCACATGCATGCGAGTGCACAATGCGCATGGAATTGGGCGCGAAGGGTTGGGGCAGCAGGGGATCAGGTGACTGACGTGGTCAGCAAGCGGACGTTTCTTCTCCTTCCAAAGTACAAGCCACACTTTCTAATCTTTGCGCCAAATGCAGACGACGACAATTTACATCGTTATTTAATGCATCCAATAACTAAAATAAACATGATAATTATTATAAAGCAGGCAGTACTAACATTATATTAAACTAACCTGATCTCTGTACTTTGTTACATAAATATACAATTCCTTAAGAGCTGCCACAGTGTCAAATTCGTCAGCTTGCTGTGCTGATAACTGCTGCATTGCTGAACCCATTTCTTGATCGGTGATTACTGGTAAAGATGCCACATCATAATAAAACTGAGCCACCATTTCACGATAGTGTGGAATATCCTAAAAGAGCAAAGGGCGCCTTTAGTAATACATACATATTGCATTTTAAATTCCATACTTTAGCAAACAAGAGTTTGTTAGAAGGTGAATCTTTTCCTAATCTGTGTTCTGTTGTAGAGCAGGCATCCATAAATGTTTGTGCTATAACTGACAAACATGAATCCAGAGTTACAGTTTTGTTAATATCAAATATAAAATCTGGATTTTTAATGAAATTAACCCAAAACCTTAGTGGAAGACTATTGGATTTCCAAGCATGTACTACTTCAGGGTCTTGAATTCCATGCTTTTTAGCTGCATCATCCAAAAGATCAAATACCCACTTAACAGCTGGAGGCAAAGCGTCATTTACAGTTAAAATAGTCATAAAGAAGTCGTCTACAAATTTTTGTATTGTTCCTTTAGTAGAAAGCAATCGCGTTAAAAATATTTCAGGTATCGCTTTATGGGTACGTTCTGTTGATCTACTATTTGGAAACTGATGATCATCAATTGGTTTAACTAAATGATAAATTTTTGGGTTTGTGCCGGTCTCTATATCACCATTAGCAGCTATTATTGGAGACTGGGAATTGTTGAAATACATTCCTGTTGTACCTGTAAAGAAAAGATAATTTGGTTCATATAATTTCATTTTAATACCAACCAAATATAAGGAACATCCTAGTAATATAGTAATATAAAATACTTCTAATTATTTAGTTCATGTTTGTAGTTAGTTATTTAATGGATAAAAAAAATAATTTTTTCATATTATACTATAAATTTTAGAAGACTTTAATTGTTTAAATAAAAAAATGGCTCATTCTAGAAAAATATGAAAGAAAACACATTTAATAGTTAGACACTTGACATATAATCATATTGAATCTTTTAAGCCCTAGTGATCTATTCATTAAAACCTGCCAATGCTAACAAGGACATAGGCTCAGACTAGCTGTACCCGGCCACGCGTTGCTGTGGCTCAGTCTGGTTAAATAGAAAAGCAAGAATAAAGAAAGCGCACGTTTCTAATATGTTTAATTTCACAATGCTTGTGGGTATACAATATATAAAAATATTAAAATTCCAGTACTAAATAGTGCTTTAAGGATACGACGATCGTTCAATGCTTTTCACACGGCAGGGGGGCCTGGAGACCGAGGATCTCCGCATCATGCTTTAAAGATATTAGATGCTTCAAGATGCCCCATGATAAGTTTTTTTCTTTTATAAGACCAGAATTAATCAAAAATATTCCCGGGGTGAAAAGATGGTTATTTTTCTTGTTTCTAAATACAATTATTTTTGGCAAAGGAGAATGTATTGGAACTTTATTAACAAATAAGACTAAATATTATTCAGAAATAACCAACCAAATGACATTTTAAAGTATTTGTATATAAGTGACAATTTGCAAATGATATTAATACAATATTTAAATAATGCTACAATTAAATAGGTGCCATACCACTCCCCAATGTTTGTGTAAATGAAAGTATTATTACCATATTTTAAACAACATACAACAAAACAGTTTCATTTAAAGAGTTATATTCATCATATGTAGTTATATCACGAGCTATGTTGGTGTTTTTCTGCAATTGCTGGCTTCCCCCAACTTCTGTTTCTCAAGGTAGTCAGTCAGAATTTCTTTCATGTCCTAGACAAATTGAAAGCATCAGCTTTCTAGTGAATGGTACGCTTTTCGCCTTTTTGAGAGGCTCATACAGTCTGTTTTCTACATAGTAATAAAGTTTCTTTAGAAAATTCTATAAATTTTTCTAAAACATATGTGAATAGTTAGTACACAAATTCGCTTTTGCTGTGTAGTGAGCAAGCACAAACAGTACCCACATTACGCAATTTTTTCATATGTAATTAATTATGTAAAATGAAGTGATTTTTCTCAGTTTAAGATGTATGTAGTCTCTTTTAACTCACTTGTTTATAAGCTAAAACCATAAATTTGTCAATAATTTCTAGAGTAACATTTGTTTTCATATCTCTAGATTATGCGCTTGAATTCATTTACCTAAAATCAAACAACTTCATAGAAAGAACATGAGTCACTCAATATGGGTAAAATTCTTTCATGGACTGTTTTAGTTCCTTTTTCTTCAAAAATAAAAATACTAAATAGGCGGAAATTCTAATTTTAACCAAAATATTCTTGTTTAAGCAACTGTCAAACAACGAATTGATGTTAGAATAATTTGTAATCATAGAATATTCATTCATTAAAAGAAATTTTATGACCACACGTACAATTGTTGCTTCCTTTTGAATGTGCAAACAAAGTTGCTCATCAAATCACCCACATATAGGGTTTCAAAGTTACATAACTCACAAAATCAAATAATAGGATAATTAAAATAAAAATAGTATAACATATTGTTCATAATAGATGAAATAGTACTAAAGCAATGTTCAAAATAAATTGTTATAAATGTTCTACTTACAGTTATGACATGGTTGTTTGCAATTGTTGAAACTGTCATTTTGTCTTGATATCAAAGACATAACTGCACTTTCCTTTATTCCATAATGAGCTAAAGTGTTAAGTTTTTTCCAACCACCAAGAGTTTTAGTTGTTACATCTTCATCTTGTAAAGTAAGGTGGCCACCTCTTCCATGTCTCCATTCTATTTGAATATAAAATTAGTACCTTAAAAATGAGAAACAATATTGGAAACTTACCTAAATCAACTTCATATATGGAAGGTCTAAGTGAGAATGGAGTATTTTTAAACAACGCATCCAAAATTTTTGATTTCACTTGACTTATTGTATCACAATCCAAAACTTTACACTGTATTTTCTCATCCAAGTCTTCCTGCACAATATGTAAGGTCTGTAACAATTACGATTTAACCTTTAACAAATTTGAACAAAAGTGGATAGGCTTACCACTACATTATGATCTATTTGCTCTCGAAGAAGTCTTTCTTCTGATAACGAATATCGAGCATCATGTGTGATGGCATCTACTAAACCTTTTTCAATTTGATGTTTAATAGCTTTAAATAATAAAAATAAAGATGATCCAGCATATTCTTTCAAGTATGAATACATGCACAGAGCCATCCAATTAGTAAGCATTTTTTCGACAACACTTTCAGTTCTTCGTAACATTAATTGTGGATGCTTAGTATTAACAGATTTATCAATAAGTCTCAACAATAAACATTTTAAAATATCTGTTGCATATTCCATTTTTCCCATTAATACTACCATTAATAACGATGCTACATTAACCCTAAAAATATATAAGAAGTGTGTTTATACATATAAAAGTACTATTACCATTTCAACTTACTTATTGCGAATGTTGAATGATTTTTGACTTTCTAAAGTTTCAATAAAAACTAATATAAAATGCTTATTATTTATTAGCTGCTCAAATTGCAACATAGCTGTATCATAATTAGTCCTTGGGCCATTTATCCTCACCTGCAATAAAAAAAAAATGCAGACTAGTTTAGAAAAGAAATTACGAATACCTTTGGTGCATTTAGTATAGGGTGATCGCTGACTCCAGGAAAGAACACTTTCATTATGTAACTCATGTGATCCAATGTAGGTATCCCTGAACTTTCCAAATCTGCCGTTAAGTCAGTCATATCTGTCTGAAGTTCAGCGAAAGCTGAAAATAAATGAGCCATTATAATAATAAATACATCGAAAAATGCAAAATTTTACCAAGTTTACATTCAGATCGCACGTTGCTTTCTAAAGTATCCATTTGAATTTGTATACGTTTGTATTCTCTTTCTGCTTGAGTCGATTTCCGCCGATAGATAATCAATACACCAATGAAAAATATAACAAACAAAAATATTCCAGCTGCAATCATAGCTATTGCTTCTGGAGGAAATGCGAATGGTTTTAAAACATCATAATGTAAAAAGCCTATAGGAAATCTTAAACTTCTTCCCACTCGCACAACAACTAAAGGAAGATTAGTTTCAGTCTGAAAATAAATGCATTAAGATTTTCACTTCCAATATGTCATAATTTTTTACCTTTACTCCATTTTCATCAGTGTCTGCTGGTTGTTGTTCTGGAGGCGAACAAACCAACTGACTCATAGCTAAACTAGTTACATTACAAGGTTTAGGCCCAATAGTAACAATAACATCAGTTTCATCACTAGCCACGTTTAAATTTTCTCCTTCAATAACCAAAGTATCTCCTTTATATAGTTTTATTTGATTAGGAAACTCAAAAAACTTAGGATCCTCTACATATAGTAGCTGTGACCGTAGATTAGAAAAATGCTTTTCTAAATCACGTACTGCTATTACATTATCCATAACAAAGCCAATCCTTAAACTTAATTGTACTTCTGGAGCCTTCATTATGGAATGCTTTCTATTAGCAGTGGACCTAGCAATTCTAGTACTGGCAATCAGAAACTGACGATTTACGGCAGGACTTGGACATTCCATTTGGGTAGCACTTAATACAGTACACGTTGTCTTATTAATGGGTACAGGTTCATTATAGTAATACACTTCCATTTCTGGCTTTTGTATACTATCCAAGTTAGAACCGTGAACAAAAATCATTCGTCCTCCAGAAACAAAGCTCTTAAGTGGCTTAACTTCCATAATAGTAGGATCCTGTGTGTAGTTGAAAGGATTACCTTCTAAGGTACGATTTGCACCATCAATACTAAGGGTTAACTTGGCAATATTTACAGGTTTTGCAGCCTTTGATGTAATACACGTTAAACGACTACTTGAAGCTTGAGTTAAATTTACTTGACAAAGATATTCATCCAAGTACGCTGTTATTTCAGAACCAATATTTAGGTACTGGCCGGTTATTGCCAGTTGAGTTCCTCCTGATTGAGGTCCTATAGGTGGGAAAACACCAACTAAACGAATATCTTTGTAGCTGAACTCAACAGATGATTTTGTATAACCAGCTTCATTTCCAACAATAACAGGGGCTGTTGTCTCAGAAGCAGAAGCTCCAGATATACACTGTATTTTAACAGACACTGCATAATTGACAAGTTCGCAAGGAACATTGCCTATCCGAATTTTACCCATCACATCTTCTTTCTTAAGACCCAAATTACTTCCTTCAATTGTTACTAAAGTACCTCCTTCTATAGGTCCACTCAAAGGTTTAATCTAAAATTTAAAAACACAAATAACATACTATACAATTTTTCCTCACACATTAAGATTATTTATATTGATATTATAATCATTTAAATTAATAAATCTTTGAGCAACAAGCACATAAAAACTATCCTAAAATCAAGCTTTATAATCTATTAATACTATGAAATCATTCATGTGTAAGTAAGTATGCTTACAGCAATACAATTTTGAATTATATTTTTTATATAAAAAGTCAAAAAAGGTTAAAGTATCCAAGTCATACAATACTTCTCAGGTGAAATGATGGACTTATATAGCTTTTAAAGATTTCTTTATGTTCTAACTGAATCCTCATCGTCTTCGGTTATTGAGCAATACTCATTTTTATCACACATTTTATTGTATATATTTTCTTCATGTAATCATTTATTTTTTAAACATGTTTACTGTGACTCAAAATTGTTGCACAGATAAACACGCTTTTCCTAAATACTAAAGCTGTACTTAAAAATGTAATGTGTGCATGATACATTAAGCAGTCAATTCTATACCTATGATGCTGCACTTAATGTTTTTCTTTTCTGCTATATTTATCATTTTTAAATTAATTGTGTGGCCCAATTTTCCCATACTAGTTAGTGACCAGATTTATAACTAATTGAAAATCTTTCTGTATTTTATGCTCAGCCATACCTACTTCCTTTGACTTTTTTGTTCTTATTTATGCAACTGGACTAGTTTTATTCAACAATTCTTTTTACCAGCTTAATGTTCAATTTATTTCATTTTAGATCATATCTTTTATATACGTGTATTTTGTAGAATGTAATGTTTTTTATTAATATTTATCTTTATCTGTTTCTCAACAAAATGCAGCTATGATTTATAATAATAATAATAGTAAGTCTGGTCATCGTACACCACCTCTAATTCAAGCACTCCTTAGACGGCCGCCATTATTGCACTTTGTTCAAAGGGAACACAGGTACTCAATTATTTTTTGGTGACTGAGTAGGCCACCAGCCAGGCATCATAGAGCTACGGGAATGAAACCCAGGTCCATCCTCATCTTACCACTAGCTATGATTTACACCTTGCTATTGATATTCAATTTTATTTTTTCTTTGGTGTTGATTATGAAGGTTAAACCCAACTTGAGTAGGTTTATCTATGACGTCAAAAATGCGTTTAACACCGCATAGTGGGCAAAGATAATCAAGAGCCTAACGGACTGAGAGACACCCGGACATCTCATAAACATCATTAAAAATTATCTAAAAGACAAGGAAATAAGGTACAGAAAGAATAAATACCAAATAACATGCAGTGTACCACAGGGGTCAGTTTTAGGACCCATACTGTGGAATATATTATATGACACGGTGCTGGATATAATGCTCCCCCAGGCTGCAAATTAATAGCATCCACAGATGACTTGGTTGCGATAATTACGGACAGAGAGGAACTAAATTTGAGAAATAAGATGGTGACTGTACTTGAAAAAGTAAACAGATGGATGAAGGAACACGAACTGGAACTAGCAGTGCAAAAAACTGAGGTAGCAGCCATAATTGGGAGAAGGGAGCTGAAAATTAAGGAGATAGACTTACTAGGAGCAAAGCTAACCATACAAAAAGCGACAAAGTATCTAGGTGTAACGCTAGATACTCACACATCGTGGTCTAAACATATCCAGCTAGCTACCAAAAGAGCCCAAACAACAACAACTAAGCTAGCAAGACCAATGTCTAGATTAAAGGGCCCAAGAACCACGAGCAGGAAGACACTAAATTCGGTCACAAACTCCATTCTATTGTACGCAGCGCCAATATGGATAGGTGGGTTAAAATATCAGAAAAATATAAGTATGTTACTGGAAGTACAAAGATCGGCACTTATCAAGATCAGCTGCGCATATCGCACGGTATCCATGGCGGCTCTGCAAGTGATAGCAGCAATCCCTCACATAGATCTGATGGCAAGGCAGAGGGCGTATAACCATGGTGCCAACAAGAAAACCAGGATAACCAATGAGTACAACATGATGGAAAATTGGCAGGAACAATGGGACAATAGCGACACCGGCTCATGGATGCTTCAAGAGGGCAACCGAAGACGGTTGCAGATTCTGTGGCGAGAGAGAAGATGCCAAGCACGTCATATTCAGTTGCGAACAATGGAAAGAACTAAGACTATACACAGAAAATAAGCGAAAGTCACCCTCGACAATATATGATTACTACAGAGGAAAATTGGAACGAGATAAGCAAAATGTGCACCCAGATAATAATGAACATGATAAAGGAAGATAAGCAACACCCACACAATAAATAATGCAACTAAGACAAATAAATAGAAGAAAGATTTGGAACGAGATACCGCCCCCCACCTGAAGTAATGCTCATGCGGTGCCGGGCAGGGAACATGGGTGAAGAGTGAGAGGTAGACGGGTTTAGTTGGTAGGCGGATCCTTGGGTCTGAATCCAACATGCTCGGGTCGCTCGAACACCTAGACCCGGGTGGTATCTAAGAAGATTCCTAATACTCTCAACTTGTCTATGAATAGAGATGGAAAATAATTAGTTACAACAATTGAAATAATCATCTCAGACTTAATGTAATGTACTCCACACTAATAAATTATTGGCATAAATTGTAAATTTAAGAAATCCAGCCAATGATATGAAGTAATCTAGAACACTTGAGTTGTGAAAATGGGATCTGGGATTATGATTTAGAACTACATTTTTTAATTACAATACAATTAAAGCCATATATGTGGTATAATTTTATAATTTAGTATAATGAGCATTTCAAGCTGTAATGCAATATTATCACTTTGTAAGTACATAATTTGGCTCTTCAGCAAGACTACTCGATTACAAAAAGCTGTATATTTTATGTGTAAAATTTAATTAAAACTTAAATGCTGTTTTATTTATGTTATTTGCATCATTTTTTATTTAACTTGTCTTGTTAATTAAATCTGAAAAAACATTACATATATTAGATAAATAACTTGCTTACCACATCTATCCTTGGTTTGGGACATTCTGTATGTGACACATGTTGACATGTCTCATTATAACTGCACGTATTTCCACACCATGTACATTGGTATTTAGAATTCCTTGTTACGCATAATGAACAATCTGGATGTTCACGATGGGATCCCAATATGTCGCATCTGTACAATATCACATTCATAGAATCAACATGGTGATTTCGGTTCCATATTACACGCACACTTGCTTTGTACTCGCCCGATTTTGCTTTGTATGTATACTATAAAATAAAAATGCATTAAGTACTACATGTTTTTTTAAAATTATGTAACTTACAGTTGTCCTGTCACAAACAATGTAACGATTATTCGAGTCAACTCTAGCTGGCACTAACATTTTAGCATCTTCAATGTTTACGATGCACTGAAATCCCGTATGACCAGGTTGTGGATGAGGCAAGTTTTCTACTTCAAAGACCATTTCCTTTGCGACATTGTTAGGCAAAAAAATGGTATCCCTTTTTCTAAATCTTGGACAATATTCAACCCCATGAGTGGACAGATGTGCAGGATTCTAAAGAGTAATAGAAAATTCTATTATTCCTGGGTTTATCCTCGCATTTTCAGACATGAGAAGGCAATTTTGAAACTTAGTAAGGGAAAGTTCATGACTCACTGTCACCCTACATTATCTTTTTGATGTACTTGTGCATTAAATTAAATTTAAGAATACTCACATTTTCACCACTGATAACAGTTCGTTGGCAACTTGAAGTATTATGGGTACATTTATTTTCGTAAATACACCAATTGCAAGCCCACTGAGATTTAACACAATCCATACATGTGTTGTGTTTAGAACAGTCATAATAAGCAAAATTTCGAGATACAAAGTCTTTGTTTGTTTCAGAGGAACGCACACTAAGGGGAACGAGCACATGATCTTGTTTCCCAGTTATCTGAGGTCTACTCAGTATATCTGGCGTTGGACAAGATAATCCAAAGTCTGTAACTACAGCATCGATCGGTTCAGCAGAACCGAATACACATTTGTATTTAGCACCATATGGAAGATCAGGAAGAGTTCGAATTGTAAGACGGACGGTAGTCATCTGATTTATAGGAATACGATCAGGGAGCACTTGTTCAAAATCTATACACTGCTGGCCTGTTCCTAAAGACAACCAGCGAGGAGAACTATGAGAAGCCTTCTGGCAAGCGCTTCTTACTGTACATCTATAAAAATATTTGACATAATTAAAAATTGCTTTACTATCAAGAACATTGTACTTACTTTTTCTCAAGTGAGCACCAACCACAATATGGATCTTTTGATTCTAAACAGGCTGAACAGTTGCTGTAACTGCTGCAGTGCTCCACATTTATTTTTGATATCTATAAATATCAAATTAAGTAATTACAATAACACATTAGCAATACTATACTAATGTATAACAAACTTTTAGAAATTATGTTCTAAAAAAAATAATTCATTAACTTTTTTCAATAATTCTAAACATTAAAACATCAATATCAACGAAAATTTTTTTAAAAATGATTATAAGATTTATTTCAACATCATAAATAGAAAAATCAAAATAATTATGTAATGTAATAAAAAAATAATTCACCCACACACAGTAAAGTGTGGATAATTTTCAACATTAAAGAATGATATTCTCTTTCCACTATTTATTTCAAACTACCTTTAGTTGAGCAGATGGTTATCACGCTTATTTTCCTTATTACATAAAAATTTAAACATTATTTTCTGGTATTTTAAGCGATGTTTGCTAAAAAAATTTCATTTCAACCACCAAACAAGTTTTAAATTAAGTGTTTATGCTTTTAATGCTTTAAGCACTGAGCTTATAATTTAATAAACCCTGATAGTTTTCTCTATAAACGATAATAAGACTTGGATTTATCAGAGGTTATCGGAAACGTTCACTGTCGGTGATAAGACATTTTCTGTTCAGATCAAAGCATAATAATATATAATTGACACATTCACCAGCAATTTTTAAATTTAAAAATATTTGTTTTTAAAAATAATAGCTAGTTTATCATCAAATTTTGAAAAATAATATAATACTACATTGTACTAAACATCATTTATGAAATACTCGTTCTACTTTTGATAATGATTGAAAAGATATTTTAATTATCTTCAAACAGATTAAAAACAAACATAATAAATATGAAACAAATCTTACATTTAAAATCTTTGTGTATTTGTACAAAGACTAAAATATTGTACATACCTTAGAGGTAGATAAAACGTAAAGATAATCGCCAGATGGTGATAGAGTGGTATCAGGTAAAATGGTGTTGCCATCATCCACTACTACTTCTTCATATTCTGTAGGTTCAGCACCAGACAACAGTACTTTCTTGATACGGCCATTATTGGTTCCAAGAAACGCAAGAACGTGTCGACCAGTAGAAGCAGTAGCCACAGCAGATAAAGATGTATTAGGAAATGTTAAAGATGCGCTGCTTACAATTGGCGTAATTCCACTGATCTTCAATCCCACTTCACAAAAATTTAATATGTTTCCTGCATTGCCAGCACTAGGACATTTGCCGTCTTGAATTGGTCCAGATATGTAGCCCATATTTCTATATTTAACGCTACCGTTGAAACACATGTGGATATTTTCATTAAATTTTGCTTCGATGTCGCGTAATGGATAAAGGCAGAGAGCTGAATGTGGTTGAGGTTCGTTAGTAATACCACGTGCTGGCCGAAACACGGTTACTAGAACTGCAGTACCAGAAGGTACACCTAACGCAGAAGCTAATTCAGATCCTGCTGTAGCAATTTTAGCATCTTGAACAAGATTATAACGTTGATCTCCATCTACACACTGCAGAGTTACTTCAGTATAACTGTCATAATTCGCATCGTTGACGCAAGTACGAGATAAACGTGACACATATCCTTGTTCTTCTTGTCCCGGAAGATGCGACTGTTTTTGAACTATCACGAAATACGCGTAATCACTGGCATTAAAACCGTATATATACTGCACTAGAAAATGATCACGGTACTTCACATCGATATTTAAAAGAGATTGTTTGGAAAATGAGAATTCCGCTATATCTAGCGTGTCCAAGTCTCTGCTGGCTATAGCAGGAACGTCGTGCCGATACTCCCCGTTATTGGTGAACGTCGTACCTACATACAAAACATGAGGTCTGCCCCAAGGGTTATAATTCCGTGGCCCAATATAAGCATAAGTAGATGCCACTTCATCATTAGCTGCAATACTGATGGGAATGAACTCAGACGGAGCACTAATGTTATTCAACCTATATTTGTAGCATGCACCTTGAGATAACGACCCGCAAGATATCAGCATACGTTTTTCGGGTTCTATAACGAGGATCTTATTGAAATTGTCCATAAGGGTCGTATGAATGTCGGTCCCTTGGCAACCAGTTGCATGACACTGCGGACTGTCGTTGCGCGGCCCTGTAGTCACAACGTGCTCGAGGTGCAGGTCTGGATCGAACTGCAGGAGGCGGTTCGTAGCAGCGGCAAACAGGCGACCCGTCTGATGATCCAGAGCCAGGTGCGAGAAGCGCATAGGCGGGTCAGCGGGACCTGGGTACTGCGCCAGGAGTAAACCTCCAAAAGCGCGGCCCCACAGACCCGCCAGCAGCAGCAGCCACAGGCCCGCCAGGGCTCTGGTTTCGGCCACCGCTCCAGCGCGAGTGGCCCTCACCACCATGGAGAAGGCACCCAGAGCATGCCCCAGGCGCGCACCGTTTTAATTTTGTTCTGCATCACTGAAACAAAAGGGCACTGTTAAAATAGGTTGTTTCTTCGTATATTAAAATAATAAAGTGCGACTGTATAAAATTTCACACAAATCTACAACATAGCTTTCAGTTAAAAAAGAACGCATTCAAGCTTCACAACTAAGAGATGTAATTAAGTCTCCTATCGTTGATAAGACGCAGCCTGATCGAATTCGTATAGTTCGAACATAATCTCCCACTAATACAAGTGGAAACTGAAGATAGCAAAAGATGCTTTCAAACGAAGAAACATTAATTATCTTACTTTGTATCTAAAATGAAAAAAAAGTAGAAGCCAACGGTACTTAAGCATGTGAAAAAAGATCAACGTGGTAATTTATCTTTCACCATTGTCTGGCTTGGAGTGTGTCCTCTAGGTATGTCAAAAAAGTTTTTTTTTTGTGAAAAAGTCGTCAATACTTAAATCAAAGTGTACCAAAAAGATGTCTTCGACAAATGTAGTAAGGCCAGTTTCAACATTGTTCAAAGACTCAGCACAAGACAATATATCTATTCAAGTATGGATTTGGAAAGGCCGATTATTCGAATATTCGAATATTAACGAATTTATAAATAAATTAATTCTAAAATACCTACCAACATATAAAAAATAAAATCAAACACATTTTAGCTAAGTAGTGTTCTTAATTAAATTCTAATTTACTGCATTAAGAACAAACCATTTAATTATTTGCACTAATCTGCAGTGTTCTGACGGTACATCGGTGCTCTAAAGTCGTTAACATTATTGTATTCGAGTTTAAATTACTTCTTTAATATTAACACACTAAATATTTTTGTGTTATAAAAGTAACCCGAGGTTGTGTTTTCTGGAAGAGATTGATTTCCGTCTGAGCCGTCACTTTGAGATCCAAACGAGCTGAAGCATACGGAAACAAGTGGACTTGTTATTTATAAAACACGCCTGTGCATATACCCGCCATCCCGGAATTTCCAGATACTCTACATTAGTTGACAACAACGCCAAAAACAACGAAAAAGATTACCAACACGAACTTCCACCGCGTGCTTTCAAAGGTACGTCAAACTATATCTTTCGCATCTCCGGGCCCTTTGATAAAAAATTAATTGAAACATGTGAGGTCCAACTGGAGGAACCTCGTATTTCTGTCAACGGTGAAAATTCTTAACACGAGACGATTTCCTTAAAGCCAGAAAGTGTAACAGATTTAGTAGCCAATAATGAAACTCCATATCAACATTTTTCACTTTTAGATTTGGCAAATAGACTACGATGCCAGGAAATGGGAGTAGTATTTTTAAACTGAGCACGACTTACAAATTTCGTCAGTTAATGAAGTTGAGCTTGAATAATTACTAACTTCAACTGTATAGTCCCTGCAATTGTAATAAATAATGTTGTTTTAAATATTACTTTTAATTACAAAAATCATACCTCCTGTATGCTATAGTTAATCCAAAATACACAGGTTGACAAGTTGAAAACATGCTATGCATTATTTGGTATACTAACACCATGAAGGTAAAAAACCGAATGAATATTTTCTCGAAAAAACTGTTCCTATATACAACCCTTCTACCGTGACCTGCGAGTCACGCGTTTTGGGAGAACCATTAATTACAGGTGAGACTGATCAACGACATTTTCCAGATTTTCGCATTGTTCATTCTCTTGACAATGAAAACGCTACATTAACTTATAACCAACAATTAGTTTTATTTTGTGCAGTTTTATTGCAGAAAGTCTTCGCAATTGCCAAATAAAATTATTGATTGTGATGAGGGGTATTCAACTAAAATCGTTTACACACGGTATACACGTAAACACGGTTGAAAGTAGAAGGGCAATAGAGAAAGTAAATTTTTTGGGCGTTAGAATTGTTCCTAACAAGTTTGTACTTTAATAATTTCCACGTGCGACTAGAAAAGTTGTCT
Source organism: Sinelater perroti (assembly GCA_036346155.1). Lineage (NCBI taxonomy): Eukaryota > Metazoa > Arthropoda > Insecta > Coleoptera > Elateridae > Sinelater > Sinelater perroti. Next base: position 8,339,595 of record JARFIY010000013.1, on the reverse strand, counting down.
TGAATTTATTCAATTTCTTCATTTGCAATAAACCTCGATTTCCCTAGAAAATTTCAAATTGCCTGACGTTTTATATTATTTTTCATGTTCTCTTGACACTGGATTCTGATTTTGTTCGAAATACGTTATGTTCTTATTTTTTAATGTAGACTATTAGCTTGTGTCATATTGCTAGTCTCATCGAGCGCCCCCTCAGGTGCTAATAGAGGAAACCTTGCAAGCTGTGGGCACTGGAGAAATAAAATATACAGGATGAACCAAAACTAGTAGTATAGCAACTTGTTCTTAAATTCGCCTGGGAAGCATGTTCTTTTTAACCCCCCAAAAAGACAGTTTGCAGCAGTCCTTAAAATCCCAATGATCACAGTAACTAAAATGACGAAAGGGCTGAAGGTTTTCTGCATATGGAAAGGCTGCTATAAAACGAAACTAGTTATCGCAACATATAATATACGTTTCACGAATAAAGATGAAAATCTAGGCGAATCAAAAGAATTACCATGAATTAAGTGGGGTATAGTATGAACACGAAAAGCTAGAAAGAAAAAGACAACATAGAACGCGTAAGATTCATGATAATAAAAAAAAAATAGCGCAGGGAATGAAAATACATGTAGTATATATAAATTTACAACTAACAAAGAAATGCAGATTAAAAAATTGTATAAACATACGCCCCAACTATTATACATATACTATAGTACATCTTTAAAGACATATTAAAATGTATGAGAATATTAGAGTAAGTACAGGAAGTTACCACAGGAAGATCCAGGTTAGAGATAACATTTTACAGAACAAAAAAATGTCCTACAATAAATTTGGGTATGTTAGGAGAGAAAAAAGATTTTTACAAATATCTGTATGAATAAAAGAAAACAATGCTTATAAACATTAAAAACAAAAATTTTAAAAGTAAATTCCGAAGATATTCTAAATATAAATAAATCAGCAACAAGTTAAAAAAATGTAAAACCATAAAGCACCTAGCCGAGACCTAGTACTAAAAGAAGTGACGAAAGAGATCTGGAAACCCGTTCTACAGGTATTAAAAATGTTACTGAATAAATGTCTATCAAAAGAACAAATTTCAAAAGTCCGGAACAACACTATAACAGTACTGATGCATAAAAACGAAAACAAGAAAAATTGAAAAATTATCACTCTATTTCTCTATTATATCAAATATATAAACTACACGGTAAAATCATTATTAAAAGAATTAACAACAAACTAGTACTTTATCAGTCCAATGAACAAATTGGATTTCCTAGGGAATATACAGTACATGCGATGACTTACTTATTCTAAGAACCTTAATTAAAAACCAACAGAATATAATATGTTGTTATATCTAGCATTTATAAATTTATGAAAAAACATTCGACAAATAGCATTATTGACAATAAAAAAATGCACTAAAAAAAGTAAGGTAAATAACAGATCACACAAGTAATCAAATCCATCTCTGAACATACCTAGGTGAGAGTGGAAATGCATGAAAACACTGCATCAATATCGATTAAAAGAGTGTAAGACGGAGCAACATGATGATCCCAAAACTATTTATAAGCGCTTTGGAAGATGCAATGAAGGAACTAGAATAGAGCAAGAAAGGAATAAATATAAATGGAAGAAGGCTTAATAGCCTACGCTAAGCAGATGAAGTGCTGACCACAGGCAATTTCGGAAATCTCTAATTTAAAGAAGAAAAATAGAACAAAACCAAGATGATGGGAGAAACAACACAATAAATGGGGAAATAATAGAAAATACACAGGAATACATATATCTTGGCCATGTAATTAAACCGAATAAACAAATCTTGGTACACGAAGTAGAAAGTAGATTATGCGATTGAAATAATCGGCATTTACAGAAAACAGAAGATCCTAAAAACAAAAAGATCCTATTATATTTAAGATGGAAAGTGTTTAATTAATGTATATTAGCCGCCTTCACATATAAAGTCCAAGCATTAACAAAAAGTATCCACAAATTATCCAAAAGATAACGAGCCATGGAAAGGTAAATGCCGAATATCACACAAAGACCGACTTAGAAATGAAATTATTTGCCAGAAAATAAAAGTAACAGATATAGAACCACGCATAGCGTTTTTGATGTGGAGATGGGCCACACAACGAGACAAACAGACAGCAGATGAAAGAACTGGAAAGAGAAGTAGAGGGCGTTCAGAAACGAGATGGGTGGATGACAAAAAGAATTGCTGGCTTAGGATGGAAAAGCTCAGTGATCGTGATGGCTATATTTGACACTGCATGGAAACAACTAAATGAATAAGAGGCAGTATTAGTATGTATTGTACAGCAGTATGTAGTTCGTAAGAAACCAATATTATTGGAAAATCATTAGACTAACAAATGTACCGGAAAACAGTAAGGCCTACAAATAACAAATTGGAAAAAGAACACGTGCGAAACCGTTGTATTGTAAAATTTTGATAATAAATCAGTTTACAAAAGAGATTTTGCAAAAAAAATATGTTTATGATGGGTAACGGGCAGAGAAAAGGAAGAAGAATAAATAACACAAATTAGTACGCAGGAACATTATCACATAAATATGTTATCATACATTTTATAGAACGCTCTATATTTTATAAGAAGAGAACAGGAACGCGATGATGGACTATTCTTGAAGAAATGAGAATACCCTATTAGAATACAATTGCAAAATAGACTTGTATGGATATTTGAGTATGCATTTAAATTATGTTTAGGAGAAGGGGAGTAGTTTTAATTTTCACTCCTTTAATACATTATAATACTCTATTCAAATCTACTCAAAATTACAACCGCGTACCTAACAAATTTACTTCTAATATAATGCCTATTACGTATTTACGAATTTTTAATATAAAGTATAATAGAAAATATGTAACAAGTATTAAAAATCCATATTAAAAACTAGACAAAAAGTATGTTCACAATAAATTCTTCAGCGCACCTTGTAGTATTTTTTTATTCGACAGTAAGGCCAACACGAAAAGATAGACTTTACTGCAGCACCCTTCAAAAAAGAAATATATGAATCCCCCGGCACAACCACGTTTCAATTGTTATTTGAAGCTCTTTGAACAAAACTTGCAAGGAGCATTTTCAACTTTACCCCAAGAAAACTTGTTACAATAGAACGAAATATAAATAGAGCTCGCAGAAACTATGCATCATATTAAATTTTCAAAAGCTATAAAACCGGCCTTGATGTTAACGCAATATCAAAGACGTTCAGTAATCTTGAAAGACACGAAATGAGTTTTCAGTTTTAAATTTGCTTATTATGTACTTCCTTGAGGCCCAGCTTATCGTCTGAGTGATTTTATTGTTAATAAACCGCACAACGAGAATATATTCATTAGGATAAGTTTGGGTTGCAAAATTTTGCTTTTGTAATTTCTCCATATTGAGCTATATTCACGTATTTTTCAAATTAAAAGTACATAGGAATTTTCATTAAATGCATCTTATAACAGTACTTATGAAATAAGTCACCTTTTTATTAAAATTTTAAATATACAATTATTTTATACAGCCTAGCGTCAATTATCCGGACCGATTAAGAGACAAGGTTAATACGGATAATCAAGATTTCAAATCGATGACTATTCAAAAACAACACGTTTAGATATTTTAACATAATCTTTCAGTGTTTATCAACTTCATATTTCCTTAAATCTAAGTGAACATCGTTATCACTTATATTATTAAAAATTAAGACATTGACTGAAGTACGAAGTGAAACCTTATTTCCATTTTATGGTAACTTATATGTAGATGTTCCAATTTTCCCAGTATGCGTTTTTTTAAAATATAGTAGTAGGTCAAATATACTCGTTAGAAACTGCTTCAACTCTATCACTTATTCTTAATTATTAGTTTGCATTTATTTTTTCTAGAATTACACATAGTTTTGATAGTCACTACTTCAAAGCAACAATGTGCATATATGATTTTACGTAGCAGCGGTTTTCGGTTACTTCTATTAATCTTAAGGTCTTTATGCTTTCTTTATTTCTGCTAAAATAAATAAATTTGTTTTTAATTTTTTTTATATAAATTGTAACATATTATATGGGGTTCTAAAAACATATTTAAATTAAATACCACTTTGGGTGTAACTCCCTCTAAAGTAATTTTTTCAATTATGAATCTTAATTTATGACAATATTGTAATGGTCGACCCCAAGAAACCGAGCCCATCTTGAAGGTAGGTTTGTGACAATTCTCAGGAGCTCGACGCGACTGTGAAGGAAGGCAAACTCTGTTCGACACGCCGACTCCTAGCCGCGAGAATTCCAGAATCAAGTGTGTACGTATTTAAGCGCATATGAGAAACGGCCAGGGGGAGTTGCAAGCAATTGCCGAGAGATGCAGTTTGCCGGGGAGCGGATCGACCTGTGGATATAAATATTCCATTGCAAAGATCAATAGTGCCTATATATTGTTAAATAACTGTTAAGTGAAAACAAATATTCGAAACAATAAACTGAGTTCCTTACAATATATTTTGATTTGTGTGGTGGTATTGTTATTTTTAACTTATTAATCGAACATATTTGTATTCAAGTCATCTGCTATAAACATTTTTAGCTTCTTATAGTTAAATTATGACCATAATAACTTATTCCAAATGATGTACAACAAATAATTCGTTTATATTGTTTTCTCTTATTATGCTTATAGTCCAATGCAAAATTTAAGATTTAAGGTAAATTAATGTTTGCATTTATATGGGCTTCTATTAGTCTTGTTCTTCAAATGTTTATCAATAAATACGGTTAATGGGTAGAATTGGTTAATTTAATAATAATAATCACTTTTGTTCTCTATGTTATGTTACTGTCTCTACTCTCTATTTTTTAATCTACCTCGATCTTTCGTAAATACTCCCCAATTACGTATTTAAAATCACAATTATGTGGGCTTTAAGGTCTATCCGCACCTATATTTTGCTTTTAGACTCACTATGTATCTATTTACAATTCTGCTTTGATCCTTTATTTTTACGCCATTGGAGGGTTCTGAAAATAGAAAATATTTCAAGTAAAATAATAGCCGACAAAAAAGACAACGAACAGAAGTGTTTGCTAACTTGGGCAATAAAATGTATTTTAAATTACAAACGTACACTTTACTTGCAATTTTCGCAGATGGTAAACTGTAGATAAGACAACAGAAACATTTTCCAATTAAAAACGAGGTCGACAAACAATGCAGCAGCGCGCACGTTTTTTCAGCTGCACGTATTATGATTTTATAAATCACGGAAAGGTAATTTGATACTCATTGAATAGAGATATTCATTTACGTTTCCATACAACGTCAATCTTCTATTGAAATTGTTAGAACTACCGCATATGATTTTCTGTTTCAAATATTAATAAATGACGTTGATGCAGACGAGACTGTAACTTCAAATGGCTGTCAGTATCACATTCCAGACATATTCGAACTGTACATTATTATTGATTGATAGAACAAATGTACATGTATAATGCAACCAGTTATAATTAGTTAATTAATAAAAATATTCCAGGCTACTTTTTTGTACAATATAATCATGCTTAAGATGACTCATTGGATCCTTATGACATATGTTTAAATTTGAACGATGTTACTAAGATGGAAAACTCCACAGCCATTTTCTAAAAATAAGTCGCAATTCATTGTATAAAGTAAGCACATTAAGTTTACTTCTAATGAAAATTCTTATACAGGCTGGTTAGGATAAAAATAAGAACAGGAAATTGAATGTTGCTATTGGCCTGTCGTATTCAAATATCCCGCAATAATTCAGAGAATATTTCGATAAAAATACCAACCATCGGAAAAACACAATCGAGGTATACACAGCTGCTTGTAGAACGAGCGCATGGCAAGAAAGCGTTTGTGGAATAAATTAGGGACTTCTAAGTCGATAATCAATGATTTGTTCATAACACGTTACGTCTTAATGCAAAAAAATCAGTTGATAGATAAGTTGAAATCAAATGGCATTCTTTTAATTTTTTGTATCTGAGATCATGCAGCCGAAAAATTAGGTAATTTTTGATACAGAGAACTATAAATATTCCAGTTGATCTAAACATATCGTAGAATTGTATCGTCTTTTAGATACTTTAAACAACTTTTTTCAACAAGACAAAACTCCTCGTGGTATTGTATTAGACGAGACATCAAACCTCTCCAAACTTCCTTATTGAAGATACTTAAAAGACATCGTCTACAGCACTCTAGTAGCGGATTTGAAGAATTTGCGTCAAAGGATTTTGGATGCTTTTAAAACTGTCACTCTAGAGATGCTGAAAAATACCTGGCGATAAATTGAATGTTGTCTGGACGTCCGTCATAATATTAGAGAATTTCTCTGTCATTTACTACAATCGATAAATGTGTTTAACGACTTGCAAAACTATTTGATTGGTAGTTTTTGTTCCAAACATCGTGTCAATTTGAGCCTTCTCCCAATACGCGCCGAATTAATAGATTTTCTGTTACTTTCTGGAAATCTACTGAAAGAGACTTATAATAGTAAGTGAAATGCCCCTGAAATGTCAGATAGAGATGTTAAGCAGCTTAGCCTCGTACGAAGTAAAATAGAACTGACATGGCTCCACAAAAAGCTAGTTCAATTCACAAAAGGTTCTCTAATTTAAATCAATACGACAGCTGAAGTACCACAAATATTTCATGAAAAAATTTCTAAAATAAAAAATACAGAAAATGTACTACATTTCACTAAAGCGTATAAAAGCACGTGATCGATAAGATTAGTTGTAATACGCTTATAGTACCCCTAACAATAAAATGCTTAAAAAAGGTTACAATTAAATTTTCTTCTTAAGAAATAAATATGCCAATTCGTTGTACTGACACTTAAATAAATTAAATACCCACTGACGGTCAAGTAATCTAAAAAGCAATACACTCCGTTTTATAACCCGAACTTCCACAAAATAAATATTGCAACTATTCTTTTTTTATACCAAACTTATTGTAAAATTAAATATTTACTGATATAATTGAATTTATAATTGCCTTAAAATTAATAAAAAAATTCAGTCAGTAGTAAAAATTTATATTTACCTGTATTACATTTAGAGTTATAAATGTTGCCAATCCTAAAATAGTATCGCAATTAGGCAGCAGTAGTTGATGAAGTTACCTTAAACGTAGTAAGTTTTAATGATCTCTAACTCCAGAGAACATAAAATGTGCGGAATGCCAATTCCCAAGAATGCTCATAAACAGCACCTACATTGTTCTTGCATTTGGAACCAAGTTCTAATGCCATTTCCCGTTTCACCCCTTCTATCAATTTTCTTTCTTTCTTGTCTGTTTAAATATTGCTGTAAGCATTTACAAAAAAAATGGACTTACCAAGACAAGTATGTTAAAAAAACGAAAAAATCTAATACCGTTCCTCTTTCTATGTTCGTTATGAACAACTGCTTCAGAAAACATTTCACAAAGTCATAATTGATGAATAGCAAAATAGGAAAATCTTGGAATAACGATCTTATAATCAATATCAATATTTCGCAGTAAAATGTATTTGGGCCAGTTTCAGTAGCCACTGCCCGATACCGTGATTTGCCCAGACAATGCTCCAAATAATTGAAAGGAACAAAGCCGACTTCTCCAAGATTTTCTTGTGAGGCTTACTTCAATCACAATATCAATGAGGGATAATAAACAGTCAGATAATAATTAAAATGTTTAGGTTTGTATTAAAGACATTAATAGACAATTGGTCACGGCTCACATAAGTTTAACACCCCTGTTATACGCTCTAAAGACTACCCATTACCTTCATTCGGCGAGCAAATCAAATTATTTGAATCCCAAGAAAATATGGCCACGACGAGTTACATTACAAACACAATTTCAGGGTTTCGTGAGAATGAAACTTCATTGTTATTTCTTTTTACTCCCAGAGACATAAGTAAAAGTGACAATGTGGTTTCTAAAAGACAGACGAAGTACAGGTATGTAACATTTACAGATAATTTCTCTAATGTCACATCTGAAAGTGTTTTTGGTGATTTATTATTTATATTAGCTTACCTTGGTTTCTGTGCAATTCTAATGTACAAAACGCGTATAGGTTAGGAACGGCGCGTTATAAATCAGCAATAGCAAGTTTAATATACTGTGGGGACTTCAACACAGGAGTTTATATATAATTTGAAACATCAGTATCCATGATGTTTTCTTTTAGCTGTGTGAAAAAATTCAAAAACTTTGATTGGTAGCAATTATTGACAGTTCTCAAATACGCCGGCAAACAACATCGCTTCGCGATATTGTAATGAGTTCGGCTTAATTGAACTCAACATTTTATGATTTTGATTACTATATCAGTCGCAGCAAAGTTCAAATATAGAAACTGCCTTGTCTTTTTACAAAAATAACTTTTAATTACATTCATTATATTGTACATAAAGTACGACGCACAGCTAAACTACAATTTTAAATATCATTGCAGTTATTATTGCTAGATGCTAAATTAGAGCGAGTTAAAATGGTTCGATCACGGCTAATTAAACCTCGATGCTAAATCTATTCCACGGTCCCTTGTTCCTATCGCTTTTGTTCCAGTCAAATAGGCCATGGTTAATGAACAGCGTTTAATTACTAGTTATCATAATGCTAATAATCAATCACCATGCCTTATTTAGTGCAACCAAAACGTCATTAATATTGAATGACTAATTATTTTAATAATTCTATGAAGAGATGTTTAAAAATAATTAGCCCAAAAATAATCCGAATATAAAATAAAAATTAACTTTTGTACGCATACGTGATACCTGATTCTCTTAGATAACTGTAGTGGAAACTTGTCTGTAAATTAAGTTCAACCTATGAAACCATCCACAAAAGAGTTGGTTTTCACAATGTTGAAGGTGAAAGTTTTGGACGTAATCATTGGTAACTAAACAGATCCACCAGTTAATTATTGACTCGCTTATAAAACGGGCCTGCTCTTTATGTATGGCTAAAAGTAAATAACGAGAAACACTGCTAAGACATTTTAATTAAAAAACGGGCATCTAGTTCTAGAGAGTACAGGGATCCAGTTTATCAGTTTTAAACGCGATGCCATTTAATGAAAAGTTATTTCCCAGCAGAAAAGGCGACGAATATGAAGCAAAATTTCATTGTCTATGCAAGTTTGTTTTTAAAATTAGTTACGGTGCGATATCCTATAATCTAACTACGAAAATCAAATAACTTTATAAAATATTAGAAAAATTATTTAATATGAAACGTCCCATCTGCTCGTGCATAACTGCACTAGCTCAAAACAATTTTTATACTTACGGTATTCAGATCGCCCGTAATTTCTTCAAATAGTACTTACCTTAAATGTAAGCAACGTATAAACCAATATAGAAAACGAATAAAGCAAATGCGGCCACTCAGGCCCCAAATGCAGTTCTGCCCCGTATCTGCACGAAGTCGAGTAGAGAATAATAATGCCGGATGTCAATGGCCTCCAGGTAGTCGCGTCTGGCAACCTACCATGCAGAGACACCAAGCAACCTTACCGATAAGCGCACATCAATGCAAATATACAAAAAAGCAAAAACTGGTAAAAAAAAATATGGAAGCCCAATCAATCGTCTTCCAACGCCTGAAATTAAATGCCAAAGAACCACCCTTCAAGAACCACTTGCTTTGAAGGAGATCAAAATATTTACTGCCTCAAAGTGAAATGGGCATACTTTTAAAAGAAGTCCACTGTAATTATTTGTAGTAAACATATACGAGATTTTGAAGATTCTGATTAAGACATTTATTTCGGGGAGTGACAACACTGCCAGCCAACTTAATCCTTTCTCATCTCCAAATCTACTAGACCAACTTGGAAAATTTTGGAAAACTTTTCGTACAAAACATAAGATTAAAAAATAGTCTTCATTTTCCAGCCTCTTAGTGAATGAATGGAGTAGAGGTTCGATAAGTCCTCAAGCAGTGGACACTAAGAATCCCTATCAACTATATGGTTCAACATACAATGCAAAATAAATTTGAAATGAAAAGTATAGCTAAAATAAATAGACTCAACAAAATCAAAATATGCAGCGTTATTATAAAAAAGAGAAAAATTTCCTTAACCTGATTACAGCAAACGTCTTATTCTATAAAAAGAAATATGAGGGAAGTCTACAAGCAACATTATAAAGAGGGAAAAATTGTATTTAATTAATAAACTCATTTTTAGTGAAAAGGAAAGTCAAAACGGAGATGGGCAAGGCCAAATAAAGACACAAAAAATAAAATTTAATCATACAAAAAGAGTTATTTTTTTTAAATCAGGAAGCGACTAACATGATGACAACAAAATAAGAACAAACATTACATCAAATAATTTTAAGAACAAATAAAAATAAATATATCAAACAATTAGTAAAATAGTATAGAAAATAATAAAGAACTTTAAAAGCGTTCAAGATATTGACTAAAAAATTTCAGAATTACGAAAATTATAAGAGAAGCACCAGAGAGAAAAAGTTTTCACCGAAAATAAAAAAATCCTTGTGAGGAAAAAAGGAACAACAAAAAACAAAAGAAATTGTATCGAATATATAGAGATCTGCTCGAAAATCAATAAAAATCAATACAAAGTAGAAGAACTAACAGAAAATAGAACATATTAAAAGAAGTAATATAAGACAAAAACGCAAAAACAAAGAAGTGGAAATTTTTAATATTAACTCAGAGAAAAATATACCAAAAACAACTACCTTCTTCTTTTGGTTCCTTCACCTAACGGAGGTTGGAGATCATCAGGACAATTCTAACTTTATTTATTACTATTTCAAATAATTCTGCTGGATTGCAGCCAAACTACTCTCTTAAGTTTCTTAACTAGGACATTCTTCTTCTTCTTCATACCCTTCTTTACCCTTTATCTTTCTTACATTATCAGACATAAAAGTGAATACTTTTTACTTCTCAAATTACATGTCCGAAATATTACATCACTATGATATTATTTCACGCGTTTTACTCATTCGTTGTAATACTTCAGCGTTTGTAATTTTATCCGTCCATATTCCTAGAATCCCTCGGCAACACCACATTTGAAATGAGGTAGGAGGCTTCATATCTGTTTGTTTTAAGATACATGATTCTGCACCATACAATAAGATGGGGAAAATGTAACAACATGGTAATCTGGATGTTCAATTTCTGATTACATATTTTCTGCATTTTATTAAAAGCATTTCTGGGTGTTTCAACGTCGCATGTTATTCCCCGTGACTGATCATTTGTTTCATTTAAACAATCGCCCAGGCATTTATAGTAATTAATTCTTTCAACTGGGGTATTTGAAATATTCAAGATCGCTCTAATGTTTGATTTCAATATTATCACGATTTTGGTTTTCTTTAAATTTATTTCGAGTCTGTATCGGTTACAGTAAGTGTTCGTTTTCTCAATGAGATGTAAGTCTGCTATTTGTGATCAGCTTAACATATATTGTCTATAGGCTGTCCTTTTATAATGACTCCGATCGATTATCTGTTAAGAGTTTCGTCGAAAATAGCTGCCTTATACATATTGAATAAAAGAGGGGAAACACGCAGATTTGTGTTACTCTCAGTATCTGTACCTCTTCTGTGTATTCATTTTCATGTTTTACTCTAGCTACTTCCAGTATAAGTTCTTTTTGAAAAGTTCACGTAGTTAATCATGACAGACTTTGTGGAACGCTTTCTCAAAATTTATGTAAGAGGCATATACTTCCTAATTCGTGTCTAAGCATCTCTGTAACAACACGTTTACCACAAAAAGAACGTCGCGTATTCCATTTCGAAACCCGAACTGAGCCTCACTTTCTTCATTCTTCTTATATATTCTGTAATGTATGATCTTAAGGACGGCTTTTAGGGTGTGGCTCATCGATGCTATTGTTCTGTGTTTAAAGCAGTTTTTAACGTCATTTTTTTTGGAATTGTTATGAATGTTGAAGAATATTGGAATAATTCCTATTTTGTAAATGGAATTAAACAAACATACAAATATATTAATCACTTTGTCGTCAACAATTTTCATAGATATCGTCTGATTCAGTAATCTTTCCACTTTTTGTGTTCTTTTTGGCATATTCAACTTCTTTCAAGATTTCGGATCTAGATTCATCAGTTTCCATTCTTAATTCTCTTTTGAAAGAGTGCATCTAATAGATTTAATTAAGCATGCGATAAAATAAATAAAAAATGATTGGTACATTACTGAAATGCTGAAAGAAAGTAATAAATGAACAAAACTAAAACTAGATTTGTTAATAGCTGTTTGTCTGGGAGAAAATTCTACAACAAAGGTACCCCTATCAAATTGTCGGCTAATAAATCTATTGTCGTAACTAACCGGTCAGAGAAACTACATACCGCAAGACAATTTGTTCGGAAAAGTATAAACTACACTATGCACAGATAGTTTTTACAGATCTAGAAAGCAATGTCATATATAGATAAAGGGCTTATAATAATGTAATAAAAAATAGTATAATTGATGAAAGATATAACCTAACACACATAACAACGCAACTATAAAAATTAAACTAAACTAATTAAATATAAATTTGAAATATAAAGAGGTGTCAGACAAGAAGACACAATATGGTCTATATTGTTAATCCTAGTACTACACGGTTGTAAAAAATTTCCGCAACACTTACGAAAATAAGTTTTCTCTGCAAAAATCACAACTATTTTTCAAAATACAACTCATTATTATTAATAACTTAACGAGTTCGAAAGAAATCTTGACATGCTTCTTCAACTTGATCAAATGTTCCAAAATGGTGACCGCGCAAAGTGCGCTGTAGACCAAAACAGGCCTCGATAAGAAGGTGCAAGATCGAGGAACGCGGCAGACCTCAGTTCCTTCCAGTTCAGCAATTTTTCCTCTGGTGTTTATGGGACCACGAGCGGGCGCGTTGCCTTGTTGATCAACGCTGGACACTGGCTTTAAAACTTCTTAAGTACGTTCTAGTTATTCTCTCATAGAATAACAGATGGTAGGCATATCACGCAAAAACCAAACAATCAATCGAATAAAAAAAGAATCCATGCTGTTGACATAGTCCAACAAATATTCTCCCTAAAATTACAGTGTCAGTGCTCATACGATAGTATTAAGACATGTAGAGCTTAACTTGTATCAAAAAGCCCAAGACAAAGAAGGAAGAAGGAATGAACGCAATACATAATGTATGAATTTATTATCATAACAAAAAGCCAAATTACATACATATTTATACTTGTATTCCTAATTACTCAATATGAAGGTGTTTTTTTAAAACAAAACAGAAACTTCGGTCAGTAGCCAGTATGGAATTCATTAGGGTAAGTTCCAGGTTTATTGTCAAAAATTATTGTTAAAAAAAAACTGATTTGTAATCTTTTGAAATTCTTTGCGTATCATAAGTTTCATTGGTCTATTTTACAAATCTTGAGCACATTTTCTTCAAGAAGAGCAATTGTTGCACCAGGTTTATTGGGACAAAAATATAATACTTTAATAATGTTTAGTGTTTTTAAAGCATCATAACTATTTTCAAATAAAAATTTTCATAAAATTCATTATTTAATACTATCGTACCGTTAGTTTTGTAGAATATTTTGACTTTGATTCCAAATACTATACGTGGTGTCTTGCCTCGAGTAATTGAAATATGGACAAATAAAGGCATACGTTTCTTTATAATATCAAGAAGATAATCATCAAAAGAATCAGTTTCCTTTTTTTTGGTTTTCTCTTTTCGACACTGCCCTAGTGCATTTTTGAAACTTTTTGTTTGAAACTTTTGCTTGATCAAAACCCAAAATCTGATCTAATTCCTAGATGCAGTATTTCTGCAGATTTTCTAGGTGATGTAGTTGAGTATTTCATAACCATTCTTTTGTTTCCAATAGATCCTAATTTTGTGATATAATAGACGTTACTAGCCTCTACATACATTACTTTTATGGCTTTAAAAAAAGAATTGTAAACTTCAAAAACTATTATTTGGTTGCCACTTCTTCCAATTTTTCGTGGTTACGTCAGATTAAATATGGAACATACAAATTTTAGTTCTTACAAAATTTTCGATCACAATTTCGCAAATGTTCTGATCAATTTCATTTATAACATCGGATTATAAGTGGTAAAAAAATCGCAGTGTAAATTACAAGATCTTGCTGGCAGTTTCTATCGAAATTTCATGAAAATGAGACCAGAAAACTCTTGGTGCAGTAAATTCACTGTTGCTCAAGATGTATGGTAAGTGGCACCGTCCTGCTGGAACCACATTTGCCTCAGATCCATCATGCCCGGTTAATGCCAGAAAACTGGATTATCATGTTAAGGGTAACGACCGCTATTCACTATTCTAGCATCATCTTCGAAGAAGTATGCGTATATTACGCCAATTATTATGTCCAAAATACCATACCAAACAGTAACTCGTTTGGGAGTGGATTTGCTTTTCATGCGAAAATTTTGTTTGTTTAGGAACTAAAGTTGAAAATATGCCTCCTCGCTAAAAATGATTTACAATTAAATTAATAATTCACTTTATGGTGTGCTAAAAATAAATCGACAAATTGTTGACGGCGAGGATGGTTAGCGAGGTTAAGCTATTGCATTAGTTGAATTTTGTACGTAGGAAGGTGCAGGTAATTAGTGAGTATTTGCTGAAAAGATCTTTTGGAATTTTCTAATCGTTGTTTTTGGATTTGCAACGACACTTTAACTATGGCAATATTCTCACAGGATCTTATGCTAATAGTCTCGAGCAAAATTTCGACCAAAAATTCTATGGAGCTTTCATACTGTCTGAGCAAAAATTGCAATGCATTTTAACAATAATAACTCGTTGTTCCTTTGATATATTTCCATAGTTACTAATCGGAAGAATCATAAATATCATCAAAAAGGCGCAAAGTTTAAATCCGGCCTTCAATTTGGCCGCCTTTTAGATGACAAAACATTTTCCGCTAGACGAATAGGTCTATGAAGCTAAAACGAAACAAAACAAACTACTTGTATTCATAATACTGCTTTTGTCAGCTGATGAAAAACTGTTGTAGATCTAGACCATTGCAGTTCTTTGTGTGAGTCCGGCATCCGAGATCTGCGACGAGTTTCCAACTTTTTAAGCACATAAAAATTTCAATAGCAAGAACTTCGTTCGAGATGCATGCCACTAGAAGGACGACATCGAATATCCTACAGCTCAAGTTAACTTTGAAGTTACTACCAGGCAATAAAAGTTCCGCTGGTCTTTAGCAACTTCACATTCAGCCAGCAAAGGATTTATAAACGCAACTGCACAGGTGCAGCTCGAACAGGTAGAAGACTGGCAGCGTTCCGCCGCCCCGCCCATGAAATTCAATTAGCGTTTTACATTTGCTTATTTCAGATTCGTCGATACTTAAAGCAAATTGAATCTCAAGACGCAATTTCGGCCGTGAATGAAAACAAAATTTTATTGCATGACACACCAAAAGAGATCTTTGTGGCGGTTGAGACAAAAATTTCCCGCTGTAAGGCCACAATCAATTAGTTACATATTAGTAATGAAAAGATTAAGATTCTTTTACAATCGAGTGTTGAATTTTCTGCTTTTGCTAAAATTGATAGTCACTTGTTAGCTATGTTAATTAAGAAATTGTCAGGCTTGTTTTCCGACCTTAAGATTTTGCGACTGCCTTTCTAGCTACCGCATAAAATAAAAGAACTCATTATAATGCCACACGGTATTAAGAGAGACGATCAATAGCGAAGCAATTTTAGTTATTATCCTAAATATCCTGCTGGTGATTCCCTAATGAAAAGAAAAATAAGAGCAGAAAGGTTTTTGCTAAATTAGGAAAAAGCACGAACAAAATTGTTGAAATCTAAACACCTATTAAAACCTGCTTTCGCATTAATTTACCTTTTCATTTACCCGACTTTCCGCAAAATGCTTTGAAATATAAGGTGTGTACATTAATTCCACGAATTTGGATTTCTGAGAAACTTTAAAATGAAAATACTTTCTAAACCTTTCTCAAATGTTGGCATTTAATTTTCGAAATGCTTTTCATTTAGCGTACTACTACTAATAAAGAAAATTCAATATTTTCTAAAAAAAACAAGCTGTAATTTTGATTTCAATGAAAACCTCGCTTTAGCCAACCTTTCAATTGAAGGGTGAAAACAGTACGCACACAAACAGAACTCATCAACCAATTTTCTATCGCTTATATTAAGAGAGAAAAGGAAAAATACTTTTTCATTTCCAGACAAAAAAATGTAGAAGTATCCTGTTCTACTGCAAAGGCCATACAATTTATGGTTCAAAAGCTCATAATCACTTCTCCTACACATTGTATTGAGTGTACAAATAAGTTTCCGCCGTTTTTTCCACTACGTGTTTTGTCCTCCACGTCAAAATCACCACTTTTAAATTTCTGGAACCACTCCCGACAACTTCTCTCACTCAAATTAACATTACCGTATGCTTCTACGAGTAGCTTATGCGCCTCAGCTGCAGATTTCTTTAAATTAAAGAAGTAAATTAGCAGTTCCCGCAAATGACGCTTATTTGGCTCAAAACTTGACATCTTAACACTATGAAAACTAAGTGATGCTAGCAAAAAGTCAGAGGTATTAAAAGGTTATACTGTTGCCAGATGTCAACATATACTATACGACTTTTTACAGCTGACAATTTCGATGTTATCTTATCGGTGGCGCCATCTTTTGAAAACGGCGGAAACTTATTTGTACACCCATTATATTCACTAGCAACCCCCTCTTTGGGGGGAGGGGAAAACATTCTCTAAAATTTTAAAAATCAAACAACTAACTTTATTGTTCCAACCGCAATAGAATCCGCTAGGAGTTCGTATTCGAATATTCAAATACTGTATTACTTGAAATTTGAATATAACAAATTGGTATTCGAGTAATTTGAATAGTAAATGTAGCTTAAAGAAAAACTCAACAAACCAACAAAATTTTGTGATTTTATTGGGGAGCTGTTTTTTAACGGCGTTTACATTGCACGACCCTAATTATTCGAATATCAATTTAAAATGTTCGAATTGTTCGAATGTCAGGTTGGACAATTCAAATAAAAAACAACAGTGCTATTTGACTTTAGTTTTTTGACAAAAAGAATAATTTGCACCTCGCAAAAAAGAGAATTGTAATTTGTAAATTAACGTGCCCGTCCACTGGCAAACATTTTTAAAAATTGAAGCATTGTATAAGTGTACAAAGCATTAGTTATTTGCAAGTAAACCTAATACATGGCCAACGCAAAAAGCCAACGCGTCAGCAATATAAATAATCTACTCTAGCTGAATGTTTTTGCCGTTGTGAATTTGAACATAACCTTTTGAAAGAGACTTCCAAGCTTTATATTCATAGTTTATAAGTTTAAATTATGCTTAATCTCCTTGCAGCCTGAAAGGTTGTTGGTACTCCAATTTAAATGAGAATTTTAATTGAGTTCGATAAACTCATGCAGCAGTGGTTTCTGAACTTTTATCCAATGCGACATCCTGATGACATTTAAAGAATTATGTATATGTGTATGAACACACACAGAGTGTTCCAAAACAACATTTAAAGATTACAGGGATTTAAAAGTCTGTATGAACATAAGGCCATAAATCAACCGTTTCCGAAATAACAGCGGTACTATTGCAATAGCATAATTTGTTTTATTAATTTTTACAATGAACATTATTACAACAAAAGATGTTCAAAATGTCGCCTTCCATATACACACAAAGTTTTTGTTCAAAGAAAACCCACACTCTTTCAAGACACCTGGGTTTCTATTTATTGGCGCAAATCTGAAAGATCGTTTATAGGTATTTTTAGGTTTTTAGATACAAAAGTATAAAGGGATTAAACCGGGAGATCTTGGAAGCCACGAAATAGGACCCCTTCGCCTTATCCATCTCCCAAGAAATGCGTCGTTCAAATAATCTCTAATAGTAAGAGTAAAATGCGGTGGAGCTTAAACTAGCAATTTAGTCTTTGATTGAAAGATGAATCTTCAAAAGTACAGAAAGAGTATCTTCCAGGAAATAAAGGTTTGCAGAACTTGTTAAGCGTTGTGGCAAAACAACCGATCCCTTATCTACCTAACCAGATATTTTGTTGATGTAAAGATTGAAACGACGGCTTGAAAATTCTCTTATTGTGGAAACAAAAAATTCTTACATAAAACCGGCTTCATCAGTGAAAAAAGATGTTAGCAACAAAGTTTAGGCGTTCAGCAGCTTCTCGTAAAAACCATTAAAAGAATGTCAATCTTTTTTGATAATTGGAGGAATAAGGACTTGTACTCGTTGGATATGGTAGAGGAATAAGAGTTGCTCAAGAAGCAAACAAAATGTCTCACTGACGTAAACTAGAATTATTTTATTACCTGATTTGGGATTTTCCTCAACAATATTCAAAATTTTCTTCTTCGACCTTCAGTGTATATGTGTACTTTGTCGTCCGGTATCATTAAACATTTTTTTGCAATAAACCAGTTTCTCTTAGTCATTTAAAAACAGTTTGAAACATCGCGATTCAGTATAGAGGCGATGTGCACCCAAAACATCTTCATTGAAATGTCCGCGTGTGAACACCATAGTGGCCATTTTAGCATTTGAACAGGCAACTATTGTAAGCAGTAAAAATTGTATTATTCGGGCGAAACTTCACATTAAACTATCTTAAAACAAGGTACGTGACTCAAAACCAACTTAATCCTTTTAATACACGTGCAGTTTGCCGATAAGAACGTGAGTAAAATTTATGATTTAAAATAAACACGCACTCTACAGGAATGCAATCTTTAATTTATTATTTGATTTGCTGGGGTGTGTTGAATAATTAAGGTATCTACCAAAAAAAAAATTGCTGTTACCTCGGATATATAGAGTTTAGAGACACATATCGGAAATGTTCATTATTTTAATCAAAACTAAAATGTATATTGAAAAATGATTGCCAAGTGGCATCTAAAACGTTTTATATGTTTACATCATAGTAATAAGAATTATATATATTGGGTGATCTAGCAGATATGTATTATATTGGAAAAGTTATACAATAGTTCAATGATAAGTGATTTTTTAGGCTTTTTCAATTGGTAGCAATTTGATTTTAGAGAGTTTTTGAAAAACAACGTTCTGTAAAAAGTGCAACTTCTTTTTAATTAGTTAAGAATTGTCTGAAGGGCTTTTGCACAAATGCATTTCTTAGCAGAGATTCTCAAGGGGTCTATGGAAAGATTTCCGGAAATTTCTGAACTTAGTTGGGAAAAATCAACTCTTACTACAATATTCCCAGACATTTTATCACGCCAGGCTCTTTCAATATGAAATAATTCTGATCATTTATACAATATTTGTTTTATCTCACACAATTTTCCTTATGTAATAAAATATATTCCTGTTTACAATTTTTTATTGCTCTTTCTTTTCATTTTGTTGTTGAATCTTTTAATTTTTCCTATGGTGATTAGATTTGTTCTTGTAACTGCACAATTTTTCGTAATTCTTAATTGCATTAATCTTATATTGGCGTTCTTTGTACAAAAATCTTTAAAAATCGTTTAATTAGAAAAAATGTGAAAATATTACAATTACTTTTTCTCCAAAATTTCATATACCTACTTTTCCAGTTTATCCTTGAAAGGAATTTCACAACGGTCGCTACTTTAAAGATAACCCTCATAGTTTATTTATAGAATTATGTTAATTGTGGAATGAAAATTTCAATATATTATCTCTGCCTTTTTGTTTTATAAAAGAATAGTTATTTACGTGTTTTTGCCTGCATAAACATTTGCAATAATGACAGAGCACTTCATTTCTCATTTTGAGTCCGAATCAATTATTTAGTGATGCAAAAGATAGGGAAGTTAGAAATTAAAATCAAAATCAATATGTTATTTTAGCTTTCAATTTTAAAAGCAAATGTACCTATAGCAGAGAACGACATTGCGTGTCTAATAATCACATTTTCTTTAATTCATCGTTTACTCAAAGTACGCCACAATTCGTGATAATATAATGTATTTTTCTAGTTAAGCTAACAAATTGTAATAGTGCAGCCATCCATTTAAAAAATAGTTCCATTGACATTACCCGAGATTAGACGATGTGGAATTTATGGCCCCACTTCGAGGTGACGTAGCTGCATATGCATCTAGTACTTTCACTTGAAGGTGTGCAGTTCAGCTACTACGATGGTCAATGGCATTTATCTCAGAACGCTTTCTGTGTCCAATTGCGGGTGGGTTATTCGACTTTTTTTTAATCTTTGTAGAAAATAATTCGACGTTATTCAGAAATAGCTTGAATATTGATTTCCCCTAAAAGCCTGAAGTAATTCATAATAATAATACTTGGTTAGCCAAAAAGAAATTTTATTTTTTCTTAAAAGATGGACTTCCAAAACAGAAAATTCATTATGTAACTTGACAGATGAGATTTCGAGCTTGTTTTAGAAAAACCAAGTGTATATTTTTGTAAACAATTTAAAACAATTACAAAATGGAAAATTAAGTTACATTTTGCTATATTATTTCCAAAAAGAAAAAAAAACGCTGAGAACTCGCAAAGTTATATGCTATATATGGTGAAAATTCTTTAAAACTACGGTAGTCAGAATTGGTTTGCTGCATTCATTGTGGAAATGGTCATGTTGAAGATCCACCACTCTTAGAAAGAAAAAAAATTAAGCGAATTCAGGACATGAGAAATCCAGCGTTGAAATTCATTAAAAACAACTTGATACGTTAGTCATCTCGATGTTCGGGTACCACATGAACTCAAAGAAATTCACCTCACTGTGTGTTGCCATATGGTTTTTCTTATAACACAAAAGAACGACCCGTTTTTGAAACGTATGATAGCAGGCGATGAAAAATGGATCATCTAGAAAAACTAGTTTCAAAAGCAGATATCGACGAAAGGAAGATTATAAGTCTGCTGAGATTTCAAAGGTATTATTTTTAAGGAACCAAACCATTAAATCGGAACCATACGAACGCCAATTAGATAAATTAAGTTATACCGTTAAAAAGAAAAGAATTTGAGAACAACAAAAGTGTGAATAATATTAATCACTTATACGTTTGGTTACTTGTCAAAAATTGTAGTTTAAATGAGATGTATTACCATACCCACCATATTATCCATGCAACGCCTTGAATGTTAAAACCTTCACTGCTGATGGGGATATCAAATTATTCTTGGGACAGTCTTATTTTTTATAGAAAATGATAAGAATTTCATAAAGTTAAAAGATGATCTAAGGCAATAAACAAAAGGGTCAATATAAAATGCTTTCCTTCTAGAAAAAAACTGCCTTTTGTTTATACAAAAAATACAATCACTTTTTGACCAACCAACATAATTAAACTAAAAATTGTGAGCAATTGATGAAAACTTGCATTTTAACAGAAAATCAAGTTCATTACACACCCGCAGTTCTTAATATTTCACCCTTATTTTTTGTTGGTAGACGAAAAAATTTGTTTCTTTAATAAAATAATTATATACATCTTTTTTGTCGCCCAGAACCGATCCAGAGAATAAATGATATGGCTGATATTGTGCAAAGTCCTATGCGGAAGCTGCCTTTAAAACTTTCAAATATATATATGAGTCAACACAAACGCACATCATTTATCATGTGGCAATGAATGACAGATTGTCAACGTAGTCGCATATTCATCACAAACAGGCTACTCGCAGGTGGCGTATGCTTTACGATTTTTCTTTTCTGTTTATGGGGAGCTGCATGACAAATAAATCACGAACCGACAATAAAAATAAAATGTTGAGATGCCGAAACAGAGGCGATAGCAATAATAGATTTATTCAACATCCTTTCGATCGTTAACCTTGTGATTTGTTGATTTAGTGATCGAAAGACAGGGTTCTTCTCCCAATTGCTGCAAAAATATTCAACGCTGTGTTTTTTTTTCATAATAAATAAGATATGAAAAAAGTAAGCAGTTATCTGTTTATTCGTCTCTCATGGTACATTTTCCATGCAGTTTGGGCATTATGGCTACGCCAAATTTAATTTTATTGGAGAAGTGATCCCCTCCGGTTTGCCCTTGGGTCCAAACCTTGCGTTATCGTGATGCGTTGACGTTATCCTGGAATCCGACTAACGATAAATTAATGAATATAAATTTTGTCTCCGTCATCGCTGATGGAATATATTTTTTATTTCGTTTTATTATCCCAGCGATAGTTAAGATTCAAAGACAAAATATGTTCTAGATTCTTTGAATGAAGCAGCCTTCTTGTCCTGATGCTCATTTTCTAGTGTAAATTTGCCTAGCAGGAGGGTAGTAATGTTTTGGGTCACATGTACATCACACTTTGATTCTGGGATGTATTGCATACAGATCGTTCTTTCTCTCTATGAAAATAATTGCCCATCAATCGTTAGGTTCTTTGTGGATTTATATATGCTCATCAACCTGAAATCTTATCATGTTGCAAAATCTATTTAGTCCTATTATCGCTGTTTTTGGAAATGGTTAGCTTCAGATGGTGTAGATCAAAAACGCGTAAAACTTGATTATAGTTATATCATTCAAAAAGGGTGGTTACTTTTCGGATTTTCCTCATTATATTCTTGGTATAATCTTTTTACCTTTTTGTTAACATGACGAACGATGATATCAACCATGTAAAAATACCTTGGAATGTATTACACACGAATAAGGACGTTTCAATTTCGCCTATATCAGCCATTGGATTTCCACCTTGACATATTAGAAAAATCATTTCCTTAATTTGAAAATTGCTTATACAAAACTTGCGATATCAAAAATTCCATTACTAAAATTGTATAATTATCTTACATATTCTTCTCGTGATAATTCTTTCATTTTTGGCAATTATTTATTTACCAGCTGGGACCCCGCAGGCTTCGTCGACGAAGCTTGATCTAGACGTCGGGCAATCGTGTAGAACATTCCACATGTTTCTGCGACAATAATCAAAATATTTAAATAATTCAAAAACGGTTAAAGTTAGAAGGCTGATTTGTTGCACCGAATTAGCAAATATAGTTGTGAATGTGGTGTGCAAGTTTCAAGGAAATCGGTTGAAGCGTCTAGCAGGAGATAGAATTATAAGTTTAGAAAGAAAGAAAGAAAGAAAGTTAGCGAGATAAGACAATTATATTATAAGATAATACAACATGGTAATAACATAAAGGTTAATTAGGCACCCCTTCTTCATGTTTTCGCCAACTAATTTTTTCCAACAGTTTCATTTTTGATAGTTTCCTGCATTTTTCGCTCTATAAGTGGTTCCAGTAGCGGGTTGAAGTAATTTCCCAGTTTACCGTGATGTTCAGCATTGTTTTTACATATGACGTCTTGGACAAGTGATGTTCCGAAATCTATACGTAGAGTTTGATTTGATATGTACCATAGAAAATCTGTTATCATCTTCCAATGGTATTACAAATTCGCAACTGCCCAGCAAATGCAAATAGTAAAATAGAATTTTATTTTCTACTGATGGACACAATTTTTGAGCTACTAACCAATTTATTTTTTATTTTTGCCTTAACTGGTTTCCACTTTTTGATTATGTGTAGAACAATCATATTTAAAAAGTTTTTTCCGTCTAAAACCTGATTTGTAATAATTTTTTGTTATATTCTAAAAAAATAGTATTTTCGGAAGATCGTATATGCTTGTAAGCACATATATTTTTCTATTTCCACTCGACGAATGCTTTCCTAGTTGATAAATTAAGTTCAAATGCACTCATATATAATATAGTGCCAGGGTTGTTTGTAATCTTTATGCTTCAGTTAATTCTCTCTTCTTTAATGTAGCGAATCAAATGTGGATATCTAGCGTGCTTAAACCTTGACACTGACATATATGCACTCTAAATGTCTTTTATGCTGTTGTTTTCGCTACACCATTCAAAAGCATATCTTTGAACAAGTAAAAGCAAAGTCATTATGCAATACTTTGTGCTATTATTAAAGCAACCACCTGCCTGCTTATTTAAAGCAGCGTTTTCACATTAACAAAGAATCTAATGTATTCGAGAAATTCGCGCTGGTCTATACACCAGCTCTGAAGTTTTTACAGATCCTTAAAGAATTTCCCAATAAAAATTAGAGCTTTAATTTTTTGATGCCCGACAGCTACATAACGACATCGATTTTTAATTACCAAAATTCCTGAGACGCTTAGGAAATAACAAATTCCGCCTTCGTGTTATTTATCTGCGCAGTATTTCGAAATATTATAAATTTAATATCCAAATGCGTTCTTTCAGCTGGAGTTACAAATTTACGAATGCTTTATAGGAAAGAGGTGATTTATGTCGCAGCACAAAGCGAAATACTCTTCGGTAAATATCAGATGCGGTTTAAATAATTAACAAGCGATATTAAAAATTCGCCTGAAAGGCAAAATGCTTCGTTTTAAAATGTTTATTCGTTTGCCAAAAATACTAAATTAATCTTGGGCTTTGCTTTGTCATGTAACATACAAATTTACATACAAAGAAATAATTTTAACAAGCACATCTGTTAGCAACGCCAAACAAAAAACACACAAAGAAACCCCTGTTGTAATTATTTTCACGAGAAGGCCTTTGTTCCTTGATTATAAACAATTGCAAGAAGCGGCACGGGGTAATTTGCGTGAACACGCCAAAATCAAAGAAGTGAGTATTATAAACGTTAACTGAACGAACAACCACGTTAGTTTCCACAATATATTTTTGCGGCACAACAAAATTGTTGAAGCGCCGTAGTGTACATTCCCTCCTTTCTGAAAAATGTAATGTACAGGAAGATTAATTTAAATTAAAATTAATTGCGTTCAGATAGTTGTTAATACCACTCTTCCACTTTAGAAACGTGAACGTCAATTTTAAAAATGCGTATTGGTAATTTAAATATGTGTTTTTCACACAAAAAAAATAATTATTCAAAAAGAACAATTTTCCTGATTAATTCTATTTTACAAAAAGAAATTTAGTATTAAGAAGCACAATAAAATTTTATACGCTCCGAAACACTTTAGAACAATCCAATATCATTAGTGCGAAGTTCCAATCAATATTCAATGTACCAGAGGAGGAACATTTCCATAATGTACATTCAGGTGATT
The DNA here is from genome assembly GCA_036346155.1 of Sinelater perroti. Classification (NCBI taxonomy): domain Eukaryota; kingdom Metazoa; phylum Arthropoda; class Insecta; order Coleoptera; family Elateridae; genus Sinelater; species Sinelater perroti. Next base: position 8,314,398 of record JARFIY010000013.1, on the reverse strand, counting down.
CGGCAAATTGTTTTAGGGTAAGTAATCGGCAAGCGAAAAGCGTACTCGCAATGAGATAGAATTTCTCAAACAAGTGTGCAGCATTTTTAGCTCTCAGGGATGCCATATGGAATCGCAATCAATTTGGACACGAGAGACCGATGTGGGGCATGTAGCTTCAACATAAATGTTTTTCAGCTTCAACAATGTGAACTTTTCAAATAAGCGCAGTAACATTCTGCAATAGTAACAAACGTAAACAGTATTCAGAGCACAAAATATAATTTGATGTGCGACGAGATATCTAAGTCTTCCCATACAACTCATTTAACTACGCAATATTATCGGCATCCTTTGAAACTGAAAAAGGCAAACAGACAAAAAAGAACTACCAGAGTTTCAAAGCAAATGTAGCAATATTATAAAATGCTAAGAAACTTCTAAATCCTAGAAATAATTTCGCATCCTCTTAACGTAGTTGAAAAATTTAAATGACTAAAGCTTCCGAGCATGCCGAATTTGGGTATTTCCAACATGGCAAATCAATACTACAATTCAAGTTGCCTTATCTGATCCTCCAAATAATCTGGAGTAATCACAATCGCATTTAGATGCTTTCCGAATTGTAAATAGCTGATTTTAATAAATTCCACATCACTAAGTACATTTTTAAAGCGCAAAATAACAAGAGTTTTTAAAGAACCAAATGTCAATATTTAACCATTTAAATATATCAAAACTTCCTCTTTGTTAAAGCATTTCCCAAATATTGCTCTTTTAATTAAACAAATTTGTTACAAAAAATAAAATTCTTATTTTAATTTGCAATTATGATTCGCTAACTTTGTTTGAATATTACAAAAAAAAGAACTATTAATATTAAAACAAATCAATCTTTTAAAAACAAAAAGTGCGTAATGAGTGACATAAAAAGTGTTAGGTCACAACGAAACAACACATCGTATTTTTGGAAGAGAGGCTACTTGCCTTAATTTTAAACGACGTAAAGGCACAGACCAAAACGGCTGGCAAAGATTGGCTCTATGATTTTAGAAGTAGTATCAAGAACCAATAATAAAAAACCTTGAAAAAAGCATCGTTAACTTATATTACAAGATTTACACTTACAACAGTGTAAAAATAGTTTTGGTCTACTGGAATGTACAAACAATAAATTTTCCCTAACTGGTATTCTTAGAATATCCCAATCATAGCTCTTAAAAGAAAAGAACACGTTCATTTTGTCGAGAAAAAAGAACAACCATTTACTGATAGAAAATGCTCCGCCAGTCTGTTGCTCACTTCCATGAAAGTGGATAAATAAATATTTTCGTCCAATCAATTTATAGAACACTTCAACCTGTTTTAGATGGGCACTTATGGCACGACAAAAAATAAGTCAAAAAATGTGATTTTATTATGCACTCTCTCCTCAACTGGACACCGCCTCCAAACGTTGGAAGTGCCATTTACGCCTATTAAGCACCTAAATGATAGCCAAAATTGAATGCCGGATTTAAACATCCGGTTAGTAAATAACTATATATATATATATATATATATATATATATATATATATATATATAACGTTATATGAAAGAACAGTAAGTTAATATTGTTAAAACGCATTGTAAATTCAGTAAAAATTTTGCGGGACGGTACGAAGACTTCGTAGAATGTTTTATTGAAATTGTGTACCAGATAAATCAACTGCCCGAAGGTTTATACAAAATTTAATGAAACTGGATGGTAATGGATGCAAGACCTCGTGGGTATCAGCAGAGGTAAAATCGCGCGAAAATACTGCCAAAGTCAAAATTTATTTTTTTATTTTATTATTTAATCATAAGACCATTTGTATCGTCAGGTGTTGGTCTATATATTTTACATTTACATCATATATTATTTACATTGGTGAATTACATTTACTTGATTGGTGTATTACACTTCGTTCTTATGAGTCCTTGATTTTTCTTTTCCATATTTCCCTGACCTTTGCCATTGTTCTTACTTCACGCCAACTTATTCCTCGATTTTCCGCCACTAGTCTGACTTGTTCTTCCCATCTTTTTCGTGGGCGTCCCACTTTGTTTCTTCATATACTTGCTTTGCTATTCTATCTTCCTTCATTCTATGTAGGTGTCCCAACCAACTCAGTTGTCTTTCTTCTATTATTTTCTCTATGGGTTTTACCTTCAACTCTTCCACTATTGCTGAGTTTCTTATCTTATCCTCTCTAGTAATCCCATGGATTTTTCTTAAAAATCTCATCTCAGAAGCCTTGATACGACTATTATTTTTGTTTGTTAAGACCCAGGAGGATTCGCCAAAGTCAAAATATCGTTGCAAATCCGAAAACATCAATTCAGCATCGTGCACAATTGACATTTCAAGAAGCTCCCTTCAGCGAATACTTACTAAAGACCTGCATCTTCATACGTACAAAATTCAACTGACGGAGGAGTTTAAGCTGCTTGTTGACCATTTTCACCTTCGACAATTCGTTAATTCATTTTTTATCATGAAGAGGATTCTCAGTTTAGTCGAAATCATCTTTAGCGATAAAGCGTATTTTCAACTCAAAGGATTTGTAAACAAACAAAATTTTCGCATGAAACGTAAACACACCTCCAACGAATCACTATTTGGTGTGGACTTTTGGTAGGTAGCGTGAATGACCTAGACTTCTCCGAAGATGATGGAAATGCTGTAACTGTTAATGGCGATCATTATCGTTACATGATAACCCGTTCTTTTGCACCAACTAGGCAACATGGATCTTAAATAAACGTGGTTTCAGCAGGACGACGCCACCTGCCATACAGTTCGAACAACAGTCAAATTACTACACCGACAGTTTTCTGGCCAGTAAGTTCTTGTGATTTACCATGCGACTTCTTTTTGCGGGGTTATCTGAAATCCAAGGTTTATGCCAGCAATCCACAGAAAGTTGAGGACCTCACGAACGAAATCTAAGGTACTGTGGATAAAATTGTAATCGATAATTTTGTGAAAAGAACCAAGACTTGCAGTTGCAGCCTAGGTGGCCATTTGTCAGAAATAATTTCCCATATTTGATGGGAGATTCTGTATTGAGTAATACTCAATGATAATTCAATAATCAATTCAAAAGTCATTTTCCCTTTGCAGATTGAAAGCATTAAACCTCATCTTTCTACAACTAAGAAAGATTCAGTTTGTTAGTTCTCTATCCCAGAATGCTCTTCAAAAAGCAGAGATAATACAAAAGATAAATAGGAAAAATAGTAATCCAACTTATTTCTCATACAAGTTAGAACTTGGACAAGAAAAACCGGAGAAAACGGCTAAGGAAGCTTTATGGGGAATTTGACCACACAAAATAAAAAATGAAAGAAATTAAAAAATAACAAAACTCCAAATTGAATGAAGGATGGATCCAGTATTGTGTTGGCCATGGTTGGGTCCAGAGAAAAATGAGAATACTTTTTTATATTCTATGAAAACATAATACAAAATCAATAACTTGTAAAAATACTTCGTATTCCAAAAAATAAGACTATCAAAATGAGGAGAGGTAGGAACAAATAAAAAAAAACAAATGTAAACGGCATTTTAATTAGAAAGATTAACATAAAATCCAGCAAAGCTCACAAATCCGGAGTCAACTGGAAATGAAAATCAGAAACATTTATAATAAAGGAAGCACAAAATATGAAGACTCAAATTATATGAAAAGTAAACAAAAATACTACAAAAAGTCACTCTAAGTGTGGATATATTTCAAAATTGTTTGAAAATTCACATATATATGCAACAATTAGTTGACTTCTTTAATTTCAATGTTAGTTCTGATTTTTATAATTTTTAAACTCATCCTAGTCAGCAATGGAATCCGGAGGAACGCATGCCATCTAGAAAAAGCCTTACTTGAATTCGAACAGGAATATGAACAAAACATAACTTTAAAAACAGAAGAAATTATGAAGTAGAGATAAACTCCGGATTTTGGTCGAAGTTAAGAAAAGCAAAAACACAGTTTGCCAAATTTCTTCAACCCTTAGCTAACTGCTAGAAGAGTACTAAAAGAATTCAAGCCCAAGCAATTCAAAGTGCAAAAATAAATACGCAAACTACTAAAATGTCATCACAAGGAACCAAATACACAGTTTCCCTTGTATATTTTTAAGGTTTTCTAAACTCCCCAGAAACTTAAAAACTAAATTCCCTAAGTTAGTGCATCGTAGGTATGAAAGACAGCAATGAAAACTGATGAACAAAGTAAATTGACATACCTAAAACGCCTGCACTTCGCAAATTATATTATTAGTATAGTTAATATGTTAAGTGACTTCTGGAAATTAGAACAGAAGACGAAAAGACGATTATTACATAGTATACTTAATCAGTTTACGAAAAACTATTGAGAAGATACAAAACGTCGTATTATATTTTTGCAATGAAAAGGAAATATCACTAGGATCCTCTCCGGATATTTCATCGAAATCCGGCACTAACCCACATCGCTTAATTTTCTTATCCGATCACCTATGTCATAGCATTAACCTTAACCCATAAATTGCAATTGTGGTTTATAATATAAAAGACACCCCAGTATCTCCAATTTGAAGTTTTCTCTTGTGAAAGCAGTGGTAGGTGGTAATACCATATAACGCGTATTATTTGGATACTTAAATATCCCTACATCCATAATAAAAAAATAACTTTAAAGTACACAGTATGATATTCCACCAGTATTGTTTTTTTTAATATTAGTAGTTGAATGCTGAAACTATTATGGGTGTGGTTTCAAAATTATTGGGAGTTCTTTAGTCTACTTTATGAGGAATAAAACTATAATATAGCATTATGATATGCTGAAAAAAGAAATGGTGTGCCGTAGATCTATTGAGTAGGTCCCTTTATCCTCAAAAAACAAAGATGGCAAAATCAATAAAAAAGTAATAATTTACAAGAAATCTGATTTTAAAGAATCAAATATTAACGTAAACGTAACTTATTACCCACACTGTTGCAAATTCACTCAAGTTGTACTACGACAACGCACCTGTTCGATATCGTAATCAAATACCCTACGACACCTATTTAACCTTAAAATTCAAATCGATAAACATAAAAAATTTAACATCAATTATATTAGAGTAATTATTGATTGGGTTAAAAATACAATAGGAATTTAATACTAAAATTACTGAAAAGCGCAATTTACTGGTGCAAATGATTAATTACAAAGCATTTTAAAGAAGCTCGCTACTAAATTACTTCTCCCATTAAAATCCACAACATAATTACCTCAGATTATAAAGGTCAATTTCCAATAATTCAATACTTCTTTTGTTGGGCGCGTTTTATATAACCAGGAAATGAGCATTTTCATGCACCTGTAATTTAAGCTGAACATACTGATTTGAAATGCATTGCGTAATATATGGTAACTTATTACAACCCGAACTTGAAAATGTTTTACATGGGAAGTCCGTCGCGCAGAACTGATATCGATTCAGTTGATGAAAAAGGGAAATAAAATGGACAAGCTATGCAAATATTTTCACTACTTTTTAAAATGCTCAACAATAACGAGCAACCTTCTTTTTGAATTGGTACGGCGACATAAACATTACCATCAATATCGAACAAAGCAACTATTAAAAAGTACTGAAATAGGAACTTCACGTATGAGAATTTAACGATACTTGACATAAGCATTCAATCGATACGCATCAATAAAGCAGACAGTACTTCATCTACAATTCAACAAAATCAACTTCTCGATTAATACATAAATAGGGCGGATGACAAGTAAGGTTTGTACTTCCAATTATTTGCGTTTGAAATGTTGTTTCTCGTATTTTAAATAAAATATTAAGATTTTTTCAGTTCCAGGTTGTCTCGATAACATGGACCGATAATATTAAATAAAATTATAGGAATACATAATTCTTATTTTAATATTGTACATTATTCAAGTAATACTATAGCAAAATAATGAAAATATTACATTTTATCTCTTATTGGAAGCAGCACTGGTACTAACGCCTAAGCGTCGAGGCGGTTACCTTAAGGCGCTTTGGAGCCACATAAGCCTTAATTGATGGAAGATGTATTTGCCTGCTTATAAAGCCGCAGGTTTTCACAGTATCAATCAATCAAAGATCTCCACATTCTTGTCTAGCTGACAACGACTCTTTATAGATAAAATTTATTTAAACAAACTTAAAACATATGCTCCAATTAATCTACAGGTTTACTATTGGCGCGGTTATAAACACTGTAATCTCATCAGTCTGGATAAGTGGCTTATCAAAATACTAAACAGAACTGATCTACTTCTGCATTTTTCTTGAAAGAAAAACGTGATATTCAATTTTCTCCTTAGCAGCGCTAGACTTTACTGTCTTGTATCTATAATTTGTGTAAGCAATCCTGAATATTTCGATTCCCATAAAGTGAAATGCGCTGTGCGCAATCATAAGAAATAATCAGGTACACTGTGCAAAACATTCAATAAACTAATAATCATATCAATAAATAAAGCAACAGAATAGTTAACGTCACCGTTGTACTATACGATTTTAATACACACTCAAAGTATCATTATTAACAGCAAAATTTCTTTTCCCCTAGAAACTCAATTTTCCAAAAAACGACGTTAAAATGGATTGTTCGGGCATGGCTACGAGTGTGAGTGGTACGCAGTCCCTAGTGAAGAAGCCAGTTCTAAGGAATATAGTAAAATATTTTGCAGTTTCAAGAAAAACTTTACCATTATTGAAAATCGAAGATCGAAAGCAAAGAGGGAGGAAGCGAGATCAACTCCACAAAAGTAAATGGACTTGATAAGTATCTCTGTTCAAGGAAATGAACTGAACTGCTGAGTTTCGGTGATAATCTGGGTAAGAAAATGCTTTTACTTAGAAAAAGTGTTCCATATGACCATCCGGGAGACAGTGCTAAGTTTCGGTTTTTACCATGAAAATTCCCATTACCTCATTATTCGTTTTGGCGAAGATCTAATGAGGTGTTATGACGTGATTTTTCATCCTGCTCATCGAAAAGAGCAAAAAAAACCGACGTCAGGACTGCCATCAATACCATTTGGAAACGAGTGTTAATGAAGAACACAATAAGTTGCCCAAACTGAGAGCTTTTATTGCGCACAGCTAACACTAGAGTCTAAACGACAAGGTTGTCGATCTCGAGGCGCAAATTTTAGGTCGGTATCGCCCTTAATATAAAAGTAGTGAAAAATAGTTGACAAAGGCGTAGGTATGGTTGGCACAACGTATGTTGCCTAACTGGAGATATTTTCAAGGGCCAATTCTCATCACGTGTTATTCATGAATTAAACTAATCAAGCTGATTTGTGGGAAGGTCAGTCGTAAAAACTATCGGTAATAATGGACCCAGCACGCTGTCTTGAGGTACATCTGCGTATATGGGGAGTACGGGTGAGAGAGTATCTCCATATTTGACGAGAAAATGCCTGTCTGTTAGATACGACTTGAGGATTTCGTAATAGTCCGATGATAGGGTTCTTTTGATTTTGAATAAAAGCCCCTGACGCCACACTTTATCAAAATCCATGAAGATTGCCGAGCAGTAGAATTTGTCGTTAAAGTCTTATAATTTTGTCAACCACTCGATGTACCTGTTCAATGGTGGCATAATTTTTCCAGAAACCGAACTGATAATTAGGTATGAGGTTGGTATTTAAGATGATATGTAATAATTTCCTTAACAGAAATTTTTCCAAAAACCTTGGGCAAGAGAGGTCAATATGTGGTTTAGGAATTATGATAATTTCAGCGACTTTCCATTGTTCTAGAAAATGTCTCAATCGCAGTACTGCGTTTAAGAGGTAGGTGATAAACACAAACAATCCCTTTTCCGGTAATTCTCTCAATACAGTTGCTGAAATTTAGATCGTAACCGGGTGATTTTCTTGGTTTTAGTTCTATCATAAGCATGGTCTGGACTTATCGCCACTACGATACGACAATCTATTGACGCTGCTGGATGGTTTGATTAAACAATTCTACTGCAGTAAATAAATCTTCTTTTGCTTTTAGTGGACATAGAAAAGGTTACAAAATTTTGATTCAAAAATAATTTTTAATCATGTTTATGGGTACATGTTGCGTGCTTTTTAAATGGAAAATTACTCAACTACTATATTTTTAGATGAGTAGCATACAAAAAAAGTGAAATTCGTACACAATGCGAGGTTTTGCAGACTTAACAGAAAAGTGGAACGGTCGAAGCTTCATGTAAAAGAAGTTCAACCAAGGATCCAGTCATTTCACGACAAATAAAAGAACTTGGATCGGAACATTAACATTGGTCAATTCGAAGGGCATTAAAGAACGAAGTTATCTATAAGATAGCTAAAGGAATTATCGTTGATGAAAAAGCACAGGAAAACAAAGGAAAACACGTCGAATTTGATTGTTGGGACAGATTACAGAATTTGGATTTTCTCAGACGAAAAGCGATTCAACTGGGATGGACCAGAAAATTTGGGCTCATATGGTACCCAAGTAAAATTAGAGCATCAAATGATTTTGACACGATTTCAAGTAAAGACAAACAGAATTTTTCAGCTTGTCATGGAGGTTCTGTATATTGAACTATATTTTAGTAATACTCACACAAATGCAAGGCTACCGATTACACTTTGGATTTTGGAGACGTCTTTTCCTTGGTATAGACGCAAAATTGATTGTCAAAAATGCCAGCAAGAGGGTTTCAGTGTTTTTATGACGAATCAGTTCGTACCAGTGCTTCACTAGCCTATAACCCATATTTAAACTTGATTGAAAATATTGAAAGCGAGATGCAAGCTCAATTCTACGAAGCAAGACAGTTCAAGAACAAAGCGAATTTACCCGAAATGGTCAAGCAATGCGCCAAAAAAAATCGATAGGAACCACATCAAAAAGCTCTATATTAGTATGACCAAACGTCTGTTGACGGTTGTAGGAAAAAAGGGTGCTCAAATTTAATTAATTTGTATTACCTTAAAAACTTTTGCGTCTAGTTTTTTGAGTTGTTTGGCATTTAGACTTCAATTGCTGTTGGATAAATCTCTTTAGTAGCTTTTTTAGTTACCATACCCTAAAATTTATAACCAAATTGAGATTTGGGTATCTTAAAAGTTTTTGCTCCCGATTGTAAAAATGGTTATCAACTAAGGATCACATTCATTAAAAAAAATAAGGCATAAATTATGTACTTGTAGTTTGCATAAATAATAACAAATTATTTACATATGGCAAAAACAAAACGGAAGGAGGTCACGGTCAGAAAAAGAATTAAAAAACTGACCAAAAATATCGATCATCTGCTAAATTATAACAACGGTCAACATTGTTAACTTTACAAGGCTCCCATTCGCGCTCTGCTGGGATATGCATAGTATTTCAAAATAACCCACAAAAATTTTGTGAGCGTTACCTTATTGTAGATGAATTCATGATTATTACTTGTACTATAAATTACATTAGCGATTTTATTTTTTACTATAATTTTATACTAAATATTTTCTAAACCACTCCTAATTATATCGTGCTTTGCAAACCATTCTCCCCTTCTTTTTGTTTTTGGTGTAATTTAGATTAAAAACATTATTTCTTATTCAAACACACTTTGTAACAGAATCCGCTTTCCGGCATTTTGTTCTGTTCACCATGTGAAAGGAGAGCGGCACTTGCAATTTAGTAGTATGTGTTTAAACTTCGTGTAATGGGAATCATGTAACGGAGCTGTTCTTCGATCGCCCCGACCCTCAGCATTTAATTCCCTTGGCATCGCATTCATGTGTGATTAACGGAGTACCTTGGATGAAGATATCCAATACTGGAGTGATAAAAGCTTCAGCATCGGAAAACGAATAAAGAGATAAAACCATTTCGTGGGCGTGAGGCGCCCCATTTATTAGTGCTGCATTCAAGGGCCCGAGACATTTAAATTATGACGGAAATAACTTTCAACAAGCTTTATTAATTGCATTAACCGGAACTGCGTCAGGCAATCAAAACTAGAATTCTCAATTCATACGTTTTATTTATATTAGGCCGAGTTTCAGAAACCCTGAAACACCCCAAGTGTTTTATTTATAGAAAAACCAATAAAAAATTATTATTTCATGATAATTAGGTGTAATCGAATCACATTAGTATACATTCTCCGCAAAAAATAAAAAGCAATTAAAATCTGCGTTCAAAGAATTTTCAACGTTTATTAATTGCTAATCATCGTACAGCGCAAAAACACGTTAGCTATTTATACCACTTTGTAATGCATATGCGTAAAAGTGATTCATGTAACCTCAGCATGACAAATTCGCCTGGCTTTGACAAATCACCAGGGTTCAGATAAAACTAATCCCGAACATTAGACGTTTTCAGCTTCACAAAACAAATCAACCCTCATTTCACTCTAATACAGCCCTGGAAGCTTATTCTTATTCTTCCTTCATATTTTGTTCCGCAGCGTCGACCAATTTTGGCCTGAAAAATCCCGACGCGGACGAAAATAAAGACACTTAATGGAAAAGTAACCTGCTGTTTGGAAAAATCTCATTTGCTCTATTTTCGGTGGTAGTTTGCCGAGTGATTGGTCATTCCAAGATGTGTTTGGAAAATTAAAATTGCAACTTTTAATAATCATACTCTACATACAATAGGTGTTGAGTCACCTCCGGCCTGTTTCACCGTCTACGCAAGAAAATTTCTAATGACACGTAATGTACTTCGTTTATTGAATACCAATTAGTTTAATAATAAAATTATCAAGCATGAAAATACAAAATAAGAAAGAGAAACTGCGTCAGCCTTATTTAGCTACAGTGTGTACCCACTCTAAAAATTACCTGATTAGTACGCAGAGGTACTTTGGAAGATAATTCAAAGTACATTATACTCTTCCAAGGTTAACGTTCCTGTGAATGATTATATAAACCTGTTTTGAAATATTTAAAGAAGCAAAGCGGTAGAGGACAGACATTAAAAGTGCCGTATATAAAAACATCGCTTGTATAACGTTTTAAAATTGCTGCTTTGTCATTAAATGCATTAAAATCACAGCAAATCCTACCTTGAACATTTGGAAATAAATTCAGAAGATTAATGTCCCTGGATTATCACGTATCTTCAACCTGTCACGGTTACCTATGAAACATTAACATCCAAACTAACTTTACTAACACCTGTGACAATTCAAGCAGAATGAGTCGTGCAGCACAAAATTATGGAAAATGTTAAAAACAATTTACAGTGTAGCAATTATGACAATTTTACTTTTATTAAATTGCAAACAGAAAAATGTAACTACACTACGTAACATTGGTATAACGTCGCAATTCAGCATAAAATTCTCTTTGGCATGAATAAATAGAGCGTTCTTTTGACAACAAAATATTATTCAATAAGAAACTCCTGAATATAAATTATTTTCATGCGCAGGAAGCTGTCCACCCCAAGGAAAACAATCACAAATTAAAAAAACACTAAAATTACATAAAACTCCACACCTCACATCTGAAATCTAAAATAGAAATTAAAATAAGTGAATAAGGAATTGTGATCTCAAAAAATACTGAAACTTGCCTCAGGCAGAACAAACTACGTGAAATGATAAAGAAAATGAGCTGCAACATTTCTTTTGTTATAATTAAAAACAAAATATCCGTTCAAACCAATTTCTTTGTTGCAAAAAAAATTCAAAACTAATTATAATAATTTCGGATAACATGATCAAGTTTATTTATTCTAACAAAAACTAGATATTGAATAAACAAGAAAACGCAAAAAAAGAACTAAGGCTAATTGATCAAATGAATTACAATATAAAAAATTTTTATAGACAGAAATGCTACTCAGAGAAACTTATGTATTAAAATTTAAAAAATTAACGAGAAGAATAATCTAACAACTAAGAAAGGAAAAACAAAGCAAAATCCCAACAATCAACCAATGAAAACTTTTTAAAACACAAGATGTCGACAAATAGATATAAGCTACACATTTCGGAAAAATAGTCACTTATCAATCTCATATGAATTTGGTACACTTTTATATCAGTGAGTGATGGCTTTTTGCTGTGTGGTGAAGACATTTAAGATGCACACATTATCGATCTTTTTCTCTTGTATCAAAAATAACTATTATTATATTCTCTTTACGATTGTCAATCCCATGAATATTCTGCGACCCTTCCATTAAAAATGTCGACCTCAGGAACACTCTAAATCCGCAATCTTCTTTAAATATGTCGTTGTAAAACTCTTCGAAGTCGTTGTAGAATGCAGGAATTCAGCTAGTTAGTAATAGTCATTATTTGTACATAACTAACTATCCATATTTTTGAAGGTATGAGGAAGAATAAAACGAAACAAGTGGAGAACAACAACAGGACGATTATCATACCCTTCCACAGAAGAAACAAGAACCATCCCCTGTTGCGTTGGAAGATATCCAAGAGTATCTCAACAGATAATCCGAAAAGTTATGAGATAATCATCGATATTCAAATTATAGCCCAATCGATTTTCCGCAAATAAAACGCACAGAAGAAAAAATGGTTTGTCATCTGATAATCCATGATAATGATGTTCAGCGATGAGCCATCCTTGTTTAACGAGTCTTTCCTACAAATATTTCCTTCATTGCAATTCTGTACGTCTCGATTTTTCATTTACAATTGGAAGAACGAGAATCGCATTATATGTTTATTTCCTTCCGGTTTGCTGAGGAGAAGATCGAGGACAATGTTGTCCAATTTGTCTTGGAAGTTCAGTAACTCATATTAAATGACTTTCTGCCACACAAAGTAATTAATATTGTTCAAATGGGAATTAAAATAGAAGTCGTCTCGGATTATACCTGGTCAACTTATGCTTATTTTGCATGTATGCATGAAAAAGACAAATCAAGGGCCAGCGCAAGACAAATTTGAGCGTCAAGTCAAACTAGCTATATTTCGTCACAAAAACATTTATGTTGTGGCCAACATCTCTACTATCATGAATAAGGCAAGAATCACGAAGTACCAAAAAGGATACCAGGCTCTTTCTAAACTTTCTAAAATAATGGAGTCTGCCAAATATGTCAACAAGGCTTTTGCCAAAAAAAGTTATTCTTCCAAACACGACCGAATTGATTCAACTTCTCGATCTCTTTCAATCTACAATTAAAGCATTTTGTGATGATGTTCTTTATCTCATACGTCTTGGGTAACACAGCAAAAATCGATCATATGTATTCATCGCTGACATCAAACTGTGTACCAAATTTCATCGTGATCGCTTCCTTGTCAATGAATGCTCCACATTCTCTCAATCAGCCATGCAGCCATGGTTTGAAGCAAGTATTACATACAACTTATGTGGGCTAATACTGTACAAGAGCTAGAAAGATTCAGATATTAGCTCTGATAATTTTGTCGTAGGAATTCGTATGTATCCAATAATATATGTAAAATGAAACAAGAATAAGGAGACTCATGAAGTTAATGCCAGAAGAGAGAAGATTAACGTACAGCGAGACATTAAAGGCAAGTGCATAAGTGTATAAATTCATGGTTTTTAGTAGAGATAAGCATCATGGAGTTGAATTACAACTCAACAACCAACGAGTTCGAAACATTACATATTTGGATAGTATGATAAATGATCAACTCAACCCAGACATAGAAACAAAGAGGAGAATTACATTGTCTGAAGTAACATTTTCCAAGATAAAGTCCTTTTTCGGCAACGAAAATCTCGATCCCCAACTTAGACAACGCATGGTAAAATGTTGTCGTTATTATTATTATACAATATAAAGACATGGACACTTAAAATACCAACAATAAATAGTACCGATGCATTCGAGATGTGGATTCACCATCGTATGCTTAAAATCTCTTGAACCGTTCATCAAACCAACGAACAAGTCCTGCAAAGGGCTCTAGTAGAACGAAAATTGCTCACAACGGTAAAAACGCAAATACTATCTTACTTAGAACCTATTTTAAGAGGCAAATAAATATCACATACTTTAATTAAGATAGAGAAGTGAAAAGGCGGGCTTTATGGTTAAGGAACACCGGAGGACTATTTAGACTAGCAAAAGATCAAAGCGCATTCGGCGCTGTGATCGCTAGCGTTCGGAAGATCGAACATGACATATGATGATGATAAAAGGTACAAAAAAAGGCTGAATTTATAAGCTATGAGTGCAATTTACATAAATAAAAATTGAAATGTTGTGTTTGTTCAAAATCTTAACTCTCCGAAAGTTCTTCATCGATTTGCTTTGAAATTATAACACAACGTTGCATTCGAATACCCGCGTTTGTATATACATATATTATATAGATGTCACACCTGTAATAGGTAAAAACATGCTTTTTTTGAAAAATAGCGCCTTTCTTTTCCATTTAAGCAGACTGAGCCACAGCAACGCATGGCCGGGTACAACTAAAACAAAATAAAACTAGTAAAAGTTGGAACTCAGATGATAAAAACCATAAACAACATTAATATAAAAAAAAATTAAGAAAAGTGTAAATGGAGAAATAGTAAACAAAGTAGAGAACAAATATACAATAAATGCGTTAGAAATCTATATCTAAGAATAAGAGAGAAAAAGCAAAGGTACCAACAAAGAAATGTTATCTAGAAAAACAAAGAAAATTAATGGCAAATGAAAAAGAAACATTGAGGGATTCAAAAAATACTTTTATTTATATGCTAGAAAAAATAATCGGGAAAAAGTAAACAAATTAGAAACCCCCAAATGCCAAAGAAAAAAAATTAATCTTAACAAACACTCGGAAAGTAATAACAGAAATCTTAAATACGAAGAAGAACTAATCCATTAAACGCATAATCTTTTAACTGAAGCATGCCAACGATATTTACAAAAAGGAACAGAAAGAGTTTTGAAAATTATGGGGGTGTAGCCTTACTTAACATTCCCTACAAAATAGTAACAAATTCATAAAAATTTAACTAACGAAAAAAAGAAGATATACAATATTCTAATAAGAAAATAAGAATAACTACAGTGAATAAATCAAATAAACGAAGCAAAAAATATATATGATGTGCACGGAATACAAAAAAGGACATAGTAAGGACACAACACTGCAAACAAGCAAATAAACGTTGTAATTGTGAAATAAACAGATTTATGTATCTAAAAATAGTGTTTATGAAAAAAATTGGAATAAGAAAAGAAATACAAGCGAGTGCCACTAAATAAAAATGTATCAAGAGATCTAAAAATCTTCCGTCCAATTGTTATATATGACACTGAGAGGCAATAACAAAGGAAATTGGAAATATGAAAAAAGATACCGAAGAAAATTCAAAGAAAAACGGAAAGATGGTACATCAAAAAAGTGCTAAAATTAAAAAATAGAAAGATATCATACAAATAGTTAAATTTAAAGAACTAGATGAATAGAACAGATGTCACAGGGGTCTGCCAAATAAGTTATTAGCCAGTAAAACTACAAGAAAAGAAGGAAAGAAAAGAAATAAGGTAGAATAGGACATATATAACTATAGATTAAGCCATGGATCTACTAAGGCTATACATACATACAACAAATCAAAAATTAATGAAGTAAACGATACTATAATGGTAAAAATATTGCAGAGATATTATGAAATAAAACAATTGCTGATAATTCATAATTAAAAAGTGATGATCAAAAATAATAAAATCGTCATGGCTAATCAGATTTGGAAAAACCGCAAGTGCTGTTTTAGTGGTTTCCAACAGGAAAATAATGGTAACCAATACAACCGCCAACATTTCCTGAGTGGATATGGCACAACACAAAGAAAACTGAGAAAATAAACCACAAAGTATACTAAATGAGCAATCAGGATGTACTCATTAAATTTTTTCTCTAACGGTTTTAATAAATCAAATTATATTTAATTTATCAAATTATATTAATTAACCTTATAATATCTAGCATTGGCTCCTTCCTATAACAAGTAAACATAATGAATCAGGGCTGATTTTGCATAATTTTAATTTTTTTCCCTAACTTTCATATTTGGTTATCCATGTCTGTCTTATTTTTATTGTGTCGTTTGTTTCTTCAAACTTTAAAACATTTACTTCTCTTGTTGTGGTGAAATAAATAAAGTTTATGACTAAAATCATTTGTAATTATAACTTAGAATTTTCTTTATAAGTTTTAGTTTCTCATATCAATAAATCATTATTGCTTTTAATTAAATTTTGGCACATACCAACTTTCATCAACATCAAATTTACCTTTAAAAAATGGAAGTCTTCAAACCAAGTGAAGAACATATATGTCATTGTATGTTACTTGAGTTTTATAGAGGATTAAAGACAATAAATACAGCAAGAAACATTAACAGTATGTATCAAGGAGCTATTAAAGTAGGCACCTATTAGATGTCGTTGGCGAAATATTGTGAAGGTGACTTTAGTTTAAGAGATAAACCGGAATTTGATCGACCTAGTATTGATCACAGAGAAGACACCGGACATTCGATTAAAGGGATTGTTAGCAGAATTGGCAAGTCCATATTTATTTATATACACAAAAATGTCAGCAAATTTCCATCAGCAATCAAATCATAAAAATAAACCATTCCTTGACCATATCATCACTAGTGATCAAAAATGGGTGTTATATAATAACCTATATAAGAAAAACAATGCTTATCTATTGTAGAGTCAATGCAAAGGTCCTTTTTTGTGTATGGTGGAATATCCTAGTTCTGGTGTACTTTGAATTGTTAAACCTGAACAAACAGCTACTGCAGTTTTATTGTCAATAATTGGATCACTAAACAAAAACTTAAAGATTTGGGATAGAAAATTTTACTTCAACCTGTTTACTTCTACTATTACAATCATATTATTGGAATAATGTAAAGAGTACAAAAAAGAACAATTTTGTTACAGAAAAATGAAATAAAAGACGAGTCAATTAAACAGTCTGACGATTTTTTACAAAATTTAGTGTGCACTTTTCATTTGTCGTCATGGATAAATATTTTTTTCCTAGCAGTTATTTTTAAATTTTTTTAAAAATAGGTTTTTCCTCCAATAACTACGCAAAATATTTTCATGTAACTTACAAAAGATTTCAGATAAAAAGCATCAATACTCTATAACTATAACAAGTATTTTAAAAAGTTCTTTTTATTTGAGGCATGTTTCCCAAAACCCCTATTTTCAAGATAAGTATACCAAGTCAATTCAAAAAATAACAGAATTTTTTAAACCGTGCGACATCGGAGCATCCTACAGACCTGCGACAATCAAACTTTAAGTCGTACTTCGTGTTATGAGTGATTTAACAGACTTGAAAACGATTGGATGTTTTATGCGAAAAATCAAACGACTGCTAACGCACCAATTGACCTCTTGATGATCCCCAAAACACTATTTAGTGAAACCCATCAGTCAAATAGGAGGGTACTTCAAAGATAGCAAAGATCAACAGCCCTTAGATAAACCCCAAAAATTAGAAAAATATGTCGGTTACTTTTAAACAGCTCTCGTATATTGTACCTATATAACATCAAAATTTTGGCTTGGGAGTTATGCGTAAAAACACTATATATTCTTTCAGCAGAAAATTGTATGTAACCTTCAATAAATGTACTAGCAGCCTTCAGAATCTTCAGAAACTTCTAGACAGGCAAAAAATTGTTTTCATTTTTATGAAACAAACATTACAAAGTTGATTTTCTCTTTATTTGGATAAATTAAACCTAACCTTTTGACGTAAAAACCCGTCTAGCAAATATTCAGGCGCCTTCTGAATTTGAAAGATGGTAAATCATTAAGCTGTAGAAAATTTTATAAAATAAGGCACAAAACTTTACGCAGAACTTAAATTGGCATCATTCAAGAGGTTGTTTATAAAATCCAGTTTTTTTTATTGCTAATTGTTAATCAACTTACTTTTTTTGCGAATGCCCTACTATTATTATATTTTTTCAATCGCACAACCTGTAAGCCTCCTTGAATATAATACAGGGATTGTTAGTTTCCAACCAAATTAAAAATTAATAATACAGTAATTTCAAAAATTTTTAGCGCACATCTGGGAAAAATCTACAATAGCAGAAAACAGAAGCAACCATATCACATGGTTCAAATACTATGATTCAAGAGAAATATTCTTCACTGCAATTGTCTAAAGCTGCATATAACGTAACACAAAACAAGCTTTTCAAAAAAATGCAAAAATAAATATTCAAAAACGCCTTTGGATATGGATTTAGAAAATACAGACTAAAGATATGGGAAAATCTACTTGAAAGCCACTAGAAGCGATGATTAAATCAAGTATGAGAGATAAGTTTAAGAAAATTTATTTCGAAGGTAAAAGATACGAGCAGCCAGGAGGTTGATCCAAGATAGGTCCTACTAAATCATAGAGACTAACATCAAGACCAAATAATAGCAAAATTATTACAACTTAGTCAAGATTATAACGGGGAACTACAATGATCAATTACGTCAACCGGACATTCTTCATGACAACATCTGGTTACATTTGGAAAGTAATAAAAGCTGATGATATCACATTTATAAGTATTTATTACTTTTTCTTGGATATTAAAACGTTAAACAAAATATGAAAAAACTCGAGACCAAAATTATAACAAAGACTATGACAATTACCACAAGTACCTTGTAGTTTCAAAGCAAACTAAATATAAGCTTAACAAAGCTAAAAAGTACTGAAACTATTTATATTAGACGTTACCAAATAAATATTTACAAGAAATAACGTGTGGTTAACGAAAAAATATCCACAAACCTTCATAGATTAGTGATTTAGAGAAAAATGTTTTGATACTTCCTTTTGACTCATAATTCATTTTAAGTTATCCAAACTATCACAATTATGCTTTTTATGTATAGAAAAATGTTTACAAAAAAATAATTCTAATTGGTGAACATTAATGGGCCATTATTTTGATGGCACTACTTCTTTCTACATAAACAGCAACTAATTTAGCAGAATTTCGCATTAATTAACGGAACCTATTTAGATACATGCAGCAGGAAATATAGTACAATCTAATCGAACAGAATACATCAAATTTGACTCAAGTATCCGTGCAGATAAAATTATCTTCAAACGGAACAAAACTAATTAATAATTCATAGTGTACGATAAGTTAGTCCGTTTGAATAAAACTGTAATTCTTATATACCAAATTCAAAATTATCCAAATGTCAATAACTGTACTTTCACAAGGCTGACGATAGTTCGAAAAGGTCGAGTTTCGTTCGTTTCCAAACATTAGGAAAGGAGCGGAAAAAACTGAAAAACGCGCGTTTCGACGAAACGCAGAATATTTACAACCTAATCTGCTGTGTTATGTTTAAACCGCAGTCAAGCAAATTTGAATTTCCGCAGGAAAGCGCAAACATCGGAGGGGAGTTACGAAAAGAGAACACACAACGGTGCAAAGACACTCGCAATTCGTTTTATCCATTGATTTTTATTTTACTAATAACGAAACAGAACAAATTCAGAGTCGAAAAATAATAAAACTAATCTCGCAAAACAGAAAGAAATCACAAGGTAGTTGTTTAGTACCTTGACGCTTTTGAATCAATTTTATAGAGATAGTAGTCGTACGAAAATGTTCGTTATCACTCAAAGAACAGCATTCCGCCTCCAGAGCTTGTCTGCAAACCCTACAACCCTTCGAAATTTGATGTTTTTGGATTATTTGCATTATATACAAATAAAAAAAATTCAAAATTAAATGCTAAAGACTATAGCAAACATTCGTTGCGATGTACGGAAAACTCCATGTGATGACAGTTAAGAAAGAGTCACGAAAAGTCATGAACATTAGAACATTCAAGTTCTCTATCTTCCCGAGAATCAAAATCTAGCGCGCACACTTAAAAATATGTAGTCTTTTAAGTTTGTATGAGGATTACTGTTATAACAGTGTAGCCACGTTTTAGATAACTATGACGGAATATTGAAAAAATTAAAACCTAAAACAACTTAGCAACTTAGGTTAAATACAAAACGTAAATACTAAAAAAAAATTCTAAAGTTTTGAGAAAGCCGAAACAGAGAGGGTGAAACTTTAAAAAGAAAAGTTTTACTCCATGTCACGACTATTAAGTAGCAGGAGCTACTCGTAACTTTTTTTCTGTTCGTACAATATATCCGAAATGTAGAGGTGGAAAGATATAATGCATAGCCTCTACCATTCTATATTTACTAACAAGACTCTAGTGACCGAATACTAGCGATATAACCATAGCAAACCCAAGAAGCACCGAAGAAGGAAATGTCTTTAGACACATGATTCAAAAATTAAGCTGTCATCTCTCGAAAAGCAATGGAAAACTACCAGGATATAACTGGCTCTCCCAAGATTATCAATACTAGCGGTATGATGTATTTAGTAGTTAAAAATCCGGTGCTAAAACTGCTCACCATCCTATTGGTGGGGACAATTAATAAAGACAGAAATGCGCCCAAATTAAAGGAATTGGAAGATAAAACGTTAGAACACTGTAGAAAAGCGTAAAACTAGAAAACATCAAACACAGATCTGCTTAAAATAAGTGAAGTAAGATGACCTCGAGAAAGCAGCATGTGAAGTAATCAATACAGGATAATAAACATTGCTGTTATAAATGATTAAGCCGGAGTAGGAGTTCCTATTAGGAAAAAAAACAAGACAAAAAGTGAAAGGTTACATTCTCAGGAATGAAAGACTGCTACTGATAAAAATAGCTGATAAAAAAGTATAATACAATATAAATGTCAACAGCAAACTATGATGGCAACGAAGTGAAAAATGTATATGAAAAAATAAAGAAAGTAATGAAATATATGAAACGAAAGAAGAACCTAATATTAATAAGGGATTGGAATGGCAAATATGTGCAAGGTGAAATTGCGGGCCGATACGAATTAGGGAAAAGAAATGAAAAGGGTAAGCAAAACACAATTTAGTAATAACAAGCACACTCTTTAACCATCATCTACGTAGAAGATATACATAGAAAACACTTAGTGATATCAGAAGGTACCAGACTGATTTTGTACTTGTGAAGCAAAGGTAAAAAATAGCAAGCATATTCAAGTCCCTACGTGAATAGTGATCACAATATAGGAACGATGGCATGCAATCTAAGATTGAAGAAATTAAAAAAAAGAAAAGGGAATCCATGGCAAATAGATAAGTAGAAACAAGATACGAAGGAATTATTGGACAGTAATAGAGATTTGCGATACAAAAAATGAAGTAAACGTAAATAAGACGTGAAACATCATGACAATGCATAGCTAATGTAACAGATTAGATATTGTAATTCAAAGAAGACAAAAGACTGAAACCTTAGATCATGAAGGATATTATTCACGTATTTAAAGAAAGAAGGAAATATGAAAACCTACAAACAAATGGACAAGAAAAGTAACGAATACCAAGAAACAAAATAAATAGAAATTGTGATAAAACAAAAAAAGATATTTGGAGGAAAAATGTGAAGAAGTAACCTTTTTAAAAAGTAAAAATTGCCCAAACGTACAAGACCATAAAATTTTTCTTTTAGTAAATAAAAACAGAAAACGTAGACGTAAAAGATGAAACGGAAAATTTCCAACTAAAACAAAGCGGTATTGCGAAAAAAATGAAACCGCTACAGCAAAAAACTATATAGTTCTAGAATCAGAAGACCAGATCGATGAATATAAGAAACGAGTCAGTATGCACCAAAACAATCTAGGAACTAAAAACGAACGAAACTGAATTCGATCACACTTTAGCAGAAATTGTTAGACTTCACAAAAACAATAATTGTCCCTACACCCAAAAATGGCACAACTGTAAACTGCGAAAATTATCGCACATTAGCTCTAGTAACATATCTTGGAAACGCTGACCAAAATTATATACCGCAGAATTGAAAAAATCTAAAACGAATCCCAACAGAAGATCAACTTAGCTTAAAAAAATCCGATATATAAGAAGCAATAATAGTACCCATAGGAACCGTAAAAAAAGGATGATGAAAGGAAAACCAACGTGCCCTTTAACAACGTAGTGACCAAAAATGCATAATTAATGAAAAATATTGACGTAATTTTCAGAGACAGACGAACTATATGATCAACAGATAGCAGTAATATATGTTGAAGAAGTAAGTAGAGACGAGAATAAAAAACGGGTTCGACAAGTCTGCGCGCTATCACCACCACTATTTAATGTATATATACAATCGGCACTGGGAAGCAGAATAACAAAAGATGAAAAAAGAGACAAGAAAATAAAAAGAAGAATACTCCATGCTTAATTGGCCTTTCTTCAGAAGAAGAAACTTCTGATATCGGGCAATATCACAATTGCGATTAGCAAATAACTTCTATACTCTATGGAAGCAAATTTTAGACGATAGTGAACAATGAAAGGAAGGGACTAGAAGTTTTTGATATGTGGTGCTACAGGCGCTGATAGTGAGAACAACCTAGATCGATAGAATAACAAATAAGGAAGTGTTATAAAGAGTAGGAGAAAGACGAACCCTAATGAAAGAGAAAAAAGACGAGACATACTAAGAGGACATGTCCTACGTTATGAGGGATTTTTTAAATTATAGAAAGATGAGTTGAAGAAAAAACCCACCAGGCAGACGAGTGTGTAGTATATGATAAAAACCAGAAAGCATTTACAATGTGGCAATCATAATAAGTTAGAAAGACTGGCCATAAGCAGAAGATAGAGAACAATGGTGTTGAATCAAACCGATAAGTAGATTGAAAACTACAGAAAGAGACAATATATACAATATCACTTGGTTTAAGAGTATTTTTCGTTATTTTGACAAACTGTCAAGTTTATTAATACTTTGAACGTCAAACTAAATTTTCCCAAAGTTGCTAAAATTCTGAATTTATCTAAAACTAAATCAGAACGACAAATCGGAAATTGTTAATAGTATAGTAACTGAAGACTAGACGTAATATTACCACTATGTGTCAAAAACCAAAAGAATACACAGAGAACATCCAAAAAATATCTTTTTTCCATATTATTCTTTGACCAACTATATTCATGCTGAAGAACAGTCCACTCTGGTACTTTTAAACAACTAGAGGAACTAAAATCTTTTGCAGCAAAGAAAGGATACCTATATCAGATGGTTAATTTCTATTAAGAAAATACTAAATCCGGTATGCAGTCAAGACTCTTCGATAGAGGATTTACATGTCTTACCAAAAAGAATGCTAAAAAATATAGACCAAATGTCATAAGTTGTAATAATTTTTATCAAATTTTAACATATGCGCTTTTGCTTAGTGGGAAACAGTACAATAACATAAGTTGAATGGACTGCTGAAAAGTCTATATAGACCAGGTTGGAAATTGTTGGCGTAACTTTTATTAAAAAAATGAGTGAATAGGAGCTCTGTGTAACTGTAGACGACAAAAATTTGTTAATTAAGCTCTTTACTTTTTGGGAAAAAAGATTTTATTCAGGTTAGAATGATTCTTATATTTTGGATGTTCAAAAGTGAGTGACACTTTCCTTCAAAATTCCAGTTGAATCAAAAATTGAAATGCGCGTTAGGTGTCTATAATACCACCATATGGGGTTGTTGGAACAGACAAAAAGAAAGAATGTCATTATTGCGGTGCTGCTAGAGCAGTTGTACATAAAGAAGAAAAGCATAAAAGAAAACAATCATTAACAACGATATGCGGCGTGATTTCTTTAGAAGAAGAAAGCGATTGCTTTGGATATCCATACGAGGATAGCAGCCATGTATGGAAACCTGCATATTTTACGTTGCATACTGCAACGCGTATCCGACTTGATAATGGCAAACAAGAGTGTTATTGAAACGTCTACGATGCTTAACGCAATAAAAAAAGCAAGTAAGAAATTCTCTTTCAACAAGCTTCAATCGCTTGACCACAAGTATGCTGCACTCAAAGACTAGTTTGCAGTAACCGGAGCGATGACAAAAATGCATGAATACTGAATGGGGAACACCTTTAATGAAATATGTAACTTGTTCCTTATAAAGATTAGTAATAAAGGGCAGGGTCAATCATTTTTTTATGTTCAAAGTGAATCTAAATTTGACATTAAGTTCTGTTGGTAAATTAATTTAGTTACAAAAGCTATGCAAATTCTCCATTGTTATTAAATCAGCCCAAGTCGAGAAATGTGTAATTTTTTAATTCCCCAGTCAAATAACGACAACTAGAAGCCATACATCAGAACACATTGTATCACGTTCGTAAACTTGTCCCATTAATTCATAAAATTCATAAAAACCTTCTAAAAACGCTCGCGCACGGCCCCAGTCGTCTGTCAAAATATGTTCAAAGTCCAGCATTAAAAGACTGTAAGAAGGAAATTGGGGAGGGTTTTTAACGCGTTGTAGACATAGTGGATCAGTTATTAGAGTATGCGGGAGAAGCACACCCCAAAATCACTTCTATGAAACAATTCGCGAGCTTGCTTAAAGGTCAAACTTCAAAGGGTTGTAATAAGAGGTACAGGGGTTGCAGACGAGCTAGAAGGGAGTGCGTGAAATGTCGTTCCCCGAGTACTAACAAACAAATACAAAATAACTGCTCCAATAGTGTCAAGCTACTAAACAATTATCTGAATTTTGTGTGAACTTAAACCTTGTGGTAATACTTCATCATCAATTGAAATGGTGCCAAAATATAGATTACTATAAACGAATGATTTAAAAACATCTAAAGAATAATTGTTTGCATTTTTCTCTTTCAGATGAATACTAATCTTTATTTTAATTCGCATTACACAAAGAAGTACTTATATTATTTTTTCTGTGACCATAAATCTTATAACTAAGTAGCATTAGAGCCAAAATGACTTATTCTTTATTATAGATAAATTTTTTAATATTGTGAGAGTAAAATGGTTACCTTAATAAGATTGGGATGTCTGTGGGGTCAACTTTAGAGAAATGTATTGCAACAGTTCCATATTTATTTTTGATGTGCAACAGGTCGCACCATCTTGTTGAAAAAATAACTTCTTCATTTATTTTCAATTTAAGATATAAAAATGGTCTGGAATATACATGATTAGCTTTGAGAATCCACTGTGGCTTTTGCCATCTGTGATTATCAGCACTGCTGCTACACAAGTCACTCGATCCCCCAATCACAAATAAATATCATATTTGGAGGACAAAAATAAATTTGAGAATATTATCAATCATCAAATATGCGATGCTGGACATTCCAACGTACCATTTTAAATGTCAGTATATTTCCAAGATGTCCTCTTGATTACTCGGTCATTGCCTTTTAATAATAAACAAATTATTCTGGATATTATTGTATATACATATAAGTCTCCTATAACTTTCATTTCTGCGGTTCCTAAGTTTAACCTTCTTTTTTTCTCCTTGTCGTTATCTCCTTTTACCGTTTGGGATGTCGGAGTTTAGTTCTTTTTTCAACTATTCACACAACCCTTCCATGCCTTCCGGTCCCTTGCCATTTCCTTCAACTTCCTTCCCTTCGCCTTTTCTATCTTTTCTACGACTTTCTGAGTCTTCTTTTCCTTCTCTTATACCCTCGTTTTACTAATTTGTTCAGCTTCATTTCAGCTATATGTCTAAACCAGTTAAGCCTTCTCTTGTTTGCTTTATGTAATATGGGTTCCTGCTTCGAAAAGCCCCTGATTTCTTTATTTCGTACTATCTCATCATGTTTTGCCCACTATTCATTTCAGCCGCGGTTATTATGATCTCGTATTTATTTTGTGTTGCCTATAACTCAAATAACAACAATTGTTTTCGTTGGTATGGTTATTGTGTTGTATATCTCTAGTTTTATTTTGTTCCTTATTTCTTGATTTTTATTTACTGTTTTTGAATCTATTTTCCATATTATGTAAACATAATGCCAGGTATTCAAAAGAACTATATTAATTCTCATTTGAAGGTTATGTTTGTAACATTTTTCCTTCTCTTGCTTTTTGGTTTGCTGTCATGAAATTACATTTGTTGGTATTCACTCCCATTTCCATTTTTTTTAATTTCCATCCATATATCTATTAATCCTGTAATTTTGTATGTGAGTTTGCTATAAAGAAGTACATTTATTTTTGAAGGTTAAATTTCTATATCCTATTGTTGTCTGCAAGTGTTTTGTCCGGTGTGTTATATTTTTCATCATTTTGTTTATTATTAAAATAAATAGAACTGGGTCCAGCCTGTCTCCCTGTTTTATCTCTCTCGCCATTTCAAAGCTTTCAGATCGTTCTCCATTTAGTTGCACCCTTCTTCTCATCTCACACACACACTAAGTTTAATCAAAACTCTAAACCATTACCAACTTTGTCTTGTTAAGGATAAACCTAAAGGCACGTAAAAAATATCACCAAACGATAAAAATAGCGCAGCAAATAACTTAAGCGCAGTACCGAATCGCAGCAAATTGGATTCCCTTCTTTGAAAGACTAACTAAAACTCGATAGGAGATTTACAAGGCAGAATTTTAAAAATGCTTCAGAACGAATCGGAAAGGAGATTTTGCAGTAATACTGAATAGCAAAACATTTATATTTTACATTCAGGAGGCTTTGCATTAAAAGCAATCGATATGCAAACAAGGTAGACTTCTTCTGTCTCAGTTAAGAGCCCCGTCTTCGAAAACAGCATGAAAAGTATGAAAAGGTTTTTAACCTTAAAGCTTTAGTCTTCAGCCGTCCTCTCGCGCACGGTCTGAAATTGTTTAGATGGAAAGACGAGCTGAAAACTTTGACGAAATGTATTAGAGCTTTAGCGGAATTTAATCTTATCTTTACAACTTTTAAAGCCGGCACATACAATTTAAGCGGCATCTTGGTTTTTTGCTTTACTGCAGATCTGGTTTAACTGCCTCGATTATAATTTTTTGCTATGTCGCTTATTAGACTTTGCGCCTTGGAAGTTTAATATTTTCAAATTTGCGCGTTACGCTCAGCGAAATTCAATTGGTGTAGCTTAGTCGGGAAAATTAAATCACTATTACATTCCTCGAGTAGAAACTATCAACAGTGTCGGTGACAGAAAAGTAATAATTCTATTATAGTCAGATGTATATTTGAGTTTTTATTTAACATTTATTTCTCTTTATCTATCTGTATATTTGATAACTCGAGAACCATTTGACCTACTGAGTTATAGAGACGATTGTGGTCAAGTTTCCATACGAGCCTTATACATTTTCCTACAATTTTGGAACAATGTCTCATTCATTTAGACAGTTCGTTTGCCATTTAAACAATTCTTCATTTCTATTTCATTAAATTACAAAAAATTATTTTGTTATACTATTTTTGATATACTAAAATACCCAGCTTCCTGCGATTACTTTCAGTTAAAGAATCTGTTCGCTGATGGGCTGAGCCTACGTCACTTGTCAGCGAAGTTAAGATATTTCAGGAACATTTCAGCGGAGGCCGGCAGGGCGTCCACCTACATAACTAGGCGCATTTAATCTGATCGGAATTAAACTTAGATATGCAAATTTATTTCCTTATCACTCTTGTTCGAAATGTTTTACACGGGCCGGCAACTTATCGCTTTTCCAGCTGTATAACTTTAGCGCCGTGTAACAAAACGGCCGGCAAAAAGCCGCGCGGCGCATTCCAGCGGCGTAATTTTGTTATAAATTTTGGTTAATCAGATTATGCTCGAATGGGCCATCGCAGCGCCAGTTTAATGTAAACATCTCGTTTAAAAGTACATAGATTTGTGTCATAACGACCTACAATTTTTTAAACAAATTGTAATTGTCAAATTATTGAGTTAGAATATATATTCAAATCCTGACGTCCGATAAAAATAAAAACAAAAATTTTGAATGCAACTGGTATAATTCAAGAACAGTTCGGGAATCCCCAATTTGAATAAAAACCGTTACAACCAATTACTATTTATAACAACACATTCTTGGCAGGTCAAAATGCCATTACGACAACCACCAATCGACCAATGTTAATAAAGTTCTAATGATGCTATCAAAAATTAAGCCACAAAACGCTTTTCCACTTCCAATACAAATTACTGACTTCTATATAATAGTATTTTCGTTAGCAATATAGCAATTAAAACACGCCATCGTAAAAAAAACTTGAACTTGTCCCTTAATGTTATAAATACGATGTTTAAAATGCTTTAAGTGATACATCAACTTCAACAGGATTAATTTTTTTAAAACATGCAAGTGGCTTAAGCGATCTCAACGGGTCGCTTCCCAGGCTCTGCTTAGGAAGACCCTCTACGACTGAAAACGATAAAATCACTCTAAAACACCCACAGCAGCACTTCAAGATACTGCCGGGCGCAAAAAATGGAACACTTTGAGAGGCCTGCGACGAAAGACAAAACTGCATGAGTGCATTAATCAAAACAGACGTCCCAACTAAAAAATTCGAGCATTTCTTATTTCGCCCAAAAGCGTTTTTAGTTGCCAAAATAAGAACATAACCATTTCATTCACTAATCGAGCAGCTTCCGACGATTCATCTTCGGCAGTTTATGCGGCCGGCGCCAATTTTGTAGTGCTTCGACTAACATCCGCTGACACTAATATCTGCACACCATGACAACTCGCCCTAATTATATGCAGATGTTTAACACACATTTACAGTACTACAAAAATGCACTAAAGAAACTCTATGATGTTTTAAAAAGTCTGACCAATATTAATCACAAATCAGTAAACATATAAAGAATGCAAAAATTACACAAAGTGCTTTTTACAAGCCTAAAAGAAGTAAACTTTTTTTGCTAGAGAAATCTGAATAAATGAAAATCTGATGATACCCTATCAGGTGAATAAGGAGAATGAGACGAGGTATTCCAATCAAAATACAATTATTTTTGATAAGTTGCCAAAGATAAGCGAGTCCTGAGGTGGTTGGGAAAACATAGTTGAGAGAAACAACGTTTAGGGATAATAGGAAAAGTAAAGAGAAGATTTTTGCCCAAAATTGGAAAATGGATAGAATATAGCTGTGAGAGAAGAAGAAAAGAACGACGTTATCTTAGTGGCATATGACTCCATAACAATTACTCAATTTTGGACGCTTCTCATTGATTTCTACCTTAAAATGGTTCAATTAAGAACAATACTTGGAATCAATTGTTTGGTTTTGTTGGAAGCACCTCTCCATATACATATTTTGCTTCAGTTTAATTTACAGCGATTCATCTTATTTTTCTTGCCATTTTGAGCTGTACATTATCATACATAATCCCATTATTATTCGTTTTACAACCGGAACTTTTTCATTAATTTTTAATAAAAAAAATAATTTTTCGAGATACTTCGGTTATTTTTAATCAATGTCTTGATTTAATCCTGACCAACCGTCAATAATTTACCTGATAACTCATCAGCTTGACATATATCATCGGAACGAAACTTCACAAATAATGCTTTGCGCACTTTTTCGTTGCACTTTTTCTGTGCACACAGCACATATCTTTGTAATATGTTAAATAACAATACAATTTATTCACTTAGAAACAATAGTTTAATATTGTAAATATTGTGAATCTCTTCGTTACCAAACAATTCTTAGACGCGTGGACCAACGGATGTTTAAATAAACATCACCAGTGACAGTTTGGTAAAAAACAATGGCCTTCAAATGCCTAATGCTGATAGCCCACACTCCACTGTAACTCTTGGTATAGTGTCCATTAATTATGTCTTAAAGAAAGCCTTATCGCTTCACGCAATTTCGGATGGAAATGCTGCAACTTCCACGCATTTTCCCAGCTACTATTTACAAAACTAAATCGATAAACACTGCTCTTATCATTATTTAAATAGTAAGTATATATTTGAGACCCCTGCATGTATGTATTCCACTTGTAAATATTATAAACTTAACCTATAATTAACATTCCATTTAATTTATTTCTAAATATCTAATTTGAAGTATTGTATTTGAAAAATAAACCTCCACAATTTAGCCATACAAAAAGATTTTCTGATTTCTGATGTTCTTATCTTATCTTCTGAAGTGTGTTGACATCTCAGCCACTAAAGAAAGCGTTTAGGAAACGGCTATAATTTCTAGGTCCAGATTACAACACGGACTACCATCGACGAAGAAACTACTTCAAATACATTCAGAACTCAAGTCAACCGGTAACTCATCCCCTCTGAAGTTCCACCAAGAAGTTATTACTGAACACCATAGAGCATCAAACATTATAATTTACAATGCAGTCTGAGGAAAGGAGAAAATGTGATATAAATCTAGTGAGTGAGCTTATTATATCACGTAAACTTCAAAATGAAATAAATAATGTTTATTGGACTTGAAAAATCACCAAACTCTTCCTCTGCTTGTCCTATAAAAGTTGTTTGCTCGATCCCGGCTAATGCTACGATCTTTTGAAATCGGAAATATTTAGCTTCTCGTTACCTCAGTAATCTCCGAAAAGAACTAGAAAAACGACTTCAACAAGGAGAATCCGATTTAACTATACGTCATGTGAAAAATATTCTAAAGATTGTCAACATTCAAAACCCAAAAAAGACTGGCATTTATATATAATGGCAAAATGTAAAATAACCTAAGACTAAACTCACTAATTGAACTGTGATATTAACGTTCTTATAGAATCAAATATTTGCGATTATATATATAACGAAGAATTAAGTTTTAATACAAATTATCATATTTTTCTGACAGATCTAACCTCACTAGTGAAACAGTGACGGAAATGTTGATTGCCATAAAATTTCTGTGCGCAATGATTTAGTTCCCATGCTTTGATGAGATCGTTGAACAACTCGTGAAAATATCTACAGGTTCACTTAACCTGATCATATGCGTTGTTCACGTTCTAACCATATCATCACCCTTTACATCGTCAGAACACCGTGAACATTACCAAATTAACTGTGAAAATATGCAATATGTTATAAGTCAGTGTCCTGGACATGAAGTTATTCATCCTAGGGACTTCACTTGGACCTCTTCCTTACATATGTAACATCTTGATGACTTCTCCAATCTTTGATTTTCTTCAATTAGAGTAAACTAACTTTATCAAAATTGTTCTACACTTGATTTTTTGTAGTCCTTCACTTAAAATTACTGTGATTAAATCTGATTTTGAATTTTCCTCTGTCTAGAAGCATAATTTTGTTATTCTGGTATTTAAAGCAGGGTCTACAATTAATGTTGAAAACTACAGGCCAATTTGTATCTTGTCCTCAATTCCTTTTTTTTTGGTTTTGTTCCTGGCCGATCAGTATATACTAACTTGCTCAACGCTCAGAACTATATTTTGTCAAAATGAGGAACCACTAAAATGTTTGTCATCTATTTGAATTTTTAAGGCTTTTGATTCGGTGCATCATAACCGTTTTATTTATAAATTACTAATTACAGGCATCTCAGATGTTTTCCTACAGTGGCTCTTAAACTATTTAATACGCAGGATTCAGTCAGGCAAGGCGATGTTATTTTACTCATATTCACAGGGTTCACACCTAGGATCAATAATGTTCAATATTTTCATGAATGTAAGCTTTTTTTATACTAGTTGACGTTACAGTACACAAGAGTCCAAAAAATGTTCTGCTATCACTTTTAGAAGATCCAGAATCACGACTTCATGAAACGATACCCCATATATGACATAATTCAGAAAATGAATGTCATTACAGATCTTGGCATTATGCTTGACGAAAGACTTTTCAAATTGTTAAACGGTACCATTGTTGATGAAAATCTAACGTTTCGTATAAACTATAACACCCCAGCACAGTCTTTGGGCATGTCAAAATTTCTATATTGATGTCACCTGTGAGAATTATATGAAAAATGTTCCGCTCAACAGAATGAGCTTAGCTAATAAAAAGTAAATAATCATGATCATTTTACCACACTCAAATTCATTTTTGAATTTATATCCTGATCTAGTCAACTGCCTTCTCCCTAAGGAGAGCTACGAGTCTTTGAAAGAGACTGATCTTTTGTGTGCCCTGCATTACCCTTTATAGGATTCGAAATAGAAAATGAACAGAGTACAGATGCATGCAAACATATACTTATATACATATATACACCAATGGAAGATAAACTAAAATCCACATATTAAAATTCTATTGTTACACATTATTATCTCGTGGAAAAACCTCCAGTGGGGCTTCAAATAAAAAGTGGAGAGAAAAAAATATCTTCAATATAATAATAGATCAAAAATGAGCTAATATATCAACATCAAGAAGTAAGAAAAAGCTCTTTCTTTCTTTCTTTATAGATACAGAAAAATAATTTGAACAAAACTAAATCATTTAACATAACACCTATAATAGAACAAAAAAATGCGTACAAAACAATTAACTTTCAGATTTCGATATTTCTCTGTATATTTTTTCAATTGCGTCCTTTAGACCAACCTAATTTTACTCCATTACTTAAAACAAACTAACAAACAAAAATGCCAAGAAAAGGTAACACATGTCTGAAAATTCGCATTGAATTATATTTATTCAAGATCAACAACAAAAATAAAAAAAACGACCACGACTCGTGTGGCATATCAATTTTAACATCATCCTCTTGCCAAGTGAGAATTAAAATTTCGCTTAATGATTTAATTGTTTCTTTAAATAGTTGCCAGTCAAGGATAAGCTCTGCATAAGCATGTAATCATATGATTACTTGGTGAAACGTTGTTCTTTGTAATGACGGCGCAATCGTAGCAAGCTATCATTATTTTCGGCCTATACTTAAGAAAGATTAAGCGTTACGAGAAATGTTACATGATGCGGAAGCACATCTAATTTGCCCAAAAACTTTACAAGACTGCATAGGAGATACAAGATAAAACATGGGGCCGGCGAAGAGATTGCTCTGTAAGCAATCCCAGAACGAACTTAAAAAAACCTTTCGATTTCGATTTCGAATTTCGGGAAAATTCGAAATCGAATATCTGGAAAATTATTCGACATAGAATTTTTTCTTCATTTTCGAATTCAGCGTAAAATTTCCTATAAGACTCACATTTAAAATCGCAATGTCGAAAATTTCCCGAAATTCGAAGTCGAATATCTCGAAAACTATTCGAGATAGAAACTTTTTGATTTCGATTTTGAAATCAGCGTAAAATTTCCTATAAGAATCCATTTTAAAATTTAAAAAAATCCATAATTTTGTGACAGCGACAGACAGACCGACAGACATATAGAATTCAGTAACGAACTTTTTAAGTTCGTTGAAAAACACCGAGAAATCAGCTGCAATAAAAATGCGACTACAATGAGGCAAAGAAGGAAAAATAACTTGGGTTTCTGGAAATGGGAATCAAAACAGTATCGATGCGTTTCAGACTTTGACCCCATATGAGACAAACAATTCTGATGGGTTAAGAACAAAACGTTACTGCAGCATTTGACCTTTATGAGAACTGCAAAAAGAATACTATGTGATTAAAAGAAGAAAAGCTCTTATTAGAAAAAACAAATTAAGGTACCAGAAATTTAAAAAAGTCGCAAACAGATACGTCATTCTTCAAAAATGCAGTCAAATAATCCCGTAAAAACGTGTTTGACAATAACCTTCAATCACAATTTATAGATCAGCTGTATTTTTCTAAATGAAAGAAGGTAATCAAAGTTAATCTTTGTCAAAGATTTGGATTTGACCATAAAAAAATTAAGTAAGCCATATTTTATTAAAAAAAACGTTGACTATCTTTAGTAGTTCTAAACGGTCTCCTCATATCTATAGCGAAGAGTAATCATTTGCTTAAAATTATAATGAGTAGACCAGGGCCTGATTAACCCATAGGCTGAGTGAGCTGCAGCCTAGAGCACCAGGATTTGGGTGGCGTGGATCACGTAATGGTTAATAAGAGAACACAGACTTCGATTATGGATATACGTAAACATCGCGGAGCATATGAAGACTGATCACTGTATGGTTGGTGACAGGAAAAATATATTGGAAGAGTATATTTTTGAAAACCAAATGGAAGAATACAGTGAAGTGGGAACTAATTATCAAAAATACAATTAACCTGACAGCGGAACAAGTAATTGGAAGACAATAAAAAAATAAAAGCAAGACTGAAATGGCTAAAAACAAAAAAGAAAAGACACAGAGAAGAATATGAGGAAAAGCGTAAAGAATATAAAAAAATAAATAGAAGAAGAACTAGTAGAAGGAAAACTAAAGCAAATTGAAGATAATAAGAATAACAATATGAAAAAACTGTATTACAAAATAAAAGAGCAAAACTGCAAATACAAAACTAAAACAAGCGGTACTAAAAATAAAGATAGCAAAACAATAAAAGAGGAAAGAATACAATATGATATAGGAATGTCGACGGGATAGAAATTGATGATCCTACATTTGAAAAAATAAAAAGAAATTACAGATAGACGTAATGCAATGGCACCTGAGAAATACGAAATAAGAATGGAATTAATAAAATATGATGGGGAATAATCAAAAAAACAAATATATGCACCGATACAAAACATCTAGAGAGAAAAAAGTCCAAAGAATGGGAGGTTGGCTAGATAATATCTATATACAAAAAGGGAAATCAGAAGACGTATAAATATATTACAGAGAAATAACTATTGAATACAACATCAATAATCCAAAAAAGATTAAGGGAGAATACGGACACTGTGATACAAATGTATCAATTTCGGTTTACAAAAGGCAAATCTACAATAGATGCCATCCACGCGATAAAACAAATAATAATAACAGGGTAAAACTCATATATCATGAAGGAATAAGAGTAGCAGTGAAATTAAGAAAAATGATTTGTAGTACTAAGGGAACAATTAAAGCAACGGTGAGAAAGCAAAAAAAAGAAATAGAGAATTTCAGACAGATAGGAGTTAAACAAGGAGATTCGCTCTCCACCACACTTTCTAGCATGGCCATGGAATATATAACTCGGGGGATACATAAAGGAACGATAAGAAGGTGAGGGGGGCAAATAGTAGCTTAAGCGAATAGAAGATAATGGAACAAATGTTAGAAGAGATAATTAAGGAATGTGAAAATATAAGTCTAAAAACAAACACGAATCAAAGAAAACCTGCTGAGAAAAGGAAAGGAAATAATAAATAGAACGGAAAGTGAAGAATTTGAGGAAGTGAGCAAATTCAAATATTTAAGAGTTACAATATCCAACAAATGAAAGAGAATAGATAAGATTAACGAGAAAATAATAGCGGCGAATAGGGCCTACCACGTCAATAAAATAATTTTTAAAAATAAAGTCTTGGTAAAACATACTAAATTAAAAATATATAAAACATTAATAAGGCTAATAATGATGTACGCAGTGGGGCTGTGACAATTACAAAAAAAAAGAAGAAAAACCAAGAATATAGGAAAGATAGATAGTAAAAAAATATTAGGACCAGTTGAAATCGGCGAAAATGAATATAGACAGATGAACGACCACGAAATATTACAAGAGCTGAAAGGGGAAGACGTAATAAAAAAGAAAACCAACAAAGAGCGAAATGGTTGGGATACGTTTGGAGAGTGGGCGAAGAACAAATAATAAAAAGAATGCTGAAAAGATCGAAATGGTTACAGAAGGTGAACAATGATCTAATTAGGGCAGGAATAGTTAATGCAGGAGCCCCAATGAACAGGAAGAAATGGACGTAAATGTGTAAAAAAAGTAGAATCAAAGTTAGGAAGACGACTGACTGACACCCCGAGAAAATAGATCTAGAAAGTGTATAGGCAGCGCTACCCCACAAGGAGTGTTAAGCCACATACACATACGTACAAACCAAAAGCGAGCTCAATTAGAACAACTCTAGATAAGTTATAACTGTAAAACTTTGAAATTGTACATTCATCGACGTATAATGAATATTTAAAAAATTCATATTGTAATAGAAACAAACACAGCGCAACTAAATTAGTCAGAAACTTTCCAGAATGATCAATCACCGTCCGCACCATTTGTAACGGCGCGCTTGAGTTCCAATTCCAGAACCTTCTGATTCGTTCTAAAACCACTCGTTTGAATATAAGGCGGAGCAGATGGGTATTTGCAACTGTCGAATAGGAGAAGTCATACAGCGACCAACAGTAGTGCGAATAAATCGATGTTGTTATAGTTGACCGTTGCCTTAATAGTATTGTTATTTATAATTGTCAATAGTTTTGTTTTGAATTAAGATGTCGTCCAATTCATATTCCATTTATCATAAAGGCTGAACGATGAGTGGCAAAGATGGTCGAGTTTTGTTTAAAAAAAATAGTAAAGCTGAATTCAGAAAACATTCAAAAGAGCATCTTGAACGGCAGCGACAGGATGCTGTGATAAAGAAGATACCAAAACTAGACATTTTTTTCTCATATAGTGTGCAACAATCACAGTCGTCGCCATCGACTTCAGCGACTTCAAGGTCAAATTGTAGAGCATGAAATGTACTGTTGCAAGAGGCTTCGAGCTTACACAGCTTCGAAAATAGTCTCAAAGAGGTAGAATCAATTATATCACTCGATGATCCGACATCGTGGTGCGTAAATGATGAACTTTGAGTTCGTGACCTACAGCATTCAGCAAAACGATGACTATGACTGAACGACAGTATGTGACCCAAAAAAGATTTTGTGGCAATCAGTTGTTTTACAAAATAGTAATGTATGGGGAAAATATCAAGCGAAATTGATTAGTTTATTCAAAATCGACCAGACGAGTATTTTGTGCGCCATGCAGACTCTATGGAGGAACAACGTCCTAAGAAACTGAGGAGATTATTAGAAAAATAACCTCGTAACAAACGATCATAACTCTGAAGTCTGAACCCAGCAGAGAGTGCATTTCAAAATTTATTAGCAGAAGTCGAGTTTCACAAAGAATACTGTAAAATAGCAGAACAGTATAAGAAAATAAGCTTTGTATTGGTGAAATGTTCTCTTATAGGTTATTGAAGTTGTAAAGTATTTACCTTCCAGTAGACTGCAAATTCATGGCGATAATGAAGTATTAGGCTCTGTAAAAAATAGTAACTTTCTTGGTCGCATAGAACTGACGATCCTTTTATAGACGAACATATAGCAAACATCATTTATACTTATCAAGTACAACTCTCAATAAATTAATTATACAGTTAGCGGACCAAATTAAGGCAAAGATTTTATAATAGATTGTAAATGCTAAGTATTTTTCCATAATTATGGAACTCTGTGACCAAAAAGGAAAATATGGTACATGCTATAACGTAGACCGTAGATTTTGATCTAAATAACTGTAGAGGACAGAGCTATGACAATGCCACCAACATGTCTGTATGCTACAAGTCTTCAGGCTAGAACAAAAGAAGTAAAACACACCCCTTTCGCGGGACACTATTAACAGCTAGCTCGTCCTACAACTGCGGAGAGCAGCAAATACTCTGTTGAATTTTTTTCGTTAGAGCAACAAATCTATAACTTTTTTGTTTTTAGAGGAAAAAATGGAACACCTTGCAGTCTCATCTTACAAACAACTCATTATCTTTAAAAACTTTATCGCCAACCCGATGAAGTGCTCGTACTGATGCCAGTCAAGCATTATATAATTCGTACCAGAATGTTCTTGATGCTCTGACACATATTGCCCATGATAGTGATCAGACTAAGGATGTACAGTATGAAACAAATGTAATAATGGAAAAATTTAAGTCTTAAAACGAAATTAATGGTAAATTTTTAGAATAATGTAGTCTCGAGAAGTAAGCGAAAGACTTCGCGGAAAAAGTACAGCACTTTAGAACTTTTTATGAATAGTTTTCGAAACAAAGATGAATTTTCAAAGCTGGAAAACAAAGCAAAATTAATTTGTGAAACTAACGTCTACAAAACTGACATTACAAGAAAGAGAAATCCAAATATTCCTTTTGGTGAGTTATCTGGATGACAGTTTTTCGTAACAAACCTGTTATGCGGCAATTGAAAAAGAACAACCTATACAAAGATACATAAAGATTTCGGATTTCACTAAAATGGAAAATGACAAAATACGGCAGAAGGCAAATCAGGTTTTGGAAATGTATGCTTCTGTGTAGATAAAACATTCTCAGAAGAAGGCGTACATTTAGCAGCATTTTTATGAATTAATAAAAATATTGACAAAAAATGTAAGAATACGAAACCAAAAACACAATTAGAACCACAAAGACTCCTAGCATTATTGAAGTCTACTTTTCCCCATACTGCTATCGTTCTAAAAAAAAATTCCAAGTAACTGCACTGAAAAACGATCCTTTTCAGCTCTTAAGCGAATGATAAACTTTGGGATCAACCTTAAAACGAGAAAAAATAATGGGCCTTGCACGAGTCTTTTTTTTATGACGCAGTCTAGAGGTTTGCTAATTCTAAAGACAGAAGAAACGATTTTTGAATAGTCTTTAGATGATATGTAATCTTTGTTTTTCCA
Organism: Sinelater perroti; assembly: GCA_036346155.1. Taxonomy (NCBI): domain Eukaryota; kingdom Metazoa; phylum Arthropoda; class Insecta; order Coleoptera; family Elateridae; genus Sinelater; species Sinelater perroti. The sequence continues at coordinate 8,275,950 of JARFIY010000013.1, read as the reverse complement.
TTGACGTATGAATGTACATAAACATTGTACTTAAAAAAACCAAATAAATGTTTTATCTAAACAATCACCCCTTTGTAATTTTTTGATAGCGTCCCAAATGTGCAAAAATTTGAAGGAAGGCCCTACATGGGAGCTCAAAATAAGATAGAGGATATATACAAAAGAATCCCAGGCAACCAAATTTCATAAGACTGATATTTCAGACACTGCAAAATCGCAAAAAATATAATTGAAGAGAGAAGGAACCATGGAAATTCATCAAGTTGCAGACAGTCGAGTGGTATTTCAAGGGTCTCCAACTAGCACATCAATTGGATCTATAATTCTTAGAAACAAATTCGCTATTGCGGAGAAAATAAACAGATCATGGTGAAAACAGCGCGTCCTCAACTTGCTCAACAACAATAACACGACTTAAAGTATGATGGCAGTTACAAAAAATTAAAATTAAAAAGTTTTTCAATGATCCAAAGAAATGGTTTTGGGCTATTTGTATGGTAGGCTGTACGTTAAAAAATTTGATCCGTCGCATAGCAATCAACGCGTTAGAGGACGAAATCAAAGATGCTAAGGGCGAACGATTTGTGTGGACACGTGTGGCGCCGTAAGGAGCTGCCGTCGGGACGCGGCTGGAATATTTAAGAACCGATGATTTGCATTGCCGATACGTTAATCGACGGTTAAACGGCCGCTCTTCGGTTGTTTCGGCCGGCGCGGAGCACGGCGTGGCGGCATGCCCGAAAAACAAAAGAATGCGGAGGCTTACAGGTAAACAAAACGGCGCAATCTGCGGTCGCGACCCGGCTCTAACGAGCAAGGATAACAGAAAAATTACCTTGTTTGCTCGAAACAGGATCGGTGTTGATCTGGAAGCGCAGAGGTCATGCATTCATCCAGGCCGAAGGCTCGCACGAGACGGAGTCTGAACAAAGCACAGGCATGAGCAAACCGCAGCCGCATGCAAATATGCGTCACCCTTATCAGTCCCGCCGCATAGCACCTCGCACCTCCACCTCGCAGCAGAACAACAACAATCCGCCGACTGAACTACTCCATTTTGAAACCGTCTATAATGCACGATTCCCCGTCTCTTTGTACCTTATCATGGTCGCATCCCACTCGCACTCGGCCTTCGAGCTGTTTTGGGGGCTGCTTCAGTCACGGCCGGTGCTAATTCGGCGCCCGAGACTGGGAGTGTCTACGGAAACGGCAAAATATCGGATACTGAATTTACATCGATGCAACGGTATTGCATTCGCTAAAAGCTACAATCCGAGTGGTTCGGGGTCCTGCCGCACGATGGCGCCGCTCTCCGAAGGGCCATCAGGTTGCGCTCTCGCCTCGGAAAATCCAAACTTAGCAGGATAGAAACGGGCCCGACTCGTTAATCGGCGAGCAAACTCGACGTTCTAGATAAAACGCACTGCAATAACCCATTTGCTGTAGTTGTGTTACTTGCCGCTAATTGGATTAGACCGTTTATTCTGTTTGCTCAAGCTGGAAAACAACAACACGTCACGGTACAACCGAATACACAGTCAAAGTCCTTTAATTTTACTTGACGACAGTATAAATCTAAATGTGATCTGTTCTGCATGGCAGTAGCAATCGCAGCCGCTTTTACGTGTGAATATCGCAGATTAAAACGGGGGCACGTGCAAAATGAGACCGAATTTCAAATCGTGGAGAGAATCGGCGAGCATCATCCTGGTAGCCAAAAGCACCTTTTTTCCGCAAACTGTTGCGCACGACTTTAATTACAAATTGCTGTCGCTGAAGAGAAGCAGCCGGACGGGATTCATGCCCGGGTTATACGTGTTTCCCGGGGGAAATATTTCTAAGGCGGATAGTTCAAACGACTGGCTGAGGCTGTACGAGCGTTTCGGATTTCCGCCGGAAACATTTGATAAACTGAACCCAAAGAACAACCGCCCTTTAATTTTTTCCACAAACGATACCAACGAAATTCCAAAACACATCTCGCTGAGAATAACCGCCATACGGGAAACCTTCGAGGAGAGCGGCATCCTCATCTGCAGGAGCTTTAAAATCAACTATAAAGAAAGATTAGCCCGCTGGGCAAGCTTCATTGGTGGCCATGAAGTGATGAAGTGGCAAGAGAAGGTCCACGATGACCCCTGGCAATTTCTAAAGCTTTGTTCAGAGTTCGAAATATACCCCGACGTATGGGCTCTGAAACTATGGAGCAACTGGGCTACGCCGCCTTCCATACCCATCAGATTTGATACAGTATTTTTCCTGGCTGCATTTCAGCAAATTCCTCCTACTGTCCTCGACAAAGCTGAAATTCAACATTTGCAGGTAAGCAAAGTGAAAAATGTGTGTTCACTAACTCACTCGTTCTTTATAATCTTGCAGTTTTGAACAACAAATTACATTTTTGCTTTTAGTTTTGTACAACTGTTTAAAAACATCGTTCTCGAAATTTCCTCCAAATTGATTAAATGTCCAAAAGTGTTCTACAATATTTACTGGACATCTTTAAGCACCCGACTAACTTTGGGATCATAGAAATACTATCAGAAGCCTTCATGTCAACTTCTAAAAAATTTCACTACAATTTTTTGTTTCAACCCACCCCCCTCCCTCCCGTTATTGGGTACTTGACGATAGTTCGATAATTTTAATATATATAGTCTAAGATGTTAAATTAATTAATCATTGCCTATCCAATACCTATTTTACCTTTCAAAACAAATTTTATCACTGAATCAATGGTGCTGTTACAAGTCCTCATTTTTATCTGTCATAGCAAACCTTTTTATCGCCGATTTTGAAATAAAGACCATCGCATACTTTTCCCTGAAACGTATTTGTTAGATAAGATACGTTTGTCATCTGGCTTCATGAGCCTGATACGCTTTCCAAATTCCTTTCCCACCTAACTAAAGTTTACAATGGAAGTCGAACATAACACTTTCTCTTTTCCTGATCATGCTCATAACACGAAATTTTTTCAACAATAATTTTTATTATACTGCATACAGGAAACCTACCCACACCAACCACTATTTAAACGGTGAATCTCATCACCACCCTGCTCAAATCCACTTCGTTACAAAATCCCTCAAATTTTTGGACTTCAAGAACCGTCACAGAAAAAATGTTGGGCCTATATTATTAAGAATATTAACAAAAATATAAATTTCAAATCTCACGACCTTCCTAACCAAGTAAAAGCGTTTTTGCTTTACATTAGAAGTATTACTGACAGAATAGGACGCATACTGAACAAACAAAAATTACTACGCTCATAAAAGTATGGACACCTTATTAAAATTCAGTTATACAGTAAATAACTATAATTTTCGTAAATAAACTCGTTCAGCCATCTCACTTTACATCGAGAAAAGCTATCAGTGCGTAACATCGCGAAAAAATTAAGGCGAATCTTACATTACAACGCTCCAGAGAGTCAGACAGTCTTAGAGATCGGTATCACCATGAGCTATCACGAGTAACATCTAACACAGAGAATCAGTTCATCAGGCTGACGAGTAAGCAAAATGATCGTACTGAGACAAAAAAAACGTTGTTATGGCGTGGTAATAAAGCTTCAGTGGGCGCAAAAGCATAGTTCCTGGACAAGTGAATAGTGGAAAACGTATTATGGACCGACGAATCCAAATTTTAAGTTTTCAGTCATAAACGGAAAATCTTCGTGCGTCAGTCTAAGACTGAAAAGATGATCCAGGACTGTATTGTTCCGACTGTCAAACACGGAGGTGGGCCTGTTTTAGTATAGAGGTGCTTCTCTTTCGCTGGTGCGGGGTGCTTTGTAAAAGTCGATGGCATTATGAGGAAACAACAAAAAAAAACGACATACCATTTGGGTTGCGATTAATCGGAAAGGGATTTATGTATAAGGACTAACTAGCAAATAACAAAAAGATGCTCAAAATGATGACATGGCCATTACAGAGTTCAGACCTCAACCCCATAGAGTTGCTATGGGATAAGCTAGACAGAACAGTAAGAAAGGAGCATCTCACGTCCAAAAATCTTCTTTGAAGTCTTCTTCAAGGTACCTGGAGAGTCATACTCAAACAATTAAAAAAATTACTCGAAAGAATACCTAGAATCGTACAAAGGCCGTTTTTTAAATGAAACAAATATTAAATATTCAAATTAATTTTTCCAGTGTTTAGGATTTTTGGTTGTTTTTTAATGTGTTGTATAATATGTTGAGCCAGCGTGGTCCCGTGATTGCGATGCGGACGGACCCGGGTTCATTTCCCGGAGCTCTCTGATGCCTGGCGGACGGCCTATTCAGTCACTAAAAATAATTGAGTACCTGCGTTCATTCGAACAAGAGGTAATAATGACGATCGTCTAAGGTGCGGTGCTTGTCACATCGCCCCGCATCAGAGATGGTGCGCGACGACCGGACAGAGAGAGAGAGAGAGAGAGAGAGAGAGAGAGAGCGAACATATGAGAGCCTCAACCTCTCAGTTCGCAGGCCGTGCTTCCACGCGAGGCGTTAAACCATTACCATTATTATTATAACTAAGAAAAAGCCCATATGTATTGCGTAGCACTTGATATATGAAACCTTAAATACGAATTAAAAAGTTTGAAGTCAATGACCTTCGATTGAGACAGATATATATATGAATACAGTCATCTTAAATTAAATAATATATTATATAATAAATTGTTTTCTTACCATAGTATATACAATTGGTTTTTACGACTAACAATAAAATAGCTAAGGACCATTAGCTTCATAAATTCCAAGGATTTTACCTTGTGATGACTGCGAAAAAACCTTCATAAGTAAACGAACAGGCAACAGGTGACAATTCTTTGGCACTTGTCAAATATAATAAAAAACCGCTCATAAAATTAGTTATTTCAAGTCAAAAACATTACCTCCCATTTCTCATCCCATATCGGAATCATTCATAAGGCAACTGAAATAGAAAAACACCCTCCATGTTTCAATGCCTGAGGCGATAGCCAACATTTTCCCATTATTTGGAAACTGTTAATTATCCCTCGTCTTCAGTTACCTAACGATTCTAAACAAACTTTCTCCGACCTATCGCTTTTTCCGTCAATTTTCACTCTGATTAAAAAAATAGTGAAGTAGAACGTACCATCGATCACTCTTCTTTTGCGACTCATAGTTCTTGGGTGGGGGGGAGGGGGGTTGATAACCAGATCGACACTCTAAGAATTATAATGGATGTCTAAATATTGAGCATTTTTATAAAAGGTAGCCCAAATTGAAAACAGGATTTAAATTTTAAGTAAAATGACTTTAATTGATTTGCTAATTGATTTTTTATTTAGTATTGAGGAGCACATTCTGCAATTAAATATGGAAAATTATGTGTAATAAATGACCACTTTGGCTACAAATCTTCACTTTTTTATTACAATTTCTCGCATATTCTAATCGGATTTCGTTCTTGAGGTTGTTAATTGTGTCTGGAGTGCTGAGATAGACCTTGGATTTGCTGGCCAGTTGACGTCGGAATTTCGTGACATTACACGACCGGGAAATTGTTGGTGCCAGTAACTTAACTGTTGATCGAGCTATATAGCTGATGGCGTCGTCCTACTAGAATCACATTTGTCCCAGATTAATATTGTCCAGTTGATATCAAAAAACTACGTTATCATGTAATGGTAACGATCGCCAATAACAATTATACAATTTACAGCACCATTTTTATAGAAATATAGACCTATTACGCCACTTGCTCAAAATTCATACAAAGCAATGACTCATTGCGGGTCCAAGTGCATTTCATGAGCTTTGTGGGGATTTTCCGAAACCCACATGTAACAATTTCGTTGTTTACAAATCCGACGAGTTAAAAATACGGCTCATCATAATTTTTCAATTAAATTAAGAATCTATTCTATATATATTTATGATGCTCTAAAAAAACCATTGATCGACGGTGAGAGTAGTCAGCAAACTTAAGTTCTTGTGTTAGTTGAATTTTATACTATAAAGATGCAGATCATTAGTGAGTATTTGTTAAAGTGAGCTTTTCGAAATGTCCAATTGTTATGCACGATGCTGAGTCGATGTTTTAGGATTTGCAGCGACACTTTGACGAACTATAGTAATATTCTCACGGGACCTTATCTCGTGCCGATGCTCATGAAGTATTGCATCCATTATTAATCCAATTTCATCAAATTACCAATTCGGTCAAAGTAGTGGGGTAAAACGATCTTCAAATAATGTTGGATTTTTTTATAACTTCCACAATTCTCAACTCAATTTGGAACATATATTCCTTCAATATATACTTAGGCATGACCCAAAAATTGAGTAAATCAGCTGAAAAGAAAGGGAGATATATTGAGTTCTGGTCTGATTTATATCAAAACGAAATTACCTGCCTTTAAATGGTCAATTTGTAGTCAAGATATAAGAAAGAAGAGAATTTTTAAGACAAAACAAAAAGAGCTCCTCCTTTGTATATCTATTATACGGAGCTTAAGGTTTGAAACACCTGCCCTTTCAAGCTGTTCCCAATGTTTTAGTTAAAGCTGAGACAATAAAGGTGTTTTCATCTTCTCCAGAATCAATCATACATTTAAGAAAGTGATTTTTTATGAATTTAGACCTTTACCTCATTTTTTTTAATTAAACCGAGCAAATTTTCTTTATATTTAGACCACTATGACTCTCTTCCAAACTTAGTGTAAGTGGCAAATCTTGAAAACAATTTCCTTTTCGTTCCTTTCGTTTCAATTTGTCAAGAGGTTTGATTTAAGCACTTAAACTCTTAACATGTCGACTATTTAAAATAAATAACGACAAGTTCTTAAATGTTATCGCTACAGACACGGAATTGGGGAAAAACTAAAGATGGGTTCAAAAATAATATAATTTTTTGAATTCCAACTCCAACACGATATAACTCGACTAAATTAAAATTTGTGTTAATCGAAATAAAACCCATTACAATCTACATATTTATGCTAACGAGAAACTAGTTTGTTTATTCCAATAACATAAAACTTCGAGCTTCTGGGGTCAATTTAATCTCATAAGACGTTTACAACCGCCTCCTGGTTTCGGAAGCATTTCTCCCACTGAATGTTGTCAAAATATTTGAAGAAGTGATAATCAGTTGATGAGAGGCCCACTGAGTATGGTGCGTGAGGTAGAGTTTCATAACCCAATTCGTTGCAACATAAGGCCTGGCGTTGCCATCAAAGAGGATTGGATCCTTTCTGTTGACTAATACCAGTCGAATACAGTGCAGTTTTTGGTGCATTTCATCGATTTCTTGACAATACTTTCTTGTTGTGATCGTTTCAGAACATTGTAGTGAATGATGCTAGTAGTAGATCACCATGACCTTCTCTTGATGCAATTTTGGTTTGGGGAAGTACTTTGGTGTTTCATGCCTATTCACCCATTGAGTATAATACGCCCAGTTATCATAAAGAATCTTTTTCTTCTCACATTCTCATAATACAATCTAGAAATGTGTCTCCTTGTTGCATAAAATAAGGTTTTTCTTTGGTTATCATATAGTTTTTGAAGCCAACTTATCAAGTTTCACCTTTCCAATTCGCTCCAAGTAATCATAAAATGATCAACGCCAAGTTCTTTTATAACTTTTCATGTAGTTTCAGTGGATCAGCTTTGATGAGAACCTTAAATTTGTCGTTGTCAACACCAGTAAGACGTTCACGACCTTTCTTGTCATTACCACGTCTAAATTTTGTAACCAACGCTGAACTGTACATTCATTTATTCTTCTCTAGTCCCAAACTTGGTTGATATTTCGAGCGGTGGTCGAGTTTAAATTCATAGAAATTTATTTAGTAAAAATTTTGATTTCTTAAAAAAGGATTCCAGGAATCGAGTCGACATTCTTCCATCATTTGCTAAGGGAAACGAAAACAGGAACCGTTTAAATTCCAATAATTCGCCCAACTTCTTTGACACTTGCTCGATATTAAAGATTCCTTTTTGGTCTATAATTGTATTTTGTTAAGTATTTTTTTAATTCGTGTAAAAACATAATTACCTAGCTCTCAGAAAACCATTAGAAATGTAATGAAATAAAATGACCCAAAGTGAAAGTGGAAAAATCTATAAATCAAACAATCCTCCATTTTTCTTTTTTTAAATTTTCTGTTCGTCTTTTAGTGATGTCTGGTTTGAAGTATATGATATATAGATACACCAATCCTTTAGTGTATCAAAGGAGTTGATAAATAAACTTTAAACTTTCCGTAAATATTGAATACGTTTTTTGCTCCATGATAGTTCTCAAGTTTACATCGCTATGCGACGGTTATGATCAATTTTTTTCTTATGCTTCAGTCTAGAGTTCAGACTATAAAATTAATGTATAATAGTTATTACACTCAGAATATTCACTAAAATCTTTCTAATGAGTTCTTTCGAAATATTTACTTTTTTGGTTTTTTTTTGCAAATGTTCAATTATTTTATACGGTAAAAGAACAAATTTAAATGTTGAAATGCTCTTAAACAGTTTTTATATGTGTCCATGATGTAATTATTGGAAGTGGGGAAAAAATAGAAAATAAAACAACATGACATTTCGCGAATTTTCTAAAAAAATGTTGGTATTATTCACAACTTACTTTTTATTATTTTTTATGATTTATATGATTATCCAATGACAGTGAAGTAGAAGGCTATAAAACTGGTTTACTAAATTTACACTTATAGGGTACTTTATCAGGTGGCGGACAGGTACTCTTTTACGATCCCGGGGGAGAATAGAGCTACTTTAAGGAAGTGACTCTGCCTACGTGAGCCTTGGTTCTCCCCCATCCTCCGAGGGAAACCAAGTCCCAACCCAAATCCTACTCAATAACCTCCTTATCCTTTCCCATATTCCAAACCAAACTTGCCAACCCACAGTTAGCAAGCATGGCGTTTTAATGCTAATATACCCTCTAATCAATAAAATAGAAGCAGTTAGGGGAGGCATTTATCCAACGATGGAACATTAGACGCTGATTTATGATGATGATAGGTACTTTATAACTTTTCTATAGTTCAATAATCAACTGACATAATAAAGTGGAGTTTTCCCACTACAAGAGAATCGTTTCTTGAGAGCGATATCAAAATCTAAATACCACATACAGGATCAAAAAATATAAATAACTTTATGTGCAAATGTATTACTCATGAAATATATAGTCAATTTTCAGAAGCTTCTGACACCCTCCAAGGAGACTTCCTCAGAACTATCTTTGGAGTCGTATGATTAGAATAAGTGGAGCTATCACTACAATCTCTATATAATAGAGTTGCTCAGCTATTCAAAATTCTGTATTTCATAGGTCATTACATTGGTCAAGCTGAGCAGAATTATATAATGGCAACGGTAGAATCAGCTATCTTTGACCATCGTTCAGCCCTGTTGAGTTAACAAAACCATATAATCTGACACTAGCAAGTCTTAATTGAATACCTCTGTTACATAGGCAACCTTTTAGTAATTGTATGAGTTTAGCGCTTTTTGCCATACATAGCACACTAAATGCCACCTGTAGTACAGATAATGATAATAGTCAATATTATAGTTCAAAAAATGTATATGCCACTGTTCTATATCAAATAACTGCAGTGCTACAAGGATGAACCATACATTTTCACATAAAATGATATATATGTTCATGAATCGTTTTTGATTCCCTATAGTCCTACCTGGTCGCTTTTAGAGAATTGCTCCATTACTATGAGACCTTTTTTATCATAAAGAAATTCAGATATATAAAAGACCAAATATGGAGATTACAATATTAATAGAACGGTTGTACGAAACTGGATTTAATTTTTGTTGTATTATTTGTTATCAAAAGCGCAACTTTTTTAGCTTTGGTGACTTGAGCTTATAATCTTGAGATTGTTTCCTGGGCAGAAAAAAATTGTTGTTTATTTTTAGTTACTAATAAGGGGATTTTAAGTACATTTCAAATAATCATGTATTTGCATTTTTTAACTTATCCATTCATATTCATCAACAAGGTTGTTGAAATACAAAACTCGTTTTTACCGCAAACAAGATTAAAAAAGTGTGTGTTTTTCTTTAATCATTAACTAGTGTGACGTTCTTAGCTTCCTTAATAAACCATAATAAACGCTACAAACGTTAATGTTCAAGGATATTAGCATGTCTTACTGTAATAGAAAATATTTGCGGATCAAAGGATTATGGATTAAGGTCAATTAAACTGAAGTATACGAGGTTATTAGATTCGAATTGCCGTTTCCAGCTTTGCATATTACAGACACTAGGATGTTATCATTTATACTACAGTAACATCAAGTAAAACTTCGTAATTCAAAGTGATAAAGTAAATTCTATGACAAAGGTTAATTATCTGTAGCTAAATGAGAGTCTTAAACGTCTGTGGACAGTTCAATGTTTGACCAGTTACTAGGCACAAAGATTTAGAAAATTTCATTTATAGATGCATCATAGCCAATAAGAAATACTAATAATGAATTAAGTCATTACTCAATTTAAAAGAAACAATAAATGATTAGCACTGTTAAGACTCGTCTGCCACACTTTTCGAAGAAATTGGTGGTGTTAAGAGAAGCTATTAAAGATCCCTGAAAAACAGTAACCAAACAGGTGCAGATATCAAAAAGTAGGAGCACCAATTAACACTAATAGTATTAGGCTGTACAAACACATTCCTATGAGCCACACTTGTTAACACCCTTCCCAAAAAAATGTGAAGAGAATTGCGCAACAAAGATGCGTTCTTTCATTTTTTCAATACTGACAGCACCTGGACATGTTCGTCCCATCAATTGAACGATTTACTTCAGACGGTAAAATATGAGATGTCGTGTGTTTTAATTTTATGTGATGGCAGCAAATTGGTCAATTTTCATAATTTTTTTTATCGAAATTGTTTTATTTAAGGATATGAGATTTCGTGCATTTGAAAAGATATATTAAGAGGCGTCAAAAACAATTTTTCTTAATTATATTATTTATTTCAACTCCACCAGAGGGCCAAAAGTCGTCTCCTGAAAAACCGTGCGTTGTGCGGTGGACAGGATATCTTTGCACCAGTATTGCTGAAAGAAAAAAATCAAACGGAATCTTAAGGTAAACATATATATCCTGTAACTGTATTCTACGACCAAGTTGTCAGTAGAAAAAAAAATACCAGTCTGCGAAAAAATTTTCTCGGAAAAACGTCCTTTTACCCTCTTCTAAACTAAAATAAAATATTTGGGGTTCAATTTGAAGAATTGGTTGTAGAATACAGACAAGCTATTGTTTCATTAAACATACTGAAAAAAAATTAGGTCGATCGGATTAGTGGTTTCCGAGAAATCGTGTCCACTGCGCGAAAAAAACACATTTTGAGAAAAACGCATTTAGAGTTTTTTCCTATTTCGCATTCAACTATTTACAATTGTAATAGACAAAATGCTTACCAATCCTCAGTCTGCGATTCCTGCGCCATAAAGTAATCCTTGGGCCTCATGAAAAAGTTCTTCTTGCTCATCAAGCTCCTTTTTTCTCTTGATTCTCGCATCTTTTGAGGATTGCTGAGATTTTTTATCAGCACATGAAACTTTCATTTTTATTCCTATCACACTTTGTTTTATTTGTATCTTTACGAGATCTTTTCTTTGCGAACATTTAGACATGATATCAAATTCAACGCCCGTTCAAAGGTCACGACGTAACTGGCGAGAAAACTCGTTGAAACTTGCACCACGGAAAAACTGGTGTAGTGAGCATGCATGGATAGGTATAATTATACGACGAAATTAATAAAAACATTGCGATTCTGAAGTCGTTAGCCTTTTTCGAAAATATAAAAACCTAAAATTAATTTTTTGACGAGCGTGGAAATATATATGTATATATACATGTATATCTTTGCGGTAAATTGAGATATGGAAAAAATAAAAAAAGCATTATACTCCTAGGGTTTCAGCTTTCTGAAAAAATAAAAATTTCAAAATCTATTTTTTGATAAAAAAAAAACCAACGTCCCCCTTAATACATGCCATACAAGTCTCTGATTCTACAACAGTGCATGTACACTATTAGAGACATATGACACATTAGCAAAAAACATGAACAAATTATCATGAAAGAATAGATGATTATATTGGTACCGTATTCCAAAGATTATATGACAATAAACGAGGTTCAAGTAATTGAACATTTGAGTAAATTTTGCATTAATAAAGTTCACTGATTAAATTTTATACCCGTCTATTCAACTCCGACAGTTGTATATAGTATACAGTGTATATAGCTGCACATAGATGGGCTCATATATTAGCAAAAATATGGCAAAGAATAACATCTAAATTTCATGGTCGACTTGGTGGATCAGGATAATTAATATTCGGTGCGATTGCCCCTAATAACCACACAAAAAAAATCTTGATTTTATAATGTTAGCATAATATAAAGATCTCTAAAAAAAGACAAAGGGTTAAATTTCGACCAATATGAATACTTCTGTTATATATTCTTAGGGAGACAAAGTATTAGGGGAAGTAGAATTATTTTTAGATTAGTATTCATGGTAAGAGCATTAGCTTTGCATCCAGCACGTCCTCAATTTAAATGTTGGAACCCCAGAATTTCTTCAGAACTTTTTCATTATTCTGGAACTAGTACCAAGTGTCTTGTATTTTTTTATGACACGAACAAGATTTAAATAGCTTTTATTGTGCTAACATAGTAGTTAAATATGAAATACCCATTAACAAAAATTCAATTATTACAAATATTTTGATATATTAACGACTGCGTAAAAACGGACCAGTAGTATGAAATGCAATACTTTTGTACTTTCCATAAGTAGACACTATTTATGATAAAGATACCATCTACACAGAAACTCAATAAAGAACATTCTTAAAGCTGCTCCTTACTTGATTCTGCTAATTAAAACTGCGAGTGGCCTACTGGATAATGCATTAGCTCAATCATTAATTATTTATTAGAAAGAGCATGTACTCTTAATAGCACAATACTTTTTTATTGTAGGTTGGTTTTTCACATTAAGGGGCCTCAATTCGTTTTAATATAATTATTTTCCAAATTAGTCAAATATATCCTATGAGCTTATTCATACATTATATTAGTTATTTAGGATTTCTGCTACTCAAAGTGGTAACAAATTATTTCAAACAGTTGGAACATTTAGGATAGTTATGAATATGATCAAACATTTTTTGGCAGTGCTCTTCAAAAACAGAACTGAAGCTTTCTCCTGAATATTCTAAACAATCAAAAGTTACTCGAGGAAAAATTTACTATTGATTTTATTTGTTGAAAGAAATTTGTAATTTTATATTTAAAAAAGTTCTCGATTTATTTAACTAATTTATTCAGTGCTGATCAATATATTGTTCTCCAAAAAAGTTTATTTCAGTGTAACAAAATTAAAGGACATTTTACCCCAGATTAGATATTTTGACTATGTGTAGGATTTGTTAAGAATTGTAATGGATCAATTGTTGAGTAACCTACTTTGCCAAACTTTTTTTTAATTATAGTTAAAACCAATAGACTGATGATTTTTTTAAGAACAATTCTACAATGAATAGTCCGCAATTAAAATAATTTACTATTCTTAAAAATATACTTTAATTCCTTCTTCTTTTGATAATTAGTTGAAACATAAAATTAGTACATATTGCTATGAACTACTGCTTGAAGTATCATGTAGTAGTAATCTAACAACTGCTTAATTTTTTTGTGAAATGTATTTGCCTCGATAATTATTTTAATTTTTTGTTTCAGACTTTAGACCTTAAATTATATAATTGAAAAAACTTTTTGTTGTCCTATGTACAAATAAGAAAATTTTGTGATATTTTGTTTTATTTAACACGTTTAGTGGGCAACACCCATAGAATATACAACTAAAAACGAGGATGATACGATGCTGCTACCACCACCGCAGTTTTATGAGATTTCAAGATTAAAGAACTTTTTGGATATAAGCAAGTTGCAACGATTTGCAGCGGAACGAGCAAACTATGGCGTCGAGAGATATTATCCATATAGAGTTTCCACAGATACGAGTGTATATTCAATATTACCAGGTACGTTGTGACCACTACGTTTCTCAAAGTAAAATGTACTATTTTTAGGTGACGACTTGTACCCAGACTTCATAGACCCTGCCAATGAGTCAATAACATTTATGAAAGAAATCACCGAAAGTAAAGTGCAGAATAGAATAAAACATGAAGGCCCATATAAAAACTCTATTATAACAAAGAATTTTAGTCCGTTATGTAATCATATAGCACCAATCGAAAGTAAATTGTAATAGTGGTGACAATATCAATAAATATCATAGACTTTGTTGTGCCTTTATTTGATACCTAAAAACAAAAGCTACTACGAAATTGACATATTTATTTGGCAAAATTGATTGAAATATCATTGTTATAAAATAGCAAACAAAGTTATATTCAAAAACCCTTAAATTAGCATGCAAAATACAGATACTTGGTATTTTGCACACTATTAATAATACTTTTACAACTTAAGGCTATAGGAATATTATAACAAAATACACATGCTATACAGAGGAACAAAGTTAAGACAATATGGCCCCACAAATCGTGACATACATGTTATAAATTAGTATAAAATTTCTTGTAACTAGAATTATTTTTGTCTCGTTTTCATTTGTCAAACACTTTGTACTTAGTAAGGATTATTATTTCCAAATAATTCTAGCTACATACTACACACAATATAACATAAATTATTGTTTAAGTAAATAATGCCGGTTATCTTTAGATAGTACTTTATAGTCAGACTCTTATATTTCGTAATATTAAATGTAATGAAAAATCTGGGATAGTCAATATCTCAAATAAACCTTAAGATGACACTTATTGGAGTATGTAATAAAAATACATTTTGATTGCACGTTTCAAGATTATTTGAACTTGTACAACAAGACTACAGCTACTGTAGCAGCAGATTGAGGTAAGATCACAGATTTATAAAAGCTACCTATTTGTCAATAATCGACAACCAGCAAAAGTTAATTATATTAGTACTCTCAATTTGTCGGTACATTACAAATGATTCGTGTTTGAACGAAATTCGTAGGTCAAGTGAACAATAGACAAATTTTTATTCATAACCAAAAACATTTTCAGCTTCTCCTAGTTATGTAGCTCGATAACACCAGCAATTAAAAGATTTATTATTAACAATCATCAAAATCAACATTATTGCTATAAATATTGATTTATGGAATTCTTAATGGAAATATCACGAAATTCACAAACGCTTTATCAAGTCAATAGTGAACACTTGACTAATAAGTCACACATTTTTGCGCACTTCTGGATGCTATAACGTCCTGTCCTATAAATTTTGATTTTACTAATGGAATTTCAACACTAATAATTCATTACAATTTCCTATAAAACAATCGTTAGCAGTAAGCTCAAAAAGGTAATGATGAAATATGCTAATTCACACCTTTCAGCAATAATTGAAGTTTTGTAAAATTATTTAAATACTATTAAATTGACTTTTGAATTGTTTTTCTTAAGTGATACAAGCTATATTATACTATAAATTATGCTAAATGCATGACTACACCAGATGAAACACCTAAATCTAATACCAATATGAACTAATTTCTAAAAAAATTAGGGAATGTCAAAAACCTTTGGCGTTATACATATACAATTACATTACTAAGACCAGCTTTTTATAAGCAATTAAACGATAAAAAATGAGAAAAACGGCAGTCTTGTATTATGTAATTGTTTCACAATGTAGTTTAGTCAAGCTCTTTAAATGCCTCTCGATATCACAATGAAATTATTAAAAACTAAAATTCATCTGTTAGGTGTAGCCTAATTATAAATCTAAATAGCAATAATGTGAAACAATGCATAGTAAAACACTAACGCAGAATACTAAACAACTACATAATAAAAGATAAACAGCAGAGTAACCTAAAAAATTCTGCTATTTAGATTTTTAAAGCTTCACTAAATGCATTAATAAGTCAAGTCCCCTTAAACTAAGTCATTTTTAGAATATTATTCGACACAACATACCATCTGTTTTCTTTCGCAAGTACTGCTTTAACGGATCCCAGTAGGTTACTTTTAAGGAAATAATTTCTGGGTTAGTTCTGTACTGAATGAAAAATTCGTAATTGGATTCAAATAGCATCTCCATGAAAATAACCGTACAGATTAACAGAATAAGGATAAGTCCACAAAATTTTAATGCACCATACACTTTGCGCCAATGTAATCTTTTAGTGGGCGCACTAGGTACAGCGTTTGGTAAGTTTACCCGACCATCGATTTGGGAATGCAGCAGGGGAGTTTGACTGCGGCTCGAACGATGAGATGGATTTGTTTCCAGCACTCGAGAACTGTTTTCTACTAGTTGTGATTCGGATGAGGAGTGCTCGAATGAATCCCGGAAATAATAGTCACTAAACCGGTCAACTGAATCTTCGTTTGCTATACACACACACAGAGTCCAATAAATTTCATAAAGTGAGAACTTAAATATAAATTACAGAATATAGGTATACATACATTATGCAAACCAACTTTACAATAAGATAGTATACATTAAAATATTTCATTAATTTTTTTTATAAATTTACTTGCACTATAAAAATGTAAGAGAAAGAAAAATGAAATAATTAGGTTAAAAAAATATACTCTCTGATCAATAGTATCTAGACACCTACTCAACTTATATATAATAATAGTTCCCCATAAAAGGCCTTGAAGGCCCTTTGGGGTCGTAACAGGATAGGTCTGCTACAATCTAGAGCCTAGAGCGGTACACAAGGGTAGTATTATTACTCCAGAGTTTGACCTCCAGGTACTCATTTATTGCAGCCTGAGTCGAGTTGGGCCGTAAAAATGCCAGCGATTGAATTGGCGAGAGCAGGATTCGAACCTGCAACTCTTGGTTTCGTAGTCTAGCGACCTTATCCACTACGTCACCACAGCTTCCCCAACTTATATATAAGTTAACATTAATATAAAGTAGTTCTAATTTAGCAAAGATTTTCAATCAGATATTAAAACATCTCCAGTTAAATGGCACCCTATTTTTTCTGAAGAGCTGTACTCAGCATTTTAATTCATCAAAGGTGTAGGATTCAAGTCAAGACTTTGGGCTGACCAATCCATTTATGTAATGTTGTCTAAAAATAATTCCTTTATTTGGCTCTGCTTTATGACAGAAAATATTGCCATACTAATAAAGGCAATTGTCATTATCGAATGATTTTTCTGTAATAAACAGGACAAAACTGGTTAAAATGCTTTCTGCTTTTCGATTTCTATTTAGTTTTACAAGAGGTTCTACTCTATTCTATAAATTTCACTGTTGACACTGCACATTCTAGCAGGTGTTCATCATACCCAAATCTTCCTACCAGATTGCCACATGGTAAAGCGTAGTCTTTCCAAACTAGCGTCATTCTTTATACTACTGCATGTGAAGCTTTTATATCAGAAAATTTTAGCTTGGGAATGCCTGCACAACTATAGAACCCCATTCTTAGCATACCGCTATGATGCTAGTAGAATAATCAGTAGCACTATGAAACTCTCAAATAATTTTTTTCACATAATAGTTGGTGATTTTATTCATTTTCTTCAACTAACTGTTTCGTTGTGGCTCTGCCTTTACGTCACTAACAGTTGAAATATCTCTGATTGATTTCCTCTTCATGTGGCAATTGCCATTCTAATTCATATTTCTGTGCTCCTTTTATACCTGTTGGTCAGGTTATACTAACCTCTAGACGTCAGCTTACGAGTTAGAGATAAGTGTTCAGGTACTTTTGATCAAATAGCGTATTACTAGGAAGCATTAAAGTCAACAAACAATGAAATTTAGCAAAAAGTTACCTAATGTTAACTAATGAAGTATGGAGGGTAATAGATAAGTAAAATAATATATTATTTATTAATGCAGGCAACAGAGGTGAGGAGAATTGCTAGAGAGGGAAGAAACTAAAGAAATCACAGGTAAAACAGGATACCAAAAAAATACAAGTGAACAAAGAACAATTTTATTGAGATAATAAAAAAAGGGGGGGGGGTTAGCAAGCAAAAAGCAAAATTCATGGCAACACAGGCAAAATGTTTGAAAACGAGTAAAATAATAAATGCAAAAAAAAACGTAAGAAAATTACTAGGAGAACAAAGGGTGATCAAGTTAGAAGAAGCACTCAGGAAGACCAAATGGAACACAAGGCTGGCAAAAACACTGAGATTTGGAGAAAAAATCATAGAGAGGAAATGGAATACTGCTATATCATTGTCCAAGCATATGCTCCCATCACCACTAGAGAAGAGGATAAAAAAGAAAATTCTACTGCTAAGTGATTATGGAATACAACAGCAGCAAAGAACACGTTATCGTCATGGATGATTTTAATGGAAAAATAGGGAGATTTGAAAAAAGGGAAGAAAATATAAGAGAAAAACATGGTCATAGGAAACGAAATATAGGAAGAAATAAAGTATTAGAACTATTAGTAGCTAGGCATAGATTCGTGATAACAAATAACCTTTTTAAAAGACGAAATGGAAAAAGATGGATATGGCAAGCATCCAAAGTATAGTATTAAACACCGAAATAGTAAATAAAATGAAATTTGACATAGACCATCGATTAGTAGACAAAGTAGACTCTCAAATGAAATCAAAGAAATGATTAGAAAATGGGAACAGTTAAACGAAAGGAGAAATCAAAATACCAGAGCAAGGAAGGAACATTGAGAATTCAACAAAGCAACAAAAAAGCCTTAAGAAGAGATATCTGGAAATAAGAAAAAGAAGCTACTAGAAACGTCTTAAAAGATAAAATACCCTACTAAATGAACTATAAAAGAATTAGGCACAGGAAAGCAGTAGATACAGTTAAAAAATCCTCACAATAGAAAAGAATATGATTGAAGAAAAATCCTTGGAATAATAACGAATTATTATAAAGCTTTGTACAAAAGAAATTTAAATAATACCGGTAAAAATGAAAGAAATAAAGAAAGCAACAACTAAACTAAGAAATAACCAATAAAATGTTGAAATTCGGAAATGAAAGGGTAACAGAACAATTATTTTGGCAATCATTAGAGAAAGAAGAAATCCGAAAACAATGGTGCTATAAGTCTCATCTCTAACTTATACAAAGTTTCACAAACGTATTACATAGAAGAATAAGCCCTAGATAAAAACCAACCCATAGAATAAGCTATTCATGTATAAATTTTCACAAATAGACGAGCATCATAAATACAAATTGAGGGGAAAAGTGAAAATAGTAGTAGCAGAAGCGATATATCTTAGACAAATATCATTTGATAATAAACAAAAAAAAATCCACCAGAGTTAGAAGAAATTTTGGGTTCTCTCTTGGATATTTAAAAATGATTTTTCAACGAGCTTGAAATACAAAATATATATGCAGTTCTGGACAAGTCTATTGACCACATGAAAATTTCGTTTTAAAACAAATATGCTTTGCCTGAGATCCCTATGAAAGTTCTGTAATTTGGTGTACGAACAGCGTATGTTAGGAAACGTCGACGGAGCTGGACGAAAAATACAAAAATCGCCAAAATCGGCTTGTAACTGTAATAGCTACAAACCAAGAACATTTCTAAATATTGAATAACCATTTTAATTATTACGTTTGTGTTACATTAATATAAGGAAACATTGTACATTACTGGTGGGGTTCTAGATACAACCATTCTATCATAGTCTCTTTTGTACTACAATGGGTAATAGAAAAAGCCAAAATAAATATATAACAGGATAAATAACAATAAAAATGGATCAAATTGGCTGTTTGAAATTTTTCTTAATTTCTTCAAACATGAATCTTCAATGGTATAAGAATAAATGATAAAATAATGGGAAAAGATAAATAAAAAAGGTAAACATTTTTAAATTAATTTTTGAAATAGTTTCTTTACCTGTTATGCGACGACGCAAACCACTTGCAGTTTCTTGATCTTCACAAACAGTTTCCAGCCCTGCATCTCCAAAGTTTTGTGTAGAAGGTCCTTCCAAACCTGACAATAAGCCTGTGCTGGTGGATGGTTCCATTCGGGAACCTCCTACATCTGAATGACTGGATCGTGGCAAACTGCTGTAACCTATGCAATCGACTTTAGTATAATTTATAAAATGTAATCTTGTACATAAAGAAAAATATTTAATAAACATTCAATTGCATATTGGCCAAAAATTAGACCAAAAGGTAACAGAAAACCAACACAATATAGATTTTTACAAGTTTACTAATATGATGTTCTTAAAAATAAAATATTTAAATAATTAAGGGTATAAATGTCATCAATCAACAAAATGAACTGAGATTACTACAAAAAGGAAGTAACTATTACAGAATAATTAATACAGTTACAATGCATGATCAAGCTGATATAGGTTTATTTATAATAAATGCAATTAGCCAAAAAGTTAAAGTAACATTTTAAAAATTAAAGTCTTTATTGATAAAAACATCTGGTAAATTAAAGACCTTTATTTTACCTATAATAAAATACGACAGTGACAAAAGCAGATATAATAATGTTATCATATTTTTGTAATTAAACTTAAAATTTAAAAATATTGTCAATAAAATACAATTATTTTCATTAGTTCAAGCTTTAGAGATCCAAATCAATTAAGAATTAAAAAAACAGACAAAATAAAGAAAAAATAAAAAGTGTTATTGCATTAAGTACTATAAATGTGTAAATAATGTAGTAAAAAATGTTATAAGCAATATAAATATATGATTTTAAGAACACTAGTTTCGTCATATCAAAACGTAATACATTCCAACACTTGCCATGCATACCCAAATATAAGCATAGCAAAAAACCTTATATGTAAAAGAGTTGCAAGAGAAATATAAATAATATATAATAGTATAAGTAATTTACAGCCCATTGTAATTAGTTAAAGAAGTTGAGTGACAGTGGTAAAATGTCAGGCTTGCATTCAGTAAGTCTTTAATTGAATTTTCTGGAAGGTTCATAATTATGAAATCAGCACTGAGCATTACAAGACCATTCAGTGCTGAACTAAAGCGAATTGTTTGACTCAGAATACTGATCTATAAATTAGAGTACAAACCCCCACAGGAAATCTTCACAAATAAATAAGTTGGTGGATTAAAGCAATATTGAATAAATATATTACTAGGTACTAAGATCGGCAGAGCCTTAGTTTTTTGGTTGGCTTTTTGAATTATTTTCTTCATCATTTGGTTAGTCTTTTGATGTTTGTGTTAATCTTTTTAATGAAAAATAGAGGCATCTGCAATTAAAGTCCACCTGTAGAGTACAAAATTCTCTAAGGAAGAAAAGAAATGCATATACTTATCTTTGTTTCCCATGTATACATACCTCCATTAATTTATTATATATGTTATACAAGTATAAATAGTATAATAAATTTACATTTTTATAATTCATTATTTTTCTGTTAGAAAATCTTTCATTTAATGTTTTCAGACCATGGTACACTATAAACAACTATAATTGCAGATGTTAAACCAGTAGATATAAAATATATGGCAAAATATTATGCATTTTTATAAAAATTAGATGTCGACCAAATAAGTGATGGATCCAGTAACATTAAAAACAGTATGTAACAAATGAAGAGATAGAAAATCAAAGAGAACGATAAAAATGCGCTTTAAAAAATATATGAAATTGTGATCATATGATGCAAAACCAGACAATTAAATAAGAAAGCTCTTACAAATACAGTTAGAACTTCCAATACCTAATACAAAGAAACCAAAAAAGTTCAGATATTACTGGCTTCAATGAAAAACAAAAATAAAGTAGCAAAAACTAGCAAAAAAACAATAAATAATAGATAAACAATCAAAATATCACAAAACAAAATAGAAAAATACCTACAAAACAAAAATTCATAAATCAAACAACACAACAAAAACTTATACTTATAAAAATAATAATATGAAAAGAGATATTAGAAGAATCAAAAATTTTCTATGCTTTTTTTTATTGGGGGCACTTACTAACACTGAAGCTTCAAGGACTTACTGTGGATATTAACACCCATGGATTGAGCAAGACTCGAACTTGCCTGCACCGGGCTTGCAGACAACAAACTCTTAACCGCCAGGCCACAGATGGTTAAAATTTCGTAAGATTAAGCTGAATCTAATCACATATTCCATATCACTAATTAAAATACTTTTATTTAATCTCTAATTAAGATAATTATACAGGTTGGGTATCAAACGAACCATGAGCAGCACCAGACAAGAAGGAGAAATGTAAAATAACACGTCTATTCATGCTTTCACATTATTAAGTACTTTAGTGCTCTGCTTGTGAAATCAAAGTTACTGATCATAGCTTTGTTAAGTTTAGTAATCAAGTCATTTATAAAGAAGCAGTCTGGTGCTCACTGGCGTGTACATTGCAAGTAGACATGATAAAGTTTCGTTCATCCATCTCATCCATTCATAATGCTCTACTGTACAGGAAATATCTGCTATGTCCCCGACAACCAGCAACTCTTTAACGCACAATAAGTCCACCCACGCATCTGTTAACCTCAACACCGTCTTTGACCAGCAAAACGAGTGGTGTTTGACGTCCGTTAAGCTTGATTACAATTAAGTCA
This sequence comes from Sinelater perroti, assembly GCA_036346155.1. Taxonomy (NCBI): domain Eukaryota; kingdom Metazoa; phylum Arthropoda; class Insecta; order Coleoptera; family Elateridae; genus Sinelater; species Sinelater perroti. The sequence goes on along the minus strand of JARFIY010000013.1, from coordinate 8,253,255 downwards.
TTGTATATTACCACCATTTTAGAACACAATGTTCTTTTGTACGATGACTAATTTTCTAGTTCCATGTGCTCTTTACAACATGATATTGCGACATGTGTATGCTAATCACCAAGCCGTCATTTAAATGCTCAAATTACTTAAGAAAGATTCATTTATAGGTTTTTGAAGAAAATTAATGAGATAAGATTACCTCAACTGGCACCAGTTAACCTCTATGAATTTGTGCTTGGTATGTATCAGTTCAGAGCTATTATGTTCAACATATTAATATTAATAGTAATTTTAAACTTCCCATTAGCAGAGAAAGACTAAGGCTCAACTTTGACTATCTAGATTGACGTTGCTTTGAAAAACACAAATGCAGTCTTCTATCGATTCAGAATCAATTCAAGACAGCAAGAACACAAAATATTGGGCATACATCCTTGTAGATAAGAATTAACATAACCAATCAACTACTACAATTAATGCCCATTTTTGCTCATTCTCCGTTAGCATCCACATTTGTTTGCACTTGGTATGTTCAATCATTCTCTAACACAACTCTTTTTAGTTTTTGTTACATGGTATCGTTTTCTTAATCCAACTTCAATGCTAGCTGCTTCACTCAACTTAGTTATCAATGAGGAGCTGAGTAAAACTGAAAATGATAATCTCGACACCTTACTCATTCTACCAGATCAAGCAGATCAATTAATAAACATGGTGGGGAATGTCCTGTATCTAAAACAGATGTAAATTCAGATATTACTGAGAACGTGTTCGATGACCACAATGAATTAGCTATTAAATATAGTCTTTATTCGAATATTTTTTGTTTCTTTAAGTTTCTGCTGCGGTTATTAAGAAAAACTGAATTTCTTAGAATTTACAGTTTTCATGACAACCATTCCCAAACGTTTTCTATGATGTTAAGATTAAGGACAGACCAATAGCTAATCGAGAATATCCATGTGTTGTTCTTGAGGCCAGCTTTGAACATTGTAGACAGAATAAACTTGAGCGTTGTCTTATTGGAAAATCAATGCTTGACCTGACAAAGTAGATTTAAAAATTGGTCTTTCGTCTAATCCAGAAGCTGTATGAACTTTCCCATGTCCTGTATGTGTGTCAGCATTACGAAATCAATGGATCCATAATAATTAATGGCTTCCTTATACCATGACTCAATCAACATCAGCTTGCCGTCATGATAAAACACTTCCTTTTTACCTAGATCGTGTTAAACAATAGAAAAACCTATCCAGACCATCTATATTAAATTTTTTTCTTCACTAAAAATAACATTCTTTCACTCTGGTGGGCAACTTATTTTTGTGAGTAAATCAGAAATGTGTAGCGCAATGCAACGTCTTACAGATTGGCATTTCAATAGTGAACAGTTCTTATTGGTGCATTTTTTTACATTCTTTATGATTTGTCCAGGTGTTGATGGCAAATTTCGATACTTTGTACAGTACAGCCTGACATTTTACAATGAATTTTGTACCCCCTTTAAAACCTTTTCCATACTTTTTATTTTTTGCACTCGTTCCCAACGAACATCTCTTATCAATCACCTCAATTTTTCCAATTTCCCAATCGTTAAAATACTTTTACTTTCCCATTTAGTACACTATATGAACATGATGTTCATATAGATTTTTTTGTTCCTTTTCCTATCAGAAATTATTTCCAAAGTTTATCCCTGTAGTTAACGTGTATATAAATAATACAGTTATTATTAAGTATTAAATACAGTAAAGCAAATTTTATAAAAATTTAAAATAGCAATAGAATAGAATAACCATTTTATTATAAGGATTCATCTTGTACTTCTGTTTAGTAACTCATGCTATATCAGAAGTGCCTCACTGAAACTCCGATTATTCAAGATTCTGACTTTCTGGGAGCCATTGACAAAATTGGTTAAGCTAGCTAAAATCATATGACAGTGTATTTGCTAGAATGAATTATTTTCGTCTATCATTGAAGCACATAGCCTTTTTATCGAGTCATCAAAAATAATATTACATGGCTTTCTAACAAGTTCAGTTGGGGTACCTTGTACTATATTGTTCAATGCTCAGAAATAAGTATAATTTGCTATTACAAAATGTTTAAACAGATCCAGCCAAATAAACATACATGTAAAAAAATATGTACTTAAATGCCTATAAAAAAGGATAATGAAAAAACATCAGCTATACCCTATTAAACATAGGTCACTGCAGAGTAATAGAATAAAGTGCTTTAAAATGATGATGGTAGTATAACAATTCTTACTGGCAAACAATGCAGACATCTCTACATCTTGCAATTTGAAACAGACTACAAATATGATTCTACGATAAAGTTATGATACTAGCACGGCGAATTTTTAGGAAACAACTAATTTTAAAGCAAGTTGAAATTACATTTGCAATATATGCTTTAAGTTTATTAATACCCAACTTTTTATAAGGTTATTTAAAAGAAAAAGTGCATTGAAATAAAATTCAATTTCTTCCTCAGTTGCAGAACAACATTCAAAGCAAAACTAAAGTCTTACTGGGAGATACTTTTAAAGAACTTATGGAAAATACCTTACACTCATGGAAAAAGCCCACACTTATAATAATCTAATTAATTTAAATTTACTATGGTCACTAATTTACAAAGCAACCAAGCACCTCAACCACTCAGCTACAGTGGTTAATATAAAAACTTAAATACAATGCAAAAACCAAATAAAATCTAAAAAAAAACTTTTGTAGTAAATAGTGACACCCATCTTTATCGCTTCATTTACCTTAACCTAGATGGCATTGACTCATATAAATTACAAATTGATTTTTCTCAATTCCATTATTTATTATATTTTTTGGCCTTTCTCAGCAATGCACCTGTTCATTATATATATATATATATATATATATATAATCTATGGGATTGAAATTTGGGCTATTTCCTGGCCGAGTAGCACATCAATGTCAAAATATATTTTATACTCATTAATCTGTAAGAATAAAGTCCAAAAAAAAAGAATTTCCAAGAAATACGGCGAGTAATTACAGATAGCATAAAGCAAAATCATCTTAAGAATGTCATCAATGCAATTGTTTGTCATCAGTAAATACCTTCTAAAATTTTTTCTTTACGCTTCACTTTACCTTCAAATGTTATGGATCCCCACACCATAACATCTGGGAAATGTTTCATAATCAGTAGTATACATTCTTCTATAAAACGCTCCTATTTTCTTCATATTACTCCCCATTTGAAATCATCAATTTAAACTTGACCTATGAGAAAAATGATCTTTTCCATTCCTTAACCCATAATAATTATTGTTGCTTTATTTTTTTTTATTGGCAACAGTTTTGTTTTTGCAAAACAATGTGAGTGAAACTTTCGTTATTTTAGTCTATATCTAATTAAATCAGAAACTTTTAAATGGAGGTTTGTTTAGGTTCTTTTCAAATTTTTTCGCCATTCTATTTTTATAAAGCAATCTTCTCATTATTTGCTTCTGTTCTTCTATCAGAACAGCTTTTTCTGTCAAAACTTTCAGTATCAAACTAATTCATCAAAAAGCAGATTCACTACAACCAACATCTTTCATGATCTACCTATCCATTCTTATATTTTTATCCATAATTACACTTTAAATTTTAGAACATAATCCAAATCACTACAACACACATAAATTCAGTAGTCTCACCAACAATGGTCAAAACAATATATGCGATTATGATTCGTCTTTAATAAAATTCCCGATTATTACATGTATCCCAATAAATGTGAATTCAAGTAGGTGTGGACTATATTTTTCCACAATTGTATATCAAGCAAAGTTATATGAAACAGAACTTGGAAGATATTTACTTGACGTTATTTTTTACACTTGTCAGAAAATCCAAATATACAATATGGCTATTACTATTTTAGTCCATCTCGCATTTTTTTAAATTTGTGTTTTTATGTATGTATTAACACGTTTCTTTAGTTATGATTGTTCTATAATTTATGGTAAAATTTTTATTATAAAGCTCATTTTAGGTAATATTTCAAGTGTATATTACACTGCATGTTTCTGCAATTTTTGTAGCCTTATTCATGATGATACAAAAGAAAATGGAGACAGATCAAGGACCTTTAACGCTGATAATTATGTTATAGTTAAAGGTTGCAGTATCAAGATTCATTAAATCACTGAAATGGCTCAGAACCTAAAGGCTACTATTAATAAAATTATCTCAATTTTAAACTTCCGCAAAGTGTCTGCTCACTGGATTTTGATTTGACTATTAAATTTCACTTTTTAAGTCCATATAGTAACTCGGACAAAAACAGATTTGAAGACCAAAACAAATTGCTGTTAAACAAAAAGCGTATTGTAAAGAAATATTTCAAATTCATAACACACTGGAATGAATGCTTGATGTTTATTATTATAAAGAAAAATAAGAATAGTATACTGTGTTCATGACGCATTTTGTAGCATAAATGTATTAATATAACTTAAATCTGTACCTTATTTACCAGACAATTAACTCATACAATCCAACAAATTATACAAACATCGCACTAAACTATAGAGCAGTATTTGGGACTTTGATAACACCATAAGAAATGGGAACCTTTTATTTGGTACTTAAAGATTTCACCATTTATAAAAGTAAATCAATGTAAGTGGGAATCAATTTTCAATTGCAATTATGATAGAGGCCATAAATGTATAAAGTTGCAGTTCGGAACAGCAACAAAAAAAAAGTGAAATTATACGTGACCTTATATGACTTTTACATTGATCATAATTTATTAATGCCTTAACTGTGTGTAATGTTACCATGCTTTGTATCTATGTCAGAATTTCAGAAACATTTTTGCATATTAAGATTATACTAAAAAATTAAATGCACGTTTTGCTACTTTACCACAATACATCATGATTGCTTTAATAATTTATAAGATTTTAACTTTGACTATTAGAAAATAATTTTGCGATATACCGATAAATTAAGAGTACTAACATATTACCTAAATGTGGTTGCAAAGGTGTAGAAGGGGTGGCAGGTACACTTGAAGCTTTCCGTTTTAAGCTTGATGTTCGTTGAACGGTAGGTTGTTCTCGACTTGGAGATCTGTTATCTTCTAAAATTTCTCGCTCAGTTCGTCCTGTGTACTTAAATTTAGTACCCCAAGAAAACAGCCCTCCACCAGACACTACAGATGGAGCATCTGAACTGCTCGGTAATCTAAGACGATAATATTTATTAGAGATAAGGTAGCATAGAGTCATCAACATACGTAAAAAAAAGCATTTGCTCCATAGCACAACGCCATACGTATTTGCAAGCAGCTCCAGACGGACACTTAAATCCTACAGTATGTTTTTTCTACAACACAAAAACAGTCACCGCAATGTCATGCATGCATACATGTCCTACCTCATTATAATTAAGATGAATAATGAACATCTTCCCCTCATAGTTGATTTTTTGTACATCAGACCAACGAAAATGATGCGTTTTACGACTACCTTGAAATGTTAAAATGCCACTATAATTTATGCCCAAGTACAACTGCGACCCTTTGTGATCCTGCAAAACACAACTCTTAAACATGTAAATTGTATTACGTTTTTTTTTATAATATTTAAACAATACTTTCACAGGATGAGGGTCAACACCATACGTATCAAGCTGACAAGCCAAACGCAAAAAGGAACTTTCAACTTGAGAAGATTCTTGCCCTTTCACAACCTTCTGGTGTATGTCCATTATTTTATCTTCGATAGCCTCCGTCTGTTTTAGAAGAATTTTATAATCACTGACATAATTTCCAACATGAAGCTCTGGTATATAATCTCCAAGTTCTCCTTTATTAATAAAATTCAAGTTTAAATTTTATTAACTAAAAATATAACTTACCTTGAATAATATATGCTCCTAACATCGCAGCTTCGCTAGGGGCACAATATAGACGACCATGCAGTAAATCTCGCTTTAGTTGTAGAAATATTTGGTAACGTGTAATTTCTTCTTTAAGTCGAAAAGGGTCAGGGGGATAAAATTTAATTCGAAAACTGAAAAGCACAGGGTCGAGGTCTTTCACCTGCTTCAAAATAGACTTTCCTAAGTCCAGCCAGTGCTAGAACAGTTATAAATAAGGTAAATTCTTTTTTCTTAGTAACAGTACTCACTCGCTGCTCAGAAGAATCAACATACCGCAAACCAAAATAATCTTGTTCAACAAGGTTTAACTGTTGGCACACGTACTCCAGTAGTACTTTCCCTTTGTGGTTTGGCTATTAAAATTAAGTATAACTGCAAGAAACACAGGAAATAAATAATTTACCTTGTATTCGCATTCCAGTATTTCTGTATCCTCCAACAGTCTTACAGTGCACTTATAAACTATGTTGCTGTCACCTTTTGAACCAAATCGTAGCATTTTTCTCTTTGACCATGTGTTTGGGTATATTTAATATCAATTTGTTTTTACAAAGATAATAAAACTTGCTCACAAATAATTTGGAATTTGAAAATAAACCGTAGCAAAAATAATTGTAGTCATACCTATGACACAGATCTGACGTTTGTGAATATTTACGATTTAAAGCGACACCTCTTAGCCAATGAGTAATTCTAACCTTGTTCGAATGTCAGCGGTTCTCAACTTCGTATTTAAAGGGTACGATGCAGTAGTAGTCAATCTCATAAATTAAGGCAATGGCAGAAAACGAGAATGACAAGATATAACCTCAACTATAGTTTGTAAGTCAAGTATTATTTCACAAATATATTATTATGAAAGCTAGTGCTAATTTAAGATGTATAATGATGTTAATAATTAAAAATATTATAGACGTAGTAAAAAAATTAGTCTAAAATATAAATAACATTTAAAAAATATACGTCATCATGAATGGCGCAGCTATTGGTTTACGTCACATGACGGTTGATAGATCCATTATCGCTGTTTACACGAAAACACAAGTGCAATTGTGACAAAGCTGTACGGTTAGTATTTATAAAATATTTATTTCACTTAATCACTTCCTGTTAAGTCACAAGGGAACGTCTGGTATTTCAGCAAGAGTTTTATGCGTCATGGAGTATTTAAATGCCATTCTATATGCCAGATTATAAAACTGACTCTTGTAAAGGTGCTGGACTTCCATTTAGGCCTTACTATTAAAATAATCCAATTTAAAGTGATGGGTTGATTATAAAATAGATCGTTCTAATTAGTTGTCATAATTGGCAATCGCTGGTACTTATCAAGCGACTCCGATATAAAATTTTCACCTGATAATAACAATCCTACAAGAAAATCAGCGGTGCTTGGGCCAAATCAAATACAAATAAAGCTTCTAATCTGTCAAACACTTTATTAACCCTTAAAGACGCTATGATTATAAAACAATAATGATGATAGAGAAATTGAACTCTTCTTTGTTACGCCATATCAGTTGATACTGACGGTTAAACTTTTCTTAGCAAAATAAATTAACGAACACACCAAAAGCCTCCGGATATGGTCTAATAGTAATAGTAACTAAACTGGTGGCTGAAGAAGTATTGATAAGAAAATAAGGATATCCGATTGAAATCAATGCCTAATACTTGAGCCTTGATGGCAAAGGAGATAGTAGTATGTGGTAACAGTACTATTCACCTTAAAAGTCACATAAAGTACCTAGATACATCAGTCAGTACAGAAGAAAATAAATTTTAAGCATTATTTATCTTGTGGAGAAAAAACAACACAGAAGCTCGTTAGCTGATCAAAGAACAACTTTATTAAATACTGATAAAAAGGATAAGGAATGCATTGGGAGAATTCGTAACTATTATGAGTTATAGAATTAAATAATTTAAATTAGAGATAGAAAAATGTGGAAAGTTACTATAGGTTGTAAGCTGTAATATTTTCCTGAATATGTAATCGCAGTACGGAGTCTTGTTAGCTACTCATGAAGGAGAAAGAACATTATATGCAAACTAGCTATTATGTCGCAGCCAAAGATTTGCATTGTAGCCATTAATTCTTGAACTACTTGTTGATTACATGTCGTATCAGGAGGATATGAGGAAAGTGTCTTGGTTTAATCATTTGAACCAAGAGGAGTTCACTTTAATCAAAAAAACATAAATACTACAATGGAAAATTAAGCCAAGAAATGCGTCACTGTTTAGAAAATCAGTATTTACAAGTTTCTTTCTTGGAGCACTGGGCACACACCATTGTGTATAATCATTATTTTAACAAAGTTACTTATTTTAAAATTTTCTGTTGCAGATAATAAGCAGCAATTAAAACCAAAACATAAATCAAGACAAATCTCAGTGTACCCTCCACTTGATTCACTTAATCCACCTCCACCAAATGAGCTGCAGCGATTGGTAGAATACTGAAGTTCATGGGGAATTCACTCCAGTGTTTATGCAGCATGGAAAAATAGTAATAACAGCAAAAAAGGCAAGTGTTTCACTTTATAATCTATAATGATTTAGAAATAGTAAATAAGGGAGATAAACTAATAGGTGATACACAAACTCCTTAAGAGATTAGTGATATTACTGTGGCAACCTCTCATTTAAGCTAATTTTGGAGTATCCAAACCTGAACTAGAACTCCTGAAAGAAGTTACAAACACTTCTAAAGTACTTCTATTTCAAAGGATCCTAATTAAATATTCACTTCGACCTCTTGGCATGATAATAAAATCAAATAGGAAATGTCATGAAAAAACTAAGAAAACTTTGGCGCTACTTCTTAAAGTGTTCTTTCTAGATTGATATAAAACTTCCCCTGTAGATTAATATCGGCTCAATTTTACATATCCCATTATAAGGATTTTTAAACAGACTCGATAATTTTAAATAAAAAAATCGTACAAAGCCCCTGAATCTGATGTGCCAAATTGCCATAGACTACTAAAACCAAGCTTAGAACAGAATACATTCCTGATGTTTGAAAGCCTTCTAAAATCAATTTATCATCCCTTATATTAAGGTTGATAGAAAAACTGGTTGATGAACTTATAAGGAATCCATATCAATATGTATATCATTCAAGAAAATCATAGAAACCTGCTCTCCACCAAATAATTAAAAGAATTAAAGAAGCTGTACACTGCACTAACTTCTTTCTTGGCCTTTAACAATACCTCTCACGAGTCAATGACAAATGTAATAAGATGTGCAATAAAAAACATCATCTACAATTACATAAGTAATGTATTATACAACAGAAAAACACAGCAAACTCTATCTGGTAGGATAGTGGAGTAGCTACCAAAATTTTCCTACAAAGGGTTGTTTTACCTCCTTTGCTCTAGAACCTGGTAGTGAATAAGTTTATACTTAAACTAAATATATGTTGATAATCTGAATATATTCTGAACACAATCTCAAGATCTATACAAAACGCTCTGGATATTGTAGAAGGGAGGTGTGCTAAGGAAAACCTACATGTTTTAGTCAAAGTGGAGGCAAGAATAACAGTCTACAGGCTGAAATACAATGTAAAATTGCAAACTCGTCTAACTTTTAACCAAAACTTTAATAAACTCTTTCAAATTTATGTTGACTGGTACAAAAACTTTATATATAGACGCTATGAGATGAGATTAGTCTGATATACATACGGGTATAAGATGTACTGGAGCTGAGATATATAGAAATCGCTCTTATTTAATTCTTATACATCCTTTAGGAAATGTGCTGTACTCAAACTCATACTATAGACGTTTATTCACAAAATAATATAATTAGGAATTATTTAAGTGAAACCATCATTATACTACCAAATAATCAAGCTGTTATAATAGCTATAAATGGATACCAGAACAATTCTAAATTGTTTTAAGAACGTACAGAACCTTATAATTCTTGTAAGTCACAATAAAGAAAACGAAACAGCTAGTGCAATTGTCAAAAAGAATTCTGAAACTATCTTTATTAGTCCTGAACCAGTATTTGAAATTAACAAATTGCAATTAGCTAAGCAGATGGATATATAAATCCCAGCAAAGTGACTAGAATCGTATGGAAGAATTTAAAAATAGCAAATCAATACAAGAACTCCATGCAAAACTATTACATGATATATTTATAGTAACTGGGTAGACAATAACTCAGGAGTGGTAACCAGTTATTATAACCTACGCAAGGATATGTAAACAGTAGGTGTTCTTAACAAAGAAATTATATGTAGACTTTGCTATAAGGAAAATAGAACGGCATTGAATATAATTTTGCCTAAAAAAATAGTAGTAATAATCAAGAGGAGACTGTAACCTAGTAAGAAGGTCCCTTTTTATCAACTCCAATCACTTCTCCTCCATCACATTTTTTTCAGAAAATCTTAGCTTTTTAATGTGGGTTTGGATGTATGATAACTTAAAAATCATCAACTCTTCCCTTCAAGGATGTTAATTCTTAAGTATTTCACATTCGTTCAAGAAATAGGACAGCTCAGACAGATTGAGTCATGGTCAGCACCTATCAGTGTCAAGTGCCTTTCGAATTTATAGTGCTCCGTCATCATCTCCACCAGGGTTTTTAAGATCTTCCAGCTTTTCCTCATTAGTCTGGCGTTGCTAAAGTCGATTATATGACCCTCTGTTTACCAGATATCACTATTGTTCTTCCAACGCCTTTCATCCTGATGATACACTCAGACTGGTGTAACTTCCTTTGCCTAGATCAACTTTTCTAGAGCATATGCATACTTTTTCCAAAAATTGTTAAAAAATTAAGTTTACCCAAACTTTATATAGTATTAAGGTATTAAATTTCAAAACTATTCTACTTTGTCAAAATATTTTTATTGTCTAACAAATTGAGTGGGGTGATAGAACTACATTGCTGTCATAGCATTACATAAGAGTAGAAAAAATGTTACTTTAATATTCTACAACTTCTTGGGAATAGCCAACTGTGTATTGGTCTACAGTTGTTTAATGAGACTGGAGGTATAAAGGATTGTCAAAGATCTAGTAAACTACCTTCAGTTCAGACTGTTCAGGCAGTCAAAACTGCAAATGTTTAAATTACATGAAATCTTTGTAAGCAAAAGGTTGTCGAAAAAGGCAAATTTTTAAAACTTGAATATCTCATAGTATCAAACAAAACCTGGGACTTGTTGTTTACAAAAGACATACAAGACGTTTGGTGACAGGTGCTTTAAAGAAAGTTTAGAGAGAAAAATTAAAGAGATTGTTGACCGAGTATGGATGGAAAAATTTTTATAATAGGGGAATCCTCAAATAAACCAAATAACTGAGTGGATGTTAAATCGTTTAAGGCAGGATCTTATTTCGTGGCAACGGTTTAGGAAGATCATCATCCAGTATTTGTAATGGTTAAAATATGCGGTGAAATCTTTGAATCATCAACTTTTCTAAGGTGAGCTTTGAACCTTCCAGCAAAACTTTGCATAAGCCCACAAAGTAAAGTCAATTTAGACTTGGTTAAGCAACGTGTCCAATTTTTTAAAAGTAGACATTGGCCTTCTACTAGCCCAGGCTAAAATCATTTGGATTACGAATTATGATCAATTTTAGAAGCATGGTTTTTTTAAGAAGATACTCCTGTATTAATTCTTTGAAAATTTCCATTAAATGTAGACCTAATCGTTTTATTTTAGCTTTCTAATCAGTATATATCATTCAGATATAGATTTTAACTTTTCCATGGTGGCTGTTATAAGAATTACATGACAACTGTCATGAGCTTAGCTATTCAAAAATGTTAGCCACTTCTTTTCAATTTTCCAAGAAATTACCTGCTCTAAAGCTGTGTATATAAATGGACACCACCAGTACAATGGACAAGTTAATCTTTGGGAAATTCTATCCTTGCTTGTTTCCATTTCAATTTTTATTTAGCCTCAGTTTAGACTGTGCTTCGATTATCTTATGTGCTAGTATAAACATCTCCCTTTCTGTCACTTGTCAATTATTGCATAAGCTATAGCCAATTCCTTACTCGGTCATATACTAGAGTTCTTACTCTAAGATATTATTATTACCTTTTTTTCAGTCAAAAGGCAAGATTAGGCGACTTTAAAAGAATCTAGAATTCTAGCACAGTTGTAGTTGTTATCCTCATTGCACCCATTATGGCGTGAAGTGGTGAACATAGTGCGTTTGTGTTGGATATATTTTAAAAATAGAGATTCTGTGATTGTGACGCAGAGGCTACGCCATAGGCATTTCGGAGTAGGTCATCACGGAAGAGTTTTGACTAAGAAAACCATAATGTTCTGGGTACACAATTTCTGACAGACTGGTTCAGCATTCAAACGGAAATCGCCTGATAGACCGGCGTCACAGCAGTGAGATAGGTTGTCACATCACATAACGTTCCGCCGCTAACCATGTTTTTGGCTTGGGAATACCTGACCAAAGCATGTGGAGAGGTCTACACTATGATCTCATGTTTCATAGTGACCCAGGAATTTAAAGAATGTGACTGGTACATCCTGAAGTTGCTTAAGAAGACATGTTGCCAAATGTTCCAGCTGATGCTGTTGTGCACACAAGTGATGAAGCTCATTTTTATTTATTGGGCTGCGTCAATAAGTAGAATTTTCCTTATTGAGCCCCACATAATTCTCGACAACGCCACGAGCGACCTCTTCACCGTCAGCGTGCAACTATTTTAGGTGATGTTTGAAATTTGGCATTATAAGCCCGATTTTTTTTTTGAGGAAGCAGGCCCTCTATGGTGCGATGTTACACAATTTCCTGGAACTCGGACTCAACTAATATAAAAATGCACCGCTGTGATTACATCTCATTACATTAACATTCTATGATTGGCTACAGCACCAGACCTGTCCCTTTGCATTTTTTTCTGCAGGGACACCTGAAGGCTGAAGTTTTTCAACCCAGGTACCATTGAGGAATTAAATGATGCTATTTGCAACGCGATTGCAGCAGTACCAGTGGAAATGACTTGGCAAGCAATGCAGAAATTTAAGATGAGGCTGCAAGAGGATTTAGCTTCAGTGTAATTCTTTTGTCCCCATTTTAGAAATAAAGACAACTTTAGCATTCCTTCATATAAATGGAACATCCTGTAGCAAGATTAGCTTTTAAAATTCTAACAGAGATTAGAGTATTTCCAAATTATTTTGTATAAATGCAGAGAATGTTTATCTGGTCTTGTTAACTTATATAAACTGAACTCATTCGCTGCCTATTTGACAACACCATCCATGATCACTTCCATAGTGACCTGCCAGTGGTCTTTGAACAATGTCATCTCCTGGGAAGTGAACTAAAAGATTCTTCTCTGATTAATAATCATGTTTCATCCAGCTTGTACAAAGATATAATAGTTCAGTTTTCACCAGATTGGCTGAATCCAGTAGACGATCCATCTCAATTACCTAAAGACATGCATTAAAAAGAGTGAACTCTTGAAAAGCTACAAGATTTAGTAAAAAGGCTACTAAACCTAATAAATTTATTTCTTTAGCAAGTACATAAATGTAAGTTCAATTTTCAACTGACGTTAATATAATTTTTTAAAGTAAGCCTTCTTTTTAGATGAGGTAAAACTGTAAGTTCAACAAAATTTTAATGGAATAATTAAGTCAAAACCTCAAAAAACATCAAACCTTAGAACTCAAAAGAGGTACTAAATACACAAAAAAGCAAGACCAGTAACACAAATGAATTGTACAAGACATTTATTATCAAATTTTACATACATAGACATTTTAACAAAAAATTACAATGCATTTGTGGATTTACGACAAATTTAATTACAGCATAAAAGTAGTGAAACAAAATTTTACAACTATTACTGTGTCTTAACATGTTCTGGTTTTGATATTGAAAAGTCAAGCCTTACGTATATTATAACAATTAAAAACATAATATAAAGAGCAACAGACAACAAAATTGGTTCATGGAACAGAAGCAATGGTCTCCAATCATAAGTAATTTCAAAATCTTGAATATGTTGTTCGACCAAATTATTTTTTCTGAGACGAATGATAGGACGACCTCTCGAATCCAAATATTTGTATGTGAGAGCGTCCGGCAGTCTTTGTACTTCATATGGGGTATGCAACTTAATATTTGAAACTCCTACTGGTAGAACAATGTTTGTCTCCAACTCCGCCACGTGCATGTCATCAAAAACATTATCGATAAGTCGCATGCGAAGTACATATTGACCAGCTGTGGTTTTGTAAAGGTACTGATAACTTGGAATGCTGTATCCTAATGTATATGAACTACGCCATCCTCCGAATAATGGATAACGTGGACGCAACTCAAGCTCGATCCAATCTTTACGTATGCGCACTTGGGAGGTTGAAATATTACCGTTACTATCCCTATAATACACGCTGTGTGCAGCTGCTGGCAAAATTGTCTTGTATGATTTAACACAATGATAATTACTGCTGGTTTCACGTTGATAGTCGTAACGAGAGAAAGGTCCTTTCAACTTAGCACCAGTATGCAATATATCAATATTCTCTTGAACAGCTATATTTCCCCAATGAGATACTTCAATGTGGCGTTCCAAATGAGTTACAGTTAAAAATGGAGCATTGCTTTCGAAATGTACAATCATTGAATTCAGCTGCAACTCTTTTATATCATTATAAGGACCGTATGTTATGGTAGAATCAGTTTGAGTCACTGGTTTAAGTTTGGTGTAGTTTTCAATGGTTCTCGAATTTACAAGCACCGAAGTGGTTTGCTTGACGGTTGCATAAGGAGAATAGAAGTAATGATTTCCAAAGTAGCGTACAAGCTGACGTTCCTTTTGAGTTATACTGCTGGGGTATGGAATTAGCGAATTAGTGTAAACAAATTCTGCATTTACAACTGCTGTGCGGCCTGCACTGAGGGGTTGGTTGAACTTGACATTAAAAACATCTTCGTTCTTGTATTTCTCCAACTTAATGCCAGTTATTTGAAGCTCGTCTTTATGAGAATCTTTCACCGACATATACGACAAATTGCGAAGAGTATTAGGCTCCAAAATAATCAAAAACGAGGGCTCGGTTTCTTTACCGGTGTTTTCTAAGGTTAGGGTAGCACTGATTTTCACCAACTGTGACGATAAGTCGATCATACGTTCTACATTTTTATTAACGATGTCGGATTTTACGTTTGCAACAATTAGTAAGGGCGCCAATAACACATAAATTGTAAATTTATGCATGATTTACTCAATTGTACTTACAGTTGTACATCTAAAAGACACGTTACAACCTAAAGTACCAGCTACGTGTTGTGCATTCGTGATTGGTGCTTTACAGTTTTATAACTGATAATACAGAATGATTTATGATGGAAAGATATGACGGAATAAAACATATCTGGAATTGGAGCGGCAACTGGTAATACAACAATTGCATAACTTTTATATCATTGTAAGGTTTATATGATAGATGTAATCTGAAATCTTCGTACATAATTGGATTTTTAAATATAAGTAGTAAATAAGCAATATATTTTAAAATTTTTATATTCTGGCATCTGATGTTCAGTATTGGCGCTAGTTCCCAGGCGACGAAAAGGTCGCGTGTTAGAATACAACACTTTAGAGCGGTTCCACTAACAAACTATATGTTTTTAGTGTTTTCATCTACATCTACTTAATTAAGATATGTTTAGTTATATAAAAAAGTTAAGAGGTTTGATTTAAACTATAAAGAGAAAATATAAATCAGATATTCTTACGTTTCTACCTTAAACGTAACTGTGTTGTATGATATTCAATTTTAATAGAAAATTACTGAAACTGCAAAACGTTTTTGCCAATACATCAGTACTTTTTTTACAGTTTTAATTTAAATTATTGTTATCTTGATTCAAATAGACCTAAATGTGTTTTAGAAGAAATGCGGTTGTTGATGTATACCTGGGATAAGTGTTACATGTATTAGTAAAGGTAACTTAAATCAATTTGTCCATCGACTGCAGCTTTTTATTTCGTTAACCATTGTTTAATGCTTTGATATGATCATCTATAGAAGGGAGCAAAATAAAGGAATGGACTAAGCCCGTTTCCTTGCCAGAGTAGTTTTCGAAATAATTAAGTTTGTCTTTATGTTTTGAAGATAATTGTCGGATAAATAAACAGGACTTTAAGTAATAAGGATATAGAAGGTTTCGTTTAAGTTCTACATTTTTAACGACCGACTTTAGAAAGCTAGGCCTCCCTGAAAAGGTTGCGGCCAAGCGTGGCGAAAAGACAACTGCCTAAGGTTTACGACGATTCTCGAGAGTTCGGCACGATCGTAAAGGAAGATTGCAATAATCCAAGAATCAAGTGCATAAGTATTTAAGGGTGTGCGAAGAATAGTCAAAAGCAGTTGTTAAGCAAAATTTGTTTGGTGATCTAAGTGCACAGAGTAGCAGATCCAACTTATGAATTCAGTCCTTTACTCAATTATACACAAAAAACACTATCTAGATTTTCATTCTTTTTCATTAGGAAAAACTTTTTATAAATGACCAGTAAAATTAATGTGCATATCAGGTAGTAGCTTATGAACAATATGTAAAGACAGTTGAGTTCCTAAAAGGGCAATGTTCGCTTAAAGTGTAAAGTTGATACTCTGTTTTATGAAAAAACAGTATTCTATACTTGCACATGAAAACAGAAAAACTGAAATATAAACTGTCATGAAACTTTACAGATTACAAAATAATGAATAAAACTAAAGCCGAAATTAGGAATAAAATAAAATCAGCAATCTGAGCGAGGAAAACAAATAATTCCAGAAAACCAATTAAATTCAACTTTTTTTTGTGCTTCTTTCATTTTCTTTACAGTCTGCACAAGTCCCTTACTGAATAGCCATGCATTCTTCTGAATCTATTATTGGTTTTTCATAAATAGGTTCCTGCAAGTTAAAGTCTCACACTTGCACAAGATATGGATGGGTGTCTTTGTATCCCTGCCGCATTGCTTGCAGTGCAGGTACAATCCATTTTGTTAAGGTGTCTTCTGAAAAAAAACAATGTCCTGTAAGGAAACCTATAATAGTAACTGATTCCTGCTTTGTACTAATAAGTTCTTCAGTCCTTTTATAAAGGTTTTGCATGTTTTTGTCCACGTACATTTTCTCAGCATTTTTTGTTTTTTTCATATTGTATCTTTAGATACTCCTGGAGCCGCTTCGGGGCTTATATATGGAGTTAGCGATCCTTTTTGTGCTAGCTCATCAGTTTTCTTGTTGCCTGCAATCCCACAATAGAGTTAAACTGTTGTGATCTGCCAATCAGTTCTTCGCAGTATTTCCATTTCAAAACTTAATATATGAAAAAGAAAACAAAGGAGAAATTGCCAACTTCTATAATGAATACAAAAGTAGTAAGAAAAAAAGGAAATTTAGGTTCACAGTGGTACATGCATAAGAATTTTAAGAAATAAAACGCGGAAGTACGAAATGCAAAGTTTAATAAACATATAATGAATAGAAACTGAAAACAAACACAACAAAGAATTTCTCATTTTATAATACAAATCTTAAAACTACTTTTACGAAAACAATTTTTCTCTACAAACACATTTGTACTTCGTATTTTCAGAAGAATCACAAAAACTTTAATGTGTAATTAAATGTCATGACCAATAATTCAATAATACGGTACATTACATTCTGCAAACTAACAGATTTAAAAAAGAACAAACTTAAGCTTTTATTCTAAAAATTAATAGGAACAATTAAAAAATGAAATGCTCCAACCGTCGTGTAGCACTTAAATTAAAAATCGGTTGGCGTTAGACTTGAACATCGCATTCAGTTGCTTAACTTCAACAACAGATGCTTCAAAACTTTGGATAACTAAAACTATGGAATATAAAAATACATAAATTGCATCAATATACAACATATAGTCCAGGAGCCCTATATTTTTTCATCAAATAATTGTTGAATTAGGTTTTTGTTGATGATAAATAAGAAAAAATACGTACTTTCGAATAAACTAAAAAGTAACCACAGATTTTGGTCGCGTATCTTTGAAAAATAAAAAAATAGGTTGGAATACACGGTGATTCGCATTTATCTCAGTAATCACGCTTTGTACAACCGTATAACCATAATATTAAATGTAGTCAATGAAAAAAGGAAAGCGTTGGTCCTTACCCGATATCAATCTGTGCAGTAGTTATATTTTTATAATTAATATTCGATCAAGCCAGCATAGCAGACGTGAGAGAGTGAAATGGCGTCTGCTCAGCGACTAGTTGCACGTGTGAATTCAAAAGGTAAGCGTGCGACTTCAACAGCTCGGTACGATTTATTTTTGGTACTTTGTTTTTAAAAAAAATAATTACTGCTCAGATTGACATCGGGTAATGACTAATGCTTTCCTTTTTTCATTAATTACATTTAATACTATGGTAATATGGTTGTACAAAGCGTGATTACCGAGATAAACGCGAATAACCATGTTTCCCAACTTATTTTTTTATTTTTCAAAGATACGTGACCAAAATCCGTGGTTACTTTTTAGTTCATTCGAAGTTATGTATTTTTTTCTCATTTATCATCAACAAAAATCTAATTCAACAATTATTTGATGAAACACCTACTTTTTCAAATAGGGCTCCTGGACTAATAATACAAAAGAACTTATTTGGGAAGAGGGTAAGACATAAGGAACCGTTGGGCAAAAACTTGAAGCTTCTCCATGTAAACGTCTACATTTGATGAATTCTTTTTCGTGGTTGAAGGCTGACAAACAGGTCCCGCGCTGGTAGAACATCCCTTTGCTTTCCTTTTTCTGCTCGTGTGTTCTCTCTAAAATTTAAAATAATGAATTGTGAAGAAATCTTAACATCCATTAATTACCATAAGTGGACCCTCCAATCTCTGCTTTATTTCAGCATAAAAACGTTGCCCTTGAGCAGAATTGTTATGGTGTATAATGTAAGCAGCACGTAGCAGTTCATATACGTGACGAACTTGAGATTTGTTGATCTTGTAATGTTTGTTTGCCTCAAGATACATTTTATTTGAGAAGCCATTGTGGATAGCAGGGCATTTGAATGGTTCCAGCTGTGTTAGTAGCTGACAGTCTAATTTATCTCTCATACATACAAATTTATCACAGGGATCCTCGACTGCAACAAAATTGTATTTGCTATCATGCTACAGTGTAAAATAAAACAGTTAAGACAACTTTAAATTAAATAAAAAAAACAATACTACAGTATGATAAAGGACAAACATAATATGTAAGAAGCTAACTGAACATTGTAAGTCAATTGAAACTACATCTAGTAAGTAAGGTTTCACAGTCCCAAATTTTTTTTAAGACTGCTTTATTTTATACTTCAAGTGCAAGATTATTAATGCATAATGGTAGAATCAGCATATTAGACTAGTGCAAAAATATAATTGTTTTTCAAATATGAAATTATTCATATTATGATATATTTTGGTGCATCATGTGGTTGGTTCTCGAGTTATAAGGTCGTGGTCGGAGTTCAGAAACTCTTGACGTTTCATCCACAACTGCGGCACGACATATTCAAAGAAAATCTTCTAAAAATTAGGTGATTGCCCCGTGCATTTTTGCTTTTATACTTGTGCGAGTGTGGTAGGGATGGTGTTGGGGGAGAGTTGTTGACGTCACCAGAATGGTAGATAACGTGATCGGGCTAGCTGCTGACGTCAAACAGGTCATTGCAGGTAATATTTTTTTTTGCCCCTTGAGGGCGATAAACCAAGACCTGGGTAGATTGAATCTGTCGTCCCTGTTAAAATTATTTTTATATTTATAAATCTCCACTGTCTCTCAGTATAATCTCGGGTAGTAATTCCTACAGTTGGATGCAACTTGTGTTTGCCCAAATTCTATCTCATGGTCAGGATTTTCCAACGCATGTTCAGCAACTGCGGATTTATTGGGTTGATTAAGGTGTAGATGACGTTTATGTTCCTTTATCCTGGTAGTAATCGTTCGGCCCCCGTAGTCCCAATGTAGACTTGCTCACATGAACAAGGTATGCAGTATCCCCTGGTGTATCCTGTGGGTTTCTTGTATCTTTGGCTGGTCTAAGCAAATCCCGTATCTTAGTAGTGGTAGTATAGATGGTTTCCATCTTGCGTTTATTGAGAATTTTTCCTATCCGGTCCGTAACCCTATTGATGTAAGATAAAAAAGCCTTGCCTACCGTAGCCGATTTTGGTTGTGTTTTTCTTACGCATTTGTTAGGTTTGATTGCTCTATTTATCTGAGTCCTCGAGTATCCATTTCCTTGTAAAGCTTGTTCCAAATGTTTTAGTTCTTCATCCAAAAACTGTGGTTGGCATATACGTCGTGCTCGAACTAACAATGTTTTCACAACCGTACTATCAATGTGTCCAACACAGAGTCACAATATAAACACATGCATGCAGGCATTAGAACAACCTTTTCATGTGTAATAGTTGACCCTACAATCATTTCATCAGAGACATATACTCAGATCAAGATGAGGTACCTTCAGAATTTTTTGTGTGCAATTTTTAAACAAAAAATGAGTATTAAATATTTTGGCCTTGAGCTTATACATCATAAACCTACAATTAATGTCATATAAAAAAAGTTATCACTAAATATGACCAAATTTTTCACTAGTCATATATATAAACAAAATCCAAACAGTTATTGCAGTACTTTTATTATTACTTCCCATTTTCGACTTCTTACCCCACTGATTGGCATTTTGCATAAGAAATCGCCATATTGTTGGTTTATAACCTTATATAAACTGAAAATTCAATGACTATATTTTTGTATTAGTATATTTTCGTGTGGTTTATTTAATTTAGTTATCAAAAATTGGATATTTGCCCACTTATTAATTGGTAAGAATCTTTTTACCAAAGAAGTTTATAAGTTTTATTTTACTACTTCACCTATAGGTATTATGCATAGGCATTTATATTTTGACTTATAATATTGACAGTACAAAGACGCAAGCATCTGTAAAAAATGTGTTCAGAACTTAATTTGGGGTAGATCGCCTTTCAAATAACATTATAAAAATAGTTATGGGACATTAAAAAAGACAAATGGAGATTTTTTGAACAATGTGCAGATCATCTTCAGTCTACGAAAATGAAATCTTCTATAAAATAATACCTGCTAAAACAATGAAGTTCTGACCAAAGAAGTTTATTATTGAAAAACTGTATTGCTAGCAAATATAAAGAGTAAGCTGCTGATCAAATTTATTAGCAGAAGTTAATAAAATTTTTTCCCAGTAAACAATTCGGCCACAATTAGCAGTTTGAAGAACTACTGCAAGAAGAAGTTCTAATTTAAATTATTGAAAGTGAAGAAACAAAAATTGTTGTTACTTTGTTGGGTAATGCTTTTGCCGACATTACTTTGCTATTGTTTTATTTATGAGGGGTTATTATTAGCAATAAAAGGTGATTACACAAAAGACAACCTAAAAAAAGTTTACAAACTTCTTGTTTCCCATAAAATAGCAGCAACATAAACCAAACAAAACAATGTTGATGATACCCTAGTGATCAGACAACAAAAGCAAAGATACAAAAAAACTAAACGCTTTTCTGTTGAGTCGATGAATTTCAAATACCGCCATGTTGCAATAGGCGTTCAAAAAAAAAAGGATTACATGGATTATCTATATATGCAAATATGTCAATTAATAAATTTAATTTTGAAATTCTTAACTTTTTAACCTCAGTTCCAATAATATACAAGTATGGTCAATTGGATTTTATTATTGGCCGTTTCACATGTGCAAACAACTAAAAGGAAAGCTTTAAAATACACCTTTAATTTTCATAATTTTTCAATATTCTTTCTACCACAGCATATGCACTTTTGCATCCTTCAAAACCAGTCCTCAAACTTTGTTTTTTTAAGAATCCAAGCGCACTTCTCATTTTATGTTACTAGAAGATCCTTGTCATTGGAAAATTTTGCTTTAGGTTATAGGTGAAATAAAAATAAATAAAATCAGATCATAATTTGCTGTGGTGCTATCGACAAAGCGAGATTTTTCATTTTCAAACTTCTTGAATATTTGGGCTCTTTGAAAAGTTCAAAGTACCCAAAGAGAACAAACATTTTTTACTTGAAACGTATCACGCAAAATTGCATGAATTTCCAGTATAAGAATGTCCAAATACTCTTATATTTTGCTGGTAAAAATTGAGCATATGCCCGACAGTAGTAATATTCTATTTCTATGACAAATATCCAAGTGTCTTCCAGACTAAAATTTCCTCTCTAGAACTCCCAATACCACCTAAATATGGTAGATTTTTAACTCAAAATGGATTTGCTCTAACAGAAACAGAGATTAAGATGTGCCATTTCAGTTACTTATTCAGTTATAAAAGTTAATGTCACTTAGATGATAACCACCTTCAATCCTTCATTTGAAATCAGCTATCACTCAAATCACCTGTTGATCAATTATCAGCACTTCTTGCTGAATGGTATCTTTATATATATATTTAAATTTAGGTACCCCCATAAGATAAAATCATATGATAAATCAAGGAACTTTGGAAGCGTTCAGGGAACATGTTTCAAAGAACTTCCATTGATGCATCGACAGTATACCCATTTTTATGTTTGTTTATCTGTTCTGAGAGTAAGATGTTCAGCATGTGAATGTAAGGTTCCAAGTTGCGTTATTGTTATGCCATTTTCCTTGAAAAATATGGACCAATCATGCTAAAACGGGCAACCATAGGCCATCATATTGTAACAAGTAGACAGGTCTCTCTTGAGTGTCTCTAAGATTTTCAGGGACTCAGAAACAAAAGTTTTGCTTATTTACTATTTCATTCAAATGAAAGCTTTGTCGCTCATAATGATTATTGTATTTTTATTTTCTTCCAAAATTACTTGCATTTGCACAGCAAAGTCTTCTCATTGAGGTGTTCAACAATTTGCTTTTTGTATGGATGAAATCTTAAATCTTTCTATAAAATGCTTCTCAATCATTCATGACTCAACCATAACTCACTTGTATATCTTTGAGTAGATCATCCTGGACTTGTAATGTTTTCCAGCATTCTTGCAATGCATGTGGGACCTTGTAGTTTTTTATTCATGTTTCCGGTTGCTCTGAAATATTCTCAATTAAATATTGCCCCATTATGACTGAAATACCATTCCAGTTAAAGGGGAAGGTCGTCTACTTGTCCCCCTCTCATTACCATTTATCATATACTACCTGTTCTAAAAACGTCAGAGCCCCTATCAATCATCCTGTTGAATGAAGACAATAATTTCCCAGCACAGTATCCATTTCCTTCAAATACTGATCTAATCATATGCAAAGTTGTTTGGTGTTCCATTTTGACTAAAGCGAAATTGCAAACCCCTTTCGCTACCGCAGTTCAAGAACAACTAATGCCCGGTCATTCTGATAGCTGTAGTGCAGGTTTTAGGCTGTCTTAATGTACAACCATTAATCACGCCATATTGCAAAACTTTCCTAGTATATTTCAATAAAGTTAAATATTCAATATTAATACATTTGTTCATTTAGGCATCTGCAGTGTCAAAATTATGTTCTAGTGTTAATGTTTTTCAAAAGGCCGGTGCTCGTAAAATTGAATGGTATTACCATGAGAAAATATCTTCATCAATGTACAAGCGTAGAAATTTTCACCAGTAGAAAATGTATTAAATAGTGTTGCTGAATTTACTTCATTGCAGAATTAAGAACAGTGAATAACTTCTCACTACCATTGAATTCTAAATATTTCTACAATTTCTGAATTTATAATTTTTTCTTCAATACTAGATTGTTGGCTATTTTTAAATATATTTTGTTTTTTAAACGAATTAAGTAAAATAAGTTAAATTTGTGTGGATATCTGCTTCTATCATTAAAATGTTAATGAATGGTAATAAGCTATAAATTCTAATAGCGTTATACACTTAAATTATTAATATAAATATTCTATTGTAAATTTACCAGTAATGTCAATCACATTTGGTATTTTGCTGAATACTTCGTAAATCGTACGCAAAAGTTTAGTTCCTAGCCCTTTGTGTTGGCGTGGGGGAATTATGTACAGTTGGGAAATGCGTACACGAATCTTGTCTGGAAAGTGAAAGAACTTGTAGACAGTGCAATAACCCACAGGATATTTACAAATAACGCCGTTTTCACCAGGCTTTTCTTCATATCTAAAAACAAATACCAAAGAATATAACTAACTTATGCAGAAAATTGTATAGTATTTACATATAAAAGAAAGTCCAGTTGGGATCAGTCATGTCTATGTGACTGGCAGCATCTATAAACCACACGATCATGCATTCAAAACGCGAGTGAAATTCCAAAAATCCAGGTTCAGATATTGAGCACTGAGTGATTGAAAACATACCGCCATAATCTTGGCGTGCTAAAAAAATAAAAATAACTAATAAAAACAAAATGGAAAACCTACAAAGCAGAAGCGTAGCATTTCTTAAGTGATCATATTCTGCATATGAAATAAGCAAAACAAAACTTCCAAACAAAGTATTATTGTAGTACCATTATGAATATCAAAGCTGTTGATTTTGTTCCCAAACTGCAGGCTGCGGTCTTCTTTTGCAATTGCACGTATAAATTGCGTCCGGTTGATGTAATACTTCGCCGGCAACCACGGTGCCAACCGTTTCATTATATCATCTGGTACAGGGAGGGCCTTACTGTATTGAATATCTACAAAATATTTTGCAGAACTCCACGTAATGTAAATGTTGATCTTCAAATTGAGATAGCCATAAATGCTTTCGCTAAAAAATTGTTATATAAATCAAATGTATAAACAAAATAAAGAAAACTTACTTGGGCCCAAATAACTGATGGGCTAAATCTGGATGAAAGGTAAACTGATCATTTTCTGGACTCACGCTGTTGGGTGTATCAACTAAACAAAATACCATATATAAATATTTATTACAATAAGTCTATAATGTACATTGAGAAATGATATGTAATGGTCACGTTTGATGTCGGTTTATATTTTGTCATAGAAGAACAAATTTATTTGGCTTCCTAAAGCAATCAGACATTTCATTGACAATTTTAAGTAGAATAATTTTTAAAGAGAATTCAACATCTTATTAAACTTCCACTCTAAGTATACAACATATGCCATTAAGGGTTACATTTTTTAAAAATATAAAAAAATTTAAGCGTTCTATTCACCACTATTAAAAGTAAAAACGTTACAATTGGTATCAGGTGGAGTTTTGCGTGGCGAATAAATTAAAATCAATGAAATAAAATGAAATATGGCAGCGAAGAAAGTTACGCTATTCGACCTTACAGTTGCTGACATCAAAAATTAGCTGGAAGAAGATTTACAAATTTTTGGAAATAAAGCCGTATTGCAGCCAGGTTGTCTTATATGAGAGCGCCATTCTGAACGGATTAAAAGCAGATCCAGGCCATCTTCTAGTCATCCTTTTCACGCTGTATGTCCTTGTCATTTGATCCATGGTGTCGACCCCAGCTTTAGTTTTGTTATAGTTCAGAATTATTCCAGGTTTCTTTTTGGGTCCGTTATCGATTTTCTTGTCATTATGTAATGCACTAAGTAATGTCACAATTTTTCCTCTTTTTGGGCAGTATGAAATTATCATTTTATTGCTTTGAAAACCAAATAATGTGGAAAGGACTTCACAATTCTTGGGATTTGTAAAACAACGGGGCAAGCCCGGCTTATTTATTCGGATTGTTCCTATAATGCTTAGTTTTTTCGATAGTAAATAATTTGCAAGTGAATATGAAGTAAAAAAATTGTCGCAAGTTATATTTCGGCTCGAGTTTTCGATCTCCTTTACCCATCTCTTCACCACATTTTCGTCTTGATTTTTTCTCTTTCCTCTCCAGTTTTTCCTACGTAAATTTCTAACTTCCAAGCATATGACGTAACGCTGTCACAAATTGCCCAAAACTTTATACCATATCTTCCTGGTTTTGAAGGTATATATTGCCGAAATGGACATCTTCCTCTATAAGTTACTAATTGCTCATCTACGGTCATACTCCAACCTGGAATAAATCCGTATTGTAGGTAATTGTTCCACATTTCGAAACACTTGCGAGTCGGTTGTAGTTTATCAGTAGATCTTTCTTTCCTTCTTGCAGCTGCATTATCAAATCTAATCACTCGAAGTATACTTTGAAACCTAGTACGGCTCATAATATTGTTAAAAATTTTTCGTCCATCTTTGTTACTCCACAATTGGGATATCTCTTCGTTTTTTACGACTCCAATAAATTTTTGAAATTCATTTTGGTCAAGTGGTTTCCATTTATTTCCAAATACATTATATCCTTCTACATTCGTCCATTTTATAATAATTTCTAAAAACGGTTTTCTAAAATAAATAAAAAACGCAGAAGGTATACTATCAACTTCTCGGAACGCATATCGTGTGGGTCCTGATTTCTCTCGTAAAATATTATGCTGACCTTGTCGCCCCTGTGGAGGGTTGACAGGATTTGCGAGCCAAACTTGTTGATTCTTGGATATGAAAGTTGAATTTGGTTCGTAAATGGTGTTTATTTCGTCGTCGTCGATTTCATCCGAGTCGGGATCATTAGAATTGTCCATTTTTGGATTTTCCTCGTCTTGTGTTAAAATTTCAATGTCTATTTCTCCATCATCATTCAATGAAACATATTCACTGTCACTATTGTATTCAATATCATTCATATCATTTATGACTGCCTCCAATTCTTCGGATTTTAATGGTCTTCTCATATCTATTTTATAGAATTTTAGACACTAAAATAACTATGTATTATGAACTAACAAAACTCAACTGAATTATATAAAGTTTATCTACCTGATTCAATAAACGAAACAGTGAATGGATTTACTATTTTCATAAAAATACGAACACTAGTCACTTTTTTTTTAAAGTGCCTTATTCATTATTGAATGTCGGCAACAATCTTTAGTGGCTCTTATCAACTCATGTGTACTCATATGGATCCAATCTCTAATGTTCTTAAGCCAGGAACATCTCCTGCGACCTCGCCCTCTTCTGCCTTCAACTTTTCCTTCCATAATGAGCTGCAATGTATTGTATTTGTCATTCCGATATAAATGTCCAAGATAAGCTGTTTTTCTTTTTTTAATAGTTAATAGGAGTTCATTTCTTCTATTCATTCGTCTCAGGACCTCTTCGTTTGTGATATGCTCCGTCCAAGATATACGTAGTATTCTTCTAAACACCCAGTACTCAAAAGCTTGTATTCTCTTTTCTGTATTAGCCTTGAGGATCCACGTTTCAGCACCATATAATAGTATTGAGTATGTGTAGCACTGCACAAATTTGTATCTGGTTGTAAAATGAAGACTGCGGTTGGTAAGTAGTTTGAGTTTTTGGAATGCTGATCTTGCTGTTTCTATTCTTATTTTTATTTCCGTTTCTGGCTCTCCATTTTCTGTCGGCCAGCTTCCCAGGTATTTGAATTTTTGTACTTTCTTTATTTGTCAACAACTTGTTTGTGCTATTGTTGTTTTGCTGAAAATCATGTATTTTGTCTTTTTAGTATTTATCTTTAACCCTATTGCGTCTCCTTCACGGCTTACTGCACCCATCAGCCGTTGTAGTCCTTCTAGGGTATCCGAGATTATTGCGGTGTCGTCAGCATACCTTATATTATTAAAAAGTTTACCGTTTATTTTTATTCCGTCTTCGGAGTTTTCTAGGGCTTTGGCGAAAACTGTCTCTGAATAAATATTAAATAACAGTGGTGAGAGGATGCAACCTTGCCTCACTCCTCTTTTAATTGAGATAGCTTCCGTATTTTCATTATCTATTCTCACTGTGGCGTTTTGGTTCCAGTATAGGTTTCTAATAGCTATTATGTGTTCTTGATCAAGTCCTTTCTCAGTCAATACTCTCAATGGTTCGTCGTGCTTTACACGGTCGAAGGCTTTTTCATAGTCAATGAAGCACATGTAGATGTCTTTTTGTTGGTCACGGCATTTTTGTAGCAGAACTGACAGGCTAAATAGCGCTTCTCTGGTACCAAACCCTTTTCTAAATCCAAATTGAGAGTCGCTCAGATCTATTTCACATTTCTGATATATCCTACGGTGTAAAATTTTTAGGAATAACTTGAGAACGTGGTTCATCAGGCTTATGAGTCGAAATCATCGCATTTATTTGCGTTGGGTTTTTTTGGGTATAGTGATAAACTCCGATGTCATCCAATCAGAAGGCATTTTCCCAGTTTGATAGATTGCATTAAAAAGATTAGTAAGTAATGTTGTTTTCTTCATTTAGTTTCAAAAATTCGTTATGAATTTGGTCAGGTCCAGCTGCTTTGCCGTTTGTAGAATTTCGTATTACGCTTGTTGTTTCACTTTGTAATATACTTGGTGCATGCTCCGTTGTTATATGTTGTTCAGTTCTTACATCTTCAAAGGTCTGTTTTATATATTCTTCCCATACTTGTTTTAGATCTTCTTTACTTGTGATTAGTTGGTTGTCGTTATTTAACATTTTGTTGTAGTTATATTTCTTAGTCCCTTGTATAGTTTCTTTGATCTTTTTGTGTAGGTTAAAAGTATCGTCTCTTTTCTAATTCTTCTATTTCATTGCATTTCTCATTTAGCCATAGTTCCTTCGCTTGCCTTATCTTCTTTTGTATTAGTTTATTTAGTTGTTGATTTTTGTTTTTGTATGTTCTTCTGTTGTCCATTAACGTTAATATTTCTGATGTCATCCATGGTTTCTTATTTTTTTACGATTTTGTCCGGTTATGGTATTTTGTGTTTGTGATGGCTAGTTTTATTTTGTTCCAGATAGACTCGATAGATCTCTGTGCGGTCTGTATCGTCTACATCAGTAATTACATTATTTATTAACTGGTGTATTCCACTTTCTTTTATATTTTCGTTTAGTCTGAGCCAATTGCATGCAGTAGACTGGTTCTTTCAGTTTCTGTAAATCTATTTTCTTGTTATATCGCTTTCGTAGTTCTTTGAGACGTATGTTAATGTTTCCTACAACAGGATTATGGTCTGAGCCCACATCACTTCCGGGATATGTTTTAATGCCTGTTAGTCCATTTCTATATCTCTTGTTAATTAGAAGATAATCTATTTGATTTCGTATAATGTGTTCCGGGGTGTGTTGTGGAGACGTCCATGTATAGAGGTGCCTAGGTGGTAACTTGAACCACGTGTTCATGACGACCATGTTTTCTTCTTGGCAAAATTGTATTAGTCGTTCTCCTCTATCGATTTGTTCGCCCAAGCCAAATTTTCCCACAATGTCTTCTACTTTGCCTTGGCCCACTTTGGCATTGAAGTCGCCCATAATAATAGTTACTTCGTCTGTTTTAATGTTTTTTCTTAGTTCATTTATGTGCACGTACAGTTATTCTATTTCTGCATCTGGTTTTTCCATTGTCGGGCATATATTTGGAAGATGTTAATATTTTTTGGTGACGCTTTCAGTTGTAGTAATATTACACAATCTGAAAAGGGTATGCAGTTGATTATAGATTTGTTTATGTCCTTGTGGACTATAATCGCAACACCATTCGGATGATTTGCGTCATTGTTACCTGCAATAGTATATGACATGGTCATCAATTTCACTTTTTCCACATCCCGACCATCTTGTTTCTGATATTCCTAGAATTTCTATGTTTAATCTAGTCATTTTTTGGATTACGTTGTGTGTCTTCCCAGCCATATAAAGGCTCCTTTCGTTCCACGTTCCAATTTTAGTGCATTTTTTCTGTTTTTTATCCACATACGGGTGGTGCCTATCTTGTTTTAACGTGGGGATTCTTAGCATCCCTTTAAAACATGCCACGGACTAGGGGCCAAATTAGGGTTTTGTGTTCCCATGATTGTTGGAACTTGAGAAAGTAGCGCAGTAGTTTCTCCTTGCTTTCTGCGCCGCGGTGCTATGAGCGGATAGCATTTACATAGTGCTTCGCCCATAGGTTTCCGATAATAAGCCTTTAAGGAAGATAATCTTGCAGTAGCCCTATTTCGGTACTAACAACACCGCTGCCTGTTGTCAGCAAGTTTTTGTCCACCCCAGGTATTTAATTTCCCTGGTACCCACCATATCTAGTGGGCATTCCCCTATCCGCCACCTAGTCCCTTTACAGAAGTACAAATTGTACTGAATACTATATTTATTCGTTGCTGTTACTCAAACAGCGGATAAGTTTCTAAAATGCGGGGAAGTCCATAGTTCGTATGATCCCAACAACGGGGAAGTCCCTAATTCATGTGATTGTACCGGGGAATTGCTACATTTGCCTGTAACTGATTTTGTCTATAAAATAACACTATGAGTCTAATGGAGCCAGATGGCAGTTCCCGATGCAAAACTTACATAAAAAAATAATTATTGCAATAAATTAACACCATAAAAAAATTACAAAAGGCATATAAATAAACAAAGTCGAGCAGCTGCAGACTCCAAAAGCATACAATCTTGAAATGAGAACACAATAAAATCGCATTCGGGTCCATTGGACTCGCTCGGTAGACAAAGGGTTAAATTCGAATACAGCAGATCTGAACCCGAATATAATTAATATTGTGCGCGCGATTTTTTTTTCAAGAAAAAAAACTGGCAAATTCTAAACACATATTCATTGAGTTAAACAAAGATTAGCTTTACATTAACTGGCTTGCAGCAGACCCAAGCCAGATTATTAAAGCAGAGTGGCAGAATGACCGATTCTGATTTTTATAACCTGACCCCTGACCTAAAACAAGAAGTTCGTTACAAATCTGCTCTTTCTGGAAGGTGAAAGTTGGGTACCGACCGTTGGAATCTCAGATTTCAGCGTATTCCGGGAATCAGCATTCCGAGTTTTAGGGTATTAAATGTCGTTTTATGGATTAACGGACACAGAATTATAACGAACTTTTAACAAGGAAGGAATTAATCGTCAGGGAAGATAGCAAAGGCGAAATTAATGAAGTAAAGGTGGTGATAGATAAACATGACGAGAAAATTGTTCGCCTTGAAAAGACAATAAAAGAAATTGAAGGCAAGTTCGATGCTTCGATCAAGATCATTTCTAGTAGCGTGCCTGGAGAGTTTAAAGAGCGCGGTCCAGAAAAACGGCAGGTGTGAGGGACATTGTCAAGCGGCGATATGATGAAAACTAAAATCTAGCCCCCAACGTTTCACAATAAGTCTTTTTAGACCAATTATCAAAAACAGTGTGAGGCAGCTGCTAGGGAGAATGGATGGTCAGAAATTCAAGAGGCGGCTGCTTTAATTGTTGCTCTGTATAGCAATGCTCTCGACATACTACAGACTGTCCATTAACGGACAAGAAAGTTCTATCCAGATAGTCAAACGCTCTGAACTGCATTACAGTTATGCTCATCTACAAGACTTGTACCACATACAGCTTCAGAATAGAGTACAAACATCGGGAGGAACTCTATAAGAATTTGAAACCCGTGTCTTATTGGCATTTCATATCCAACAGCCCTAAATGACTTACTAAAAGTATTAGCTGCGCGAATATTTATTGACAACATTAACGATCGGGAAATTCAACAAGCAATGAGGTTGATTAGACCAAAAACATTGACGCGTTTACGCATAAACTGGAATTTGAAGCTGTCAAACAGGCGTCCAACAATCATGCAAGAGAACTGGCTGTAAATACTGGGAAATGGAGTAAAGTACTCATGAAGAACTTAGCAGAAAATATTGCAGAGATATTGAAAAAAAAGAAAAATGCGATATATTGCTAGAATTGTGATAAGGTGGGGCATTTTAAGAAGTCGGTGTAAGACACGACAAAGAGCTTTTGGGGCTCGCTTAGTAGGAAAACTAAAACGGGTTAATGGGAACTGTCGATCCCTAATGGTACAGCCTTTGCCACGAAAATACGGACTGCAACTCTGGTGCATAATTCCAATAGTGTTTATGTCAACAGTCTAATAAATGAAAAATTACATGCTCTCTTATTGGATACAGGTGCGAGTTCTGATATTATCGAAACATTTGGACGTTTTCTGTCCACCAGTTGGAAACTTCGGGCGGCAACTAGGACTTCAGCAAAGGTTTATGGAGAGATAACCATCGGAAACGCTACCTTTAAACATTGTATACTGATAGCTGATCATGAAACCGGCATAGTTCTCGGAAAGGGACTCAGATAAAGGAAGGTGAAGCTGTTCTCTATGATTGAGACGGAGTCGTGGCACAAGTGAGAGTAGCTCATGACACTATCTTCCCAGAATGTAGTGAATTGGTGGTAGAAGTAGTTTTGGATTGCGATCTTCCAGTAAGAAGAGTCAGCTTGATAGAACCAAGTAATAATGAGAAGAAGGGACACTGGTTGAGAAGACACCGGTCCAAAATGGCAGCGTGCTACCGTTCCGTGTGACGAATGTTAATGGGTATCCTTGGCAGGGCCGGATTTAGAATATGCAGACCCCTAGGCTGAACCGGGGGGGAGGGCGGTCTGGGGGTATGGAATATATAACAAATGGAAATGCAAAGTGGAAAAGGAATGTACCAAATAAGCAGTGTATTTAAAGTAAAATTTGTGTCAATTCGTGGTATGAGCCCCTAGGCTGCAGTCTAGGTAGCCTGCGCGTAAATCCGGCCCTGATCCCCTAGACGCTGAAAGAAGCCACAATTCTCGACCATTGTACCGTACAGTCGTTTGAGTCCTAACCAGCAAACAGAAGTTAAAGAAATGTTGCACCGGAATTTAGACGCGGCAAAGGTTCAAAAGGCAGGACAAATATTATGCGTCACAAAATAGACACCGACAATGCATCCCATACATCAGTGCTAGACAATTGCCACTAGCCAAACCAGAAAAAGTTAAAAAGATAATTTCTGAAATGGAAAAAGACGGCATGATTGGACCTTCAACGAATCAATGGACTTCGCCAGTAGTGCTAGTCAAGAAGGACGAGTCCACCAGATTTTGCGTTGACTACCGTCGGCTCAACGATGTCACGAAGAAAGATAGTTACCCACTATCACGGATTAATGACGCCCTGGTCGGATCGAAATGGTTCTCAACCTTAGATTTAAAGACAAAGAAAAGACAGCTTTTTATTGGGCCTGGGCTATGGGAATTCACGGTGATGCCATTTGGCTTTTCGATGCTTCTTCGACCTTCGAAAGGTTAATGAAGTCAGTGCTTAATGGCCTGTCCTGGAAAAACATGCTTGGTGTAGTTAGGTAACATAAGTTATCGGAAGATACTTAGAACAGCTATTCCAACAACCAAGAAGCACTAATCTGAAATTAAGTCCGAAAGAGTGCTCTTTCTTCAGGAATAAAGTGAACTATCTTGAACATGTAGTCAGTGATAAGGATATAATAGCCGACCCAGAGAAAGTCAAAAGCGCGAAAGAATGGCCACAATTGAAAGACAAGCACGAGGTTAGAAGTTTTCTGGGGATCGTATACTTACTAGACGACATGTGTTTGGATCTGCCAACATTGCCAAGCTTTTGACAAGATTAACGAAAAAAAGTTTTGAGTGGAGCGAAATGTCAAGAAGCTTTCAAAAATCTGAAACGTATCTTAATAAATACACCAACCACAACCAGAATGAAAATTTATTTTGGACACAGGTGCGTTTAACGTGGGAATTGGAAGCATATTGCCACAGTTATAAAATGGCCAGGAAAAAGTCATCAGTTATTTCAAGAAAGCGTTTTTGAAGCCCGAACGCAACTATTGTGTAACTAGGAGAGAGCTACTTGCTGTTGTCAAGTCTGTGGAACACTTTTACAAACATTTGTATGGCAGAAGGTTCCTTTTCAAAGTCATCATGCTACACTAAATTGGCTCTCGCATATTAAAAGTCCGGAAGGCTAAGTAGCAAGATGGATCGAAAAAAGCTCTAGGCTATGGCTGAGAGCATCTCAATGCCGACGCCTTGTCAAGAAAACCATGTCTAGAAGACTGTAGCCGCTGTAGTCGTGCAGAAGAAAAAATGGCCCCTACGATGCGAACGACTGTGATTAATGAGTTGTGGCAACCCAGCGAGTTAAAACGTAAACAGAAAAAAGATCCAACTTTGAAATATGTCTGGGAATGGAAGGAAGCTGGAAGGAAACCTAATTGGGCGGAAATGGCCTCATATTCGCCAGTAGTAATATTATATTGAGCGCAACGGATTCTAAAGGGTTTTCCAATATGGGAGCTCGAACTTTAACAGTATATAGTGGCCATGTTGGTAAAGCTACAGCTGTTAAGATTGGAAGTTACAGTAACTAATGTTGGACAAATCATCAAGTAAAGTTACAGTCTTGAGCAACGCGTGCAAGTCATTAAACTTGACTATCAAAATGAGTGCTCAGTTTGAGCTACGTGATTTTTACGATGCACATAATCGCATGTTGAGTCGACTATTCGTCGTTTGGTGGACAAATTCGAATCAACTGGTTTAGTAAACAATCAAACAACACCCGTACGTCATGAAAACATGAGGTCTGCAGAAAACATTGCTGCAGTAAACGAGAGTATGCAGGATAACCCGAAGCAGTCAATTCTTCGTTGCGCCCAAGAATTTGGCCTTTCGCAGACCTCAACTTGGCGAATTTCATGTCGGGACTTGGTCCTGCACCCGTACACAATTCAATTAACCCAGGAACTGAAGGTAAACAACCATAGGCAGCATGGAGCATTCGCTGACTGGGCTCTGGAGCAGTTGGAAGTGGACCCCGATTTCGAACGAGGCCTATTTTTGGATGGCTATGTCAACAAGCAAAATTGTCGCATTTGGGGAGATAACAATCCACATGAGACCCATCAGTTGCAAATGTATCCAAAAAAGTCACTGTTTGGTGTAGATTTTAGTCCGGTGGGGTCATTGGCCCGTACTTCTTCCAAAATGAAGCTAGCTCCGCCATAACTGTCACTGGCGAAAAGTACAGGTCGATGATAACCAATTTTTTGGCCTAAATTGGAAGATATGGATCTCAACGACACATGGTTCCAACAAGACGGCGCTACGTGCCACGCAGCGCATGCAACAATGGATCTTTTGCACAATAAATTCGACGGCATAGTTATCTCGCGTTTCGGCGACGCCAACTGGCCACCGAGATCGTGTGATTTAACGCCATTACACTTTTTCTTGTGGGCTACGTTAAATCACGGGTCCATGCGAATAAGCTGCAGACGATTGATGCCTTAAAAGTCATCATAACCAATGCCATCAATGATATCCAGGACATTTTATGCGGTTGAGTCATCGAAAATTGAAGCTCTCGGATATCCGCCGCCTAGCGAAGCCGATATCATGTTTCATACATAATGTAATCGAATACTCTTTCAAATAGAAAAATGATATCTCACACAATTTGTTTTATTTAAATTTAAAGTTCGAGTGCCCTTAATGGAAATCCGAAAATTTGAATCGATGGTGTTCACAAAAGTATGCGCAATACTGGGCATTAGGAAAAGGTGAATAACTCCGTTACATCCACAATAAGATGGAATGATTGAGCGCATGAGTAGGACAATGGAGAAGTATCTGTCAAAAGTCGTCTCTGATCATCAAAGAGACAGACCGATATCTCCATTTGTTCTTATTGAGTCTATTGGTCAAACACCGGCCAATGATCTCTTCGGTGGTAAACTGAAGCTGCCATGTGACCTACTTTTCGGCAATAAACCCGAAGAAAACATACTGGGGGAACACTACATCAGCGACCTGAGGAGAAGAATGATAAAGATCTATGACAACATGCGATACATCAACATCGTGAGTGACCGGATGAAGGATCGCTATGACATTAACGCATCGAGAGCGATTTATAAAGGCGACCGAGTATGATTATATAATCTAAAACGGCAACGTGGGTTGTCCCCAAAATTCCAAGGTTTCTATGAAGGTCCATGCGAGGTGCTAAGAAAACAAACGATGTCGTGTATCGAATCCGGAAACTATCAAGTGGCAAACCTAGGACCGTTCATTATAATCGACTGTGTCCTGTTGTCGGAGATGAAACGCTGCAGTCAGATCTAATATCCTTAAAGTATAAGCCAGGTTTCGAAGACTTTACAGGTTTAGTGAGTTGAACCGGGCGGGTACGTTGTGGTGTCCCCACAGAAGTACAAGGCCTATCCGATGTACCGGCGAAATATGCACTGGCGTATTATCTGAAGAGATCCAAAGTATTTCGAGCGAAATTTGGTACACTGGAAGAATTATTATTTTATTAATTGCTGCCTTTATATTTATAATCACTAACATTCATTTTTATCACTTTTTAATTATCAAACTATGAATATGGTCCTGAGTTTGTCTCCCTATTCTAAAAGCTACTTTTCTCACTTATTCTTTCTTCTATTTCAATTTTTATTTTCCTTTCTAATACTTCTTGTAAGCTTTAATATAAGGCAATAAGTTATTTTTCTCTTTTTCTTGTGTAAAGGTAATAATATATTGTTTCTACTCATACGGTATTATTGATTAGTGATTCTATAAGTTTCTTTCTTATTCCATTTCCAGAGAGATTTTAGCTTTCCCCACCGTTTTCTATTTGTTATTGTGGTTTACTTCTTCAAATATTAAATTTTGTTTCAGCATCTAATTTACCATGCAAGAATAAGGTGATGTAAGAAGAAATGCAGATCTATCAATTGTGTTGAAAGGGAATGCATCGAATTATTTGATACACGAAAAGAGAATTCTCTCATATTAATCTAAGGCACTCATTTGAGTCCACTATAGACTATATGGAATTGTAAAAGAAATTGTGTATTGCCTAGAAACAAAGATACTACATTAAAAATAAAATCCTAGAAAACATGTCAATTATAAAATCGATACAGACCAATTAATCATGTTAGCAACTGACTTAAAACTATTATTTGCAAGTTGAGTAATACCTTCAATAAAGCTACCATTAAATATAAACGCTTCTCTCCCTCTCGTTACATAATGTAAAGCCTAATAAAAATGTTGAATGAGGAGAGGGGAGGCCAAATATAAGTATTCTTTAAAACTAATAAATGGAACTAGAAAATTTATAACTAAAAATTAAACTGCATATATAGATTTGATACGGAGAGAAAGAAACAGAACACTACATCACCAATTTCTCATTACAGTGTCACAAAGTATCAAAAAGGTTATCCAGCCAACTGCAAGGGTTGTGCAATATATAAAGAACTTCAGCAGGGAATTTTTCTTTGTCTAAGACCCAATTTTTTTGGTATTTCAAAATGTTCTCAGTAATCTGAAGATAAGTACTTTAGAGAACTGTCTGTTGTATTTGTAAAAATCAGAAAATTAAAACATTTCTGAAGTTCACGTCTTCTACACAAACATTCTAACGAGTGATATTGAGGAAGCCGAATAGAACTTTTTAATGATTGTTTTTTAAAATCTATTACTGTACTAAATTGATCTAATGTATGATCCGCATTATATCATTGTAAATTGCATATTTCAAAGTTATGACTTATTTTATTGGTATTCTACAATGACACATGTTATATGATTCATTACAAAAATTAGTAATCTGCTTCTATAATTTTAACGTCCAAAATTAAATTTTTTGAGCCATTTTTCTTATATGTTAACCATTACAATCATGGTTACTTGTATGAATATAGTAAATCTGGGTTAACCAATCAACATTAAAATTTATTTAATATACACTAACATAAATTATACACATATAAAACAAACAACTTACCTATTTTTAACGTGACTGCGCTTATGGCACTGGTGGTGTATTGAGACCGAGGTCGGTCATCTTGGTGTGACTGCATGGATGTACTCGCTGCCATGTTACTGTACTAAAGTGGCTCTTATAAATTAAATGCAACTATATGATATGAGAGTTTCACATTCGTTTTAGTAAACTTAAAAGCGTTATTAGTAACATTAGTTTGCAGTGTAACACATTGTATTCAGTAGGTCTTTGGAGTGCCGTAACTATAGCAAAAAGCCATACCAAACAACGTAATTAGTTGGAAAACTGTTAAAAGTAGTGTTAGTTAAGCCCTCTAAAGATAAAAATGCAGCATATGTAACTTATTAATGTTCGTAAACTATGTGCATATAGGTTAATTGCAACATTCAATTCCATGTTAAGTGACAAAACATTACTTCTCCATTATAAAAATAACATCAAAGTCTTTGTCTATATGCAAGCAATACGCATTCCATTACTACAAGTGTAGACTTACAAGAGTAACTTTTCTACAGCACGAAGAGTGTAACAAGCAACCGCTAACGTTTCTGTTTATGGCGGTTATATATAAATTGGTGTGCGTACTCAAATTCAAGTAGAACTTATATACAGGCACGATGAAAACTCTGCTACAGGGCATTCAAAAATTGCTCAGTGGTTTAAAAGAACTAAAAAGTGTCTTATTTTGTTCTTAACCATTTTGTATTATTTAATGCTTAACAGGTTTTCCAAATTTCTGATCACTTTTTATGGGTTATGTTCTCCAAAAGTAATCTAGATTTCAGCTTATTTAAATTATAATTTTTTGAAAACCAATTTTCAATAATAATAAAAAAAGCAAAAATCTTGAATTGCACACACTCTTTTATTTTGTTTTGTTTTGTAAGCCAGATCAGGGTTTTGTTAGAAAATCAATTTTTTTCATTTCATTGAAAAGTTTTATAATAAATTTCAGCATATTACTATTGCAAAAGGTTCTACAGCTTTGATTCTCTTTTATGAGATACTTTCTGCTAATCGCTGCTGATTTCTGTTCTTGGTACTTTTGATGATGAGAACATTTTTGCCAGTAAAAGAAATATTTTCTTTCTCAGTTATTGTATCACACTGAAAAAGGTGTTTTTTAAAAGCAGACATTCGATCCGTAAGTTTTTATTGCTTGTATGGATGTTTTTGGGTATGGTTTCAACGATATTTGTGGTATAGACACTTACAATATTATTTTAAAATTTTATTATTAAAGATATAAAAAAAATTAGAAATCTTGAATAACCCCGAACTTGAAGCTATATTATTCTCGTTCACAACTCATTCAAATTGATAAATCAAATGTTCAATAATTTAAAATTTTAAGCCGTTTTCTCTTTTGTGTCATGTTACAATTTATTGAAATAATCTGATAAACTTGTGATTGTTTACTTTTTTCTCATTCTGTTGTCTTCATCTTTTTTTGTTAAAATTCACCTAGTATCACTTTATACCATTTTGGATAGGGAACTAAAGTATGTGTCAGTTGTAGCTACACAAATTCAATTAGCCAGGAAAAGATTAAAGTTGTATAAGCGAGTCATGACTTTTGAGTATATTCCAACTTTGATTACAACCTAAATGTGAAGATAGTTGGAAGGCAATAAATTAAAACAACAGATCTTTTACTGTATCAAAAAAGTTGATACCAATCTCATCCAAAGTTTAGGACGGTGCAAAGTCTTTGTGTACAAATATAAAAATTATTTATTTAATATTCTAAAGGAAAATTGAAAATTATTATATATGCTATTGTATTACATCCATTCATCTGC
The DNA here is from genome assembly GCA_036346155.1 of Sinelater perroti. Taxonomy (NCBI): domain Eukaryota; kingdom Metazoa; phylum Arthropoda; class Insecta; order Coleoptera; family Elateridae; genus Sinelater; species Sinelater perroti. Next base: position 8,213,803 of record JARFIY010000013.1, on the reverse strand, counting down.
AAGTCAAGTTTTCTATGTTTGTTAGTATTACAATAGCGGTTTGGCATTAACGAACTGATATCTTTATTCTACTTTTTGAAAGTTTGCAACTTGCCGATAGACCAAGAAGTAGCCCCTTGATTAGAATAAATGATAATCTAATGGTGCTAAATTGTAACTATAGATAAGGTGGAATAACAGTTCAAGTTTTTCTAATTTCTGTCGATTTTTTGGGCCGCATCTGGTTTGGTGTTATTTATCTGTCTAACCCATCTTTGATTAACCATACCAGACTATCATTATTTCAAGATAGTAAACATTCTGCAAGATATTGATGATCCAATTTTCAGGAATACAAATCACACGTTCTTAATTTCAGCAGACGTAAAGCATAACTTTGGCCTCTAAACACCTTTTACAATAGGTTCTGTAGCTGGGCCTCTAGTTAACCATTGGTTTGATCTGTTTGGATTATCAGGATAAATCTATTTTTTGTTACTGGTAACAATTCACCAAAACAGAAATCTGGTGTTTATCGTGCTGGTTTAAGGTACTTTTCTGCATCATCTGTTGATTTTGTCTAACTTTTGCAAGTGGTGGCTTATTATTCATTGGAGTACTCCAAGTTCCTCGAATAACTGCTGGGTGCCTGTGGTTGGATATCTTGAAGTAAAAGTTATCCGATTTACTTCAATTTGCATTCGAAGACTGGTATCGCCACTTATGAAATTTTTTAATCAATGTTGATCTTGCCCTTCAACTTCATGGGTTATTCGAGCTGCATCATCAGCGTATTGCCATAGCTTCCACTGATGCCAAAGAATAATCAAATTTCAATGCTTGAAATAAAATTACAAATTAAATTTTTTAATGTGACTTGTCTAATAGTAATTATTTCAACAATTTAAGTATTTAATCAAAAATAATTAGCCAAAAATGAAATATTTTGTACCACCCTAATATAATGGAAGAAATTTGAAAGAAGCGAAGATAAATTTAGGATAACAGACTTCAGACAGACTAATTTTCGTTTTGTTTATTGAAGAATGTATGGTTTATAAAATAAAAGCAAATTATGTTTGTTTAAAATTTTAAATAAACTTTTGTGTCATTGGTTCCAATACATAGGTACCGTATAGTGGTATATCTCGTTATAAAATGATAACTTATTTTTTTGTGGTAGAGTTAAAAAATTATATATAGCATTAAATATGTCGCTGCATGAACATCTCGAAATAAGTTTTTGACACTTACCATACTGACTTCATCTATCTAAATGTAATCATAAGGAATCCAAAACATTCAACATTTTCAACAAATTTGACTTTAGTATTTTATCTAATTGTACTTAAAGCTTTCTTATCTACAGAAATAATTGCATATCAGCAGAGCGTACACTATAAATCATTTGATCTGTATTTTACATAATAATGGAAAGATTTGTTGTAAACAATAACGAAATCTTATTCTATTTTTATCCACTTCCTACATCCTTTTAGAAGATATTTAGAAATTGCATAATACTAAAGATTAAGTCTTTTTAAAAGTTAGTGGTCTGACACAATTTATTTTTGTACGTTATTTTAACAAAAGAGTAAACAATAAATTTAAGTTGTGAAAATTAAAACGTAATTAGATCGAAAACTTTTAGATATTTGTATTTGAAGTGTTTTAAATGTACTCAGCAATTATTCAATCCACATCAGTTTTCATTAATAGAAGAAGCCGTTTATCAGAACTTGGTAAACTTTTAATTTGACCCGTTAGAACAGAAGAATATTTTGTATATATACTTACTCATTAGTAGCCGGATCTAAGCTCAGAATTGATGTGAATATGTAGTGCCCCAAATGCAATATATTTAAAAGACAAATGCCACAAATAAACAATGTAATATACGTACCCTTTAATAAAAGAAAACTAAAGCAGGTCTTCCATCTGGAAACGACCACTGCAAGAGAAAAACTAATTCGACCTATTCGATTCTGCACAATCATAAAATAAAGGCAGTCTAAACTGTGGAGTGATAATTTGGCGTTTATTATTAGATTATCAAACTGTCTGAGAAGTCATCTCAAATAAACAAAAGCATCCGTTACTGTCTGATGCAAATGATGTCAGTCTGGAAAAAGTAGCACCACCAAAGAATAAGATAAGGAAAAAGTTAATCTGACAAATACAAGGTGTAACATTGTGTATAAATTAATTGTTTGGTATGTAATTACTAAATGTATTTTTACAGATATGGTGGTATATATTGCAGAATACATTTTGTATGAGCAAAATAAGAAAAAATATACCACGGGCTATAAGGTAAGAGTAATAGTTTACTTATCTTATTTACATTAGTATCTGTATTAAGAAAGGGTCTGGTATTATTCTTAAGCAAGAAATATATGTCATTACATGTAAATAAAAAATTATAATGTGGAATTGAAACATATTTAGACATATTATATATATATCTAGAAACTAATAACTGTGTAGCTTAACTTTATATTATTAAGAATAAGGTCTTGCAAATATTTCTAAAAAAACAAAAATTTTTAAATCTTTATTGGCAAAATATTTGTTTTACAGTGGTTGTCCAATCTAAAAATGATAAAAATTTATAAATGGAAAATCAGACAAAAGAGATAAATGAGGAAGGATTTGTAAGCTACCTCAAAACATTGTGAACTGGTATACTATTAAGATATTGACATTTGATGAAGAGTGAGAACCATAAAATATGTAATTTTCTATGCGTAGTTCTAAATAATTTGCAACCGAATATATATCTTTTAAACTATTTCAAAGATTGTCACATTTTTGAAAATTATATTTAGTTCTTTTATTAATTAAAAAGACTTATTTATATGCCAATTGTAGAGTTTCCGTTGAAAAAAATTAGGAATAATCAGATGACAAAAAAGAAGAGGACCCTTTTCTTTAAATATAAAGTAACTATTATCGAATAATCGAGAAATGTATCCCTCTTTTATTACAGAACTAGAGCTTTTGCCTAATACTCTTGCGGTTGATGAAAAGCTACATAAAGGAAAGAGGTACTCTTATTAGCAGTTTCACAACACATTTGAAAGTTCAAAGTTGCTCCCCAACAGGACATAACTAATAATAATGACCATAACATGAAAAAGGATTAAAAAATATATTCTGAAGAAACTAAACATTGCGTTATGGCATATAATGGGGATTTATATCAAAATAAGTAGAAATGAAAGAAATAATATAGAATTACATAAATATTATAGGTTTAACTAAAACTAAAAAATCTGAAAAGTAGAATGGATTTTAATGAAAGAGTTTTATATCAAAATGAAGCTAAATTAAAAGTAAAAATATTAATAAATGAATAATAAAAAAACACTGTAAACAGTAATATGAACGCAGATGACAGGATTGTTGTAGTGAATTTCAAGACAAGAGAACCCTTAACAGTCATAAGGATATACGTTTTTGAAGAAGACAAGTTCAAGCAGGCGGAAAGAAAAAGTAGAAGTTTAATTGACTATACACTAATTAAAAAAAGGTATTAAACAAATTATAAACGAAAGTGAAAACATGTTGGTAGAAAAATACCAAAACTTGACTTAAACTAGAAACCAAACAATATAGCAGTAAGTACATTGAAAATTGTATTGACTCAGTAGATGATGACTATCTCCTTCTTAAAGTGCCATATCCATCAATGGATGCTGGCAACAATAACAGGATTCCTTGTGATGCCATGATTGTTTTCTTGGGAGAATAGTGTGGTAGTTTCTCCTGGCTTTCCACACCGCAGTGTCACAGCTGATTGAATTATTATTCGGTTGTCGCCTGTGAGTATATGTACTATAAGCCTTGCTTTGTGTCATTACTGATACTGCTGCTGGCCAGCATCACCATCATATCTGGATACCCTCACCTAGTTTAGCCTGTAGGTCAATACAGTTAACCGAGGTGTGGCACTTGAGCCAACAAGTGAGAGTTGGGTGTCTCGTGAGAACCAGTTGCCTGAACCTTCACTCGACTGTGTCGTTTAGAGCCACCATCCATAACAAAAGGTACTATCTCTCTGACGCAATCTCTATACCCCAGATGATAACTATGAGCAAACAGAATATATTCAATGCAAAATCGCTTCACAATGAGTTTTCCTAGACCTAAAAAGTGCGCAATCGTTATGTGATGTACTATAATATGGAATGACGTTACTAAAGAAGAACAATAATCATATTAATGGACCATAAGTGACTGAATATAGCTGTATGTTTGGAGACACATTCAGTAATTTTAATAATCTCTTGAATTGAATATCTGTAAAAATGTTATCTTCTACATTTTCAAAAAATACAGGGAAGATCAAACCTGATAAAGAGTGAGAAAAGCTCCTGTTCATACAAATGTAGAAGAATAAATGAGTATACTACTTTTCTAGATTTTGCCATATTAATAGAGAAATGGAGGTACATAAAGAGTCTACACTTCTCTGGTAAAAACATCCAACAAGCTTCAATAAGTCCACATCTTTCTATAGTTTAGTCCTTTAAATGCTTGTAGGTAATTTGGTTTTCAAGAACCTTATTATATATTTTGTAGATATTGTCCCATGCATTGCACAGTTAAAAAACGACGTACTTGGAATATCTTTTTTATTTTTGGTGGACAACAATTAGAAAAAAATCTTAGTGGTGAAATAATGCACCATATATTTGTTATTTGGAGCAGAATTAAGAAGTTTTTGTTTTGGTCTTAGAGGCCCCTAGGACCCTACCTGGTAAATAAAGTTATGACCTTCAGGAAGCAGATTTAAAATATTAATTTCCATAGTATTTTACAAGTAGCTAGGGTTAGAAAATCGTTTACTTCTCCCTTCTAACTTTTAACACAACTGTTCTCTCTATAAATTACTCCTAAAATATTCTTTTTCCATATATTTCACGCTTTTTTGATTTTTGTATTTTGTTTTTTTAATTTTATTAGACCATTGAAAGTTTTTACTTATGTTTTATCCTCTAGGTCTATTCATTTATGTTGCTTGTTTACATGCAAGTAGGTTCCATTTTTTCAATATTTTTACCATTTTTTTTTTGTTGGTATTTTACTTCAATTTTTTAGTGAGTTGTAGCACCTTTGCAGTTTCATATATTATTGTTGTGGCGTCTCATAATGCTTTGATCACATGATTTATTTGGTAATCTTTACGTTTATTTATAATATTACTGGTAACTTGGTTTTTTATTTTGCAATATTGGGTTTGTTAAATTTTGATTTTACATTTTGTTGTTCGTCACTAATTTATCCTTCAAGTAGTCATGCTGATATAATGCAAGTTGTTTACAATGAGTTCTGTTAGAGTAAACCTTTGATTGTTACTTACTAGAAACCCAGTTATTACATTCAATTCAACTTTATTATTGCACATGAAGTGACTAAAAATGTTGTTATATGATTTTTTGAGTAAATGAGTACCTGAAAGAGTAAAAGCTCTTTCAAATCAAATGCATATCACCACAAAAGGTTGTTTTTACAGAATTGTAAAATTACTATTCCAGCTACTTGTTCCCCCAAAAGGTTTTACTATAACTTTTTTCAGTATTATATGCATTTTTAAAGATGAAAATGGCACAACAGGGAATTTGTGGAGCTATTTTGTACTCTGTACATAAACCCCAAAAATAGAAAAAGGTTTAAAGAAAATTAAAAAAAAAATATATAACAATTACTTTTTAAAAAATTGCACATCTTATTTTGATAAAATTTAGAATAGAAAGTTAAGATAAAACTATGTTATAGCTCAATTAGTAAATTTTATTTAATGAATCCGGAATATAATCAACTAAAGCTATCAGTCTTCCTGAGTTTCATTATAATTAAGTTAAAATTGTATATTTTTCCATCTGCACTGATTTACTACAACTTTTTGTAATCTTGATCACCTACTATTATTTTGTTTTTTCCATTTTAATAGTTTCTTGTTAATGTATATTTTTCGATGGTTAGTTTTTTAAGTTTAACTTCCTTTATTTTCATTGGATGTGATTTTTAAATTTTTAATGTTAAAACATTTTCAAAATCTTTTTTCTTCAGATGTTTTCTAGCTATAGAAAATAACATTATTTGCTTATAGAATTTGAAAGACACTTTTTAATATTGGTTATTTCTGTAGACAAATAACGTTAATAGGAACAATAAAAAAGGGAAACATTTTAAGCTAGTTGTACTAAAATTTTCCTAACCGGAAACAGTTTGAGTGATCACTTTCGACCAGACTGGAACTGGTCATGAGGTATAACATGCACATATTCGAGTTCAAAGATTATAGGATTTAACCTAATAGCCTTCTCCGTTTCTTAAGTTTGTGGGCTGCTCAAATACGACGTAAAGATCTGGTTAAAATAAAAAGTCTTTGAGACACACTGTTTTATTTTGAACATTGATATTTTAAACACTAACTTCATAAATTATCCATCGCAAGCATGTTTAAAAACCTAAATAATAGCAGAATCTAGCAGAATCATTGCAATTGATTGAAATAATAAAAATCATTCCCTAGAAATTAATGACAGCTATTTTGAAATGGAATTATTGAACCATCAATAATTATATAAACATACAATTTGAAATATGTAACCATTGATGTTTCAATTTACAGTTACATTTATTACAATGAGATAACATGCAGTCAAAGTCCCTTAAATATCTTTCAATAACGCAAATGCAATGTGATATTGCACAGAGTTACAAAAACTTGGGAGACTTCTGTGTAATTTATTGGATTGTGATATAATTAAACTAGAATCAAAATTGTCAACTGCTAAAATATTCTACTGATACTGACACCTTTTGGAATATAATTGGCTAAAAGTTAACTACATACTAATTATAAAATTATTTATATATCTATAATAAAAGACAAAAAAAATCACAGATGAAACGTTATTTACACCTAAATAAAAACAAACTTCTAATGAGAAAAGAAAAGCAGAGAGACTGCGGTATCCAATATACATATATACTAAATAATTGCATATTACAGACGATGATTATGGCAAACATCCGGAATGTCCATGTGGACAAAAGTGCTGGGTGGACGGAAAACTAATTTACGCAGAGCCATGCCAAGGAAATATGCCTGGGCAGCTCGAAAGTTAACATTTTTCTAAAGTTGGGAGAATACATACGAGGCTTTAAATACCCCCTCCCAGAAAAAATAATTTGGAATATAATCTCACAACTTCGGTCTTAGTGTTTAACGTTAAAAATTGTAAAATATTGGCACCATTCACCTGTACCCTGCATGGCTCCGAACCTATGTAACATTAACACGGAAGTTAATACATACAGAGTTATGACAGAATTAGTAACATCTAGATTGTAGACACCTAGTATTAGCCTCTCTGGTTATATATTAGTAAGGATTGCACTGGAAATTTCATTAACACTAATTTGGTCCAGATATTCACATTCAGGGTGGAGTAATAAGTAAGATTAATGTATCTCAGGTAAAAGAATTTTATAGAAAAATTAAATCTATACACTTATAATACTGATTAATTCTACACTGCACATTATATAAATATCTGATTTATACTATAGTCATTCAGATCATTTATACATCTAACTACATTATAGTACACGTTATAAATTTGAATAATTGGAAGGTAATTTCCAAAGTTACTGAAAGTGCATTCTATACAACTGCAAACGATTTTATTATAGTTAATTTCGAAGGCCAGTTGCAATTAATACCCTCACGTTTTAGGTATTATTTGCACAGAGCAATAAAAGATCAAATATTCACGCCATTGTATACACACCCGGATGCATACGCATACATACATATTAAGCTAAGATGAAACTAAATAATTTTAAAAACGAGCAGATTTTAAAATGAGTTGACATTTAGTGATTACACTTCACTACATCCACGGATAATTAGGGGGATTTCTGCAATTAAATAAAAACATTTGATTAATAAAACAGCTTCTTGCACATAAAGAGCGATACACCAACAGATTTGGTTAAAAGAAGATACATACAGGTTGCAAAAGGTTTACATTGCAAGAACAGCAAGCTAAGCGTGTTGATATATGGTAACTTAAATAAATGCTTTATGACACACTCTGATCTCATAGTATGCTACGAAATCTAACTCTACATCAGTCTAACAAACAACGTGTGGTAGTTCAATGACACTGGTGATAGGTAGGTGACAGCAAAGTTATGGGAACAACTAGGCAAATAAAATATACTTATATGTTAATTACAATGTGTTAAGTAAAAACGTTAATATTTCATCTAGAAAGTATATTTTATTATCTCTAGTTACACCAAGATGTTACACACAGTAACAATAATGATGATCACACATATTTACACATAGAAAGGTATGTGCAACTTAAGCAACTGTGAGCTTGGGCCCCACCGCTTCCATACCTTCAGGGGGCACACGAACACAGTCGTTGGTGAGTGAACCATTTATTGTTCCATTGGCCATTACATAAAAGTCTGAAGCTCCCTCTGGGGGACTGCATAGAGCCTGCAGAGCCAAATGTAATCGTAAATAGTCATTTATTGTAACCCAAATTCCAGGTCTTCTGTTATGGTAAAGTTTGGCATACATATAGATATCGGCATGATTCTCATATAGAAGTTGTTTTCTCAGTGTAGTTAAACAGCAAAAGGTAGCAGCTTCTGGGCCACCAAATCTAAAACAAGATGCATTAAAATGGTACAGATTCACCTTTATAATTCTTACTTGTCTACTACAACAACAGGTCCATTTTGAAATCCTAACCGAGTTTCTTCTATACTGATCGGCAAAGAAAACATTTCGGCCATAGTAGGGCAATGATGAGGCCAATTTGTGCAATGGATCATACGCACATGCAATTCATAGTCGTCTTGTAGAGATTGCATGGTGAATTCACGTGAAACATATGTAGATTGTACGTGTTCATGTGTTAATTTTATTTTATATGATTCTGAATCAATGGATTCATGTTCCACGGGCCAAAATACTGTGAAATCCTGTAAACCGCATTTGAAATTATATATATACAATAAAATAAGTTGATTTATTACAGTTACTATCAAATTACCTGATTATCAATTATGCTTAACATCACTATCGTTTGTGCGTTGTGGTCCCATACCATTTGCCAAAAATCTTTGATAGTTTCTCTTGTAGGATGTTGACAAATAATAAATTCTCTAAGACTGTGAAAACCTTGCATCCAGGTAGCATTAATGTAATCAGAACCATCTTCACCTGGTTTTGGAGTCAGATGGACACGAGAACTTTCAACAGAAACAATATGACTTCTATTCTTTGGTTGATTTATCATTTTACTTGCAGATACCAAATTAAAATCTTTACATTGAAAGCTTGTTACCAACTGAAACAATAGCATGTTAACAATGAAAATTATATATTGTAACAGTATTACTCTGTATTGTACGTCAAGTGGCTTCCATGGTTCGTTTTCTATATTGTTAGTTTGTAATGCCTGGACGTAACGAGGAATTTGTTCTCTGCTTATGTTAGTTTCGCCTGATTCAATGGCTTCCATTAAAGCATCGTGAATGAAAATATACTGTTCTTCAGTTTGAACTAAGAAATTCCTCTGACTACGAATGTGGCGTAAAAATCCAAAAATATTTACTTCATTCCGGCTGCGAATTTGCCGCAGCATTGCATCCAAAACTATGTATGTCCCTGTACGACCAACACCAGCACTAAAATCATACAATTTAATATGGCAATCCTTAACGAATTTTGGTAATTATATAGCATAAAAATATGATGTACCTGCAATGGACAATAATTGGACCTCCATCTGGAGGATTGGCAGAAGCTGATTTTTTAACAAAATGGAGAACAGGCAGAGGATGGTCAGGAGTGCCATGATCAGGCCAGTTAGTATAATGATATTGATAGATCACCTTTTCTGCCATAGCTGCCTTCTTCTTCTTAATCTAGAAAGCATTCATAAGACTTCTATTGTATATTTCAAATGTGAAACGTAACTGGATGTACCCTTAAATGTCTAATTTGTAAAGTCCTCACGGTGTATGTAGCCATTATGTCTTCTTTAACTAATCTAACTTGAATAACACCATACGTTTCTGTGCCTTCCTTTGGCCAATACATATCACATTTTCTCTAAAAATTGATTTAACGTTATATTATCAAACGTAATTTAAGACAATGCACTGTTATTTTGTAATTGGTTAGTTCAAAGTTTAGACCTGTACCAAATGTTTCACAGATACAATTTTATGAAGTGAGGTATGCTGAAGTTATTGAGAATTGAATATTCAATTAAATTGTATTATTTGGTACAAGTCTGTGGAGGTTCAACAATGGTGATTTTGTTTAATTTATCAGACGATTATATCACAACAAACACACACTTTAAGTAAAATACCTCAAACTGATCTGTATGAAACTTGCTGAATGGTATTTACTAGACTTTCCTATTAAAGATAAACACGTTTTACAAACTTATTATACTACTATTGCAGCCATATAAATACTGTAGCTGATAACTACTACAGCAAAATACAAACAATAAATAGTACATACCCTTCCTCTTTCAACTAAATTGGTTATCATCACAACAATAGTCACACGCTGTTCCCAAACCATTCTCCAAAAGCAATCAAAAGTAGAAGGTAATGGACCCTGAGTTCCAATATACGCTTTCGACCGTTGAAAACCATCAATGTAGTTGGCATTTATATAATCAATATTTTTCTTTTGCCCTGGCATTTGTAGCAGTTGTACTCTGGTATGGTCATCTAAACAACAAATATGAGAAACTACAGTATCACATTTGATGTTACAGACTAAACAAATAACAAAAATCTAGTGTGAATATTCACATATAAATAACAACTTCGATTAAAGCTGTATAGTGTTTGCCATTTTTTTCTATAGGGAGTTACAAATGTCATAGAAAATCAGACTCTACTTATAATATTTCTCAACTATTGAGAGACTGACATATTTATATGTAGAGTTTGAGATTAGACATGCCCAGAATGCTACTAACTGAGCTAATATTTTTTACAGAAGATAGAAACATAAACTCTAGGAAGATAAAACAAGAAACGTTAGCAGCAAAAACAATTAAGGCAAAGTTGAAACATGTGCTGCTTAATGATTATGTAAATAAAATGGTAGTTCATAGGTACTTTTAGAAATCATGCATAATATACATGTACAGAGTGCATGTCTTTTGATTTTAAGCATCATATCTGTTATCTTAAAAGATAACATTTTTTATATTAAGGCAACATTGTGTATTTCAATGATATTAATAATTCAAAGAAAAACTTTGTTTATTTTTAGGATTATAGACATCCTTAAAAAATGAAAGACCATTTCAATTTGTCAGTATATTAAAAACAAGTAGGTTCTAACATTTTTGTTTTAAACAAACATGAACAAAATTATTAGTAGTAATTTTATATTTAAGATTAATATAAAAAACGGTTTGTTTATTTTTCTTTCTATTTGAAGTCATCCTGCTATTGCTAAAAGAGTAATTTAAGCCTAATCACAAAGTATTTTTTTTAATTTGCTACGGTAAGATTCTATGCTTAAAGTCAAAAAATTGACATGATTATATATGTCATCTATCCATACATACATAAATACATATATAAATACATACACATACTATGCAATAGTTTTAGATTGCATGCCAACATATAATATTGTCAATAAAATTTGAAGGAACTTTTGCTGTTTTCTTAATTTAATTTTTGATAGTTTTGAATTATTCTAAATATCTAAATTGCAAAAATATTTTTTAATTATAATAATAAAAATTCTGGAAGGACATTTTATATAATTAAATCAAACGACTTTTTCGAATCATGACATTTCTAATTTTTTGATTAAACTTGACATACAAAGATATAACCACATTCAAGATCCGATAGTTAACTTAAAAAAATAAAAATAGAATCTCCTCTTAATTAATTTACAAAATGTGCCATAAGAGAAAATAATTTTTTTTAATAAATCAAAAATACGATTTCTTACTACTTCATTGTGTTTTAAGTTTCTGTATCTTATATTTTGTGAAAAAAAATTATCCAGATATTTTGAAAACTGTAATTCTATATGTTCAGACTAAAATTCATTGACACACAAAAAATGGATATGCAATAGAAATATGAAAAATATATTATTTAGTTGGATAAGTGAAAATGTTGCAAAGGTTATTTAGAATAAAAAAAGGTGAACCACGATATAAAAAGTAATGTATAAAGTGTATAACTTTATTTAACTGTTATTGACTAGAGTATATATTATTTCATTATCGTTTCTCTGTATTTTGAGTTTGTTCAATCTTGGTAATCTAGTAGTTATTTGTTGTATTTTCTGTCTTTTCAGTCTGGATGAATATTATAGGTATTTCTCCATTGTTCTGTGGTTTGTTTCTTTTTCCCGATTACAGTTCACTTCGGATATGCTGACTTGTTGAGTGCACTTGATGGTTATTAGATTAATTTTGATAAAAGCAGGTTTCTTGAAATTGGCAATTAACGTTCGCAAGATATAAGACCATCTTCACCAAAATTAGATTTTTGTAATTTAATATCCTATTTGCTCTTGTCTTTAAATGCTGAGTACATTTTACCGGTCTAACTCAGTACAACCAAGGTTAGAAAATATCAGTAATACCTAGCAGAGTTGTAGGATGTTCCGTAATATTAATTGTAAGTTACAATAAACAGATATTTTAAAACTGAAAAAATCTGTAATATTTGAAATATAGAGCAGTTTAACACTTTTGCATAAAAGCATGTGCGTGTATGCATGTATGTGCATATGTAGGTGGGTGTACACATATGTATAAGAGGTTCACGTTGTAGAAAAGTGGAGGTTGCAAACATTCATGCACATTGAAAATATACAACAATAGCTCATTTTTTAATATAAAATAGTATAAAGTGAGATACCTGCAAGGAAGAATGTATCCTTCCTACATTCATAAGCTATATTAAAAAATGTTTAATAATGTAAAACCATACAGATTTAGCTCATTAAAAAGTGTATACATAACAAGTTTAGAATGGAATTAATATTTGTTATCAATGGAACTTCTGATTAATGGTGTAATAAAATAATAAAAATTAATGTTTAAGGTATTATTTACAGAGTACTGACAGTGAGAATATTAGAAACTTACATGCGATAATGTTAAGGTATCTATTTTTTGCCCGATTTTCAGCATGTTGTGAGTGCTCTGAAGGATAGCCTTCACGAGTTATTTGAATGGCTTCGTATTCCTTGCTAAAACCTATATCGCCGTCTGCATGGAGTTCGGCGACGTGTCTGGCAAACAGTTCTACTGGTATTGCTCCTTTGTGTTCTCCTGGAGGATCAGGAGGTGCATTCCAATCTAGCGCAGTTGTTGGAATGGAACATGGTACATCATCTAAATAATAATATGCGGCACGAAAACATTTCCTAGAAGAAAGAATTGCTTATAATTTGTTATTGCTACAGATACATAAATAACATCATTTTTTGTTTTAGATTGATTACAGATAAAACTTTATCGTTTTATTATTAATACATGAAAACAAAAACGAGTAGTCCAAAATTAAAAAGCAAGAATACAAAAATATTCAGGTTGATAAATTTAAAAGAAAAAATTCATAGAGGAGAGTGATAATTGTTATTTAGACAGAATAGGCCAGACACAATGCAACTTAAAAACTTAGAACCCAACATCTTAGAATAGATTCTCCATTACGAAATGAGATTTAAAAAGTATAGAAATGTATTTATTATATATTTTTAAATTTTAAATGTGAAATAGACTAAAATGAACAATATTAAACATACTCAGAAAAATTAATAAACAGGGAAATAAAGTGATATATATTAAAATAAAACTTTCTTACCATCTATGGCGCTCAAATTTGACCATTCAAAAAGCACATAATTCACAAAGTGCAAATGACAAGAAACAAAATGAATATTATTTTAGAAATAAAAAATTCAAAAGTTCATCAATATCAATTGATACAAGATAAAAATTGTAAAACTAGTCCTACCTAATGTCCTAATTTAAATTATTTGGATTAATGAGTGTGAAACAAAGGTTGAATTTGTCAACAAAAGTGTAGCTTTGAGTGGCTCACAGGAAAATGACTAGGCTTGTCTCTTTGTGGGAAGTTCAAGGAAAATTTTCTGCTTTAGACTAATTTATAAAATGAAATGCAGGATCATACAATTATTCTAAAGTTATATGGAAGGTTTGAGGTATAGAATTGGGCTACAAGTCTTGTCATAATTATATGGATTGCATAGACCAAGCCAATGTAGAATCCAATTTTTTTAGTTATGTGCACTAAGAATTTTAATTGTAATTAGCACAATAAAATTATCTGTGTTACAAAGAAACTGTATTACCAAACTAGAGTATGATCTACAAGAAATCAAAGATTTTTTATTTTATAGTTTAACAATAATCATGAAAATTGTTATTATGAAGCTTGCAAAAGAATTTTTAATTTCTTACACAGAATTTTGTAACTTCAACAAACAACACTATTTGTTTTTTTTAGATATGAATTCTAAATAATAAATGAAAAAAATGTTAGAATCTGTAGGATTTTCTTGAGATATGTAGGTATAGTGTGTGAAAATATAAATGACATATTGAAATATTGTTGTTGATTCTTATTACTTGCAGATAGGAATTTTTTCCTACATCATATTAATTATAGCAAAACTGCATATTTGCAAAATGAATGCTCAGGTGAAAGCTGCAGGTTTATTCTTAACTGAATTTTAGGTTTTAATTACCTCCACACAATGAACGCTGAAAGTGCCAGTATAAATGCAAAAACTGCACAGCCCAACCCAGCTATCATGCCTGCACTCAGATCAGTAGTGGTATGTTTCATATACTCTTGGATTTTTTCACAGTTGGGTTGCACAAATACTTCCCTGCGGCTGGATGCTTTCCCTTGGACAAGAGCATCATTATAAGAACTGTATGTAGCACCACTCACTTGTATTCCATATAGTGTATTTGTTGTTACATTTTTAATCACATACTAAAAATTATGCTTTGTTAAACACACATAACAGTCATAATCCTGTAACTTACTACAAAAAATAACTTAAAAAACAGTAAAAAAATATTTAATGTTGATATATCTACATAGTAAACAGTAAATGAATTTTAAAAAGGGCATGTATTGCAATCTTTTCTATATTTGAGTTCACATTAGAGATCTTATCTTATAAACATCAAACTATTTTTAGTCTTTTAACTGAAACTTGTTTATTTTGTTGAAATATGACGCTAAGACAAATTTAGATGTGTAAAATCAGCTGAAAAGGGTTGATTAAAAAAAATTACTGTATTGGAGATCAAATAAATTTTCTGTTAAAAATTATGGCTCTCCAAATCTAGCTAGAGCTCTATGACCTTACTGGAAAAAGAACAACCCCTCCTCTATCACTTTTAACTCAAGTTCCTTTTTTGTCAAACAGCAATCTTCTCACTTTCCAATCTGCACAGGGTGTGGTTCAATTTACATTAAATCACATCTATAAAATGGATTACTCCAAAAAAGTACATGGCTGGTCCCAATTTCCTCAAAGAAGGAATTCTGAAATGAAAGTACTTCATGAAAAATAGATAGAATGAGTGAGTTCTCAGCCCCAACACAATGTATCCCAATGGTTAATAGGAAATATTCTATAGATATACAGGACAGGTGTGAATAATAAACGGCCCTGAGTCTCCGGACACCTTCAGTGGTGACAGAGTGCGAAGAACCTCTGGAAGAAGAATAACAAATCCCACATGGAATGTCAAATGTATGTACAAGCAGGAAAATTGGCCAACACTACATTAGAGATGAAAAGACTTAGAATAGATCTATTTGGCATCAGCGAGATGAAATGGGCAAATTTAAGAAACATTTACTCAGATAAATGTTGTACATTACTTGGGTAGTGAGGACTTCCAAAGAAACTTTCATGCACTTGGGAATTTGAAGTCAAGTTAATTGATAAACATATCCAACTGAAGATATTGGATCTGATCACAATCTACTAATGTACATAATATGGGTTCGCCTAAAAACAATTAAACACTGTAAATAAAATATGGGATACAACAAAGTTTAATTAACAAAAAATGAGAAGAGCTGGCGCAGTAAAATTAAATGACATCAAAAATAGTAATCAACTATGGGATAAAATAAAAATGCCATAATTTTAATATTCATACAAAGGTTAAAGAAGCCACAGACACAATATAAACAAACTAGTGAAATATTAATTGATGAGAGCGATATTATAGGTGAAACAGAAGTGCCTTAAAAAGCTGAAGATAACCGCATACCAATTACTATACACACAGATGTAACAGATCTCGATATTTTGTAGGAAATAAGAAAAGCTATTAAAATTTCAAAATCGGGAAAAGCAATGGGACTAGCAACATTCTAGTAAAAATCATAAAAATGCTGGATTATGATGATATAAAATTTATAATTATTTTCTCTACTTACAGCCTTACCAAAAATTAGAAATACAAAAGAATGACAAAATTATCGAACTATTAGCTTAATGCATGAAAATAATGCTGAGTGGTACATGACAGAATCTATAAGTGATGTGAGGAGTACATATCAAACACTCAGTTTGAATTTATAAATCACTCTTCAAGTCCCACTGCAAAGATGTAAAGATGTGAATAAATCAGTTTACATCTGTTTTATGGATTACGAGGCTTTTAATAATGTAAATAATTCGAAATTCTGCAAAGAACTTATTTAGACTTAAAAGACATTAAATTCATTGAAAATTTTTATTGGAACCAAAAGGTATGCATCAAAATCAACAACCAAATGTCCGAAGCCATACAGAATCATAAAAGAGAAAGGCAGAAGTGTATTCATTCCCCGTTACCATTTAACTTATAATCTGAGTTCATATTTAAAGAAGCATTGCATGTCAATGTAAGTCAAGTCATAAATAAATTGAGGTACGCGGATGATACAGTTATGTTAGCCAAATCTGAAAGAGACATACAATACTTGTGGAACAGAGTTGTAGAAAGCAGTGAACAGTATAGGCTAGCAATTAATATAAAGGAAACAAAAATCATGGTTTTCTCTAAACAACAATCTCAGATTGTTGTACGATATGCTCTGTTTAGTGTTGTCCAAAAATTCAAGTATCTGGGAGTTGCCATTGATAATCAATGTGACCTTCTTAGAGATAAAGAACAGAACTGAACAAGCGAGGTAAGCTTTTTATCAACATGTGAAAATTGTTGTGTAACAAAAACCTAAATTTACAGCTAGGAGTACATCTAACAGGTTGCTACATATTTTCCATCTTGTTTTATGGATAATAGGCGTGGACACAACAAAATGCGCATATTAAAGATTTTTTTGAATCCAGCGAGTGAGAAATTCAGGTGTTTGAGAGAGTAGACAAAGAACTGGAATTACCACTATATATCATGAGAACAAAGATAGAATATCTAGGGCATTTACTACGGTTTGAGATATAGTATCCCACAAGTTATAATGCAGAGTAAAAAGAGGGTTAGTTGCAGAAAGATATCCTGTTTCGAAAATCTTAAGAAATTGGTACGGTGAAACTAGTGCATCACTGATTCGTTCAGCACCTAATAAACTAAAAGTTGCAGTAATAATCGCCAACCTCACTCAAGAGAGGTACTAAAATAAATAAAACAAAAAAGTTAGTTATTTATGTAATTAAAGTTTTAATTTGAATTTTGCTAGTGGTGTAATAAATTAAGAGCATGTATTGCTGGTTGCAGCTATTTAACTATTTCTTTCTCTTTCCCACTTATGGGGTTATTTTTAATATTTTTTTGAAAAACGTAAAAATACATTTCTTTTTTTTACTTTTCTAATATAAAATTATTATTTTTGTAATAGAGTAGCTTATTGTGATTCCTGCCTGTTAGGGCATGGTTAACAGATTATAAGATTCCATAAATGCAATTGACTGTGTTTATACAATTTTAAAAATGCCTGGACTAACTTTGTTTAATATTTGTTTGTTATCGTAATTTTAATAAAAACCTTATTTGAATAAATTTGTTATTACATAATTAAAATTAATTATAGCATCCATTAATTATGTAAATGAAAGTAAAAATTTAAAAAGAATTGATTTTCCCATAATAATTACAACTTCTGTTGCTTATTTAACTGCAAATAACTAATAAGTAAATATTTCTTTAAATCAAATAAATAAAAATAGAACATAATAGAATACTTTACTATTAGAGGGAATTTGTATTTTGCATGGGAAGTTTTGTGGTATCTACTGTAGATGTTTGTGGTTCTATTAACTACGTCTAGACCTTGGTTTATACAATAGACACAATGCTGAACTATAATTAATAGTTAAATCAAGTTGAGCAGAACAACAGGTTAATTTACTGTATATATAATCTCTTCTTAAAAAAATATCTCAATCATATCTTCAAGAAATATGAAAACATTAAGAATGTTAACGAAGAAAAACGAAAAATTACACAATTTTAGTTGACAGACTCATTTGCAATTTTACTTTCATGTTTAACACGTATTTCAAGCTTTGTATTCATATGTAACACATGATGACTAAATTTGAATACCTAAACAAAATCTTTTTGGAATGTTAATCATATGGAGATGGGTCTATTCTGGGGCAGTTTGAGAAACGCCAGGGGCTAACCTTATCACTGACTTTGTGAATTTATTGTATTCCCTTGAAATGCCGGTGATCAATGCAAGTTTTCTTTAATACCCAAAAAGCACCTGAAGTTGAGATGTTAATAAACTGAGAAATGACTGTCACGTTAAGTTTAGAAAACAACTACATGAAGTAGTTGTAATGCCAATAAACACCTAGAGAATTAAAAGTATTGCAGTACTGTTTCTAAATGTAATTAACTTACTAGATGAGATAATACAATAAAAATGCTTCAGTTAGACATCAAAATGTAATTGACTATAGCCCTCCATGTATAAATGTATCTATTATTTATAGTAAATTTCCCATCACCTAACTAGCTATTCACTATAGCACAACAAAATAATCTGATACTACAACTCTTATAGTGTAAAGAAAAACAAGGCCCTTCAGTGTTATTAAATAAATAAAACGCATATTTGTAACAAGGGAAAACAACTAATCTGCATATTATACTAGGTAGTAGGTAGAAAAACACAATTGTAAAGAATGCAACCATGAAGAAGTTTCAGTCGAAAATTGTGAGATGGGTTGTAATGATTAAAGAAGTAACAAGAATTTGCAGAAACAAATAATATGAGAAATTAAAATAGATGTACCAGTTTACTCACGAAATTTAATTAAAAATAATTCTATATAAACAAGATTAAACAATATTGAGAGCAGAATATAAGAACATTACAGAAAACAAACAACAGCTTTATAATTTGTACCAAAGAAGTGAAACGAATACAAATAATGTTTATTAAAAGATTAATAATAATCTTTGTTAATTTGTCGTGAAGACAATATTACAACAATTAGTGTTGGTGAATGCAATATTCACAGTCAAGAATTGAATGTTTTTCTAAAAAAAATTTAAAAAATGTAAGATAGGTCCTCACCACTTTGAATACAGAAGCTCCTGCGGTTACAATTGAAGAATTAAGTATTTTAAGTGGAGACCCTCATTTCCAGTTTTTGCTTTGTTAGATGGTTACAGAAAACTAACAATGGGAATACCTGTAATTCAAATATTTGCAATTTATTTTTGAATGAATTAGAATAGACCAAACATGCCAATTATATAACCCACATGCAGGTTTGCAAAATGCTTCACCTTTTTTTTGGAATGTTCAATTCATTAGTGGTTAAATTTACTCAAATATTATTTTTCAATATTCAGTTGCCAAATAATAAAAGGCACAGGCCTACACAATATTCATCTGCATATAATTTCATGTACTAAATAAAATGAGTTTAAGTAGTTGCTATAGTCTACATTATTATTTTTACCATAAGGCTGCAAGATGGAGAATTTTGTTGGACATGATTGGTTCAGAAAACAGTTACAATTTGACTTTTGTTTTATGGAATAATGCCTTCAGAAGTATCACTTCATTATAGTAGTATATGTAAACAACATACCGATTATAAACAAGTTTCAGTTGAAAACTTCATCGGGTGCAGAGTTATAATAAAAAAACAAACAAATCATAGGTTTGAATACAAAAATATGAAAATAAGAGTAAATAAAAAAAAGCATTCCACAGAAATCCAATGCAATACTAACAGAAGTCTCTAAATGTTCCTTATCTGCAGAGATTGTAATGTTGTCATAGGACGACTCTCCCATAACAAAGACATAGATGTAATAATAATCTATAGATTGATAATATTCAGCAGGTCTCTCCCACTTGACATAAATTGAGTCATCTGCATCACAAGTTAAATTCAGTATATGGGGTTCACTAGGGCCAGTAACATCAGTCTTATTAATGATTGGGTCAGAAGGCTCGCCTTCATTTTTTGCAGTGAATGCCTTAACCCATATTTTATACTCCGTATCGGGTACTGAAACGCTTATAATTACGTTCCGTTTGTTAGAGGAGAAATCTGTTATACTTAAGTTGATGAGGTTATATTGAACTCTCAGCATTATTTTTTCAAGTTTGAGGGTTTGGACGTCGGTGTAATTTGCATGCATGTAATAAATCCAGTATCCCTCGATAGGTCCGTTGGTATGCTCCGGTTCAGCCCATTTTAAGAATATGCTTGTAGCTGTAACTGCTAGAACAGCGAGGTTCCGTGGTTTTGTTGGAACTAAAACAAAAGAAGTTTGTTACCATTCAATACGTCCGAACAAAAAGTGTGATGATGGGATTATTCAATAACATGCATGTACCTAAATCTTTGACTGTAGTTAGGTAGGTTTCGGTGTTGGTGATGTATTGTTGACTCCTAACTAGCGTACACACCGCTGCTAGCACACAAACACCAACATGATCCATTATCACATAAGTGTATACACAAAGATTGATATCAGACAATCAACACCCAATTATCACTTCGTAGTTCCCATATTAATTCTGTAACCTTCCTGCATCAGTTTTATCCGAAATTCGTCACGATCGTTGCCACGATTGCGCACCTAACCGACTGCATTTTACGAATTTAATGAGTTTAATTTATATAACATAATAGGCCTTCGCGATCTGCACCACCCAGCCATCGGCAACTACGGCAGTGTATAATGGAGCGGCAGAGTGGAGCGAGGGGGTCATGACCGGTGACCGGCGACCGGTCTGTTAGGCGCATATGCGCGGCGCGGGGGTCGTATAGTTTGCAGGGGCGGATTCAGTGTCTGGCGAGAACACGTGGCCAAAAATGCACCTGCGGTACTGCCAAGACGCAGCTTTGTTACTTTTAGTTTACCGCATTCGTATCAACCAGGTATTGTTTATGATTACGACAATAAAATAAAGTTGGCAACAAAGGCTCACTGCGATATTTGCATTATGTGTAAAACAAATGAAAGTGCGATGCCGTTAGTGATGCAAATTAATCCACGACCGTCGATTGTTTGTGTGTGACATATTTTAGAGCTTCCTAGCTGAAATGAAAAATTAAAGGCATTTATACATAAATAAATAAAATTGTTTATTATTTTGTTAATTTATTAGATTCATTTATGCAGTTAATTCTGTTTTTGTTGTTAAAGTAACCTTTGAAAACAACCAAAGTTAAGTGCAATATTTTTAAATATATTGATGGGCGTTCTATCATTTACCGGGCAGTGTTTTGGATCTTTTCTTGAGTTTTAAATTATCTATCAACCAAATGATGCTGTATTAATTAAAATATGTGATAATCTTATCGTCACACATCTGGTAAATGTAGAGCGCCCGGTTTTTTCATGGAGCAAGAAAATTTTGTGGCTCCTTTGAACAGTAAGCTATTTCTTTCTTCCAATGCTTTACTTATATTAATGGGTTGTTAGTTTTAACAGTTTATGGCGAATGTTGTTTGCCTTTAATTAGATATAAGTGAATGCTTTCAAATGGTATTTCAATTTAAAATAATTATAATAATGGCGAGGTTCTAACACCCCGCGTGGGAGCATGGTCTGCGAACTGAGAGGTTGAAACCCGGTCGTCGCGTACCATTTTTGATACGGGGCGATGTGGCAAGCACCACGTCTTAGACGACCGCCATTGTTACCCCTTGTTCGAAGTGAACACAGGTACTCAATTATTTTTAATGGCTGAATAAGCCACCCGCCAGGCATCTGAGCCCGGAGTTGTACCCGGGTCCGTTTGCAGTGCAGCCAAAAGTCTTAACACTTGGTCACACTGACACTTCCAAATTAAAATAATCGTATTTATGTTATTGTAAATGTTGTAATCAAATTATTGTGCATTTATTTATCTTTGAAAGTGTCGAGTGTAGTGTCATACGTTCGATAAGCGATAAGCGCACGGATATCCTCTTGTAAATTGTATGTAGAATTATTTTTATTTTCACTTATTCTGTGTATATTAAACACTAACCCATGTTCCCAATAGAAACCGGTTGTGGTCCTGGGCCACCAAGCTTATTAAATCATACTGCTTTAGAAAACTATGGATTCACATTCAGCTTTCCTAATTATCAAGAATCTAAATTTTAACAATAGGCAAATTTGCAACTCCCATATGCAACCTATAAGTAAACATTAATGCCACCCTCCTGAGTGACGAAAAATCCGATGCAAGTTCTGTAAGCACGGACGACCAAATTAGTCAAGAAAAATTAGTAAAATCAAAGCACGATTGACGAACAGTTAAAAAATAAAAATAAAAATAATTTATAGCTACATCCTGCTATTCAACATTTTATTTAAACAAGCACATCAAACAGATTTGAAGTTCTCCCACAAACCACAAATGACACAAATCTAGAACAGACACTCCATAACGAACAACCCAAAATTGCGAAAACCCATCAATTTACATTTACAGGACAAATAATTATAACTAGATGGTTAAAAACTTAAATAAAACATGAGAAACAGAACAATATTATATGGTGGCGTTACCTAGCGATACAATTAAAGTTAATACAAATACGTCAGATCTGCACAGAAAACTCATCAAACATCTTAAAGATGAAAACATAATACATCACATTTACTAATTAAAGGAAGAAAGATCGTACAGAGTGACTATATGAAATCTTTATCACACCATTTCAATAGACGATATCATAAAAGAGCTAAGTGCACTTGGACACGTAGTTTGCAACATTATTAATGCATAGATAAATTTCCCTCAAATAACGAAAAGAATAACTAATAACTATCCGACCAACGAACAATAATCAACCATCAATCAGATGATTTCCAACTTCCTTATCATATTTTTGCAGCTAAAATGTACTGTTGTATTACTAATACGTTAAAAACTGTAATATATTATTATTGTAATAATCGATTATTATGAGTGGGAATCTTCTCAAACTAATTTTATCCACTAATAGTAGCGGCAGTTTGGAGTCCGCCCAGACATTTTATCTTCGTAGAGGAATATGAAAAGTTTCTAAAAACTCTTGATCGAAATTTATCGCTAGAGGTAACTGGAACGCTAAGAACTTAGCTTGGAGGGTCGAGACTAATCAATCTAAAAGGCTCTAACCTTTTGAGAGTTATCGAAAACCTCAATTATGGTTATTTTTCAACGAATAAGCCTAACTACTAACTTAGTGATATAAATAAACTACCATATATATACACAAATATATACACCCAAGTAGAAGATTATCATTATTTGCCGTCTGATCATTCTCCAGTCATGATTACCTTGAGTACAACAATCATCAGCAAAAAAGCCAAGACCTTAACGGAGCAAACCGATATTTGACGACAGAGATAGAAAACGCTGTTTAGCAGGCCCAATACAACAAACAAGCATCCGAAAATCACAAATATCCTATACTGCGTATGAGATCTTATTGTTGAAAAACGTACGGCATAAAAGAAGTGGTAAAGAATTAAGAATAAACAAAACAAAATTACAACTATATAACTCATTAATAAAAGTACACCTTGGTAATGTTTTTACGACGCTATATCCCCAAGTAAATAGTGCTGACAGTGAAATTACCTCGTTTTTACAGTCAAACTTTTTAATTCAGCTGAAGTACGTCAAGTCCTAGTCATCAATACTCGTAAAGGCTCGGGGTATAATCTGATAGTAGGAGAAGTTCTATAAAACCTTCTTAGAAAAGCTTTGGTGCTTTCCGATACTATTTATAACAGCATACTAAAATTATGCCATTTTTCTGACTAGCGAAAATTCGTTCAGCTTATTGTGATTGTTAAGCTTGGAAAATCACCTATACAATCCCTCTCACATAGACCAATCACTATTTTTCTCTTAATGTTCAAGATATTTAAAAGGCTTTTACTTAAAAGAATTTACGAATACTGTGGATTCAGATAACATAATACCCTCGCATCAACTTGGATTCTGACAATATCATTCAACAATACACCAAGGTTATCACATTGTTACTCATATAATTGAGAGTTTCGAAACAAAAGGTCTATTATACAAAATTAAACTCCAATTCCCAAGTCAGTTGTACTTAATACTAAAGTCGTATTTATTCGAGAGAGTAGACCAAGTTAAGATAAACAATTGTGTGTCCAATTATCATGCAATTATTCCTGTTGTACACCTCTGATACACCTATTACAGACAACACTATAATTTTCACATTTCCGATGATACGGCTATTTTTTATTTAACGAAAAACCGGAAAGAGCAACATTACATTTACAGGCTTACTTCAACACCCTTCAACACTGGTTTGATAAGTGGAAAATAATCGTAAATACCGATAAATCAGCACAGATCACATTCACCAATAGACGTATCACATGTCCACCCATCACTTTTAAAACCCCAGAAGTCTAAAATTAAATATTTTGAATAGCATTTGGACCAAAAGTTAATCTGTAAAAGCCACATTAAGGTAAAGAGATAACAAATAGATAAAAAGTTAAACAAATGAACTGGCTGATTGGCAGACGATCTCAACTTTCCTTATCAAACAAATTACTCTCAAATAAAGTAATGTTAAAACCTATAGGGACCTATGGAATCCAGCTGTGGGGCTGCGCAAAGACATCACGTACCAAAATATTATAGAAATGCCAATCAAAATTTTTAGAACCATAACAGATTCTCCATGATACGTTACAAACGAAACTCCCCATAACGACCTAGGAATACCATATGTAGTGGACGAGATCAAGAAGCTCGCAAAAGCATACACCAGCAACTTGCCAGAGTATGGAAATCAATGCATAGAGCAGCTTTTCAACCAACCGACTGTCAGTAGAAGGTTAAAGAGACAATAGCCACAAGATTTACCTTTGCAACCCAATCAAGACTAATGTGAAATTTTACGGGGAAAATGGCAAATTAGTATGTAAAATATGCTGTGTTGAAAAGTTGAGTGCAACATGATTAAAATTGTGAGGAACAATGAGGAACTAGAAAAATGAATAAAATATTTTTATGAGGCATTTAAATGAGAGAATTAACAAATCCTAGCTTTATTATGCGAAGAAGTAAAATCCCCAGTTATTAAGATATAAAAACAACAGTAAACATGGAGTAATCGATACCGGCTCTAGAGTTTAAGTATAACGTTTTGAATTCAAAATTGGTTTAGGATGGCGCAACATGCGATAGCTCTAAGGATTTTAGTTTTCACCACTCACAGTATCAGTTGATCAATGGTTTCCTTGTTTAGTTGATAACGATTATTTGCCAACGGAAAGAATTCAAGTTGATATCAAAAACTTTGTGCCCAAGTTTGCTCATTGCATTTTTCAGTTTTGTGTAGTGAGATTATTGATGCATGATGCCATTGTCGTGTCATCTAGTCTAGTTACTACTGAGGAAAAGGACGGTGTTAGCAGGCTGTTCTTGCGTGATCAAAAGGGATCTTTATTATGTTTGCACAAAACTTTCACAAAAAAGAAACTAATGAATATATCCGCAAGTGGTTTATGTCTCTCCTACAGTATATGAGTGGTATCATCCAGAGGACGCTCAACCTCCTTTCATACTTAAAGTAAGAGCTTCGTTGCTGTTATCAAAAATTCTCTTTCTCTGGAAAGCTTAAATTTTCAGATAAAGTTCCTAAATGGGAAGAAAATCCTAGCGAGTGTACTGCTTGGAAAAACACATTACCATGATTGAAGAGCGAAAATAACAGCACCGCCAACTCTTAATGTTTTTCTACATGATGGTGAATTGACATGTGCAGTGTGTTAGAAGCAATCTCTGTTGCTCTTCTGAACATACGCTACTAACTTTTGGTAATTTTTAGGGTGAGACATTTGAATTCTACTAAAGTAAAACATCGCATAGACTTTATGATTCTTTGAACGGTTGCTGAAACAGCTCATGTTTTCTACTATCCTCTACCCCCAAAGAATCCAATCTGAATGGTATAGATAAGGAAAATCTTAATTCAAGAATGTCAGTAGTTTTAGTACTTGTAAAAATGTACGGAATAAATCTGGAGATGAAGTGAAATGGTAAATGTGTTTTATTTGCCACAATTTATTTAGGTTCTCATTATTAAGCAGAAACTTTGAAAGAAGGACACTGTTAGACAATGCTACCGCTGTTAGAGCTTTGGTAATTATAGCGTTCACACTATATTATGTACGTGAGTGATCATCATTTGGGAGATCATGCTAAGGGTCGAGCTTTACTTTTTAATTGAGGAAATTTGTGTAATCTACTACCACTAAATATTTTGGCGAAAATCTAGTAGAGGCGTTATCTCTTTTGTCAACAACCTGGCCTTCATTGGAAAACGAAGAGATCTACTGCTTTCGGGGTTAAGAAAAAAGAATTCTAAAGAAGTAGAGTGTAACAGGCTAGCGGTATTTTTATTTTGATGACCATCTCCTAAAGTCAAGTTCGTCTTCGGGAGAAATGACCAACATGAATATCAATTCTACCTAGCACAGTTCCTAATAAATACCCTCTTGGTAAGACAATGCCACTCATATATAGAAAAAAATGGCATAACTTACCTGATATAAAAAATTGATGGAGTATGGTAAGCAGAAATGGAGATGGGTAGCAAAATCAGCGTTTGCTTAATTTAAAAAATATTTAAGCTCTAACTTGGGGTTGGCAGTAGAAATTATTAAGGAAAGCAACAAGGTATTACAAAAAAGAATACACGAAGTATTAGCCAGAGTTTGGAAAGAAAAAATAATGTAAAAACATTTATTGTTATGTTTTTTATATGATGTTAATTGTAACATATGACAATAAAATTGCAAAGAAAACGAAAATGGTGGCTAGTATAAACCAATATGGATCGACAGGAAAATTTCCGATATTAGTGTAAGTCCAAGATTACGTTAGGATGATATAATGCTCATTATTTTCTTCATTTTAGTATTGAAAAAAGGGTTAAGAGAAAATAATACTCCAATATTGTACCGTATATTACCAAAAAGATTAAAGAACCGAAAAATAAGTGAGGAAACAAAATGTAATTATAATTTAGTTAGAAACGAATCAGTGATGTAAGGTAATGAAGACAGTTTTAGTTATTTGGGTGTTAGATCGACAAATGGAAATAAAGAAAAATGAGAGCTAGATAAAAATATACTTAGAGGCAATAGGTGTGAAAGAACTCGAAAAATGTGTCTATAGTTCTTTATGGAAAAAGAAAGTGAACGAAATATTTTATGGATTTTTAAAGAGGAGACAGAATAGAAAGTTTAGACTAATGCATTATAGACGTTTCAAATGTTGAGTGTTATCTAGATATTGGTGTACTTAGAAAGACATGAGGGATACATTGGTAAAGTTTTATTGTTTTAAGTTAAATCACGTGTGTATTTTACATAAAAACTTAAATCAATGAACAAAAAGGCTAAAATTTCATAGATGTGTCGAACTACGCCTTCTGTGTATGAGTACATAGAAGATATAAGAAATCTATTGGCGAAGTTCTATTATTTTCAGATAATGTTGTATGATTAGAACAGTCCTTGCCATTTAACGAAGAAAAAGAGAAAGTGGAACAAATGTATTTTCTTCATTGTTTTTCTGATTGTAAGTGAATAATATTTAAAGTTTGCAGCTTTCACTTTCTTGTAAATATTTGTGCAAACTTAGAATTTTTTATTGGTCCAATGTATGAAGTAGTTTTCCTTTGTCATGCTACTCATTAAATGCATAATATATGAAGGAAATTTGGAAAGACACCTCCGTTTGGTTATCCATAACAGGTTCGCGTAGATGATGAGGCTTACCCGCTCCGCGTGGGAGTACGGCCTGCAAAATGAAAGGTTCTCAATTGTTAAGCATCCGACCTCTAGGAATGAACCTAAGTAGGTGCAGAACCTTTATTATACACATTATAAACCTACAACAGTACATTACTTTTTGACTTACTCGCCATTCAAATTGAGGCACTTCTCATAACGTCTTACAAAATTTAAAGTTCCTTCCACAAAAAACGTTTCTGCTTGAGAATGAAGCCCCCCCGTAACAGCATCTTGAAGTACAGTGTTATCGTCAGAACGGCGCGATGCAAGCTACTGTTTTATGTGCATAAGGGACCTTTTTGTCAATTTCATGCATAAGTTCACCGCTGGTTATAGATGGGCGACCATGTCTTGTTTCATCGTGCACGTTAATGCTTTAAACATAAAATTTGGCCATGAATCGCAGTTACCAAAAGCTTCTTCGCACATAATATCGTATTACTGCATACACTTTACATTTGGCAGGATTTTCTATGGTAACGTTTGTTTTCAATTTTTCTAGCGATTTAGTAAATTGCAATACAATATTCTTCTTTTACTTCGTACTCCCTACTCAACTACTGCGTACAGCGTTACAAGGCGGGCATTGCTATCCCCCGCGCTAGTTGTCACGCACGCGCATACAAAGGTTTCTTTCCGAATTGTCCTCGTATATTGTGTATACTTAAATAAACTTCTGTAATTCAATCTTGACTTTATAATAAATTTTCAAGATTTATCTGTTGATGATAACTCTTCCAAAAACCCATTGTATTTAAAAGAACCTTTGACTGTTTTGGTAAAAATCTGAAGAACGAAAAAATTCGATTGATTAAAATAATTAATGGGAAAATTATGAATTGTAGGAAAGCATTCTGACGTTGTTCCTTTAAAATAATATGTAAGGCGCGATTCGATGTTACAAAATCAAATTATGAGTCTTGCGTTCTAGAATGGCAAGACACGGATAAGGTAATTTAATCGCACTTGTAATGTACAAATTATGTTAAAGACGGGAAGGTTATATTTTAAGTTTTAAGTTGATTTCCTCCATTAGTAGAATGGTACTATACGTAATACTCAACGTGCCTTCCTAATATTAACTGGTAAAATTAATTGTGTAATTAATTGGGCGATAATATTTTTTATGGAACACAGAGGGTAGGTGCCACTATACAAGTGCTAGTGTAATATATTCTTGCTTAGACATATTTTGTAACCACAATACTTTTAACTAGCACTAAAGAAGGAAATGTCATCTTGTCTACATTAAGCTAAATAACTTGCAGAAGGCTGTATGAAGTCACGCGTTACAACTTTATACCCTAAGTTAATTAATTTCAATGGAATGACATCTTCAAACATTGAGATAACTAACGAGTGAAAAGCGTGGTTAAAAAACAAAAATAGGGAGTGTTACAAAATAATTGAAAAGGTGTCTTGTGATTAGCGATCTAAGATGGTTATAAAAACGGTATATTCATTGGGCTATGATTTTTTTATTGATTATTAGTAAATTTACAATATATTAGATATTCGAGTAATGAGTAAACGGTATAGTATATATAACATGAGTATGGGTGTAGCCACTGTTGATTTCTCGATAGATTACACTAAACTGTGGCTATTGATGTTTCAATCTTATAGTTTTTGGGTTGTTAGAGATCTGCTGTACTTGTTCACTGTGATAGTCTGCTAATTTTTTATGATATGCATTGTGTGAGTCATGAAACTGTGGTATCTGTGTGTGTGAAGCCTTAGTGCAACCGCAGAGTTGAATCCCGTACGTCCAGATGGGTTGTAGTGCCACTTTATACGGAAGTAATTTATTGGATATGGAAAGGTGGGAATATCTGCCAATTAACCAATTCATTTGTTTAGTTTTGCGATTTAGTTGTTTACATTTGACCTTAATATGCGGACTTTAGGTGAGTTTATAATCTAGGTGCAACTTAAGATACTTAACATAACTTCAGTTTTCGCTGGTATCGGAGTATTGTTGATTGTTGTTTGTTAAGATACGGCGCGTTTATTAGTGAAATTTAATTGAGCACATTTGTCGTGATTAACAGTAATCTTCCACTTTCTGAACCAATCACCTAGTAAGTCAAAATACCGTTGTAGTTGTTGCGCTGCTGATTCTGTGTTGTCATCGTCGGCGAAGGTAGCTATCACAGTGTTTGTTGTAGTTGGAGCATTTGTTGTGTGTATTAAATACAGGAGTCCCAGTAAACTGTTCTGCGACACTCCGGAAGTAACTTGGTAATACAATTGTTTATTTTGACTTGAAACACCCTTTCGTTAAGGTACGACTTTAATACTAGATAAAATTGACTAGGAAGATGAAATTTTAGTCGGTAAAGCAAGCCCGTGTGCCACACCTTGTCAAAGGTCTGTTGTGTCTAAGAACGATGCAACACATTTTTCTTGTCGCGAGGTTTTCAATTATCTTAGTGATGACTCTGTTGGATTATTGAGTGGCATTCGCAAAAATCAAAGTGAGAAGGTGGAATTAAATTATTCCGGGCTACGGTTTCATGAATTCGTTTGAGCAAACGTTTATTGTATTACAAAGTAACACAATCTTAAGATACTGTAGTACATGGTAGTTCAATAGGACTACAGCTTTTCTAGGAAAATTTTGAAGTATGTCTTCTACGACTAAGTCATAGCCAGGGGCTTTGCAAAAAGTAGTAAGTCGTATTTGGTTCTAGACTTCAGTTGGAGAAAACGCTTTTAGAAGAAGCGAAAGTTGACAGGAAGTGTCATGCAACCGATGATTAAGCCGATTATACAGTCTGGTCTTGTGGGTTTCTAGTTCTTTGTCATGTTTGTCTAACTCGACGCTTTTCAATAACTAGTTCTCGAACGTTCAGCGGTATATGGCTAATTTCAGGTAAATCTGTAGCAAATTTGTAAGGTACCGAACTGATTCATCTAAGTTATGGTTATATTTAATACTTATAGCAAGATGAATCGTCTGTTCAAGTGGAAGTAATCTTATTTAGTTAATTTAATACAAAGTCTTGGGGAAACACCCTTACAGATAATAATTATGCTTACGGCGATGATTACACAGGCCAACAGCTCTTTGGTGCCGGGGTATTTGGAACTGATTTTATATAAATTTGATGCCCTGAATTCAAATATGGCCTATCAACTCAAATTTCTAAGATATAAAATTTTCTAACCCATTGGTGTGTTTTGTCCCTGCTATCCCAGAGGCACAAAAAAAGGATATTTGGTGTAGCCACTTTGCTGTCCAAAGAGAAAGTTTACCATTTTTAAGTCCACACAAATCACCCATTGATGTTAATGATACTTTATCTTCTCCAAGACCAAAGCTATGGTGTTATATTCTTCTTTCATTTTCGTTAAGTAATTGGTATTGAACCATATTTGTTCCCATTGAGTAGAAGCACACATTTCAAACTTGGCTTTGAGCTGCCAATAAATAGGCGAAAATTATCTTGCAAATATTCAGAAAGTCCCATTTTTTCCGGAAGTCCTCTAATGTCGTGACCAAATACAAGATTGCCTTCTTAAGAGAATAAGGGGGGCAGACTCTTTTCCCTTGTATGGTAAAAGGTAATTTTGGTTCCTTCTTCCAGTAAATGTTTGTTGTGCAACCTGGAGGCAAGTAATTCAGAAACTTCTTTTGACAGGTTGAGATCCCTGGTGGAGATCATTCAACTCATTCTAGTTGAAACGTTGTGGAATTGATGACATTCCCTTATAATCACTGTTACCTTCATTAGTATTAGAAGGGTGATCAGAGGGACAATACTCATCCTCACAGAGCTCTGGTGGCTGGTGAAATGTTGGGAGTGGCACTTCCTCTGAGAGAGGCACCGGACGTCTTGCAGAAACTAAATCAGTCCATTTGCTACGGTTGTTTCGATTGACTCCAACAACATTTACTAGGCAGAAATAATAGTCTTCTAAGTGGTTTTGGAGTTCTCTTCAAACCACTGGTACGCCGAATTTCGTGTAGAGCTGCACGTTAAAAAAACACTGATCTAAAAAAGTACAGCTAATAGAGAAAAACTAATTTCATATTTAGATTAAGTGACCCAAATATAGCTAAAATCATTTCCAAAATCCTAGGTACCAGGTCTGTGTTATTGGTGCGTGGTTGTAACTAGGCTCTGGTGGGATGTATGTACCTATAATGCTACTAATGACTGCACAGTTGAGCAAATCCGGTAGTCTGTTTGGTTCGCAGATTATAAAAGTAGAAAGAATAGGGTGTCAAAATTTTCATTGCATTACACATCAGTAATCTTTAGGTGAAACCTTTTTGGTAAAACTCGCAAAGCAAAGCAAACGATGTAATAAAAACCGGCCTTGGTTTTTATTTTAGGATTGATTAAATGAAACAGATGCGATGTATAATATATATTGTTTCTTGGTTAAACCATTCGTCAGAGTGGTCCAGTAGTTGAGGCGCGGACTGCGATGCTGACGGACCCGGGTTCAATTCCCGGTGCTCTCTAATGCCTGACGAGTGGCCTACTCAGTCACTAAAAATAAATGAGTACCTGCGTTCACTCTAATGGCGGTCGTCTAAGGTGCGGTGCTTGCCATATCGCCCCGCATCAGAGATGGTGCGCGACTATCAGGCAGAGAGAGTGAACATATGAGAGCTTTAACCTCTCAGTTTGCGGGCTGTGCCCTCACGCAGGGCGTAGCCGTACCACCACTGTTGGTTAAATCATCTACTAGAGTGAGAGTAACACCGACATGCCAACTCACAATAAAAACAACTCTTGATCTAAGATTGGTAAAGCAACTATGGGGAAGATAATAGGCATTAATCCACTCCGAAGGAAAACACTGTCACATATTAGACTTAACTGGTTCCCCTCCCTCTTCCTCAATTATTTTTTATTTTACAATAGATTTTTTAATACAATAATTGTCTGAAAATAAGAAAATAAATCTGAATTAATAAAAGTATAGTATATGCATATCAGGTAGCTATGGGTTGTGTGATACTAGCTAATCAATATTTTCATTTATAGGGAGAGAAAAAGATATTACTAAAATTATAAATTTGGTGTAAAGGACTTAACATTAGATAATATGCATATTTAGGTATTTGCAATTCTGTTTTTTTTTGAAAGGGGGGTAGGATGAAAATGTGTTATATTTTTATGCTTACAAATGAATCATTGATTAGAGCAAAGTATTGAAGTGCACAAGAGAATTTTGTTATTACAAATATACTTTTATCAGAGGAGGATATAGATGAAAGATAATTACTAAGATTTATAACAAAAATGGAGTACCAAATAATTTGCAATTAAAAATAAGCAGAATCAATAAAATTTTGTGTGGGGTTTTGATATTTTTGATGTGTGTATAGGTGATATTTTATCGAATTTAAGTGAAATGTATAAGTTTCAGAATTTAAATTGTACACCATTTTAGCTAAAGGTAAATTTTACATTTTCTCTAATGCAAACAAAATGCATTGTGTATTATTTATTAAAAAAGTTCCATGTATACATGTGTAAGTTAGATTTCAATAAAGCTCGTTTACAAAGAAAATATCTTAAAAACTTGCGGCGCATGGAACTGGAACACGAATATTAAAAGGTTTTGAAATTGAAGACTCCAATGCAACATTATTAGATGTAGATTGTAGTGAATAAAGCAGTTTGCTGGAAAAGTTTGATTGTACTTCTGAGAGTTCCTGGCAGATGTCGCGCAATTTCAGTTTCTATCTGGAATATCAAGCCCGCAAAGTTTAAAGTACATTTGTATTTTCAATTTAATTTTCCACTTTTTATGGACGATTTGATAGCGGCCCCTCTTATTATGGTCTAGATAAGAATTTATGGAACACATTCCGCATTATAAATGAAGAGAAATATTTGCTTCGCTAGATCGGTTCAGCTTTTAAATTATTAGAAGGGATATTGTTAAGATTTGCAAGTATTAAATTAATTATAAATTGATTATTTTAGAATAATTTGTTAATAATAAAATAATGGCGTTAACACCCTTTGTATAGTAGAATGCGCATCCTGCCAACTTTGCATAAATGCATTTTCAATAAGGCAAATGGACCATAACTTTCAAATGATCAAAAAATCACTTTTATGACCACTAATGCAATATTACAAAATTTATTGAAATAAACACGTAATCCAGTTTTAGCCCACCTATTTTCTAATTTTAAAGTAAAGTGTGTTCTTTGTTAAACTGGTTTATAAAGTCTAAAAACTTGAGAATTATATGGTTGTTAAATTTCTTATTAGAAAGGTTTGTAATATTCTAATGGTAGTTAAATAACAAGTCAATAATACCTACAAAATACTTTAGAAGATATTGGAGTTAGTTTTTTACTTAGGGTCTTCATCTGCCTGCTTCCCGATGAGAATTTTGAGACTTTGAGGATTACTGACCATTTGTGTGTCTTGTTTTATTATTTATAGGGCTAGAAGCACAGGTTTGGAAGGGGATGCATTGGGTTGGAGAAAGTTTGTTGGTTTTGAAGTGTTGTGGATAGGGCCTAATTAATCCATAAGCTAAGTAAGTAATATAAGGCGCCCGCATTTGCCATTATTCATCGACGTATAATACATTTTTAAAAACAGAAATAACATATCACAAAGAAATTATTCAAAAACTTTCTAGAATGATTGGTCACCGTCCGCGCCATTTTTAACGGCATCATTGAGTTTAAATTACAGAACTTTCTGATTCGTCCTAGAACCGCGAGTTTGAATATAAGGCGGAGAAGATGGTCATTCGCGGTAGTTGAATAGAAGAAGTTCTTATACTAACCGTTAATTGTGAATAGTATGATAATTTATAATTATTGTGCAGCAGTGTAGTCCTTGTGAGTAAAGCTTAGATTTTAATTAAATTACCGTTTCATTCACATTTCATTTATTATTAAGACTGAACAATGAGTGGCAAAAATGGCCGAGATTTGTTACAAAACCAAGTGAAGCAGAATTCAGAAAATGTTGTAAAGAGCGTCTTAAATGGCGGCGGCAAAATGCTGTTGTCAAGATAATACCAAAACTAAACACTTTTTTAGTGTGCAGTGATCACAATCCTTGTCATGGACTTTAGTCACTTTAAGCCCAAATTGTAGTTCATAAAATGTACAGCTGCAAGAAGCTTCGAGCTCACAAAACCCTGAAAATATTCTTAAAAATGTAAACCCAATTATACCAACTTCCTCAATGGCATTCAAAAAAACAATATATCACTCAAAAAAGATTTTATATCAATCAGTTATCTTTATAACATGTTAATGAATGGAGAACGTATCAAGAGAAATTGGTTGGTTTATTCAAAATCAACCAGACGAGTATTCTGTGCAAACTCTATAAAGAAACAACGTTCCTAGCAACTTAAGGGTTTAATGGTTCGAAAAATAATCATATAATAAACAATCATGATAATTCTGAACTCTGAACATAGCAGAGTGAATTTCAAAATTGATTAGTA
Source organism: Sinelater perroti (assembly GCA_036346155.1). Lineage (NCBI taxonomy): Eukaryota > Metazoa > Arthropoda > Insecta > Coleoptera > Elateridae > Sinelater > Sinelater perroti. Next base: position 8,178,005 of record JARFIY010000013.1, on the reverse strand, counting down.
GAAGCCGAGTTATACAAAGAGTAGATTGTAAAATAGCAGAACAGTAGAAAGAAGAAGCTTTGTATTGGCAAAATTTTCACTTAAGAGCTGTCGAAATTGTGAAGCTTTAGCTTTCCGTAGACTGGCAGCAAATGTTAATTTTCTTGGTTGTGTACAACTGATTTCAAAATTCGATTCTTCTATGGCTACACTTGTAGCAACATTTGGGAATAAAGGAATGTATGTTCTTTAATACTTATCAAGTACAACTATTAATGAATTTATTGCACAGTTAGCGGACTACGTTAAGGCAGAGATTTTCCAAAAGATTGTAAATGTCAAGTATTATTCCATAATTGTGGACGCTATATGTGTCGCACACATCGGCCAACTAGCTTTTATGGTACGCTATGTGTTACCTACAGAAACTCTTGTTGAATAATTTTTGATGTTTATTCATGTGGCCATAAAGGTAAAGGGATGATAAATGCTATAATGTCGATCGCAAATTTTGTAGATTTTTATCTAAATAAGTGTAAAGGACAGAGTTACAACAATGTCAGTAACATGTCTGGGTGCTACAAAGGTCTTCAGGTTAAAGAATAAAAAAAGTAAATCCTTTGGCCACACAATGTTTGTGCGGGCTACTCCTTACAACTAGTTGGCTCTGCAGCTGAGACCTTCTATTAATTTTTTTCTTTAAAACAACAAATTTATAGCTTTTTTAATACGCCACTTAAAAGATGGGATCCCTTAAAAAGCCGTCCTTAATTTTAAAAACTTTGTCGACAACCATATGCAGTATTGAAATGATATTAATGGTCTGTTTTTACAGACTTAACTAAGGTCATAATTTTATACAGTACTTTGAAAGATTTTATAAAAAGTTTTTAAGGCTAGAAAACAAAGCAAAATTGATGTGTAAAGCTGATTTCTACAAAACAGACATTACAAGAAAGAGGAAGGCAAAAATTCCTTTTAGGGAAAACAAAGATGGGAATCACGAGTGTTCTAAACAACAGTCTTTCGTGATAGAAACATATTATGTTGCAGTTGATTAACTGAAGCTGAACTTGGCACGAAAAGGGTTAAATAGATAAGGATTTTTAATTGCTGTGAAAAATCACTCAAATGGAATATGACAGTGGATAAATCAGCTACTGGAAAAGTATGCTTACGATTTAGATAAAATATTCCTTGAGGAATATATACATTTAGCAGTATTTTAAAGAACGAACAAAAGTATTGACAAAGAAGATAAATATATCAAAGCAAAGAAACAATTAGAATTACAAAGACTCCTAATTACTGAAGTTATTGGACGTAGGGATTACTTTTGCAATACTTCCATTATTCTAAAAACTTTTCAGAATATTTCTCAACTTCTATGTAATTTTTTGATAATGGGACACCAAAGCCTCGATCAGGTCATGGAGATTGTCGAAGACCTTAGATAGGTTAAGTAAACTGGAAAATATTTAGCTGAATATATGAGCACTCTTTGGCTACACGAAAAGACAATAATTGTTCGGAATTTGTCAAACAACAAAGAAAGAGGCAACAAAAATTAACTTCTTCTAGGCAAAAACCATTGTTTTTATTTTCTATCCAAGTAACAGAATAAGTCGTAAGATAATTGAAATAGAAAGACGCTCTTAATACCTGAAACCCCCCATTATACCGCGCCATCGGTTATGCGACACCTTCAAAGCAACAGATTTTCTCTAACCCAATGAATCTCCCGCCATACAACATTCCCATCAAACTTTTACCTCTAGCCCTATAAATAGTAAAGCAGGACACATAAAAGGCTAGTTTTCCTCAAGTATTTATAGTTCTCCTTGAGGGTCAGGCAGACTGACACTTTGAGTAAAGAACTAATCTCAACTTCTTAATAATGGCATTAAAGTGGGTACCGATACGTCGAGATTTATCTTAAAAAAGACGTGCTTTAACCTGCGAAGCAAATTGTTCAAATATAAGTAATCGAGAAAACCTATTCGTGTATATATATGCATCTCGGAGATAACTGCAAGGCGATAAGTTCAGTGTAGTCTGAAACAAATCCTAAATTTTCTGTCTAGTTTAGGCAGTTGTATAGGGCCGGGCGTTGTGGCAAAACGGAATAACGTTTCGGATTGTCAGACCAATTTGGCAGTAAGAATAATTTCAGTAATCGTTAATTGGTGGTCGTCTTTAAGAAAAAGGCGAATAATGCAAATATTCTCTTTAGCCATTTTGGCCCTTGTACAATGTTGGCGAATTTTATTTTTAACTGCCTCTCATCCTCTAGCAAATTGTTTATGTCGTGTGTATATCTGAGTTTTCTTAAGAGTGTTGTCGCCGAACTGTGCCTTAAGTCTTCTCAAAATTTCGGTTAGTTTTACGTCTTTTCTAGTGAAAAACTTAATAATAATCTGTTGCGCAATAGAGTATTTCTAAACTATTTCTCAAAAGTATCTCTCGATTTGATATCTTAATACTGACTACAGAGACGGTAGTGAGAGGTACCCTACAGGAGAGGGGGATCTCCTTCAGGAATTTTTACCTACATCACTCAGAAGCCGCGCTCATCTGTGTTTATCTCAAGGCGCTAAAAATAAGTATACACAAATATTTGTTGTAGTGTTAATTTTCATAAAGTTTTGATTGAGATATTTAAGAGAGCAATTTTTTTGGTTTTCCACAATTAACCACACCAGGAAACGTTTTGATCAAGTATTTTTGGCAACTTTCTCCTAATTTACTCAACCGTTTTTTGCTTATAACTTATTTTGTGAAATATTTATTGTTTCCTTGTGTGTATTTGGGATTTTGAAATGAAAACATTTTGTGTAATGTAACAATGAAAACGAAGAACGAAGAAGAGATATTACTATTCAGGAAAACATATATATAGTAATAACTCCTTCTGTAAAACATAGCGGGGAAAGTAATATGGTATGGAGCTTTAGAGGAGATAAAACTGGAGACTTAATAAAAATATATAGAATACTAAACAGATAACAGTTTACAAGAATACTCCAAAACCATGAAGGGTTTTTATAAATTATAAATGATTAGACTACCATTTATATTCCAACAAGGCAATGATCCAAAAAATTCTCGATGTTGTATGTGCGCTATGAAAATAACTATATTGCCATCCCAGTCGCCAGATATATTTTCATAGAATTATTGTGGGAGGAGATTAACAGAATATTATGAAAATTTCCTTATCATTATTAAAATAGTATTTGTGGTAGTATTAAAACCTGTTGCAATTAAATAGAATCTAAAACTTTTCAAAAACTTGTTATTAATATGTCTAGAGTCAGCCAAACCTTCGTCAGTTTCAATTTAAAGTTATTTTAAGATTAGATTCTTATACTTTTATAAAAAACGAGTGCTTTATTACCCTCAAACGAAAATTTTCTATCGCTTGCGGTTCCGGAAATATAATACCTCGGCCGCGCCTGCCGCCAAGCCAGAATTTGTCATTCGGAGGCGTTCGGGTCGGCACGGAAAGGCACGAACAATTGTGTGATAGCAGCACTCATAATTATATATATAAAAAAAATTATGAGTGCTGCTGCTGCTGCTGCTGCTGTCACACAGGTCAAAGGTCAAATCGTTCGTGCCTTTCCGTGCCGACCCGAGCGCCTCCGAAGGACAAATTTCGGCTCGGCGGCAGGCGTGACCGAGGTAATATATTTCCGGAACCGCAAGCGATGAAAATTTCGTTTGAGAGCGTAATAAAGCACTACTATAAAAAATTATGAGTGCTGTCACACAGGTCAAAGATCAAAGTTCAACTCTAACTGGGTATACGTAAATGCGTTGTCATGGCAACAGCGTACGTCAATTATGTCAAACAGAGCTTTTTAATCGTGTTTTTATTTATTTTTAAAAACTACTATGCGAAGGGGCTCAAGCATGTCGGAGTTGGACAAGCTCTCCGGGGGGCCGCTGCCAGACCTCGTTTTTTTAATATATATAATTAATATTCAAATATTCAATCAGTCAGATGAGATTATTAGATTTAGTAGGTCATAGAAATTCTATTTTGTACATATAGTGACGTTTTTGTTTCTAACAAAAAAATCGAAGTTTGGAAATAACAGAATATAATTAGATTTATTAAAATATTGATTTTTTATATATTTCTGGCCATCTTAACATAAATAAGGCAAGTACTGAAATTTGTTAAAGATGTGCAAAGCTACTGAATACTTCAGATTCTTCTTGGAGCTTTGCCATATAACAAAGAATTTTTTTAAAACTGCTGTTAATATTAATATAGTTGAAAAATGTAGGTTGCCTACTAGTAGATCTGAAAACTATTGTATAAAACAATAAGTGGAAACATAAGAATTCAATAAAGTAAAGAATAAAGGACAAGTTTAAAACATAACATTTACCGACTAATAAACAATAGATAGTGCTTTTTACTGTTTGTGTGAATTAGGCATAATTAAAAGAAAGGTTAAAATAAATGAGAAAAAAAGAGCTTATGCTAATAATTACCATTAACGATTCCTGAATGAGTTACATGTAGTTGTATTATGCTTTCCACTTCAGTAGGTGAGTTTTGTAGTAGTAATATTGTATTAAATAAATAAGCGCCCCCCTCGCTCAGTGAACAAAACATAAAATTAAGAATGCAATCAAGTAGTAGTGGCTTACACCAGCACCACCCAAAATGGCTTATAATTACAATCATAATCACCACTATCCCTTAGATGGCCAAAATTACGACCCGGGTACGAGCAGCAACCCCACAATGCCTCAGCTGGAACTGATCCAATGCAACTGCCATATATGCAGCCCTACCAGCGGTCAACACAACAGCCTGTAGCTTACTACATGCACGGACCGAATTTGACTCAACCCCAGCCGTTGCACGGCCAAACCAAGGAGCCACCACTCATGCAATCGGTAAGTGAATTTAACAACATGCAAACATACGACCTCGCTAATACCCATTGTCCGCAAAGTGCAACGATATAGATCAATTCACAACAACGACTGTGCTACAAGCAAGGAAGTAAATAAAGTAACACACTTGCAGCAACCCCAAGAAGGCGAAACAAAAGTTATAAAAATTAATGATTTTCAGGAAGTACGCGCACGCAAGAAGCTTGGCCCAAAGAGAAGCCCTAAAAATTCCGAAAAACGAGTTATAGCCAAAATAACCCAACAAATGTACAACAAATTTGAAGCACTGACGCAAATGTAATCAATGACCCAAGTAGCAAAGAAATCCAAATACAGGAAAAGATAAACGACCAGAAACACTACCGTCATTTACAATACACCACGTAGTGAACATAGCTCTTCTGTTAAAACTAATTGATAAGACTAAAAATGATTATCACTATCAAATTATTAATGGAAATAAAATTAAACTACAAATTTACACTATCGAAAATTATAAAAAAATAAAAATACTACTCGTTCCAAATAATGTGTCATGGCATATCTTTAGTTTAAAAGACGAAAGAAGCTTCAAAATAACAATTAGAATTTTCCACCGTACAACTGATATCGAAGAACTTAAGACAACCCTTATAGCTAAAGGCCACATGCCACGAAACATTACAACTTGCAGAAACACACAAACCCGAGAGCTTAAAAACCTATTTTTCATAGAACTTAAGCCCAGGGACAACAACAAAGAGATATTTAACAGCCAGTACCTACAAAACCACACAAGAAAAACACTTGTATAGTGTAAAATACGCCAGTGTTATAGCCACACACGCAACTTTTGCACACGACTATTTAGATGTGTAAAATACGGGGCTAATCACGATACTAAAAGATGTAAGGCAGAAAATAAGTGCACCCTATATAAAGGCAACCATCCAGCTAATTTCAAAGGTTGTCAAGTGTACTTAGAAGTACTGAATAAACGCTATCCAAATACGAAACCAAAATATGAAACGCAACAACCCGTGCGCTGTCTACTTTTACACTAGAACCGATAGAATTTCCACCACCGAGGCAGATAATTAATCAGCAATTGATTACAATATTTAACACAGAAACGCACCCAAGAAGAACGACAGGCACTACATATGCACAAGCAACCAAAGAACAAACAATGCAGTTTATGTAATTGACAATCACAAACCAAAATAATGTAATCATGTCAAGTCTAATACTTAGAGAAGGAAAAGAAATGCGTAAAACCATAGACATTAACTCTAATGGCTCACTATAAGATTGCGACATGGAACGCAAATGGCTTGCTGTAATGACGTCAAGAAGTTAAAGGATTCATTAATACAAAACAAATTGATATATTCCTTATCTCAGAAGCTCACTTTACAGAGAGAACTCACTTTAAAATTCCTGGCTATATGATATATGATACAAAGCATCCGAATGGGACTATCAGAGGTGGAGCTGCCATTATTATAAGGCAAAAAATTAAGCACCACGAAGTGGACAAATTTGATAAAGACTATATCCAAGCTACGTCCATAATGGTGGAAGACTGGAATGGGCCGCCAACAATATCAGTGGGGTGCTGCCCTCACGCTACAGAACAAACAAGGAAGGGTTTGACCGGTACTTTTATACGCTAGGTACAAGATTTTATATCTGGTGGAGATTGCAACCCCAAAAATTCCCTTTGTAGTTCGAGACTATACTCGCCAAGAAGCAGAGTCCTAGAAGCCACTACTCAAGAAAACCACTTGAATTATTTATCCACAAAGAAGCCAACCTGGTCAACTGATATGACCAAAATTCCAGATTGCTTGGAATTCTTTATCATCAAAGGAATACACCAAGCATATGTAAAAGTCAAAGAATTTCATAATCTCTTCACTAACCACAAGAGCAAGTATTTTTGTTAGAAATAGACCACCTCAGCTACATAATCATAAAATTGATTGGGATTACTTTAGACATATAATCGACAAAAACATTTCTACTAACGTTGCGCTAAAAACGGCTGACGGCATTGAACAAGCAGTAGAAAATCTTTAGACAGCATTACAGAACGCTGCTTGAGAGTCCACGCCTCCAATCTCTGTTCAAACAACTAAACAAAGATATCTTGCGGAAATTATGAACAAGATAATGGAGAAAAGAAGGCTGAGAAGAGAATAGCAAAATAGACATTATCCTGAAGAAAAGCAGAGATACAACAATGCTTCTAGAGAACTTAAAAAGCTATTACGAGACTATAGAAATGCAACGATTTAAGAGTCTCTAGAAGATTTAGCCACAACAGAGCAAAGTGATTACTCTTTATAGAAAGCTACGAAAAGACTGAATCAGCCTCAGAAACCGGAACCACCAATTCGCAAAACAGACGGGCATGGGCAAAAAGCAATCTTTGCAGACCACCGCAAAAAGTCTTCAAACTCGTACTTGAAACCCCTGAAACAAATGAAGAGGTTATAGAAAGTTTTATAAAGGCGTCGTTGCAACTATCACCAATACATAAAAACTTCAGAGTGGAAGAAGTAAAAGTAGCAATCACCATACTGAGAGTAAAGAAACTCCTTGGATACAATTTAATAACGGCGTATTTTAAAAGAGCTGCCACATAAAGGACTAAGAATTGGGCACTTTCTCGCGCAGTAAAAAGTTGCAAAAATAATTCTAATACAAAAACTCGCTAAACCAACAAACCTAGCAGAATCATATAGGCCTATAAGCTTATTACCTGTTATCTCCAAATTATTTGAAAGACTGTTACTCCAAAAAATAATAACAGATCATCAATTCGGGTTCAGAGCCCAATACTCAACCATAGAGTAAGTACATTATGTGGTGGGTACTACAAACGCCCTCTTTGAAGCAAATCAATACTGCAACGCAGTTTTTGTCGAGGTCGGCCAAGCGTTATATAAATTTTGGCATAAAGGACTTTTATACAAACTAAGAAAGTGGCCATCAGACAACTAATATTTTATACTTAAATTTTACCTGAAATATAGGCTATTTCAAGTCAAGAACGAAGAAGAACTCACTAATCTGCTGCCTATAAACTTTGAAGTGCTCCAAGGGGTCGCTCTTACACCTTCTTTACACATCTGACCTACCAGACCGTGAGGGAATTACATATGCCATGATTGTAGACGATACTGCGCTCCTATTCAAGGACGATGATCTAGTCACAGCATCTGAAAAACTGAAAAGCAGCCTTAATGCCATTCATGACTGGTTTAAAAAGTGGTGCATAAAAATCAACGAAACGAAATATGTGCATGTCACATTTACTAAGGGATGTGGCATATGTCCATCAATTACACTAAACGAACAAGTAACCTAGGCTGATTCTGTGAAATATCTAGGACTGCATTTGGACAAGGGGGAACCACGTATGGGAGAAACAAAAGCAATTAAACCTAAAATTCAGTAATCACTACTGGCTGATAGGTAGAAACTCTTAACTTTCCCTTGATAACAATTTGCTCGTATACAAGGTTGTCTTCAAACCGGTATGGATGTATGGCATCCAACTATGGGAAAAAGCTTAGGGGGTAGGGGTGATCAACTTCGTAAAAGTTATTTCTTGACTATTTAAAAGTAAGACGTGAGAATGGACGTTTGATTGTTTGAGCTCCCGTATATAAAATTCTAAACGAATTATATAAATTAAAGTATATACAAAATAATAGATAAAGTATAATAGCGAAAAACGATTTTGTAAACTAATATTAATAAAAATCCGATAAGACAAGATGAAATATAGCATATTAAAAGACTAACCGGTCAGCGGCAAATTGTGAAATTGATAAAAAGTAAAAACATACACAATACGAAGGCGGCAGCTCGACTACTGAAGAAAATAAACGTAAAGTAGTAATGCATAACAAAAAGAAAACATTTAGTAAAATCTAATAAACAAAAAACTGTAAGAATAATTAAATATTTTTAAAAAGAAATTTAAAGTATTAGAGCGCACCGAGAGAAAAAACAACGCAGTGGTTGAGGAAATCAAATTCATGAAGACATACCAAAAGAAGGAGTACAAGAATTTTTAAAAGAAGAACTAGGAGTGGCAGTTAATATTCGCTTGGTTAAGATAATAAAACGTAAATACATATATCTGATAGTAATTGCAAACGTTTTAACAAAAAAGGCAAATTGTGAAAAATAAGGCGAGTTTACTAATTTACACTTGTAATTTTTATTTCAAAATGATAGATAAGTGCAATCCAAAATATGTAATCTTGCTAAAATTTATAAGAAAAAATGAAAGACACTCAAAATGGACAAATTTTTGTAAATGATAGATGGTGGATTTGGAATATAAAGTTAGATGTAATAATATGTTCAAAAAATAGCATAGGAGACATTTATAACGTCAATGGCAGGAAATAAGTTTTTATATAGGATAAGACAAAAACAAATAAAGAAATAAATTATAAAATTTGGACAATGGGATGCGAGAACACTATCACATATTAGGAATAGGTGAATACAGTTGGAGAGAATAGAAAATGTAATGTAGAGTTGTTTATTCTGGTTTAGAAAAGAACAGCAAATATCGATATGGCGTAAGTATCATTTTTAATAGAAGAATATGATTACTATTGATAGGATGGAAATTAATTAGTAAAAGGATTATTACAGCAACAATAGATTTGGGTGAGAAGAAAATGGCAGAAATACATTGTGGGGTAAAACAAACCCCATAATTTCAAATGAAGAGGGTGGAGAAACTGATTTAATTAGACGCAGATAGCCGGGAGTGGAATAAAAAGGAGAAAAGAGTAAAAAAGTTTAGTGCGAAAATACTAAATAAAAGCAGTCGAATATAATATGATAAGAGACTTGGAGATGTTTGAAATCATTGCAAAAGCGAATGAGTAATAACATATGGGAATTGGAGTTCGACTGGATGTTAAACAAATAAACCTAAAAGAAATAATTTAAAAGGCAAGAAATAGTAAGCTTTTAAACAGCAAAGTTATTGAGACACAACTGACAAGTTGTAGAAAGCTACTTATGAAGGAGGCATGAGGGAAATATATAACAATATATGGAAGTTGAGCAATAATAGCATATATGCTTCAATAATCAAGAGCAAAGATGAAGTATTATGTACCGAAAAATAGCAACTCTCAAGAAGTATCTAGAACAATACGAACTCCTTGAAGACATATAACTGGATGTAGAACTTAAGTAAGGTTTAATCCACCTTATGTGGAGGAAATAGAAAGAGCTAATAATTAAGCTTCTTCTTCTTCTTTCTCGTTTCCTTCATGCCCTTTCAGGCGTTGAATATTAATTAAGCAAAAAATCATAAAGCTCCAGGTATTGACCAAATTATGGCAGAGTTTTTAAAAGTGGATATAGCAGAGGTAGTCAAAATAATAAAACCACTATTAGAAAAAATATGCAAATGTGACAAGTATTACGCTACTCAGTTCTATCAACAGAATATTCTATAGACTCTTATAAGGGATAATTGTAACAGCAATAAATAGAAAATTAAGGAATGATCAAACCCCCTATATGTAAAGCATATAGTAACTTTAAGAATTATGGTGCAGCAAATCTTAGGGCACAACATACCATCATATTTAGTATTTATTAACTACCAAGTTTTTTGTACCGTAAATAGAAATTGTATCTGAAATACATAAGAAATAAGAGTCTATCACCTAAGACAATGAAGATTATAGATATATGTGTGCAGACTTGAACATAATGGAGTATTACCATTAGGGTTCTAAACAAGACATGGAATAAGACATTGAATTAGTGCTGGGAGGAGTTTTTCGTGGGATGGAATGAAACAGAATAACATAAAAACATAATATAATTTAGACTTTTGTTTATGATATTTGCTGAAGAATCAGCAAAGGTTTGTCTAAAGATAAATATTAAAAAAAAAAACAAAGCATAGTAGCACATAAATAGTGATAATAGAAAGAGTAGATGATTCTGTATACTTGGCAACTATGATATTATTTACAGATGGGGGTTTAAAGACGTACAGAGTCGAATAAATAAAACAAGAAGTGCACGTGTAAAATGAAGTGCTGTTTTTGACGCAAATAATTTAAACATTAAAACTAAACTACATGTATTTAATACAATGGTGAAGTTGGTTTGGAGGTACGGATAGAATCGTGATTGGTTACGGGAGCAATAATATAAAAAGTGCATGTATTTGTAAATTGGTGCTTGAGATGAACATTGAAACCGGAAACCACTAGTAATAAAGGGTTATGGAAGACGAATTAAGTAAATACAAAAAATACGTTACGTAATAACAGAGGCGAAATTTATAAGGACACTAAAGTGGAAACCGGAAGAGAAAAGAAACTGAGGGAATTTTAGAAACACATCGAGAAATACGATAGAAAAGAAAGATAATCTAGAAGTAGGGATAGATAGCAACATCGGAGCACTGATAATACGGCCAGTGATGATTGTAGCTTTAAAAATAAATATCATGGATTAGATACTATTTTGTGAGTAGGATACGCACACAAAGGAAGAAGAAATGGTTTATATAAAAAAAATTGAAGAAATTCTGTATAACACGAGCCTAACTTCTATATATTTCTTTAATTAGCATGTACAGATATCTAAAATCTAAATTGAAAGAATGGACGTTTATACTTTATACTTTATATTTTGATAAATACTGAATAAATTTGGAAATTTGTTTTTGTTATAATAATTTTTTTTATTCTGTATTATGGACTTATTATATGTTTTTCACGATGTCAATAATGAAGCGTATGCTAAAATTTTAAATATATTTGAACAACCAAAGCCTATTTTGGAAGAGAAAAGTGTTTCAGAAAAATGATGTTTCATTTTTTTGTTGAGAGCCGTTTAACATCTTGTCTTTGGTAGCACTGGAGTCTAATGGACTTATTGTACTCCGCTCAGTTTCTTTACAGCACTTTGCCTAGTATCCTTGTTCCTTCTACCACTCTGTATAAGCTACGTACTGGATAATTGCTATATTGTGCTCCAGCCATTATTGGTCTTCCATAAATAGCTTGGTATTTGTGAACTAAAGCTTCACACATGCACAAGATGTGGTTCTCTGTCGTATTTTCTGCAGCTCAGGTCTTCATTGTACAACCATATTTTGTTAACATGTCATCTAAGAAAACAATTTCCTGTGAAAAGACTCGTAATAGTTCGTAACTGATTCCTGTTTTATACCAACAGTTTGTCAGTTCTTTTACGAGATGGTTCTTTTATAAATATTTTTTCATGTTTTTTTCAGTATTTTTTATGCTGTTTCCTGACCTATTCCCTTAGCCGGCTATATATTGCACCTGTAGGTACTCCAAGAATCGGTTCGGGGTTTATGTCTATGGAGTTGATGAACCTTCTCGTGTTTTCGTTGCCTGCAATTCCGCAATGCCCCGGTACTTTCAGCAGAGTTAACTTGTGGGGATCTGTTAAGAGTCCGAATTCTTCGCGGCGTTCCCATACCAGTCTAAATGTTACCTAGGGTTTCCTTGACGCCTTCAGGAATGTCTAATTTCCTGTGAATTGATTCGCTTATTTTGATAAGCTATCAAATTATTTTGCTTGGATGTATATTTTCCTACTGAAAAACTTAACTATAAGTTTCCCTTTTCATAGCATATGCCTGCTCTCGTTCCAGACTCGGCATTCCGACCCATCTATATATTAGATAATTTTTCCGAATTTGTTCTTCTTTCTTATTTCGTTTATAGATTGATTTCGATCCTTAATATTAACCCCAAAATTTAGATTAAATGCGAATTTTGGCGTCATATCATTTGTTCTCATATCTAGTATGTTTCCATCTATATATCTATTTTTTGCATATACATAGATGCATTGCGCATTGTATTAGGAACCATTTCTTTCTCTCCTATAATTTTAAAATAAAGAGGAGTGAGGTTTAACAGTGTTCCCATTACGGCTTTTATGGCGCCTGTTATTCTCAGACAAACAAGTCTTTGGATCTTACTTAGTACGGTTATAGTCATTCTTTATGACCTATTTTTTCATTATACCAAAGCTACTTATGTTATCATGGGTGCGACCACCGATATTTTCGGTTTTAGACCCCATATTTTTCCATAAGATGTTGTACCTTAAGAAACATGGTAGATTCTTTAAACACAAGAAAATGTGAATTATAATAATAGTAATAATAATAATAATAACATAATAAATGGACACTGTACATGCGTCATTATATAATAATGTTCTCATAGTCGTATATAAGGGCCTACATTTAATATATGTAAATATATTTTTATTTTTGCATGCATAGATAAAGAAAAGTATTTTAAGTATTGATAACTTAATTTGTAATTATGTCATTATTAATTGATAAGTGCTTTCATAAAGAATACATAATTAATTCAGTAAACAAATATTTACATTGTTGTACACATATTCGTAAAAATCTAAAAAGACGAACTAAACTACGCAAACATTTGACTACATTGAGTAACAGCTTAGTCGACAAAAAACGGTTGTATAAAAAAGGAAATTGGTGGTAAAATGAGGGTAAGGGTCAGAAACACGTAATCTTCATAGAATGCCACATTTAACATTGTTTTGCGTACGCATTACGTATTATGTTTGTGTTTGCTTAGTTACGTATCGATGCCGTGTGTGTACAATTGATGTGTGAAATACACACTGCATTTACAGCTAATGTTACGTCGATGGGTTTTATTTAAAACGCATAATGTCGAATCATTAGGACAGGCAATTTATAAAATTTGGATATACATTTTATTAATGGTAGGAAATATGAGCTAGCTATATTTGAAAGTGTTTTTGTTGTTTTTTTGTTTGATTTAAATAATGATGGATATCAGAGAGTTATCGCATGGTATTAAATACAATTTTTTTAATTTTATAAGTTTTTATATTTTTAATATCTCTACTATTTTTATTTCGTTGCGTCGCGCTTATCGGCGCTTTACTGAGAACAGAGGTCCAATTCTTGTCTCCACTACACCACAGCAGTGTCCTTATATCCCTACCATAGTATTAAGTTGTATCTATAGTTTCTGTCATTTTTTGAAAATGTATTACTAAAGAACTAAAGAAAACAAATAATAAATAAGAAGATTTATCCTTTAAAGTCAATGCCTTTTATGACCATACGCTTTCTTTCTTTGGTTACAATATAATTCTTTTGCTTTACACGCAAAGAATGCCCGGTATGGGGCTTCAACTGCTTTAAAATTACGAAATCGCTGATTACTCAAATCATGTCCTATATAATAAATCGTAATCGGATGGAGTGAGGTCGGAACTACGTGAATGTGGCAAAACTTTCACTCCATATTTCTGCGTTAACATAGCGTACATTCATTCCAGTTGTTGGCAGTATAGTTTAGTATAACATTTTTTCCATCTGGAACTGGCTCAAAATGCAAAATTCCCTTAAAATTTCACCAGTTGTGGTTTGACTTTCACACTGTAAAATTGTACTATTATCCACAAGCGTGTACACAGAGTAATTATTTTTGCGAAAGGTTAATTGACATTGTCAATTGACTTGTTAGAAACAAATCACAATGCAAAATACTAGTGGCTGTTTTCCTGAAAATCAGAGCTACTATCCTAGTCGTGGTATATAGTAACAAAAATACGTGCTTCATCTATTAAATCAGCACAGTTTCAATAAAACTTTCGTTAATATTGTACTTCCCAACCATCAACATTTATGCCATTATCGGTGATGAAAACAACATGTAAACACGATATCAATTGCGGGGAAGCTTTTATCCATCCAGCACCTTATTTTCGCCATTACCGGTTTACTAAATTTTTACAATCACACCATCCACCATCAACCATATTTGTTAGTTTTACAACTCACCAGATGCTGATAGGTAAAAAACGCAGTAAAAGAAAACGCTCTGATAATAGTCCACCAAAATCAAACATAAATTTCGAAATAACTACGGAAAACCAATACCAGCGTCTAGTAGACGAGGCAAGTACTAGCAACACAGGACACAAATCAAAAACAAAGAAAAACACCAATGCTTTCCTTTTATACTACGCTACATAACAGCAATAAACCCACTGATCAAACTAGTGGAAGGTAACATGTCCAAGAAAAACTATCATTATCAACTTATGCAAGGAAACAAATTAAAACTACAGACATACAGCATAGAAGACTACAAGAGGATAAGGGATATGCTAGATGTCAATAACGTGGCGAAACATACGTATAGCCTAGAAGAAGAAAAAAAGTTTCGAGTTGTTTTAAGAAATATGCATCACTCCACCGATGAAAACCTAATCAAGTCCTGAAACAGAAAGGTCATACAGTAGTTAATATCAGAAACGTACTAAACAGGGAAACTAGACAGAAAATATTTTTTTCTTTGTTGACCTTAAACGTAAAGAAAATAATATAGGAATCTTTGACATATTGAAACACATATTCAACACATTGAAAATACCATTATAGTGTTCGAGGAATCTAAAAAAAAAATACAGATACCCAATGTAAAAACTGTTTGTTGTTAATAATGTTATGGACATACAAGAAACTAGAAACTAAACCATTTCGTTGTGTCAAATGCGTCGGCCTGCATGACTACCGCACCTGCCCTAAAAACCGTAAAGGTGGCCAAAACACCCAAATGCGTTTTACGTCAAAGCGAACACCCCGCCAACTATAAAGGCTGCTGGGTCTATCTAGACCTTCGCAGCAGAAGATTTCAACATCACGTAAACCTAAACAAGCACTAAAAACAACTACAAAGACAGGCAAACTACCAAACCACAAACCAGACGACTCAACAATCCTTTATTCTCCAATCCCAAAACCAAATAAACTGGAACAATCGAACGTTAGATTCTCATTGTCAATGAAAACTGCATAGTCAAGCAGTAAGTCAATGCACAGAGTGACACCTCTTATAACTTCATTGCAACAGATCATTTTAACCCAACTATTAATGAACTCATCTCATACATTAGACTAGTCAAAGAAGAATTAAGAAACAAAAATGACTTCAATTTATAAAATTGCGCTATGGCCTTGCAAATCACAAACGCAAGGTTGAGACATTCCTCAAACACAATGACATTGATATAATTCTTATACCTGCAACTCATTTTAGCAGCACTACTAATTTCAAGATTTATAATTATCAATTGTACTCGTCAAATCACACAGACGCAACCCGACTAGCCAGAGGTGGTACCGCTATACTGATTAAAAAGCATATCAAACAACATAAACTACCTGGTTTCAAAGAAAATTATCTACAAGCTACATTCCTTGAAATTGAAGACTGGTATGGTCCGTTAGTACTATTAGCTGCATACTGTCCTCCTAATAATCCAACCAACAAACAAGGATTTGTCGCATATTTTAACTTTTTAGGAAATCGCTTCTTAACAGGTGTTAACCACAATTCTAAGCACACTCTTTGGGGTTCTCGTTTTTCCCCACTTGGCAGAGGAAGGGTTCTACATCAGGTAATGCGAGAGCTACATCTTGGTCGCTTATCAACCTACGAACCCACATACTGGCCTATCGGCCAAAATAAGTTGCCAGACTTTTTTGTTATATCCGATATTGCTACCAACTATCTTTAAATAACATCGTGCTGAGACTTATCGTCAGATTACACCCCGGTGATTACAACTCTGAGTTCTACAATAATAAAAATAGAAATATTGCTACGACTATATAACAAAAATACAAATTGGTTACACTTTAGAGACATAGTTCACCACAACCTAGACATGCAAATCCCTTTGAAAACAAATGAGAAACTTGAAATGCTGTTCAAAATTTTACCACATCACTTCAGCATGTAGCTTGGAAAGCAACACTCCAAACCGCAAACAAGAGTGTGCAAGTACATTATCCCATAGCACACAGCACGATGAAAATGATCTCTTTGCACAACATTTAGAAAAAGTATTTCTATCAAATCCACTACAGATCCCTATAAATGAAGTACTTGATATATAAGCCCTGGAAGTGCCATACTAGCTCACTCCGCCTATAAATGTGTTCTCTGTGCCGGAAGTCAAAAATACAGTGTGATTCAATTTAAGCTCCAAAAAAGTCCCTGATCATAATGCAATTATAAGCAAACTAATTAAAAAGCTTCCATGCAAAGATCTTGTAATGACTATGTTGTATAATGCCGTTCTGTGCTTGAGATATTTCCCAGTTCAATGGAAGGTTGCGCAGTTGATTATTATCTCTAAACCTGGAAAATCCCCACAAAATATCAGTTTCTTTAGGCCAATTAGTTTACCCCCTATATTAGGTAAGTTGCTAGAAAAACTGCTACTTAAGCAAATAATGCTATTTATAGAAGAAAAGCTACTATCCCGGGCCATCAGTTTAGCTTTTGAACAGCCCATTCTACTGTACAACAAGTTCGTAGAGTTGTAGATGCTATCAAGCAAGCTTTTGAGGAAAAGAAATATTGTGTAGCCGTGTTTCTCGACGAGAGTCAAGCGTTTGACAAAGTGTGGTATACAGACCTACTCTTCAAATTGAAGAGTTATCTCCCCCATAATGCATTTATCATCCTTGAGTTATACCTGCCAGAACGCGATTTCCAAGTTACTTAATAACACTTCATTTAGTTAAATCAGAAATACCACAAGGTAGCGTCCTTGGTCCGCTCCTTTACGTAACCTACATAGCTGATATGCCCACCAATCAACATGTCCTCACTGCAAGTCTTTTTAGTAACAGACAACGATCCGATGTTAGCAGCAAATTGCTTCCAGCAATGGACCAAAAAATGGCGCGTAAAATTAAACAAAACGCCTCCAGTATTTGTTGATAATATCCCACTGACACAAGTAATGGAGGTAATAATACCTTGGTATTAACCTTGATTAGCGCCTGACATGGGGGACCCACATTTCGAATAAGCCCAAACATCTTGGCGAATTGTTTAGAAAACATTGTCTTTTCCTATCATCGACTTTACAACATACTAACACCTTTCTTAACGGATAGACAGTACTATGTAAAATACCAAGAGGCATATACTGACTATATTACCTGGTGTCCCACAAGGGAGCGTGATTGGTCCAATACTCTATTTAATTTACACCGCGGATTTACCAATTCACGAGACAACTCTTACAGCCACATTTGCGGACGATACTGCCCTATTAGCATCCCATACTAATCCTATAACAGCTACGCAAAATTTGCAGGCACATCTAGACGACATAGAAGGCTGGTTACAAAAATGGAAAATCAAAGCAAACTCTGACAAATCGGTCCACATCACATTCACGTTAAGACGAAATTCTTGTCCTCCAGTGACGCTCAATGGCCAGAAAATACCCCAGGCAGATGAGGCTAAATATCTTGGTCTCCACCTAGATAAGAGATTGACATGGAAGAAGCACATATTCAGCAAACGGAAACAACCCGGAATAAAATTTCGGACAATGTATTAGATGTTACGAAGGCAGTCGCGGATGACGTTAGATAGTAAGCTACTCGTTTATAAAACTATGATAAAACCGATCTGGACGTACGGGATTGAACTGTGGGGCACAGCCAGTAACTCAAAGATATCAAAATAAAGTGCTTCGTACGATAGTTGATGCTCCATGGTACGTGCCTAATGCGGTAATACAAGGTGACTTAAAAGTTCCGTTAGTGAGTGATGTAATTAAGCAATATAGTGTAACTCATAGAGTTAAACTACAAGTGCACTCCAATTATCTGGCAATCACACTGTTGAATGACGAAGGTGAAGTGAGACGGCTAAAGACCATCAGATCTTCCTACTAGATTTGATTAAAAATAATGTTAGCTTGTATTATACTAACATAAGAAATTTTTAGTTTGTAAATTATAATAGAGATTCTTCACTGGAAGTTTCTCTGCATGTCACAAGATTACTTTCATATAACCACTTGTTCTTATTAAATACTCATTATCCCTATCTAGGATAGATTGTATGTATATTCTGGGTTAAATAAAAAAACTCCCCCGTAAACATAAGCTAACAGAGCTTATAGTCAAAAATGTCTACGAGAAAAACTTGCATTCTGGTGTGAACACCGCCTGATATTTAATAAAGCAAAGGTTTTGGGTATCCTCAATACGTCAGGTTGTTCGAATTTATTTGGCAAAATGCATTCGTTGCTTTAAAGTTAATCTCCATCCGGTACAACTTCCAATGGAAAATTTGCCCGCAATCCGTGTTTCGCAGGCGAAACCTTTATTACATCCTGGTCGGGACGGCATTGCTCGTGTTGCCACTATGCGTAAGACCAATGGGTGTATCAAGCGATTCCTAGTTAAACTGTGTCCCTTACCGACGCCGCAGCAATCTTGATTAAGTCTTAGATATAATTCCCTCAGTTATTTTAGTTTATTTTACTTTCTGTTGTTTTAAGAAAATTACCTCACTGATAATTTTGGTGGGCGGTATGTTTGGTGCTCATCTCTAAACCCTTGTCCCGAATCCCATCTCTACCTGTAACCTTGATTGTACGCCAACCTACCCTAGTTGCAACTAAGCAAGATTTTTACCGCCGCCCGGCATTCCGATTCGAACCCTAGTGAGCGACGAAGCCGCCGATCAGCCGACCAAGGTGCTCTATTGCGCTGTGCTTGCACGCTGTCGCTGCCTTTTGTACGTTCCGCCCCGTCAGTGGTGCCCTAGTACAACTGGCCAAGGAATACCCATCCCCGGGTTGAAACCGCCAAGGAAGAGCACGCCAACATCGCCGTCCAGGCTGCCAGAGACCATTACTTGCGGTAAGTCTCGTTTTAGTTGTTCCGTCGTGCATTTGTTCCCAACAGCACTTTTTTCCCGCAGTCTGGAGAGTGCACAACTGACCTGCCGCCCACCATATTTGAAGTTATTTAGTCATAGTTGTATTGTTTTTTTGTTTTTTCTCAATTTCTTTGTTTTGCTTAATTGTTACTTTGTTATTAATTTCGTTTTGACCAATATATAGTTTACACAGCTCTGTTTTGTTTTATTTCCTGTTTTGTTTATCGAGTTACTTTAACTGTGCTTAATATCAAACAACATATCTTTGGTGTTCTTGTGTTCGGCATGTTTTTGTGCTTCGGTGCAGATCGTCTTTATATAATTGTTTTTGTATTTGCTACATTGCAGTTGTAATAGTTTATTTAGGTGTTTGAATCTCCTATCCTTATTTGGCGTATCAAGTCATTTACTTCTTAATTGTCATCGTTCTTCTATCATCTGTGGAGTTGTATCTGACATTCAGTGTTGATGTTTTTCTGATTGTGGGTCTTCTAGTAAGTGTTTCTCATCATGTATTCTATTTTTTATGTACTTTTTTATAACAGTTTTTAATTTTAGATGGAGTCGAGTCATAAGTAATCTGTGGTCGCTTCCACATTCAGCTCCAGGAAAAGTTTCTGAGTTGGTTATGGATGTTCTACACAGGCGATAAATATGTTACATATATACAGTATCTGTTATTGCTAAAAAATTACTTGCGCAGAAATTTATTAGTCTGTCGTCGCTATCGCTTTGTTTTCAATTATATATTTTCAGTCATGCTTCATATCGTTGCGTGTTGTTTCCCGTACTTTTACATTAAAATATTTGGAATACTTTGTAATATAGTTTCTAAGTTCACGTAAAACTCTTGATTCGCTTCTGGGTGTGTAAACTTGTATGATGTGAAGAAGCATTGGTTTAGAAAATAATTTTATAAATATTATTTTATCATTGACGGTATTGTATGCCATTAAATATTTACTTATTGTAGCGGATAGCATTAAAACTACGCCATTTATACTTTTATTTTTGTTGTCGGAGAAGAAGTGGTGAAGTGTCTCTTTCTTCTCAAATGTGTTTCTGATATATCTATTATGTCCATATTATGTCTCTTCAATTGTCCTACAATATAAGTCTTTCCGATCTGTAATAGTCGACGGGCGTTTCAGGTACGAATGTTTAGGTTGCTTTTTATGGAATAATATCAAGCGTCTGGAATATTTAGCATTGAGAAAATTAGGATTGGGTAGAGTAGGTTTTCGTTGCTCTTTCCAGCTTTGAATAAGAGGGGATAATTAATGATGGTGTGGGATTATGGGTTAGAACATGGTTCTTTTCCTGTAATGGGAGGTGGAAGAAGCTTGCGTGGGCAGAGTCGCGTCCTCTATCGTAGTTTCTCGTAATATAACTTAAAAAAAATTTGAATTTACCTCGACGACCCTGTATAAAAATGATGCGTATAGGTGGGTAGTTGTCCAAATATCATCGTCTATGGTACGATAAAAGTGAGCGAGTTAGCAGATATGACAAAGATTTCAACCAAGCGAGTTTAACTTATTTTGCATAGTAAATTATAAAATTGCATTAAATGGATGTCGTGTTTGTTTACTCTAAAATAAAAATGAATTCATATTTGAACCTCAGCTTATGATTTCCAAGTATTGTGGACGATAGTTGAATTCACCGTTATACGCTATAAAAAAATAACAATACAAATAATGAATCGCACAAGGTGAACCAGTTCCAAAAAGGCGAAACGCATACCATTTTCTAAAAAGGTCAAAGTCAATGTGTCTTTCAGTCAGCTACACGTTCACAATCGTTGCGAGAAAACTTGATACCATAAACTAATGCAAATGATTTTAGAAAGTCTAATTTAGAATTAGTCAATTGTATTTGAAATAATACATAAATCATTTCGACGTTTCACCAGTAATAGTTACAATGGAAATGACGTCTGACAAATACCATGTTAGAACGGTTCAATACATATTATTCATAGAAACCATAAAATCTTTAGAAAAACAAGTTAGCAACTTGTCGGGTAAGACTAGACAAATAACTAATCAACAATTTAATTAGAACCCTGTCTAAAAAATAACATTGAATATAAAACAACTTAAAAATAAAAACAAATTCTTGTTTATAAAATTAATGTAATGTTTTTAACAATTTTATTTTTAATCCCCTATCTTCAAGATTGTTCTAAATGGTACTATGATATTGGAGTTTTTATATAGATCTACTGTATGTTACAGTTCTATAGTTTTTTTTTGTTTACATATTTGTTTCTATTTGAAATCGATATAAATGCAATAACCAAGTTTATGTTAATGATGGAATAACCTAATATGACTGTTGAAAAGAGAAATTTTGAACTGTATCAGAAACCTTAGTATGTATGTGGCAAATCTAGAGGTTTAAACCTTTCAAGTCTATAAATTTGTGCACTATTGTCTAGTAGATTCACCGCGTAGGCATTTTGGTAATTTGATAATCAATTTTTTAGGACACAAAAGGAATTTGATTGACTATCTTGAGATTGGGAAAACTACGACTACTACACGGTACTTTCTAAAATATCAAAGGTGGCGATCGTCATGTCCCTGAGTACAAATTAACTGAACTAAGGTTTGAAATTCTTCCACATCACTATTCGTTGTTGAAAATCAATATTTTTCTGATTGCAACAAAATTAGGTTAAACGAGTAAATAATGCGCATTTCTTACGGGCTTCAAAGAAATTTATTTCGGCAAAAGTGATAGTGTCTAAAACTAAAATAATTTACAAAATTCCAATTGTTGCATTTAATATCAAACCAAGATACTCTTTAAAATATTCTTGTAATAAAAATCTCGTTTCTTGTTTAAACTTTATTTTTTCTTATTGGTTTACTAGCAATTAACAGTCAGAACTAAGTATAAATACAATATATGTTCTATGAGTTAATGTGATCATTTTTATTGACGCGAGGGGAAATTCATCCATCGATGTTATCCCGATTCATCAGAGCTATCCTTCTTGTAGATCATTAGGCCATTTCTTCTTTTTTAGTCTTCTTGAAGGGGGGTCCTGATGCAGGTTGGAGACGAGACTATTTGGTTAGACTTGAAATCGTAGGAACTGCGCTCATCTTCTACCATTGTTATGTTAAGGTCATTATGCAATGTCAAATTGCTGACATAACACGGGGCATTTGCAAGCATTCGTAGGGTTTTGGACTGTACTCGTTGGATAATATTGACATTTGACTTGCAGGAGCAACCCCAGAGTTTAATGCCGAAATCCAAATGGGCTTAATTACGACTTTATATAGAAGCAGCTTGTTTTTGACAGAGAGACATGATCTTCGGCCTAGCGACCAGTACATTTTTTTGATTCGCAAATCAATTTCCTTTCTCTTCTTTAGTATATGGGACTTCTACGTGAGTCGTTTATCTAAGTGAAAACCTAGGTAACTGGCCTCATTTGCTTGTGGGATAGGTGTATTATTCAGATACACTGGTGGGCACTTTGTACGATTTTGAGTAAAGTTAACATGAGTGCTTTTCGTTTCGTTTACTTTGATTCGCCATTTATTTAGCCAGGTCTGTAGGATGGTTAAGTGGTTTTGCAGTTTTAAGGAGGCTGTGTTAGGATTGGTGTGGCTAGAAAGGAGGACAGTGTCGTCAGCAAAAGTTGCAATGTATGTATCTGATGTTGTAGGTATACCTGCAGTGTATAATATATAGAGCAAAGCTCCAAGGACGCTTCCTTGTGGCACTCCAGATTTGATTGGATGGAGGTTAGAATACTCTTGTCCGTATTTTATTTGAAAGTAGCGATCTGACAAGTGAGATCTAAAAAGAAGGTAGTATTCACTAGGAAGCAAGTTCTTGATCTTGTACAGTAGACCATCATGCCACACTTGATCAAAAGCTTGTTTTATATCAATAAATACTGCTGGACAATAGGATTTAGAATCGAGAGCCGTGTTAATAATGTTTACAACTCGATGACATTGTTGTATGGTAGGGTGGTACCTCCTAAATTCAAACTGATGGTATATCGGTATTATATAATTTTCTAATTATAAGCTTTTCTAGTAGTTTAGACAACAGAAGCAATAAACTTATGGGCCTGTAAGATGAAACTTCTTCAGCGGGTTCTCCAGGTTTTAATATTAGAATAATTTGTTCAAATTTTAGTGATGATGGCAAAGAATGAAGTCGCAGTATAGAATTAAAAAAATTTCGTAAATACAGTACGCCGCTTTTGGGTAGTTCAGTAAGCACCTTTGCGATTATTAAGTCGTAACCAGGGGCTTTCTTATTGTTTAAATGCCTAATTTCTTTAAGAACCTCGGTATAGGTAAAGCTTTTGGTGGACAGTGACAATTGTAAGGGTACCTGAAGAAAGATTTGAATCTCATCATCTGGTTCACTGAAATGGGGAGTACAGACTTTAGTAAAATGTTGCACGATCCGATCTGCCTTTTCTTGGTCGGTTCCTGCCCATTCATTATTTTTTTTCATTATTGGCGGACTCACGGTCTGTGGCCTCTTATTTGCTTTAGATTTTTTCAAGATACTACTATCTGCGCGGGAGAGTGTAGTTAAGTAGTGTTGAAAAGTTTCTTGCTTCAACATTTCAATTTTTTTCTTTATGGTATTGGTTAACCTGTTATATATGTTTTTATCAGCAGGATTGTGTGTTCTGCGCCATTTGGATCTTGCCTGACGCTTTAGCCGTATTAGCTCAAGTATTGCTTTGGGAATATTTCCATCCTCACGTACCACAGTTGTGATAAAGTGGTTCGTCACATCCTCTATTTCTTGAGAGGTATGTAGATTAATACTGGTTTGTAAGTCCCCTTGCAGAAAACACCTATATGTCTCCCAGTCTGTTTTTGTGTTGTACAGTGATTGCCTAGGTTGTCTTTGATAATTATGGGTGCTTGGGTAGGTATCTGAGTTAGCACATTCGAGATTTGTATATTAGGTATATATTGCTGGTTATTACATAAATATGGAATAGAAGATTGGTGTGTTACCTGGCGTGATTCCAAAATGCGACTGAGGCATTAATTGAATAGGCGATTGGTTTGCCTGGTGATAGACATTGTTGTTGTTAAATGTTATGTTAATAGCTTTCGAGTTGATTACTTCTATTAATAAGTAACTGAAAAATTTAAAATTAAAATTGATAAATAGTAGGCCTGACCTTATGCAAGCCTGCAGTTGCACCGCCACGATAACGCAGGTAAAGTCAGCCCGTGCACGTCTGCTCTGCTTCGATGCACAAGGCTCTTGTTTAAAATAAATTATCTTAAAAAAGCGAGAATAACCAAAGTATAAAGTTGTTTAAACAATTCTGTAGAGATGAAATAGTGCAAAAATATATAGAAAATTCACTTTGCTAGGTTAACACAATATTTTTCAAAGTACCTATCATAAATCAATTTTATTTGGAAACCCTGTTTCTATATATTACAAGAACAAAGTGTTTTTGAATTAATTCATCACTGTAAACAGCCTGCAGTTTTTCGGCGATTTTGTAAATTCTTTATTAAAAAAAGCTCGTGGTTTAAGCAACCCCAGGATTTATTTACAAATTTTGCGACCGGACAGCTCCCGTATCGATACCGATAAATCTTAATAAAAGCGGTGTCAGCTTAAAAACCTCAATTTGAAATTTCTGCTAGAAGCACAAACTTTGATCGATACTTAGCCCTGTCTGTTCTTTGCAACCCCGTCAGCAACCTGGACACTGTGTTTTAAGTACTATTTCGTAAACAAAGTATTACAATTTGTAGGAAATTTAGTTTTTCACGTAGTAAACAATAAAGAAAACGAGTTTAGAACTGCCGCATGTTCTAAAAAAACTTAAAAAAAATAATTTTTTACGCACGAAACTGTATACAAAAGAAAATAGAACGTATGTTGTTTATAATGAATAAGCAATTATTGGAGCCCCAATAATCTTTTTTCAATTAGCAGCCTGCATATGCTAAGCGGAAACCGAACGGAGTATTCGGTATTTCGAAGATCCCGAAATTGATGATGCCGGTATTAAGTTATAATTCAGCCGCAGAAGATAACTTCGGGGTCAGCTTAGCAAGCTAGTGGTGGGTTCAATAGTTAATAAGTATGTAGATCACTCTGGCGTTATGTCGTAATTTCCGAGTCACTTTTCTTAGTTCCACGTCAGGGTCTAAACTTAGAGTGGCTGGATGGTGAATCTGTAAACTCTCTGAACTAGACCCGATTTGTTTGAATTATAGAAAAATCTGTTTATTTAGGCACTTTGTTTAAAAAAATGTTTTAAATAGCCTTCTACAGATTTATGTTTAAAATAAGGGTAAAAATCAAAAAAACTGTTCAAAAAGCAGGGTGATATAAATTAAATAACAATAGTCTTGTTGACATTAGTGACTAGTTTATAAGTTCAATTAATAGGAAGTAAAAAAAAACAAACGTTTTAATAGAATTAAAATATTGATACAAAATAAAACAATTACAGATAGAAAATATAAAAAGAAAAATACCCAATGGCTGTCTAGCATTGATCTAAATAATCAGAAATATGCTAAAGATAAGCAAAAAAAGGGATGTAAAAATATAATACTTTTAGTTTATATAGCGTTATTCAAAGCCAGATTTGATTCTTTTTTAACTTTTCTTCTTAGTTTTGTATTTTCTTCACCTGGAGCTGTTCTAGCAGTGTCTTCTTTAGTTTGACCTTATTTTCTTCTTTTTACAATTTGACTTCTTTGGTATTGTTTATCTGCTTAGTTTGTTTTTTTAATTTCCATCTAATCTAATATTGATTTTGTATTTACAACTTTTATAACTTAATATAACACATATGTTTGTCATCATTTCTTTGTTTCTATTATCTGTTATTCTTTTCAACATTTTTTTTTCACATCAATAGTCTTCATTTATGATAAAAAAGAAAAACTTATTAGAACTACTTTTGCATAAACAGAAACAAAGACACGGAGTAGAATAAATAATAAGTGATGAAAAAGGATTAATTGTATTATTTATCTATTTACTTACTTAAAACATTCTTGTTTTTTATTAAATTAAAAACTGTTTGTTATGAGAAATGTACTTCTCCTGTCATTTATTCAATTGCTTATGTCTTTATAAAAGTAAGTCTATTGTGGTTTGCAACTATTATGAGACATAATTGTTCCGATAATTAGCTGAGATTTCATTTATCAGAACAAGGATATCTATGACTTTATAATTCCCTGTTCTCGCAAACAGCATATGTTTCTGCTTGGAATACCGTTGCAGACTTGTATAAAAATCCATAAACATTTCAATGGAGAGGACTATATATTAAGCTATGGTGCCACTATCGATTTTGGATTCATTTGTATACCAGATTAGTTTTTTGTCTTACAGTGTTTCTGTACAAGTTCTTTATTTATTAAAGTTTCATTTGGTTGGAATTTTCAGTTTACAACAATTTTTGCTATTCTAGTAACACTAAGAACTAGATTGGTTTACAAATTTTCTATTGTATTTCAACCTGTGGAAGTACTTGTAATGCAAAGGTAGCCGAGTTTCTAGAGTTAGTTTCATGTTGTCTTATCCCAGCTTTATTTTAAGCCACCATACTAGTAATTTATAGGTAAGTATATGTCTTATCACAACAAAGTACAACTAGTTTAGCATGCGTGGTTTAAGTTCCCAATGTTTACTTTGTAGCCATAAGAGTTACTTTTCTTCTTTATAATAACTTTTTGTCTATTTTAGTTTCAGGTTAATTTCACACTCAAGATTATTCCCAAGTAGCTAAGTAAGCTGTTTGTTAAATATATATGGTACTTTTAATTTTCTTTAATATCTCTGTTCTCAACGGTGACAGTGCCATTTTCTAACGACTTACACAAGCGTTTGCCTCGGCGTATATTTTAATACATAGGTTCTGTATTGAAACTTTTTTTGGGATGAGTATTATAGCTTCGATTACTTAGTCATACAAGGAGTTTATCCACTACTGGGTTCCACACCAATGGCGACAAGACTATCTCGTGGACAGTTGACAGTAACTATTACTATCGATTTATCAGTTAGTGATAATTGTATTTTCTATAGTATGACGATTTTTTACAATATTATCTCAGAAAGTCATGGTAAAAGGCTTTCACAATGTCAAGAAAAACTGTCAATGCTATTTTCAAGAGAGTCTTTGATGTTCTTTGTCAACTAGTAAAGAGCTCGATAACTGATAATCCCCGAACATAATTTTTTCTTGATATATCTATCGATTAGTTTTAACATAAAAGATAATAATTTTGTTAGTTTATCTATGCCTGAGAGAAATCTATTTTAACTTTAGAAATAAATACAAATCTTTTTACGCTTTAATTTTGGTGATTTTAACGTAGCAGACAAAGAACGTACAGGACGAGCGCAAAAATTTGAAGACGAAGAGTTGCGGGGTTATTGAATACAAATTTATGTTAGACGCAAAAACGACTTGAAGTATTAAATGCTACTCAATCTAAAACCTTCAAATATTTTAAAACCATAGGAAAGGTTTATAAGGAAAGAATTTGAATGGCACATAAATTGAAAAAAAGAAACATCAAAAGGCGAAATTCTGCTTAAGAAGAAAAAATAAAGGATTTTTGCGTTGTATTATTACTGAAAAATGCAAAAAATCTATTTTTAATCTTTATAAATCATCAATATCGATGCTAAAACGGTATATTCACGGAAAGAAAGCAATGTTCTGCATTTGGTAGAACCAGAAGGGCATGTTATACGTTGAGTTGATAAAAACAAATCAAACTACACTAGCAACCTTTATCAAGAGTAATTAAACAATTTTAATAGAGTATTCCCGTGTGGGGTTGCTAGTCCTCCATCGGGCGCCTCCCCAGGTGGCGTATCGGGGAATGCGTCCCAGATATGGGTGGTACCGGGGAAATAAAATACTCGGGGTGGACCAAAACTAGCATGAAACAGAGCAGCAATTGTTTTCATTACTGGATTAAAGCTATGGTAAATAAGTACCTTAAAGGCTTGATATCAAACATTCACCGGCAGAGATCAAGAAAGAACTAACTGGTTGTGGTACTGCGGTGTGGAAAGCCAGGGGAAACTACCACACTAATTTTTCTGAGAAGCAATCATAGCAATATAAAAGAAAGCAATGGCCCCTAGTCCCCGGCAGGCTTTAGGTAGTCCAAGGGTGCGAAGAATACCAGCGACCAAAGATAGGACCCACCCGAAAGTGGAAAACAGTAAAATAAGTGCCCCCAGAATTGGTACCTAGAACGTCAGGAATCTATTCATAGCAGGGAAGCTAAACAATACAGTCAGAGAAATGCATAGATTAAAATTAAACATCCTGTGATTAAGTGAAGTGCGATGGCCAGGAAATGGAAAATGTCAAATTAATAACACAACGCTTTATTACTCAAGCAGCCATCAAAGAGAGCACTCAAATGATGTAGGCATCCTCCTAGACAACAAAAGAAACCAAACTATTACCACCTTTATTTCTCTTTCGGATAAAACCATGCTTATCAAACTTAAAGCCTATCCCACAAACATCAATATAATTCAGTGTTATGCTCCCACTGCAAAGAAACCCGATCGAAAAATTGAAGCATTTTATAAGGAAATAAATGAACTACTCGGACGTACTAAAACCAATGAAGGCTATAATTATGGGTGACTTTAATTCGAAAGTGGGCAGAGAAGAAGTACAGAAAGTGGTCGGAAAATACGGTCTTGGACAGCGCAACTGCAGAGGAGATAGGTTAGTACAGTTCTGCCAATAGAAAAACTTGTAATTCCAAATGCATGGTTTCAACTTCCAGAAAAACGCCTATATACGTAGCAGTCTCCATAGCACACTCCAGATAATATTACAAACCCAACAAACTCTAGGTTTAAAA
The DNA here is from genome assembly GCA_036346155.1 of Sinelater perroti. Classification (NCBI taxonomy): domain Eukaryota; kingdom Metazoa; phylum Arthropoda; class Insecta; order Coleoptera; family Elateridae; genus Sinelater; species Sinelater perroti. The sequence goes on along the minus strand of JARFIY010000013.1, from coordinate 8,148,415 downwards.
ACAGAATAAAAGGAGTAAAAACATATCCAAGAACCGAAATAAGTTCGGATCACGACCTTGTAGTACAGAGGTTAGATGTACAATTTAAAAAGGTCAAAAAAGATAACAGAAAAAATGCCGACATGACCAAACTTAAAAATGAGAATACACAAATACAAGCAAGAAGAAAAATAAATAAAGAATTTGCAAAAATAGAGTTAGATGAAGCACATGAAGCGTATAGTGCAAATGTAGAAATAACTAATAAAATAAAACAAGAAACAATAGAATACGACGATCGAAAAATCAAAAAACCATGGATGACAGAAGAAATTCTTTTATTGATGGACAATGTGGATTTTCAGAAGGTTACTAAAAACTCCATAGATTGAGCATGTATCAAATGAAGAAGTTCTTAGACGGGTGGGGTTAGAAAAGGAACTACTAACAACAATAAAACGTAGAAAAACGGCATACCTTGTCCACGTATACCAAAGCTCAAAATACAACATCCTAAAACTTATAACAGAAGGAAAGATTGAAGGAAAACATGGCCCTGGGCGCAGACAAAATATTTGTGGTTGAAAAATACCCGTGATTGGACGAATATGAATACATTATTCCTAATTCGCTGTATTTAAGACCGCATTAAATATGCCGAGATTGTCACCAATCTTTAGTAATGGAAATAATACTTGAAGACGAAGAAGAATAGAGCATTATAGTCTATAATCTAGAATGCGTCAAAAGATATATTAAATTGGTCTAAAGAGACAACGTTTGGTTACATGTTGGAAAAGTCAAAAACACGTTTGAAGGATTTTGAGGGGATGTTTTACTTTGCCCTTTGTATTCAATATTTTTTCTTCTGACTACTACTTATTTAGATCAACGGCACACGGGCTTGCAAAGATGTCTAAAATTGGATCTCTCAATGGATTGCTTTAAAAGGCGATCCGTTGTTCTAAGTTGTTAATATGCTTTTCTATTTTGAAGAATACCAATAATTTCAATTTAGTTATTCACTAACTAGAGTCTTCATATCTTTAAAGACAGCGTTATTAGCAAACACACTTTTAATTAGAAATTGTATAGTGTTATTTTCATATATTGTTTGCTGAATTAGGTTGTACTCAACGCCGTATAATTATAATATTAAAAAATATAATTTGACTAAAAGGATAGAAGTCACTTATAAAAGAGAACATTTACCAAAGACTACAGTTAAAGCTTTAAAGATTTTAGAAAAAAAAATTTAAATGGGACACAAAAGTTTATACTTCAATATGACATTACCTTTTGTCTTAAAGTGAGCGTTATTACACTAACTATAAGATATAAGGATAAACCTCTAAACACTTAAATCTTAATCCAATCCATAGTCGGCAACATAAGATATATTACATCATACGAGGGTTAGTAAAAAAGAAGTGTGACACAGATGACTTAAACATATTCAGTATTTTAAGTATAACTTTTCAAAGTATTTGCTTCTATAGAATCTTCTTTAGAAACGTTTTCAAGAATAGATGTAAAGATATTTTAGGGGGTTTAAGAACATTTAAAGCGAGTCCTGTGGACATTAAGCTTGACTTGCTGAAAGAGTGTATCATTTAGTATTAACAATACTGCGCCGAAGTTTTACCTTCCTTGAAGTGAAAATTTTGCTTGGTTTGTGGACTATATTAATGATCATATTAAAAACTTTTTGACCTTCCAAATGTGTCAAACATTTTATGCACTATGTTTTTGATCCACAGTAAGCAGATGCTTGTATACGACGAGAATACAGTTTTTTATGCAAAGATGTTGATGCAAAGTTTTTTCAATGGTTGGTTGAATCTTGAATACTTGCAAGTTATTTTGGGATCTTTAATAAACAATTTCATAATTTTGAAATTTTTTGCAGCGGGTAAGTTGCAGGATGTTTACTTTTATATCTTCCAACAAAAATTGTTTGTTTGGATTGTGAAAATCAAAGGAAAATTATGTAGCACATGTAAGGGTTAAGTTGTCAAAGGCTAAATTCACTTATACCGACATTAGGATCGTTGAAAAATGTCCATATTATATTTTTATTATTAGCAACGTTAAGTTCTAAAACACTTAGATGAATTTAAACATCCATAAAATTTTACGGACAAACTTAAAAATAGTTTAATATTGTATTTCTCTGAATGATTTTTTACTAAATTAAAATATTTAATTCTTTATTATTTATTGACATAAAAACCTTCACACACTAATTGGTTTAAAAAAAATCTAACTACGGAGAGCAATATAAAATTCTTAAATTAATCGCACGTAGTTTTCCACGTTTTTTTTAAGTTAAATACAAATTAAAATTTGCAGAGAATGTTAATTACTTGGCAGAGGAGGAATTATCGATTAATATGTTTATTGCGTTTAGATATAATTAAACTTGTAAAACTTTTCAATCGAGAACTATATTAAAAGTAGGGGCAGAGACAAACTTTTCATATATAAAATTTGTTTTCGATCGACCACTGAAAGGCGGAACAGATTTTACCAGTAGATTTTCCGAGTTCATGTAATTTTTATTTGTCGCAGTTTGATTCCGCGAGCGTCAGCGGGAAATTACCAAAGAGACTTTTAACTGCTGCAAGTTGATGAGCTGTCTGCTGGAGTTCTTTGAATGTTGAAGTGTTTGTGCGCAAGCCCACGTTCACCTAAGAGCTTTCCTTGCTTTGTTGTCGCGCCATTGCTTCCCACTTAAGTTCAAAGCAGACATAATGAATAGTCTCCATTTGTAAAATAATAAGTGTTTTAAACTTGGCGCAGGCGCAGTGGACGATAAACGACGCACGACGAAGTACACGTTAACTTATAGGAAGGTATTGATTCTCGCTAGATTGAAGTGGTATACACATTGTAATTGTATGTGAATATTCGTATTGTTTCAAAATGTTGGAAACGGTGAGTTTTGTAGGTATTTTATTTGTTTATACTTTACGATAATTGGTCTTTAATTTTTTAACAATAATAAAAATTATTTACATTAATACATTACAATATTTTGAGTTTATTCACCGATAATAAACGAAAGCATTTTGATGGGATTACTAACTACTAAATATGTTTGTATGTGTAGTTCAAAGTTAAGAAACTTCTGTAGTTACGTGGGTGAATCAAATATAAACTGACATTATTTTTTTAAAGTTATGCAAACACCATAAGAATTTAAGTTATTTTTTACATAACTTCTTGAGTTAGAAACACTTTTTTCCCAATAGATATGTAGTTTTTAAATCCTGCTATCGTTAAAATAAAGGTAGTTGAGACACCAACTAATTACGCACAAACGCTTCCACAACGTTGTTATCAAATCTGTTTTCTAAGTACTTCTTTTAGTAGTCTAATTAAATGATAATTGCAAGATGATAAGCTAGGATTGTAGAGGGAATGTACCAGAATAAATAGTGAGAAACTCGATAATTCGTTGTACAATGAACAAGATATAACTTGTGACATCGTGATCCAACTATTGGGGCTTAAAATTAATTTTAAAGTATTACCTAATATTTTCTTGCCATCAATACATTATCATGGCAAAACACCATTGGCAGTTGAAAGTTTTCGTTTGCTGTTCGAAGCTTATGGTGAACATGCTCCATCGATTTCAACCTGTGAATATTGATTTTGACGATTGAAAAGTGGTGATTTTGACACGGAAAATAAGAAGCGCCCAGTCTAGCCGAAAAAGTTTGAATATGCAGAATTTAAGCCGTTACTCGATAAAGATCCATGTCTTCTGCTTGAAGAATTGACAGATTTCTTGAATGTTGATTTATCGACAGTTTGTAAACGTTAGAAGGCAATGGGAATGATTCAAATGCAAAGTAATTGGGTTCCACCCGAATTGAATCTGAGAGACGTTTTTCACCTGTGAACAGCTTCTTCAAAAGCACAAAAGAAAGGGGTTTTTGCATCGTATCGTAATTGGTGACAAAAACGGATTTATTACGAGAACCCTAAGCGCAGAAAAGTCAGATGTATCTCTGACCAAGCATTACCATCGACCTTAACATCGACGCCAAAGCGAAACGCAGATGGTTCGAAGGTAATGCGCTGTATTTGGTGAGATCAGTAGGGTATAGTGTTTTACGAGCTGGTTAAACAAGGTGAAACTATCACTAAGGATCGCTACCGACCACAGCTGACTAAATTGAACCAAACGTTGAGAGAAATACCATAAAGAGATATTCCAGTACAACAATGTTCAGCCATATGTTGCAAAACAAGTGAAAAACTATTTGAAAACACTTTGAAGGGAAGTTCTACCCCACCCGCCGTATTTACCAAACATTTCCCCGTCTGATTACTATTTGTTTCGATCTGAGCAGTGCTTCAACTCTTTTGAAAATATCAGAAAATTGCTCGATTTATGGATTATATCACAGGACAAAGAATTCTTTCATCGGGGAATGCGCCTGTTTCCAGAAAGATAGGAAAAAGTTGTAGCTAACGATGGACAGTATTTTGAATGACTTTTGCTTTATAATTCCTGACAAAAAATCATTTAAAATTAATACCAAGCCCCAATAAAGAAGATATAGTGCGAGTTACTCTACGGAAGCATCTCTACCTATCATTCTTAGAAGTCACATCTTTTGCTGTTTACTTCACGGCGCGTAAAAAGAAATTTTAGTTTCTATTATAGGGCACATTGTATAGAACAATATTTCTCAATCACTGATTTGATGTAGCGAAGCTGTATAATAGACAGGAGAAAAATAAAATAATCAGGAGTATCATCAATACCTGCAACAAAATTTAATTATTTATTTAAACTTTTTAATCCTGAGTGAATTTGTAAGTAAACTACGCCTTTTATACAGTTCTAAAAATTTACATTATCATCGATATCCTTTACACATGTAAGGGATATAACGTTAAAGTCACGTTTTTAAAGTCCTTCTGTAAATGAAGGTAAATGATTAAAAAGTATTATATTTATTGTAAGAATGAGATGGTAATAGTAATTTTTAAGATGATGGTTAATTCTATTTAATACATAGCGTTTGGTTTGCAATTTTTTTATTGTTGTATATTAATAGGAAGGCCAAATGGTTGTCAATATTAATTATATTTTTTTTATGGCTTCTGGCTTAGCCACATAAACGCCAAGATGTTAATATAAATCCCTATCCCCCTTCTTTGAATCAGGTGTTGCACCAATAAAGTGATAAAATTACTTTGTAGGGAAGATTTGTGATGTATATTTTGATGAATTATTCATACATTTGCTACTACTGAAATTAGCTTATAAAATACATAGAAAACTAGAAAAACTCATTAATACAACTTTAATTTTCATAATCCTTTAAAATAAATTTTACCGCAGTCTATGCACTTTTGTATTCTTTTAAGAGAAAGCCTTCGTTGTTGGAAAACTCTTTTACACATTACAAAAATTGAGTACTCAAAGAAAATAAATTTTTCTTAAATTTGATGCTACAGAATGATAGAAATTATCTGTGTAGGATTGTTTAAACATCTTTATCTATTTTTTCTGAAAGCAGCGATGTTCTCAATTATGATAAATGAGGATGCGCGTTCTGAACTTAGAGGATCTTCTAGGCTAAAATTTATTTTTATCCTAATATAGTTGTACCATGAGGACAATTAATTTCCACCATAAGAGTCACTATCTCCAAAGCAAGTGTAAAGTTGTAGTGCATTTTATTTCTATTTCCGACTAAAATGATATTGCGAGCTACTTTCAGTGCCACACTTTGGGAGCAACTAACATCTAGAGGTCATTCTGTTTGTTGTAGTAAAGGTTTTGACCTGTTTTAATAAAGCCTGAACTTGTCACAACATGCGACCTTGTCTTGTGCTATATTACAAGACTCTTCTAGCAGCCTATGTGCTTTTTTATTTAAGATTAATGTTATAAACATATATATATATATATATATATATATATATATATATATATATATATATATATATATATATATATATTGCGGTGGTCCTATTTTTCAGTTTGTTTGGTAAGGTTTATATTACGTTTGTGGTAATTTGCTATATATATATATAATATAGTTGTTACGACGTTATTTTTGTTTCTTTTTCTTTATGCCCGAGAATATGTTTTCGGTTTTCTACCCCTAAAAATAAAATCTTCATTAGATTCATACTTGAAAAATCTATCAAACCAAATATATATATATATATATATATATATATATATATATATATATATATATATATATATATATATATATATATATATATATATATATATAGTTTGCTTTCTGTTGGTTTCTAGTTTAATATTTTCTTTATTGGTGTGTCAGGTTCTCTTCTTTGGGTGTGTTCAAACCATCTGAGTCTTTGGGTTTTTATAAATCTAACTATGTCTTCTCCTTCTAATAAGTCTCTCTCAAACCAAATTCATATAGCATTATATTATTATGGTGAATATTTTTCTGCTATTTGTTATTTTAAAGCTCCAGATACTTTTTGTAGCTATCTAACTGTGTAAATATTAAAATGGAAAATAGAACTAGTGAGTGAACGGTAACTTTTTGAAGAGTAATTTCTCTTGTGTTAGACTTCATGGTGAGATACTGCTTAAGAGTAGAATTCTTTTAACTTTTACATTACTACAATGATTGCAATTATCTATTTTGGCGTTTTGAAAAGTATTTTAAAGATATGATACGTCTGTGAAAAATTGTTTAGTTTTTTTAAACATTTTGTATAATGAAAGGTAGGAACATTATTGTAATACTAGATCAATTTCACTAAGCTATTAACTGGTCAAATATATGATATTATGACATCATTATTATACAACTGATCAAATTATAATCATATTCATATTTTTGTATTCTGAATTAACTTATTTTTGTTTGTGTAGTAGCGGTATGAACGAAGATTGCGTAAGGGAGTTCCAGAAAAGTGTTTAGACCAGCAGGTTTTTCTTCTAAATTTGATATTAGTGTGTGTTTTCGTTTGTTTGATGTATGCTATGAAGTGCATCATGAATCGGGATTATTATTCCATCGTTTGTAGAATTAGTGTAAGATTTGTCTGTGTCTGGATCCTGGTTTACCAGAGCATCTGACTGTGCTATCTAAATGGGTATCGTTTTTACCTTTTTTCAATTTTATCAGGTAAGCAATCGGAGCCATTTAAGATAATCTATTTCTAAGGAGGCTACTAAGATTAATGAGTTTTTAGTTTTAGATAATATATATGATTGGAATTATTGAAAATCAAATATAAATAATGTCTAGACATCTGTTTCCCCTCTTATAAATCATTATGGAAATAATATGAGATGACTTGGTTTATTGATGAACTGAATAAAAGTATTTAAAGCAAAACAAAAATATGCACACAAAATATATGTATACGAATTCTATATACACAAAAATAAATATTAGAAAAGTGGATTGGAGGTGTTGCTGTTGGCAAATATTCAGGAAGCTGCGAGCAGAAAATGTGTTTACGACCGGTTCAATTGCTTTTCCAGCAGAAAGGAGGATGAGTTATGTTTGGGTTTGCTTTCGACAAGCAGAACCCTAGACATGATGGAGCGAGTGAAATAAATGCTGCATTGATGAAAAAGGTACTGAGTATTAACGAGGATACGGTGTACAGTATCGTCTGCAAAAATTTGGGTAGGTGAAAAATTTTGATCCTAGTTTGTGGCGCATAAACTCATAGATGGATAGAAAGCAAAACGGATGGAAACTTCTGCAAATTTTATTGGCGTGTGATCAGAATTTTGTTTTTTCCTTGATTTGACACCTGCAGACTTCTTTCTGTTTCCCCGCTTAAAAAGCGCCATGAAAAGAGCATGCGCGCAAGAAAACATGGTGGCAATAAAAAGACATGTGACAGCAGTTTTGAGAGCTGTTTCCAGAAGTTTCATGATCGTCGATGTCAAGAACGTATTGTGAAGAATGGTGATTATTTTGAAGGCTTATAAAACATTATTTGTGTCTTCTGTTTTGTTTGTTTTCTGATACCAGTCACCAAACTTTTTAGATACACAAGTAATTAATAAGATGAAATTTGAAAGAAAAAAGTATAGATTAGACGATATTTATAAAAAATAGCGATAATGATCGATATAGATATGGCAGTTATCTAAGTTACACAATTTTTCAATAATGGAGACATTATACAAGATGTGAGTTTTAGACTTATGAGATTAGAATAACTTGAACTCTAGAAGTGGACGTTTAAAAAACAAATGTATCGGTTTCAAACTATGAAGATTATCCTACGTTGCATATTCCTGTATGGTACATTTCTTTGGTAATTTAAACCGGCTAATTATATGAAGTAAAATAAAATGTCATTTTAGAGGCAGACCATCTAGATGTTACATGGAACTAGTCAAAGATGCAACCGATAGCTCAGTTTGTTTGATGAAGATATTTAATGCGAAGGGTAACAAGGTTTAATAGAAATGGATTTTGATAACGACTTCTCTGTCAAAAGATAACAAGGAATAGGGAGTGCACTTGTGGAATGATTTTGTAATATTTTAGAATGTGATCATATCATGTGCATTTATATTCAGAAGACTTGTTCTTAAAAGCACATTTATCTTTTTGGTCAGTTGATTCTTAATAAAATTTGGTTTTGCTGTGAGATAGTGTTATATTAAATATCTTTTATTATTTTATGTTTGGAACGTAATTGATAAAGTATTAGTAGTATGGTACTTGGGACAATATCTGAACATAATGCAAAGGTTGTTTTTTTAAGATAAAGGAATATCATTCTTTCCTTATTTCTTACGTTATTTTAAAGAGTTGCATATGTAATTTATTTCTATGGTACCTTATTTTTAGAATCTATTTCCAAGTAGTGTTTGAGCCCATCTATTGATGGTGTTGAGGAAATTCAGTAAGTAAAAACATCAACAACAAATTAATGAAAGCATTTATTGTCTTGAATCACGGATTTCTAGTAGATGATTCTGGTTGTGATATTTCGACTTTGTACCTTTTTTAATTCAGGGGGTAAAAAAGGGTAATATATTGGGACGTAGTTCTCGTTGAGATATTCTGTATATCATTACTGGAGCAACTGTACACGTTTGAATCTCTCTTTAATATTTCGTAAACTCTAGTTCGAGCACGTGATCCTCCTTTAAGGCGGGGTGTTTATGTAGATGCTATAGTAGTAGTCAGAATTGATAGAATTTACTTTTTAATCTATTAACACGTGGTAAAACCAATTAGATTAACCATCATTATTTAATAAAGTTCTGAAATAAGAAAAAAATTAAATAATTTGAAAAAACATGTCTTAAGATCTCTTGATGCCCAGCTTACTACCGTAATTGGATTTATAGGAGCCGAATCGAGAAATATATAAACATATTAGCCATAACATGGTTATCGCTTTTCTTTCTTTTTAATTTTGCCAAATTAATTGATTAATTTCTCATGAGCTCACTTTTTCGATTTCCACTTATTAAGGTTTAGGGCGGTTTAATTTTTTTTAAAGTTAAAAGCGGATATCTTGGTATTGTGCTGCTTATTTTGATATATAATGTTGCTTTGTACGCTTCGTAGTTTCGGTGTATAATTAATTAATACATAATTTTAATATATAAATAAATTTGATTGTATTTAGTTTGTTAATTTGTCATATTTCCTTTTATTTTCGTATTTATTCTGCTACTATCGCTATATTCTCTATTTTAATACAATTTTTTGCATGACTAATTGGTGTACACAGTGTGGATAGAAATATCGACCCAAAAAGCTACTTATTGTATTAGGAGTTGAAGAAATATCTAATTAGAGATAATAATAGAAGAGTGGAAAAGCAATATTTAAACTTTTACAATAAAACTAGAATCAATAACGAGATATGTGGGAAACGTTTGGGAAGCACTTATGTATGTGTAGGTTGTGGGCCGTTGTTGTAGCCTAGTGGTCACGGGTAATGCTCCTCCGCCCGAAGACCCAGCGCGTGCGAGAGTTCGAATCTCCCTGGAAATCCATGGGAGTGTGTGACGTAATATTTACGTTGCATGCTAATAGGTACAACAAGCCCTTGAGACTGCAGTGTTTGTAAGTGCCTACCAGGAAAAAGATGTGTAGGTTGTAAAGTGATAATTGGGTGCATTTTTTAGTAGTTTTAATTTTTTTTAAATTGTTTTTTGAATATATGGTTAAACGTAGTTTTTTTATATTTAATATCTATCAATATTAATTTCTAATATAGAAAGAATAAAATACAAATTATATATATATACCAAGTTTGTTTTTTCGACAAGTGCTATTTATATTTGAACAAACCCGTAAAAATTGTTTTAAAATGATAGTTGAGTGAAAAGATTTATTATATTTATTTAGATAAAAAGTTCTATACACCGTAAAATCACCCCTAATTTTTTGATGAGGATGAAGTAAGTTCTAGTTACATTATTAATGTTTAAAATATTCCCCTTTTAAAAACCCTCCCATTAGCTTAAAAATTAAAAAAGAGGAGTATTATAAAGCGGGTAAGTACTAAAAAATAAAAAATATTTGAATAATATTGATGGTATAATGTACAGTATTTTTGTTTATTGTTTCTAAGTATAAAACAGAGGTTACGTTTATTAATTTTTAAATTTTTCCTGGTAGCTAAAGTTAATTAATTAAAATGCAACGTTTCACGTTGCAAGAGAAAAACGGCCCATTTTAAAAATGCACCTTAATTAAGGGTGTTGAATTATTCATACACATGGCAAGTGACGTTTATAACTAAATTACTATTTCTGATTTAGTTATTACTGCAATTTAAATTGCTAATTATTTCACATTTTTCTTTAATACAATGTTAAGATTGCTTGAGTAGACACCTTTAAATTGATGTGCATAATTTATTTAAAACTAAGAAATGTAGAAATTAGTATTTGATTCCAAAATTTGCTAAATATTGCATTTATATAATAAATTAACTTAACTTCTTGTATGCATCATAGATATTGGCGTTAGCAATAGAAAGTTTTATATTTTGATAATAGATGGCGCTCTTATTTAAAACTGTGTTTATAAAGTTTAAATTTAACTGGCACTTCAAACACCGCAAAATTGAATATTTTAGAAATAAAGAAATACAAACTGTTTTTGCTTTAAAAGAAATAGCTACTACGATTATATAACGAATGAAGAAACACGCAACGTGTGTTCAATTAGAGGGCTTTATATTTTTTGGCTGGCGCTAAACCGAGGTACGATTAAATTAACCAAATTTGAAGCGAAGTTTACCAATCCAATTTTAATTTAAGCCCTAGACCTCTGCAAACCAGCAGTTTGTCTTTAAAGAAGCGAGGGCGTATTTTGCTTCTGAGCTAGACGCAGCAAAGTTTTCTTTGCAGTGTAGCGTCTCATTTGTCTCTCCTAGTCCATTCTATTCCACCCTTCAATTAATTTTTTCAGTCATAAATGTTAACACAATGGCATATTTTGAGTTAAGCCCAGAGCAAGTTTTAGTAACACTTCAAATTCCGCCTCGAGGGTAGTTCCTTTGATAAGAATTTTCACATAAATAAGGCTGCTCAGGAGCTGGGATGTCAAGCCACGAGTCCGTTAAGACCGCAGAAACGATTCCGGAGCGGCAAGGATCATCGCAATTATCTGTCTAACTATCATTTATAAAAAATATTTTTAGGGTAGCTGCGAGTGTTTGGGGCTTGCCCTTTCCATTGCTTTTTGCAGAGAGCAAAGCTGGCTGGTGCTCAGCTAATTACAACTCTCAGTTATCTAGTTTTTACAAAACTGGTTCAACGTGCTTATAAAAAACCATTTAAAGATTTACTTGTTATGTAATTGTATGGATACATTTGGTTATTTATAACTGCTCATATAAAAGCTTTTCAAAAATAGCTTTTCAACTAAAAAATTTTAATAAAAAAGATAAGTTCTTTATAATTTTATACAGGGTGTTTTGTATCATACGGAATCCATTGTATCGACGAGACATAAAAAAATAAAAAAAATTTTAAGTAATACTTTCTGGTTATAATCCTAATAAGAACATGTGAAGTGCGTGCTAGACTTGCTTTAAGGTTTATCCAACTATGTTTTGGGAGCGATGTTAACAACCTGATCAGGAGAAATTGATATTATGGTACGAGTTGGACATGATAATAAACTATTGAAACCAGAAATCGTCGGTCATGAATTTTATATAGAGGGTAGTAAGCGTCGTGTATCGAGGCAGAGTGGATGTACACGGGCTGACTCTATTCGCATTATCGTAGCGGTGGAGCCGCAGTCTTGCATAAGATCAGGTTTATTTATTTATCAATTTTAATTTTAAAATCTAGTTTTTATTAAGTGACTTCGGACAATTGATATTTCACATTTATTAGCATAGTTATTATGGTCCACGCTACTAATTATACCCATTATAAACCACTAGCGTCTTCGCATTTGGGGAATTTATACAAAGATTAAAATATAGCAGTACATCGCAAACATTTGGAGCTCTATCACAACCAATATCCCAACAAATATAATCACAACATACAGTAATGTACCAAAGCCAATTACCAAAGCTAATTATCTACTCCACTTTAATTATCCCCCGATACCAAATAGCAATAATGAATAGCAACAAGTAACATACTCCAAGAAAAGAAGCGGGACTCCTGATGAAGATAAAGATTCAAACAGCAGAGCTAAACCATCCGGTTACTGACTGATGCGAAGGCTTTCACGGCCGGTATTATAATGCATCGTGTGCTTGGTTTTCGGGTTATAAGATCATGGTCGGAGTTTAAAAATTCTTGACATTTCGTTTACATCTACGGCGGACATCTTCAGAAGAAAATTTTTGTAAAAATTGTGACTGTCACGTGCGTTTTCGCTTTTATACTCGTGCGAGTGTGTTAGGGATGGTGTTGGGGGAAGGGGCGTTGTTGACGTCACTGAGATGATAGATAACATGATCGGGCTAGCTGCTGACGTCAGTCGGGTCGCTGCAGGTAATATTTTGGCATTTTCTAACGTCACTCGCTCTTTCACCGTATCGCTGTCTGTTTTTTGCCCATAGACCTAGGTAGATTGAATCCGTCGTCTTTGTTAAATTTATTTTTATATTTATAAATCTCCACCGCCTCTCTGTATAATCTCAAGTAGTAATTCCTACAATCGGATAAAACTTGTGTTTGCCCGAATTCTATCTTGTGGTTAGAATTTCGAAAGCATGTTTAGCAACTGCTAATTTATCGGGTTGATTAAGGCGTAAATGACGTTTGTGTTTTTTTTTATCCTAGTGGTAATCGTTTGGCCCGTAGTCCCAATGTAGGCTTGCCCACATGAGCAAGATATGCAGTATACCCCTGGTGTATTCTGTGGGTTTCTGGTATCTTTGGTTGGTCTAAGCAAATCCCATATCTTGGTGGTAGTAGTATAGATGGTTTCCACTTTGTGTTTATTGAAAATGTTTTCTATCCCGCCCGTAACCCTGTTGATGTAAGGTAAAAAAGCTTTGCCTTTACAGAAGAAAAGCGCTCCTACGCAACTGAATTATAAGCAAACGGTATTAAATATTTCCTTTAGCCTGGAAGCCATCAGTGTTCTCAGCAAAGGTGAAAAGTTTGCTGTAACACCTAAATTCATTCCGATAGAGGAAATTATAGCTAATGTAGCAGACATACGGAATTTTCCAACAGACGAAACAGAGGAAGTACGAGTCGAAACTTCACGCATCCTGCGCCGTGCTAAACCACCTAAGAAGAACTTATCCAGGGCGGAATTAAAGGCTCTACGTAAATTCAAGAATGATGACAGCAAATAGAGGTAATGCCACAGTTGTACTAGCACAGGAGAACTATACGAAGAAGATGAAACGCTTACACTGTGCTCAAACGCAATCCCACATCGCGGATACTACGCGACACGAGCAAACTGATAAATAGGTTCTTTCTGGATGACACCACCAAGAAGAAGCTAATAACATCAGAGACGCTGCCCCCAAGAATATACGGGTTTCCCAAAATACACAAAAACGATGTACCCCTGCGACCCATTGTCAGTGCCATCGGGGGTCCTATCTACAAGTTAGCCAAATATTTATCTGGTCTGTTAAAACCGTCCTGTGTGGGGTTACTGGTCCCCCATCAGGCGCCTCCCCAGGTGGTGGATAGGGGGATTCCTCCCAGATATGTGTGGTACCGGTTAAATGAAATACCCGGGGCGAACCAAAACCAGTTTGGTGAAAGGCAGCAGTTTCATCAATATCAAGTTGTAGCTGAGAAGAAAGACTTCGAAAGGGTACAGTATTGAATACCGGAAAGCAGAGCTGAATCAGCAGAAAGGTTTCCGCACTGCGGTGAGGAAGGCAACAGGAAACCACCTCACTACTTTCTCCAGGATAATCATGATAATGGCTGACAAATACAACGGCCCCGAGTACGGGTGCTCCTTAAATGGGGCAGGGGTGCTAAGAATCTCGCGGTCAGCTGCTACCAAAATCGAAGAAAGAACAAATATACATAGAATAGGTACATGGAACATCCAAAGCACGTACGAGCCAGGGAAAATATAAAACATCATACAAGAAATGAAAAGGCTAAACATCAGTATACTAGGAATTAGTGAAATGAGATGGTCAGGCTCCGAGATGTGTACTGTAGATGATTATACGGTGTATTACACCGGTGAAGACAACACTCAGCATTATAACGGAGTAGCAATAATTGTAACGCCAGAAGTTTCTAAAGTTATAAAAAGCGTGATACAATACTCGGATAGAATAATTATGATAAAGATACAAACAAAAACAGTAACTATGAACGTAATCCAAGTGTATACCCCTACATCAAAATGTGAAGAAGATACCATCGAATAATTTTATGAACAATTTGAACAAGAAGATATAATAGGAAAACACGGTCTAGGAACTCGTAATGACAGAGGAAATTTATTTGCTCAATTCTGTATAGATAAAAGCTTAGTAATCACTAATACATACTACAAACTACCTAAAAGACGCCTTTATACGTGGAAATCACCAGCGGATTCACAACAAAAGGTTATTCGAAATCAAATTGACTACATAACGATAAACAAAAGATTCAGAAATATCATAAAAACTGTTAAAACATATCCTGGGGCAGATGTACCAACAGATCATAGCTCACTGTTGGCTCAAATAAGACTACGGTTTAAGAAAATTCAGATGAAGCCTAAAAGACTAACAAGGTTGAACAGAGAAAAACTAAAAGATCCAGAACTATGTAGAAACGCTACACAACAAATAGAGAATATACTCAACAATCAAAACGAGCAAGAGGAAGATATAGAAACACAGGTTAAACGGTTAAAAGATATAACCCTTAACATACAAGAAACAATATTCAAAGAAATGAGACATGGTAAAAAAAAAGGATGGACGACAGAAGAGATTTTAGATCTCATGGACGAGAGAAGGAAACACAAAAATCGAAATCAAATAGACTAAAACAGAACCCACAAAGAAATTATAAGGAGAATAAGACAGGCAAAAGCAGAATGGTTCAACAAACAATGTTCAGAAATAGAAGAATACGATAGAAAACATGACATGTTTAATCTTCATAAAAAACTAAAAGAGGTATCAGGACTCAAAATAAATATAAACAATAGAGCCCTAGAAAATGATGAAGGAACGCTTATAACAGAAGAATGTCAAAAGTTAGAACTATGGAAAAAATACACCTCAGAATTATTTACCAATGATAGAGATACAGAATTCAATATGAACGATATAAGAACTGGACCAAATATTACAAAAGACGAAGTGGAAAGAGCAATAAAAGTAGCAAAGAATGGTAAAACACCTGGACCGCATGGACTAATAAGTGAAGTACTAAAAATGCTTGGGAACATAGGACTGACAATGTTAACAAACTTATTCAATAAAATATACAACACAGGAACATTGCCAAAGGAATGGTTAGAATCTACTTTTATTACGATCCCAAAGAAAAATAGAGCTACTAAATGTAAAGACTATCGTACCATAAGTTTAATTTTTACGCGCCATCTATGCCAGAATATATCAAAATATAGAAGAAAATCTAATTGGATCTCAATTCGGATTTCGAAGTGGGCTGGCGACACGGGAAGCTCTCTTTGCAGTTCAAGTGCTAATACAACATTGCCGAGATGTCAACTGTGATGTGCATATATGCTTAATCGATTTTGAAAAGGCCTTTGACAAGTTACGATACGATAAACTGATCCAAATTCTCAAAACAACAGGAATCGATTGTAAAGACTTGCGTATAATTGGTAACCTACACTGGCAATAAACAACACCAACAACTAACTGAAACAATAAACATAAAAAGTGGCGTACGTCAAGGATGCTACCTCTCCTCTTCAATTTATACTCCGAAGAATTATTCAAGGAGGCACTACATGATGTGAAAGAGGGAATCATAGTAAATGGGAAGACGATAAATAATATTAGATATGCCGATGACATTTGGATTACCGCAAGTAGCAATGAAGATTTGCAGACACTTATGGATAGGTCGCCAGAACCGGCACATAATACGGCTTAAAATTTAATACATCAAAAACCAAATATATGATAATAAGTAAGAACAAATTACTGCAGAACAACGACATTCAAATAAACGGATACTTTTGTGATATGGAGACACAAAAAAACACCCTACCACAATTTCTTATACACTTGAATTCTATACACCCAAGTATACAGTGTACTATGGAATTTGAATCAAAAGATAGGGTTGCTTTCTTAGACGTATATGTTTGGAGATCGGAGAATGGATAGTTACAACACACCGTGTACAGAAAACCCACGCATACGGACAGATACTTTTATAAGCAGTCGAATCATCACCCAAGTCAAAAAAGAACGGTTGTGAAAACATTGTTAGATCGAGCACGACGTATATGTCAACCACAGTTTTTGGAAAAAAACTAAAACATTTGGAACAAGCCTTACAAGGGAATATCTACTCAAGAATAGAGGAATTAAACTTAACAAATGCGCACGAAAAACACCACCAAAATGGGCTACGATAAGCAAAGCTTTTAACAGGGTTATGAATCAGATAGAAAAAAATTCTCAATAAGCACAAGGTGGAAACCATCTACACTACCACCACCAAGATACGGGATTTGCTTAGACTAGCCAAAGATACAAGGAACTCACAGGATACACCAGGAGCATACCGCATACTTTGCTCAAGTGAGCAAGCCCACATTGGGACTACGGGCCAAACTATTATCACTAGGATAAAAAAAAGTGACGTCAGAAATACTACCTGCAACATCCCGATTGACGTCAGCAGCTAGCCCGACCATGTTATCTACCACCCCGGTGACGTCAACAACGGCCCCCCAACACCATCTCTACTGTACTTGCACGAGTATAAACGCGAAAACGCACACTTAATTTATAGAAGATTTTCTTCTGAAGATGTCCGCCGCAGTTGTGGGCAAAACGTCAAGAGTTTCTGATCTTCGACCACGGCTTTATAAACCGATAACCAACCGCACGATGAGCCGGTTACTGGCTAGCAGAACCTGTGCCCGTTATTAACATGTTTGATAATATAACGGAAGAGAATAGATGAAGAAAACCAAGCAACTAAATACTTAAAATCACCGCCTATAACAAGTGTTAAAAACATAAAATAGTTAACTGATCTACTAAATAATCTAGCGAAAGACAAATATTTAAAGTACAACCATTAGTAAGGATTATATTAAAATAGTTAAAGCATTAATAAAAAAACCAAATTTTACATACAAACCAAAAGAGAAGTTTTTGTGTAGTATTAAAAAAATCCGCCTCTTATCAGACATAAACGAAATTAAAGAAAACAAAGATTACAAAGTAATAAATATATAAAAATTTTAAGTAGCGTAAAACTAATATATCCCTACCACTATTTGTAGATATTAACAAAAAAATATGCAAAATTAACCAACTGCTAAATACGATAATGCATTTTAAACCTCCGCACGTTAAGAGAGAGATACCTTAGTGTGCGAGCTGTCAAAGGTTTGGCCGTACAAAGAATTATTGCGATAATAGCCCAAGGTGTGTGAAATGCACTGATAATTACTCCATAAGCGATTGCCCTAGAAAAATCAAGAATAACAAGAACACATCTGTAAATTGCAAAGTGAATCATCCGATAAACTATCGAGAATATCTGCAGCAAAAAATATATTCTGTTTTATGGAAAGATGCAACGTACAGTACTGTAATGGGTCGACATACTAATGAATTAACAAAATTAAAACATACAATGAGATCATTACTAAACCAAATAAGTATACTAAATAATCTAGTAACTACAGTGATAAATAAAACAACACAATGATACGTTTGCTTAAAATCGCTTTCGGGAATGCCAATGGACTATGTAGACATGCACTGAAAATTACTTCTTTCATACAGCATCATGACTTAGACATATTCTGTGTGTCAGAGACACACTATATCTCAAGAAATCATTGAAATATACTTCTACACAACATATAATTTATAAACCATCCCGGAGAAGCAGCATACGGAGATGTGTAATTATTATTCGACAGAGCATCAAACATTATGAAAGACCAGAGTTCAGGTACGAATGTGTGCAAGCCAATAGTGTGACTATAAATGACGTTTTAGGAGAAATTGTAATTTCAGCATTTTATTGTCTCCCAAAATATGAGAATATATACACATTGTAAAAAGTTCTTTAAAATCTTAGGGAACAGATGGTTTGTTAGTTGAGATTTTAACGGATAGCATCGACAATGAAGATTTGAGTTACCTACACCAAAAGGCAGGAAACTGTAAAAATTAGTACAAAAAACCAATCTATCTTACTGGCCCTCAGACAGACATAAAATACTGGATATAGTGGTTTTTTGCGTAATAAAAGTTTTAGATACTAAAAAAATAGTCCTACAACCCTGCTGGAAAATTAATTTGGACCATACTCTAATTACAGTGGCAATAACCACAAATACAGTTAAAAAATTAAGAGAATGAACTTTATATAGAAGCAGCAGTAGAAAACCAGACTAAAACCATTCAATCTGCGGCATGGCAAGCTATGCCTGACCGAACTAAAACAAATAAAAGAGCACTTACCACTTATGGTTAAACAAAATCTTACGACAGAAGTCTTAAGTGTATGGGAGCTAACAAAAACAGATTTAGACAAAACGGTATATAACAAAATATCAAAAGAACTTAAACAATTATTACAAAAAAGTAAAAATAAATCCATCCAACAATACCTTAGCAACCTATATGCAAATGAGGCCATAGAATCCTTATGGAAGGCAACCAAAAAATCTAAACAGCCTCAACAAACCAATGACGGATCTTGGGCTAGAACTAACCAACAAAAAGCAAAGATTCTTTCAGAACATCTCACTGCAGTTTTCACACATTTTCCTTACACAGCAAATCCTCAAAATGAAGATGACCTAAATACATTTCTAGAGGCGCCAAAACAGATGGATCGTCCAAATAAGAGAACAACAAAAGTAGAATCAGTGATTTTTAAAGAAACTAACCAATAGAGTATGATTTCATCACAGAAAAAGTGCTACGACAATGTACTCAAACATGTTTCATAGCTACAACCCAAATTTTCATTGCAATTCTATGAACTCATTACTTTGCTAGTCAATGAGAAGCTACACGTATAATTATGATAACGAAACCAAGAAAAAAATTGTCAAAAGTCAAGTCCTGTAGACCAATAAGTCTTTTGGCGATGCAAGGAAGACCTAAATATGGCTATACAATAATTTGTGTTATCATTGGCGATTCTTCAGCCCCGATTTCAATTCCTTTGATTACCACGTTTGGAGCGTGGTCAATGCGAAGGTCAATGAGAGACATCCTAACACCAAGGACAGCATAATAGTCTTTATCATAAAAGTATTGACACATCAAGACAAGGAGAAGCTCTGTCAAGAGGACAAATATATCTCTAATGCAGTACACCTCTAAAAAACTCTGTGGAAATATCGATAATATTATTCCAAAAGCACCTTTCAGATACATAAGTAGCTTCTTTTGTATATACATAAATATCAGCTTAATCTTATACACGTTATAATGCCAAAAAAAGATTTCCGAATATCAAATAAAATTATCACTTATGATAAATAACATATCACATGGCCCCGATAGGGTTACACTTGTGCTGTTATACTAAGGGAAAATCGTTATTATAACAAAGTTTTGAAGACTTTTTAAGAATAAGTCTGTTAACAGAATATATTCTCTTTGCATGCAAGCGATCTAAAATAGCTTTCTAATTTAAATTCCTTTTAGGCAAAGAGATATAGAGCTATCAATTTTTAAGATAAATTTGATGGGAAAAATAATTGATACAAAAGTTTTTCTCCACGTCAATGTCAAAGTCATGCAAAACCACTCTTCATCAGTTGAAGAGTGGTAGTTTCATATATAACGGTGCAAATGGTAAAAAAGAGTCAGGTTTTCATCATATAAGAGTGTTAAACCTCCCAATTAAAGTCAAAGCAAATTGTACCCAAAAATAGTAAAATTTGTCTGATAATAGATAATAAAACTTGCGTCAAGGCTGTTTTTAAAAAGCTTCAAAGTCAAGAATTTTGCACAGTAACAGAAAAAAAACATTTCAAAATAAAGTCAATTTTTGTGACAACTGGCACTATCAACCAGCACATTTCGTTACAAAAGGTTTGGAAAAGCTCTTGCTGCCTTTTATAAGAAACGTTTTTTGCTATTTTGGTCGGACCTCTTTTCTTGACACTAGGGGAAAGGTACAATGCTAACAACCTTCTGTTTGTATCTTAGAAATGCAACCCACCAGATTCACTGAAACTGCGTCAAATAAAAAGAAAATGGGTAATCATGAAGCGAAATTTAAAAAAACTCAATAAATTGCAGGTAGTAAAAAAATGTAAAGCAAAATGGCGTCTAAGATTGCGCAGAATTTGATTATACGTAAAGTCGACGAGTTTGGATTTGGTAAACCAAGGCTAAATCTTATGATTTGGATGCTTGATCTAATCAATAAATTATCAAAAATCAAAGAAGAGATAATTGATTAACATTTTTTATATTATATTTTATGTTGCCACTTTTTTCCTATTTCACCTTTCATACAAAACGAGCATCTAGTAAAACAAGAGAACTTATACTATGCACCGCACATTGTACTCTGGTATGGTGAGACCTATGGAGTGCTAGTAAGGTGGTCTAAAGTAAAACAGAGGCAAGCCAAGTTAGAGTTGGCTAAACTTTGTAGACTTGCCTGCTTCGGTATTACAGGTACAATGTAAAATACCCCAATTGTAGACATAAGTATCACACTTACTATGTTAGTTTTCCCTCCTTAGAGACTTAAATCAAAACAGAGGCAATAATGAAGTTCTATAGATTGAATTATAGTGAAAACTGACAGCCTTAACTAGTAATCAGATCAATTGTAAACTGATCTAAAAAGGTTTGTAAAATCTTATAATGGGTGCAAATCAAAACAGATTTATTCTTGTGCAAGTATTGAGGTACAAGAGTATACTATAAAATGAATAAGTTAATGTACTAGCAGTAAAGTGATTAGAAATTACTTTAATTGGAAACCAAGAGGGCAGTTTTAAGTTAAACAAATGACTGGATATGTAAATTCCAGAAAAAATATTGGAATGGGGTGAAAGAATTAAAGTATAGTAAAGAAATGCTTAGAATGCCATATTAGAAAGTAACATATGATATATTGCGATTAACCAGGCAGCAAGTGAGGATCGCGACTAGGATGATTTTCGACATGTGCACATAATGGCTGTTTATAAAAACCCATTTGTAGACTTTGTAATGAAAAGAATAAAACAGTCTAGCACATGGTATGAATTGTGAAGCTCTTGCCTTATGAAAATATTTAATTCTGGTAAAAACCAGTTCTCAAGTGGTTCTAATTGGATGTTATAAAAAGGCTACTTAGTTTTATAAAGACTGGACATCTTTTTGTCGAGTAAGTAAAGAGATAAGTAGTACAATAAGCCTTAAAGCTATAGAGCTAGCAATTTTTAATTTATTTTATGTTTCACTCGTCAAAAAAGACTTCCCTGGTTATCTCTTTTGCTGATATTCATACTTATAACTAAATATTGATAGATATTGTATACTTTCCTATGTTCAGATGCTTTAAGTGCATTTTCGTCGACATTATTTTTTGTTTCAATATAGGGCTATACGCAGGTTTGGCAATTTATAGGATGAAAAATTGGATAACAAAAATATCGTACTAATTTTAAGTTGACCGAACTATTAATTTAAGCAATAAATTGTCACTTGAAGCTCAAATGCATGTAAAATTTACTTTTTGGAAATCTTTTTGCAAATTGTTCGCTTATATGAACCTCATGATATAGTTGTTCCACCATGAGTGCTTGAAATAAATTTTATGCTTTTACTTTTAAATTTATAATCTACTACACATTTGCACAGAAAGTAAACAAAGACAGCCTAAACATTTAAACAGAAAGTAAACAATGACGGCTGATATGAAATGTGATGTGGCTGAGCTTTGAGCGTACGTTTGGTTGCCTATCTTTAGAATCGTTTTGCATATCTTACTTTTGTAAGGTTACCGCACTGACTTATCCCACGCTTATCATTTGTAAATAAATTGTTCTACGTTCTCACCTTGCAAAAATTTAGGGGAAGGCGGGTGAATAACCCAGCGGGGTTGCTAGATCCCCAACTGGGCGCCTCCCCGGGTGGCGGATAAGGGAATGCCCACCAGATATGATGGGTACCGGGGAAATAAAATACCCGGGGCGGACCAAAACTAGCATAGGTGATACAGGTGGCAACTTCCAAATAATGGATTTAATGGCTCCTAGATAACTATGAGGGGAACCAGAGATGGTGATAACCGATCGGCTGCTGGTATAAGTGGTCACACTCTTGCATGGTCAACAGCTTCGGGTGGAAGAACCAGCAGAGGTAGGGCACTCTTTTGCCCTCAGGTTGAAAAAACAGACCTTAAAGACGGAGGAACCAAATTGATGGTCAACGGCGTAAGAATGCAGAAGGCAAGTGGAAACCACTGCATTAAAGATCTAAAAGATATCCTTAGTAAAATTATCATCATTATCATTATCAATATGACAACGTTCAGAGCTAAATCTAAATCCGAGTTTCAAGTTCCCCAATCGGATCTCCGGGGAACAGTTGTGAGCAGAGTTATAAAGTTATCAACAAATAATATAAAGATCGGGACGTGGAATGTAAACAGTTTACTGGCACCAGGCAAACTGCACAATACTGTAATAGAAATGGATAGACTGAAGATAGACATCCTTGGTCTAAGTGATGTTAGATGGCCAGGAAATGGTAAATGTACAACAAGCAATGGTATAATGTACTACTCGGGAAATGATGGCCCTCAGCACAGATACGGAGTTGGAATAATATTAAACAAGAAAGCAGCAACGGCAGTCACAACCTTCATACCACTCTCAGACAGAGTAATGATGTTACAGTTGAAAACAAACAACGGTAATATGAATATCATCCAAATTTACGCGCCAACTGCCGATAAGGAAGACGAAGAATGCGAAGAATTTTATGCACAAATAGAAGATATCTACAGAAGCATTAAGCGAAAAGATATTACAATCGTGTTGGGTGATTTTAATGCGAAAGTTGGAAATGCGAAAGTAGAAAGATGTACCGGTGGTTTTGGGCTAGGAGATCGCAATGATAGAGGAGACCGTATGATACAATTCTGCCAAGACAAAGATGTAATAGTCGCAAACAAGCTTTTTAAACTTCCAGCTCGCAGGCTGCATACATGGAAGTCTCCAGCTGATAAGCCAGGGAAAACAGTAAGAAATCAAATAGACTACATTCTTTGTAATAATCGCTATAGAAATTCCATTAAGTATGCGAAAACATATCCTGGTGCGGACATTCACAGTGACCACAATCCAGTTGTAGCAAAAATTACAGTTAGGATGAAGAAGATAATAAGACCCCAGAATTACTATATAGATACAAGACGTTTAAAGGAACCCAAAATATATAATATAGTTCAACAGAAAATAACAAATGAGATAAAAGATATAAATATGCAAATAGACGAAGTCAATATTGATGAAAAATGGAACAAAATACAAAATGTACTAACATCTGTAACCAAAGAACACCTAGTAAGTAAGAGAATAAAAAAGAAACCTTGGATGACACAGGATATTTTAGATCTCATGGATCTGAGAAGAAGGAATAAGCTAAATGTACAAAAATATAAAGAAATTCATAAAACAATACAAAGTAAAATAAAAATAGCGAAAGAAAAACACCTGTCTGAACAATGTGAAGAAATAGAACTACTACAAAGTAAGCATGACAACTTCCACATGTACAAAAAGATCAAAGAAGTAACAGGATATAAAAAGAAAAGTGGCGCCAATAATGTCATCAAAGATGCTGATGGACATATACTAACAGATATAAAAGATCAAATAAACAGATGGAAGATATATATCCAAGAACTTTACAATGACGAAAGACCGGAAAACACCAGTTTAGAAGTAAAGGACGAAAATTTTAAAATTCTAAAATCGGAACTAAAGTCAGCATCGCAGCCCACCTCTTAACCACGAGACCACGCTGGCAGCCCTTCATTTAGATACAAATCAGAAATAGATGCTATAAAAAGAAATAAAAACCTTCGATGTTTATACTTGACAAGTACGACGACAATTCGGAAAAAAAACTTCCGTTTCGTTACCAATGATGATAATATATATATATATATATATATATATATATATATATATATATATATATATATATATATATATATATATATATATATATATATATATATATATATAATTTTCGATATAATCGCTATACAAGTTGACGTACATGTGATAACATTTTATAAGGTTTGAGATTCCTTTTACAAAAAACTCTCTCGCCTGGAAAGGAAGCCACCCTGTAAGAGAATCTTGAAGCGCAATGTTGTCGTCAAAGCGATACAATGCAAGCCACTGTTTCATGCGCATAACAAACCTCTTTGTCAATTTCCTGCACAAATTTATCGCTGGGCGTACACGAAAATCGTATTACTGCACTCACTTCCTATTTAATGGAAATTTCTATGGCAACGTTTATTTTCAATTGATCTAGCGGACAGCGTAATAAGACTGGTTTCGCTATCTCCCCCATTTTCTGCGGCATGCCTAAACAGAGTTTTTTCCGAATTGCCTTCGTAGATATGTTCTGTGGACTTTAACACATATTTTAGAAGATTTTAATATTTTTTATTTGTTTAAATTTGTGATTCATAAAAATTAAATTGAATATTAAAAAAAGGTAAAACTTAATTGCAGTTTTGAAAATTATTACTGTGATCCAGACTTTTCAGCAGATTAACATATTTTAGATGAAGCAATTAAAATACTGCGAAGTTGTGATATAAACCAAATAATGAAGATTAAGCTCCATATCATTTTGTACAACACTTTCATTTTGCTCATTTGTTTGCGAGTTTTACGAAGATATGTTTTGTTTATCAATCACGATCATGCTGAGAGTTTAATTACTGACTGTTAAGTACTTAGATTAATATTTATGTTCCCCAGTTTGTCTTTTCCTTGTTACCAGCATGTTGTCCAGATTTATAGATTCCCCACGTGGTGGTGTTTACAGTAATGTCAGACAACGACATTGAGGTGAAATCTTAATTTACCTGGATAATAATATATCTTTAGATATAAAATATAAAAAAATGACGTGTACGTAATCTGTGCTCAACACCTTGATTTAAATAATTGCGCGCGGCATATTGGACACAACTATTTTATTTTAATTTATTAACAGGCACGATAGTTACTACGATTAACTGTCTTTCTTTGCTAAACATCGCGGTGTATATTTATATTTTTGAATAATGAGGCTATCAATTCTTAAAAAGTACTTTATTTATGTTCAAAATTAATTTACAGAAAACTACATTAGTACAAGTGGTTGAGGCGTTTAACTCTAGTGCGCCCGGACCAGGGTTTCATTCCTAGAGCTCTTTGATGTCTACTGATGCCTACTCAGTCACTAAAAATAATTGAACACCTGCGTTCACTTCGAACAAGGGGTAATAATGGCGGTCGTCTAAGACGAGGTGCTTGCTACATCGCTCTGTATGAGAAATGGCGTGTGATCACAGGGCAGTTACAGAGAACATCAGTCTTTCAATTTGCAGGCCTCACTCCCACAAGAGGCGATAGAGTCTTACCATTATTATTAAGTGAAAGCTGGCAATTCAAAATGAAGTAAATTCTGTGAATCACTATAAACTACCTGCAGCTAAATAATATTTTTAAACATTTATGTTTTTTTGAAGTATGTCACGCTTACTTGGATCTAAATGGCCACGGATGTATTATAAGCCAGGCTGATTGTAGTGCCTCACAAACAGTGAATGGGTTTATATCTCAATTTAAAAGAAGTGATCAACAATGCTGAAATCCGGCCTTCTAGGATCCTCGTAATAAACAAAATAAACAGTGGTAAGAAAAGTCGTTACAAACTCCCGAGAAACAGCGGTTGAATTGGCATAGGTGCCGAAAGGATATGACACATCGTTCAATAAGTCCCGGGACTAACTAAGAAAACAACATTTGTTTCGCAAAATTCATTTTTATTCACCAACATAATCACCTTCAAGTGCGACACAATCACTCCAAAGCTTTTCTAATTTTTCGATACCATGCTTGTAAAACGATTTGTCCTTGGCCTCAAAATAAGCTTCAGTTGCAGCGATTACTTCCTCATTCGGGCCAAATCTTTTTTCCTGAAGCATCTTTTTGAGATCAGCAAAGAGACAGTAGTCGCTGGGGGCTAGATCTGGAGAGCATGGTGAGTGGGGATGAAGATTGAAGTCCAACTCGTTCAATTTGGCCATTGTTTTCATTGACTTGTGAATTGGTGCATTGTCTTGGTGAAAGATGATTTTTTTCTTCTTCATGTGCGGTCGTTTTTTTTGTGATTTCGTCCTTCAAACGCACCAATAACTCAATGTAATCGTCGCTGTTGATGGATTTTCCCTTTTCAAGGTAGTCGATGTAAATTGTACCGTGCGCATCCCAAAAAACTGACTGTTGCGTTTTCGGACGTTTCGGACAGCTTTCATCGACTGCACGCCACTCAGCTGACTGCCGCTTCGACTCCGGAGTGAAATGATGGATCCATGCTTCGTCCATTGTCACATACCGACGCAAGAAATCTTGTTTATTGGGAGTAAACAGTGACAAACAGCTCTCTGAATCGTCGACTCGTTGTTGCTTTTGTTCCATTGTGAGCAAATGCAGCACCCATTTGGAAAAGACCTTTCTGATGCCCAATTTTTCGTGCAAAATCGTAGACGCACTTCCAATTGATATGTTTGCCATCTCAGAAATCTCACGAACTTTCAGTTTGCGGTCATCCATCACGATTTTCAAAACTGGCTTAATATTTTCCGGAGTTACTGCTTCAATGCGTTCCGCATCATTCGTATCAGTGCGACCGCGCTTGAAATCAGCATACCATCGGCAAATCGTTGTTTTCGACGGAGTACAGTCCGGATAACATTTTTCAAGCCATTGTTGAGCTTGTACGGTATTTTTTCCCATTAAATATCAATGTTTTGTCAACAAACTAAATTCGTTTTATTCCATTTTTTACACAAATGCAAAAGTAGCGTCACTTTCACCACAGTAGCTTTGCTGTTTATGGTCCGATTGACGTGAAAATTAGACACGTGTCATTTGAAGGTTAGTTCTTTCGAAAAACGAAGTGGATTTGATATTACTAACTCCATCTGTGGGTTAGTCCCGGGATTTGTTGAACGATGTGTTAGATTTAACACTATTTGCAAAAGAAGAAATCCTTGCCGACATCTTTTCAACAAAACGCAACATAGATGTGTTTTTGACCAGGCGACTTTTACTATTCGTCATTTTTTCTGACAGAAGCCAGTAATGCTAATAGGTGGTTAAATTTGGGCACGGAGGCCACCAACTCTATTAAATAATATATTCCTTTATCAAATTGCAAAAATATGATGTGGGGTAACATTTGGTACGATAATGGATCACGTTGAATTTTGTGACGCCTCTTTAAATACCGCCAAATACATTGGAACTCTCGTTAAGAAAAATGTACAACTATCGCGTGGAAAGAGGAATAATAATTTCGACTTCGATCACGGTAATCTTCAAAAATAAACTTAAGTGAAAAACTCTGGCACATTATCCAACAAAACATGGCCAATAGATGAGCATAGTTAATTAATACCGTTCAATCTTGTATTAGTTGTATATTTTAGTTGAATGTTTAAGCAAATGGTGTATTAGTAAAATATATTGTTTAAATTTTGTTGGTTTATTTTATTCCGACACCCCAAAAGTGCTGTATAAATCTTTAAAAGTTATATTTCTGTGAGAATACTGCACAACTTATATATCAAATTATTTTAAGTTAAAAGTTGCATTCATCGTTGTCTTACGTATGGGTTTGGTGCTTGCTTAGAATGTGGATAATTCGTTTGGCTTTTGAACGATAAACAAGTGTCGAGTACGCTCTTCCGTGATACGAAAAATAAACAGTTATCACTGTGCGCGAGTGATATCTGGCGATCTTAATAAGGTCGTAAAATTATCGCGTAAAATATGTTTCCACAACAACAAACCGTACCACAATCACAAAATGAAGTGATATTAATGCACCAAAATAATGCGTTATTTCAAGAAAATTATCAACGTTCGCAAAACGAACAGCAACTTTATAATAGCTGGAAAATATCGGAGGACGAGAAGGTAAGTGCCATAAATAGAGCGGACCAACTCCAAATCCAGTTAAATAAAATTCATAAACTGTACGAAGATCTGAGCAAAAAATACTCAGAGATAGAAAATAGACTGTCTAACGGCACCAAAGAAAAAGTGCAGTAGAATATCATACCGATGAAGAGGAACTAGCTTATGAGACAGGGTGGATACGCCAGAAAAATAGGAAGAAAAGAAAATGAATACCTCACTTACCCCACCTCAAAAGCAACAACAACAGGAACAAAATCATGCTGATAAAATAATAAAGAAATAGCTAAAAAATAAAGCCACCTCCACCTATCATAGTTGATAACATTGATAATTTTAATGAACTCCATGCTACGGTGAATCATTTCTCTAACGCACAGATCAAAGTTATTAACAACAAAAATATTAAAATTAATGTACAGGACGAAAACGATTTTAAAAAGCTTTCTGAAAAATTAAACAATGAAGAATACTCTTGGCATTCTTACGAGAATAAGCAAAACAGGCCAATTAAAGTTATGGCCAAAAGACTGCATCATTCTATAAAATCAGAGCATATAGTCCATGAAATGAGGATGCGTGGCTACAAACTACTTGAAGCTACTCCCAAACTAAAATATAAAACCAAACAACCGTTAAATATGTTTATGCTTTCGTTTAGACATGACGTAGATAAAATCTACGGTATTACTGATATATTAGGTGTCCGAGTAGAAATCCTGCCACTAAGAAAATCTAAACTCGTACCTCAATGTAAAAAGTGTCAAGCATATGGACACACGCAAAAATTCTGTTATAAAGAATCACGCTGTGTTAGATGTACTGGTAAACATTTAACAGCAAACTGTGATAAACCAAAAACTCAACAGCCAAAATGCGTTCACTGTGGTCAGGGGCATCCAGCAAACTATAGGGGGTGCATGGTAGCAAAAGAAATACAGAAGTTGCAAAACAAGCGCTCAAAAAAGTCTGTCTTGCCAAAGCAACCACAACGAACAAATCAACAAGAACAAATAACCAAAACGAATGAAGGCAAAAGAGCTATAGTCAAGCAACTTATGGTAAGAATGAAACTAAAAGTAGCAACAAAAAAACATCAAGCACATCCATTGAGCACACTCTCCAACAAATTTTAGAGAGGCTAACTAAAATGGACGAGTGTATAGTAAGATTAGAATATAGCGCAAAAGGATCTATTCCTAAGACCCATAATGGTAAATAGTTTAAGAATAATGGAATGGAATGCCAATGGACTATTGCAACATCAACAAGAATTGCAAATAGTTCTAGATATAGAAAACATTGATATTTGTCTCATCTCTGAGACACATTTTACCAATGAATCCTTTATTAGATTTAAGGGATATAAAGTATACCATACTATATACCCTGAAAACGCAGCCAAAGGAGGTAGTGCAATAATAATAAAAGAGTCGATTAAACACCACCAAGAAATGGGATACAAAACAAAGGAATTACAAGCTACCGCAGTCAATGTCGTAACTAGAACATATGAGATCATAATTGCAGCAGTGTACTGCCCCCCCAGACATGCTCTCAAAAAGACCAATATCTCGATTTTTAAGCAGCCATGGTCGAAGATTCATAATTGGAGGAGATTTTAACTCCAAGCATACCAATTGGGGATCTAGACTAACAACCACCAAGGAAGAGAACTCTTGGAAGCAGTCAAACAACTAAAATGTGAAACACTGTCAACTGGAAAACCAACATACTGGCCTACAGATCCAGAGAAAATCCCAGACTTAATTGACTTCTTCATAACTCGAAATGTTTCAGTGAACTACATGCATGTCGAAGAAGCCTGGGACATGAACTCGATCACTCTCCCATTATTCTCACGCTTAGTGATAGTATCATACAAAAGGAATTAACTCCTAGATTAGTTAATAAGCTGACTGATTGGTGCAGCTTCAAATTACAACTCGAAGAAAATATCAATTTGACAGTTCCTCTGAGAAATGAAGAACAACTAGATAACGAGACAGAAACTTTTATTAGGATATCCAACAAGCAGCATGGGATAATACCCTACAATTACCACAAAAATCAAAGGTAACAAGTACCCAAGAAAAATAAAACAGCTTATCTATGAAAAGAGAAGACTCAGAAGAATCTGGCATCAATCTCGAGCACCAACCGACAAAACTGCATTGAACAACACTACCCAGCAATTAAAAGGAAATTCAGAAATTCAAAATGAATCGATCAGTGACTACTTAAGTGAATTGTCAAATGACAGCAAAACTGACTATTCTCTCTGGAGATCAACTAAAACCTAAAAGGCCGATCATACAGAATCCACCAATAAAAATGCAGATGGGAGTTGGGCAAAAGTAATATACAGAAAGCTAATAGATTCGCTGAGCATCTCGAACGAACATTTCAACCGAATGAAGGCGAAGACACATTAGATTGGGAAAACCTTAATCAAGAAGAAGGCGAAATCAGACCCACTAGTCCAAAAGAAATTGCAATTGAAATTAACGAAAACATGGACCCAAAGAAGGCTCCAGGATTTGACCTGATTACTGGGAAATTCTAAAACAACTACCTAGGAAAGCAATAGTCAAACTTACCTATCTTATCAATGCCTCGTTTCGACTGAGATATGTACCCAAGATATGGAAAGTAGCTGAGGTGATAATGATCCTAAACCTGGAAAAGCACCCAATCAAGTCACAGCTTACAGACCAATCTCATTACTTCCAGTAATCTCGAAAATATTCGAAAAATTATTACTTAAAAGGTTGAAACCTATTATAGAAGACAAGAACTTATTTCCATCACATCAGTTTGGATTCAGGGATAGCCATTCAACCATTGACCAAGTGCACAGGATAACAAACATAATCGAAAGAGCTTTAGAGGAAAGAAAAGTTTGTTCTGCCATCTTTCTTGATGTAGCACAAGCTTTCGACAAAGTGTGGCACGAGGGACTACGGTACAAATTAAGAAAACTTTTGCCCAGACAGCATACAGAACTATTGGAATCATACATTGCAGATAGAGCTTTCAGAATCAAGCAAGAAGATTCTTACTCCGAATTAAAAGAAATTAAAGCAGGAGTGCCACAGGGCAGTGTATTGGGACCTGTCCTATACCTATTATACACCAGTGACATACCTGAGCCAATGCATGACACGATTGCTACCTTCGCAGATGATACGGCTTGTCTGTAGGCAAAGACTTCGAAGAAGCAGCTAGAAACTTGCAGTCATCTGCCAATCAAATTAACAACTGGACTAAACGCTGGCGAATTAAATTGAACGAAACTAAATCCGTCCATGTCAATTTTACAAACAAACATAATCAACATATCCCCATTAGCATAAATAATACACAAATACCATACGCCAATACAGCAAAATATTTGGGTATTACTCTTGATGCAAAGCTGCGCTGGAAGGCCCATATAAAAAAAAAACGAGAAGAACTAGGCTTCAAGTATAAGAAAATGTATTGGCTCTTGGGTAGACACTCCACGTTGTCAATCTACAACAAAATGCTACTGTATAAACAAATCCTTAAGCCCGTATGGACATATGGCGCCCAGCTGTGGGGTTGTGTCAGAAAGAGCAATATAGATATCATGCAGCGCTTTCAGAATAAAGTACTGAGGAATATTGTCGACGCTCCTTGGTACTTTAGAAACAGTGACCTTCATCGAGATTTGGAAATGGAAACTGTTAGCCAAGCCATTGAAAAAATTAGCAGAAGCCATGAACAGCGACTTCTTCATCACGTCAATGTTGAGGCCATCCAGCTCCTTGACAACACGATGTTAGTCAGAAGACTCAAAAGGACTAAACCCTTTGAGTTGGTATAAGTGTTTGTGAAAAAGCAGAGTAAAGTGCTATTAGTGTGCGCAATAATTAAGTGCAATTAAATAATTAGAGTCTAGGAACTGCTAATGAGTAAGACCCTAGGTTAAATTTTGTAGTAGTAATTTAAGTTTGCACAAAATTTCTCATTGATCAATGTATGATCAGATTGTAATCCAAAGAAACACCAATAAAGGCTTAGAATGTGAGTGGCGCTCCAAAAGAAACCTATTTTAGAACCGGGATATATTCGCTAAGATAGCCGTAGTTTAAATAATTAAAGCTAAGAAATTTATAAAAAACTGCAAAATCTCTAATTTCTTCAACAAAGTTATTGTTATAGTTTTTTCTTATAAAGTGTGTCGTTCTACTTTTAAACATTAGATTAAATAAATTAGATTAGTTAGCTAGAAAATTGCTTAGTAATTTTATT
This sequence comes from Sinelater perroti, assembly GCA_036346155.1. Lineage (NCBI taxonomy): Eukaryota > Metazoa > Arthropoda > Insecta > Coleoptera > Elateridae > Sinelater > Sinelater perroti. Next base: position 8,115,329 of record JARFIY010000013.1, on the reverse strand, counting down.
CAAATCAATGGATTGTTTTCTACAAGTCATTGTTAACGTTAAAAAAGTTACTTAATGTTCTTACGCTGAGCAGATTATAAATAGGTTTAACGAGATAGATATTGTTTAATTCCCTATTTAAGTGTATTGACTGCTTTATTCTTAATATTAACCTATTTGTCTTTTCGCCATAGCACACCGAAATAAGTTGTCTTCATTTATTGTAAGGGTAGAATCGGATAGAAAGAAACATTTGAAGAAAGCTTGTAATACTAATAATAAGAGTTTCCCTAGATTATCTAGGCCTACTATACTAGCGAATATTACTTACAGCTGTACCTAGCAAAATGTGTCTTTCAAATGTCTCGTTCGAGTAAACAGTAAAAATGCTTAAAATATAGAGTTACTAACTTAAAGCGGTATAGTACTTGTAAAATACTCCGCAAGCTAAAACAATTGCATGATAGTAATAAAAAGTAGAATAAAACAAAAATTTGCATTCAATGGAAAACAACAATAGGAAATAGGGTAGTTTAAGTTTTAGCTTTTTTGTTGAAAAGAGCGAACACAACAAAATATATTTATTAAACATATATAGTCTTTAAACACATTTGTAATAATGGTAGGGCTCTAACGCCTCGCGTGGGAGCACGGCTCGCGAGCTGAGAGGTTAAGGCTCTCGTATGTTCGTTCTGTCTGCCCGGTCGTCGCGCACCATCTCTGATGCGGAGCGATGTGGCAAGCACCGCACCTTAGACGACCGCCATTATTACCCCTTGTTCGACTAAACGCATGTACTCAATTATTTTTAGTGACTAAATAGGTTAAGCATCAGAGAGCTCCAGGAATGAAACCTGAGTCCGTCCAACACCAGCCCGCGTCTCAACCACTGGACTACTTTGACGGTTTTTAAACACATTACTAGGTCATAACTACAAAATAGCTTTTCATGCAAAAATATTACGGTATCCTGCTGCCCGAACTTTATGACGTATTGGTGCTATCAATTTTTGCACAAACCTGTTTGAATTTATCGTGATATCCAGAGCCACTTGGATCGGAACTTTTCGATGGTTTGGGTTGTTATACCTGTTTTTTTAATATTCCCTTCACGATAGAGCCGAGTTCTGAACTGTTTACCATTAGCAGCGTACTAATCTTCCGTTGTCTTAGAGTAGTGGCACGTCGTGAGATCTAGCCAAAACGGCAAAAGATTTTTACAAACACTTTTTTTGATAAATGTCCGAATTGATAGACCCAATAGTCTAAAAGCTCCGTTTTTAAAATCCCAACTGCATATGCCTTGCCAGGCAAGGAATTTTGCTTTTCGGTTCTATTACAGTCCTCTGTGTGGCAATCTTGCCCAGCAATATAATATCTCATCATCCATCATCATGTATTGATATCGTGTCAACAGATTATCGTACAACCTATGAGAACGGAAACTGATTTGTCTAGATAAGTTTGCCCTTATCAAGAAACATTTTTGCACTGTCTGTACAGTCTGTTTAGATAACCAGCTCATACACTGTTGCAATATTATATTTAATTTTTAGTGCTCCAATTTTGCTGTGTTTATGCTTTACTACTTGTTGTTATAAAGTTTTCCTGCTACTTTAAATTATTTGTATTCGTTCTTTTAAAGATTGTTGTTCATTGTTCTAGGTTACGAATTAAGCTTTTTATTTTTTCTAGCATTAATTTTTATGGTTATTTGACATAGAATTGCCTCGAGACTTCTTTAAAGGTGTGGGATGTTTTATTCCAACAGTAAGATTGTGTTAGATAATAATTAATTAGTTAAAATTTCAAATAAGAGGAATAAAACATAACATTAGAAATAAAATGCAAAAAACTGTTGTATAGTAAGTATCCTTTTTTGTGTTACAAACAACGGTAATACATTTTTCGGATTAAACTTGGAAATGGAAGATAACTTCCAACATTCACCATTTATCTTTGTTATTTAGCGAATCTATCATTTCGAATGCTGACATCTTTTAATTTTTATTTTGAAACTTTTTTATTTTATTAGTGGCTCAGTTAAAATGCATTTATGTTTGCCATCATTTCATATTTTTTTTATTTTCAACACCATATATTTAGTATAAAAAGTAATTGCGTCAGAACATCTTTCTGTCTTTTTATTGTAGTAATAAGTTCATATGAGCATTGCTGGCCGAGTCATTTCCACTGGTACTGGTGTGATCGCGTTGCAAATAGCATCCTTTAATTCCGCAATGGTTTGCCGTCTACGTTGAAATATTTTAGCCTTCAATTGTTCCGACGGCAATTAATCACAAGAGGACAAGTCTGGCCACCTAGCGGACTATGTGACGTTATTGTGTAATGGATTAAGGCGGCTTAGAAGCATTTGTCCCAGAACTTCTTGAGTAATTCTTGCCGTGCGTATGATAGTGCTAATTTCTTGAAATAACAATAGTGTATTTTCATGTTCATTGAGTTTGAGCTCTAGAAAATTGTGTAATATTGCAACATATAGGGTAGATGTGACATTAATCGTGCGTCCTACTTTCTCAAAAAAAAAAAAAAAATGTGTGGATAGTAGTAAGGGCTACGAACGTGAGGTTTTATCTATGGGAACTCAAATTTTTCAGAATAATCTTCATCCGTTGGAAATTGTCCTATTGTTGTAAATTCGCCCACCACATCACTGGATCCCGCCGAAGTTAACGCGCCGAAATCTTGACGTCCCTCATCGATTTGTCCGTGCTTATGAGGTCCGAGATAACCTCCAGGTTGGCCAGCTATGGGACTATTCTTTTAAACAGTTTTCGTCTATTAGAGGGTGTTCTATTGCTCTAAATTCACCCGCCTACACCACTGGATCCCTCCAAAGTTGACACTTCTCCGCATTTACGATCTGGTCTGATTTAATTCGACCTACGTTACGCTGATTCTATTTTTACTTTTGTTTCATGTTCATTCAATGCCTCACAGTTTCCCCAAGTTTAATAGTACATAGCTCTGAATAGCTCGAAATTTAAGATTAAATTTAACTAATGTTTTTGAACAACGTTAATGTCGGTGTTAGTAAATTTTAGCGTTCGAGAGATTAACGCGTAAGTGTGCAATAATTTTCGTTTGGTTTTCACAATTCAAGCAAGCCATTTTTTGTTGAAAGATAAAAAGTGAACATCCTGCAACTTATGCGCTGCAGAAGATTTCAGAATTATCAAATTGTTTATTAAAGATCCTAAAGTAACTTACAAGTATTCAAGATTCCATCACCAACCATTAAAGAAGATTTGCATCAATATCGATGCATAAAAATATTCTCGTAGTATACAGTATCTGCTTATTGCGGATCAAAAACACATATGACATAGTACAAACATATGTTTGACAAAACTTGGAGGATTAAGAAGTTTTTACTATTATCACATTAAAACACTTGTCTTATAATCCCGATCCCAATCCGTGCAGTTTTTTATTTCATCAAATCAAGCTTAAGGTCCACAGCAGTCACTTCAAAAGTTTTTAAGCCCCCTAAAATAACTTTACGCTTATTTCTGAAAGACGTTTCTAAAGAAGATACTATAAAAGCAAATACTTTGAAAAATTAAAATTAAAACATTGAACATGTTTACTTTAAGTCATTTGTATCTCACTATTTTTTAAAAATCCTCCAATTATGTAAGATATTTTATGCTATCAACTGTACATTGAACTAAAATTTGAGTATTTAAGGGTTTCCTCTTATTCCTTATATTTAGTGTAATAACGGTCACTTTAGGATAACATTTGAGATTTTTTCTAAAATCTCTAAATGTAGCATTTGGTAAACTTTTATATTTGTCTCCACTCTTTTTGTCAAATTGTATTTCTTGATTATTATAATTATGCAGAGTTACGTACAACTGACTTCAGCAAATAATGTATGGAAAGAGCACTATATAATTACTAGTTAAAAGTATATTTACTAATAACGCTGCATACAAAGACATGAAGACTCTAGTTATTATATAGATAAATTGAAACTATCAGTTGTATTGAAACGTTTCCGGATTATTGTAATTTGCCTTTATTGAATAAACCAAATAAAGAAACACATCAATCATCATTAGTTACCTTTCTGGAAATTTACAGATTCCGCTTTGAAAGGACAAATCGTCTTTTAAGGCAGTCTATTATAAGGTCCAATTTTGAACATCTTTACAAACACGCCGTTCTGGTTCCATCAAATACAAAGTATTGCCTTCCAGGAATATTCCGTTTTAGCGTCGAAATTGATGATTAGCCTGGGCTGCATATTAATTTTTTGTTTGGAATCATCAGAACAGATGCACTTTCCATCTCCAGTAATAATACAACGCAAAAAATTTTTTTTTTGCTTCTCAAGCAGAATTTTGCCTTTTTATATCTTTTTCCTTCAGTTTGTGAGCCGCCCAAATTTCTTCCTTATAAACCGTCCCTATGGATTTTAAATGTTTAAAGATATTGAATTGAATAGTATTTAATACTTAAGCTTCTGACATAAATATTTATCCAATAATCTCGCATTTCTTTGTCTTCTAATTTTTTTGGTTGTTTAGAACATTTTTGGTCTTCTTCTTGAAATCATAAAAATTGAAACTTTAAAAACACTGTTTGGGTATTGTTTTTGATGAAACAGCTTCACCACAAGCATTTTATAAGATTCAGCAGTAATTCTCTTTATAATGGAGTGATAAAGCAGTACTTTCTGCAAATGACGCTTTATCATCATCATATCACATGCTTATATATCTATCTTTTCGCTAATGTAGGCCTCTCCAAGCACTTTCCACAGATCCCTGTCTTGTGCCTTCTGTATCCAGTTATAATTGGCTGTTCTTTTTATGTCATCGGTCCATCTTAAAGGCGGTCTTTTTCTTTCTCTTTTTCCCATTTGAGGTCTCCACTAGACTATCTTCTTCGTCTATCTGTTATCGGGAAATATGCTTCGTCCATGACCATTTCAATTTAAGTGTCACTTCAATCATGTCTTCCACTTTTTTCCTTCGTCTAATATTTATATTTGTCCACCTATCTCTTAAGGATATTTTTAACATTTTCCGCTCTATAGATTTTTGGACTACTCTTAACTTTTGTTTGTTCCTTGCGGTTAGAGTCTACGTTTCTGCTGCATAAGTTAATACTGGGATTACATTCTGATTAAGTAATTTTTTTATCTCTTGTTCTATTTTATTTGTTAGAATATTTCTCCATTTTCCAAATGCAGTCCAACTCAGTTTTATTCTTCTGTTTACTTCTCTTGATTGGCTGCACAGTAATATATTGCTCTAGATATATGTAATTTTCTACTCTTCGATAGTTCTACCTGTATATTCACTCTCTGATTTACTAGGTTGTTTGTCATGATTTTTGTTTTCTTCTTATTAATTTTTAGTTTAATAACCTTTGCTTGTTCATTTAGATCTATAAGCATTTTTTGTAATTTCCGTTATAAGTAAAATGTCGTCGGCGGATCTTACCTGATTTAACCTTTCGCCGTTTATATTAACATTTCAAACATAACGTAAATAATTTAGGGGAGATTGTAGTTTTTTGCCTCACTGCTTTTTTCAGTTTAATTGCATTTGTTGTATTGCATACTTTAATTTTGCAGGTAGCGTTTTGATAAATGTATTTTATTACCTTATATATCTAGAATCTACTCGCTGTTTTTTAAAAATTTTATAGCAGTCCAATGTTTAACTGAGTCGAACTCTTTCTTACAGTCTACGAAGGCAAAACACAGAGGCAGGTGATATTCGCTAGATTTCTTGATTAAGTTTCGTACAATTTGTAAAAGATCTTGCGTGCTGTAACCACCACGAAAACCCGCTTGTTCTGGTGGCTGGTATTTGCCCAATTTTTTGGTGAGTGTTAGTTATAATTTTTGTTAGTAATTTATATAGTTGAGATCTAAGACTTATAGGTCAGTAGTTCTCTAAACGAGTTTTGTCATCTTTTTTAAAAAGCAATATAATAATAGCATTATTCCATTTTCTCTCATTTGAGCTCATTCAGCAATGGTTGTTTACCCTCCTTGATCATCTCTGAAAGTATTCGATCTTCTTCCAATCATTTGTTCATCTTTGTCTGTTTTAAGGCTTCTCTTATTTTATATATTTTGATATCAGGTATATCTTCCGAGTTTACATTTATGATCTTTTTTCTATATTTTTAAATTTTGTTACTGCTTTTAGGCTGTATAGTACTTTATAAAATTCTTTTGTTCCTTTTATTATCCGATATTGGTTTGTCATTAAGTTTCCTTGTGTATCTCTCTTACCCTTTTTCTTTTTTCTATTGTTTTGTCTTCCCTCCATTTTCTAGAGCTTTTTAAGGTTTTAATAATGAACTCATGTTTTGTATGGTTATGCGAGCATATATTCTCAACTAGTTTATTTATCAAATCTCTAATTTTCTACCTTTAGAAATATGTTATTAGTAGTTGATTTAATAATTTTTTAATGTAAGTAAAAAGGGAAATCGCTAAAAGCATTTTTTTGCTTATAAATTCGAAAACAGATAAATTATACAATTTTTAAAATATGAAGAAATATTTCGGGTAACTTAAAATAAATTAATATTTTGTTGGTTTTGAAAAGAATATTTAACAACGTCAAGACCACAAAAAATGATTAAAAGCGCAGTTTTGTAAAAAGCTCTTTATATAGCTTAGAAGTGTTTCTCAAGTTTGCAGCAATAAATTATAAAAATTTTTCTAAGTAAATCACCAGTGTATTTATTTAAAACGTTTACGTTCTATTGCCGTCGGCCCACATCAAATAAACCTGAGCACTAACAACGTTATCCTTACTAATCTTTGAGATTATTATGCAAAGTTGTTAAAACTGGTTTAAATCAAATTAAATACGCTCTTCAAGAAATTAACGGAGTTTCCGTAATTTGTCACTTGCTTGTAATAAACGTTCTTTGCAATTTAAGCTATCTGAACGCGAACTGATTCTCGCCGTGCCGTCGCGTTTTTCATTTTTGCGCCGTAGCACCTTAACATTTCACCCATACTGCGACGGAAATAATTGGCACAATAAGGTCAACTTTCCAGAAAGTCCGCTCGGCCTGCGCCGAAAAACGAATCTGATTATTACGTAACTTTCTCGCCAAATTTTGCAATAAAAAGAAATAATTGGGGGCCAGCCACGTATGGAATACAGAGTGGATGATTGAGCTGCTTCAAGCTGCCGCATTAAATTTTGTAGGGCTTGGAGGACTGTAGCAGGCACGATCTGCTCGACACATTCTTTTGATATTTCAGTTTGAACGCATCTAATTATCATGCTCGCGTAAATTCCTCGCAAGCGACGAGTGCGAATAAATTGTCGGGAAACTGGGTGTAAAGCCGTAATTTCTGAGTAATCTTTTTAATACTCAAGTTGTAAGATAACAGGGGGTCTGTAAAGCAATTTCATACCAGATAACAAGTTTTGCATAAATTAAAGTAAAAATTGTTGGAAGTTTGCGTTATACGTGGTATGATCACTAATTTTGTGAGTTGATTAAATAAGCCTTACAGTTTTACGCTAAACGAGCATGATACTTAATGTTATACAAACAATTCTCATTTTCTATTTGAAAACGTTAGCAAGATATTCACTGACACTAAAAACATCTAAATAACGATTAATGTAATTAAAAGTAGTAAGAGTTCTTGCGTACTAAATTATTACACATTAATTTAACACAACAAAAATTACAAGGAGAACTGTCCTCTAAGGATTACAACGTATTTTAGAAGCTATGGAATTTTTGCAAAAGAAATTTCGGATTTCACGAATAAATTATTTTAGTTGTCTTTATGAATGACTTTTGTCAAGGATATGATTTATTTATTTTGGAATTTGTTAGCTGTTTCGTTTACCTTAAATATAAAGTAAATTTAGCGTTGATTTTAAAATAAATTGAAAAATCCAGTATTTTCTTTATATTTTGCTATTTTATTTCCGCATATGTAGGAAAGCTGTTGATGGCCACAAAGAGATATGTGAAGTTTATGACGTTGATGACTTAACAGAACGCCCTTAAAGTTTATCAACGTCCCGGTCGACCAACTGAAATTGGCGATGACCAAATCAAAGTCATAATCAAATCGGATTGTCGCATTCCAACATTGACATTCCAAGATTGATGAAAGATTCTAAGTTCATGTTTTTTCACCGTCAATAGGCACTTGTACAAGCTTGGATTCGTTAAAAAGCTTAATATGTAGATTCTATATTCATTGAAAGAAACTCACTTAACATCTGCGACTTGCACCTCAAATGTAACGAAAACTACCCATTTTTGAAACAAATGATGACTGGTAATAAAAAGTGGATTGTTTACGATAACACCAACTTAAAAAATTGTGAAAGATCCGTGATGATCTAGCACAAACCATATCGAAACTAAAATTTATTAAAACAAGGTCATGCTGTCTATTTGGTGGGATTACAAAAAAGTTGTGTAGTTTGAGCTGTTTCTGAGTAGCAAAGAGATTAATTTAGATAAGTGTTGTCAAAAAATAATAAAATTGCATGGAGTAATAATTAAACAATGCCCAAAAATTGGAAAATCGTAAAGGAATCGTGTTTCACTATGACACCGCTAGACCACAGATATCTGTAGTAGTTCGTCAAAAATTATCGGCGTTTGGTTGAGAAAACTTTTTGCATGGTAAAATTTTTAATGATGTGGTATTGGTACTTGGTTCAGGTTTGGTAAGAATCAGAATTGATTAAGATTCATTCATTGTATAAAAATACTTTTGAAACATTACAGTATATCAATACCTTTTGTTCCAGCTTGATGAAATTATAGAAAATAGAAATAATAATATACAATACGGGCCACAAAAAATATACTTACCAAAGATATGAAACAAGTTGGTGTGATTAGTCACATAGGGAGACATATACTCGTTAGTAGCATACTCTTTAAGTCGTGGGGGAATTTTGTTCCACTTGTAGTATTTTTTATATGATAATACTTTACAAGAACATTGCATGTATGCTTTGAATCAGGGTATCTAAATGTTCTGTTAAATAGAACTGTCAAAAGGCATTGATTCTTGGTAAATATAGTAGACATAAATTATTGGAAATATATGACTTTTTTGGTTCTACTGGAACCTATGTCGACCAAGAAATTACAAAGTGAATGAAGTGAAATTCCGGTTCAGCTTCTATAATATTTTGATATGGTATATAAAAAAACAACTACGCATGCTGCACCTAAAGCTGCGTTTGAGGAAAGAGTCACTTTACCTTCTAATCCGAATGTATTTCCCAAAGTTTTGCTTGCCTACTACTGTTATTAATAAAGAAGCCTTAGATTTAAGGGACTGAGCAACAGACCCAACTAGTGATGATCAAAAATAGATATTTTTGTTAATATTTATAAACTAGTATGCAAAAATATTAAAAAACATACAAATGTTTCATGTCGTAAAAGAAAGATAAAATAAATTAAGAGTCTATTACTAAGTTGTACTTATACATGTTCTAAATACAAGATTAAGAAAAAATGCGTGTAGTGTGATTTTTACAAATAATAATAAGGAAATACCGGTTGGTGATGTATGACTTCAGTGCTCTATAATATTGTGGTAGCTTGCTTTTAATTTTAAAAAGTAGGTTGTTTTACCGAAGGGTTGCAGTATATCCAAGAACGCTATAGAGTACTATCTTTTGGTTTATAGATCTATGTTAATTTTTGAGACTACTCTGTGTACTCTTCGAAAGTTGTGTGCTGCTTTCCAAACTAAAACTGATAATTTGGTATTAAATTGTTCCTCAACATTATACCCATTGGTTTATATGATGTAATTTGGGGATGATTACAATTTATATTATTTTCCATTATCATTGTGATAAATGTCACGATTGTATCAGAAAGCTAATTTAGCTTTTTTACTGTAATAAATTATACCTAGGTGTTTTTTTAGAATTTACCTCAGTCAAGACTATCGATCTTTCTTCTATTTCAAACTTCTCAATGAATAAGTCAATTTTTAATAAACTTTGGAGCATCTGATAGATATTTCTATGCTCTTCATTTACATCTAGTTTGGGAAAGGCTGAAATATGGTCGCTAGATGACTTGCAAATGATGCAGCTTTTTGATAGTCACTTTTAGTCCAGTGTCTGGACTTGTTGAGGTTGCTTAATATGTTTAGATATTTTCCCTGATGACTAATTGATTAGATAAAAGATTTGCCAAACGATTTTGGATAGCTTCATTTTTTTAAATTACTTAATAGGTCTTTAAGTTACCTAGTTGGTCGACAGAGCCTATGTTTATTTTTTGCAGCTCTGGTGCTTTGTTATCATTTTCGCAACTTTCTCTTTTGGAAACCTTTTACCTTTTTAGAATGGTTTTCCACACAGTGTCTTGTACAGTTTGGCTAAAAAGTTCGATGGCTTTATGCCTTTTTTGCTTTTTAAGGAAACTTGCATACCAGGCCTAATTATAACTGGAGAATAATTAGATCAGAGATCCAGACACGAAAGGAAATTTATCTTATGTATTAATTATAGTACTACAAATAGTAAACATGCTAATTTGTATATATGTTTTCTACAATATACGAACATAGAATATTATCTATTGTTCTTGATATAGAAGGGACCGACTTACAATAAAAACTATTCTTAATTCAATTGTCATTTGCTATCAAAATTTACTTAGCACGGAACTTCACTTCAATGACTAGCATTTGTAATGTTATTATTCTGACCTGCTTGTCACCAACTACTATCTTTTTAAATTTCAACAATATTTTTGAGGAACATATTTTTTCAGTGACGAAGATGTAATGACATGTTAATTAATGAGCAGTTTGAGAAACAATACAAATTTTTTAAAGAAATTTAAATACTAGATATGCAAAGTACATATACAAACCTTCGAGAATATTGAAAATGGCGTAGTATTGACAATGGTTTGAGTGGGAATGTACGTGTGTAAATTTAAGCTACTTGAATGCCTCATCTAGGTTCCTTAAAGACTTAAAAATTAATATTGACTATAAAAAATTCTATTTTTGGACTTTGGGAATACTTTCAATTAGAGGTAGTACATAAAGTTAAGGCAAATATTTGTAGGTGACAGCATTTTATTCCACTATAAACAGTTTTAAATTATTTTTAATTTAGAATTTACTGTGTGCAACAAAACCCCATAGGACTAGTTACGCTACCTACTAAATTATCTAGCTTATGCACATGTATGGGATGCCTTCTGTCCTTTAAAAGAGTAATAAGACGAAGAAGCAGAAGAATCCTACCATGTACTTCAAGCTTACACTAGACAAAATAAGATTATTTACGAGAATGCTCTACAAATATCATTTTTTATTACTTGCATTTATGTAGTTTCTCTCTAGCTTTATCTTTAGTGCCCAGCAATTTAACTTGCCTGTATTTACAGTTTATTTTTAATTATAAAGAAATATTTGTTTGATGATTGAATTTCACTCTGCAAAAATGGTACTCTTTTGAACTAAAACAGTCGGTCTGCTTTAAATAGATGAGATAAAGGTTTAAAAAAATGTAAAAGTTTGTTCATTTAGTGATTTCTTCAGTTTTGGTATTTCTTCATCTCACAAAAGTTCTAGCTCATCAATACTCTTGAACCTCTTTAAACTATTTTACAGATATGAATACAATTAGATTTGTCTTTGTAACATAATATTAGATCATTACCTATGGTCCATTTTTATCTGCGAAATTTTAATGTAGTTGCATTTAATATAGCTAGCAAAAACAAAAAAATAGCAAATAAAGTAGCAAAAAATTCTAAAGTTTGATTGTTATTCGGATTCTGCTAACATCATTCCTAAACTGAATATTCTTGGAACTTTAGTAATCTTCCAATTTATAGCAAAATTATTGTTCTATTCAGATCAGCTTGTAAAACCAATTATAAGACGAAGGTACGAAAATCTTTTTTAGTTCGCAGGTTATGTTTCACCTTATTTACCGTTTTAGTTGAAAAGATGTCTAAAATATAAATATACACTTTGTAACTGCTCTCACTTTCAATAATGATGTATTGTGAAAAATACACGGTATTTTTTTTTAGTTACTGTTGGAAAGCTTATTCGTCGACTTCAGATATCTGTAAAATCAAAGTGTCCGGGTCAATAACCAAGTCAATAACTGCGGAATGGCTCAAGAACTTTAAAAAATGGTGATGATTCGCTCGAAACTGAGTCCCGTTTCAACAATCCGTGTGGAGTGAAGATGACTTGCGTGTCGCGTTAGAAGATGAGCTTTCGTCCAGTTTGTGTGACTCCAAATTGTAACGTCATTAATGTCGACCTATAATGGAGTCAGATAGATCAAATTTGCGACGTATTGAAGAAGAAATATCCGTGCTTGATTCGTTGCACGCTTTCAACAAAGCAAAGTTTTCAGTCTAAAAGACTGAAGAGGGATTCGATGGAGCTATGGTCTTGCCCGAACATTTTTGAGAATGACGTTTTGAGTCATTTCAAAAATTCTCCCATTTGAAGCCGATGGAGTAGTATTTCAAACAGATCTGAAAGTTTGTAGATCAACAACAGGAGGTAATTGAAGATGATAACAAATATTTTGAAGAATAATTATTGTTCGATTCAATGACAAAAAATAACTGCTGCTCGGAAATTTTTTCCTTAACATATAATGGCGCATTTTATTTATCACCGCACAAAACTTATAAGTTCTAATTATTTTAAAATTCACATTTTTTGATTTTTATTTCTTTATTTTCCTCTGACTTACCTTAGATTTTTCTATTTTTTTATTTGTTGTTCTTTTTCATCAAATCTAAGTTTTTTAAATAATGTTTTTTTTAAGTTTTATGATATGTTGATTGAGAAGAAACTGGAGTTGTTGATTTTTCATTTTTATTTGTTTATATTAGGTTATGTTGTAAGATAAATTGCCTTCAAGAGTAGTTATTGTTATCTTCTTGGTCTTGGTACAATTTTAAAATAAAATATGTTTAATTAAAAACTTATCGTTATGCAGCCCTACTTGATTTTTAAAGCTTATTTACCTACCTATTCAAGAATTGTTCAAGAGAAATTCTTTACTGGTTTTATTTAGGAGTTCGTTATTATTTGGTAGAAGTCTAGATAAATTCTTAGTGCTTTTGTTTGCAGGTTTCAAAGAAATATCATTTTAGAAAAAGCGGTTCTCAAAAAAATACATTTTTTATATTTATTAAAGATCTTTAAGGGCATCTCTTGGTTGTGACGAAAAAATTGCCTATTTACCCAAAATATTATCATTAGCTGAGTAAGTGACAGTTCATGTAACCTTCAGGGTTATTTTTGATAGCAGAAGCAGTTTAAAGTTTGTTACTCTAAATTTTATTAAATTAATAAACATGGCGTTAAAAGGACACGTCACATTATTTTATCACAAAGGAACGCTACTCTTATGGCCAATGTTTTGTTACTGGTAAATGGTTTTGGGTTAGGTTTCCAATTGTTTTATATTTTTTAAAAATGTGTAACTAGAATACAAAAGGGGTGCCAATAGACGGAGAGCATCTAAACAATATCTATTTCGCAGATGACGTAGATGGCAACTGAACTTGACACTGTTTGGACGAGGCTTAGAAATAAACGCCGATAAAACAAAGCTTATGACAAACTTGAAAAACCAAAATTGAAGGATATACCGAAAAAGATGTATATTTAGGTCACAAAATCATAACATCACGAAATAACCAAACTGCTAAGACACAACATTGAAAAAATCTCGAGACATATTTAAAGCTAAGATTACCATCTACCTCAAGAAAAAGGTATTTGATCAATATGTGTTCCCAGCGAAGACATATGGGGTGGAAACCTTGACACTGATTTAAAGAACAGCAGAAAAACTACGAATAACTCAAAAAACATTAAAAAAATCAATTAATGGAGTAATACTAAGGTACAGAATAAAAAATTAAAAAGAAGAACATTAGTTGCAGGTTTTATTGAAAGAATAAATAACCTAAAATGGAATTGGGCACAACATATAGCCAGGATTAAGTATGGAAGGTGAACACGGAAGATGCTAGAATGCAGACCAAGCGCTAATAAACGAAGTGTAGGAAAACCAAGTATGCGTTGAACAGATGATATCAGAAGAATAATGACTAATTGGATAAATAAAGTGCCAAATAAAATGACGGAAAATTTTTGGGAAGGTCTATGTTCAACGATAGACGAAAAAGGGGTCTGGATGGTGATGATGATTAATTACAATTTATTATTTGTTATATTTTAATTCTATTTTTATAAGATTTTGTGCATAAAACCTTAAATTAATTGGTTGAAAAAACTAGAAACTTAATATTTTGGCCCGGCCAATTTGTTATTTTTTACAATAATAAATGTATTAGATTGTGCTGATGTTTTCTGCTTATTATAATTTCATTAAGAAACCAACATATATACGGCTGTAAAGCTGTGATTTCTTAATAATAGCGACTGCTGCTTTTAGTTGTAAAATTTGTGCTCAAAATATCAACTGAAGTGGTATTAGCCTTTACTAACCGCACACAAGAATAATGGAATTTTAGCGGTTGTATCAAATTCTCTATGTAAATTAATTCAACCATTTGTGCGCAGCAGTTATTTCGGCGATATAATATGCTACCGGTTTCATTACCCGAATTCAGATATTAGCGTTAAATTAGCCAATAGAATAACTTCTAAACCGTTGTCAACCATAGACCTAATCAAAGCTGGCATAATTACGCAACCTGCAAATATAACACGATGTTAATTCGATTTCTTGCATGTACATTGTAATTGTGTTTTAGTGACGAACGTGCTGAAGTTACAATGAATTTATTAGCTAGGCTGTTAACTGTATTCTTGTATTATTTCAGCAGAAGCTTTACATTTCAATGTGTCTTATCTTAGATAAAATTTATTATTTATTTATTTATAATCTTATTAACTAACAAACCCATACATAAAATAGCGCAGTTAAGAAAGTGGAAATCCACATAATTAAATAGCCACATATAAAATTTTCTTGTAAATATCACTTTGTATCTTGTATTTTAGTTGCTCGTACTATAGAACCAGTGAAAATAGTATTTAGCTGTCATTCAGAAGAATATGTCTTTACTAAGACTCAGTGGTAATGCGACTGGCTTTTCCAATTAAGATTCTTTTTGCTTCAATTCCCACCGTGTTTAACAAACAGCTTTTTTCACTTCTTCCAATCTAAAACCTGACACAACAGATTCCCAAGAAAGCGACATTGACATCCAGACCCAGAAAAGATCGCGTGACACACCATTCGTTTGTTTGTAGCTCTGGTGCTCTGGTGGGTTAAACGCAATAAACGGCGGACTGTAAGTACTGCATTTTTGAAATAAGATAAAAAAACGTTAAGTTCACAGACATAATTCTGCTTGTGCACGCATTATATGCATAGCGGTGAACAACACAATTCTATCCATGCCGATCACTTTGCTATTACATCATCGATAACAGACGTCATACTGCGTGTTGACTGAGTTACTAATAATATTCAAGCTATTCTTGCAGCTCATAAGCATATAAATCTAGCAAAAATTTGCAATATCATGGTATTAACTTCCCATAAACCAGAGCTTGTTGAAGCTATGGTACCAATCTTAAAGACTAATTCCATAATAAACGTTTACATGATAACGCAGCTTTGGCAAGTTGCACGGGAACTAACTAAAGAAATCCCCACATTAGTGTGGCAGTAGATATTGCAGCTCGGGCCCTAAAGAAACCCTTTTCGGGCAAGCTTTCGTTCCTTTTAGTGTCTGCGGTCACACGATCGTCAGCGAGGAGTTCGCTATACCACAACAGCTACGGCAGCGAAGTAGAAAGTGCGCTTAGCCTTGCAGTTTGAAGAGGTTGAAAAAACTCAATGGCCAGTCGTCTGTGGTACTCGGCGACTCTATTATATCATCATTAAGCCATCTCATTGTAAGAGACACTCTCACCAACCATTGCATGTTGCCTCTTGCTTTTTTTTTAAGTTATCGCGAGAAAGCTTACATATGAACTTTTCGCGACCAATGAAACAACAATTGCAACATATAAAACAGACTTTTAACCTAAACTTATAGGTACAAAGGTTCATCAGCTATAACGCTTTAAAGTCAATGGCAGATGTCGCAAGAAAACTACGATGGACAGCCAGGAAGGAATTCAATGCTACGCTAAAACTTGGAAGTGCTCGTATTGTGAAGCTGTTATTTCTGTTTTACAAGGTGCATGAGCACTAAGGTGATTGTAGGTCATACGGTGATTACTGTGGACTAAACGCAAGAATCGAACCTAACCGGTACCCAGTAAGCACATTTAAAAATTCTTTTAGACTCTGACTAGATAAATTCCTCTACCACTGACTTGTTGAAAGCGTTCCATCAGATATCTGTTGCTGAGGAAGACATATTTAATCGCCTATTAGATTTTTTGAGTTCCTATTCATGACATTCAAATTTTAAGACTTAGATTTTCGCTACTGTTACATTAGTGATAACTTGGTAGCATCATCTTCACTAGACGAACATCTGAAATACATGGGAATACTCTTAAAACGGCTACAGGAGTGTAGTGTTGTACTTAACCCAATCAGATGGTATCTCGAATAGTTCTTTGTTAATTTTATAGATTATCAATTTAGATATAGTGGTACTCAACCTATACAGAAAAGGTCAAAGTAATAGACGCAATTTTGTACTTCAAAGCAATCAAATAACTGAAAAACTCTTATAGGAGGTTTATATTCAAAGATGCGTTGATTCAAGTCTTCTTGAACGAGTTACTATAAAGTAATTTCAAAAGAAATATTCCGACAGGGGAGGCATTTCATACCTGCAAAAAAATTGATTTAAGTAGCACATCTGGCTCACCTCAAATCTAATGCTTCATTTGAGTTGTATTGTGACGATTTAGATTTTACCATTGGTGTAGTTTTCCAACAGAAGATTAATAATGGTAACAAACTTCTTCAGGAGGTTAAACACTATCGCACGCAAGTATTCAGTTTATAATAAAGAATTATTGGTTATATATAAGGTAGTAATATAATTTTTTCATATGCTAAGAAAATGGATTATAGGATAGGAAAAAATAAAACAAAATTGTAAACATCACGAAAATAAATAGAGAATTGCGAAAATGTGAACTGACTCACCACACCACCGCCGAGTTGCTAAGGCTGTATGGAGCAGTGGTTTAAATTTAAAAAGAGATGTATGACCTTATGGATGGAGATACGTAGATATGTATAACCTTTACCGACTATAAACCCACAACGTATACATTTCACAAGAAGGACCACTAATTTTGACTTTATTGGCCAATTTTCCACAAACATTCGCCGATATCTTTCCTTAGATCAAAGAGATCAAGCCGAAGTGCGAAAAAAGAACTAAAAAGCATCATACCTGCAGCTAACTTATTTATGAGGTTCTGGTAAACTATATTCTAACTATTTCTTTTTGTCGGGGATTACCGTGATGGTCAAACTTATGATAACTTTATGTTAGTCCGGTGATTAAAAACGACTGTCAAAATTGGACCTGTAACTGCCTGCAATGTCAATGAGCTACAAAAACTAGGCACGAATTTAGTACACCAGAAATTTTCAAGAAGATTCAAGTTTGTGAATATCGATATGGTGGTCATGCCAATCTTCGAAAATTTTGATCGATTCCCGGGCTGTCTAGAAGCTATGCCGGTAGAAGACTAAAAGGCTTCAATTATCGCTCACGTGTTGTACAGTTATTGGATTGCTAGATTTGTTACACTGATGCAAGTTAAATCAAGCAGATGAGATAATTCGAGTCATATTTATTTAGGAAATTAAATTGCCTTACAGGTACGAAGTAGCTCACGTTCACAGTTTTTCACACACCAGTCAACGGTATCGACGAGAAGTTTCTAACGACGTTCTGCGGATCGAAATATTGCCTATGGTTATATTCGGAATTTATGCAGTGTGAAAGGACGAATTTCAAGCAACAGTAATAGATATATTATACGGAAAACTTCGTCTTCCCAGGGAGTTTGCATGCATAGACGTGGTGATAAAGCTGCCTTCGTCTTCAAGAATCTTCTAATGACCGACTACGTATTAATAGGGAACAATGGATCAAAGAAACTATTTAAACCATATAATGGCCCATTCAGAGTGATCTATAAATTTGACAAACCGTGTTAGCTTACGTGATGTAGCATGATAAGTTTAGTGAAGATTACGGCATAGATTAGTCTAGTGTAGTGATTATACCGAGAGAGCCAGCCAACCGCAATTCCTAGAATGTAGCTCTAAATCGGGAATCTCCAGCGGGATGCGTTACAGTATTAAAAAGGAGTGTCCGTGTCCTAGACCAACTTCAAGTGGAATTTTTCTGATTTCAATCACTTGAAGGGAATGCTGTGTAGCAGTTACACGACACAATTAAATAGTTGTACATTACCGGTCAAAAATATTTCAACTTTTAATATTTTTGCCATAACTCTTTAGTTTCTTTCTATTACCAGGGAATCTTTTTTAAAGTATTTTACACGGCTGCTCAACCGATTAAAAAAAGCAAAACCCAGCTCAACTGGAAAAAACTATTAGCACAGCAAAAAACGATCAAAATACAGCAAGAAGAACTTTAAGTCACCGGGAATCAATTAAAAATGAACAACAGTCTAATACAGTAGCATCCGTGGAGCTTTTTCAAATCTGCCATTTACATTTTGCTTTTCTTTTTTTCAGTTATCTTTAGTCTGATATTTATAGGACAGTTAGTGTTATCGCTAGCATATGTATTTTGTGGTTTGGAGAAAGTGGCGTACCAAACTACACTATGTATGATTTTGTTAGTCTTTCTATTGCTTTCTCAATTCTTGTCGACATTTTTAATCGCCGTTTAACTGTTTGGTGATCATTTATATATTGTCTAAAGATGTTTTAGCATAGGCTTTTTGATTATTGAGTTACTAAGTGTACATATTATGAAAGAGTGGTTGAAGTTTAGATTGCAGGAATTGATAATGTCAATATAGTTTACCGAGATGTTCTTAACTACGAAATTTATGGTGTCTGGCAGCTTGTTCGAATCACTTGGCCAATATATAGGTCTGTCAGTAGTTATTGAGTTATAATGATTTTCGCAGATGGCGCGTCTTAGTTGTCTTTCTTTGCAGATGGTTAATTTGGACTCCCAAGGCAAGTGCTTAGAGTTGTAATCAGCTCTTGAAATAATTTTTTTATCTAGAGTCTTAAAAAATTGACTGCTATAATGTATGTCGAGGAGGATACTACCCTGTTGAAACGACTATGTTTCCATTTCCATATGTTACTTTAAAATTTGTAGCTTGTATGTGAAGTATTTCAAATCCTTCCATATTATGGTGTGGAATTTCGTTGTTGATGATAACTGCTGTACCAGCGTAAGCGGTATTATCGGGTTGACAAGTAATACACGTTCTATAGTTGCGTATGTTGAGATAACTGTGGTATGTCATGTGTGCTTCGTATATTAGAACTATGTCTATTTTATGTATGTGAAGGAATGCTTCGACTTTGAAGATGTAGCATCAGGGCTAGTTATTTAATTTTTTTTCTTTGTTAAGTGTTTGTTTATTAACAATTATTAGCTAATTATAAGATAATGTAATGGAAAGAGAAGTAAAGTGAAATAGAAGAAAAAATATTTAATAAATAAATTAAAATATAAAAGATAAAATAAATAAATAATAAAAGAACAATAAGTAAACACAGTTGTAATGACATAAAAAGAGAAACTCTCATCGGAGTCATCTCTGCATTAGTTTGTCAAGTCTTTGGGCCACTTCTTCAGTTTTCGGTAATATGGTTCTGCCTTTAACAGATCGATTGTTTCATTTAAATAGTTTTACAGTACAATATAATGTTTTAAGGCTTTTTGCTTAATCATGTCTTTCACACACGGGATGTTAAGATGAAAGTGCAGTTTGATACAAACTATGGAGCATTGGCCATATTTTGTAGAGTTTTTGATTGAAACAGTTGAACAATTTGTATCGTTGTATTACTAGCGCAATTCCAAAGTTTACAACCGTACAACCAAGTGAAGCAAATTATGGTTTTATATAAATGTATTTTATATTTTATTGTTTAGCGTAAGTTTTGATCTTTTTCCAACTAGCACGTTAAGTATCTGGAAATCTATTTAAATTGAAGAATGGCATGCAAAAAACATATATGGATGAGAAGTTTTATAGAGCAAAATTACAGTTCTCCACAGAATACAAACTATTGTTATACTAAGCCATCATTAAAACAATCTGAGCATATGTAGTATAACTTTGAAGAACTACAACTAATCCAAATAGTCGTTTAAAGACGATTTCAGTTTTGGTTTGTTCATAACCAGGTTATTCAACGAGATCTTAATATCTTCTCAGTCAGCGAAGAAATTCAGAAATAAAGTATGTGTTATTGAGATTGTCTTAGTGCCTATCTGAATGCGCTAGGGAAACTTCTACTAGATGGTGATGACGTACAGTCTGGGATTTAAAATATTGAAGTCTTCCGACCTATCAGACCGCTTTGTGTACAACAATATACTAGTGTATAATGTTATTCGTGTCATTAGCTTGGAGCAAAACTTTAGTTTTTATTATTGGAATTATTAGCTAATTTGTTTCTAGTACGACTATTAGTGTTAAACCATTTACTAAATGTCTTCATGAGAGAGATTGTAAATTCAAATAAATTAAAAAGAAAATTTTTAAAACTAATCAGCAATAATGTATTTTGGCGTAATTGAATTTAACGTGCTTAGAAAACTCACCTTCATTTTATTACCTGAGACTTTTCGCAAACAAGTAAAGGAAAATGGTGAATTGAAATGAAGCATAACTGACGCATGATTTGTTCAAACTGGTCTATCAGATAACTACTGAATATTGAAGCGCGCCGGGGTTCGAATACGTTATTTGTGGATTTGGGTAATTTATTTTCATATACGAACTAATATTACGCTTTTCCTCAACCAATTAGTTTTGTTTGCCGCAAGTGGTTGGTTTTATTGTTTAGATTGGCAATAGTTTTCATCGATTCTTCTTGCTTTAGAAAACAGCGCACTCTGCGTAAGAATTACACAATAGCTTTATACATGTTTTCCAAAAAGCAGAACTGATTAAAATGCTTAATGAGTTTTCAGTCACAATATTTAGCGACGTTTAATGTAATCTAAGCGAAGCAGTAGAAGATTGCGAGCATTATAAGGGATTACCAAATTTTAATACATAAAAGGGTACTCGTGAATATTCTATTAGATAAAGTGATATTTTATGTCGAGTAAGTGACCATCAGTGATGCTGCTTGTGGTGCGTATTACGAAAATATGATTATTTTTTGCTGCTCAAAAGCCAAACAGAAAACTTTTAAATCTCCCGAAAGCCATTATTTTATTTCATTGAATCATTGCCGTCGCAATGTATAAAATGATGTTATAAATTTCTCTTTAAATTGCTCACACACGTGCACCTGAAAGATGTTACCGAACAATTGCCCGGCAACGGTTCTGCTACAATGTTTGTGGTGTTGTAAATTAACAAGCGCGTGGCTTTCTGCTTCGTTCAGCAAAACGAAATTCGGCATTAAAAATCCAAATAAATTATTCCACTCTGCATCAGTTCAGGTCATGCGGTACATCCAGAACAGCAGGGCGGTGCAGGATAAGATAAGGGACGGCGATGCTTTATACGACCCAAGCTCGCGCTACATTGAAATCAATTTGGGAATGTTAAGTAGTACAGAGGTTTCGGATAAGATTGAGGCTGCGGTGCGCACGGAGTTTTCAGCGAGAACCATATTTTTCACAACTAAAGCAAAACATTCGGAATGTTAGACAAAGTACTAGTTTTTATACAGCAATTTACATAAATATAAAATGCTACAGGTCGATATTGAAGCCAAATTTGCATTATGTTAATAAATAATATTTGACCATCGATTATGCAAACCTTATATGATAATAATATTAATAACAAACTAAAAGACAACGCAAAGAAGACTGAATTCAGATTTCAACTAAGAAACAGATCTCATAAATTAAAAAATCTAGAAAAAGCAAGCATAGAAAAACACTGGTCGAAAATTAAAGATACTTATAACAGAGTAGCAGAAAATGTATTGGGATTCAGGAAAGGCTAGGTGACAGAACAAACCTGGAAAAATAGAAGAAAGGAAAAACAACAAAATAAAAATAATAGCCTTCACAAACATTGAGACAAAACTTGAATATATATATATATATATATACACTGTATGTATATTACATGTATGGTAGGAAAGGTCTTGATAATATATATATATATATATATATATATATATATATATATTATCAAGACCTTTCCTACCATACAGTGTAAAGGTATGTATTTACAAAAATAAAACTAAACTAATACTTGACATAATATTTAAAACTAAAAATTATTCTTGATTTCTACTCGTATGTACTAATCTGGTCCACTCCTTTTTGTTCTGTGCCATTACCTTCGCTTCTTGCCATGTTATTCCTTTCTGAAGAAGTTTTTCTTCTATTGTTCTTGTCCATGTTTTTCGTGGTCTTCCTCTTGTTCTACTGGTACCTACTTTAAGTTCTTCTCGAATTATTTGATTTCGTATTTTATCTCTTCTGGTTACTCCTAGTACTTTCCTCAGATATTTCATTTCCATACTTTGTAGTTTACTTTCCTGTCTCTTCGTTGTTACCCACGATTCCCCCCCAAATGTCAATGTCGGTAGATAAATTGTTTTATATATGGTGAGTTTTGTTTTCCTAGAAATCTCTTTGTTGTTCAAGAATGTCTTTCCTAGTGCGTAGTACAACTTGGCAGTGTTTTCTATTCGTTTGTTTAGTTCAGCTTCGTGTCCTTCTATGCTGTCTATAGTAACTCCTAAATATGTGAAGCTTTTGACTTGTTCTAATTTACTGTTGTTGATTTTTATGTTTGTCTGTTCTTCTTGTTTACCAATTGCCATGACCTTAGTTTTGCCTATGTTAATTTTCATGTTGTAGTCCTCTAACGTTTCTTTCCATATTTCCAGATTGTATTGTAGGTCCCTCTCCTTTGGTGCGAATATCACAACGTCATCAGCAAACGCACATTCCGAGATGTTTATTCGTTGCATGTTTCTGTATCCTACACATAATTTCGCTACTTTTGACCTACATGCGTTAATAATGTCGTCCATGAGTAGTATGAACAGCAGAGGGCTTAGTACACCACCTTGTCTTAGGCCATTGCTTGTTATGAACTCTTCCGATTGTGAGTATCTAGTTCTTACATAGTTCCTGCAGTTTTGGTACATGCTTTTGGTGGCATTAAGCAATTGTTTTCCTACACCCCTTCTAATTAGGCTCTTCCAGATCTTTTTCTTGGTGCGCGGTTAAAAGCTTTTTCTAAATCGATGAAGGCTAGATAAACTTTTCTGTCTTGTTTTAGTGTTCTTTCTATTACTTCTTTTAAGCTAAATATGTGGTCTTGTATACTATGTCCCTTTCTGAATCCGCTTTGAGAGTCTATTAGTTGTCTTGCTAGGACTTTTCTTAATTTCTGTTCTAAAATTCTTTCATAAACCTTGCATGCTATGCTCAACAGTGTTATTCCTCGGTAGTTATGACAACTAAGCCTATCTCCTTTTTTGTACAGTGGTAATATGATTCCCACTTCCCACTCTTTTGGTATTCTACTGGTTCTCCAAGCCTCTTTGCAAATGTCTAAGAATATTTGTGCTCCATATTTTCCCATAGTTTTCAGCATTTCTGCCTCTACTCCGTCGTGTCCAGGTGTTTTCCCATTCTTAACGTTTTTTATTGCTTCACATAGTTCCTTCATTGTGGGTTCTTCATCCGTTATTACTTCCATTTTTTCTGCTGTTTGTTCTCCTTCTTCATCTTCTCTTGAATTTTGTGTTACCGTTTCATCTACTGTTAGGATTTCTTGGAAGTGTTCTTTCCATATCTTTATCACTTCATTTTCTTCGGTTATGAGTTTACCTCTTTTATTCTTGACTTGGTTTAGTATTGTTTTCTTCTCTGTTCTATAATTTTTGAGCACTCTATAAAATAGCTTCTGGTTTTCTTTGCTGTTATGTTCCATTCTGTGTTCGAACTTCTCCCATGACTTTTCTTTAGCTGTCTTTATTATTTCTTTAACTTTCTTCCTTTGTTCCTTGTATTCTTGGTATGCTTCTTCAGTTTTCTTATTTAAATAATTTTTCCATTTCCGTTTTTTTGTTTTAATTTCGTTTTTAATATCTTTATTCCACCAATCTGTTTGTTTATTTTGGTTATTTATTTTGGCTACCCCACATACTGCCTTTGCCGCAGATTTCAAAATTCTTTTAAATATTTCCCATTTATTGTCTATGTCTTCGTGTAGAAATCTTTCGTCCAGTTTTTCGACTTCTTTCTGTATTAGTTTTTGGTATTTTGTCTGATATTGTTCTTCCTTGAGCATGTAAGTCTTAATCTTTTCATAAACTTTTTCCTTCTCTTTTGTTTGTTTTCTGTCCATGTGTCTTATTTTTCCTACTAACAGGTAGTGATCGCTGTAAATTTCGGGACCTCTTCTTACCCTAACGTCTTGAATCATATTCCTTTTGGCCTTTTCTATCAGGATGTAGTCGATTATTGATTTTTCGTCTCTACTTTTAACTTCCCTGGTGTACTGATGTAATTTTTTATGTTCATAAAACGTATTTGTGACGATGAATTGGTTCTCTCTGCAAAAGTCGAGTATTCTTTTTCCATTATTGTTTCTTTCTTGTTCTCCAAATTTGCCTAGTGATTCTTCCGTTGACTTATTTTTTACTCCTACTCTTCCGTTAAAATCACCTACTGTGATTACTGTCCCTTTACTTTCTTATGTGAGTGATGTTAGTTCGTTCCAAAATTGGTCCTTATTGTTTACATTATCGTCTTCGTTTGGGCCGTAGACTGCTATTATTGTTATTTTGTGTTGGTCTTCCTCTATTTCTACTGACATTAATCTTTTATTTATGCATGTCCAATTACAAATTCTTTTTGCCCATTTCTGATTGACAATGCATGCTACACCTCCTTTTGCTCTCTGATTTTCTTGGACTCCGCTGTATATCATAATATAATTGTCTTCTAATTGAATCATTCCTTGGCCTTTTTTTTTGTCTCAGTTGCTACTATTATTTCTATCTCAATTTGTCTCAGTTCATTTACTAGCTCCTTCTCTTTCCCACTAATTCCTCTTACATTGCATGTTGCTAAATTCCATGTTTCATGCTTCTTTTCAAATTTCTTTTTAGGTTCTCTTGTCTTTGTGTCTTTTTGGTGTTTGGGTTGTTTCCTATTCAAATGCCATTTCATTGCCTGGTCGTCGTCTTCATATTTGTCGTGCAATCCAAAATCTGTAATCAGTTTTTTGGGTCGCCGTTGGTTATTTTTCTTGCTTTTCTTAACTCTTTCTTTGTCTCTTCCCATCTCCACTCTATTTCATCTATATACAGCTTTCTAAATCCTATTTTAGCGGTTTTTCCATGTGTTCTCTCCTCCTGGACCCTTTTCCTGATTATGCCTTGTATTTCTCTGTCTTTCTTGGATAAATCATCGTTGATAAATATCTTGACCTCTTTATTCCCTTTTAGTTTGCTTTTGTTCATCATAACTACTTTCTTATCATTGGAATTTTCTAGCTCGATTAGACAGGTTTTTTGGCCTAGTTTCTTAGCTGATTTAATTGGTACTTCTATTCCCAGTTTCTCTTTAAATACATTCAATATGCCTTCTTTCAAAACCTTAGGGTCATCGATATCAATTTCTAAGCCTTGTATCACTAAATGATTTCTCCTTTTTTCGTTTTCTAATCTCTCAACTTTTCCTTTTATTTCTTTTAGTTCCCTTGCCATATGTTCATTTTCACGTTTGATGCTTTCGTTTTGTTCTTGTAATTTTTTGATCTCGTCTTTATATTCCTGTTGGTTCTTACGAATTTCTTTGACTTCTGTAGTGAGGTTCTGCATCATAACAAACATTTTTTGTAATGTATCGTCTTGATTTCCTTTTTTTCTGGCGATCTCTTTGTTAATTTACTTCTACTGAATACGTCTATTTGTCCCGATGGTTTCCTTTTCTTTGTTCCATCTTCGGATGTACTAAACTCATTCTCAGAACTATCCATATTTTAGGTTTAGTTTCAATAATTCTGAGTGCGGCTCTGTTCCGTATTTACTATTTACAATATTGTATGTACAGCTGTGCTCAGCGATAAGAGCCTTGCCCGAATCTACTTCTCGGAGGTTAAGTCTCCTCTGATGCACGTACTTAAATATTAAACTGAGAAATTAGCAGTTTTCTCTTACCTTAATTGGCACACTTATTTTTATTATTTCCACCTTCACCGTTATGCTTTAAATAGTATTATTATTTGCTCGAAACCTCCCAAAATGGGTAAATTGCTTCGGAGCGATTTATAAACACACGCACTTACTCTAGGCCAGGACCGTATCCCCCAAAACTTGAATACCAGACCCAATACAAAGTCAAGGATCGAGAAGTCAAACGGAGCGCAGGAACAGACCAAAAAAGATGAACGGAGAAATTAGCAAAGAAATTCAAAAAGGCAGCAAAACAAGGCAATATAAAAGAAGTATACAATATAACTAAGGAACAGACCGATAAGAACCAGTTGAAGAGTAGGAGCTGAAGAAGCAGCAGAGGAAACAATAAGAATCAGACCACCTTCAAGATTAGAAGTCAGACAAATAATTCAAAACCAAAAAATGGGAAAGCGGCAAAAATCGACAAGATCGCACTAGAAATCCTAAAACAAAAAATAGAAAAAATAACGGTGGACATACTGCACTCAGTGTTTGTCAAGATATGGGAAAGCAACACAATACCTGAAGAATGGAAAAAAAGACTTCTAGTAAAAATTCCAAAGAAAAGAGATGTTACCAATTTTAAAAACTGGAGAGGGATTACCGTACTCTCGATTTCAAGCAAAATGTTCTCCAGAATACTGCTAAACAGAATAAGGACGAGAGCAGAAAATCAGCTACGAAGAGAATAAGCAGGCTTCCGCAGCAGTAGCTCCTGCATAGACCAAATAAATGCACTGCGAATTATAATAGAACAGAGCGCAGAATATATATTCACCCTTTTATTACTATTTGCGGCCTTCCAAAAAGTATTTGATCTTGTGAAACAAGGAAACAAATATGCAATACCTATAAACATACTAAACATATACGTGTCAAATAATACACGAGGGTAAACTGTCGGAACCTATACAAGTGCAGACAGGAGTCAAACAGGGCTATATTCTATCCCCAATAATGTTTCTAATGGCCATAGACGAAGTACTGGCCAAAGCAGTAAAAGGTGAGAGAAACGGAATAAACTGGAACCTCACAGAACAACTAGAAGACCTGGACTTCGCAGATGACATTTGCCTACTGTCCTGCACCCACAAACATATGCAACAAAAACTAAATAGAATAACGAAAAGGGGAAAAACCGCTAGCTTAAAGATCAATAGCATAAAAACCAAATCATTTAGAACAAACACTACTAAGAAACGGAAATTTTATCTAAATAACAATGAAATAGAAGAGGTAAACGAATTGACATATCTGGGCAGTGTAGTGATGAATACAAGTGGAACAAAAGAGGACGTAAAAGCACCCATACAAAAAGCAAATGCAGCCTTTCTACAACTCTACCCAATATAAAAAACAACAAAAATATCAAAACTAAACACAAAAATTTTAAAAGCAACGTAAAATCCGTCCTAGTGTATGACAGTGAAACGCGGAAAAGCACGAAGAGTATTACAACAAGTCCCCAGGTTTTTATAAACAAATGTCCCAGGAGAATATATAAAATTTACTGGCCAAAAACCATCACAAATGGTGACCTAGGTGAAAGAGCACAAGAAACACCTATAAATGCTCAAATAAAGAAACGAAAATGAAATTGGATCGTGCACACGCTAAGAAAAGGTCCAATAGCAATTGAAAGACAAGCTCTGAGTTAGAATCTACAGGGCAAACGCCAAAATTTGCTGAAGAAGAACGATACAGGTAGAAACCAAAAAAACTGGGAAAACGTGGAGAGAAATGCAAGAAATAACCAAGAACAGAGTCAGATGGCGCTGCTTCACAGAAGCCCTATGTTCCGAAGCGGAATGAAAGGAAATAAGTCAAGTCCTCTATAGACAGGAAATGAGAGAGATAAAGGAAAAATATTCTAATAATTAAAAAAGTATCCAACATTCGGGGGTCAATAATAGTTTTTTATCACATATTTCTTGTATCCACCCCTACAATATACAAAATGCTCAAATTTGCCAGAATGGTGTAACATTTAGTTATTTGAACAATTTCACATTTAATTTTATTGGTACTTATAAACTACAAAGTAAATCAATAGGTAAAAACAAGACTAAATCATTAGCACAAGACAGGTTTCGTTAATGAGTCATCTTTGCAGCAAGTCAAGTCCTGATACAAGTTTTAACCTGCTTA
The DNA here is from genome assembly GCA_036346155.1 of Sinelater perroti. Taxonomy (NCBI): domain Eukaryota; kingdom Metazoa; phylum Arthropoda; class Insecta; order Coleoptera; family Elateridae; genus Sinelater; species Sinelater perroti. The sequence goes on along the minus strand of JARFIY010000013.1, from coordinate 8,086,824 downwards.
TAACGTGTGCGTGCAAAAAGATTACTGTTGGTAGGCCAATTCTGTACTTCCTCGCTAATCATTATATGTTCTTACGCAAAGAGGATAATACTGGACTGCTTTAATGTGACTTTAAACTAAACTAGTGCAAAATTAAATTATTTTTATACATTTCATATGCACAATGTCATACACTGATCCTAAAGTGCCAGGTTTAAAAAAACCCTGAAGATATTAGAAAAATAAAAAAATAAAAGAGCACTCTTCGGACAATTTTGAGCGTTTCATATGTTATAGAAGCGGATACAAGAAATATGTGAGGAAAAAACTGCCATTACCCCCCGTGTGTTAGATACTTTTTTAATTTTTAAAATATTTTTCCTTTATCTCTCTTATTCCCTGTCGATAGAGCCTTGAGCAGCTTTATATAACGGTATAAGTCCCATCAAGATTCCGACTGCGGTTGATAAAAAAGTAATTTTTTTAAAGTAAAAAAATTGCTCATAAAGTACGCACTTTCGAAAGTTAATATAGAAACACTCTTAAAAAAAATTATCGGAATACGTACAAAGGCATATTGCCCTCTCATTACCCGGCTATAGCCTTTAGCCATGATTTTATCCACAAAGAATTAATCTAATACTCAGATGTTGGTCGACGTCCAAAACCACTTTTACCTTGGCCACCTTGTCCAAAATGTGACTTCTTTCTTTGAAGGTTTTGTGCTATTTAAACACTAGTGGTTTCAATATGATAATCTTTTCGTAGCTTTTACATATCATAGCAAGCGTCTTGATTACGGATTTTTTGATATTTATTATGCGATGTTCAAACAGCTGTCATTTCACAAACTATCCGCACTCTGCCAAGAGTTAAAGGCAAATAAGCTGGATGGGATCATTTACTTTCACCAACCCTTAGGCCCGAAAAATTCGCCTCCCAAATCTTCTGCTTGTACCAAGATCATTACTTTTAGAACGTACCTTGTATGATAAGATCAGACGGATTTTAACAAAATAAATTTTTAATAAGGACTGCTACCTTAATCTAAAATGAATATTATTGTGATAATGAAATACTATTCCAAATCTTTTATGCAACTGAACATACTACAATTTGACTCGAAAGGTTATCTAGAACAGTAGTTTTATAAACCTAACAATGGAATGTAAAAAGGAAAGGAAATTTCATTAAGAAACAGGGCTTGTTGTGATTGATAGCGGTCCATAAGGACCCCAGTTTAGGGTGATAGGTGCAATCGAACAGCGGCTCTGAAAGCGGAAGAGGATAATTTGTGTTCCAGTGATGAAATAGGAAGTATAAATTTGTGCAACTGACAGAACGTTTCAATAGATGTGTCTGATTAATTTTCTTATTATTATAAGATTATTAAAGGTCGTTGCATTAGTTTTGACGTTATACAAATAAAACTAGTATCGAACAATGCATTGTTCTTTACTCTTACAATTTGTCGCAGTTTAATTTCGTACTACCTCTAGAAATAGGTTATTAAATTATTTTTTATACCAAAAATTTCTAAACGTCTACTGCTGTTAGAGATGATAGTGAATTGATATAAGCCGTTTGAGGACTAGATCCTCGATCGAGCGCTGAGGTCGAACGGGTTCAAGTCTTGCTTTCTCTCACGGGTGTTTGTGTGAGTTCCAACTTTTTGATGTCACACTAAAGGAAATCTTCAGAAAAATTGCAATATCTGGAATTTAAAGGGTATAAATATCAACTCCTTCAAACACAAATTAAGAACACTGTAAAGAATTCAGTCATAGTTGATGTTCTACAGAAACATCATTGAAGTCACTTCACTTCATTTGTACTATTAAGGTCAGAGATTTTTACTATATTTTTATCCTTGAAATTTTAGTTTAAATACTGTTATTAATAGTATGATAGTATTTTTTTAGGGATCGTGATGATTATAACAATAGTTTTATTACTACCTTGTTATGATTGAGCTGATAATATTTTCTAATAGAATATTTAAATTTTTTCCTTTGAAGCGAAGTGCCCACCATTGTAAAGCTTTCTGCTATAAATTCACATATGTTATTATGAGTAAATATTCAGAACACTAATAAGAATCTCAACGACGTTGGTGTAACAGTCATTAGCCCATGTATTATTTAACTAGCTGAAAGTCGATTCGGAAACAAAGACGAACGGGTAAGTTCTCAATTTTTTGATTGAGGCAATAGTGGGATGCATCATCTTCACATTACCATTTAGAAATTTAATTGGTATGTTGAGAAAAGTGAAAATAAAAATCGACTCAAATTGTAAGAATTAAGATACCAAAGAGCAAAGAATTAAGGAAACAACCAACCTAAAGATAAAAAATAACAGAAATATTAAAGCATACAGAAGCTTACCTGCCAAAAGTTGGGGTTGAACTAACACTGACATATTTTAGTCCCCTTCGAAGCATTTTCTACCCGCAATAGTGCACCTATTTTTAGAACTCTTGATCCAGAATATTGTTCAAACCCATAATGAACTGTTTTCACCTCATGTACAACATTGAATTGCTATCTTTGGGGGCTTTCTTCCTCTGTGGGAATAGAAAAAAAATATGTTTTTCTTTTTATTTCTCTCTAAGCACGCATGGTAGGAAAAGAAAAAAATGTGTTCGGTAGAGAATAACTAGAGAAGCAAAACTACTGGGTTTGGCCACTCTCGCAAATGTAATTGTCCGTTAGTGGGTCCCAAATTCGGAAAACTCAAATTAAAAATATGATTGATATGTATTTATGTACATCGAAAAAGACAGAAACATTTGTGCAGATAAATCGCTGTCCTTTATCTTGGCCTTTGGGCTTCAAAATACCAAAGTCTATTATATAAAAACAGCATTCAGTTGTTTTAAGTTTATTTTTATCATCCCATCGACGACTGTCTTTTTCAAATCTTGAAGAACGTAAAAGTAATATGAATTCAGTAAATGTCTTTATTTTACTTTGCCCTAAAGGTGGCAAAATATACTTAATTAACCCATATCAATTTTGATGTTATTGGACATCGACCAATGTTACAAGCCCCAATAAGTCACGGTCTGGCCATTACCGAAAGCCAAAGTTTCCGACTTTGGGACTCCTTATCAACAAGTTCCACGGAAAGAAGTAACCAAATACAGTATTTTGTGTTTCTCTAGGTATCCTGTATCGAACGTAATTGGTTTCAGATGGTGCTTTTTTAACATAAAGAGGTGTCTATAGCTTTTTTTTTGTTTTGAAATTTGGCCAGTGGTCTTTTTATAATCTTTATTAATAAGCTGTTGTACTTTTTGATAAGGACAATACTGAAGAAGGCAAAATAACGCTACGTGTAATATATTATTATCTCATAATATCTAAAATGATTTCGGTTATGGCAAATCTTTAATTAGTATTCAAATTAGAAAGTGCTTATTAAAGGGAATAGAAGTATGTCTTTACTGGACAATACCCCGATAGCAATTTCTTTGATAAAATGGATAGGCTTGGTGGTTGTAATTGACAAGTTGACGAGCCTATCATGGGCGGATTTTTATTTACAGTAACAAAAACTGATGACTTTAGAGCATTCTTAGGCGACCAACAATACCGATAGAAAGGTATTCTGAAATTTGCTGGCAAATAGATATTTGATTTTGGGATAGATGCATGGGCCGACGTAGACCACACCTGTTGCACAATGAAAAGTGGTAGTTATGGATCACATCCTATGTTCCATTCTCTCGAATAAAGTTTTCATAACAGAAGTCTACCATATTTCAGGCATTGGAAAAGATGTTGGAGTTGTTTATTGTGAGATGCATGGCTGTCGGAACTTTGGGGAGTCACTGCTGCATTTAACTGAGCAGAAGACTATATATTTAGACTATTGTGGTTATTCTTCAAATATTGATGAAACAATGAAAATTATTTTTTCTATAATTAATAAAAAACCACAGCAAAGAGTTCTATAGACTTGAAAACGTGAAGCCTATATTTTTGGGTCAAATTAAGCCTGAGGATGTCTTTGAAATTTTAGAACCTGTATAAATAAAAATATTAACTAAGGGTGATAGGAAACTATTCGTAAGACCTTGGCAGAAGCTATGTACTTCTCTAGAACAATCACAAGATTTATAATGAAATATACGTTAGACGATGAGAGTAATGATATAATTGCTGTAGTATAACGAGGACAATTTAACGTTAATAACGCTTGAGGCCTAAGCGTTTCCTCTGTCAAAGTATTTGACTGATACAAATGTTTCGAAGTTATAAAAAAAGTTGGTTGAAATAGATGATCTATATGATAGTTCAGTGACATTCAGTTTGTGCAAGAAACTTCGAATATTGCTTTTACTTAATGTTTCAGAGTGTGATCAAAAAGAAACTACCACTATTAAAGCTGTGTATATGTAGGATAGTCAAAAACTTTCCGCACTTTTTCCTTAACACATTTTTGTGCATACATACTTGAAGTTGATATTATTGTGGTCATGTTATCAAAATTTTGCTTCTATTTCAGGGTAAATATGCTCGTTTTGCTAGCAGTGTGCATTGAGAAGAAACGAAGGTCAGTGATTGGATTTCTTTGGTCTGAAGGTGTACAAGGGGTTCAAATTCATGGGAGGCTTATAACATAATATGGAGTCAGTAGTGTAAGAGTAGACCAAGTAGTTTAAAAGCGACTGGACAAGCGTGATGCCCAGAGAGGGAGCATAACGTTTGTCAACCTCCATCATTGTCGAGAAGATTCAGCAATTTCAAGAAATGGTACTGGAAAATCGGCAAGTTATCATCAACGACAACGACAACAATAAAGGCGGAGAACTTTTGAGCAAAACAGTTAAGAAAGTAAAGAATGGGCCTATCAGTATAAAGCAGAACCCAAAAACCAAAGTACGGAGTGTAAACATAGCGTTGCATAAATGGTTGGGCGACTAATCGAAAACGTTTTTCTTGAAGGGAATACAAAACATGTGGATCGTTGGAACAATGCACTGAAGAAGAAAAAGACTATGTAAGGAAGTGACGTATTTGTGCAACCCCTACATTTGTGCAAGTAAATTAAAAAATAAAGTGCGCATCATTTTTGATATTTGTTAATTAAATAACAATTTAATTATATAATACATGTATATTTCATTGGCTGATATTGTAACTGCGATGTTCAGTCGCGCGACCGTTTATCGTTTAGCCTACAAAGTAATTCAGGTAGTGTTCCTATAGACAGATTTCGGTGCACTTATAATCGATGTTAGTGTATAATTGTAGGTTATCGAATTATCTTTGTCACGAATGGGATTTTTAGATCGATATACAGAGTAAAGTTGTTCACATATTACAATTTGACTTATTGGAACCATTCCATAACTCAAGTCCATGTCTGTATAGGTTTAAGATGTAAGCGTTTTTCCGATTAACCAGATTATTTGTTTTCAGTTTTGAGTTTATTTCTTTTCTTTTTTTATTATACGCAATTTTCATGGTATGATGCTATTCAGATATAGTCTTAGATAGCTTTCTTCTTGGGCTTGAGAAATTTCCAAATTATCAATAAAAATCGACTGGCTTTTTTGCTCTCTGAGTGAAAAAGACATACTAATTTATTTGTATTCTCCACTGTTTTAGGTATATAAGATTTTAGAGATTCTAAAGTTGTTAGTATTGATGTATCATCTGTAAATATTTCGATATCAATATATGAAGTTACATGTTTCCATGTGGAATCTCTGATCAAATGAAGTACATTGTTGATAATTCGTTACTATATTTCATCTAAAATAATCTAAAAAACTTTATTAGAGGTTTATTTGAATATAATATATTTGCAACATATAACTTCAACTTTGATTAAAATTTGTTTCTTAGCCTATTGTAGATAGTTTTATCTATCTATACATTGGTATTTAGCTAGTACTTTCTTTTTTCTGTTACCGGTTCCGTTACTTCTCCAAATAATTTCTGTGTATGTTTTTATTGAGTGCTTTATATAATTTTAATAATGATTGATTACTTCTTCTAACTTGTTTTTGATTTTTGTATTATTGTTGACGTAAATGTTGCATGTTAAATGTTTTTTTAATCTCAAACTGTGTGTTTATTATTTTGTTCTTAATGATATTGTTGCTTATTGTAAACAGAGGTATGTGTTCTGAACATAATATTAAAGTGGAATTAAATATCGGTATATTTGGATGATATATCATTTGTAGTAGACAGAAAATTATACAAGTCTGAAGACTAGTATCTAGATTTCTCTTTACATAGTGTATAAGTTTCTGCTCTATTAGCTCACGTGACATTTGTGATTTAATAATTCAACCCATACTGGCAACTTAAACGCTATTTATGCTCTTTATTGTAAATACAGCAGTTTAATCTGACTATTCATCAACAATCTAACTCAACAATAGCGATAACATAGAGCAAAAAAATAAGCTGCCAAAAAAAGGAAACGGTTGAATATTGAAAATTGATTCGAGCATTTAGCCAACAATAATTCCGATTTACCCAACCAGCAACGTTCTGAAAGAAACAAAAATATAGTGGAAATTCCTAAACTTTTCCCGATATACATTTATTGTGTTAAAACTACAATAGAATAATTGATGACATCGCAGAAGTTTCTGCCAATGAGCAATTCTATAGCAAAACCGTTGCCAACAATACAATAAAAATTAACGCACTCCAAACACCCACCAAAAACTTATTAGACATCCACAAGAAGAAAAAATTATCCACCATATATATCAGTCTATGGAAGAAAGGTCATACAGAGTTGTAATTCGACATCTTCATTACTCGATCTTGACCGAAGTAATTAAAGAAGAACTTCAAAAGCTCATACATAAGATTCGTAAAAAACATAAAACACAAGATTAGCAAAGAACTTTTCCCATTTTTCTACTAGACCTGGAATCTGACCTAAATAATAGGAAAATATACTATACTGAATTTTTTTGTAACTGTAAAATAGCTGTTAAGGCGCCACATAAAAGAAGAGATATTATATAGTGCATAAAAATGACAAAATTATGGCCCTTCGAAAACCTATTTGTTTAACACAAAACAAGTGTAAAAAATGTGGAAGTGATTACAACACACAAGTAAGTTAACATAAAGAAGCACGCCAGCCAAATTTGTTTCTGCAAATTATAGAGGATGCTTAACATACAAGGAATTAATAAGTATGCAAAACAAAGCAAATAATCAAACAAAATCAAATAAAAGACTGATTCTACCCCCATCGTCTAATTTTGTCCTATTTACTCCGCCAATATGCCAATGACGAACTATACGCAAAGCTACACCCAGGTTGTCAATGAACAACAGGTAAAATTGAGTAAACAGTTTACCAGCTTTCTCGATAAATTTAAAACCGTATTCGCCCAGTTGATGAATCAGACTAATACAAGGTTTAACTTATCAACAACTTTCATAAATAAATTAAATCCGTAATGACTAATATACATCGAATTGCAACATAGAATGTAAATGGTTTACTAAACCATAAACAAGCATTAATAGCCTTCTTACACCTCGAAAAAATTGAAATGCTACTGAGTGAAACCTACTTCACTACAAAAACTATATTTTGGATACCCACGCGGAAGCTGCAGTTGTAGAAAACTTCGTTTCTCACTATGAAGTGGAAAGCTATTGAACTAAACTAATATAGGCTACCAATGTTACAATTATCTTTTTTTGCTAGTCTTTTATTGTCTCAGCTATCTACGGCGCTCTCAGATACACCATACCTGTTAACTAATATAATAATTTCTTTTCGACCCTGGGTAATAAATTTCTTATGGGTGACAACTGGAACGTGAAGCACACCCACTGGGGTTCCAAAATTACACTAACAGAAGATTGAAATCTACTCAATTCTGTAAAACAATTAAATCTGTTACTTCACTGGTAAACCCACCTACTGACCAACGGACACAAAAAAACTTTTTGATTTAGCAGATTATTAAATCTCTTATAGCTAGTAACTGCATTATGGTGGTAGCAAATATTGGTCTGTCTTCAGTTCACTCGCTAGTCATAATCAACTTAAGTACCTTTACTCTTAAAAAATAACTGAATCATATATTTGTGTCAAAACAGACTGTCTGGAAATTATTCCAACAGTATCTAGAGAATAACATAAACCTTCAAACGTAAATAAAGGAGCCTGATTATCGAGACGCAGCAACTCATTACCTTACAAATATGATTCAAAAGCTGGCATGAAATATGTCAAAAACGAAACATTCCAAAGAAAACCCACAACTTGCGTACCTTTAATAGTTAAATATCTGATTTCTAAAAAAAAGCCAACTAAAAATGGCAGAGAACACACAACTCTGTTGATAAAACTATCTATAACCGTTTAACACGAGGACTATGTACCCCGTTAAGGAATATACCAACAAATATTACAAATCCTAAGATGACCGCTCAATTTGGAGAGCCACGAAGAAATGTAAGAGGTTCCAAATGCCCAAATGACCAATTGGGAAGGCAAACGGAGAATGGTCTAGATCTATTTTGGATAAGGCAGACATTTTTGTAGAACATTTATCTAAAATCTATACTCTCCTAGAAAAAACGACAACCCAAAGAGACGACAAAATGCAAAAATTTCTAGATATTCAGTGCCAAACGACACTTCCCATAAACCCATTTTCTCCAGTTAAAGTTATGTTTGGGATAAAAAGATGAATCAGAAAAGCCATGGTATTACTGTTTACGATTTATAATCGCATGCTGAACCTCTCTTACTACCCAATCATGTGAAAATACCTAAGCTCGAAAAGAAGCCAAAAAAAATGTGACCTCATATCGGCCAATTAACTTTATGCCCATGCTGAGTAAATTGTTAGAAAAACTTTTTCTTAAGAGACTGAAAGAAGATACAGATATATTTATACACCGATCCCATCATACATTTGGCCATTCAACTGTACATCAAACACACAGGATAGTAAATGAAATATCGTCTATCACGAAGGAAAAAAATACTGTACCGCTATGTTTCACGTATCTTATGCGTTCGACAAAATGTAGCACAGAGGACTTCTCTTTAAATTAAAAGCGCTTTTATGTACCAAGCTACTACTATTTACTCTTTAAATCATATCTAATTGGCCGATATGCTCCATCAAATACAATAATAAAATATCTTCATATCATCTTATTAAATCCGGTGTCTCTCAGGGTGGTGTTTTGGGCTCCCTCCTTTACCTTATTTACACGGCTGACTTGTTTGAAACTGATAAAACGGTGACTGCTACTTTCGCTGATGATAGGGTCCACCCAGTAATTGCAACTGTTAACCTCCAACAGCATCTCAAAAAAACTAGCACATGGTTCAACAAATCGCGGATAAAAGTTAACCAATCAAAGTCAATTCAAGTTTACTATAAAAGCTAGCGTTTTCTCATCAGTTAAGACCAATAAGACCCTGGTACCGTTAAAAAAAGAAGAAGTACTTCGAACTACATCTTGATTAACAGTTGACGAGTAACAAACACATACAAGCTAAACGCAACTAATTATGCAATTAAACCTCAAATTATGTGAAATGTATTGGCTTCTTGGAAATCAAAAATATCAATCAGAAACAAACTCTTACTTTATAAAACGATGCTGGGGTCAATTAGGACGTTTAATATACAACTTTGGAGATGTACTAAGCCAACCAAAATTAAAACTCTGCAATAATTCCAGTTTGAAACACTTTACGCGCCTCGGTTTGTTACCAATCAAACAATCTATGAAGACCTTAACATACCATTCCTTGCTGATAAAATTAAAAGATCCGCAACGTATTACCACTATTAATTAGACAAACAGCAATGAATTAATTCAGTAACTGTCTACCAACCACCCCCCACTAAAACTACTAAAGAAAATATTGCCCCAAGATTTGCTATAATTAAAACGCCGTCATTGGATCTCCTTAGGAGTATCGTTGATGGATGGTTTTTCACACCAATGCCTTTCACATAATCAAAGTTACTTAATACTTTCTGTAAATTACGTTTGTCAAAAAAATTTGCAACAACTCTCAGTGTAATTATACTGTTGATATACTGTACCACTAGCTCAGATTTTGTGTGTGTGTGTGTGTGTGTGTGCGCGCGGGTGTGTGTGTATGTGTGTGTCGGTCTGTCAGTAAACAGGATATCTCGAGAACCGTAAGAGCTAGAGACTTGAAATTTGGTATGCAAGTTGCTTGTAGATCACAGCGCGCTCCGAGAGCTTCCGGGCCGACTGCAGGAGGACGCGGGGGGGGGGGCGCTTGGCCGCTAGGAGGGAGCACGTAGGCGATAATGGGGAAGGCTGTGCGACCGATCTCGCACGGTTACCTTCAGTGACGTAGCAAAATTTTAAGTACGAGTCAATTATCGTCTTGTACTGTTTATTTTAATCAGCTTTCGAGTGTTGGACTCGCACCTCGTCCTTTTTTAAAATAACAAGTTCCGGGACGAGAGCAGCGCAGGGCCGAGACGATGGACTCGCGCCTCGTCCTTTTTTAAATTAACAAATTTTTAGACGAGAGCAGCGCAGGACCGAGACGATGGATCCGGTATAATATATAATAATAGGATAAGGAAAGTTGTGTGATGTTCACACCAGATTTTTTTGTTATAAAATGATTTTATTTATTGTTTATTTATTATTTATATGTTGCATAGCAGATGCAAAACTATATACAAACTTGTTTGCTCCGGCCGAATAGGTGAACTAGAATGATAATATAAAATGTAGAAATTAGACTGATTCCAAGACTACTACTTACAATGCCTTTGGATGTTGTGACGTGGAAGGTAATTATGGCACGTCGTGGATATTGAATTTTTTAAATTTACTTTTTAAAAGCATTTAAGGCCTCCTTAATAATGTTTATTAGCGAGATATGTTTATTACATAAATTAAAAGTTTTGTATTTCTAGCAGTACATTATTAAAAACCATATATATTCACTGCAAAAATTTATAATTTGCATATGGTAATGGCCACGCGTAAACACCACAGCAAAAACATTGTAACATAGTAAATATTTTTGCATTTGCCCCAGTTTCGAAAATTTTATTATCATAACAGCAAATAGTGAGTCGTAGCTCAAACAACGTAGTGCGTAGCCGTAAAGCACAAACATCGTGGAACAAACTTTGAGATTAGACACAATATCAAAGTGCAAAGTTAAAATACTGAAATGTTCTTTTCAAGAAATAAACGGTAGCTTTTAATTTAGCTTGATGTAAAGTATATAGTAAATACTATAAATTATGTGTGTTTTAATCTAACCTTATACATGCAGTGCAGCATGTGTGTTGTGTTTGCGGTATGTTAATTTTAAAGTTTTAATTTATATTCCTATAAATAATAGGAAAGCGAATTACGTGGGTAAATTTTCTTTTCGTAAATTTCTTTTTACATACCGTGAGGTGTAGTAGCGGGACACGGCTTCCAACCCTTATAGGTAGTGATGTCTGAAGGAGAATTTTTTCACAAGGTAACTAGCAGTACCGTTTTTTTAGTCAGTATTACGATGTCCTCTATTGCATAACGGATTACTATCAAATTCTTTCATAGCAGATAACTAAAAAAAACTTCAAGGAAACTTTTTTAATATACAGTGTTTGAAACAGAATGTGGAGCGCATCCAGCTGTTTCGCATGTAGCCCCCAAAAATCCACTTGCCGTGCCGGTAGTGTTTTGAGGCGAAGTTTGATTATAAAACTGTACAGGATTCAATTAATGCAAGTTCTCCATGCAGGTGACATACGACTTGTGAAGTTGTGTGAATTCATCATCAACAAGGTGACAGAAACTAACAATTTAAGTGGTGAGGTAAACCTATATTATAGAATATGAGGTACGGATTAACTATATCAAATTGTATAGCTTGAGAGAAACTCTCCTAAACTTAATGTTTTTTATGCAATTTCTTGGAAAAAAAGTGTACGGTCCCTTTTTGCTCTTATAAAACACTGTTACGGGAATCACATATCTAGATATGCTTGAAAACTGGATTTTCCTACAGTTAGAAATTGATTCGGATGGCTTCATTTTTCAACAGGACGGGGCACCACCACAGTGGAGGCAGAAAGTTTAAGAATTTTTAAACAATCAGATTTTACAACAATAAATCCGTCATATGGGACCTAACGATTCAGTTTTACATCACTGGTCTCCAAGGTCGTCGGACTTCAGTGTGCTATTTTTTTCTATGGGAGTTTATAAAAAACTGTGTTTATGTGCCTTCTTTTCCAACTATAGTGGTAAACTGGAAAACCGCATAACAACAGCCGTGACAGCAGTAGATCCAGATGCTCGCAAAAGTTTGGGACAAATTAGCTACCGTATGGACATAAGCCGTGCAACCTAAGGAAGGCATATTGAGCACTTATAATTTGGTATGTAAAAAAGTTTCAAGATTAACTCTGCAATATAACATCAATATTGTGTCTATGTTTATTATTTTTCATAATATAAATATTTTAAATCTGATGATTTTTTTTTGAAACACCCTGTATTATTACATTACCATCTGTCGCAATTTACATTCGACAGCTGGTTTAACACTCTTAATTAGTTGAGAGACATAGAACTATATTAAGCTTAAATTTAGTCTAACTGATACTAAATAACGTATACATTATGTAATGCACCGCAGTTGTCCGAATCTTTTTATTGGTTTATTTAGTTTTTGCTCATACTTTTCACAATGAGTGAAAGAAAATCCTCCGAGCTTAACTAACAAGCTGACAGATTGGCTAAGCTTTAAAATCCAACTTGAGGAGTTAATTGAGCTTTCAGTACCACTGAGAACAGAAGAACAACTAGATGAAAGGAAATAACTACCCTAAAGAGATTAGGAACCTTATTGCAGAAAAGAGAAAGCACAGATGGAAATGGCAACAGACTAGAGCACCAAGAAACGTAACAACTCTGAACAACATAACTCATCATAACGCATCAAAAACGAATCGATCGGAGACTACCTGAGTGAACTAACAAATGATAACAAAAGAGATTATCCACTCTGAAAAGTCAATAAGCATCCAAAAATACCAGTGCTGCATAATTCCCTAATTCGAAAGTCGGATGGAAGTTGGGCCCGAAATAATACCCAAAAGGCTCATAGGTTTGCAGAACATCTTGAGGGCATTTTCCAACCAAATGATGGAGAAGATTCGCAAAACTGGACGGAACCAGAGCGGGGAAACGCTTTTTGGATCAGGAAAAATTGTAAGATACCGTTATGAACCACTTCAAGTAACTTGACAAACAGCAGTACCATAAAAGGATGTTTAAACTACTGTTACGCTGCGATAAATGTCTCAAAGTTTACAGAGGTTTTGTCGAGAAATAAACAAAATTACGTAATTTACATTTTAAACGAAGCTCGACGAGGCATACTGTCAATTGAGTTGAGGATCACATTCTGGTAGATGTTATTCTACTCCTGCAATAGCAACTCTTTCGGCTCTTGGGTAGTACTTGGAGCTCATGTATGCTTTCGGATACGTCATAGCAGCTCATCCTAGACATGTTTAATAAGATTCATTTCTGGACTGAGGGCCGGCCACTCAAACCGCCTAATTCCCAAATCATCAAGTTACTCTCTAGACAACTCTGGCTACGTGAGGGCTGGCATTATCTTGCATAAAAATGTCAAGCCCACCCATAGTGATCATGAAAGGCATAGCTGTTGAGGAGCAATTTTGTATAAAAACCAACTCTGTGCGTGCTTGTAAGGAGATTCCCGCCCAAACCATAATCAAACCACCGCCAAATAGCGTATCTTTCTCCGAGTATTTTACATGCTCGCCGACGTCCGTCTGATTCAGTCACTCATCTTAACAGTACCCTGGTTCAGTCCTCATTTTTTCATGCCAGATGATTTTGGGCAAAAGCCAATCTTGCAAATCGATGCCGGCGTTGCAATGGTGGACCCGTAGCTATCCTTCTACAAGACAATCTCGCAGCATAAAGTCTTCTTCTAGAGGTCATTCACCAACATTTACATCTCTAACTTCTTGGAGTTGATTTCTCAGCCAAACCGCAGAAACTGTTCTAATCCGCAAACACCAAACAACGGCCATCTCTTTGGATGGTAACTTTTTCCACCGGATTCTAATCTTTTGGTTATCAGGCCAGTCTACACAAGGCGCTGGTGTATCTTTTATACAACATAAAGGCTCTTACCAACAATTCTTGCAGTTTTACGTTGTCCCCGACAATATTGTAATAATGCCATAATTCTTAACACAACAACAAAATCTATAGGCATTATGACCTGTTAAATAAGTCCTACAAACACTTCAATAAACGATTAAAAAGTTTTACACCAAGAAATCAACGTTAAATACCTACACACAGACACTAAAATGGAAATTTTTGAATAGAAAGAATGCAGGCTATTTAATATTATATATATATATATATATATATATATATATATATATATATATATATATATATATATATATATATATATATATTATTTGCAATTAAGCACCTACTAGTGCAAATATGAGCGTTTAACTGAAAATTCTGAAAATATATCATAATTTAAATGTGACCCCAATTTTTTGCTCGCTAGTGTACATTGTTTTATTTGATTTTATAAATAATTAATATTTACACCACACAATTCCAATAAAACACATTATCAAATAATTAATAATAGTAAAGCCCAATAGATGCAGAAATAAGCAACCGCCTATACAACTTATTATTAAATTTAATATTTTATGAGAGTAGACCGTAAATAATATATTCTTTATCAAACATTCCATCTTAATGGTTTAATTGCGTAGTATATACATATATATGGTTAGTTTAATAAAATTATTGCCATGAAAACACTTTATCTTAGTAAGCTCTAATACTTCATACAGTGTTTCGAATTACTGAAACTGCGGCATTAAATTAATTTTAGGAAAGGCCGTTATGTGATTAGCAACGCAAGCAATACACTTTATGAATACTACTCGCACAACTGTCGTTCCACATGAAGGCCTCGCTCACGCTGATATTTCCTCGGAGCGCTAATCCCGGAACCAAGAAATTGGCAAAAAAATTCTATTTGCTTTCCAGCTCTCGCATTTGTCAAAAAACTTCTATCGAGAAAGCGGAGCTTAGCTTTCCAATTACGACTGAAATTGTTACCCCATTATTTGCTTTATCACTCGGTTTCATAATCTCTGCCCAAAAATTCAGTAATTTCTGCTAAGAAGGTAGGCATTTATTTAAAGAATAACCGCTCCCCTATTTTCCTTTCACACCTCCTTTAACAAATTTGTGCCATCATTTTTTCCTATAATTTGATCCTACGCTGTTGCGTTATATATTAAGCGCACACAAACTCAGAAACTCCCCTAAAGCTTATTTTTAGCGTTGCAATTTTTAATGTCATTGTAATACATAATAAATACATTTTCGTATTTTGAACACGCAATAATCAATGCAAACTAATTCAAACCTACCCTTGCTTACACAGCATCAAGGTGTTGATGACATTGACATGCGGTTGCAATTGTCAAGTCTTAAGTTATAAGTTACATTGTATTTCTTGTCAAGTTTGGTTATTTACCAGTGAAGTGGGGCAACAAAGCTTACCGTATAGCTGTAATAGCATTACATAAGTATGGAACTGAAAAAAGTGTAATCTTTAAAACCCTGCATCCTCTCGGAATTAGGCGTATCGTGCTGTAGAATTGTTTAATAGGACTAGAGGTGTTGAGAATCGTCTAAGATCTGGACGGACTGTTCAAGCAGTCAATGCCAAGTGCCCGAATTAAACGAAATCCTCTTCGTAGGCAGAATATTATATTTCGGGAGCTGCAAATTTCCAAAACTTCGATGTCTCATATTATTAAGCAAAAATCAGAACTAACCCTTAAATACCAGACATTATTTTTGACAGTTGAAGAATCTTTCAACAAACAAAATGGTAGAGTATACGCTAGGTCGTCCAAAGAAGCATCTCAGATAGTGTCAAGGATCCAGAGAGCAGCTGTAATAGTTTTATAGGGAGTCTGTTATGATAGTGACCGATATTTATTTTTGTGAAAAGGAACTTAAAAGTTCAGCCGCTGTGTATCAACAGAATGCTTTGGAAGGTGTAGTGAAACCTCTGAATCACACACTTTTTTGAGATGAGCTTTAGATATTTCACCAAGACCCCACACTCATTCACAGAGCACTGTCAACTCAAATTTAACTAAGCAAGAATGTGTCTTATTTTCTAAGAGTAGAGGATTGGACTTCTGGTAGATCTCAATCCATTAGGTTACAAACTATGGATCCTGAAAATATTATGCAAAAACAGTTTTATTTTATGTGTAACAGTATTTATGTATGTATAAAGTTGATTCAGTTAATTATTACTCAGTAGGCGGAATACTTCCTTGTTTATTTCAAGACTTTTTTTGTCACGATCAGTGATTGATCGGACGAGGTGCGTCCAAGAAAGTTTGTATATTCTCATCATTAATATTAGGGTTGCATTCTGGATGACTAAATATTTTCTATTAGTTTCCAGTTTCTGTCTTGTTTTTTTTTAATGGCAATGGTAACATTTTCAATATTATACTGTTCTATTGCTTTGAATTCAATAAGAAAATTATTTAGTTGGTCGCTGAAGATGTTATTTTGATTAACTATGTTGTATCTTATTGAAGCGTTGGTATATGTAGGAAAATCAGGTTTCCTTTGTTGTAGCATTGATTGATTTGACATGATGATGGATGAAGTTTAGGTATGATCTTGATTTTTATAGCTGCTTTCTCTTCGTTTAATTCTTGAGTTTATTAGTTCTCTGTATACTTCAAAGCCTTTATAGTTTGAATGTTTTTTTTGTGGAGTGCACATTTTGCTGGGGCATTTTTTGATTTTTTAGACAAAATTGGGTTGTACTTACTTCCACATTTAATATATGTATATGGTCGTAGAACATAATGTAACTTTTTTATGAGGGAATTTGATACTTATTCTAATTTCTCTCTCTCTTTCTTCTTTTTCTCTTTTAATACCCCCTCTTTTTCCCTCTCTCTAACATCCCATTTCTCTAGTTCTCCATTTTCTTCTCCAATCCCTCTCTTTAGTTTTTCTCGATTTTCAGTCTTTTGACTGTTTTGGCGCATGTCTCCAATCTTGCCTTCTTCCAGTTTTTCTCTTCATTTCTTCGTAATTACTCGTGGCCACGCCGTCCATAATTTGTTTGATATATCGCTTCCAGACAGAGAATGTATCCAATTAGTTGCTCTCGTTTTTTTGCATCTGTTCCCCATTCTTTTTCTTTCTTCAGTTCATTAAATTTTAAGTTATGTTCCATGTTTCAAAATATTAAATGTCTGCTCTATTTTCTCTTTACTTTGGAGAGGGCTATATCGTCTGAGAAACGTAACATTTCAATTTCTTCTACGTCTATGATGATTCCAGCATTGCATAAATCATTAATTTTAAAAAGTTGCTTTCTGTGCGTACAAATTGAAATGAAGAGAGAATAAAGCTCATTCTATCTGACACCTTTTTTTATCTGTATTTCTTGTTCTTCATCATTAACCTAAATTATTCACTTTCAAGAAGTATGAAAATTGTAAATAAAATCTATATTTTTTATAGTTGATACTGGACTCTTTCAGAAATTTAAAAAGTATGTTTTATTACACGTTGCCAAATGACTTTTCTGCATCAATAAAAACGACATAAACTTCTTTGTTCTTTTCGATTTTCAATAATTAGCCTTAATGCTAAGATTGTTTTTCTTGTCTCTGGGATTTTAGAAAATCAGAACTGATCTTCTGCTAGTATATTGTCAATTTTTGCCTCAACTTTTCGATATATTATTTTCGTTAGTATTTTTAAAACTTGTGGTATAAGGCTTATCATTTCATGCTCTTCGCATTTGTAAGGCTTTTTGGTATAGTAACTATTATACTTGGTAAAATCAAATATTAAAAGTAAAATTTCTTGATTCAGACTACAATAACTTTCCCAGGTATTTTGTCAATACCAGGAACTTTATTATTAGCTAGTTTCTTTATAGCGTTTTCAAATTCTGCTTTTACTAATGTCTTCATCGTTTATTAGTGCTTTGTTAATTATTAGCTCTTTAGGTAGTTTATATCTATATAGGTCTTCTATATATCATTTCCATCTATCAGTAACGTCTTTATCTTCTGTTAGAACTACTCTTATTTTAGTTTATATTTTAAAATATTTTGTTTTTCGCATTCCAAACTCTTCTTTAATTTCCTTATATGCTTTATCACTATTTCTTACATAAAAATCTTCTTGTACTATTCTTTAGCTCTTCTACTTTCTTTGTTTACTTTATGTTGTAGTCTTCTACACACTTGTTTTTCTTCTTCTGTGTTGTTATTTTTATATTTTTGTCTCTCTTTGATGAGTTGTGTTATTTATTCGGTTATCCAGGGTTTTTTGTTTTGTTGGGTATTTTTTCCTAGTACTTCATTTAATTCTGATGTAATGCCTTGTTTTATATGCATCCATATGTTACTATTTTTTGAGAAATTAATTTAATTTCATTTATTACTTTTTTATAAAATTTAGTATCTTTTTGTCTTTTTTCAGAATGTTTATGTGCTATTTCTGTTTGTCTTTTTTTATACTTTTTAGGTTAATGCGATATTTTAGCATAACCACATTGTGGTCTATGCCCGCTCGTGGCTATTTCCTACTGCTCTTTGCTCGACTAATATGTAGCCTATTTGATTATTTGCTATGTCTCTCGGAACTTTCCAAGTGTAGCGCCTTCGAACATCGTACTTGGTAATTGTATTAATTGCAATTATTGTATGCAGAATTCGATTAGTCTTTCTCTTCTCTCATTTTTATTTTTAGATTATACTTTTCAACCACATTTTCTTCTCATTCTCCTAGCACAGAATTTCATTCCCCAGTAATTATTCAGTTTCATCACCCGGTATTTCATTTAGTATTTTACTTAGGGTATAATATATTTTTTTCTATTTTATCATCACTATGTTGACTTGTGGGCATATGTGTTATGTTCATGGCACTTGTATCATCAGTGTGTTTTTATATTTATCAAAATGTTTCTTTGGTTTTATGGTTTATATGTTATTCTGTTTCCGAATTTCCTGTTTAAAATGGCATCAACTAATGCTATCTCTTCTGGTGTAGATTTAATATTAATGAGGTTGTGTTTTCCACTCCAGAAGTCTCCTTCCTTATGCACATAATATAGATATTTATATTTTCCATTTATAATAATAGTCTATGAGTCACCACACAATGATAAGGTCTATAAAAACTGCAATTTTATTTAGACTACTGGGCCAATAAGTTAATTATCCAGTTAATCAAGTGTTAAAAATACAAGTGCACAGTACTTTTGCATAGAATTTATATTCTTCAGGTGTGATTGTATATTTTAATCGTGAGTATTAGCCAACCTTTCGTGTATATTTTGCAATTTGGTTGTGAATAATGGTAGTTTGTGACGAAGAACGTGTTTTGAATTAAAATAGAGCTTTTATTAATGTCCAAGGCTTGCGAATAAGGACATCTATAGAAAACTTATAAGTACATCTCAAAACTTTTGGGAATAGACTAGTCTTTAGAAAAGTTTTAATTTGTTGCTTTTTGTGAGCTATATATGGCGGTCTCTATCTTCCTGTCACATTATCTGCAACCCAGGTCTCCATTGTATAGTCATATTTTGTTAAGATGTCCTCTGAGAAAGCAATGCCTTGTTATAGTTCTTAACTGATCCGTGCATTGTATAAATAGTTTTTTAGTTTGTTTACAAGATAAAGGTTTTTCCATGTCTTTGTCCCGGTACATTTTCCCAGTATTTTTTATGTTGTTTCCTAACTTATTCTCTTACCAGGCTTCGTATTTGTATTCGGGGTTTATATATGGACTTAATAATGATTCTTAAGCTAGTTCATCAGGTTTCTTGTTTGCCTGCAACTCCACAGTGCTTTGATACCCACCACAGAGTTTACTTATTGTGATCTGCTAGAGTTCCCAGTTCTTCGTCGCATTTCCATATCAGTTTAGACGTTACCTTTGGGTTCTTTAATGTCTCCAGGAATACCTGACCGTCTATGAATATGTTGATTTGCCTGTTTTGATAAGTCCTAAAATTATTTTGCCTGGTGAATTCCAATATAGTAAATATCTTTGTTTAAAACACGGATGGATATTTTCCTATTGAAAGGATGAATAATAAGTTTACCTTTTTCCCATATGCCTGCTTCTGTTCCGGACTGGGCCTGTGATCCATTTGTATAATGTATAATTTTTCGAGTCTGTTTCTGTTGCTTATTTTCTTTGTACATTCATTTCAATTCATAATACTAACCTAAAAATTTATGTTATGCGAATTTTGGCGTTATATGGCCTGTTTTAATATCCAGTATGCATCCACGCATATGTGCAGACGGGTGCGTTGCGCCGTCTATAAAGAGACACTCTTGCATCTCTCATGATTTTAAAATAAAGAGGAAGAAGGTCTAGCAGGGTCTTCATTACCGTTTTTTTATAGCGCATATTATTACCAGTTAAAAATCCTACTTAGTACGGTTATAACGATCCTTTACGCCATTTTGTCCACTATACCAAAGTTCCATATGTTATGATATACATCATTTTCGGTTTTAGACTCATGTTTTTCCATGAGCTTATCTGGTCCCATTTCTTTTGATTTTTTGAATATGTTAATTTCAGGGGAGTTTTGAGTAAAAAATAACTTTAATATATTTTATCTTACCTGATAACCTTATTTACATACCTAGAGCCTAAGAGGTCCTAGTACTCATAAGTTTCTCTTTCTTGTGAATGCTACTAGGGTAGATTTTGAGAGATTTATATTTAGTTTCTTTGCATTTGTCCAGTTTGTAACCAGATTTAGGGCTCTGTAGATGCAGATATTTTAGTAATTGATGCGATTAATCAGAACAAATAAATCAAAAGATATTTAAACTGCCATTTGAAATGTTAAATAGATGTTTAAAGGAACATTTACCACTTACTAAAAATTTATCAATAGTCAAAAACAAGGTTCTACATTTTTCTAAGTACAAAGCTGAGCAATTTGTAAAAGGAAAACTAATATATTGTAGATATAAAGTGTATTGTATCTGATTTTCAAAAGAAAAAGAACAAAACAGAATACGTATGGATCTTGGTATTGAATGGTTTATTGTAACATGTTTAGTATTGCTAATGGTATTTTACTAAAGCTATATGATAGCAGATTTTTCTTCTTTCACAGCTACACGTTTTTTAAAATCTAAATATTAATTATACAAGCACTTTGTTAATAAATAAATTGAAAAAGGAACATGGTACTTAAAATTATATATCTGATAGGATTACGAATATTTCAGTAACGAATAGATGCGAAGGCTTTCACGGCCGGTGTTATGGTGCATCGTGTGGTTGGTTCTCGGATGATAAGGCCGTGGTCGGAGTTCAGAAACTCTTGACGTTTCGTCCACAACTGCGGTGGACGTCTTCAAAAGGAAATCTTCTAAAAATTAGGTGACTGTCCCGTACGTTTTCGCTTTTATACTCGTGCGAGTATGGTAGGGATGGTGTTGGGGGACGGCCGTTATTGACGTGTCGGGCTAGCTGCTGACGTCAATCGGAACGTTGCAGGTAATATTTTAGCATTTTCTGATGTCACTGGCTTTTTCACCGTATAGTGGTCTGTTTTTTGCCCCTTATGAGCGATAAACCAAGACCTAGGTAGATGGAATCCGCTGTCCCTGTTAAAATTATTTTTATATTTATAAATCTCCACCGCCTCTCTGTATAATCTCGGATAGTAATTCCTACATTTGGATAAAACTTGTGTTTCCCCAAATTCTATATCGTGGTTAGCATTTTCTAAAGCATGTTCAGCAACTGCTGATTTATCGGGTTGATTAAGGCGTAGATGACGTTTATGTTCCTTTATCCTGGTGATAATCGTTTGGTCCGTAGTCCCAATGTAGGCTTGCTCACATGAGCAAAGTATGCGGTATGCTCCTGGTGTATCCTGTGGGTTCCTTGTATCTTTGGCTAGTCTAAGCAAATCTTGGTGATTTTAGTATAAATGGTTTCCACCTTGTGTTTATTGAGATTTTCTTCTGAAGATGTCTGCCGTAGTTGTGGACGAAACGTCAAGAATTTCTGAACTCCGACCACGGACTTATAACCCGAGAACCAATCACACGATGCACCATTTCAGCAACGGTTTGAAATGATATTTAATTTTATGAAAACAAAAGAATGGATTACCCAAACCAACCCCACATAATAGATCAATACAATTAGTATAAAAATAGAGTATACTATATAGACCGAAACATACAGATTTATAAATTTTTTTCTTATACAGCTAATACCAAAATATCGCTATGACTCCACTGTGATTTTTTTATTCAATTATTCATAACATTTTGACATAATAAGTTTCAATTTTGATAATAATTTTTCGAATGTTGCTTCTCAGTTGTCGGATATTTTGTGGATTATTATGATAGTCTTTTAATTTTACGTAATCTCATAGAAAGGAATTTATTTAGTGGAGTTGAATGAACATCACCACTTTTGGATATTAGGAGGCCTAAAGTCTCTTGCAATAATGCTATTGTTTCTCAAGCTATATGGCATGTGCCCCCATCTCGTTGAAAACATCTATTTTCCAAATTTAATATTTATGTGAAACTACAATTATTTCACTATATTCTTTGCTATTGCTCATTGCTAGGCCCATCTTAAAAAAATTATGTCCTCATAACTACGTGTGGAAAAAAGTTGCACCAAACGGTGGTCTTTAAGGGATGCGTTTGTCATTTGTGAATGGTTCTAAGATATTCTATTTTATTTGTTAACAAAACAGTTAAGGTAAAATAGGCCTTGTTACTAAACATAATGTTTTATCAAAAGGTCATCTAGTTTTAATTCGTCCAAATCCAATTTAGTAAACCGATGCCTCGTTTAATGGTCTGTTGGCTTCAGTTCATGTGGTAATTGGAATTTGGCAGCATAAAAGAATAGATAATTTACCAAAATATAATACGTAGCTTTTAGGGAAAGATTCAATTGTTGGTAATGCCCTCAATTGGAGAGTTACGGATTACCATTGTTTTGCAGTACGTCTAGTTTATGTAGGTTAGTTTTAGATATAGCGCATAATATGGATCATCATATGATATAGTGAGTCTAGTTATAAAAGTGTATATTATATTCCACATTGAAGTATAAGCGGCGATTTTTTGTTTGCGATTGGGTAGAGCATATAGAGACTAAAATTTTCAGGTAAGTAGATTCTAAAATAGGATACTGCAACGTCTGGATGATTCTATGGTATTCAAGTGTTGTCTGTACGTAACTTTGGGGGATATTCTAGCCAACGAAGGTTAAAAATTTTTGACTCATATTTTTTCGTATTAAGTTTGATGTACTATTTGTCGAATCAATGACTAAATTGATTCTTTAAGCGTTAGTATAGTATACAGTTAGTATAGTAGTCGGGTTTAGGAGTACTTGAGATAACCGACATGAATATGTTGAATAATATGGGACACAAAATGGATCTTTGCCAAAAGCTAATATTAAAGCGTCAAGTTGAAGAAAGGTGTGAATACTTAAAAAGGTTCGTACAGTGAGGAATGATCTGATAATACATCGAAGGTAAAAGATGTATTCATAGTTGTCAATTTATTTACAGTTGTGGCTGAAAGTATGACGCATTTTTATATCTTTATTAACAATTAAAAAACAGAGATGCATTTGTTTTTGTTATTACGTTGTCAATAATTATAAACCAAAATGTAAACGATGTGTGCTTTCATACAAGATAAATAAAATATTTGATCGTCAAAACTTAAAAATTGTTTTGTAGAAGCCTTGCGCCACGTCTAAAAATATTACCAGTGCATGTATGTTGTTCTCAAATCCTTATTTAATTTTTCAGTAATTTTTAGGAACTGAAGATTGATCGAATGTGAGGTTTTAAAGTCATATTAGTGTCGTGGGAGAATATGATTTAAATCTAAGAACTTATTTAAGCGAGACTGTACAACAATTCCAAGGAATTTTGGACACAGTAAAGAGGAGGTCTATAGATCGGTAGTGGGTCGAGTTTTTAATGTTTCGAAAATATTTGAATTAGAAAATGCTTCTATGTAATAGGAAAATGACTCTAATGGCTTGTTAAACAGCATTGGTAATTGTGTTTACGAAAGTGGGTTATTGAAACTGATAGCTGACTAATGATTGGAATCAATCAACTGGGCTATTTACTAATTTTGAGAGTTTGGAGTAATAATATGCTATCTTCTCATCCGATTGTAAATTCTCTATTTTGCTTATTACATATATTTTTTATTTTGTATCAGATGAATTTTGGTAATGCGGGTAATATCAATGGCGTGCCTAGCCATAAATGGGATGAAGGCTGGTTGTTGTGCTTTTAGAAGAGTTACTATTTATCGCCATATTTGAACAAGATTGGAAGGAATTAAGTATATAATAGAGTTTTAATTTGGTCAAAGTAGAAGGTGAGTATATCAATGAAGGATTGCTATATTGTTGTAGAACATGGATTAGGGTTATCTGTATTTTGTTATGTGTTATAGTTAATAGCATTAGAATTGGAAAGTCTAATTTTAGAAAAACAATGTTCTAATGTAGGGACAATTTCTACAGTTTACAAATTGAGGTTTATCTTGGTCTTTCAGAAACGCAATGTTTGGTACTGAGTGCCGTTTGGTTTAAGTATGGATGGGATCTTGTGAGGTAGCTTACATTGGTTTGCAATATATGAAATCTATTTTGTACTAGTGGAGTTAAATAAATATCGTTAATTTATGTTAATATCTTCAAGCGGTGCTAAACATTGTTTATTTGAATTTTTATTTGACGTTGTTTATTATTGACCCTTCTCTTGTGCTAATTTTAAGGTGTTTAAAATATTTGAATTATTTATCAGCACGGCACTCATTGCAATCAGGAGATTGTGGCGCGACGAGAATTGATAATGGTCACTTACCTGGTTTTAAAGGTACGTAGTTAAGCAAAACAATTAAAAATATAAAAATGTCCAATAATTGGAAATTAAAAGAAGTTTAAAAACATGATCGCACTCACTCAAGACTTGTTTTGAACTCTATTATACTTATATAAAAATTGTTCAGCAACAAGTTGTGTTTTTAAATTAGCGAGTATTGCACTGAATTCTTTTATAAAGAGAAAATTTGGTTTTCCGAATGAATTGTACACAAGTAGTTCAATTTGTACCTTTCAAAGAGTGAAACGTGGACTCATTCTTTTAAACGAGTTTGAAATCTTAATTTAACCGGCCTATTCAGTATTTGTGTCGGAAATATGGAATATTTACTAATAACGGCTTTACGCATTTTACGAATTCATTTCTCTAATTAATCCCACTGGTTTTCTGTGTACTCAGAATAAATAAAATGGCTGAGTAATGGCACTATTTGTACGGGCCCTATTGTTTAGCAACGTTTTAACGGCAAATTGGCAACAAAATTTGCTTCATCCAAAAAGTGCTTTTTTAGGGCCGCATCTGACGGGTTTAGAGGCTTATTTTATTTAAGATATGGAGTCTGAATAATGCCACTGCGAGGCGACACAGCAGTCGTGTTTATTGTTTACAATGCGAGCGAGCTTTTCACCAACAACCGAGAATATTCAATGAACTTGAAAAGCGCCTTTTTGTGAAATGCACTTTATGTCAGCGTTCCGGGGATTCTGGCATATTTTTACTTAATCGCGGTCGGTGTAATTTGCTCGCTCGATCTATAATTAAGTTCGGCCTTACCGAAGAGAACTTGGATGCAAATAAACGAATAAATTAGCGAATTGTGTAATTGGAGTAGTTAATATATTTACTTCAAAAATTGTTGAATTTTTAGATAAGCCTTTATTACTCAAAAGGCGTCCGAGTTTAATTAAAGTTAATTTGCTTGCTGCGTAGTATGTAGTTAATTATGCACTAGTTCAAGGCAACTCATCGCCGAGAATAGGAAAGTACCTATTTTCTGCTACAACAGAATATATGCACTGTATCCACTGGATGACGTTGAAATAAATAATTTTTTGTGTTTTTTGAGATCAGAAGAAAGCATGCTACGTAGCTGGCTCCAAATAATGGAGTGAGAAAGAATGATCGATGACAGAGTTTTTTTGGCGGTTCAATAATCATTTTGTTTTAAATAGTATAAACTTTTTGGTTACTAAACTCAAATGTAAACCGATTAGGTACCAGGTATACGGGAGAAATTATAATTCAAATATAACATATCTGCTTGCTAAATTGTCAAGCTGCTAATTAGTATGCTACTGGCAGAATGCGTTATACAATGTTTTGCTTAAGTATCATAAACATCTGGCGATGTTGTTGCATTGAAAATTAGCGATTTACAGAAGTAACAAGTTTGTGAGAAGTTTTGGTTAAACTGGAATAACATTGTAGAGATATGCTAAAAAAATAGTATTAATGAGAAGGATAGTTGACCATAACTTTTTTTTCCAAGGTGATGCAATAAAGCAAGAGTCTTACTGTAAAGTAATGCAAGTTTTTTTTTTATTGTATTGGAAAAAAGATTTGGATATTTATTTTTAAAATAGAAAAAAGTAGCTCTTTTACTTGTTTATCTAATTAATGTTGTAATGTCATATTTTTAAATTATAAATAATGTATTGATAACAAAAATAATATACATAGTCTGCCCATAAATGTTGCTACACACTGATTCGAACGACAAAATAAAACGATTAACTGTTTTTGCATAATATTTTTAGGATTTATTAAGTGGTTATTGGTAAGTATAATTACAATGGATTTATTTAAAATAGCCAGTTTTAACCTTTACACAAGCTTTAATACGTCCGAGATACTCGTACATGACAGCATGCACTACATCCAATGGAAAAGTACGAGGTGTGGCAGAAAAGTAATGAGACTGGCAACACTGCAAGCGATCTGACAGCGCTATGCTGTTGCGCTTGATAAAGCACATGTATAAATACCCTCCCATAGCTCAGTGCGAGTTTCAACTCGTTCCGTTAACTACGTGATTTTCGTGATTGCTATTAGTGAAGTTGTATTTTGGTTGTGGGTCACGAAAAATGGAACAGCGGAATTTCAGGGAGGCCTTCAACTTCGAAAACCGACGAAAACATCGAACGTGTGCACACACTTGTGAGATCAGACCGTTGTTTAACATTAAGAATGTTGAGTGAACAATTAAATTTGAACAGATTTACCGTTCATCAAATTTTGTCTGAACATTTGCTCAAGCGAAAGGGACCTCAAAAGGCATTTCTGTGCCCCCTATTCACCTGACCTCAGTCCCTGTGACTTTTTCCTAAACTGAAAAATGTCCTCAAAGGACGTTATTTATAACTTTAGAAAACATCCAAAAAAACGGACATGCTGAAGACCATACCGGTTGAAGACTTCCAGCGCTGCTACCAACAGTGGGAACAACGTCTTGATCGGTGTGTAGCTGCCCAAGGAAACTACTTTGAACGGGATAACATTGATGTTTGAAAAAAATAAACACTTTGGTAAATAAAGATCAGTCTCATTACTTTTCTGCCACACCTCGCATTAGCTGCAATCGTAAGGGCTTGCTTCAAAAAATTAACATTAGAATGTTTTTTTAAAAAACTATACCATCTAAACCTGCTGATAATTTGTAATCTAATGTATTGTGATATGGGCTACCAGAAGTTCAATCATCTACTGTTAGAAAATGGGGCATATTGTTGTTAAGTCAAGTTTGAGTTGGCTCTGCTTTGTGGACGGGTGCGGAGTCTTGGTGAAAGATCCGAGACTCACCTCAAAAAAGCGCGTGATTCAGAGGTTTTTTAAATAAAAAATTAAAATAATATTGAAATTATTTTTTGAGGTACAAACGTAGACATAGGCAAAGACAATGCTGCTAAAAGAACTGATGATGGGTAGAAAAAAGAAATTAAAGAAGTAAATGAAAATGGAGGAAGACTAATAAAATTCTATTTCATAAATAAAGACAAACATCAAATGATGTGGAAAGTGCTGGCTAAGGGTGCAAAAATTAGTATTTCTCCATGTCAATCTAAAAGAAATGGAAAGATTGGTTATAGGATGTTAAAAATATAGCGGCTCAAACTAGTACCTAGTTAAAGAAGAGATAAAACGAAATAAATCAATATATAAAGCACTACAACATACAGCAGCTGGATAGTGAAGATAATTGCAAAATGAGTGAAGAAAAGTAAATGAATAAAAGTAAAGCAGTGGGTAAAGGGTGGCGCTAGTAAAAACAGCAGTAGCGGAGTTGTCTAGAAGAAAGAAAAACAATTTAAGCAGATCACTAAAGAATAAAAAAGTATTAAGAAAAAGAGATATACGATAAAAAGTGTCAAAAACTGAAGTAATTGAAATATGAATAAAAAGTAAATATTAAAAAAAAAATAAAGTTTTTAACTAAGGATTTTTGGCATTGCGAAAGATATAATCAACCGATTTAGTATAAATTGCAAAATTGATGACTTTAGCAGTACTCTTAAAAGTATTCCAATATACTTATGTAAAACTTGGAAGAAACAAAAGAATTTAAAAAATGAAAGTGTTTATTAATAAATAGGTTAATTTACAACAAAGTATGGGAATCCATAAATACATCACTTAAAAAAGAAAATATGAGTACATGGGATATATGTTAAAAAACAGATAAAAACATAAAACAGGTCTTGAATTATAAACTTCTAGTAAAAAGTAATGCAAGTAATGCCCATCGAGAACATCAAGAGTATGGTAAAATATTTGATAAAAATTAATATCTTATCTGTTAGTGCTAACCTTGAGTGCATTAATCTTTAGTACATTAGTCTGGCAAGCTAATTACTCTTGAATAATAAGTTACAGGATCTATAGTTTTGATTAAGATCATTACTACCAATTTTTTCAGGAAGTTCACTCAACTTCTCTAATTTGTTTTATTAGCAATTAATTATCTTAGACCTTTTTCAAAAAGCAGGTTACTTTATTCTAGCGATGTCAACCTTCTAGAATTTGTTATTTAAGAGTCTGTTTAAATCTAAGACTTGTCTTGTTTATGGAAACTAAACGTTTTTCAGGGGCGTCTTACTAAAACAACTAAACAAATTCCAACCGAGGTCTACTAAAAGGAAATTAATAATTTATTTTAATGCTTGAATTTGTTAATTGAAAAAGAGAATAAAATTTTGAAGAACGTATTTTCTAGTCTCTACGTTTTTTAGATTACAAATTAACTAGCTTAATTATTATACGTAGCTTTTTATAATTAGCTTTTCCGCATATATTTTTGGTCCACCTTGTATCTTGTGAGGTAAAAGTATATCTCACTAGAAATATGATTTGTGCTGAGTTATTATTCTTAAGACATAGTAATGGGTCCAATAGTGAAATCTAATTAAGTTCTTTTTTGAGATTCTAAAATCGATCAGCTTATTTTTAGTTTTTCTGTAGCGTTCTATAGATTAGTATTTTTTTTTGTTTTTTAGATCAATACCACCAAGTGGCCAGTCCAAAAGTTTTGAGCCACAACATAAAGATGACCGCACTCGGCAAAACCATTCTGCTACCACAATCGTACATGATTTGAAAAATACTTGTAAAAATTTCAGCCATTTTGGATGCTTAGTTGTTGTCTTACCGAGGAATAGCAGTTACAAGTACTTTTAGCAAAATATATGGACGAATTATTCGAGACTTAATTGAACAACAATATCAAGCCGAAGAAGCGGAAGAACAAAGCGGATTTAGGGCAGGCAGATCATGTTTGGATAACCTGTTCTGTCTAACACAAATTGTGCAGAAAAAACTAGCAACCGGCAGAGAACTGCATTTAGTATTTCTCGACATATCAAAAGCTTATGATAACGTACCCCTGAAAAAACTGTGGGACGTAATGGAGAGCAGCAACATCAACAGTACGTTAGTCAGGGCTGTGAAGAACCTATATGACAATCAAACAGCGAGAGTAAAGGTTGGAGCGGAACTGACAACAGAATTTAAAGTTACGAAAGGTCTAAGGCAGGGTTGCTGTATCTCACCGACGTTATTCAAGACATATATAGAAAAAGCACTCGAACAATGGAAAAGGAAAAGTATGGGAATGGGGATACCACTGGACGAGGACACTACATTATATACGTTGCAATTTGCCGACGACCAAATTATTATGGCACAAGAAATAGAAGACGTTGAATACATGACAAGGAAAACTATAGAGGAATATGATAAATGGGGGCTTAAAATTAATGTAAATAAATCAGCATATCTTAGTATAGGATATGAACAAGACGCTTTAACCTTAGAAATAGGCGAAACTATACCGACATGTGAAGAATACAAATATTTGGGAGCAACAGTAGGAAAACAAGGATTATATAACACAGACGTAAAAGAGAGAATAAAACAAGGCCGGAAAGTTATAGGTGCGCTAAATGGTATACTTTGGGATGCACATATAAGCAAAAAGAATAAAAAACAAATATACTCCGCTATGGTACAAAGTGTGGCACTATATGGAGCCGAAATCTGGCAACTCTCGGAACAACATAAAAATCAACTGAAAGTAATGGAAGTATTGGAGAAGATCAGCGAGAATATCCCGAAGAGATAGAGTCAGAAATACAAGAATACGTGAAATAATGGATACAGAAAGGGACATCTAGGAAGAAATTGAAAAAAGGCAACTCTTGTGGTACGGACATGTCGAAAGAATGGGTAACGAAAAAAGCAATGCAGTGGTAACCAAGAGAAAGAAGAAAGAGGGGACGGCCAAGAAGAGGTTGGAATGAGGAAGTAGGAAGCCTGAAGCAAAAGTGGGATATCCAGCAAGGCGCTTGGATGAACAGAAAAGAATGGAAAAAATATTGAACTCCGGAAGACCCAGATAGAGGTTAAAATACGGAAAGAAGAAGAAGTTGTTGTCTTGCAGTTGTTTATATCAGACGATGTTAGTGTTTTTGTGAAAATGAAAAAATCGAATACCGTCCCGTAATTAACTACTTGCATTTGAAAGGCAAAACACATACGCAAATTAAAACCGAGTTCGACGCCGTTTACGGGGACTCTATCCTGTCATTTGCCACCGTGAAAAGATGGACAGCTGAATTTAAACGTAGTCGTACCAGATTGGTTGATGATGAGCGTTCAGGACGATCAAAAACTGCGACCTTCACCTATAACATCAAAAAAGTTCACCAAATGGCACTGGACGACAGTTAAATTAGGGCTAGAGAGATAGCAGAGGCTCTGGGCATATCGGAGAAATACGTTTGTCATATATTGACTGAAGTATTGGTCATGAAAATGCTGCCTGTGCGTTGGGTTTTGCGTTTGCTTACTTTAAATCAAAAATTCATTCAAATGATAATTTCCAAGGCCTTGCTTAAGCAGTTTCAGCAAAACGAGTTGGACTTTTTGGGTCTATTTATCACCATTACATTCCTGAAACGAAGGAATAGTCAAAAAAGTAGACTACGAAGGGTAAAAACATGCCCCAAAAAAGGTAAAGACGGTTTCATCGACCGGCGACTGTTTTTTGGGATACTTAGAGAATTCTATTCATCGACTGCTTAGAAAAAGGAAAAACATTAAGAAGGTTATAATACGCATCGTTATTGGACCAGTTGAAGGCACCAATTGCTCGAGAACGGTCCCATTTGGAACTTCAGTGACTATTTTTTGTTTTCTAAGCTTAAATTTTGACTCGGAGGACAAAGACATTCATCAAACGAGAAGATCATGGTAACCGTAGACGCCTACGCTGCAGAGCAAGCCGCCAACTACTATTTAGATGCATTAAAGAGGTTGCAACATTTCTGGAAAAGTGTATCGATTTAAAGTGAGACTATTTTGAAATATAAAATTAAATTTGACAGAAAAAATAGTTTCTATGTTAGGCTCAATATTTTTCAGACTGTTTACGTAGTTATTTACGTTTTTCAGTTAGACTCTGTTGTTTCTCTTGTTGTAATTTAATTTATTACCCTGTTACTTACTTGAATGACCGTCTTTATGATTTTCTATTTTTATATTATTAAATATGAGAAACGTTTTATGGAGTACGACAATAATAAATTTTCTGCTAAATCACTGCAACAAACTCTTGAATTGGTTGCTATAGTAATAAATTAAAAGCAATTATTTATCAACTAGCCTTTATAAAGAGCAAGCCAAAAGTTTTTAATAATTTCAAAAATTTGTGTTTTTTCTAGATGAATAATTCTAATTTTCTTTCCAGATCTTTGAAGTCCAACTCTGGAAGTTTTACAATAAGGAAATTCAACCTGAATAAAAGAATAAAGATTTTACAATTTTATTTTGAAAATAATCATTTGAATATTGGTACACAGAGCATATGGCCGATATTTCAATAAGATAAGTGGTCTATTGGAAATGACCATACACAATATAATCCACAGTTTTTAAGAACAGGGATTTTCTAATTTGCCTTAAACCGAAAGATTACTTTTGACTTTTCAAAAGTAAATATGTAGATTGTGGAGAAAAGTGTAAAAGAGAATCCTGAAATACCAACTCGGAGAAGATCAATATAATTGAGGCTGTCTCAAACTTTGCTTTTAAGACATTTACCTTATTTGTTTTACAAAATTCAACTTATTTATTAATTACGAGTATGAAATTTTCCATCCGTTTTCAACAATTTGTAAGAGAACAAACGGATTTTCTAAACCCCCGATAAAGAGCGACGAGGACTGTTCCTATCAATACACAAAACTGTAGAACTTGGGGTACGTAAAATTCAAGATCCATTTATTAGCATCACCTACACCCCAGAAAATGTATAGTGTGATGTAAAGTAACAGATAATAAAATAATTGGTTCATATTTTTTTCTAAAGACGATGGATATGCAGCACATATTATTAGAGAACGAGACTGAAAAATAATTCAAAATTTTATGCAGTACGCGATTCAAATGTACTATAAATGTGGTATCAACAAGATGGAGGTACAGATCACTCAGTAGGATCAACAACAAAGTTGTTAAGCCAATTTTTGGGATAAGATTAATTTTGAAACAGAATGTCCAGAACGTTCTGCCGATCTTACAGCTTCCGACTTTTATCTATAGGGTTACCTAAAAGGGAAAGTGTAACGGAATGAATCTTAATCTATACAGCAACTGATGGATAATTAAAATTTTAGTAAGACAAATTATATCTGTTATAGAGTATGTCCTAAAAATAGTGGTTTAATATACAAGAAACTTTGCACGTAGCTCCGGTTTTCTTTAAAGTAGACAGTTTGGGAACTTACAAACTTTTTCTAACCCCATTGCCATTATTCAAAACATTCTACAAAGTCTTATGTTGGAAAATGGAAAATAACTCCAATGAATCTGTATCTATTTAACAGTCTGAAATGTACCAGTTTTGCACAAAAATCTATATGGGTTTGTTGCTCTGTTTATTTAGTAATTGCAAATGCGAGAATCACAGTTTCTATACTCCCTCAATCACTCTTAACTGACCTGACTAGTAAAGTTGTCTTTATTTACGCATGCGAATTGCAATCTTCCCTCATCGGCTGCCATGTTAGAGCGCCGTGCTAATTGGTTCGATATTTTTGAGACAGACCATATATACTTCGTTAACCAATACGATTTTTTACAAGTGAGCAACAATTTAATTGTCAAAATAATATTTAAATTCTCAACATATAATATCAAATGGTCAAGTAGTTTTAGATTGTTTTTGTTAAGTATTAAATTAACATATTTTTTTATTTTTTTTCAGTTTGCTTTTAAGGGTTGCCCTTAACTGTTTGTGCTTATTTTAGAATGTGAGTTTTATTGAAAATATAATTCAAAAACTCTATTCCATACATACACTAATTAAACGTCAAAAACAAGAAAGTATTATTTTCTTAACTGGACTTGAAATGCAAATTTTTCAAAAGAGAATTATTCAAAAAGTAAACAATTTTTACCCTTACAAGCAGACTGATTTAGAAAAAGATTTTATAATTTTTTTCAGATATCTGACAAACTTTTAGGATCCTCCAAATTATACAAAAAAAAACCTTAAACATCTATTTATTCTTTGTTCTAACGATTTCACTATGCAGTTTAATTTTTCACTAGATTTCTAAAAAATCAAGAAAAACGCTACCTATGTACGAGGGCTACTTTTTAACATGCGATGGCGCTGCTAAGTAACTAGCCTAACGATACACATATATATATATATATATATATATATATATATATATATATATATATATATATATATATATATATATATATACATATAATTCTACAGCTGTCGCCGTTTTCCTTCCTTCAAGCAGGTTCTCCACGCTTCTCGTTCTTGCCAGTCATTCTCCTCTAAACCTCTCCTTTCCATCGCTTCATCCACTTCATCCCTCCACGATCTCCTCGGTCTTCCTCTCTTTCTCCTTCCTGCGGGACTTCAATCTGTTACTCGTTTGATCCATCTGTTGTCATCCGATCTTCTTACATGTCCGTACCATGCGAGTCTGTTGTTTTCGATACTATGAACTATGTCTGTCTCTACTCCCATTCTTCTTATTTCTTCATTCCTGGTTCTTTCCATCTTGGTTACCCCACAGCACCTCCTCCAATATTCCATTTCTGTCGCTCTTATTTTTCTTTCATTTCCCTTGTTTATTACCCAGACTTCCGCTCCATACGTCATTATACTTTGTACAATTGTGGTGCATATTCTAGTTTTTGTGTTTTTCGTAATTTGTCTATTCCATATTAATGAATGCAACTGTCTAATACACGATCTTGTTTGTCCCAGTCTATTTTCAATTTCCTCTTCAGTTGTTGCTTTGTCTGTTATTGTAAATCCTAAGTACTTAAATTTGTTTGTGGCTTTTATTCTTATATCCTTCTCTATCTGTAGGTCTTCTAACTTTTCTTCCGTTGTTGCTAAATACATGGTCTTCTTGTAGTTTATCTGTAACCCCGATTTTTCGTACTCCTCGTTCAGTCTTCTCATCATGAAGCTCAAATCTTCCTCATCTTGCGCTATAACCACTTAATCATCTGCGTAGCACAACGTGTATAGATATTCATTTCTGACTGGCACTCCCATACCCTCGCATTTACGCTTCCAGTTTTTCAGCGTTTCTTTTAGATAGATCTTAAATAAAGTCGGTGATGTGGAGCATCCCTGTAATAAGCCCTTTGTTGTCTGGAAGTTACCTATTATCTTCTGTCCCGCTTTTATGTACACCCTATTTCCCTTGTACAAACTTTTAACGGTCTTTATTAGGTGGTTGGGAATTCCTATCCTCTCCATTGCTGTCCATAATCTTTGTCTGGGAACCGTATCATATGCTTTTTCCAGATCCATGAACGCCAGATATATCGTTCTGTTTTTAGCTCTTTTCTTTTCCAGTAATTGTTCTATTATATATATATATATATGGTCCACGCATGATTTTCCTGCTGTGAACCCGGCCTGTTCTTCCCCTATTTTGTTTTGTGTGTGTTTTTCTAACTTGTTTTTAAGTATTCGTCCGTATATTCTTCCCATTATAGCAATGACACTGATTCTGCTGTAATTCTCACATTTCCGTCTATCGCCCTTTTTAAATATAGATATAGACAAGATAGGCTTCCTTCCATTCCTTAGGCATGTCTTCTCCACTCATCACTTTCTGGACCATTCTGGTTATAATTCTGAACAATTTTTCCGTTCCATACTTTATGAGTTCCGGTGGTATCCCTCCTGATCCTGCAGCCTTATTGTTTTCTAATGATTTAATTGCCGCTTTTACTTCTTTCAGTGACACCATCTCTTCTTCATCTGTATCTTTATCTGTCTCCTTCTTCTCTTCCTTTTCCTTCTCTGCCTTCTCTTCGATGTCCTTCATGTACTCTTGTCTGGTTTCTGTTAGCAGGTTCGCATCGTATGCTTCCTACTCTTTGTCTTCAATGTACTGTATTTGCAGGCGTTCTTTCCTGTCTGTTCGTAGATTTTTTAGTAACTTCCATGATTCAGAGCATCTAGTGCCCCTCAGGTATTGATCAATATTGGTACAGGTTGTTTGCCAGTTGTCATTTTTTCCTTTATTGTCATTTTCTTCATTTCTCTGGTCTTACTTTTATACTCTCATTAAGACTTTTTCCTCTTTTGTGTTTAACCATTTGCTGTATAGTTCCTTTTTATGGTTAATTGCTTTCTGAGTTTCACTTGTGAGTTTGTGTTTATATTGTGTGGTTTTCTCTTCTTTTTCCCCTAATGCTTCGAATCCCGCTTGTTTTAAACTTTCCTTTATGTGTTGGTAGATCTCTTCTATGCTCTCGTATCTGAATTCTGTTAATTTATCGTCTAATCTTCTCCTATATAAATCTCTCACTGTCGTGTCTTGCAGTAGGTGTAACTTGAGCTGTCTTTCTTTCGGTATATCTTTTGTTTTCTCTGTGTTATGATCCGTTCCACATTCTGCCCCTCTTTTGACTCTTACGTCCTTCGTTCTCATTGTACTGTTTCGTTTTAGTATTACGTAGTCTATTATGGATCTCAGCTGCCTTGTCTCTTGTATCCATGTGTATTTGTGGATATCTTTGTGTGGGTAAAAACCATTCATGTTCTTTAGATTATATAGTTCACATACCTCTGTTAATCTTTCTCCATTGTACATTATACTTAAATTTATTTCTCTTATTAAAGAGAAGGTAATTTATTTTGGTAATGCTATTTTCAACTAATTGCTTTACAATGGGGTGAAAAACGATACTGTCACAAATTGGGCTTGTCTTTAGGGTTTTGTTAAATGATTTAACTTATACTTGAAGTTTTACTGATTAAAGTCGCTGTATGATATGTGAATAATTGTAGTTAATTTGGAAATTTAAATGTTGTATTGTATGTCTCTATGCTTGTTACTGAAAAATTGTAAAGAAATGTGAGTTTTCTGTTGTGGCATTATAGTTGACGTTTTTTTATTCTATATGATAAAGTTATAAATCTACCGACTCTATCAATTTTATTTTTACTGATCAAGGTAAGTTTATTATTGACTATTATTTGCTTAAGAGTTAAATTTTTATTTTTGATCTTTTTGTTTTGTGCTTTTCTATTATAGAGTATTTTCTAGCTGGTATATAAAATGAACACAAAACTAGACAAGAGATGAACATTGTGTTTTCTCTACGATACGATGAAATAAAAATTCGAAAAATTTGTTTTCTAGGATTTTTCTTTTTTAATAGCGTTTATATTATCTAATCAGCAGAGTGCAGATAATTTAAGTAGAAAGAAACTTTCCACAATATAGTAGTCCTACGGACATTGACAAAATGTTGCATTTATTCAGTACTAAGAAAGAGTTAAATGCTTGGTTCTTTGTTATTGGAATATTACTTGCAAACATTGCATTTAGGATTACTATCTTTTCGTGCAGAAACTGTTGCACATTTGTAATGTAGTGGAACAGTTTTAGAACATTGAACACTCAATTTCATAAGATAAGGATCGATTATTATGTTTGCTATTTTTATTAAATAATTAGTTATTCTAAGATCGACTTTAATGTCTAAGAATAATCGCCGTCTTAATGGAATGATTAAGTATCTGCCTTTCTCTTGAAAATAATGTTTTTTGCTGAAAATGTCATCTTACAAAAGATATAAATATAAGGATCTTGTAAAAAATTATATTTTTGTTTCTTTTGTGCTGGAAGTATGGAGTAATGACACTTTTTAATTTGCAGAAATAATTAGGAACTCTGTTATAAGTCATATTGCTGTAAGAAATTGGAATTAATATTGATGTTTAGTATCTGTAAAAGATAATATTATGATAATTAAAAGTGTGTAAGACAATATACACTTATTTTATGTGTTCCTAAACAAAATTTTTATTTATTACCCCTTTACTGATTCATTTACTACTCTATCTATTTTTTGTTCTCAACAATAAAAATAAAAGTCGCGACAAAGAGAATTTACACGGCAGAGTATGAAGATAAATTACGAACATTAAAACCACACCGGGACTGATGTAGAGGATTACTTCAACGAGGCAAAGTTATTTTTTTTGTAAATTTATGCTCTTTAATAAATAAATTTTTGAAATTTTTAAATAGCATTTCGTATTGTTTTATATATCGCACTTATTATAGAACATTTTAGTTTAGTTTAGTATTTTAAAGACTGACTTGTCAGTTTCTGTGAGCATACCGTTTATATATAATTTTTTAAATGCACCTAGAGATCTCTAGCGCAATTAACAGTAACGGATATATTGTACTTTCTTAAGTTTATCCTGCACCCTCTACAAGCTTGCTATCTCAGGTGCGCCGTTTGCAGACGGGAAAAGAAAACACCGAAACAGTCGCACGTAAGAAATAAACTCACAGCCGCAACATGTGATCATCTTTTATCGTTTAAAATAGTCATTACTGTCGACCCAAAAAGCAGCGAATTTAGAAACTTCCAGCCAGTAATTTCCGTTTTGTTTGGAACTTTTCGCTGCATTTTCACTTCCAAACGGCGCCAGCGTTGCGCCTTATGAAAATGCACTTCAAGGGTACATTGCAATTGCATTACATTTTGCAATTTTCCACTTTTATACACGCGGTATCACAACTGAATTAATCGCCTTGATTATCTGCGGAGTACTTTCGCCAAAATCAAAGTGGAATACTTTAATTTCGAGGCCAGAATTATTCATGAAACGCTTTCCTACCAAGGAAGCTCTCCTTAGATGACACCAGTGCACAAAAGCTGCTCCCTTTATGGCAGCAGCAACTAATGGGGTAGAATGCAAGTTTCAAGCCTTGCAGGGGTTTACAATTTATTTCAGCTATTAAATATTGTAACTAAAGCGTGAAAAACGTTAGAAAAGAATTTTGCACAAAGCAAAGGATCTAGATACGCGGACTTCGACAAGAAGCCAATCGTCCAGTTTTGCTTGCGTGCGTTCGCTCGCATACTCACCCACACGCACTCACATGCACTAAAGCGCCGGACTTCTTGTAGCAAAAATTCATCTTTGCCCTTTGGCATAAGGAAAAGCTAAGCAATATACTTCACAAGATTATTTCGGTAGAACGGTTATAACTAGCTTTTGCCGTAAAAAATCGATTTGTATTTCTTTGTATTCGGCTCTGCTTTTGTTACTCCGGTAGTACGGTCTCAAACTCGTTTCAATTTTAGCCACTACGTAATGCGTTTTACCCTGCACTGAAATTTATGCATCGCATATCAAAACAGTTCTTTGTACCAATTTTTTGTACGTTGTCTATAGGTATATGTATTTTCTAAGTTGGTACTTTATAAGTAGTAACATAAATAATCTATAATAATTAGTAAGTAAAATATAAATGTTAGTAGTAATTCAATGATAAGTCTTGATATAAATAATAATAATAATAAACATTAATCTTTTGACTAAAATGATTTAGTTTACATACTCTTTGTTACAAAGGTAATAAATTATAGTCCTACTTTAAGCCATTTTACACACTAATTAGAACGGCAGATTAAATGTTTTTGCACAATATTTTCAGGATTTATTAAGTGGTTGTTGGTAAGTATAATTACAACATTCAACACACTTAGCCTCTACACAACCTTTAAGACGTCAGAGCCACTCGTCCATGGCAGCACGCACTACATCCATTGGAAAAGTATTGACTATAGCTGTCATGGCTCGCTTTAAAGAATCAACATTAGGGTGTTTCTTCAGTAAACTATGCCATCTAAAAATGCCCGTAATTTGTAATCTAATGGATCGAGATCTGGGCATTGAAAAATATTCTGTTGATACACAGCGGCCGATGTTATGACTTTATTTTCACAAAAATAAATATTGGTCACTCCATCATAACAGACTCCCTATAAAATCATCACTGTTGCTCTCTGAACCTTTGGTACTAGCTGAGATAATTTTTTGGACAACGTAGCGTATACCTTGTCATTTTTATTGTTGAAAGAACTCTCTAGTGTGAAAATGTTTTCATTTTTAAACAAAAGGAGGACGGGCAGATTGGACCTCAAATCAAAAATTCGGGTAAACAGACGAAACCT
This sequence comes from Sinelater perroti, assembly GCA_036346155.1. NCBI lineage: Eukaryota > Metazoa > Arthropoda > Insecta > Coleoptera > Elateridae > Sinelater > Sinelater perroti. The sequence continues at coordinate 8,046,768 of JARFIY010000013.1, read as the reverse complement.
ATGTCAATCGAAAGCCCTAAGTGTTTTAAGCAAATATTGTCTAAGAAACCAACCCGGTACGACCTTTCTGAACAAAGATATAGGCCCTAGCGCCGATAGGGAGAGTCGCACAAAAATAATCTCGGTGTCTAATGATAGGGGATAGTCTGCTCTAATAGGATTTATTTCGATTACAATACTTTCCAAAAAGACCAAACCAAATACCTAAAATTCTATTTCCACAAAAAAGAACTTGGAACAAAATAGTTCTTAAAATATTGGTTAACCTGAAGTTTCAACTAATCTATGAAAAGTAAGCTTTTGCTTTATAAAGCGGATGCATCTGTCGGGAACTACTAAAAGCTTTAACGTTTCCACGCCAAAACATGGAGAACAATATGCAGACCGCCGTGGTATGTATCTAACCAAATCCTACATTAAGCTCTAGAAATTTCTTACTCGAGGAAAGAAGTAGTTGCTCTCAGCATGAGATACCACAATTGCTTTAAAGCTACATCTTAACGTTCTGGCTAGAAAACTCCCCAACAGTCCCAGAGCGAAAAAAAAAACTTATTTTTGTCTTTGACCTTGGATTTTCTTCCTTTACGAGTTAGTCGTTCTCAATCTCCACAATTGCCTGTATTCTATATCTGTATCATCATATTCTTAACACTTGTTTTCCATTTAACAGCTGATCAACCTCTTCTGCTCTTCCCTCTAAGTGACCAATCTGCAACTATTTTTTTATAATTTATTTTTGGACACGGGTGTACCCTCTGAACGTTTTATTTTCCAGTTTTCTTGTCATAGCCCTTTTTACTTCTATCTCTCTCCCGATTTTTTTGTGTTTATTATAAATTTCGTTTCATCTAACCCAGATCAATTGTTTTAATTTTATTCCTTATTTTTTTCTTTCAACTAGTTTTTCTACAATTGTCCTAATTTTTTTTAGTATCTTTCGTTAGCTCCTTATTCCAGATTAGTCTCTGTGATGTTTTCCCTTTACCATTTATCTTTTAAGTATACCTCTACTTTATCCATATTTGATATAGAGCCTAAATACTTGTGTCCTGCACATGCTCTCATTGTCTTGTATTCTACTTTTTAGTTATATACGATTCTCCCAACACACATGTATTTAGTTTTTTTAAAATTCATTATGAGACCCTAGTTGCGGTATTTTTCTTTTATATCTTTCTTATTTTGTGTCAGAATTAATTGATCATCGGCAAATATTAGCAAATGTAATGTTTTGTGTCCTATCGGTATTCCTATTCTTTTGCATTTTCATTACTATTTTTCGAATGCATATTCAACATCGTGCAGTCCTGTTTCAATTTTTAGACAGTTCTATTAATTTTTTATTATTTTATTCCTCATTCTAATTTGGTTCTCTGTGTTTTGGTATAACACCCCCAGTTTTTCTTTTGGAACACTATCGTATGCTTTTCTTACCTTTACAAAAGTTATATGAGTTTTTATATTTTTTCTCTGTTGCTGTGAATATCGTCTGTACATGATCTCAATCTAAATCTATTTTGTTCTTTAATTAATTCTTTCAATAGCTCTTTTATCTTATTTTTTATAATTCTTTCTAGTAGCCCCACCATCGTTGGTAATATATGCTTATTTTTCTGAATTTATGGCATAACTGTTTGTACCCTTTTTTATTTATAGGTACAATATGTAACTTTTCCCATTCCATTTCTAGTAGTCTACGTCTACCACACTTCACTAATTCTATTCTAATTCCAGTTTCGCCGATTTAATATTATTCTATAATTTCTTGACTTTTTAGGCATCTTTTTAAATTGTTATATGTCATGTTATTTTCTCTTGTAGGAATATATCACAGTACTCTATCCATTTCCCAGGTGTTATTAGATTTAGTTTAGTATTGCTCTTCATTTCTTGTTTTAAGCGAACTACTTTCCAGGTTTCTTTGGATTTATAAAATCCCATTAGGCTACTTACGTTTCTACATAAATTGTTTTACTGTTTATTCTTCTCTTGTTTTACTTGTCTTTTACGTTCCACATACTTTTTTCTGGATTCTTCTTATTTTTGATCTTATCCTGTAATTTTTTGCTGAATGTTCCTTTTCTGTAATTTTATTTCCAGAGCTTTGTATATTGCCTTGTAAATGCTTGTATATTTTATTAACTTTTTACAGTGGAGCTTATAGTAGAAAGTTAATGAGATTATTATCCTGTTTGTCTGTCTGTATGTCTGGAGACACTATAACTTCCGTTGTATTTAACGGATTCACTTCAAATTTGGCATACACACATCATAGATCAGTACGTTTCATGGGATTGATTTTCAGTCAAATCGGTTAACGGCAACCGGAAGTGACCGTTACGATTTCGCACCGCCGTAGAAAGTTTCCTTTACGGTATTACACCGTTCTTGTTTGAATTACTTTCTGTTGTTTTCTCATTTCCAATTTATTTTGGTATAATTTTTTTGATACTATCCTGTTTTAATGGTTTTATTTTATCAGACCAAGAAGTCTAGCATGTGAGCGAGTTATAAGGATCGTCGTCGCTAAATTTTAAGGCGAAATTAAAGTAAAAGAGCACCTTGCACGCGCCCAGGTAGGATGGGCGAGAACCAATTCTTGCTCTGCACTTCCCGGGGCGTTTCAGGCTTTGTTATGAGAACAGGCGTACTCAGAAGGTACCCTCTAGGACCTGTGCAACTATGCTTGGTCAGGACGAAGTCAGGGAAAATCCTGATAGAAATCCTTAAAGTGTCTGACATGCAGATCAATCATTGAAACTCTGTATAAGAATGAAAGGCTAATGGAACTATCTAGTAATTGGTTCTCTCTAAAGTTTTTTTCCAGGATAGATGACGCTGGCTAAAGTGCGAAAATCATCCGATAAAGTAAATGATTAAGGGTCTTAATTTATATAACTATTATTTATTGTCTTTAGACAAATTGTAATAGTCTATTGGTGTTAATAAAACAGAAAGTTGTTTAACGTATTTGTTTTGATTCTATGCTGCTATTGTTCGTAAATATAAAGATTTGCGTATTTAAGCTTGATTTTAGTAAAGATAATAATATAATATTGTTTGGTGCAGATGACGTACGAGTGAAACACTAAGAAAGGAAGATACATTTTCAATAACAAACAGTTTTCATTATTAAAGAAAATATGTTTTATTGCAAAACCATTGTGTACTTTATTGGTATAGTAATAAAAATGAATGTGCAACTATTTGGATTTACGTGATATTGGTGTGTTGTAAAATTTAAACAAATTTGTTTATAGGGTTGAGAGATTTAAAGACACATTGATACTAGTTAAACTTTTCCTTGATTTTTTACATAGGAATATGCCAAGAGTTTAGGAATTTTAGGTTTGATGAGCCAATATTAAGTAATATGTAAAAAATTAATTGTTATTATTTTTTAAAGCGTCAAGTAATGAAGTGGTAATTAAAGAAATAATTGCAAAATAGTTGACTATGATAGCTATATTTTTCTAAATTTTTATTTTTATTGTATCAATGTACATCCAAAGACCTGTCCATAGCCACTGAGTACGTACTTTTGAAACTCATTTTAAACAAATTAAAGTTAGGTTACTATAGTAGCATGTCCAATTTTGACCTCACTTTGCCAATTTTTACTTAATCCTTTGTTGTTGACACTCAGCTGTCTACTACTTAAAGCGCCAATACATTGGCTATTAGGTAAATGTTTAAATATAAATTTGTTTAAAGAAACAAGCTTCTTTGCGGTATCTTACGTAACTATCTCATGTACTTGGTGTGAGTCCCGAACGTAACTTCATAGTCACCGCGAGTCATTAAAGAAGTTCCCCTAGAAGTAAAGGCTTCTGTAAGCGACCAAGTACAAGAAACTTTGTCCTGATATATTTATATTAATATAAATGCTCTTACCATTAGCACTCAAGTTGGCTTTTGAGGTTAGTGCTACTGATTTAAGAGGTAATTTATTTTCATTTTTGGTTCTTATAAATACTTGGAAATCTGTAAGTGTAAATTACTGCGATGCAAGTGCAAGTCTGGGCAAATGTTTTTATTATAGTCAAAGAGACAAAAAGCAAATTTTTTTAACTGCTATCCCGTCTCCTGCCATTTCTCAAATTAGTATTATTAGTATCATTAGTACCTAAAATTGATCCAATTATTTCTTGAGCCTAAATTTTCATAATAACAAATGCAAACTGCGTATAGTGTGGGAGAATAAACATGTGTTAACTTGAAAGAAGATATTTCAATATCTGTATTGTATAAACTATATAGAAACACAATTAAAAGGAATGTTTGCGATGGTATTATTCTGTGTAGAACAAAGTGGAATAGAAATAACAAACTGATACTTCTCTATATAGATAGATTGATAAGAGATCAGAAAAAAAGAAAAAGAATAAGAATTGTAATGGCGTTGAATATAAACTATGTTTAACTAGATACTTTTAGAAATGACATGGTATAACTCTGTTTTTACCTTTATGAAGCATTAAATACATACATTTATAAATTTAAAATAATGACCGCAGAATATAATTATTGCTGCAAATTATGCAGTACATTTTAATAATGCACGTATATTTATTTATTGAATTGAAACATATTTAATAATTAATAAGTAACTGTAAAATATTGGATTTAGTAATCGTGTTTGTTATACCATAATAAGTTCAACGCAAATTATTTAAACCCCGGTATAATCAAATTTCATAATAGATTAGTGTCAAATCGATCAATAACCTGCTTTGTGCCTATAAAACGTCTTTATTAACACATATAGAATGTACTGCTATATACTTGTTTATAGTATCTTTTACTTATAGATTTTTATATGAGGTGTAACTATTAAATATTAAGATATATCTTGCAGTAGATGCATATAGCTTAAAACGTTTAGAAGTAGATGAGATAAGCCAGGGTGCGCTGTTGCTCCTAACCATGAGTAACTAACCAGAGATGTGGATATTGAAACATCAAACTAAATGCCCTATAAATTGTATGTTTATAGCAAGAAGTTGTTCATAGCCGGTGTGTAAACCGCAATTAATAGGACAGGTGGGCAGTTTTGTCGCTACATGCGTGGATAATGTTAAAATTAGAGAGCCGTATTTCTCAATTACATGTAAAACTAAAACTGCAATTACTGTATGAGATAATTGTTAAAGAGAAGAAAATAACACAGACTACCACAGAATGATCTCCTCTATTCGAAACAGTAAAAAAAGAACAACATAGAACTTGTTTAAGGTTTTATGATACCATCACACAGAACAACGCTTGACATTTAGTTTTGAAGATAATATCCTCCAAATGTTTGTTTTACCTTAAAATTTTTACAATACAATTGCAAATAGCCTCTTTTAATTCCTCAATAGTCCCTATAGAAATAAATAGCAAGGGGGCACTTTTGATGACCTAGCCGGCCATGGAATGTCACTACGTAATGAGATAGGAGGCCTGGGAACATTTGTCCCAGAATTTTTCGAGAAATTCGCACCGCATGTTCTTGGAATCACAGTGGTACATTTTCATGTTCGTTGAGTCTGGTCTTCAAGAAATTGCGTAAAATCGAAACAGCGGGTAAATGTAATACTCATCGAGCATTTTCTCTCTCCAATAGCGCTACAGCCCAAATTGCGCTTTAGCCTCCGATATCTTTTGCCTCCAACACTGCTGGTCAGAGCCTACTCTTTTCCAGGTTCTAATTTCCATCAGATTTTTTGAGTTTGGTTTTTACCAAACAGTGCTAAGATGAAGTTTTTTTCATCTTAGCATTGTTTTTGTGGCTTTCTTTTTAGTCTCCTAAGCGCTCATTACATGACCAGGTACTTCTTAAAAGAGTTGGTAAGTTTGTGGTTTGCGGTTTTTTTGAGTTTTCTGTCATGACCCATGCCTCGCATCCATCACACACTTTGATTTAATGATGTTTTCATAGACTCTCATTTTGGATTTTTTGTGTATAGTTTTGAAGTAAAATATATGACACCACAAAATCAGCCATTGTCTTGTTTTATATTTCCAGTTCTTCTGTACTTTCAATGTTTCAATCTTCCAGGTATGTAAATCTTTCAACTGTTTTAACATTATCCTCTAAATTGAGACGATTTTTTGATTTTCTTGTCCTTGACTGTTTTTATGTCTTTTGTCTTTTGGGTATTTATTTCAAATCCGATGTGTCTGATTTCTCGTTTTAATCGTGTGTATATTTCTGCTATCCATTTGTCTCTTTGGGACATAATGTCAATATCATCAGCGTATGCGGCAAGTTGCACAGATTTATTTGTTAGTAAATTTGATCTTTCTACTTCTATTTGGAAATGTTCTAAAACCAGATGAAAGAGTGTTGGAGTCAACCCGTCTCCTTGTTTTAATTATTTGTTTATTTTGAATATTTCGTATTGTATGCATACCGTTGCTTATAATCAATAAAATTGTAGACTTGTTTGAAATCGATGTTATATTTCTAGGCTTTGCTTGGAATTGGTTGATCGTGAAGTGTTGGTCAACTGTAGAGCTCCCTACCTAAAGCCAGCTTGATATTCACCGATAATGCGCTCAGTAATATGTTAGAGTCCGTTTGCTAAGAATGAACGTAAAATTTTTCTAGGCTGTACACAAGAGTGTTATGTTGTGATAATTTCCACATGTCAGTTTGTCTCTTTGTTTATAAATTGGGCAGATAACACTAGTTTTCCAATAGCTAACCACGCTTCCTTCATTCTACATCTAGTTCATCAGTGTGCGTATTTGTGCTGTTAGATGTTCGTTTCCTGATTTGTATAGTTATGAAGGTAATTTTTCGACTCCTGGCAGTTTGTTGTTACTTAATTTTCTTCTCTTTCTCCAAATGATTCATGCGTATAAGCTGCTCGCCTTTAGGTGTTCCTAGCTGTACTTGGAAATGATTTTTTAAGGGTAATTTTATCTCTTTTACGTCGCTGTTTAAAGTTGTTCGAGGTTTATAAATTATTACTTTAGAAATAACTTTTTACTTTTTGTATTTTGTTATTTTCATATTTCCTTTTTTGGCTGCGGCACATTTTAGCGGCTTTGCGCCTTGCTTCCTCATAAAGGACCCGCCTTTCCCAGTTCTTCTTTTCATATATATTTTATGGGTTTGGTTTCTTTCTTCTATAGTTCTTTTATATTATTTACAGAACCATTCTGTCGTTCCTTTTTCTTTCTGTTGCCGATGATTCTTGTTGTTACTTCTAGTGCATTTGCCTTTAATTTTTTTAAACGTTCACTGTTTAGATTGTTTGTATTTATGAGTGTAAGTACCTGTGCTATTTAACTTTCATATTTCTGTTTGGTCTCTTGTTGTTCTATAATATACTCAATTTGGTTCGTTGTCTTATGGATATTTTTATGTGGGAAGAATATTGAGCTGCTAGTCATATTTTTTTGTTGATGACAAAGTTGATTAGATTCCATTTTTATTAGGGTTCTCATGTACTCAGTGTTTACCTATTGTTGATAAGAACTGTTGTTCTCTGCCTATTTGTGCATTTATATTCCCCATTATAATTTTTATGTCATACTGTGGAGAGTTGTTATAGCAAAGAAACATGGAAAGTTCTGACATTAAACAAACTTGGAGCCCAAACTAATTTAAAAAACACAAAATAGCCTTAGTGCCAGTTTAAGAAACAAAATGGCTAAAAGATAGAATTAAAGAGACGAAAACACATGCAATATTACATAGTGTTAAAGACAATAGAAACAGAGTTTGCATAGCTTTTATCATAAACAATAAAGTTCTAGAATTCGGACCAATAAACGAGAGAATATGTAAGATAAAAATAAAGTCAAAATTCTTTCATTTAAAAATCCCCACTGCTATGCAGAAGAACATGATGCTGAAAAGAAAGAAGAATTCTACGAATAATTAGAAGAAATGTAGGTATGTCATCAAATGTCCTGCTTTCTTAAAAAACTTCCGTAACTGTAAACAGTTACACGCTGACTGCAGAGAAGTCATCAATTTATTTGGGCACAATATGGAAAATTTTGTTTATTGACGTAGCCCGACAAATAAAAATGAGCATTGTCGTTATTGAGTACGATGGCACCAGCTGGAACGTTTGCCAACGTGCCCTCGCAAGTAGTCTGCCGAGCGTAGTAGTCACATTATGTGAGTTCCTAAACCACCATCACTTTTTATGGATGGTACATAAGATTGTAGTATAGAATTCTCCTCACGCTCCCGTCAGATGTTCCTAATTAGACAGCATGCTTAGCAGTTAGATTATTGGGTGTCCAAACGCAAGAAGATCTATCGAGTTATTTCCGTTTTAATGCTGAATCAACCAGTCTGTCGGAAATTTTGTACCCACAACATTATGGTTTTCTTTGTCGAAGCTCTTCTGCGACGACTTACCCTAAAACGTTTATGAAATAGCCGTTTGGTCACAACTACAAGGATGTTCACCACTTCAATCCATGATGCATTGCGGTCAATTCAAAAAAAGGAGATCATTTTGCCGAATCCTGTGTAAACAAATAAAACTTGAAAATGGTGTACAATTTAATCCTTTTCGCAGCAACAGTTAGGCAAACGTTTTAAAATAAAATAATTGCAAAAATAGTACTGTTAAATCCATCGCACCCTTAGTTTTTTTCATAGAATTCGTAAGTTGAACTCTACATTAAAAGTCAAATCAATTTTCATACTGTAAATAAGTAAATGGTAATGTTTCTAAAGATGTTAGTACCCAAAGAATTGTGGCACTAAAGCTGCATAAATTGAGGAGGAGAGTATTTTACAAAAGATAATAATCAAGCTATAAGATTTTAATAATTAATAAGACATTTCCTTGTCACGACTCCGTTATTTAATAGGCACATCCCGTAAGTGTCCATTCGTGTCACCAGACATGCGTGTTTTGGCAAGTACTTAAATAACGTTGCATTAAATAGAGGGTTCCGTAATGTTTCCTTGCTTACGCGTCGGCTAAGTAACCCTGGGTATTAGAAATTTAGGGAAACACATACGCAGATAGGCTCTCCCAGTGCCGCCGTTTTAAAAATTGGTTGTAAGCCTTAATCCTTGTCAAGTCTATTGGGAAATAAAACCGTAGCGCGCCGTAAGGTCGAAATAACTGAGTGTGAGTGTGCGCGCTTTAAAGCTGTGCTGGCCCGAATTAAAAGATGCCGGTTATGCAGGACACGTTTATTGATATACAAGCTAAAACCGTAGTAGCGGCGGAGATTTCGTATTCGAGTGGAGGCGAATTTGGTATAAATAATGATTGTTTCGCGTCTGATGGTACGTGAGTCGGCTTGCGTGGACTTACAATCAATTTTTGTGATCGGCAGTAATGGAACCAGAACGGGACAATGGCGGACACGACGCGAATGCAATCAGCGCCATCTGAATCGCCCCGGTCCCGGACTGCTGCATGAGGTACTGCCACCACATGATGCCCACGTCCGCAATATGTAGGCGACGTTCCTTGACTTGGTTTTCGGCGGATTACATAAACGAGAGCTGAATAAGCACGACATGTGGATTCCGGCTTATTATTACGGGAGTATAACCGTTCCCCGTTCTTATATATCTGCGGCGGGATCAACTCGGATCACGGGTGAAGTAATAGAAAAGAGGCACTATAAACGTAGGTAGCAGGTATCAAAGTGGTAGGTGCTTACCTCCTTCGTCAGTCATTACGAGCACCGTGGTGCTAGGTCCGTTCCCTTCTGGGTTGTACACTTGTAGAGACACCAGGTATTGAGTATAGACCTGGAGATTTTCTAAGTTGCAGCTCTGAAATAAAGGAGACAATTTAGTCGGGTATAAACGCATTCGGTTGAAGTTGTTTCTGTTTGTAGAAGTATGCGCATGATTAGGGCCACTTAAGTGTTGTCTTTTATATACCTGAAATTTTATTTATTTATTAATTTACTACATTTGTTTTGATATCTTATTAAAGTGAAACATGAAGAATAGAAAGTGTAGAAAAGATATGTACATTAGAAGTAGTGTTAAATAAACTTAACAGTTTAAGTTTTATAACGTTTCGTTTGAGTTTTGCATTAAAAATACAGTGATGTCTCTTAAATGTCTCTTCACTTTTATTTCTAATTTTGCCATTTACTTTTTTAAAATAAAACAAGTAATCAGTAACCAACCTGTGATGTTTGAAGAAACATTTACAATATTTGACCGTTTTAGTCAGATTTATTGCTGTCAACCCATTTTAAAAGTCTTAAAAATAAAAAACAAATTAAATTTACAATACCTGACCACAACAACAGAAGCACATAGAAACATTTGCATTATAAAAAGAATATATCTGTTAGTTATAATACAATAAATTTAAATCAGCCTTGTTTTTGAAGACATATCTACTAGTATACAAAAGTCATTAGGTAAAGTTGGGGTTTCAAAATCATGTGTGCACTTAGAAAGGCAAATAACAGCTATAGAGTTGTACAGCATTATTTGACTTGAAAAAGAGTTTAGGTTTGTCGTCAGCTTCTTCCATGATGAAGTATTTTAAAGTATTCGGTAAAAGGTCCTGTATGCTTTCAATTTGTTTCGGATTGGGGTGACTTTCCTCAACAAAAACGCATATATGTCGCTTTGGGACAACTTTATACCACTCTTGTAAACAAAAAATTATATTACTGCACCAGAATAACATTGCTCCCATGTAACAAAGAACAAAATCCAAAATTAGGGAATGTGATACAATTGAATTTTTGTTTCTCTGATATGTATTTCATTACCTACTTATTGTGGTAGGAAATGAAGACTGCGTTAACATTTTTTTGCGTTATAATACAAAGGTGTGGTGCAAGATGGATACAGACCATAAATTATAGCAGACTAGATAATGACAGAACATTTATATGATAACATTTGTATAATTTTAAAGATGAGATATATAAAGACTTGCAAATGTGTTAAAAGATTATTTAAATTAATAATAATAGTAGACTTAACAAAACAAAACACTTTTTCTGACGTTTTTTCCTATGTATCAATTTTTTTCTTATGTATTGAAAAATTTAAGGGTCACAAGAGTGGATCAAAAATAAAGCAGAATTTCTTTTTCAGGTGCCGTGGGATGAATGAAGAGTAACATAAGACCTGAAAGAAATTCTCTTTGTAAAGTATCTTGTACTACAGCTTTTTTAGTCAGAGGAAGAGATATTTTTGTCCGCTGCACAACAGATTATTATCAAGTCTCTTGCGACAGACGTAGTAGAACCAAGACAAGGCGTAGTTCAGGAGGCAAAACCTTCGCCAAGGCTCAAGTGTAAGCATATCAAACATTTTTTGGAAGTATGAAAAGTAGTTGATGAGAAGGTTATCAACATTAGCTAAGGACCAGCGTAACTCAGGAGAATACTGACATCCTTCGCCGTCTTCTCAGGATGATTTCTGAAATTGTTTTTGAAGTCAGAACAAGCTACGACACTGCTTGACTACAAAGTTCCGATCAACCCAGGAAGCTTAAAAAAGATAGTAAAATTATTGTAGCTTAATTGTACTTGATTTTAAATTTTCTATTACAGTGGAAGGACTTTAAAGTAGCGAAAAAAAATTCCAAATCTACTATGTCAACTGGCGCTCCTACTATTTCATAGAAGTTTTTGAAGCAGAATATGATCTTATTTGTGATTTAAACTTTAAAAACACATTTCCTCTTATGCTTTTTATAGTTTTACAGCAGTAATAATACAAAAAACTTTTTATTTGAAAATTAAACAATTTGCTTCTTAGGAATGTTTCCTAAACTGACTTTAGGTATTTGCTCTCTTGATTGACCCCTACAAAATAGACTTTCACTTAAATAAGCGGAAATAAGCTACCGAATACATCTCTTTTCCAAATTTCATTAATTCTGGAGAATTTATTTCGAATTTCATTAATCTGATAAATGGAAAGCTAAACTCGATTTAATTAAAATAAGGAAATTCCTGTTTATTGTCTATAGTATTTGCAATTTACGTGATATCGCAAAATTTGCAGATACAGCTGCTACGCATCTAAATGCAGCCAAAAATTTAATTAATGTGCAATTTGAAGAGGCGCTTGTTTAATTTTAGCCAGCGCGACTTTATCGATTCCAATATAAAGTTGCACGCTGCAAATTTAAACGATTTTGGCATAGGTTTACCGATCTTCTCGCCGGTTCTAATTACATGTGAAACGTAAGTACGGCTTACAGCAAGGCGCAAATTTGTATTTCGCTGTTTGGCTGCATCCGCTGCTGCTAGGAATTTGTTATTGGAGAAGGAAAAAGTTAAATTTTCTACAAATTCAGGCGGAAATTGCATTATCAGTCTTTTTCTTCGTGGTAATTTACATCTCCGTAATAAGCTGTTCGTCTTGCCAGTTGAAGATAAAAGGAAAATAATATAATTTTCCAGGTAAAATATTCGCGCCCGTATATTAAACTCCAAATTAGTATTCACGTAAAATAAGAATTAGTTAGGCTGACGTGTTGTAAAATTCTGCGTTTCCTTAAAAATACAGTTGCGGGTTAGCGATTACCGTACTTACTGTTTACAAATTATTTCAATCACAATCCCTATAATTAAAATATAAATAGAATTAAAATTAGAAGGTTAATTATCTAATAATAATTAATAATCTACTGCTCTAGAGATTATTTGTAATACAATTAGATAACGTCGCTTAGTTACACATTAGTTATATAACTACTCTATTTTGGAGCAAATGGACTATCGTTTGCTGGGTTACAAGTATGTTAACTGCATGTTTAATTTGGTGTTACCAACAGGTATTTAAAGGACATACGAGGATTTGCACTACCTTACAAAATAGTACTAAGCCAAAATGTGGTAAACATGCTTTGATTAGGTCATTTTAGTGTCAGTGACTGTAACTGCATATGGTTTATGAGTTAACCCTAGACAAAATTAATGTACACGACTGTATTTGAAATATGGTAGTAGATATGTATCTCCGTTTGAACTGGTAATACAATAATTGTTTTTTCTTCTTTTTTCTGGGCATTTTTTTTTCTTATATATATCTATTTTATATCTTCCGATTTTGTCTTTTGACCAATGATTTGAGTTAATTGATCGTCATTGATCTAAAACTTTTAACACGCGTACTTATTGAACACTAAGTAGCGCAACTTTTTCTAATTTATATATTTTGTACGTTTTACTTTCAACGAATGGTTTATTAATAATCATAAATTATGACTAGGTCAAAAGCTGCGCTTAATTTTTGTTTTATTTTTTGGTAGCTTAAATCAGTTTCACTATCATTACCACTATAAGCCTATTGTCATATACTGTTGAATGTAGGCCTTCCCTATTTTCTTCCATACCTTATTATCTGCTAATATTCTAATTCACGTTGTTCCACCAATTTTCTCTATATCATTTCGCCATCGAGTGATAAGTCTTCCAAAGCCTCTTCGTGTTGCCAGGTCTCCAATCTAATATACGTTTGGTCCATCTTTCGTCCTTTGTTCGGGGTATATGTCTTATCCGTTGCCACTGAATTTGTGCAGTTTGTTGAATAAAGTCTGTTAGTTTTGTTTGCTGTCTTATTCATGTATTTCTTTTACAGCTGCTTAAAATAATTCCTAATATAGCTATACCTGTTGTGTGCTCTTAGTGTGCGTGTTAGACTCTGGATGTTTTTCTTCGTCAAACTCCACGTCTCTGCTCCATAAGACAGTGTTGGACGTATGTACTGAGTGTATACTTTCGCTTTTAACGTATTTGGAATATCAGACTTGAAGACATAATTTAGTTTACCAAATTATTCTTGTTGATAGGTGTATAAATAAGTTCTTAGCTTTAGATTTCACAGGACGCAAATCACCGTTTACATGTAACGTATTAGTCTGCCCTCTTGCGGTTTTAAAGCAATGACATTTGGTCTTTCGAAACATCATGCGATTTGGCGTTTGATGCACATAACCTCAATAATCAGCTGTGCTCACGATGGCAATCGCAAAAGAGCATATTCGATTTTCTATCCACTTCGCGTTCAATCTTAAGAAAAACGCTGCCGAAGCCACCGAAATGATTTGTGCTGCATATGGTGAGAATGCTGTAAGTTATGCAACGTGTAAAAAGTGGTACCAAAGATTTCGCGGAGGAGAGTTTAGTCTTGAAGATCAACCACGCGCTGGACGCCCTCAAACATTTGACACGGATGAGCTGCAGACGCGTTAGGCTGGGAACTTCTCCCACATGCGGCGTATGGCCCCTTCCGATTATCATTTATTCCGGTCGTTACAGCATCACTTGGCACTTCAAAACAGAAGAAGAAGTCCGAAAATGCATCGATAACTTTATCGTCTCGAAGCCGGTGAGCTTCTATCACCAGGGAATTCGCAAGCTACCTGAAAGATTGCAAAAGGTCATCGATGCCAACGGAGAATACTTTGATACTTAAGCTTTTTTTTGTTTGTTTTTAAATAAAACTTTAATTTTGCAAAAAAAAAGATGAGAACTTATTTATACACCTATTACTTCTTTGCCGATGATGTTTTTTTTCTGTTGTAATCTTTTGGTCGAGGTATCCACTATTTCTAATGGTTTATTTTCTAGTGTAATGTTGATATCTTCTAGTGTAATGTTGATATCTTCTAGTGTATTGCTCATTATGTTCATTTTTGCCTTATTTATTTCAAGTCCTACTTTCTTTTTCCGACTGTTTCATTCTGTGATTACATCTTGCAATTCTTGTTGGTTATTGCTCACATCATCTGTAAATATTGGGTGATTTAAGTATATACCATCAATTTTAATACTTTTTTCCCAATCTAACAAACTAAAAATACCCCACAATGCAATGATGAACAGTTTTGAGAATATAATATTTCCCTCTCGTACTCTTCTCTTTATGGGCGTTTGATTTGTGTTGTCCTTTATGAACATTTTTGCAACGGTGCAAATATTTTTAATTGGGTTTATATATTTGCTGTTAGTTCCACATTTTGTTAAAGCATTTAAAATTTTATATTCGTTACTTTTTTTTTATCAAAGTTCTTAATGTTTGTATATGGTCGTACGTGTTACATCCTTACCTAAAACCCACCTGTTCGCATGGTTGGTAGTCTAGTTTATTTGTGAAACGATTCGTAAATATACGCGTGAAAAGTTTATGTATTTGCGACAACATATTTATCTAATTGCAAAGGATTATACCTAAGTATTATCTTCTATACATCTATTATATAACTGTAATTCATTGCTTTCTTCTTTTAGGATTTCAATCAGTACATCATCTGGTCCTGAGCCCTTACCACATTTCATTTTGTTCAACGCATTGTTAATTTCAGCTATAATTACTTCTGATATATCCTCCGATCCCATGTTTTGTATTTTCCCCTTCCTGTCCTTTTTTTGTTGTGGCGTATTATAACTAAACACTCCCCATTGAACCAGTTAGGCATACTTAATACCCTCTGTTACTTGGTTTGTGAGTTGCTGCCTTGACGGAATCTGTTGAAGAGTGAGGGTAATTTGTCTTTAACAGTTTTATAGAAGGCTATATACAAACTATTCCTTTTCCTAATATGTCTTAATGAATAAATAAAAGAAGACAAGTGGTAACGTGATGTACGTAAAAAATAAGTTTATGACTTAATTACTTTTTTATTTAACACTGAAATGGGCCTATCGGGACCACTAGAAAATAAGAGAACAGAAAAAGACGTTCCACAAAAGAAGTGATAGTGATAGATTAGTCGGAGTTGTGTTCTTCATTGATAAAAAGCTTACTAAAAAAAAAAATAAAAACATAAAATGTGTTTAGAAAGAAATAGCTTTAGAAATAAGATAAAATGCCTCATTAAGGGTTATACAAGTATGTTTACCATTCTTTATTCAGAAACCCAGCAAATAATAGAAGCCACGATAAAAGGACAAACTACCTAGAACATTATTATAGAAAAAAAGTCAAAATTTTAAAAGTTTCGATGTAAATGGATATGAACAGTACCAAATAAAACTATAAAAACTAAATTAATTAATTCTTTCTTTAACAAAATTTATAGTCAGAAATATTATTGTTATTTAATATTGTGTGGAAAATAGAATTTCAAATTGGCTTAGTCAAGGCCAAGAATGTAAAGGATGGAATCTTTATACAGACCGTTTCATCCGATGGTATCTGAAGAAAAAGAAAATCCAATATCGCTTCTAACCATTACAAAAGTCAGGCCTCTCTGCGCCGCCTCGCGCGGTGTTCTCGAAAACGTCCCGTAGGAGGAGATGAAGAAGGAACTCCAGGACAATCATCAGCCCGTGGTTACCATGAGGCGCATGAGGATCGATATCGCTCATATTCATTAAATTTGAGCGGATCAAAAAAGAGAAGGCAATTTTCGACTTCCGAAGCACCCTTGACTGTGACCTGGAGCAGCCAATTAAAACGAAAGTCACTTTCGCTAGTGCCTCGGACACGCGCAGCGCTCCTGTCGCGCTGCCTCAAAGTGCGTGAACTGCGGTTGCGATCACCACGCTGGGGGATGAAAAAAGTTCCGGACGAAACCTGCGCTTATTGTCAGGGACCGCACCCAGTCAGTTTCCGCGATGGCACCCCGCCAGACGATGACTACAACAGATCGACCAGAATTACTAACAATCTTAGCCAGCTTTTCGGCGTCAGCCGCAGCAGCTGCCAGAACTGTCCGAACACCGGGGCAATAAACGTGGACCTTTCCATGTCTCTACGAGCCATGTAAAATATCGCGAAGGCGACAGAAAATGTCAGCAAAGTCTTTAAGATTGTTGCAAGGCTCATGACCTGTAGTGAACACATTAAAACCATTAATGGCATGTTCAAGAAATATAAAACTTTTCGGTTACCATTAAGTTTTCGCCGTTCTGGAAGCGCTTGAAGATTTTCTAACTTCCATCGCTAAGACTTCCCAGAGAAGAAAGGTTAGGGGGTTAGACCCAGCTCCTTAAATGCTAATGATGTCAACGTCAACATCAGCTTTTATTTTTTCTAAATTAGAAGGTATCAACAGTTGTGGAGTTAAATTTCTTCTACCGTTTTAGAGTTTCTATATAACATAATTTAAAATAAACTATATTCAAGAAGGTATCCGAGATGATTTTAATGTTATAATTAAAATCCACTTCAAAGTCTTGGTTGGCACTAAATCGCCTTTCTACTGCTTTATTATTTTGGTGTCTATGAAATTATAAACCATACTCTTGATAGAGTAGTGTTTGGAATAGAACTATGCTTCTCTTCTGATTTAACACTTGACTTTGATGATAAGAAATATTGACAGCCAACATATTAACATACAGCAGAGAAAAGGAAAAACCGAGAAAAGTAATATCTATTTGCTAGTATCTTAGAGTCAATGTAAGATGATGCAAGAAAAATAATGTTTTCTCTTTAATCTCATATTGCGGAAAGGCAGATCTTCAAACTTAAATAGCTTTGTGATAAATCATAGTGACTAATTAAAAAGATAATTCAGGAAAATTATAACATCCTCAAAATAGCTACGTCTCACCTAATTAAGGAAATAGTAGTGCGAGAACGCATATGTAAATATCATAAACTTAATAGCCGTAGATAGTTAATTTTTGAAAGAAACGCAAAAAGGACAATTCCCGAAATCTGAGGATTTATCTAAAACATGTTGCTGCTCTTTTTTATTCTAAAATTAGATTACCTATATTAAGGTTTTTGAAAATTCTTGTAATATTGACTATTGTTGATTATATTAAAATATATAAAATAAAAATATTTTTTGTCGAAATATCATTTTTATACTATTAATGTCAGCGGGATGCGAAATGGTATCAAACTTTCGGTGAGACATTTTCTTGTGTTTGGGTCGTTTGGGTTAGTGATGGTGTTTAAGCGAAAGTGACTCAAATGAGACATGAAGTCAGTCAAAAATTTGTTTGTAGGTTACTCCAACACACGAAAAGTATACTGACTTTGAGATACGCTAGCAAAAAAGATTACCACTTGTCATCATTACTAAAAAAGAACCAAATGCATTGAATCCTTGTGTTATGAAGGAGATAGTGATAAAGTCGCTAACGAAGAAAAGATTCAAATTCACATATACTACTGTGTACAAATATAACCCGGAATTTTTAATTTAAACTGCGCGGGAATTTCGTTGGGCACAAACCTTTTTAGTTTTAAGTTGGTAGGACTGAAACTGACATCTGTGTCAAATTTTAGGTTAATATCTTAATTAGTTGAAGAGTGACGCTCGTTTTCGTAAACAACCAAAATTAACTTTTTCGATTTTTACCATGTCAGAAAATATTCAACAAAGAAGTTTGATTAAATTTTGTGTTAGAAATGATATTTCTGCTGCGGAAACGCTCAGAATGTTACAAAAAGCCTTCGGTGAACAGGCTATGTCTAAAACACAAGTATACGAATGGCATAAAATTTTCAAAGAGGGTCATGAAGGCGTTGAAGACGAACCACATCAAAGACGTTCAAGAACATCAACTGACGAACAGCACGTCGCGAAAATTAAGGAATTGGTGCTCCAAAATCGTCGATTGACAACTAGAGAGCTTGCTGACATCGTTGGCATTTCAAATGGATCAGTCAACGCCATTTTGAAGGAAGTTTTGTGCCTCAAAAAAGTCAAATCTCGTTTGGTTCCAAAAACCCTCAATTTATTCGTGACCATTTCGCTAAAAATTCCACCCATATCGTTCCGTAACCGCCGTATTCGCCTGATTTAGCTCCATGTGACTTCTGGCTATTCAGCAAAATGAAAAGACCGCTCCTGGGACACCGTTTTGAAACGATAGAAGAGATTCAAACCGAATCGAAGAAGGTGCTGAAGTCTATACCGAAACAGGACTTTTTAAAGTGTTTTGATGAGTGGAAAATTCGCTGGCATAAGTGCATTGCAGCCGAGGGGGATTACTTCGAAGGCGATGAAATAGATTTTTAAGAATAAATAAGGATTTCAAAATTTATAACAAAATTCCGGGTTATATTTGTACACAGTAGTAGAAGCGACACGAACTGAATATATAAGAACGAAACCTGCTTGCAAATAAGTCTTTTTACGTGTTTTGTGTCCGTATAATTTGAGAAATAGAACACCACAGTGCGAGAATAATTTCGCTTCGGCTATAGTAACTGATGTGAACGAACCTGAGTCTGAAACAAGCGATAAATTTTTCAGAAGAATTCAGAAGAATTGATTAAACGTTTCAAAGCTTAGTTAGTCGCATGCGGATTCACCCAGAAAAAAGACATCGATTGTGAGAAAACATTTTAATTGATCAAATACGACTCAGCCCAAAAGCTGTTAGCGCTCGCGACACACATGGACATAGTGTTCTATCAATTCAATGTAAAAACTGCCTTTTTCCATGGTGAATAAGTCGATCAATGGTCTGAAGCAAGCGACAGTGGAACTTATGGATGCGCCCAAAAAAATGTTGATCTATATGTCTATCATTGGTCCTATAATGATCATACTGTTGTGTTTATATGCGGATAACGGATTGATGACCGGAACATCGAATGCGATAATAATTTCATAATTCAAAGAATTCAAGCAAAATTTTGAAATGCAAAAGGTACCGACCGATTGTTACGTAGGATTTTAGATAAAGCACTAGAGAAATAAACTAATGGAACCTCAAAGTTATTATATTAAAAATGTTGTTAAAACATCTTAGAATGAATACCTTACAGTGTTGACGACAATAGGCAAAACTATAATTATGTTCAAAGAAGACCCGTCGGCGATAGAAGAGAAAGAAGAGATAAAAAATATACCATATAGACAATGGGACTACTTCTTTTCTTAGTCACAGCATTACGAGCGGATATATTGTTTAGTATCGGAGTATTTAGTCAATTCTGAGAAAACCCAGGGCCGATGTGGAGTGAAGCGAGTGTTGAAGTATCTGAAATAGACTAGAGATCTGTCGCCTCACCATCAGAAGAATACATCAGCGTTTAAATTGATCGATTATTATGATTGTGTTTCTCTATCAACTACAGAAGCGGAATATGTGCCTGCTTATTAGGCATCGAAAAACACGGTATGGTTGAGAAGAATGATTAAAGAATTTGACAAATAGAACTAAACTCATCTCAAACCAATGCATCGTGACAAAGTTAGTTGGCCGATATCTTGGTTGAAAGATTTCTAAAATATTTATTGGTACACTTGTGATTTGGTCTTGTATATCACAGAAGCGATCTGGATAATCGTTCAGACAATTTTCTGCGTAGGAGTACCAAGAATAAAGATAGAGAATGCTTTAACTCTGACAGTTACGAGCGCTTGAGTTAGTTGTGATATCACTTCTGCTTTTCCCGGCATGTAATCGATCGGTTAAAGTGTGACATACATAACCAATAGCAATTGTGATAATTCCTTAATTATCATTAATAAATTGTGTTTATTATCAAACACCGTGAGAATTACGCCAGCGTTTGGTTTATAATTGCATAGCCAATTATGTTTTGAGATTTGGAAATAAAAAAAGTTTTAAGAAAATAAAGGTTAGCATGTTGGATGCTTGTTCGATAAATGCTAATCATAATTCGTGTAGTTTTTCTATTACAAATCATATTGGATATTTTGAGACTTGGTTCATTGTATGCTGTAACTTTATTCTGTTATTTATGTTATATAGAGTTATAAAATGTAGCAAACATTTTTTAATTACGTGTAAACATTGCTAAAAACTAGCCACATTGACGTGGCGTTAGTCAATTGGTTGATTGTTTGGTGTACTTTGCAGTGAGTTTTTTATGTTGAAGTCTTGAGATAAAATGCATTGGGTGAAGTCGTACAAAATGCATACTGTCCTTTTAACTTTATTGCAAATCAGTGTTATGGTGCTATAATTTTGGACAACCATATTATGATGCAGCTTACGTATTTGTTCGATTTATTTATATATGTTTTGAGAGGCTTCCGGGGTTAAACAAATTAACAATTATTTACGTGTTAAATTGCGTCGATTTTTGGAAAGTTTTGAGTTAGTTTTTTGCTCGTGGCCTTAGCTTGCTTACTTTCTAAGAGCAATTATGAATTATAGAAGTTTTTTAGTATTGAAGGATAGTTTTGAGTTGGTACTAATGATTATGGTCGATGACAGTTTGATGATTTTAGTAAATCATTTATTTTACCAATTCCGCGCTTGTGCTTCGGAGCGGACGGTCGAGTGCCACGCTCCGATAATAAGTGCTCCAAAACTCTCTACCTGCTGCTAAGGTCAGGCCTACAATTTCTATTATAATTAGAATTACGAGTCATTTTATACATAGTCCAAATTACAAATCCTAATTTGTTCGCGCTTGACTTTCGAAGCGTAAAGAACGTCAGCGATAAGTGTCGGCTGTAATACGAGTGTTAACCGTTATCATTGACCGTAAGGTCACTGATACCACAGGTATCATTCACTATTTGTTATTTTATAAACAAATTAATTTAAATTGAACGCAAATAAACTCGCAAATATTTAAATTATGAAATATGTCCTATTCATAACCTAACTATAATTCATATCCAAACCAATCTACAACAGCAATTTCAATATCAAACCTACAATGCATCACAACAACAAACTTTTCCTATACAATCCCAACCTCCCATGTACCAACCAAATCCTTACCATGGACCGATGACAAATATGTACCCGATAAATCAGTATCAACCCTCTACGAGCCTCTTAGCTAGTAATGTGACAGGCAACGAATGGCACACTATCAATTACAAAAAAAGACCCAGGAGCTCTGAAGACACTACAAATAATCAAAGGCAAGAAAAATAAACCAATATTGGTTAGACAACCCAGTTGAAACTTCTAATAGATATGACCCACTAAATATTGAAATAGACGACAACCAAACAAACACCACACAGACAACAATCGTTCAAAAGGACCCCAAACCACCACCTATCCACGTATCCGACGTCAAAAACATTAATCCGCTAACGACACTATAAGTCGCCAAAGACAATTACACATTAAAAGCACTTGGCAACGAACAAGTCAAAATACAAAGCAACAGAAGTAAAATCTATACAACTATTATTAAACACCTTTTAGATAAAAGCACAAAATTTCATACTTACAAACCAAAGCAAGAACGAACATTCAGAGTAGTAATCAAAAATATCCATCACTCAACAGACATCGCAGAAATAAAACAGAACCTAGAAAATCTTGTTCACGAAATATTTAATATTTGGAATATTAAACAACAATTAAACAAAACCCCTCTCCCAATGTTTATTGTTGAAATGAAACAAAAAGACAACAACAAAGAAATTTATAAAACCACGCTATTCATGAATACAAGAATCACTGTTGAACCGCCACATGCTAAAAGAACATTGCCACAGTGTGCCAAATGCCAAAGGTTCGGACATACCAAGAACTATTGCCAACAAACATCTCGTTATGTCAAATGTATACCTACCACAGAATGTCCGAGAGTAACTAAAGATGATCAAGTTAAATGTGTAAACTGTGGCGAGGGTCATCCTGCTAACTATCGTGGATGTATAGTATATAGCGCACGCCTACTAAAAATTATAGAATCCCTGGGGTCACATACGCTGAACAAGCAAGACAAAATACTCAACCTCCACAAAACTTGGCTTCTAATGCAACCCCACAAACACAAGCGATGGCCTTGAATCACCCGTCAAACGACATGGAAGAACTAAAATCCATGATGAAGAACTTAATTACACAAATGGGGACTACTATGAATCTCCTAACCACGCTCAATAGTAAAATGACATAATGGACCAACTATTAACTATAGCAGTTTGGAATGCCAACGGGCTTAGCCTGCACGCCCAAGAGGTCAAACTCTTCCTTGAACTTAATCAAATCGACATACTGCTCATAACAGAAATACATTTTACCAGCAAAAGCTATATTAAATTTCCAAGCTACTGCATATACAATACTAACCATCCCGATGGAACCGCCCACGGTGGAACGGCAGTTATCATAAAGTCTAACATAAAACATCATGAATTGGCTAAATATGAAACAGAACAACTCCAGGCTACTACTATCCAAGTAGAAGACAAAACAGCAATCCTAAAAATTTCTGCCGTCTAAAGACCCCCCAAACATTCAACAAAAAAAGACACTTACTCACATTTCTTCCAAAGTCTTGGAAACAGATTCTTCGCAGCCGGCGACTTTAATGCGAAACATCAGGACTGGGGATCTCGTATTACAAGAACTGACGGACGCGAGCTACTGGCAGCTATAAATGCAAACAATCTGCAATACCTATCAACTGGCGAGCTAACCTATTGGCCAACAGATCGCCGAAATATTCCAGACTTAATTGACTTCTGTATAACTAAAGGACTAAATACAAGACAATTTACAATCAAATCTTGCTTTGAACTTGCAGCTGATCACTCCTCCATTCTAATTACACTCCACTCAGAACTAATACAAATACAAACACGACCAGTCCTTCACAACACTAAAACGGACTGGGACCTATTCCAAACAATAATAACTGAACAATTGTACCTGGGAGTTCCGTTGAAAACCAAATATGATATTGAAGAAGCTGTACTACAATTAACTAGTACAATCCAACAAGCAGCATGGAAAGCCACCCCTGTGATGAAAACTACTTATACCATCAGCTGCCCAACACTATTAAAAGACAAGATAATGGAAAAAAAACGTCTCAGAAAACGCTGGCAAATTACCCGTCTAGAAGCAGACAAACAAGTACTAAACCGGACAACAAAGAAACTAAAGAAACTTCAACAACAACTTAAAAACGAAGGCATACAACACTACCTTGCAAACCTTACAGCCACTGAAACCACCGACTATTCTCTGTGGAAAGCAGTTAGAAAACTCAAAAGGCCAATAGCTCACATACCACCTATCACCAAATCAAACAGTCAATTAGCTCGTACTAGTAAGGATAAAGCTGAAACGTTTGCTGACCACCTAGTCAACGCATTCCAACCATACCCTAGCCAGTGTCCGGAGGAAGATACTTAAATAAACAACTTTCTGGAATCTCCATTCCAAATGGGCCTACCGATTAAACCATTCAAGCGCTGGGAAGTACAAGAAGTAATTAGAAAAGAAATCAACATCAAGAAAGCACTAGGCTTTGACCTTATCACTGAAAAAATTCTCCAGCAGCTACCTGAAACCGCACTACGAGCAATCACTCAACTATACAATGCTATCCTCTCCAACAGATACTATCCAAGCGCTTGGAAAGTAGCACAGGTCACAATGATTCAGAAACCTAGAAAGCCACCCACTGATCCTGCTTTCTATCGTCCTATCAGCCTCCTACCTATCCTATCAAAAGTCTTTGAAAAATTGTTCTTAAAACGCCTTCAACCAATCCTAGATGATTTAGAATTGATACCCAAGCACCAGTTCGGTTTTCAACACTCACATGCAACTATCGAACAAATACATCGACTTGTAGATCAAATTCATACCTAGATGAATATCGATATTGCTCCGCTGCGTTTCTAGATATTTCACAAGCGTTCGATAAAGTATGGCACTTGGGCCTCTTCTATAAATTAAAAAAATATCTACCATACCAATACTATGAAATACTAAAGTCTTACTTAACGGATCGACATTATTTCGTTAATTATCAAGATGAACACACGAACCTCCACCCAATACTATCGGGAGTCCCCCAAGGCAGCGTGCTAGGACCTATCCTCTACTTACTCTTCACAGCTGACTTACCAACTACAAGCCTAACTGCAACCGCCACTTTTGCTGACGATACGGCAATTCTAGCTTCGCACCTAAATCCGAATACTGCAACTTCCAACCTGCAAACCGCTCTGAATAAATTGCAGCAATGGCTCAAGGTATGGATAATCTCGGTAAACGAAACCAAATCCCAACATGTAACGTTCACCATGAACCGTGATAACTGTCCACCGATCTCACTTAACGGACAACAAATAAAACACGCAAAATATTTTGGACTCCATCTAGATCGACGCTTGACCTGGAGAACCCACATATTTAATAAACGCAAACAGCTAGTGATATAATACAGGAAACTTTACTGGATGATTGGAAGAAACTCTGTACTCTCGCTAGAAAATAAGCTATTGCTCTATAAGGTGATTCTGAAACCAATATGGACCTACGGTCTCTCACTTTGGGGAACTGCTAGCAACACCAACCTGGCCATCATCGAGAAGTTCCAGAATAAAGTGCTTCGGGCTGTAGTTAATGCGCCGTGGTATGTGCCGAACAAAGTGATTTTAAGTGACTTAAGTGTTCCAACCATTAAAGAAGAAATAGGGAAAATTGCCCAAAAATACAAAGACCGATTAACAGCACACCCTAACGACCTTGTACATTCTCTAATGAACGAACCAGATCGCCCAAAACGCCTAAAGCGTTTTAAACCAAACGAACTACCAACGCGTTTCAATGCTGTTCTTGAACATTAAGCTATTCCAGTGCCATTCCATTAGTTTATAAATTAGTTAATTACTTAAAGTACATTCAATTCAAATCATTCGCTAGTAGTATAGAATAGTGTGTTAATTATAGGAGGGCTTACTGGAGCCTGACCCTGCATGTCCATTAGCATGTTTTTGCTCATTGCTTATAATATATACACACCAACTACTTATTGTCCATAGTATAATTAGGACAGATTGTAAATAAAGGGGTTAAAATAAAAGAAAATTATTTTACCGATAGTTTGAGTTATAAGAATAAGTGCAACGTTACCATTTTCTGTTGGTAAGATTACAATATTTTTGTTTTGTCTTAGAGTTCCCTACTTTTACTTGTCGTAGTAAATCTGTATATAGCTAATTTTAAAATAAACACTCGCTTTCTTTTCTTTGAAACCTATTTTTTGAATAAGGTAGGTTGACGATAGCTTTATTATTTTGTTTCATAAACAAGATACGGTTTTCCAATTTCTCTCTCAGCTAATTAAACTTTACACATAAATCAAGCTTATAATAAAAGCCAAACAAAACAATTCTCCTCTTTCCCAAATACCCTCATAACATAAAACCCCTTTAAAGAGAGTATGTCACACTGTTTACAGGAAACCTACCCATATCAATTTCTAATTCAACCAGATTCTTAAATTACAAAAATTAAACTTTATTGTAAAAAATAAAAAGGTCTAATAAAAATAAAGAAAATTTCCATTTTGTATTTTATCAATTAATTTTAACAAAGTACGCCAAAAAATAAAGTGTGTAATAACTCAATAACATATGTCGTAACTGAGGGCACAAAGATATACTAGTTTACCCTTGATAAATTTTTTATTTGCAAAAAAATACCAAAATATTTTTTATTTTGACGTAACTGTAAGGCTGGTAGTGTTAATGATAATTTACAATAAAAACGAGCCACATCTTAATATTGCTATATTAAGGATAACTCGAATCGGCACCATCGTCAGCCTTTTGATTTTCTTACTATAGTTTTATACGCAATTATACGAATTCTTATAATTAACAATATTCTGTCAATTTTGTTAAAGTAGTTAAGAGAATAAGTCGAACTAATTGACTATGTTAATTGTATAAGACGATAGATTGTGTATGGCTTTTCTGTAGCAAGGACTTGTTATGTACGTCTAATAAAAGTTTGCATAACGTGATTGTTATTGATTATACAATCGGTATTATAGTGTCCAGATAGATTAGTTGGTTTTTGTAAATTCAATTATTTTTTTAATATAAATAAAAATAAGTTAACATGTAGGCTATTTACACGAAACGTAACTACGAGTAGCGGCGGCAACTTAATTTCCGTTAACGCAACTACTACAATACCCCATGCCTCAACTATGCAATAATTCGCACTAATATTCAGCCAAGTAATGTTACAATCTATTGTTCAGTGCAGGCGTTAGATGGCTAGACAGAGCGACATTAGTCTTAAATTTAAAATTAGTAGAGAGTGGTTTGGAGATTTTGCTGGAGCAGCATGCGATGATTCTAAAATATTTTCTCCTGCGATTTATAGTCAATCCGTCAAAAATCTCCATGACTCTTTAGCACCATAAGTTGTTATAGTTAATTCCAAATCTTTGAGCCAACACATTGTCTTCTGCAGCAGATTTATGATTAGCGGAGTTGTTGACATATAATCTCATCTTTGTGCTTTGATTATAAGTTTGATTAAGTCGTCCATAAAGATGTCAAAAGAGATAATAAATAATTTTTCGCTGAAGCCTTCAGTAATGCCCTTCATTATTTATTTACTAGTTAATACAACAAAACAGCATGGTTTTAAACATGCTTTCAACCCTAATCACCAAAATTCGTTAAGTTTCTATGTATAGCCCTGTGGAATGTTAATGGCTTTCTGCGACACAAATAAGAAGTAGAAGTATTCTTTCATCACAACTTCATAGATAGTTTCCTTATCAGTAACACCCACTTCACAGACATATCCTATATTCATATACCTCAATACTTCACCTATCACACCAATTACCCCGACAATACTGCCCATGCAATTCTAATAAGAAACACTATTAATCACTATAAAATGATTAAATATGACAAAGACATTCTACAGACCACATTACTCAAAATAAAAGTGACGACTTACGAGCTAACAGTAGCTGCCGTTTACTGTCCTCCGCGTTATAACATAAAGAAAGAACAATTTGAGGGTTTCTTTCAAACTCTAGGATTAAAGTTCATGGCAGGAGGGGACTACAATAGCAAAACCACCTTTTGGGGCTACATTAACAACTACCAAAAGTAGAGAACTGGCACATTTGATCCAAAACCAAAATTACTCCTTTTTATCTATCGACACTCCAGCCTACTGGCCCTCCGATCCCAGTAAAATACCCGATCTCTTAGACTTTTTCATAACCAAGGGAATTTTGTCTTCATACTTAAATATTATACCCAGCTTTGACTTATCCTCAGAATACTCTCCAATAATTGCAACAATAAATACATTTGTAGTGTATGGAAATGTTGCCCCCAGAATAAACAACAAGTACACCAACTGAGAAAAATATTGGGAAAAAGTTGAAGAGAAAGTTAAGCTAAATATTAGTCTGAAAAACCCCAAAGAAGTAGATGAAGCATTAGTAAGGTTAATCGACATACTCAAGCAAGCAGCTCACCAAACCACACCATAAATAAAAGCTCAAAAGGAAATCAATAAGTACCAATAGAAATTAAAACACTTATTGCGACAAAAAGACGTTTCCCAGCACGCTAGCATAGTACTCAATCTCCTATAGATAAAAATGCATTAAATCGCATAAGTAACCACCTGAAAACTAAAATCAAATATTTCTAAGATAGCTTCTTTAACGACTATGTTGTCAAACTGAATAGATATGACAACTCCATTTGGAAGCCAATCAAATTCAGGACCAAACCAAATCCCGGATTTCTCCGATACGTAACCTTGCTCTCCCTGTTTCAGAATGGGCTAAAAGTGATAAAAATAAAGCGAGCCTTTTTGCTGTGTATCTTGCTAACGTCTTTACACCCAACGACTAAGAAGAGAACAAAGAGATAAACACGCAAATTTCTAATATTTCCACGAATGTACCACCAATTAAAGTTTTTACACTAAAAGAAGTTCATAAAGAAATTAGAACACCAAGAAAGCTTTAGGTATAGATGGAGTCACAACAAAAATGTTATATGAACTACCTAGAAATGGAATACTAGCACTCATGTATATTTACAATGCAATCCTACGACTTAGTTACTGGCCTATACAGATATAAACTGCTGAAATTCTAATGATTCCAAATCAAGAAAAAGATTCGGCAATAGTCTCATCATACCGCTTTTTTGCCTATTATATCAAAGATACTCAAAAAGCTTTTATTCTTGAGAATTTATTCAAGTATTGAATATTTGATATGATATTGGGTTCCTCACCATCAATTTGGATTTAGACCACTGCACTCAACACCGCAGTAAGCTCACCGCATAACTCAAGTGATAAATCAGGCATTTGAACAAATAGAATATTGCACTACAGTCTTCCTAGATGTCAATCAAGCCTTCGATAAGGTCTGGCACGCTGGGTTGCTCTATAAAATTAAGGAGTTCCTTCCATCCAAGACTTCAGCCTGCTAAAATTCTACCTCAGTGATAGAGAATTTAAAACCAAAGTAAATGGAGAGGTGTCTCAAAACTACCCAATAACATCAGGGGCTCCACAAAGGAGAGTGTTAGACTCGATTATGTACGTACTTTATACTGTCAACATTACTAACAGCAGATATATTGTCACTGGAACCTTTGCGGACGATACTGTTATTCTCGCCAGACACGAAGATCCAATTAGAGACTCAAACATTACAAAATCATCTAGATCAGCTGCAAAATTGGCTCCACCGGTGGAAGATTAAAATTAAAGAAAAAAAATCTCAGCACGTCACCTTTACATTGAGACATGAGCAATGCCTATAGAAATATCAAGAGCTTCCTGTAGTGGGGTCTAAAAACGCCATTTTTAGAGTACTTTAGCTCGTAAGACAACACATTAGCCTATAGAATTTATTGTAATTCTGATTGCTAATAAAGGAAAGAAAAATAATTTATTTACAATATAGTTAAGATTGCTTATCTGGAATATGTTTTACTTTCTGACATCCCGAAGTTGTTTCACCAGTAGGTGGTTGGTGGGACAATTCTACGGAAAAAATACCAGTTAAGTTGTTTTTGGAAATACTATGTGAGTGCAACAGAGTAGTATGGTCATGTTGTGCAGAATTTTCACTTTTAGTAGCCTTAAATAATTTTGTTGTCCAAAAAACCAATTCATCCAAAAGGCATAAACAAATCTATAACTTATCTGCAAAGTTTACAATAAAAAGGAAGAAAATCCAGTCAGAAACGCTTGGCCATTATAGAGAATGGAAATGTTACAAACTTTCTGTAGTAATCGTTACTATTGCAGCCCCCTGACGACTTTTATGTAGCATTTTGTTACACTATCTCCCGTCAACTTTGCTGATATTTATTGTTAATTTAATTTTTTTAAATAATCAAAACCTCTATTTTTTAACTTTTAAATAATCAAGTCATAAAAGTTATAACTACTACATAGAAATACGCCACTTGTTCAATGTACAAGGTACCAGCTAGACGTGTGTGTACAATGCAATATCCTGGATAATACTAAAACATATGCGCAATCAAAATGTAAACTTTTGGGAAACTGCAACAGATCTTAATACGTAGTAAATAATGTGACACATTTAGCCAAATATTAGCAAGAAACAAAATGTAAGTTTAAAATAAAACACAATAATATGAAAGCTTCTAGAAAAATTCACGACAATGATAACGTCTAAATAAATTTTGACTTATATCAAATTATTATATCATTGTAGGGCCTTATTATATACTAGAAAGTCCAGCCAGCTATGCTTGGCTACTATAGAGAATGCAAGTGTTACAAACTTTCTGCAGCAATCGTTACGTAATGGATGTTGATATCACGAAATATCTAGCAACGATCGCTCGTGTATTTCTGCGTGGCCCCGCACGTGTTACTCTGGCAACCAATGCTTCTCACACGGCCGGGGACCGGGGACCTCCGCATTGTGCTTTAAAGATATTTGATGATATTATACACTTTGGATAAATTTATAATGCAGATACGTACATGGTTCCGAGTAACAGTATAAAATGGGCAAATTTGTAATTTTTTTAAGAAGAAACGGGAAAAGAAAAACAAAAGAAATTTGTGAAAATTTAAAGCTCTAGAAATAGTTTTTATGACAATGTGACATGATTTTTGACATGGTTTTTGCTGACAAACATGCGTGAGTTAGCAGAAACCAAAGGAATCTCAACTGAGCGAGTTTATTTCATTTTGCTTAATCTATTATAAATAAAAAATGAACAAAAAAGTAGGAAAAAATTCGTATGCAAATATTGGTTGATTGTTTAAAAGTATTCAAGAACAATGTTTTACAGTTATGGAGAAAAGTTGAACTTACTCCTATATACTGAAATCGAATTAGCAGTTGAAACAGTAGACTACACAAAATAAACTGATATCAAAAAAAAAGAATAGAAATATTGTCGAATACTTCGCGTCACTTTCGGAGAGATTGACGGCAGCAATTGTGGATAACATTCTGAAATGGCCAACAATGTGTTCCTTTATTGCGACAACGTATCGGAGCATTTAAGCTGTATCGTTTAGCAAAAATCGATTGAACTAAAGTGTAAAATTCTTCCACGTTTATTTCATTCGTTTCGTCTAGTCCTTTCAGATTAGTGAAAAGAGGCGATAAAGAGCGTAAATAAGTATTTTAAAGAAATTCACTTGTGTAAAGAATTTGTGAATCTTAAGGAACGATGGGGCAAGTATTGTTAATCATCGATGGGACAATGTTGAAAAATAATTTTTTAAACATATATAAGTACACCTGATGATGACAATTCTTCTGACTTTTGGATCTAATTGAAACCAAACGAAAAACGTTAATGTTAGCTTTGCTCCAAATTGCACGGAATTCCCAATAATAGAGTCTCACTCGCTACCAAACTTAAAATGTCTTTAATATTTTAGACACCATGAAGATATTAAAATGCAGTTGAAATGTAAAAAAGTCTTTTTGGGTCAAAAATATGGAATAATGTGTGTGGTGTGGCACCTATTATTGCCAGTCTGTTTTTCTCCTGACGCGCCTGCCACTTTGTTTTGTTATTTGAGTGTTCGTGTACATGTGAAGATGTAGATATATATATATATATATATATATATATATATATATATATATATATATATTTCAGGAGGTTTTAAGCCGACATGCACTAAGCAAACTTGGCATTTGATCATTGTTGAAGAAACTGGAAATTAAGGAGACTTTATTGGACCACTATGCAGGATGTCGTCCACAAATGTTCGAGTAAACTATCCAGAATATAAGAGATCGACTATGGGCGCCCCCAAAATCCATTGAGTTAGGTTTCGCAGGAATAAGTGTTGTTCAGAAGTAATGTAAAAGGTAAAGTTTTATGCGTATAGCATTTCCGTTGTCTACCAATTAAAAGTCTAGTATAAGAGAGGTGTACAGACGCATAGAAAAGTTCCACACGAAGTATGAAAAAAATTTTTCATTCAGATGAGATTGGTGTATGGTGTAGAACGTCCAGAAACACATAACTGATTTTATAATATTAATACAACAATCACAACAGCTGCATATATAGAAGTACTCGACATTTTTTCAAATTACCTGGATATTTCTAGATGGAGTTACATCTCATAGATCACTAGTTAGTATAGTCAAAAGTGAGTAATTTTTCAGCGATCGCGTTATTATGAAGGGATTTTGGCTGCTGTACTTGTCCGATTTGACAAACCACAAAACCTGGGATTTTCAAAACAAAGATTACCGAAAAAATTAAAGTAGCTGCAGCGGTCATAATGACTAGAATTTTCCAAAATATACTGTGCTAGGTTTACACATTTCTAGACGCAAATAGAAAATATAATGGTACCATCAGATTTCTCACAAAAGAGGCAAGTCTCATTCAAATTGCATTTTAATCTCATTATGTTAAAATTATTTTAAAAAGCCGGGTTTGGTTCCTCAAATCCATTTAAACATTTAAACAGAAAGTAAACAAAGACACCTGATATGAAATGTGGCGTGGCCTGAGCTATTGATTTACACGAGAAGGTCGGTGCTGAATGAACCGTCGATTCGCGGTGCATTTGGAGCCGGGCGGCCGCGGCTAAGTTACCGGGCTGCTGCTTTTGATCGTTGTCGATTAGAAAAAAGGCGTCTTTATATCCAATTGTTATTATTTTTAAATAAATTGTTCCACGTTCCCACCTTGCAAAAATTTGAGGGAAGACGTGTAAAAAATTGTCAGTCTAGGACCACAAAAATAGAGAAAAAGTTGTAAAAACGGACATAGGTATAAATATGATCACCCCTCTCTACGGGGTTATGAGAGGTACTGTAGACTGGTGGTCAGGACTATAGACGGCGCCACTTGTTGATATAAGATAGCAGTGAGCAGTTCGAACCTTTCTTTCAAGTAGTGTGGATGCAGTGTCAGTGATTGTGCGAATTGGAGTTTCTTCTGGACTGCAAACATATGACGGGTATGTGAAATTGTTTTCTTTTCACGTCCTTATGGTTATTTTAAAATAATTTTACAGTGATATCCGGAAAGCGGACTTTTAGTTGACATGTGATAGTGGCCATCTTGTTTTGATGGGGTTGGTGTAAATATGGGCGCCCTTTCTTGATGTAAATATAAGCCCCCCATTTGAAGGGGAGCCCGTAATTACATCATCTTTTTTCTTAAACAACATAAATCATTTTAATGATTTTTTTACGGGAAAACAGCAATTTGGATTTTGATATGCACAACCGACATAGCAACAACAGTATTTAGATTTTTTTTACCCGATCCCCCTCCAATTTAAGGCTACACGAGGGTAAAAAACTCTGCAACGTCCTTACATTGAGGTTTAATTACTTATTTTATTTATTTTTTTTTGGAAAACCGGATATGTAACATATTACACTATGATGTAAGAACAACTCCATTGATAATTATAAGGATATTTTAAAGTTCTCTCACCTCAAAGTATTTGTTAGTTTTAATTCATATGTTGGGTAATGTGCATAATATAACTTTTTATGCATTCGATTATTCACTTAGTAAGAGCTAAAAATAAACTCCTGAATAACAACATTGCAGCGTTTTTATTTATTTTTCCCCCAAATTGTGCTAATAACGTTTTTTCTGGTTGATTGTAGAATTCCGAGGACAAAGAAGCGCTATAAATGCAAGAACCAAAGGAGCTCCAGAAAGAGGGGCTACAATCACAATTATCGCAAGTATGAGTGCTTCGGGTCATTATGTTCCGCCAATGATATTTTTCTTAGAACAAACATGATCCAAGCTCTAATGAGAGACTGCCCTGATGGTGCAATTGGTAGAGCCCATCCTTTAGGATGGGTTTAAAACAATTTGTTCACCGAATGGTTCGTTCACTTCATTGAGAAAACACGTCTTACTAAACAAAGGCCTGTTCTATTCATCTTGGATGATTATTATAGCCATATTCGAAATCCAGATGTAATTGACTTGCCCAGAAAGAACCATTTGACGATAATTTCATTTTTTCCTTATTTCAACCACAAATTGCAGCTCCTAGATACAACTTTTATGGGGCCTCTGAAAACGTACTACAGCAAAGCAGTGAGAGTATGGTTGCAACAGGCTGAGTGTCCTCTCACACCCTATGATGTTATGGAGGTTTTTAGTCAAGCCTCGTACCCAAACGGCTGAGATAGCAATAAATGGGTTCAAAATAACTGGGTTATACCCTATGAATCGCTAAATCTCCACCGACGCTGATTTTATAGCTGCTGAGTTGGTTGGAGAAAAAACTTGCTCCATAGTGGCAAATAAAGTTTCAGAATCACGCGCTCCTCCACTTGTTTTCTCTGGACCATCAAGATCATCTGCCTCTCCTTTGAGTTATCCTGATATACAAGCACATCCGTCTCTAGCAATGCCAATTGATCAGGCTGCTGAAACACCGCAACGTTCCCTGGGAAATTCAAAAGCAGTTTTCCGTTCGACATATTTCCTGTCCCCAACATTAAGAAGAGAACTACTACTCGGGGACGCAAAGCAACAAGGGCCAGCCTCATCACTGGAATGCCATACAAAGATCAGTTGACCAAGTCGCTTGACAAAAGTGCTCTCAAGAAGAAGTCGTTAAATTTTCCCGGGGTTAGAAACCGGCCAGGGGGTAGGGGTGGGAAGACCAAAGGTCTTCAGAAAAAGAAAATTTAATCCACGAAACGATACGAATCTTCATTGGACTCATCAGACTCCTGCGACCCTTCTCTTATGGGCAGCGATGATTACCTGGATATCAACGATGGGGATAAACTAGACACGAGCGATGCAACTTGCATCTTTTGTGATGAAAAGTTCTCTCAAGACACTCGCGGAGAAGTGTGGGTTAAATGTGTTATGTGTCAAATGTGAGCACACTTAGATTGTGCCGGAGCTGAAAGAGCCATTTATGTTTGCGATTTCTGTAAATAATTTTTTACTTATTTAAAATTCTCAAATATACAACTTGTTCTTTGCATCGTTTTTTTATTGTTTTATCCTGTTTTAAAACATTCGTAGTTAAATACTACTTGTACAAAAATTATTTTTGGTAAAGAAATAATTACAAAATCAATTTAAACTTTAGAAGTACAACTGTTGGGTTGCTCTTGTAAAAAAGTTTAATATTATTCATTTACTAACCGGATTATTTAAATTCGTTTAAGTGATTAATTAGATAAAAAAAACAATTATGTTAATAACTATTCAGAAAACTATTACATATTTTGATTTAGCATAAGCGCCCCGAAGCTATTGTAAAATAACTTAATGATGACAGATATCTGGTGTGAAGCGAAAACGTAAACATCAATTTAAAATAAAATGTGTGGAAAGTAGCAAACAGTTTAAAGTATGGATGTGCGAATTTCTACGGAACACGCGAAGTTTGTATTCTGTCAATATTGAAGAGCTTACGATTGAGAACACTGGAGCCAGTATCAGCAAATTCTAAATAATTGACGAATTCCGACAAACAGTCTGAAATTTTTATGCAGCAGCACATTTTTTGCCCCAATATTTAACTTCAAACACAAATATCTATAAATACGTCGTTCCCTAAATAATTTAGAGCCAGCTTTCAGTTTTCCGGGCAGCGAATTCGCCCCCTGGGATTGCAAGCAAATGATTTTCTAAAAAATCTTTCGGACATCTCCTCTGGTAGTGACCCCACAAATTGATTAGGGCCTCAGAGTAAATGTCAAGCAATGCCGAATTAAGTTAAATAAATGACAAACAGCGCCTACGTGGCCGTCTCTAAGAGAAAGTCACGGATGTTACGTCACACTATTGTGGCGAATTCACGATATTGTCTCATTTGTCAGCCCAAATGGTAAATACTGCTGTTCGGCCAGCAACTGGACTTTCAATTAATTAAGTGTTTTTTACCTTAATAAAATAAATTCATCAAAAAATATTTAAATAGTGATTTTCGACTTTCAGATAACTTCTACATCTGAAAAAGACGTTTTTAATATAAAAACTATATACATTAGAAAGTTGCTAATTTTAATTAATACTTACAAATTTTTGTAATTACACAAACTTTATTTTATTGCTTATTTTTACTTCTACTTATTATTAACGTATTGAGTCTTGAAGTAACTACTTTGTCGTTTAGCCATTGGCGTTGGCATTAAATTTCGTTTTGTTTTACGTATTTCTGTAAGTACATACCTCCACTACTGTTTAAATTGTTGAAATTGCAGCAGCATTAAAATAAAATTATATTACATTGAAACTTTTATATTAAGTTAAGCATACTATAACAGAAAGCGATTCAAGTCTGAAAACCATATGTTTGTCTGTCCAATATTTGGTTATATCATTTCTTAAGTATGAGGTCCAAAGAAAATGGTGATATTTGTAAAATACATATGAAAGTGTTTTCGGCTATAAGAATGGCAGGTAGTCAACAAAGGGTGCATTATCAACAAGTTAGCGAATTTAAAAGAGAATATATTAATGTTCTACATGAAGGACAGGTTTATTTACGAGAAATGGGCAAAAGAATATAGTACCAGTGGGTCAAAGACTGAACTCATTCGCGAAGAGCGCTCTCTGGAGCAATACATAGGGTAGCTAACCAAGAACAGTCTCATTTTTATTACAAGGTACCGATTGTCTACGTCTTTTGTTCGACGTCGATTACTAGCCATGAGACTAACAACATGATGATCTTTTTTCAACTACTATTTGCGTCGGTAATGAAGGTCATAATGGGTAACGGAAAGGTCAAATGACTGGTACAGAATCGTCTTTTCTGTAGGATAGAGAGTTTCTTTAAATCAAAATGATATAGCAAATATTCTCATAAATACTGTTATAAAATTAAAGCTAACCTTGCTTTACACAGCAACAAGATATCTATGACATTCACATATGGTTGCAATTGTAATCTCTTTAAGTTGTATTATATTATTATATTCTTCAAGTTTAGTTATTTAACGATGGAGTGGAGTGACAAAGAAAGCCGCATTGCTGTAATAGCATTACGTGAGTATGGAACTGAAACAAGTGTAATATTTAAGACCACGCACCCTCTCAACATTCGCCGTATGTTTGTTTATTGGACTATAAAATTGTTTAATGAGACTGTAAGTGCCCAAGATTGTTTGAGATCTGGAAGACCACGTTCAGATCATAGTGTTCAGGCAGTCAAAGACGTAAATGTTTGAATTAAACGAAATTCTCTTCGTAAGTAGAAGATTGTCGTGGAAGATGCAAATTTCCAAAACTTCGATGTCTCCTATTGTTAGGTCAAACTTAGGACTAGCTGTTTACAAAACACATGCGGGACATTTGCGGACAAATGCTTTAAAGAAAGGTAGGAGAGAAAGCAAAGAGGTTGTTCACTAGTAGACACAAAAAAGTTTGTTTTAAAATATTTTCAATAAATAAAATGACAAGCTATACGCTAGGTCGTCAAAAGAAGCATCTCAGCTAAGAAAATTGGTCTTTTATTAGATTATAAATTATGGGCAGTTTTAGAAAGCATACTTTGCTCAAAAACACCCTAATGTTGATATTTAGAGCGAGCCCTGCCGGCTGCAGTAAACACTTTTCCAATGTGTAATAATGTGAAATAAGTAATTTGTTGATAATTGCGGACCAGTTGGTTGATAGGGCATAAAAGTTTTTATTCTTTGTTTTTAGCGTTTTTTTGCATCAAATCCACCTTTAATCCTCAATGCTAATGGTTGGCATTATAGTTTCCTGCTGTAATAAATCGACTTCTAAGAGTATTAAGAAAGTGATTCTTGTTTTATGACATGTTTAGCGATTCAACTTTCTATGTTTACACTTATTGCCTGTATTTAATCATATCTGTATTTCCGTAGTGTTTGGTGTGTTTAATTGAGCTTCGTATTATGAAATCACTATTCGTATCTGCAGTACCATCCAGGTCATGTATATTGTAGATAAAACTATTATAAACTTTTAGCTAAGAACGTTTAGTAAAATGGGCTTTGCATATAAATACAATATTTAATTTTTTATTTGATACAAATTGTTGGCGAAGTCTATTGGCATCCATTCGGCGATTCTTAATGTACAGGGTACGGCGTTTAAATGCGGACAAATTTAATTTTAAATATCCCGCCATATCGTACTGGCACGATGGGTCGT
Organism: Sinelater perroti; assembly: GCA_036346155.1. Taxonomy (NCBI): domain Eukaryota; kingdom Metazoa; phylum Arthropoda; class Insecta; order Coleoptera; family Elateridae; genus Sinelater; species Sinelater perroti. The sequence continues at coordinate 8,008,540 of JARFIY010000013.1, read as the reverse complement.
TGTTGGCATTCGCGAAAGCCAAATTCTCTTGAGAACAGTGAAAACCTCAAAATGAACGAGCTGTTGCGAGCAAATACGGAGTAGAACTGAAAAGTCTTCGGGCGTTCGACGATTATGTTGCGAAATATAATGCTTCCGAGAAATCTGGGGAACATTCCGCTAAACCATCGCGAGTCATTTGAGAGAACGCGTGACACAGACTTTGGCAGTCGTAGAAAGGGCTCAGGCGTTGATTTCGGAGGACCCGGGAAAAAGAAAATTGGCGTCAGTGGCAGATATCAGTGAGCGAGCCATACCCCGGATTGCAAAGGAGAACCTATGTTGTAAGTTGTATATAACAAAGGTACGTCAGATGCTCTCTGAGACTGTCAGATCAAAGAGAATTGGTCGCTGTAGCCTGCTATTGTGTGCGTCGAAAAACGAGGCGGCGGGACAAATTACTTTTTTTTAATGAAAAAATGTTTACTGTTAACGTCAAGATCAAATGGAGAAATGAGCGCTGGCTCACCCACGATGTCGAGGATGTTCCAGTTATTGCTAGAATTTTCGGCTAGTATTCACGTGCAAGTGTCGTGTCGAGTGAAGGTCACATCATACCACCGCATTTCTTTCAGAAGAAGGAAATTGTCACGGAAGAGATTTATGTACGTGTTCTACGAATTTTGTGAAACCATGGATAAAAACTGTGGCCTAGGGGAAGGGATATGTATTTCAGCAGAATGGTGCAAGAGCCACTTGAAAAACTGGTTGTCAGGTAACGTGAATATGTTCTGGTCTCAAGAATCCTGCTCCCAGTAGCTTTGAATTAAACTCCCTCGACTACTATGTTTGGAGCGTTATCGAAAGTGTTATTAGTAAGTCTAGACACCCTAACGTGGCATCTTTATGTACCGCTATCGAAGCAGCATTTGCTTTACAATGAGCGTGCGAGAGCTTTAGGCCAAGGATGAAGGCGGTCATTGCAGCTAGGGGGGGTTACATCGAATAATATCACTCTGGACAGGTCACACAATTGACATGTAAAAGGATTTTGTGTAATTTTAATTTTTTGTTAAATAAAATTTTATTTAAGAAAATGTTTATTTGTTTATTATTAATAATTAAATTTATTTTAAACCAAATCAACGTTCTACGATGTTATATGTGGTTGTTCTTTATGAATATAATTATTAGTGACTATCGGAATACATGGGTATCTTTCTCCTAGAAAGATTTACATTATTATGGAGTTTGCTAGTCCATAATTTATAGTATGATGTCTTTTCTTTAGGCGCGTGTGCATATTCTTGTAAGCTATTTGTTAGATGATTGTGGACCGGCTAGGTTGTATGGCATAACAAATTTAGTTAATCTGAAAATAAATAAATGAATTGTATTTATAGTAATTCGTAATGAATCTCTTTATTACGCATGTACCATGGTGCGATAGTGGAGTATTTTATTTTGAAAAATCTGAATTATTTTAAATCTAAGTAGCCGGTAGGTAGGTAGTCTGGCATAACCTTAATTTAATTTTTTGTTAATGAGATAATTTCCTGTTAGATGTGTATCTGTATAAACTTCTAAATAATTTCCTCTTTTATTCCACGGGTTCTAGGGGAAGTCAGTTTCCAGTTTATTATTATTAAAACAATTCTGAATTTGTTTCAGTATAATTTAGTTAATCATTGTTCTAATATATTATCTGTAGCCTTAAGATGGCCAATTGTTATAGGAAGTTTATGATGCTGTGAAATAATGGCTGTATCATCCGCAAATAACGCTTTCTTAACTAATTGCGCATGGGTATATTGTAAGGGAACATGGGGTAATCACAATCTTGGGGTAATGACGACCACTGCCGCATTCATATTTCGCATAAAATTATTCAATTGGTCACGCCAGCTGTATGTAGCCGATAGTAGTCTAACCTAATCTAGTAATTCGTTGGGCTCAAACCTAAAACCGTACCATGAAAAACCACTTGTGTTCATGTCGAGACCTGTGCTTGTTAGTTCATGCAGATTTGTGTTAAGTCCCAAAAGAAAGAAAAATAGGATATTGTATTTGCGCCGGTGCTAATCAGGTACGTAAGACAACATATTTTGAGAGGTATAAACTCAATTTACCTATTTTGTTTAATTTTAAATTTTAACTTCAAAAGTTCGCAACGCGTATAAAGAAGGTAATTGCGACCAAATCAGTAGGGTAATAACAACCATGTTCGTGATTACCCGCATAGCATTATTATGCACAAATATTACGTTTTCAGCTAATTTATTTAATTCAGTATGCCCCGTGACTACCAGCGTAAGACAAATAAAGCCCAATGGACCCCGAAAAATCTTCAGGAAGCTATGGACGCTGTAGAAGCCGGAACAAAAATTTGTGTTGCTACTAGACAGTATGGGATTTCTTATGGATCTTTGCAAACTAGATTTCCACAAATGAAAGGTATACCTGCATCTCCCAGAACGGGACGTAAACCAATATTTACTTACGAACACGAGAAAACGATGGTTGAATATTTGAAGACGAGCGAAGCAGTGTTTGAGTTAGCAAACAATATTTAGCACAATTTTAACAATACTGCTAAGATGGCGGTTAAAGATTGGTACTATCATTTTATATCTCGAAATTCTACTATTGCTAAATGTAAGCCTGAAGGTACGAGTTTAAATAGAGTAACTGCCTTCAAGAGAGAAGAAGTTGGACTCTTTTTCGAGCAACTCGAAAGCTTAATGAAAAAACAAGTGTGCACCTGGAAAAATCTACAACGTAGATGAGACTGGGATTGCAAATGTCCAACAACCCGAAAATATTTTGGCTGAAAAAGGACAGAAAAGAGTTGGCGCTGTTATCTGTGATGAAAGAGGAAAAACAGTCACAGTTATTTGTTGTATGGGAGCCTCAGTCAGATATATACCTCCCATGTTTATTTTTCCTCGACAAAGAATGTCTCTACTTCTAAAAAATGATGGACTAGCAGATGCCATCTATAATGTCTCAAAAAATGGAGTAAAAAATCGTTATTTTTTATTTGGCTTAAACATTTTTGCAACCAAATAAAACCAACGTCTACAGAACCAGTTTTGCTAATTCTTGATAACTACTGCATTTTTTTCAACATGACTATTGCAGAAGCAAGGAGATCATAATGTTATCGATTTCCCCGCATACATCCCACAGAATACAACCATTGGATGTTACATTTTTTGGACCTCTAAAAAAAGCCTTTAAGAAGGAATGCGATTTATAAATGAAAACTAATGATTAATAAATAATAAAGCTTACTGCAAGTGTGGCAACAATGGAAAAAGCCATTTTCGGCTTCAGAGCAACAGGCATTTATCTTATAAAGTCTGGTGTGTTTGATGAAGAGGATTTCCTTCTTGCCCATAGTGTGTTGCAACAGCACAAAGGAGCTAATCTTGAAAACAAGAAATCAGCTGCTCCATCGCAAGAGCCTTAAACATCAAATGATATTGATAAAAACAGACCTTCTACATCAGGAATCAACATGTTCTCTACGTCAACCATAAAGACGTCATCAACATTAACAGGAAGACATAACAGTGAGGTGGTTAAGAACAAAATCACACCAAAAAGTCAAGGCAAAACTTTTAAACAAATTTTCCCATTTTCTGCTGCGCCTTCTAACAAGGATAAAGTTTTTTCGGGAAAACAAGATTCTCAAGTTTTAACTGCGATTCCGATAAAGGATAGCTGCTTGGGAAAGTAGCGAAAAAAACAAAAAATAACAATACGAGGCAGACTAAGACTTCATCTGAAAAAAGGAAGCTTGAAGAAAGAAAATGCTCAGACCGGGATGAAAGTTATTTCATTAAGTTAGAGCAGCAAACTGAGAAAGTAAAAATAAAAATAAAAAGTTCTCGGGCCAATCCAGCAAAAGGAAAACCTCATTAAAAAGAAAATTGTTAAAGAAGCTTATTCAGATACAGATGAATCTTATGACAGCAATGAGACGCGTCTTGACGACGATTAGTCTGATATTGAAGAGGACGAGGAAAAATGTCTTATTTGTGAAGAATATAGTAAGACAGAAACCTGGTACAGATGCAAAAACTTTGTTCGTTGGGCTCATAAGGAATGCAGTAGAGCAGATACATCACAAAATTATTTATATGATTTTTGTGTTTTACTGCAAACGGTTCGTCATTTAAAATTTAAAATTTAATTTTAATTGATGTTCGCATGTTGATATGAATTTTGATGAAAACCTCTGTCTCCCTTATTAGCTATTATCGTTCCTGTGTTTTTTTGTTCTCAAGCTATTCGTATATCAATAAAATACTTTTCCTCACATAAATTGTGTTATGATCGAAATTAGTACAATCGCAAAGGTAATAATGATCATACCCGCTTAAGCGGGTAAGGACAATCAAAGTCGCTTTTTACTTAATTTTCTTATGTTAAAAAGTAAAATAAGTTAAATAATTTTTTGTTCAATTATTGTTAGAAAATATATCAATAAATTATGTGACTGATGTTAAGTTTATATTTTAAATATTTTGACTTTTATAGCCATTTATGCTTAGGTGGTCGCCATTACTCTACGCTCCCCTATATAAAGATATTAAACAGTGTTGGCCCCAATATACCATCTTAGGAAACTCCAGAATTTATGTTATTTATGGTAGATTATTTGGATTTTCTGAAAATAAAAAAGTAATGGCCATGATATATTGAGACATATTCATATGTGGCAACTTATATTTAAAATCTTCTCCCCATCTCTTAGCAAAGGCTTTGGTAATAACTAAAACTTTTCAAATCCTCTTAAAATAATTTCTAAGGTTTGTTATAATAGTTAATCTGCGGACTGTACTTTTTGAAATTCAAATTGCATTAGCGGTATTACCCGTTTTTCATCTAGTAGTCGTTGTGCGATAACCTTTTCAAGTATTTTAGATTAAGTAGGTAGGATGTTTATTGGGCTGTAGTTTGTCTTGTCTGGTCTTATTTGGAAAATATAAGCATATGTTCAATTTTCTATATTGCTGGAAAATATCCAATTCTCACACAGGCGTAAAAAAATGTAAGCGCTTTATTAGATAAATGTTTTAAGATAATGTGAGGTAGCAAGCCATAGCTAGGAGCTTTTTTTTAGTGAGAGAGTTTAATTTCATCAGATCATCAATATACTTCATAATTGATAAGTATCTATATATGTTAGAATTATGTTGACATGTAAATGATTGTTGACGTAAAAATCTTTTGTAAATACTCCGCAAATAATTTAAATTCTTTGCATCTGTGGTACAGAAGATCTTACCTTCAGTTAAAATAGAAATAACTTTATACTGTTGGTTATATTATTTGTAATTTTCCATAATTGAAAATTGGTTGGTTCAATAATTTCAAGGTACTTCCTAAAGCAATTTATTTTATACATGTCTATTTCTCGTATGATTCTGTAACTAATATTATTTCATTTTTAAACATAGCATGCCATATTTGCCATTGTTTTTTAAAGTTAATATTTTTTCAGTTAATTCTATTATGTGTTATGGGGTTATGTTAGGATTTTGAATGTTGCGTGTGAGATTAGGAAGGCTTGCTGAATGGACGTCTTCATTAATTGCTGTTAGAATTTTAATATGATCGTTTATTTCTCGAGGACAGTTAATTTGAGATGGATTGTTCAATTAAGCGTCAGGATTTAGTTTAAATGTGTTCCACTTGACGGAACTTTTAATTGGTTTAGGTAAATCAGGTCTGTAAACTGAAACAGCAGCGAATGTGATGAGTACAGGTAAGGGGTCTGAATTGAGTTAAAAAAGATAACGTTCTGTTGAATTGGATATCGAAAATTTTCAGCAAATATAATATCTAAGATATGGAAGGATGATTAAGGATAATACGTAAATTTATTAGATTGAATTTTATGGATTGTTGCATAATTGTTTAGTTAGTTTCAGTGAGATTACTTATACGACATCCTCATAAGGTGGTTTTGCTGTTGAGAACTTCTGTAAGCAGCGTTTGCTCTGAATTATTGAAAACTTTAGTAATATCAACCTTGATTCGTACTATGTTAGGTTGTTTATAGGCACTTATTGTCTTTATTAGGTTATTGTTACTTGTATTAACATTAATTGATAGTAAATAGTAATAAGTTTTCAGTTGTGTTCTGTTGAATATTTTGTGGCTACTGTTTTCCATGAAATAGTTGTTGACTTTTTGAGAACAATATGATATCCATTAATTTTAAAAATTTCGCTTTTGAAAAGATGAGTTTCTTACTAAAGACATCTACATTATATTTTGCGAAGAATTATATGAAAACTGCTCGTTGTTTTACACCATTTGGACAGAACAGAATAGTTTGAACTAGATGTTGAAGAAGTAAGAAAGGATATGGATTACTAGAAAAGATTCAATTTGGTTTAAATGAGGAATAAATAAGTGCTTTACGAATTCTACTATGTTGTTGAGGATAAAGGAAAAATAGGAAGGCACCTTTTCACCTGGTTCACTAAGCCGATTTGTTTTTTAAGAAGATTGAGTTACTTTATTGCACAGTTTTTGGATGTTAGAAATCTGGGTTTGGTTCAGTCGTGTTATAATAAGTTTTTAATGATATGGACAATCTTTATAACTTGCGAGGTGATTTACTCCACAGTTTATGTAGAATTGTTCCTCTTTTGCCTGGTTTTGGCACATATTTGGTGGGTAATCGTGTACATATATATATCTAGGTTTAGTAACACAATCATACTTCGTATTTCCAAATTCATATCTATGACACTACGTAGAATAATAATACAATTGGAAATGGATAATGTCAGAAAGATGATTAAAAAAAAATGTAGCATTTTTTTATTCAAAAAATGTGTTGTTGGGCCATCATAAAGGTAGAAAGTCGTAAACAATTTAGAATATAATTTATAAGTATTATTGTTTGACCTACCGGAGCTTGTTAAAATAGAAACATTGCTTGTTTTTTTTAATTAAATAAACTATAAAAACTGGTCTGATAGCAACCAACCGTTATTTTTCTTTAAAACCAACTATCGAACAACAAATGCTCTTAAAATTTTTCTAACTAACTGATTTTGTATATAACACCGCACAAACTAGAATGATTTAGTTCGTTTCAAACTTTAGACAAGTTGTTGGTTGCCTAATAGATGAAGTAAAAATAATTTTAGTTTTGTTTGTTAGTAACTGTTTAATATTTTCTTTAATTACTGCGATATCAAGGTCTTGATGTGTGTGAGTTACATACGCATCATGGGATGTTATACAGCTCTTTGTTCTCAAAAGTCAGTATGGATTTGACGTTACCTTTGGCATAATTCAAAACCTAGATGCCATAGAACTATAGCGGTAATTAAGATATAATTGCGTTTGAGAACTTGGTGTTCTTTCTAAGAGATTATTAATGTTGTTTCAACCGCAGCTTGGCATCCAGAGTTATTCCTAAATATTTGGTTTTATTATCTTAGAGTTGTATCTAAGAAGTACAGATTAATTAGCCTATAGTTGTTAAAATTAATATAAATAAATAAGAGTTTATTTAACTTGCATTCTTTGGTTTTCTCAAGTATTATGTTACTAGCTACTTATTCTTTTGGAGTAGATATATTTTGCTATTTATCATCTACAAGAAGTGTACTCTTATCTACAAATACAGCTTCAGTGGTTCGTTTCATTACTGATATATTACTTGTATATAACATATGTAGTGTAGTACAACAATCAGTAACCTGAGATGCATCCTCTCTTATTTCCTAAACAAGAATATGTTTTATTATGTCAGTCAACATGTTGATTGTTTTTATCTAAAGTCACATAGGAAATTTAAAATAAAGTTACCAATTTTTATTAATGGTCTTCATCGCTCAAGTAATACTTTTTTAAATAATTCTGAGAGATATAAGCTCATAAGATATAACATCACTAGGTGACTTATCTGACTTAAGCAATATGATCACATCCACACATCTCTAGCTAACGGGAATACGTTTCAATTTAAAAGCTGCGTTGAAAATGTATGTGAACATGACTATATTTTTTTAGAAAATTGTTTTGAGACTTCCCCAGCTATCAACTTAAAGTCTAGCAGTTTTTCAGATTTATATTTGTTTTTTTCTTACTACCTTTTTTTGTTATGATTTTATGATCGACTGTCAAGGTTAGTAACTTTCATTCGCGAGGAAGTTAAGAGGCAGTTGCTAAAACTTTTAAAACTCACACAAATATATAAGAAATAGAAAAGTACGTTTATAAGAAAAATTTGAAATAATAATTCGGTCGATAAAGTGTTTGAAAAAGAAGCAAACTAATTCCCGAGATATCAAAAGCGTAAAACGAGAACATCTGAGCAGGAATTTGCCAAATTTTAATTCCTAATGCTAAAAATAATCAAATAGTCGAAGGCTGAAATAAGAGGAAACAAAGAAATAATTACAAAATGACAGAGAAAATAACGAAAAAATTAAACGACTTAGAAAAGAGTTACAGGATAAGAAGAAAAATGATAATGTAAAAAAATGAGTAGCAAAATTTATGAACTGGAAAAAAATTACAAGCGGAAAAAGAGAAGAAAGAAGTAATATAGTTATTAGCGGTGTGTAGATAAAAACGGAACATATGAAGGTTGGAATTGAGAAGCTGCTTTAAAGAGAAACATGTGTTACAATAAATATATAGAAACAGGTTATAAAATAGCTTAAAATCCAAAAAATAATATTATACTAATAGAACTACCGAATTGGGAAGAGAAAGGAAAGGTTATAAAAAGCGAAAATAAATTATAAAAAAATGATATTTTTGTAAAAAAACATGACAAAGGAAGAGCAAAAAAATTCGAGCCAAAGTCAAAAGAAAAAAAAGTAAAAACGGGATACCAAAATATAAAAATTAACGATACATGGCTGTACTGCGATGAATGCAAGAAAGAAATATTAAAAATTAAAAACTACATTTAATGGCAGAAAAAGGATAACACTGGTAACGAATAGGGAAACGATTAAAAACACAAAAAAACAAGAACGGTGTAATATCGTAAAGGAAGCTTTCTACAGCGGTGCGATGAAATTAGGATAAAAACTTTAAAAAGGAATTAAGATGTTGATTAATGTCTCCATAATGATCAGCGTCAAAATTGCTGTCGAATGACATGCTGCATGACATGTGAGTAAAATGAATTTTCGAAATCGTAACGGTCACTTCCGGTTACCGTTAACCGATTTGGCTGAAAATCAATCCCATGAAAGGTACTGGCTATAAGCTCCGCTGTAGAAAGTTAATAAACTCCACAATCAAAGCTATTCTAAAGAAAGGAAGCATTAATGTACAAAAGTTGAGAATTATGTTCTCACTGCGTTTATTTATATTTTTATTTAATATAAATATTGAATATCATATATATTATTAATATATTTAGAGTTGTGGAACGTCAATATATAGAGTGACAGACGAATAAACGTTTGGTTGTAATTCTTTGTTATTTTTTCAGAGGGGGGATTACAAAAGATATGCAAATTTTTTATTAGTACTCGTATAGACTTAATGTATTTAGATTCAAAGCCGATATTGACTTTTCTTATTATTCAGCACTCTGGTGTTATATACTCCCCCATTGTGTATCTCTAGCTAGAATAAAAAAGTAGAAAGGATTGAGGAGTAATACAGCTGGTTTGGATGATAGTATTCTGTAAAGATTTCTGTCTGGGGTCACAGGGAAAAACCGACCAACGACTCCAGCGGAGAAAAAGAATACCAAAATACTAAAAAACAATAACAGGAAAGATGAATAGTTAGGCAACAAAAACCAATTTAGGGGAAGGAAAATTCTAAAACTAAAGTTTCTGGCCCTCAAAGTTAAGGTCGAGTCGATGAGTTTGTTTTCCCGCATCTATAGCAGATATCTGAAAAAAAATGACAGTAAACAGCCTCGGAAAGCAGACGGATTTAACGGATCTAAAATTAAACAACGACAAAACTACAAATTTTGCTATTTGGAATGTCCAAGAAATTGACACAAAACTAGACAAAATAGCAAAAAAGCACACAAACTAAATATATACATAATGGCTCTAATATACACAAGAAAGAAGCCCAGAAGCAGTAAGTAAATTAGAAAATTTATATTTATATATGGAGATGTATCAAGAGAAAAAAAGCTCAAAAAGAATTTGTCATATTAATTATAAAAAAATACAAGAGAATGTTACTAACATCGAAATAATAAGTCAAACCCTCATAAAAGTAAATATGAATCTGAAGGGTAGACTAACAACTGTTCTAGGCGTTTATACACCAATAGATGATAAAACATTTTAAATAAAAGAAAACTCTTTCGAAGATCTCAGAGCGACAGAGAAGAAATAACAGAGAAAAATTTGTTAATAAGATTTAATGCGCGCGTTGGATAGAAAATAAAATAAATTGTTGGATTCTATAGAGAAAACTAAATAAATGATAATGGAAATAGAATATTGCAGCCTGCGCGCGAAATACTAACTAAGAATTATGAATGGCTTCTATGAACATAAAGAGATCCATACGTATAAATAGATAGACTCAACAAGAAGACTAAAATCAATAATCAACAAATCCATAAAAACTTTAGATACAAAGTGTACGGGGGAGTCAAATGTCCACCAGGTCATCACCTGCTGATAGAAAACTGTATTTTCTATATGGTGTGGCGGCCTTTTCGCCCTTGAACCGCTTTATATCGCGGCGGCATGCGGACCTTTTGATATCGGCTACGTTTTGCCGTCGCACACACAAACGGCATGGGCTTTTGCCCCGCAAGCATTCACGCCCCGCAGCGCGGCCAGTTCGGTCGTGTCTTAGTCCGCATAAATTCGCATTTCGCATCCCCGCAAATATTCACGCATCGCAGCTCGGCCAATTTGGTCGTGTCTCAACATCCCGCAGATACCAGATCCGCATCGCAGAGATGGCCACCTTGGAATCGCCGACGAAGCCGAAGCCGAAGCCGATTCAGGTGAGCGATTTGGCAATTCATTGGTTGATATCGGTAGCCGCCCCCATCCGCTAACGCGACGGCCGTTTAAGGGACGATTTGGCCTTATCGGCTGATCTTCCACTACGGGCCGAACTACGTTTCCACACCGCACCACGAGAGCGGCTATTTACACGCCTGCCTCTCCATTTTTTGGTCCTTACGAGCCGCATCGGTATCGTATCCCACACCGCATCCACGAGAGCGGCTATTTACACGCCTGCCTCTCCACTATACATTAAAATAGAAATAGAAAAAAAGGCAAAATAGAGAAGATTAAGAAGATACCTTAGTTCTTTATAGAAGAGAGCATAAAACTATCAAAAACGGCTAGATCAAAAAATATAAGAAAACAAATATGAAACCATAGAAAAATTACATGACCACACTAAAACAGCTATACATGGAGCAACAAAGAAATAATTATTAAGAAAAAGTTAAAATATGCGGTAGACAGAATAAATAAACAAAAAGTGGATAGTACAAAATCAAATGACGATAGGCAAGCATATGTGCAGATAAAAAACATACTCAACAAATCAATAGAAACAGAAAAATATTAGATAGAAAAGGTAATGAAATTCAAACATGTAAAAAGTATATATTGCGCAGAAGCAAGGAATTTTGTTGACAGCATTAAAAGAGACAATAAAACAGACAATATTGTACTAATAACAGAAAAAAATAGAAAAACCATTACAAAGCGTTGTTACAGTAAAACCGCATACAATACGAAAAAACGAAGAATTAATTAGCAAAAATTTTAAGAGAACCTATTTTTATTTTTTATTAGAAAGTTAAAAAACAATAGATCTAGTGGGCTAGGAAATGTAGCCGTAGAAACAATAAAATGCGGCTTTGAAAAAAAGATAAAGACAGGTAAAAATCTACGCCTGCTATTTATAGCTCTTACCAAGGCATACGCTAGCGTGTTGGTGATAAAGCTTTGAATAACAACACGAAGAAGAAACATAAGCCAGGTTCTAATATAAGTTTCAAAAGAATTATACAAGACAAAAATAAAAATAAAAATTAGAAATAAACTAACAAAAGGGTTTTATATAATTAAATCATTTAAATAAGGATACTCTCTGTCGCCCATACCGTTCAAAATGCATTTAGAACACACATTGACACTCTGGAAAAAGAAATGTTCAAGGATATACTATTAAACAACCAAAACATATGTACTTTACAATTTTCTGACGAGTAGATAATATTAGCACAAGACAAGGATAATCTGGAATATACGACAAGAAAAATAATAGTAGAATAAAGCTTACGAAAACCAAATATTTGTGTCTCCGAGAAGATTTGAGGGAATGAAACAAAATAGAGGAATGTGAAAGTTAGAAGTACATTGAAGCTAGAATAAACAAGGATGATAGCGACAAATTAGAAATTAAGGAAAGAAGGGGATAGAAAAGCATTATGTATACTAAATAGTATCTGGTGGTATAAATATATAAGCAAAGAAAGGAAAATGTATCATACTATATAGAGCGAAAACACGGAGATGCCTAATGATAAACTTCTATGGAATTAAACATATGGCATAGATCCCGCAGAATTTTTAGACAAGATAGAATCAGAAATGAAGAAATAAAAGAGAATATTGGAGTACAGCTAATGATTATAGACGAGTGGAAAAGAACTAGTTAATTTGGTATGGCCACATAATCGCAATGGGCGAAGAAGAACTATTTAAGGGGTGCTTGGAATTGGACCACTCCACCAAAAAGAAAAAATCGAGAAAAACCAAAAGCAAATTGGAGTGATGGTATTGGAAAAGCTAGAAGCGAACGTAATTTAGTAAAAAATATGTGCCTGGACAGATAGACGCTAATTTTTTACGTTACTATAATTGGTGATGGCTTTCCAGATTTTTTAAGTTATTTTTATGATCTGTTATAGTTGATTCTCTAATTAAAAATGATCTCACTTTCTAGCATTTATATTATTAGGCTTAAATACCGGCATAAAATATCACTCATTGGGAACACAACATTTTTGCACTATGAACTGTCCGATACCACCTCTTGTAAACAATTCCACTTAAGTTTCGATGTGAAAGCACTTTGAGAGGACTTGCGTGAAAGTAAAATGAATATTTATTTAGCTTGAGCTATTATTTTTTGATAATACCTCGTACACATAAGCAAATTTAGCATATAAATAATTTTAATGTTATCGCTAATTTAAATTTTTAGGGCAAAAAGTGAACGACATAATTATAAAATATTTGAGGACTTTTATGATTCGTACTTTTAATAACATTCCCCGTTTTTGGCTTTCCCATTTAATTAAAAAGATTTAAAAAATGAACTCTAGCAGCCAAACAGAATTATCAAAGCTTTGCCTCTTTCGGCAGAACAAAGTGTATTTAAAATTCATTGCGGTTTAAGCATTCAGGCTGTGATTAGCTTTAAAAGAGAGAAGAAAGCTCAACATTACGGTTCAATATTTATCATGTTAATATTAAACCTACGTTAGCTAAGAAAAATAATTTCGCGCAATTGCTAAGCTGAATTTCACCTTAATTAACAAAGTTTACTATTATAATTATAAGTATTTTTAGCCCTTTTATGGGTATTGAAAATCATAGATATTTTTATTTTATGACTTTAAATAAACTTAGTCATGTCATATGATGACAAAAATAATTTTGCTTGTAAATCTGTAATAAAGTAAAAATTATTAAATAACTATTTTTTATACGTTCAGTAATTGTATATATTAAATATAAAATTTTAAAGAGAGGAGATTAATTGTTTAAATAACTAGAGTTAGGAGATATTGGAGTAAACTAATATTGTGCTTCTGCAGGAGTGTGCAAGTGTCTGATGTGAAACTTATACTGCGAAAGGCTAGAAATGTTCCATCCGTGCTGAATTTTGTCTCCCAATGATTTAGAAACCGCTTGATAAGATCTTTGTTTTGCAATCGGAATGGGCAGAGCACTTGTGACAGCCTTGTTAATGGACAAATCATTGGATTAAGGAATTTGGCGAGAGTTTCCGTGATTTCCCCGGGGCTCCTATCGAGCACTGCCCAGGAAGTTTCGGGGAAATATTTCAGCCAATTTCTTTCGCTTATCCATTCCGCCAAATGGAGCTTACCTCTGCAGATGGATCCCGTATGAAGAGCTCTTTGGTTTGGTTCTCAGCGCGTTCGCGAATTCGGTATGTCATCCTGTATCCAAGGAATTCTCCGTGGATGGTGTCGCGAAGAGGAGGTCGCCAGCTGAGGTGCAACGATGTGGATGATGTGTTGTGAGCTGTAGTAATCGTGGGTTTTCCGGAAGGAGCTGCAACAATTACACGTTTGTATTCTTTGCGTTTAGTTAGTTAAAAATGATACCTTTTAGTTTAAACTGGTGCTTCGATTTATATATTTTTAAAATTACTACGCAGCAACAATTTTTAATTTTTAATTTATAATTAGAAAAGCTAAATTAAATAATATTGAAGTTTGCATAATTTTTAACTTTCAACGCGTTATTATACTAAACTAATGTTGATAACTCAGTTCTCTATTATTTCCTGTTATGAGCGAAACAAAACTTGTTTAACGTATGCTATCAGAATTTACATATACATAATATATGAGTAACTTCGAATATATATTTCTATAGATCTTTATTGATTAGGGAATTCGTTCGTGTAAAATTGCTTTGTGTGTTTTATAAAAATAGTAGATTTGGAAACCGAACTTGACGTGCAGTATCCGAATTTAAAATTCCATGGAAACCCACTTTTAAGGAAAGTATAAGTTAAACTTCAAGAAAATATATAAGGAGCATTACGGCTAGCCGGTTCCTCGAATGCTGAATAAAGGAAAAGCGATACGCAAAAAAGTTTTAATGAAACTTGCTGCGAGCATATTTTTTATATGGCGATAGCATCGACTAATGCCTGCTTACACGGACTAGGCAACGATTATTTAAATTGTATCGTATGCTTTTTGTCGTAAGTTTATATGTAACTCAAAAACTTTTTACCCTCAAACAAATTACTTTAAGATTTAGGGATAATACATACACAAGTGCATACATACAGAGTGTCCCACAAAACGGTTTACACTGTTTGAATGTTAATAATAAAGATTGCATTACAGATAACTTAATGGAACTTTTTTTCTGGCTGTGTCGTGACTATATCAACATTAGATTATCAGTAATGTTTTCAACATCTTTGTGATTTAAAAAAATCATATTTTAATTATTTTTTTTCGAGTAATTAAAGTTCAAATCGTGTAAACCCCTTTGTGGGGCACTTCGTATATAAGGTGTACAAACAGTAACAAAACGTGTCAATAAGTTATGTTCCACTGTGACTGAAGTCAGGCGACAAGATTAGTAGGTGACCTTGCAGTCGCGTATCGTAAGATTATTACTGTAGTTATTATTTCGAATTTATTCTTTCTAATATCGAAATCATTCACTCCTCGATTTATTGGTTCAAAATAATTTAAATCCGTTGTGGTTTACCGTTACTAAATTTAACCACAACGGCACTAACTGCCTAACAGTTCACCCCAATGTAAGTAGACTAGACGAAACAAATGCAATTTGTTCAACTTACTCTACCAAATACAAAACAACACATTCACACAAATTTCTATCACTATACCAATACAATCTCAATTAGCCATTGGACAGCACCAATCACAGTGGAATGTGAGGACAGTTGTCATAAGAAAGAACTTTCTTTTTTTGTTGTAAACATAAACATGATATAAAAGAAGGACCTACACAACATTAAAACTTTAATGCATTCTGTAGTCACATTCGAACCACTACGCACTAAAAGACAATACTCCAATGTTTCAGATGTTCAAAACAGGGACACAAAAATTTTTGTAACAAAACACCTGTGTGTTCAATGCACCCACATTACAAGTGAACAAAAAAAATAATGGGTATCATTTCGCAAAATATAAAGAGCAACTTAAAAAAATTTCAACTGTAAGAATATATCGACCAGGCCTTACTTTGTCCAAGTATGAAACAACAATATTTCATAAAATCCTAACAGTGGTACCACACTAAAGAATTAGGAAATGATAAACCAATCTATCGACTTAACCAAATTAAAATGGATGAAATAATTAGTAGACAAATATCTTTTAATTACAATCATAACTAGAATCCAAAATAGTTCAGTACATTAAAATAGCAGTATGAAATGCCGACAAGCTGCTAAACTATGAATAAAACAACCAGTTTTATTACATTTCACTGCCATGATAAATAATAATTTTGGAAGTGCACTTTACCAAGTGCAGCTACTTGAAAATACCAGGATTTACGGTCTATATAACTTAACAACTAGACGAAATTGTCTATGCTGGTACTACTATAATTATCAGAAACTCAATCAAATACCACGATACAGTGACCCACATCTCTAAGACAAATTTATAGCAGTTGAAGACTGGGTAGAAATACTTACATTATCATTTTTCATCAAAAAATAACAATAAACAAATAACATATGAACACTATTTTCGAAAACTGTGTCATATTTGTTTCTCAAAGAGATTATAACGCAAAGCATAAACCCTGGGGTTTCAGAACAGCCAGCAAAAGATAAATGGTGAAAGCCGTAAATAACTTTTGCCGCCAGACGAACCCACATGCTGGTTCACGGGCTCCAATAAAAAATCTGCCTTAAACCTCCTAAATTTACACCTTAACTAACCAATGCGTCACTCACCAATATCATGATATTAGTAACATTTGGAACAAATATATTAATTAAAGGAAATACGCCCATACTCATAAACAAACGCACACCCTGGAAGATTTTCACAAAGGACCTGGAAAATGCATTATTGTATTTTAATCAGATGGCTTAAAATTTAGCTCACCAGGCTACATTAGAATGTGCGCAGCACATTAACGCAGTAAACTGTCTAAACTCTAGAAGATTGTAGAGACGCTTAGGCTACATAGAAGGAAGTAGAGAAAAAATAACCCAAATGACAAAAGAGCACTAAATCAGATCTTATTGAGCGTAAAAATCTACTATACAACATTAAAAACCAGAACATACTAAACTTGTTGAGGCACTTGTTACCGATGAAATTAGATTTACATTTGCTTTGCAAATAATATAATCGCAACAGCAGAAAACCCAAATTTATACCCTTAACAATGCTTGGTTAAAAAGTGACAAACATTATCTACGCAGAACATCTAGCCTGTTCATATTATTTCCAGCAAAAATAAAATCGGTAACCCACAAGAGAAGTCGTACCAAATAAGTCCGCCAATTAAAAAAATTAAACTCAAATTAGAAAAACCACACACAAAAAGTAAACTCACACAAAGCCCCAGGATAAGACCAAATAACAGGCAAAATTAAAAAAAAACTGCTATAAAAATGCTATTCGTTTATAATATAATATTAAGACTCCAAAACTTTCCTGAATAACGGAAGAATGCCTAACCTTAACCAGGTAAACCCAAAAGACAACTTGCATATTACATACCAATCTGCTGATGCCTAAAGTGAGAAGATGCTCCTAGAGAACCTAGTACTATTTCTATCGGACAATTATATTTTACTAGATCACCAATTTGGTTCGCGAAAAAACCATGCAATAACAGAGCTAATTTACAGAATAGCCAAAATAACTAAGAACTTCAAAGAACGAAAGAACTGCGCTGTAATATTTCTCGGGGTCAAACAAGTCTTTGACAAATAGATGCGGTTGTCACGGCCGGTGTTATGGGGCATCGTGTGGTTGGTTCTTCTAAAAAATGTAAAATCACACGATGCACCAAGTCTTTGGCAAGGTTTTTCATAAGGGTCTACTTTGCAAAGTTGAGAAAACCCAACTTCACGATTACTTCGAAATTCTGAAACCACATTTAACCAATAGCATTTTCAATGTCAACAACATGGTTGCTACCTTCGCTGATGTCACTGCTATATTTTCATTGCATACTGACTCAATTCAGCTATCTCATTAACTACAGCATTTGTGCAAAAAGTGACGCACTCAAATAAATAAAAGTAAATCCGTGAACGTAACCTACGATTTATTAACACAATTCAACTACCATAAGTATGTAGAATTAACCCCGTATGTATAAACTTGGTTAAGTTGAATGAGTGGACTCATTAAACCAAAGATGTTAACAGACTATATGCCACTGATCTAAATAGAAACTTAATTAGTAAATGTGAAACTTAAAATAGTATTTGCTACTCTTTCTTTGTGACAATTTTAGTGACCAATTGTTTTAAAGGTTTTCGTAAAATAATTAAAAAATATAGATTTTATAAGCTAATTTGTTATATGGCATATAATGTAATAGATTATATTGTATAAGATAATTGCATGAGGAGCTACATCCTCAAGCGATTTCACTACGAATTTATAGAAGATCCTGTGGCCAAAGTTTTTGTAGTTGGTAACCATAAGCTTCTTGACGACTCTTTTATGTATGATTTTCTTTACGTATAGAAGTTAGTAATATACATTTTGGATTATGCCTACGTTACATATGTTGACACAACTGCAGAGTTAAATTGGAGAAGTTAATTTGTTGTCAGTTGATAGATATGTTTTCTTTCCTGAAGATACCAGTTATGTGTGAGTTCTTGCTTTACTTTCGAACAGTAAAGACGTGTAAACGTTCCTATCGCGACTGGAAAGTGTGAGTGCGAATTATTAACGCCTGATTATTGGGATAACAGCAAACCACAAGCCATATTTATTAACTTTCTACAGCGGAGCTTATAGTAGAAAGTTAATGAGTTTATCATCATGTCTGTCTGTCTGTGTGTCTGGAGACAAGATAACTTCTGTTTTATCCAACGGATTCACTTCAAACTTGGCATACACACATCTTAGGTCAGTACCTTTAATGGGATTGATTTTCAGCCAAATCGGTTAACGGCAAACCGGAAGTGACCGTTACGAATTCGAAAATTCATGTTTTTTTGTGTGTCTGGAGACACTATAACTTCCGTTCTATCCAACGGATTCACTTCAAACTTGGCATACACACATCTTAGGTCAGTACCTTTAATTAACATTAGCAACTCCAAGTATGTCTTACCCTCTTTGGGGGATGAACAGCTACAGTTAGCATGTCCGCTCAAAAAAAAAACGCAAGTCAATTATTTCTGTTGCAAACTCGAATCTATTCGAGAAAATTTTTAATTTTAATTACAAACGAAGCCGACACAATTAAAGAACCAGTTAAAATTAAAATATCATATATTTCTCTGCACGCCCAGGTTAATCACAAAAACGTAGTCAACGATATTAAAACCTTCGCCAAGAAAGAATTCTCAGTATTCCTAAACTTAACTGCTCTAAAAGAAACCTTGGCTAAAAATTATTTACAAGTGTAAAAAATAAAATAACATTTCACATATACTAAAACCGTGACAGTAGACCACTTTTGGTAGTTATAAAGAATGTCCCACCTTCTTTAACCGAAAATAACGTTCAAGAACTTGCGTCTTATAACACATCGATAAAACTTTTAAACAAAGATAAAACACTACGCCAGTGTATATAGTATTTTATATTGTAACTGGAAAGACAAACAAAATATTCAACATTAATAATAAAACTCATCAATATTGTAGATGTTAACGCATCAAGTATACTAAGAATTATCGCAGACACGGCACGACCCTACGATATGTACTAACTGTGGCGAAAAGTATCCCGCTAACTTCAGAGCGTGCAAATGTTTTTCGGAAACAAGAAATTAACACAGACTATTATCGTTAAGCGCATAATCATATATCACGAATATCAATTAATCAAATTTATAAACCTTGAAATTGTTTGAATCAAAATACATGATGGCAGTACTGCAAATATAATGCGTGTCTATAACCAACTAGCAAAGCAAGACATCTCAACAACCTTTAACACAAGTGAATCTATCTGGGGATGTAAAGTAATAAACTCTGCTAGAGCTAAACTCTACCATCTAGCATTTACGCACGCTTTTCAAATAGACGCTTCTGTCAATTTACTACCCCTATATAAGTGATCACCTAACCGTCATACTGGATATCCTCGCTCACAAGGATTTTGATAAGCATCCACTTCAATAAGGGCTCAATAAACTAAACTCAAACCACCTACATCATTTCATTTATAAAAACGCCAAGCCTATATTAATTTATGACATAACCAAGCTTGGACCTATAGTATAACCCTCGACCAACAACTCAAGTATGGATACAAAAGTGTCTATTCTTGGATTTCTAGAAAGTGGTACGATTGGTAAATATTGGCTTGAGATATTTCTAATTGACTATATCATCTAGAGGTTTGACCATTAATGTAAGTCAAATACAATTTTTGTAGAGATTTTTTTTATTTTGTATTGTATTATAGTCCTGGGTTACATCTAGGAAGACCACTGTACAGTAGTGTTTGTTCTACAACGCCCGATTAAGTGCATCTAATATTAATTAAGAGTCTATTGGAAGACAAAGTAGTGATCTAAAATTCAGTCGTGACGATTAAGATCTTGGTCGATTTTTTAGATATGAGCTCTTCGAGGAGTTTCGGCAATATTGGCAGTAAGCTATCAGTGTGGTAGAATAATATGCCTGTCGAATGTTTCTCGGTCTTTGGTATTGTTATTACTTGGGCATTTTTGAACAATTTAGACTAGTACTTAAGTATAGAGTTAAATATATACATTAGTTTTGCTATTCCATTTTGCGAAAATACTTTAAAGGTTTTGGTTGTGACTAAATCGATGCTAGGTATCTTTTTTTGTTTAATTTAGTGATTTCGTTCTAGTTTTCTTTTGGGACAGCCTTCATAACCTTTAGCAGTTATAAAGCATAAACTTCATAGAGTATTTTTACAAATGTAATCACCCTCTGCTGTAAATTTTGGCCCTAGTGTATCAAAGAATATTTAAAGTTGTTAGTCTGGGAAGACAATAAACCGTAGTAATAGTTTTCTCGTATGGAAGGGTCAATGCTTTTATTAATGTAGCTTAAATATCTTCTTTTAGAAGTATTGTTGATCCCAATAGGCAATGCCATTTGTATGGTATAATTTGTATTTGAGAATATTAAAGTGTCTTCTGGTATGTTTCTGGTATGTTTCTCTGATCAGTAGTATGTCAATTAAATCATATCCTTAACATAATTTATTTTATTTATTTTACTTGGATGACTATTGGGGTTCCGTTGGACAAGCTTGAGACTTAGCTAGTTTTAGTTTATTTTGTTGATAAGCATAGCAATAAATTTAAGTATCATAATGTTTTTCTATGCATTCTTGTTGGTTTTTTGTCGTCTTTACCGGTGAATGTCATTCTTTGTATTTGATGATTTGTGTTGGGATTTTATTTGTAGTCATATGGCGATTGTGATTATGTTGACTGAAAATAGAAATTTGTGGGTATTTGTTGAATTGTTCTTGGCTGCATTATTAGATAGGATGTAATAGTATTTCTATTAGTTTCTGGCTGCCATTGCACATTGGTTTCTAGATGAAATGAGAACGTGTTGTTTCTCTGATTGTTAGCCTGAAGTGGGAACTTGAAAATTCTTGATGGTTGATGGTTCAGAAATACATCTAAAATTAAGTTATTGCCTTGTGCGCTTTCGCTTTTATACTCGTGTACGTGTGATAGGGATGGTGGTGAAGAATTATTTTTGACGTCACCGGAGTAGTTGCTGATGTAACCGATTCCAGTTGTGTTTTCATTGTTCTTTTTACCCCAGTCTTTGAGTAGCCATTTTCTTGTTCTAGATGATTGGCTATGCTCGATCTCTTGTTTTCTCAAACATTCTTTTTTGATTTAAATGCTGATTTAACTGGCTATAAATGTATCGATCCATTTATGCGTATATTTTCTGTATACATTGTGTTTTAAATTATCCATTCCCTGATCTGAGCACTTGTATGTTTGGAAAGGCAGTCTCATTGTTAGATTTTAGTACCATGGTAAATTGTATACTTGGGCGTACGAAATTATTATTAACGTATCTTAACCTTATTATGGGTTTTCATGGTTATGTATTAATGGCAATCTGTTTAAACCTCTCCATGTAGTAGTTGACTATTACAGGGCTGAGTGGGCTTCTCATCGCTGCTTTGTATTTTTGTTTGTAATACACGTCTTGCCAAACACAGTAGCTGAACATAGGGCACTGTCTAAAGAGTTGCAAGATATTACCTTGTTTTAAATGGTTCAGAGCATTTTGGAACTGAACTTTTCGTAAACTCTTAAACATTTTAATTTAATACATCCGAGAATACAGTTTACCATAGAACTAAAATCGTATAATGGGACAGCTTCCCAAACATACAATTGTTTATATCAGAAAATGGACATTTACAACATTCGATATACTGAAAACCCATCCATGCGAACGGATAGCTTCATAAGCAGTCGAATCACCATTCAAATAAAAAAGAGAACGTTTGTGAAAAAAATCATTGATCGGGTATGGCCAATATGCCAATCTCAGTTTTTAGATAATAAACTAAAACATTTGGAGCAAAGCTTGCAAGGAAATTTAACAGATGTATACACAATACACAATCGAAATCGTTTAAGGCAAGCAAAGCTTTTGTATCTCATATTAACAGGGTTATGGACAGGATAGGAAAAATTCTGAATAAACACAAGGTAAAAACCATATATACTACTATCCTACAGAATATATCAGGAGTATATTGCATCCCATGTTTATGTATGATTACTACCAGAATAAAAAACATCTACAACTCAATCAACTCAAAAAATCAGAATATTGCTGAACATGCCTTGGAAAATCCTAATCACAAAATAGAGTTCGATCAAACAAGTTTTGTCTAATTGTAGAAATTATTTATATATATAAAAATAATTTTAACAAGGACGATGGATCCTATTTGGCTAAATATTAGTTCAGCGCTCTAAAGAGAAAAAAAAAACAGACTGTTATTCAGTGAAAAATGCCGAGATATTACCTATAACGACCCGATTTACGTCAGTAGCTAACCCGGTGATGTCAACAACGGCTTTCCCAACAGTATCCCTACTACCTGCGCACGAGTATAAAAGCGAAAACTCATGGGATAGTAACTTACATTTTAAAAAATTTCCTTCTGAAGATGTCCGCCCCAGTTGTGGATGAAACATCAAGAGCTTCCAAGCTCTGATTACGGCCTAACAATCCGAGAACCAACAAGACGATGCATTTAAGCATTGTCCGTGAAAGCGTTCGCATTAATTATTTATAGCATTAATATTTTCTAAATTTGTCCTGAGCGGCCACATATTTTACAGAATTATTACATTAATATCTACGTTTTTGGAATAAAAGTTTGCCTAAAAACTACTTTTAATAATATTAGTAGAGATATTAAGATATATACCTGACATAAAGGTCAACGCGCATTTTTAAAATTGTTGTCATGAAATGAAAATAGTCCTTAGGCCAGGCCTGCACAATGCGATTGCTTGAGGGCAACGCCACATATCGCAGCCTCGTGTGCTTGTTTACATATAAATGTCTATAATAAACGCAGATGAATAACGCTTATTATTGTTGTAATCACAATTAGTTTGGGTCCAGTCACTGACCTGTAATCGAAGTACACATGTAATGCTCTACAACAGTTTAAGCTTTTGTACAGCGCAAAATTATACGTATGCCACAATTGGCGCCAGAGACGGACTCTAAAATTTTAATAATGAGAAGTTATGGTGATCGAAGTGAAGAATAAAAAATTAGCACATTAGTAGCGTATTGTAAAACATAAAAAACAAGCTTAGTTAAAAATTGCGTTATAACTGCCTGACTAAGGTAATCAACAAATGATAAAAAATTCCTAAAGATCACGTATATAAAAACTTCATAAATATCAATTAAATAGATTAATTTAGAATATTTTGTTAGTATAAAATGTATGCGAGGATATAGAACATTGAAACCTTTAAAAATTTGCTCGTTTCCCAAAAATTCTTGGTTAAATGGATCTAAATATTTAAACATACTAGAAAATTGAATATTTTTTCTAATGCGACTTGCTCTTGATCATAGTTTTGATAAAAATTGGTTTTAACAAGATGGGGCACTTTTACTATCGACTTCCAAAATAATTCATATACATTTTTTTAAAGAAAGCAGATAAGAGGATTTGACATTTTTTGGATTACTTTTTGTGAGGTGATCTTAAAAATAAAGTATATGCAGAAAAACCATGTGGTTGAACTAAGAAATCAAATAATAAAGATAACAGACCACATGCCAGGGTATTGTCAAATAAATGGGCAAACACTCTTCAAACATTAAAATCATAAATAAATTAATTAAAATACTTACATCGCTACGTTTTCTGGATTGTTGCTTAAATTAGTTGTTCGAAAAAAATAAAAAAACCCTTTTTTTTTTATCTATTTAACTCTTATTAATTCTACTACATTCCAATAAATAACTTGAATCCCATTATTAAAAAAATAGTCATAGCGGAAGAATAGTCTTCTTTATTATTTATCGAATCAGAAATAAAATTTGGTGGGAACATATTTTGGAAGAAGGTGTATTGTATATAAAGTGAATAATTAACTATTTCCAAAAGTTGGGAAAAAGTTGATCATCATCTTGAATGTTAACGTTATTTTTCTATTTCAATAACCTCACGAATGATTCTTCTGATGGAATGGAAAATGGGAGTTTTTTCTTGTTTTTTCGTCTTGTTCGTTCTTTCAAGGTAAATTGTTGGGTACTTGACGATACTTCGACAATTTTAGTAAATTCTCCAATTTAGCAACATAATTTAAATTGTTGAGGATAACTGTAACGCTACCCTTGTCTGTCGGTAAGATTACAACTTTTTGTCTTGTTTTAAGAGTTATTAGAGTTTGTAATGTTGAAGGTTTAATGTTATGTTTAGGTACGCGACTGTACGTAGCACTTTGGTCATATCTTACCTGGTTCCATTGGATATGTGTTGAGGAATATGGGCAATAAAGAATTTTATTTTGTATATGATATGTTCGGTAAAGACAGTAAAAGGTGACAGTAAAATTGAAATATTTTTCAAAAGCTTGGATAGTGGGTTTACTTATAGATAGTCGGAGATGTTATATACGTGTTGCTGGGCAATAATGGATGGATAATAGATAAATGGTATTGTCACAGCTTGGAAACCTTGCGTTTTAGGATGTTTTTTTCCTAATATATTTGATTCTTTATTATATATTAGGTAAGATAGGGTAACAGTACAATTCTATCGATTTTCTTCAATTCTGTCGGCTTCTTTTAGCCACATATAGTATGGGGTTTTCCATTTATAGCAACATCCGTTTTTGATAAACCATATCAGGATATTGTTCTTTCATGATGACATACATTCTGTTCAACTATTAATAAGTAGCAGTAATGGCTTGACATTCAAGAAGCAGCTCAAAGTAAATCACACCTCCGCAATTCCACCAGATAGAAAATATAATTTTGGCTTCAAAATTCTTACGTTTTACAACAGGTTCTGCAATTTGATCTGTGCGTAAACATTGATTTTATCTGTTTAATCCAATTACGAAGATAGATTTAATATTTTCATTGGTAACATTTTGGCAAAAAAAGATTCTAAAGATTGTCAAACAATTGTCTTCATATATTAACCCGGTATTCAGCTTTAAAGTGCGAAGCACTATTTTGCATTGTCTGTTGACTTTGTCTAACCTATACAAGTGATGGTTTATTGTCTTTCTGTCTTTGTGATAATTTTCGGGTGCTTATAGCTGGTTATGTTTGGACAGCTTGAAGTATAGTTTCTTGATTTATTATAGATCAAGGCTGCATTTAAAGACTGGTGTCACTGCTGACATGAATTTTTTAAACCAATCTTGGTCGGTACAGTACGACATATTTTAAGTTTTAATATTAGAAATTATTCAAGCAACGCTTTGTTCGAATTTTTAGTAATGCCGAGGAGTGGTCAAAATTTCAATATTTGGATTGGGTATGTTGCCTAATTTTTACATTTAAATTAATAATCTACAAACTACGTTCTTTATATCATGCACAACTTGTAAAATTGTTCCGTAGTTTTATTATTTTAAATTAACAATTTATTTAGATTAGCCTATTCAGGTTTACTTAGATAAATGAATCTAATTAATTAAATCTAATTATAATGACAGAACAAAATAGTGATATAGAGAAACAAAAAATATAATAAAAGCGCTTATTAGTCAATATCATAAATGTTATCTCCATATTAGTAAGTAAAATAGTATAATATCTTAGCTTCTGAAGCGAATTCTATTTAATATATCACATATACGACATAACTCATCCTGATGGTACCGTTTACAGAGTGAAGACATACCGTTCATTAAATTTTCGAGAACCAAAACAATTCAATGTAATTTTCGTAATGGGCTTGGTTCTTTGTGGCGTATAATTTTAAATGATGTGTGTATTCATATTATGTGTTTAAAAAAAATATTTGTTTCTGAAAACTAATAAAGACAATATTGATATAAATAATAAATAATGCGTCCTCTTAGGAATTAGTTTGTCGGCATTGGTATTAGAATGACAATTATACGAATTCCATAATTTGAGGCAACTTTAATTATAAGTAGTGAATTATCAAAATTAACAAAACTTGTAAGTATCTGCCAGAAAAAGAATTAAAGAGAAATAAATAATTTGATGTTGTTAAAGTACGGCCATTTGTATTAGTGACAAAACAAATGTCGGTGGTTAACATTGTTACCTCTTACTGTCCTACTTGATGTATTCTAATAATTTGTAATGGTTGTTGGTAACTTGTTTGTAACATTATACATCATATAACAATTGTTATGTCTTTGTCCTGCATCTTGTATCCTTCTAATGCTTTCACCTCTTTTATTACCTCATCCATCACTATGTTAAACAGTAGCGGGCTTAGCAAGTCTCCTTGTCTAATTTTAACTGAAGCTTCTGTAAGTCCCGAAAACTTTCCATTTACCTTAATTGTTATTTTATTGTCGGTGTATATATTTTCGATTGTATATATTATAATATTTAAAAGCAGATATAGAGAGTGATAAGAAATAGTAAGGCCGATATGAACGAATATATAGTAATAAATAATATTGACTGGGAATTATGGGTGAACTTCTTCAAAGAATTAAATAAAGGACCATACACGGTAGAGATAGCACAAAGAACAAAATATAATAACTATAAATGAAGAACAAGATATAAGTTTAGAAGAAATGAAATTACAAATTAAAATTTCCAGGATACAACAAAATATACAATGAACTTCTAAAATACGGAGCTGAAGCGCTTGAAAATAAAATATTGCAACTCCTACAAAAGATATTTCACGAACAGAAGATACCTAAGATATGAAAAAGAGCGATCGGCAGATACCGGACAACTACCGTGGAATTACAATACTAGACACCTCACTTAAATTAACAACAAGAATTATAAAAAAAGACTAGAGAATATTATAACTCTCACATACGAACAAAAATGTTTTAGAAAAGGAAGTTCCTGCACTGACGCCATCTTTATAATACAACAGTTAGTAAAAAAATTATTGGAGTACATAGACTAGCGTTTATGTGTATGATAAACCTGCAGAAGGCTTTTGACACAATACTATTAAAAGATGTGTTGCAAATATTGAAACAAAGACAAGTAGCAACGAAAATGACAAAATTTCTTGAAATAGTGGAGAGATGTAAGGGGGCGTTGCTCCACGGCACGGTCGTAAGGACTTGGTACTGGAACTGATGCTACGGCTAGACAAGATTAAGCGAAATCAGTCCATGGAGACGGAGCGTCAAACCAAGCGAGATGATCTCCCATTTAGCGAGGAGAAGTCTGGAGCTGTGACAATTGTGCTGCTACGTGGGCGGAGCGCGAGCCTTCCAGTCTAGAACACCATCTTGTGTGTTAGTAGCTATTCAAGAGTGCTTGAGATAAACTGACAGGCACAGAGCGTTTATCTCAAAATGTGCTGCAATATCTTACACCAAGTCAGCGCCATTTGCTCTCAGAAGCATGAGAGCCTTGCAAAGGCACTGTTGACTGAGATTAAAATCCGATTTTATTGGATCAAGATGCACGTCAGCACTCTGGACAATGAGCGTGCAGACTAACTAACTAAAGAGGCAGCGGCAGGACTAGTACCGCCTATTTAAGAGACGTTTTTAATGGGGTTCGTAAAAAACTGATTACGAGTTAGGAGGAGAGCAAGATGGGAGTATAGATGATAATCAGCGGAGATGAGGCGACATTCGAGCATATTTATCCTCTCAGTAGACATGGTGCGATAGGTTACGAATTATTTTAGCCGGTGCAATGCCAATTAACTTTTAGTTCTACTTCGTAAGAATCTGGAAGCTGATGGAAGACCAAAACAGTTGCACGTCTGAAGAAGTCGACTCCGCCATGCATGTCCTGCTAACCTGCAACGCGGGGGAAGAGACCATGGCTATCATCACGTGTGGACGGAGATGGAGTTGGAAGAACGTTTGGGAGTGCTCAAGTGGCGGCCGCTTCTGACAATGTTTGCAGAACAGTGCGTGAGATTACGTGTAGGCGCGAATTTGTGAGGGTTGGGCAAATAAGTGCTGGTGCGAGACACGAATTCTAGAAAGGACAAAATAGACAAAAAGTGTAGCGTAGATTAAGGTGGATTAGTCTGTTAGAAGGATTTGGAGCCATCAATGGTTTCGAGTTTTAGGTTTTGTGGTTTTCCTGAATCCTGTACTAAGGCGAATGCCGGGACAGGAAGACTTGCGACCAGGCTAAATTAAAAGAAATTGAGTATTGTGGAATTTAGGTTTAGAGGATGAGAACAATAATTATATTTGCCGCATTGCCGTAAAATGGAGCACCAGCCAATAGAATTGCAGCATTTTACCTGTAGTACTTAAAACGTACATTACTTTAATAATTTCTAAGCATACGTACTCCTCACCCTAATAATTGGGAACATGATAATGAGTTTTTTTGAGGGTTATATATTGTTGACAAAAGAAAATATAACCTACAGAAGCTTTTATTGCCTATCTAAATTTATTATATATACTTGTATAATTTTCACCTTTCCTTAATTACTTTTCTCTTCTTGAAATATTTGCCCCTCCACATTTATTACTTTTTAAGTATTATACCTGTTCACATAACATTTATATAACCACAATTTTATCGAAGTTGTGTTATGTTTTGAGGTTATGTTAAATATTAAAATTTTAAAATTGCCGTAAATGCATTACGATTCACATCCGAATGTGGGGTGATTCAAAAATTAAATTAAACTAATTTCTACGTTGTGAGATAGTCACGCCCAATGCATAAAATTTTAACTCTGATCACTTTTAGAATGAGCGGCGCAATAGAAACGTATCAGCTAGGATAGCAGTGTTGCCAGTGGTGACTGTTTTTCTTCCAAAAATGTTGCTGTAAAAATACGTCAAAAATATGTGCTTTAAATGTATGCGAAAATATTCGTCAAAATTTAAAAAGTTGTAAGAAGGAACTCGGTGGTTATGGACGAGTTACAAGAATGGAATGTATTTTCTGAGTGACAACCGACGTTTTTGTACTACAACTATTTTTTAATAATTTATTCAAGTGCGTTAAAATACTAAACAAATAATTTTCATTTACATTATTGTAAAAAAAAGTGTAGCTCGCAGCAAATCCATTGTGTCTGCTAACTTAATATTTCAATTAATTCCCACTTAAACTTACAACGATAGAGTCACTCATTAGAGAACCGAAATTTGAACTCATTCGGCTTCATAGAGGATAAAGCCTTCAAACTATTTGTATTTGTATTTTTTATAATTCTTTATTGGGGCCTGTACGCGTTGCTATTTTGATAATACTGCTATGTGAAGTTGTTAACCTTTCACCGAATAGCTACATTAATATTGATTTTTGTAATAATATTAGTAGGATTCCAGGCTTATATTACGGTGAATATTCTTATTTAAATTTTTTTGTATCATTTGAAAAATGTAATACAATATTGTTATATATAAAATAAAACTGACGTTAATAAAACAATACTCTTATACACACTAAGACGATACTGCCATTTATGTTACTTAAGTTATTTTTTTTGTTATATTTCTATGTTATGTATAAAAAATAATTTTTTTCAAAGTTGTAAAAGTATATAACTGGAAAAAAATACATTAATTTTTATTTTTTGTCTTAATTACTCATGTAAGTCATTATTTTAAATTGTCATTTAAGAGGTAGTTCTGATGCCTTTAAAGTGCTATTGACATACAGAAGAAATGTATTTAACATCTACACTAAGATAATGGACGTACTTGCGTTTTTTACTGTATTGCTCAATATTGCAACCCAGCTTTCCCTTCTTATGTTTTTTTGCTCCCTTCCAGGGTCTTCCTATCTTGGAAGATACTGGTCAAGTGCATATATGAGATGTTCTAAAAAGTTACTGAATTGTCTCATAAGTAACCCTTCGTAAAGCGCCACCTAGCGGGGAGTTTTGCTACAAATTGGAGAAAACGGCGGCGGAGGCGGATAAAGTTTTTGGGGCAAGTGTATAGGATGGAAGCCGCAAACAGAAAATATGTGTACGACTGGTTTAAACGCTTTCGCGACAGGATAAGGCAAGTTAGGGTTGGCCACCGAGAAGCAGAACCCTAAACATGATCAAGCGAGTGTAACAAATGCTGTAGGACCGAAGGCGAAGAAATTGGGCACTAAAAATATGTTCTCGAATGGAAAGCAAAATGGATGGAAACTTTTAAAAATTTCATTACCATGTTCGACAAGGCTTTTCTATTGATCTGGCATCTACGAACTTTTTCTGCTTGTCCGCTTGAAAACCGCCATGAAAGGCGTGCGTTCTGCGAACATGGCGGCAATTTAAGAACGTGTGCTAGCAGTTTTGGCATCAATTCTTAAAGAGGAATTTGCTGATCGTTTCTAAAACCCTTATAAACGTCTCCAAAAGCGTGTTGTAAAGAATGGTAATTATTTTAAAGCTCAATAAATATAATTTTTTTTTATCTTCTGTTTTGTTTGTTTTCTGATACCATTTACTGAACTTTTTAAACACACTTCTAAGTTAATGGGGACTACTTTAAAAATCTTGTTTATCTGGATCTTGCCTACTGTAATTTGCGAGTAAGAAATTTATTTGTACTCCAATTTTATTCGTTTTGATATATCAAACGTAAATTTTTAGTTCGGTTATTTAAGTTTCTATTTTGTAATCGAAAATAGTTCTACATAAATTAATAAGTTAAAAAATTAAAAATGTCATAAAAAAAACGACAAAGTAGCACGTACCTGTTAAAAGTAATACATTAAAATTAAATATTTTACAGCTGCAATAAGTTTGCACGCTATAGTCAGCTATCTCTAAAGCTAACACAGGAGTGATGTTTGAGTGATATTTTATTAATGATGTTTTGTTAAGGGAAGACAATATTAAAATTAGAGATCCGTCACGACACGAATGACCTGGCAGAGTGTGAACATGCAAAGTTTTATTAAAATCAAATTACGGAAAGTACTTCAGTACACTTATCGTATAATTGTAGTCATTTCTAGATATGTTGAATGACTGGGAAATTATAAAGGTGCAGTTTTTACCAACAACTATAATAACAATTGTTTTAAATATAATTTTTGTTGATTAATTTTTTTTATATGGAGGATGTTCATAAATTTGTTGCTCTATAGGTTAAAGATTTTATTTATCATAGCTATAGTTCAAAATGATTTTTGTCTGTATTTATCTTCTAAGTAATTTTAGCATACCGTTCATGTATCGTTCTTTGTCCTTAAAACTCAGAAATTCTCGTACTCTAGTCTTTAATTCCCGGATGTTTTCAAACTACCTATTGCAAAAAAGTTAATCAATGAGTAGAATAGGTAGCAAATTGATAGTGTTATTTTCATGATTTTGTGTATAAGAATAGATCAACAATAGGTTAAAGTGACATATATACGTTAGAGTTAAACAAAATTTGGAGTCACGCCACAATTATTGGAAAAAACTTGAAAATGTCTAAAACTTTCTAAGCACAATATCAAATTAGATACCAAATTGTTACGATCGATGGTAGGTTTTAGTGTTACCGACAGTTTACGTATGATCTAAGTATGAAAAAATCTACTTGTTGTTCACGTAGCGATTTTTTAGATAAGACGATTGTTTTTATGTGTATTTTTTATTTTATCTATTTGGTAAGTTAGATATCTTGAATTTTTCAAGTCTGGGCTCTTCTTCCTCTTCTTCTATTAGATGCTCGACCAGAGAGTTTGTGTGGGCACCAAGCCAATCTTGGTAACGTACTCTGTATTCCCTTTCTCTTTGTTTATTGTGGGGATAGCAAGATCCCAATGTATGATTTCGTTTGATATATACCATGAGACATCAACTATGGATCTCAGCGTCTTAGCTTGAAAGTGTCTCAAAATGTCTTCATTAGAGTTGCTTGCTGTTTTCCATAGCTGAATGCCGTAGGACCAGACTGGTTTGAGTATGGCTTGGTATAATAGTATTTTGCTCTCCAGCCATATATTTCTTTCAGATGTTTGCGTTCTATCCAAATGCGTTTCCTTCATATCTTAAGTATTTGGCGTTCTCAGCTTGTGGGACTTGCTGGTTATTCAGCGTAACCGGTGGGCAAGTGTCTCTTTTTGTTGCAAATGTCACTTGTATTGATTTTGGTTATTATTTTTGATGCGCCACTTTTTGAACCGTAGTTGTAGTAGAGACAGGTGAGGTTGGAGGTTGTAGGATGACATACTCACGTCGAAACGCAATCGTTGTTGGTGAGGTGGGTGGATCTGCTGTAAACAGGAGTTATAGTATAAGTCCCAGTACACTACCTTGAGGGACTTCTGAATTGATGAGGGATAATGTTGTTTGACAGCCTCCAAATTTGATTAGAAAGTGTCTCTCAGCTAGATATGATTTGATGAGCTGATAACTATATGGAGATAGTTTGTTCTTGATTTTTGAAAGTAGACTATCGAGTTAAACTTTGTGAAAAGCTTGTAGCACGTCTATAAATACAGTTGTACAGCACCTTTTTGCTTTAAAGTCTTTATTTACTTTGTTAACGATTCTATGTATTTATTCGATGGTAGCACGTTGTTTCCTAAACCCAAAATGGTGGTCCGGAATTAAGTGGTTGTCCATTAACACAAGTGTAATTCTATTTAATAATAATCCCTTAGATAATATCGGAAGCAGACAAATTGGTCTGTACGATGACACATTTTCTTTAGGTCTTTTTGGTTTGAGAATTAAAATAATCGTGGAAACTTTTTACTAAGAGGGGATAAAACGTAATCATAGCACTGTACAGATATGTAATAAATCTAATGCCTTTACTCGAAAGTTCTTTTAAGACCTTTCCTGTGACCAGATCGTATCCAGGGGTTTTCCGAAGGTTCAGCTTATAAATTGCACTTGTTGTTTTACTTATAGTAATTATTTTAAAAGGTAGGCACATTTAAAAAAGGCGCCTAGGAGCAGCTGCATTTTTTATTTTGTCATTTAAGATTTTCGATGGAATGTCTGAAATACCATTGTCATTAGAGTGATCTTTTATCTTGCGGCCTTTTCAGTTTTTTGGTCGCTTTTCAGAGCGGGTAATTAGTAGCTTTTGTTGGAGATAAAGATTTCAGATAGTTTTGTATGGACTGATTCTAACTGCTAGACAGGAGGCTTTTGAGTTACGCGGTTGCTTGATTTAGACTGAGCTTATCTGCCGGGTGTCTTGTTTGCCATCTCCGTCGAAGTATGAGTTTTTCCGCAACTTTTTTTTCTACTATTATAGGACACTTTGGGCTTCTGATATACTGCTGGTTTTGCGGAGTTACTTACTAAGAGACTTGTTGTACCACTTGATTGAAAAGTTCTATTGTTTCAGTTACTGCATATTTCATTTTTAAGAAAATACTCAGTGGTAGAGATTCGTTTATTAATTTCCTATATAAATCCAGTTACTGTACTTATTACACGGGGCGGGTGTTTTTCCCGTAAATAACATGTGTGTTTTAACTGTTACTATAATGGGCAAATGATCTGCTGACAAGTCTAGACAGACCTGAATCTTTAGATAATTTAGGTTGAACCACTTAAATATGCATTTTTGCAAGACCTGTTGACCAGTGTGTTGGTTCGCCTGTCGGTAGATGTTGTAAACCAAGATTGTTTATTACTTTCATTAGTTGTCTATCTTTATTTGTTAATCGGGATTTCTATTGTATGTTTTTAGCATTAAAATCACCCCCTGACTTAAATCTGGTTTCTAGAGTATGGAACTAGTGCTCATATTGTTCTTGTTTGTTATTGTGTCGATATTGTTAGCGCTCCTGTCTGGTTTTCGATCACAATTGTGGTTGTTTGAAGGTGTTTATATTGGTATTTAGAAAGTTTGTAGTAATTTATTGAGGTTTTAACAATTATAGCCGCACCAGCGTATACACCGCCATTAGGATGTTGTGTGACATAAACTGTATACCCTGGGATACTTAAATAGCTTCTGTCCGTGAAGTGTGCTTCGAATATGAGCATGACATCGATGTGCTGGTTTGTGAGAAAAGACTTTATTTCGTCTTTGTGTTGTGATAGGCCGTTGGCGTTCCACTCGTTCCTATTTGTTTCATTAGTTCTTCAGTTTACTTATGTCGTCATAAGGGTTGTTTGATGAACTTTGTTGTGGATGAAATGTGTTGTTGGATGTCATGGAAAAATGACCTCTTACTGCCTGGGTATATGTGCGTTGCGGTTGGGGTTGCTGCGCTAAATTCTATGCTAGAACTCCGAATTGCTTCTTTCTTAGTGGAGAAAACATTATTTGTTTCAGTTCTTTGTAAACGGAACATCCTCTATAGTTGACTGGGCGATTTCCATTGTTGTTGATGCATCTTACGTCATCTCTTCTGTTTTGCATAAGCATTCAAATGTCATGTGATTTTCAGTACATTTAACACAGCGTGGGCTTCTATTGCAGAAATTTTTAGTGTGGCCAAACCGCTGACATTTAGCACATTGGGGCATTTTGCGTTTTACGTGGGGTAGTTCAATTGTCACCACTGAGTGTACTAGTCCATCAATTTTGTAAGTATCTTTGTTGTTTGTTGGTATTACTTACTTTGACAAAGAATAGTGGCAATTCTTTCGTAGCAATTCTTTGCTTGATATTCCAGATATTAGTGGCCTGGTTCCCATGTGTTATGTTTTTTTTTATTTCGTTTATGTTAGTGGTTGAGTGTAAATTTTTAACTACTCTAAAAGTACGTTCTTGTATAAAACTTTGTATTTTTTCTGTTAGTGCTTTAGATATGATCGTGTGTTTCCCAGTAAAGATTTTATATCAATTTTTGGCAATTGTTTTTAGCAGTTTAATTAAGGGTTTAATCGTTATGACGCCTGATATAAAAAACCGGTGGTAGCTTAAGATCCGCCTTTGCAGGTGCTGAGTTTTAAGTTTTGTCTTTATTTGCATTAGTGCTATCTAACGGGGCATAGCGAATGGTAGGATTTAACCAATGGTTTGTGATTTTTGTTTTTCTTGGTCTGGGGAAGAATATTACCGCTAGCTTCTTTACGATTGCGTTTTTTACTATCTACTACTTGCCACTAAGAGTCTTGAGCTGGAGAGGGTAGTGTTTGCAACTGCTGGTAGATTTAACCATTTTAACCAGATTAATTTGAAATAGAATTGTTTGGTGGTTATATTGTATCATTTATAGAGACCTGAGTATACAGACCATTGCCAATAGGCTGCTGCTGAGGGCACTGATATCTCTGTGGAACACATGCATAAGGCAGAATTGTTGGTTTGGATTTACTGCCGTGGCGGGTGAATAATAGTAGGCTACACTGACCTTTTAGTTAAAATTAGGAACTTTTTCACGCAGATTTTTGAGGCTCTTTACCTGAGAGTCACACTTTATCGTGTCGCTTGACGGCAGATGCACATTTTTACGCAGGTATACGATTGGGACCGACAACGTAGCGCGGTCACCGATACCGCGCGAAGAAAACCCAGAAAACACTCTGATATCGCGCATCTGCACTGTTTCAGCCACAAAAATCGAAATGAGTCTAATCATGCAATAAAGCTTTACAGTCCCTTTTTATTTTTTAAAGTGCAATGAGGTGCTAAGCAGAGATGATCTTGAAGTATCCGCTTCATCTAATTCCTCGCGTATGCTTGTGGTCGGGTCGGCCTGAACAACTTAAAATATGGCTTTCAAATTTACCTTCTTATGTTTTGTTTAACGAAAATAATTTCAAAAGCCGTACTTTTAACGCATCTTAATTGACAACGTGGTTAAGGTACGAGAAAAGTTGCAATATATCTTTAAGTTTTTTAATTTTTCAGAAACTTTCCTACATTTTTCTCTGTTTGTTTTGGTCTTTAGTAGGTATGCCATAAAAATAAAGTCAGATATTGCCTCTTATTATGATGCTGTTGTCATAACAAGATGTTTTATTTTCAAATATATTGAGCACTTCGCTGCATTACAAAACGTATTGTGCCATCTACTTATTGTTTAAGGCATGGGATAACTAATCGAAATAAATTTTTCTACTTTTTTACTTTGTCGTTACTACAAATTTACAATTTATCTTAAAGTTATATTGTACAAAGTATTAAGTAAATGTTATGGAGAGGATGGAGGAAAAAACATGAGTTGACTAATTTACTAGGTCTTCTAGCTACATTCTTTTGAGTTGCTTTCTGCTGGAGGTTGATTACACAGTTTATTTACAATCTCATTGTTATGATCAGTACTTTTTTCTTTAGATTCGTTGGCAAACAGAGCGATTATATTGTTTATCAAGGGAATTTGGAGAGTTTGACACATACCAGGATGGATCGGCTATTGGTTTGGAGTATTTTGGTGTTAGTCAGTTTGTTGCAGCCTCAGAGCTAAATTTCATAAGTCTAGATCGGTTTAAGGATGAATTTGTATATAACTTATTTTATAGAGATAATTTTGACTTTCCACCAAGTAACCCGGATATTTTTGTTTTGGTCTTGATGTGGTATTTCCAAGTAAGGTTTTGATCTAGGTGAAGTCTGATATATTTTATTACTGTTCTTTTTAAAATCGTAGTTTACTATTTAAGTTGATATAGATACAATTACATTGTCTCGTTGTAAAGAAAATTTGTGATAACTTTTCATTATTTACTTTAATGTTCCATTGCTGTAGTTAGTTCTGTAACACATCAGCATTTTGGAGGATCGTCAAGATTGGTATGATGATTGCAGTGTCATCGGCAAATGTAGCTGTTACAGTCTATATTTGATAAGATGGTATCTGAATTGTTGATCTTAACTTGGAAGTATCGTTAATTAAGATATGATTTTAGTTTTGGGTATTTTTGACTGGGCAAATACATTTTAATTTTATATAATAAATCTTCTTGTCAGATCTTATCGAACGCCTGCTGCATATCAAGGAAAACTGCAGCAAAAGATTTCTTTTCTTTCAAATTTATCTTTGATTTTAATTACAATTTGGTGACATTATTGTACCACAGAATTCTTTTTCTGGAAACTAAATTGGTATTTTGGGTTTAGGTTATTTATAGATACTATTTCCTATATTCGAGCAAGACAAAGTTTTTTGAACGTTGTAGATATTAGGAGTGGTAAGCTTATCGCACAAGACGTTGGTTCTGTAAGTGTCTGTCCAGGCTTTGCAGTTATTGCAAATTGTTTTTAGTAATACAACTGTTCCGTTGGGAAAACGTTTTAGTGTTTCTCCAACTACTAAGTTATAGACAAAAACTTCGAATAAGTTTACCTTGTTAATTTTTTTGCCAACTTTGTTTGCTGAGAAGTATTTAATGGGTAATTATAATTAACAAAAAGCATCTAAAAAGTTTTTGATTTTTTCATCTTTAATATTGTTACTTGAAATTGGTGTATATACGTTTGTTAGATACCCTGCTGGTACGTTTGCCTTGTCTTATTTAGTTCGTACGCAGATAGTATTCAATTTCTTTATTGATGGAATTGGTACAATCGGTAATAATTGAAGGAATAATTACAAGACTGTTGTAATACTAGGCAAAGTGAATTAACTTGTTAAGTTGGCTTTTATAGTAGGAAAATTTTGTTTGTTGTTACTAATTCCCTTATTTGCAAAGATATATTGTGATTTTATTTTTACTAGGCGTAGCTTTCCAAACTGCTTTTTGGATTATGTCTGTTAAGTGTTTTACCGCATCTTCAATTTTTATTCTACTGCTTAAGCTTAAATTTTTGTTATGGAAGCCTTAAAAAAGTTCTTTAATTTGGTAATGGCTTTTCCTATACTATATTTGTACTATCTAGAAAGATTCGGTATCTTATTTCAATTTTTAGGCCAACAGGTAGGTTTACCAGTAGGTAAGCCATTTAAATTATTGCATTATATTGATTGAACTAATTATTACCTTTTTGTGTAGTGTTTTTAAACCTTTAGGTGATATGCTTGGCATTCCAATCGTCGGTTACAAGACTGCGAAATCTAAGAAGACAAAAAAAGATATCATCGCGGAGGAGAATATAAAGTTGGGATAGTTGAAAGTATGTTTGGTGATTGTACTTTAATATTGTATCTTAGATTTTATTTGTCTGACAAGATTGTAGTATATGATGAGTTGATTTAATAATTATGGCTAAACTTGCACGTGCCGTTCTGTATACGGTGTACCATGGAATTTTGATAAATGTTCTTTCTGTTGAATGGCTTTCCAAGAATATCTTGTAATGTAGGAGTAAGACAATTTCTTGTATGTGGTTTGTTAACCCGTTGGCATTCCAGTCAAAAATTCTTAGTGTTGAATTCATTATTTGAGCTATTCTATAACTGTGATTAATATGGTTAAAATTAATTGTATAAAAATGTTTTTAAATTTACTGAAAAATTTGTTATGTGCTCTTTTTCCTAATTTTGATAGGTTTGGTTTTTTCCAGTTTATTAATTGTTATTCGTGTTATTTGGTCATGGAAAAGAGTTAAATTTTGGTGGATTGTAAATACTCTAATTTTTATATTTTTTATTATTTTCTTGCGGTTCAAGATTTACAAAAAAAGGGCAATAGAAGTTTATTTACTCTGTTCAAAACATCTATGATGTTTCTGACCCTGTGCCCTTTTTTGGTTAGTGATTGAGATATTTTTTCAACTAAATAGTATCGAGTGGTGAAGGTGCCGTATGTCTAGGATTTCGCTTTCTTCAAAGAGGTGGTTAATTAATTTTCTATATGTTGTTATGGCTCAAGAATTTATTTTTATAGTAATACTTGTCATGGTTTTGGTAAAATATATTTCGTTATCAACCGTTAAAATTAAATTATCTGTCATTGCCCTTTAATTTGTCACCCCATAAACGCAGATTAGCAGAGGTCAGGAATCTCTTGCTTGTTGGTTTGTTTTTTCATTATTTGACCTAGTTAGGTTTTGAGTAGATTCGACATCTGCAAATCTATTTGTTATGTTAATCTATTTGTTATTTTAATTTTGTGTATTGTTCTGTCGATTGCATTATTAATTGGAAAATTGGTGGTACAAACATAAAATTAAATGAAATTTATTAGTGCGTACGTGTTAGTAACTATAATTGACCTCAAATTATTAATAATTAATATTAAATAATTTATATCTGATCATAATCAGTAGGTAGATATATTGGGAACTGATATGGGAGCACAGTACACCTCCGCTCGCTTTGAAATCGTAGTTGAAAAGTTATGCAGAATGGTGTGAGTTGGCGGTGTAAAATCCGAGGACAGATTCTCGATCTTATAGAACGTTGTAATTTTTTTTCTAAAATTTTTGATTGCAACTAAATGTGGTCATATGACGAGGACACTCATAGTACAAGTATTTCCTTTTGATCACCATGGTGAGTTCTTTGTACTTCTACAGTTCAGGAGCAACTAATATATAGACGTTCAAATCTATCTCAATTCGCTTGAATTGTCACAACTTAAGACCATCACTTGTGCAATATTTTAAAATTTTCCTAGCATCCTATGTATATTAAAATATTTTGAAACGATTTAATTTGTCTTTCCATTTTACATATCCATAAAAAAGATTAACAATAAAGCATCGGACTTAAACTGTATAAAATAAGTTTTCCTTAAAGTGTAGGTTTGCTTTATTAAAAATGTGGTATTTAAAAAATGAAGTAAAAATGACAAGAACTTTGAGAGAAGCGCTCTGTGATCCAGAAAGAGTTAAAATCTTACTGCAAAACCAATGCCATTCTATTGCGGTTCAAGAAGTAGTTCTGATTCAACCGAATCGAACATTCAAATCGAATTTGAAGCCTCAGGATGTCTGCTGTGGGTTATTATTTGATTGGAGTGCTCATCTATATATTTGATTTTGCAGTAAAGCCCCGGAGACGGCAAGAATTCGGCAGCGGACCGCGCCACTACGTTATTCATTTGTTCTTTTTATTTCAAAACAACGATTAAATTTCACCGTTTTGTGCCCACAACTGTTCGTAACAAACTTCCCGGCGGATGGGGATGCGTTGTGTTTAGAACTTTCTGAAGTGACGTTAATTAATTGTTCGCGTGGTTTGCTCAACGATTTTTTCTGAGAAAGATTTCAAAATCTAAAGCCGTGTCCATAGGGAGCATGTGACGTAAATTCGTTCTCCCGCAAGCTGTTGTTAATGCCGAATTTAAAACAACCCAAACTCTAACCGAAGTTTTTCTTGTAATACGCAAATTACAACTTCCACAGTAAACTTTTACGGTGCCCACTATAATTTTATAGTCATTAGAGGCGAGCTTACGACAAAATTTCGTGAAATTTTAGTGCTCTTAAAACTTATTTAGAGCTGTTGCAGTTCATAGTTTTAAAGTTACAATCAAATTGAAACCGCTATATTTATTATAATACGTCAGCTGGTGCTTTATAGTTTAATAATCTTACTTAACGCAAGGAGAGTTAATTATTGTTGTTGAATGGCATTTAAAAATTGCTTTTTATTAAATTATTTGAGTGCGTTAAATTTTGCTTGTAATAATGCTTTTAAAGCAAAATATTATATAATTTCTAAGAATATTTTATTTTCCTAAGTATTTTCTTAACCATTTAATTTAGATTTTAAAATAGTAGGTTTATGCATAAATTTGTTTATTATTTACTGTTATTTTATTTAATATGTTATTTGTTAAAAGGTAGTATGTGAGTTTTATAAGAAACTGCTTTTAAATAAGAGAGTTCAAGAATTTTGTTCAGAGGAAAATTAAGCATCAAAGCATTTATCATATTTTAACAAAGATAAAAGATAATATTTTAATAATAAAAAAGTCGTGTCTTGGGAAGAAGGTTAGGTAACTCAAATGAGAGAAACGACCCAAAGAAAGCAATTGTTGGTTGTGTTGCAGTTTTATTATGAGCTGGGCTGAAAATTTTACGGTAATTACAAAAACTACTAAAAATATCTTTGGATATGGATATTATATGTAAACAAGGCCGTCGAAAGACAACGCTTGTCTTCCAGTCCTTCAAATATAATTTCTTATATTTTTGTGAGTGTTCTTTACGTCTTTGTGTTTGATACATAACTACTATCTAAACAACATTAAAGAAACTAAATGTGTATTGTCAAGAGTATTAAAAGTTACTTTAGAAATAGAAAAAATTATAGTTGTGGCGTATGCGTCTGAGAACGTAAAGCCTAAGACAGAAAGAGAAGCTTTCTTTGAGTAATTAAGGAAAGCAATATCACATGTAACAGAAAATAAATCCTTAACGGGAGATCTAAACGTTCAAGTAGGTCAAATAATAAATGGGAATAAAACAAAGATTTAATAAAAACGCAATCAAACAAAATAATGAACTGCCAATACAACTATGTGCAGATCATAATTTAAGGATATGTAACACATATTTTAACTTTTCGGCTAATTACAAGTGTACTTGGTACAACACAATATAATTAAAGTCTAT
This sequence comes from Sinelater perroti, assembly GCA_036346155.1. Lineage (NCBI taxonomy): Eukaryota > Metazoa > Arthropoda > Insecta > Coleoptera > Elateridae > Sinelater > Sinelater perroti. The sequence continues at coordinate 7,966,610 of JARFIY010000013.1, read as the reverse complement.
AATCGATTACGAAATATATAATAGAACAACAAAACCAGAATAATATTGACTATAAGAAACTTAAATTCAGCGGAGGTAAGCAGTGAGCACAGATTATTGTTAGGAAAATTAAGAACACAAACACCAAAAAACAAATGAAGAGCAAGAAGATGACGAAGAAAAACTGAATATAGAACTATTAGAAGACAAAAAATTCTAAATCTGTATCAAAAAAGTTTATTGGCTAATTAAAATTAACAACATATTAATAATAAACAATGTTAATGAGGCTTGGTATAAGTTAGAAACAAATATATTAAAGAATGCGAAAGAGACACCGGGAGCAAAAATAAAAACTAGCACAAAAAGAAATGTAAAACACCATGGTTAAGAGAAGGCAAGAGATTGAGTAAAGAAAAAAGAAAAGCATTTATAAACTACAATATTAACAGAACGCCAGAAAACTACAATAAATATAAAGCGGTAAGGAATAAAGTTAACAGCGACATTAGAAAAATTAAGGAAGACTATTGGGAAAAACGTTAAAAAAAAATTGGGAAGTAATTTTTATAGTACTCGAAACAATAAATGAAGAATGATAAGAAGTAGTAAGGCCGATATGAACAAATATGTAGTAATAAATAATATTGACTCGAAATTAAGGTGAACTTCTTCCAGGAATTATATAAAGGACCAGACAGGATAGAGAGACAGAACGAAGAACAAGGGATAACAACTATAAATGAAGAACAAGATATAAGCATAGAAGAAATAAAAAATACGTATTACAAATACTGAAACAAAGACAAGTGGCAAAGAAAATTACAAAATTAGTCGAAAACATATACACCGACAACAAAGAGTAAAATTTAAGATAAGTGAAACATTTTTGGAACCTACAGAAGCCACATTTGGAATTCGACAAAGAAACTCACTAAGTCCGCTACTGTTTTACATAGCGATGGACGAGGTAATGAAAGAGCTGAAAGCATTAGAAGAATACAAGATGCAGGACAAAAGCATAACAATTTTATACTACGCTAATGATGCTGCCTTGGTAGCAGAAAGCGAAGACCAGTTCCAACGATTACTAATGAAGACTGCAGAGATATGTGAAAGATAATATATGAAGATAGCAAAGAATAATTAAATGTATGACAATAAGATGTAAATTACAAATTTGAGACGAAATTATAAAACAAGTATCCTTCTTCAATTATTTAGGGCTTAATATAATCAGCTATGGAACCTCAAACAGCAAGTAATGCCCCAAGTTGTAAAGGCAACTAGACATCTGGCGCATCTGACCATAATATGGCATAACAAATACATAAATACAGAGGTCAAAAGTCCAATATTAACATATGGTGCAGAGGCAGTGAGAGATACACAAAAACTAGACAGCCGAGATGAAGACTAAAAAAATAGTAGAAAGAACACAAAGAAATAAAATGAGAAGCAAAGACATAAAGAACCAGTCCAACATACAATCAGTAAATGCATGAATTATGGTTATAAGGAGAGAGGAACAACCACATTCAAAGAATGAATGGATAGCCAAAAATAAATTGCCAATAGGAAAACCTTCAAAAAGGTGGATAAGGTCACTATAATAGTGGAGAAGAACAGGAGTAATTCTATAATAAAGGAGAGAGAAGAAGAAGAAATCAAATTTAAGGTGTTACTGATATACTGCATGCAAATGCACAGGTGGTGAACAAACAAGTCTATTCAACTAATGTTAATTTGATGAAAATAGTTTTTGCAACTGTGATGTAACTTGCCAATTGATGACAATGGGCTATAATGTGCATGTGTTAATAACGGCATCAATGGTCGAGTTAATTAGGACTTGGACGCCGGTGATTGAGCACATGTCGTGTTCGTAGTAGTTGCATTTGCAGTGACTGAGAGACATCAAATTTCGTTGGCATTTTTTCAATTGATTTAGAAGGGTTGTAAAGACTATACAATGAATGCAGTATAAAGAAACAATTTAGAGATATAGAAAGTGACTTACGTTTTGGAAGACTAATAATAAGAAAACCATGGGAAAATGTTAAAAATTGACAGTATTACAAATAGAAAATAAATCGCCGATTCCAAAAATTAAAGTATGTAAAATCTTGTGGGAAGATCTTAACATGAAATGTGCCCTGACAAAAAATCTTATCAGAGTAAAAGAAACACCGCGTGGCTGTAGACTCACTTAAAACAATGAACCAGATTTCTTCAAAAAGTTTTCGATTCCAACACAGTGTAAATGATACTTGAAGAAATGGCTGAGGTTCCAAGGTAGTTACTTTGAAGTTTCTTGCATCTTGTACCATTTTTGTTATTATAATTGTAATTTTCCATATTATAAAATTTGATACTTTTGGAAAAGGCTACGTATGTTCTCTTTCGCAAAAATGTAAGCAATTGTGTCCTAAAACCAACCAGTTGTTTCAACTTGTTTAAAATCGAATTACAAGCTTTAAAAAATGGAAAGTTTATTAATATAAAGAACAATATGTTGAAGTATGCTCGGGCCTTTAAGAACCACGAACCCTAGAAATTCTACGCCTTCACGCAGATCCTCTTGACGGACCTATACGGAAAGCAAAATATGCTAAGCCGATGGTAACTAAGGAGCAGAATAAAGTCCAAAACGTCATTGACCGACGGGTTCAACGTAAAAGGTAACGTTATTTGCATTGTAGACAATTAGTCGTATTTTCCATTGAACATCAATAAGTGACAATGACACGCCTATTATAGGTATCTTTAGGTTAAATACGGAAATTACATTAAGTGTAAGTATCAAATACGCGAAATTTCTAAAGACGATTTTAATGAGGCTGCCAAACAGGTCTCCTCCATTCTTCACTACTTATGTTGCTTATGCTACTTACATTTTTGGAAACGGAACTTTTTCTTGCCCATTAGTGATTTCTATATAATTATTTTATTTTCGGTCCATACATATCAGATATCAAACTCAGATTTTTACCCGTAGCATTTTAATAAATTGAATAATTAATGAAGGCTTGCTTGATAATTTGATAAACGAACTTTATTGGTAAAATATAAATATCATTGTAACGATTAATTAAAATAATCAAACGTTTCTTTACATAGCAAATTTAAAGTATGTCATTTTTTTATTTTATCGTTAAAGAACTTGCCAAATTAAAAATTTTCAAAATTGTTCCGAATAAAAAAGGTGTTTACAAAACAACTAACAATTGTGGTAGCAAGTCATTTGGCATAAAATATGGTTTAAGGCTCGATTTAAAGAAGCTATCGTATATATTCAATAAAAAACTGAGGTATCTTATCACAACTTTCTAGAACCAGAAAACTAAGGCCTCGTAAGTGTTGGAGGATATGTGGCAAATTCAAGAAACGTCTACCATAAATAATTCTTTGGAATATTATAGTATTAATATTTTTTTTAACTGCTTGTGTTGTAGTAAATCTGTCTTAATTTGTCAAAAAATTAAGGTATAGATATTTTCGATTTACCACAGCGGTGTTTCTAAATTTTTTCTTGAGCAATAGGTCCAATGTATTAATACTATAGCAATAATTTCAAAAGTTCCATCAGAGTCGACAACTTGTGAAACGATGCCAAAAGATCATGAAGAATGATATACTTTATCTTGAAAACTAGTTGTTCTTGTTTTTGAATAAGTTAATGTATAAAAAAACGTCAATTTTGATATAGAGCAAAAGTTTTAGCTAATCTTTAATATTTAGAATGGTTGCAATATTTATTTAATTTTTGTTTATTGTCTAATTATTTTTTCCAATTTAAGTTATGATAAAAAATGTGACTAAAGTAAATTAGTGTGAATCCATTTCTTTGTAATTGGCCAGTAATTTCGTGCTGATTAAAAGTAATGGAAATTTGTAAGTTTTATTGTTGTAAGTATTTGACCACATTACATTTAGTCCTTTTTCCACATAGTTTGTAGTTTTTTATGTAGTGTGACTATAGTGCATTCATAATTAGTGTTTTAATGACGACATTTATTAACAATTTAAATTATCTTATAATTATTCCCATGTAATTAATGTTTCTCTCTGACAATAGTCACCGAGAATTATCATTGTTTCACGAGATAGAAATTTTTTAATTACTTTATTTGCTTTTTTTTATTAAGTTTATGGGTGGTGGTACGTATAGTTCTAAGATATTAAAAATTATAGGTGTTGAATGAAATTTTAAAGTTATGTTTTGATGTTGACGACTTACAAGCTAAATGAAATTTACTAGCCATGTACAAAATTTCCACTTATTTTTTATTTTATCACCTATGTCCTATTACAGTGTCAGAGTTCGGGCCTCGATCCATTTTCTATAGATGTTCCTGTTTCTTGCCGTATCTTGTACTTCTCTTAATGTTTCCCCCCGTCTTGATTCTATCTCGCTTAGGTTGTCGTCCTAGGTTTTCCTTGGCCTTCCACTTGGCCTCCAGACTTTTGTTTCTGCTTTATTTTTTCGGTTCGGTAGTCCATTGTTTTTCATTCGTTGAACATGTCCCAGTAATTTCAGTTGAATATTTTCTATTTTGTGCATCTAGTTGTTTTCTTATTATTTGATTTCTGATTTTATCTTGTTTTGCCTTTCTTTATATCTTCCTCAGGTATGACATCTCCGTTGCTCTTATTTTTGATTTGTGTTTGTCAATTATGGTCTAGCTTTCAGCTGCATATGCAAGTGTTAAGATGTAGTCTGCTTCTTGCTGACTTCTCTTTTCACTACTACCGTATGATTGATTTTTGTTTGTTTTGTTCACTCTGTTTCATATTTCTCTATCTAGCTTTCCGCCTCAGGAAACAATTGTTTCCAAGTATTCGTAGGTTTCCACTTGTTCTACTGTTAATCCGTTTAGTTTTATTCTCAAGTATTCTTTTTGGTCTCCTAGCCTTTTGGTTATGTTTATAGCTTTGCTTTTGTTTTCATTTATTTCTAGTCCTAGATTTCTAGTTGTTCTTTCCATTCGTTTAGTAGTTACTGTAAATCTCTTTCATTGCTGTTGAATAGTATTATGTTATTGACCTACACCAGGTTTTGTATTTGCATTGGTTGTATGTTCCAGTTGCCCATTTTGAACATTCTTGTATTTCTTTTGCATTTCTCTATTATAGTGTCCATTACTAAAACAAACAAGAGTGGGCTTAGGATATCCCCTTGTTTTATTCCTTTCTTTATTTCAAAAAGATTTAGAGCAAATCCCATTTAACCTAACTGCACCTTTCATGTTCTTATATATGCTTTCTATTGCTTTTCTTAGTTCTTTATGTTCAATTTATTTAGTGTTTGCCATATATGGTGTCTCGGTACCATATCAAACGATGACTTTAAATCTACAAAGGTCAGGTATAATTTTTACTCTTTTCTATGTGCTTTTCCATTATCATGCGCAGGGTAAAAATATGACCTTGTGTTTGTCTTCCCTGTCTGTAAGTTGCTTGGTTTTCCTCTAATTGTCATTCGACTTCTTCCCTTAATCTTATTTCTAGCAGTAAATTTTTAGCGCTACTGGCGTAAGGTATATTGCTCTATAAATGCTCTTTTTACGTATTGCATTTATTAGATTTTTTCCAAATTTTTTGGTATTTCTTCGGATCCCCGAGCTTGGCGATATATTCTAGTGGGCCACTGTATCACGCTGTCTCCCCCACGTTTTAGTAGTTCTGCAGCTATTTCATTTTTTCCTTCTAAATTTTCTATTTATTAAAGATTTTACCGCTAACTCCACTTCTTCTTGCGTTATCTGGGTTTCTTCTCCTCCTTGTTGCTGAAAACATGCATTTTCTTACAATTTTCTATTTTCTCTTTTTTGTAATTATAGAATTTACCTCTATAATATTTTCTCCAAGTTTCAAAGATTTCCCCGATCTCTGTTTCTATATTATCCTCTTTCTTTTTTATACATCTTACTTGCTGTCCTTTGCTCTTTCTTAATCCTTTTACGACTATCCAGAACTTCTTCTAATTTTCTCTAAACGATTGTTCTATTCTTTCTCTTTAAATGCGCATTTTGGCTCGTTTCTTTGTTGCCTTGTACCTTAGTTCTCAGGTACATCTTCCATGCTTTTTTTCATCCTTATCTTTTTTTTACAGTTTCTTACCACCAACTGGTTCCTTTTTGTCCTTGTTTAATATATAAGCAGTATTTCAAAGATTTCTTTAGCTACTTCTTGTAGAATTATTTTTAGTCTTTCCCATATTTCGTTTACATCCCATATGGTATTTGTTTCTGTTTCATGTTGTTTTTTTATATCCCCTTTCTATGTGTTTATCCTCTAATTTCAACTTTTCATACTTTTTTTAGTTCGATTTTCACTTAAAACAGTAAAAAAGTTCTCGAAAAATATAGAAAGAATATACATAATAATATTAATTAATAAATTTTATAGTATTAAATTATATATGTATTAAACCATATGCAGTGTTGTTTATGTTTGGATAAAAGGATTATGCATCAAAAATAATGGAAACTACTTCTGTCGCAAAGTGGCTCTGTGATTTGCTCTTTGTGTTAATTACATTTAACCAAGCGTTAAACAACACGTTAGCGACAAAAACTTGTTTTTGTAGCAATTAAGCCGGTTCGGGCGTTTCTTTTTTAAACCCCGTGGCTTACATTTTGATCCCGTCGCTGGCCGCGCAGCTGGCAAAAGAGTCCTTGGGGAAACACGGTTAAATTGATTGTTACTCTTATAGGACTTTCCACCTTTAATTGTTCCAGTATACGGTACTTACGTTGGCCGGCAACGAGAGCGCTTCGTGTTTTTCCTGAACATTGAACCGCTGGTGCGTTGTAACGACTTTACATTAATAATGAAAACCCCTAAATGCATGAATATCTGTCACACCTATCAAACGCCTTTTATCTCCGGGTTATTGATCTATTTTATATGAAATAATTACGACTAACACGTAAAGTGAATTAGCTAGATACGTGCGCTTGTTTTACATTTAATTTGGTATTCAACTACTTATTTACTTCCGTTGCTCTATAAACCTACACATTTTTAAAGTAAAAAACAATTACTTTTGGATTTTGTAAGTCATACTATTATATCCTCGTTTGATCTAATTCGACAATCAATAATATAAAATGCAATCATATATCATTAATAGTTTTTGATTATTTATGAATAAAATATGTCCGATAGAACTATAAGATAAAATGGAATTTATCGAAAAAGTACAAATTAGTAAAACCAAATACATAATAATTTAATAAAAAAAGTTTATAAGATATAGGGTCCAGCAGGGAGGTGTTACGTTTTTGAAAGGAGTACAATATTGGTGGTACGGAAACTAATGCATGCGCAATGATTAACATACACTCGTTAATTATTATTGTAGTAGCCAAGGAGCCGTAAAGATTAAACAACGCGTCTTTGTTTACGACACCTTTGCTGCAACCGGTTATTCGGTGGTATAGAACTTGCCTCAATGTTGGTGGACACGGTGTCTCGCCCATCAAAACTGAAATAGTTTAACAACTTTAAAACGAGAGAAACTGTGAGGTCTGAAACAGCTAGAGGAGATAATCGGACCCTTATAACACCAGAAAACATCGAAAGAGTTTAATACACTGTGAGGGCCAGCCCTCGCCGTTCAGCAGTACGACACGCTCGCGCTTTGCACATGCTAGACAGGTCAGTTCGCGGAATTTTACTCTTTGACCTCCATTTTCACCCTTAAAAAACCATGGTGCTTCAAGAACTGAAGGAAAATAACTATGTACGGCGGTTTACATTTGTAAAAACGTTACTGGAAACCCTGGAAAATGACTGTATTCTAATAACGAGTGACGAGGCTAATTTTCATTTATCGAGTGCTATAAACAAACAAAATTGACGGTACTGGTCAGAAAATAATCAACGAGAAGTTTACCAAAGACCCCAACATAGCAAGAGAGTAAGTGTGTGGTGCGAAATAGTCCGATCTGGCACAATTTGACCTTACTTTTTTCTGAAAAAACGGACGCACAGTGACGGTTTGTGAGTTAACCGTCACTGTGCGTTACCTTACGACGTTCAGAACATTTTTAATGTTTGAATTGAGAAGATTGTTCTCTATGGGTTTTTTTTAACAGGATGGGGCTACTTGCTATATGTCAAAAGATTCTATGGCTTTTTTAAAAGAAACATTTTCCAGAACGCCTTATTTTATTGCTCAGGTTGTAGAATGCGTTCCTAGATCACTGGATTTTTCACCGTGTGATTAATTTGTACCACGGATTCTTGAAGCCTTTTTGGAAGCCATATATCGAGAAATTCGAGCAACTCTACGGGCTATGCTTGAAAAATGTATGGATAATAACGGTGACCACTTAAATGGTACCATTTTCATACCTGAATGACATTTTTTTGTGCTTTATGTTTCTTAAAAGGCGTTATATGCAACCTTTAAAAAAACAAAAATTGAATTTTGTTTCAAAACATCTGCGTTAGAGTACTTTGAAGAACATAACACTTTCCTGTTGGACCTTGTATATTGTGCAGACAAAAGGAGAATCTGAAAAGTTTTTTACTGAATCTTGATTATTATGGAGATCCCAATAACTTCAAACAAGTTCTGACTGGTCTACAATAGTAGGTATTGTGACCATTGTTTTTTAAATTATATGATGACGGTTGATTGGATGCAAAGTTGATTTGCAAACTAAACAAATACAAAACAAATACCTAGATTGTTATGAAGAGTGTTATTTGTAATGAACCGTGGAACATTGGTTATTGTTCTAAGGTCTTCGAGTGATTCTTCGCAGAATTGTAGTATGGTCGTGATTTACGCAGCCCCATAGCTAGATGCCGTATGTCTATATAGATTTTTAAACATATTTATATAAAATTAATTTATTTGGCAGATAAAGTTGGATAATTCTCTAATTAGTCAACTCATTTGTTTGATTTTAAGGTCTTCCGTTTTTTCTAACTTTAGTGGGTACAGTACAGATTAACTTTAGGACCAGATGCAGCCAAAAGCAATCTTGTTCTTCTATGGTAGATGTCTCACTCTTTACTGTGATTTGACATTTGTTGAACCAATCTTGTAGTATGATTAGATTAGTTTTTAAAGGTACTGCTGCTATTTCTATTTTTTTATTGAGGGAGGTGAGAATTATTTTATCAACAAATGTGGAAATTACGGTGTTGTTTGTCGTTGGTGTATCAAAACAGAAAAGTAGATAAAGAGCGGTAATAAACTACTCTGTAGTACACTGAAGGATTTTTCGGTATAAGTATATTGTATTCTGTCGATTTTAGCATCAAGTACAACTAATTTACAAGTATAGTTATAGCAGTAGTAGTCATAGTGACCTGAAGGCCTATTAAGGGGAACTATTATTAGTTATAGCAGACTCTTATGCCACAGTTAAGATTAAGAATGTACACATTAGTTTTTAATTTAAATTTTCTATTTTATGTGTAACAACTTAATGGCTTTGATGGATTGTTGAGTAATATTGTAGAAAGTCAAATTGATAAGGATGCGATAGGTGGTCGAGATACTGGGTTTTTAAATTTTTTAACTAATAGGCTTTCGAATATCTTAGACATAAAGGTAAAAGAGTAATTGGTATATAGGAAGAGAGAGAAGCAATCATAACCATTTTACCGTACATCCACTCAATATAATTGTAAATGATCGTAAGTAACAATAAAACTTTTTGAGAAAATCTTTAAAAAAATTTCTTACCATTAGATTTTATTTTAGGGCTCTACAACTATTGGTAAGGTAGATTTGGTAACACACTTTGATTGACAAGAAAAATTGAACTGGAAATGATAGTTGAAAGGGTGTCTTATAAATTTTTTTATTGTAATCATGCATTTTTGTGCTTGTGATGTAGCAAGTACGTTAATGAGATGATCGGCAAATGTACATAGTTTTTCCAATTCCAATTTTTTATCAGTGTTATTGTTACAATCGATCTTTTATATGTTCGTTTGGTAAGAGTTTATAATGTACTGTTTTATTAGTGTGCTCTGTATTTTACGTTTCTCATCGACAAGTTTTCTTATGCGATGAAGAACATTAATAACTTCCAAATGGTTATTTGCTATACTGAGCATTGCTTATGATGCAGAGTTTTGTATTGTTGCAGTTATATAATGAGTAATTCGGATTGAAAGGTTAACTTATTTTTTAATAGATATCTGAATTAATTCTAATTGGCTTGATTGGTGTGGGCAAAATCTTGATATTCAGTTTGAATGTGTTGTTACTATATTATGATCAATAATAAAGTTGAGCAAATTTAGTAATTTGAGTTGATAGGTCAATAAGTAGACTGACTAATTGAATGATGACTGCAGCTAAAGTTTTGAACAGCTCCTAAAAGGATACGCACTTTTGGGTTAATTGGTCTTGGTTTTACAACAGTTGCGTGGTGAAACGCTCATCGAAATTCATCGCCAATTGAATGAGACATGCGGTGAAGACGATGTGTATGTTGAACATGTGAGTTCATGGGTGCGAAAATTTAAAGAAGGTCGAGAACCGAAGCAGCATCGGCTACAAACCAGCCGGACCGAAACCATGATTGCGCTAATGGAGCAAGTTATTATAAAAGTCCATCGTTAGGTGTGCGTGATATCGCCTTTAAACTTAGTATTTTTGTAGGATCTGTAGTATACTTTGCATGATGACCTGAAAATGCGGAAAGACTAACACAAGGCTGCGCGGGTAGCAATGTCACAGGACATGTTGACACGCGATGCCGCTATAAATTTTCCATTCGAGTCGCTCTTGCATCAGTGATTTTCTAGTGGGAAAAGTACACCCCTAAAGAAATGTTTTCGGCAACCATGAAATAATGGTGACGACGTTGTGAAAAATGTGTACGTCTAGATCTTAAATAAGTACATCTTCAGAAAAAAATTTGGAGATCTTAGAACATGAAAGCTCCTCGCAAAAGTCATATTACCGATTGCAGAGAATTTTTGATGTTAATTTGAATTAGTATAGATGGTATGATACTCCATGCTAGTGTGAATCACGGACAAGTTACCTCTGAATTAAGTAGGGGACAACAAATACTGTGTGTGTGAAGCCAGGGGAAAACCTCAAGCCCTACACGGCGCGTCTCCGGGTGGCGGATAGGGAAAAGCCTTGCACATATGTAAGGTAAGTACAGAATGTACCCGCCCACCAAATAGGGGAACTGGCAGAAAGTAGCAGTACCTGTCAGTACTGAGGTAAGGCAAATAAATAATGAATTTGAACTGGGTTACTCACAGAATAGTATAGTCATGACCAGAATTGCTAAAATAGTTATACTACTGCGATAACGGAACCACGATAACGGGAAACCACCGTTATTACCATCCCTAGTTTGTCATTAATGGAAATGAGTACTGAAGAATTAATGGCCTCGCGTTCCCGGCGTCCTTTAAATGGAACAGGTGTGCGAAGAATCTCCGGAGTATGTCCAAAGATGATGAACACCTAAATTGGAACATGAAATATCAGGTGTTTAAAACAACCTGGCAAATTAAATAATGATATTAAAGAGATGGAGTGACTCAAATTAAAAGTTCTGGGACTAAGTGCAATAAAGTGGGAAGGATGTAGATTGATTAGAACGAAGAGCGCAAAAGCTATGTACTACTCAGGCAATACCGAACGACATGGACACCATGGAGTGGCCATTCTACTTGATAAAAGACTATCGGAGGCTGTTACAAGCTTCGCGCCGGTGTCTGAAAGACCAAGAAAGATAAATATAATACAGGTATATGCCCCAACTGCGGAGAAACCAATTGAGGAGATTGAAGAATTTTATGGAGAATTAGAACAACTGATAAAAACAACGAAAAAACATGATATAAACATAATCATGAAAGACTTTATAGCTAAGATTGGAAAGGAGCAAGTAGGAAAGTTTGGATTAGGTAATAGGAACGAAAAAGGAGATTTTGTCAGTATTCAGAATTGCTGGTAACCAACACGTTTTACAGCATGCCCCAAAGAAAACTATATACTTGGATCTCTCCAGCTAACACAGAAGAAAATATTCAGAGAAATCAAATGACTATGTGTTGATTAACCAAAGATACCGACATAGCATTAAGAGTGCCAAAACATACCCGGGCGCTGACAAATTCCGATCACAATCCAGTATTAGTAACATTCAAATGCACGATTAAAGTGGTTAAAAAATAAATTCAGTAAAAAGATAGAAGTAAGGAAATTTAGGACACCAGAGATAAGAAACAAAGTAGCTGAAAAGTTGAAAGACTGAGTAAATAAAAGCAAACACAGAACAATACCAACAGTGTAGGGTAAGTGGAAAAACAAAAAAAAATACATCAGATCGGAAGAGAAATATTAGGGGTAGAAAAACAAGACAAAAAAATGGATGACTGAAAAATTACTAGAAATGATGAACGGAAGAAGGAAGTACAAGAACAGTAATAAAACTGAATATGATAGAATTAATAGAGATGTAAGGAAGGAAATTAAATATGCAAAGAAAAAGTGATTTACTGAAAAATGCGAAGAAATCGAAAAGTTACAGAGAAAGCACAATTCTTTTAACCTTTATAAGAAAATAAAAGAGATGACAAGAATAAATAGAAGAAAACATAACATTTTAATGCACGAGGGGAATAATATTGTGACCGAGAGAAGCGAAAAGAAGAACGTATGGAGAAAGTATATAGAACAAGTTTTCTTAGATAACAGAGTGGAGAAATAAGACAATAATTTAGAAAAAGAAGGACCCTCGATATTTAAAAAAAAGTTCAGAAAGCGTTGAAGAAAGCAAAGGAAGGAAAATTTCCAGGGCCTGACCAGGTGAACATAGAAATCCTTGAAATTCTGGAAGAGGAAGATATGGACTTTTTGCTAGAAATGTTTAACCAAATATACGATACAGGCATAATACCGAAAGAATGGTTGAAGTCTACCTTTGTAACTCCCCCGAAGAAAGCTAATGCTAAAAGGTGTAAGGAATTTCGCACAATAAGCCTCATGAGCCAAGCATTCAAAGGGTTCTTGAACATCATTCATGAAACGATAAGAAAAAAATGTGACGAAACACTAAGTAACAACCAATTTGGATTTAGAGCTGGTGTAGGCATAAAGGAAGCTTTATTTGCATTACAAGTCTTAATACAGAAATGTAGCGACATGCAGAAGAACGTTATCATAAGTTTCATCGACTACGAGAAGGCGTTTGACAGAGTAAGACATGAACAACTTATTCAAATACTGGAAGAAATACGCCTAGATGGAAAGAATATATAAATAATTAAGAACCTGTACTGGGGCCCAACAGCAACCGTTAGTATTGAGAACAACAGTACAGAAGAAATAGAAATAAAACGAGGAGTAAAACAGGGATGCATTTTATTACTAACCTTGTTCAACTTATACTCAGAGCATATAATGATGAATGCGCTGTACGGGAGAGAGGAAGAAATTAAAGTAAATAGTGAAGTAATAAATATTATTCGATATGCCGACGACACCATTATGGTTGCATCAACTCAAGAAGATATGCAAGTCTTGTTAGACAGAGTGAATGAGGAATGTGAAAGTTTAGGTCTCAATATGAACATTTAGAATACGAAGTTTATGGTAGTAAGCAAAAAGAGAGACCTAAATGTGAGACTTATGGTAGCATATAACAACATAGAGCGAATACAGAAATATAGATACTTAGGTACATGGGTAAGAGAAGAATGGGATAGTGACATGTAAGTTAAGACAAGAATAGAAATGGCCAGAGACGAATTTAGATAGATAAAAGTAATGTTATGCGATAAAGAATTGAGCATCGATCTACGACTGAGAGTAGTTAACTGTTACATATGGCCAATATTACTGTATGGCTCAAAAGCATGTACTCTAAAAAAAGGCACAAGCGCAAGAATAAAAGAATTAGCAATGTGAGTCTTTCGACGAATATTAAAAATCTCATGGACAGAGCGATGTACCATTGAAGAGGTCTTAAATAGAATAGGAAGAGATAGAGAACTTTTACACATAGTGAAAAGAAGAAATGTTGAATATCTGGGACACGTACTGAGGCATAATAGATACAACCTACTACAGAAAATCAATAATGATGGGGAAGATAGAAGGTAGAAGGGGAGTGAGAAGAAGGAAGATATCGTGGCTCAGAAACATAAGAGAATGGACGGGGATCACAAGAGTCGGCACCCTTTTTAACATAGCAAGAAACAGGGAAAGATCTGCAGAAATGACAGCCAACTTTCACTAGTTGGAGCGGTATCTACGGAAAAAGTAGGTTTGATGTTAGGTGGTAGATTGACTCAGTAGGTTTCGAAGCAATGATCTAAGCTCTTGACTTGTTGTGTCTGGTTGTTTTATTACAATTTAGGATTACAGAAACCATTTACAGACCAAACCACATTATATAAAAAATTAAACTTATACCCTCACCCCCAAAATGGCAAATTTTGGCCACTTGTCTGTAGAAAGAGTTTGAAATATTTAGAGAACATAAAAATATTTTATAATATAAACGCGAGGTTTACAATAACATTTATCCTTACTAAGTTTGTAGCATAGGGTGTTACAAATTTTTGTAACACAGGCTTGAAAAATTTTGAAAAATAAAATTTGTAAGATCGCCTAGTTGTTTGTACTCTTTAAATGCATTTCATTCATAGCTTTATTTATTATTTACCAATAACATTAACCAAAAATATTTTTATTATATCAATAATTTAATGCAAGAATGATCGTTTTTTCTTATTAACAATAAACTGTATTTTATTTTTATAAGCTAATGGTAATTTTTTAAATTAAATAAAGAGAGAAAACAAAATGTTTTTATAATTAATTCAAACATCTATAGAACAGTTTTAATGATTGGCCAGAAAGAAGAGGCGAACGGTTTATTCCGGCAATAATAAACGTGGAATTGACAACATTAGGATTTTATCGAACTTATAATTGTGAGCCGCTGTGGTCAAAGCGGGTTTTATTTTGCAATTCTCTGCGCCGAATTTCCAGGTCTGATTTATCTTTCGCCAAATAAACTTTATGCGCTCATTCCACTCGCACGCATTCTTTTCCGTCCTAACCCGCATGCATTAAAGGGAATATTTTTGCTTCCTGCTTTAGATTTCAGCGCATTTCGCAGAGGAGGTAACGCACTTTTCAGATTAAACCGTTCGCGGAAGCCATTCCCTTCCGATCTAAAGGATGGGCGTCATTTTTAAAAACAAAACGCTCCGCGCGGAAGACGTCTAATTAAGTCTCGGAATTCTTATTTAGCGCCCCAATTAATTTTTGTTAATTTGTTTGAGCTACGAGATTCGTCAAAGTAATTAATGAAACTCCGACAAATATCGAAATCAATTTTATGTTTATATAATGGTTAATACCTGGCGGATTACTTTGTTATTGATGAAAACTTATTATTGCCGGCATAGATAGGTTGAAATTTCAATTTTCATTTATATCATGAAAACGCTTATATTAGTTTAATATATGCAGATGCGTGAACTGCGGATTATGTAATTTAGCTCTAAATTCTGCGAGCGTGATATTAAAAACTTCGCACTTTACAGCACACATTGTGGAGAATTATTAGTTTCGTTCGGTCTTACACCTTTCACAATCATTTTGCTGTAAACTAGTTTTAGCATTTACGACGTGAATTAGCAGCACCTATAAATCACGAGCCTGATTTAATTGCTTGGTAAAATAAAACCATCAAGTAACTACAGTAAACTTTATATTAAACCTAAGCTTCAGCAGCAATAAACAAGGCAGAAGCTTTCACATTGATTAACTTTGAAAAACGGCGGTTTCGCCTAAAATGAATCAAGAAATTCGTTTTATATTGCATATAGCGTGATCGAACAAAGATATTGCCCATAAAGAATGTCAGTACTAGCGCTAATATTTAAAACGAGAAATTAAATTTGTGCACCACATTTTTGACACGCGCAGCTTAACGTAATCTAAGTTTGATTTAAAATGACAAAATAAATTACCAATAAATTAATAGGTTATAATTACTTGCAAAAAAATACTTTTGTAACATCTATATCTCATAATATGCAAATGTATATTTTATTGGATCAGTATTTCAAAGGTTCGTGATGATGCATTTCGAAATACGTTCGTTCAATTTTTTCTTGTCAATGTTTATATTATATATTTATGCAACTATATATTTTCTTACATATATGATTAAAAATATATGTTGAGGCAGTACATTTTAAAGTTACAGACCTAGTAGACTCTTGGCTTCAATCTTCTTTATAACATGTTTTAATTGTTGTCGCTCTCTAGCTGTTTCTCTCTAGTCGTTTATTACTGCGTTTTTAAAGTCTTTTTAAGCTTTCTGGAAATTTCTGACGTCTCTATTTGTATATCATCTACAAATTTATTTTTTTATTTGGATGTGTCCAAAATCTTTCTTATTAGCTTTTTTTTCTCAAATTTACAATTTGATTTCGTCTTGTTTTGACATCGTTTGCATGTAACATCACCGGTTGAATAATACGAAGTGCATTCAAGTTATAACACCTCCGAATTTTTTTCTCAGGGCTGGGAACAGATAGAAACATGCGGTTTATTTCAAAATGCGCGCACACTCTTTGTGAATGCGTCACAGAGATGGCAGCACTGCACGGCACACAGGACTCTAGCGGCAGCGGCGAGAGTGAGGACTGTTTTTGATTCTTAAAATGGTGACGTTTTCATTACAAGAACAAAGTGTAGTCATTTGTTTTCCCCATTTGTTTGGTATGACACCGATTGAAATTCATCGGATGTGTGTAATGTGCGTTTGTGGGTGCGACAGTTCAAAGAAGGCAGGACGTCGTGTGACTACAAACCAAGACAATCTCGGCCTCGCACCAGCCGGTCTGACGACATGAAGAAGCGAGTGGAGACACTTGTTTTGAAAGATCGCCGAATGAGTGTGAAACACATCGCCTCCAAAGTTGACATTTCCGTGGGATCTGTGCACATAATCCTGCATGAAAATTGGAAATGATTTTTCATGCTTCCTATTGACCTAACTCCTAGCGACTTTTGGCTGTTTCTAACGATGAAAGATACTGCCTGTGATCGCAAATTCACTAGTCGTGCCGCTATTGCATCATCGATTTTTCAGTGGTCAAAGAAGACTCCTGAAGAAGCGTTTGCAGCGGCCATGGAATCATGGCGCCGACGTTGTGAAAAATGTGTACGGCTTCAGGTAGATTACGTCGAGAAGTGACACAAGTTTCACAGTTTTCGTGAGAAAAAAAAATCAGAGTGTTATAACTTGAATGCACCTCGTAGTTTCATACGCACGCATTTTTGCTGCTCTTGAGACATTTTTGGCTTCTAACATTTTTGTTAGTGACTCGATAGCTGTAGTTCCTTTTAGGATCCTCTTCTCTATTGTGTCCTATTTTTATTCCATGTTTGTTACCGTAACTCTTAGATAATCGAAGCCTTTTCACAAACACATTGTTTATCTTAACTTTTAAATATGATATAACAATTTTCTTCAATAGGATCTATTCGCATTTCCATATATTTTGTTTTGTTCTCATTTACTTACATTACATATGTTTATGTTTCTCTTCAAATATTTTAAATGCGTAAGTTACACCTTGCTACTTATGAATTAGCCCTGTTGTTTGTATCTTACTCTTTTTTGTAATTAATTCCAAAACCAGGTGAACTAAATTAGTGCCCTTCCTGTCTTAACTTTATCTTTGCTGTGAAGTGATTCGAAAAACATCAGTACTAATATCCTGCTATATCTATTTATTTAAATAAATATTAATGTAAATGTCTGATTTATTATTGACCTACCAGTCCTAAATTCGTCTTAACATCCTTTAATTGATGTGTTCCCAAATATTATTAATATGGGTGTACCTGTTCTGCTGCCTGTTGTATATTTTCATTTCGCTCACTAAGTTTTTAAAGTGCTTCTACTAATTTTTTATTTTTTTTAAACTAGTTCTTCATCGTTTCTACAATACTGCCTTCAAGTTAATATGTTCTTCATATCTCTGTAAAAGTTTTTTACTTCTTTGTTTGTATAATGGTTTTCTATTATTTTTTATTGATTTTCCAAGGCCTTCCTTTTTTATCGGCATATTATTTTAGCATTTTTTAATTTTGTTATGTTTTGTTGCTTTCTATTTTTATCCATTTTTATGTTTGCTTTGTTTCAGGCTATTAAATATTCTTTACAGTCAATATTAAATCATATATCTTTCTTTTTACATTTTATAGTCCCTAAACAAAGGTTTGCTGCTTCCGTAATATCTTTCTCAATGTTTTCTTCTGTTAGCTTAATTTCTATTTCTTTTTGAAGCTTCTGTTGCACCTGCACTTCCTGCAGTTTATTTGCATTGTATTGCTGTTTATCCTTCCTAACCAAGAATATAGTTAGTATTAGTGTTTGTCCTACCCCCCCCCCCCTGTAAGCTGTGACTGATTTAAAATATTTATTTTCTACAAGTACCCAATTGGGGTTTTCACTTTGTGGATGCCTTTGTGATCGAATCATGTGTTTACTACCTTTATTAGATTCTCTGCTGCTAAAACATGGCATCTTGCATTTTTTGTTGGTTTAGGGTTCTCCCTCTTGTTATATTGTAATAATTTTTGCGTTTAAATCCATTATTATCATTTTAGTACCATTTTTTGGTACATTCTACATTCTACCTCCTCTATCTTTTCATAAAATTGTGTTTCTTGCTTCTAGATTTTTATTTTCCATCGGGGCATATCTATTAACTATACTTATCTTTTTATATGGGCTCCATATCTTAAAGTGACATATTAGATCTGAAATTGCTTTAATGTCTACCACAATTTTTCTAATTTTTTTCAGCTATGCTAAAAATAACCCAAAAATACCTATATAACTTCTTCTTCTTCTTTTGTCGTCAAGGCTTAGGCCATTCTGCCTGTTCCGAACTTCATTTGATTAGGACCATCTTTTCTTCGGTCTTCCTACATCTCTGCGTCCTCTTAGGTGGTAGTTTAGGATTTGTTTCTTTCTTCTGTCATCCTATTAACGCGTTGTCTCCAATTGTTTCTGTATTCTTCTATTTTGTCGTTAACGTTGAAAACTTCTAGTTCTTCCCTTATTTCTTCATTTCTTATCCTATCATTCCTTGTGCAACCTTTAACATTTCTGAGAAACCTCATTTCCGCTGCTTGTATGCTAGATTTGTTTTTTGTGTTTGTTATCCACGATTCGCTTCCATAAGTGAGTACAGGGACGGCCATGGTCTTGTAAAATTTCATTCTTGTCTCTTTTCTTGTTTTGTGTTTTAGCGTTCTATTTATTGTCCCGCAAATTGCTTGGAATTTATGAATCTTGTTTTCTACATCTTTATCATTTTCGTATGTGGTGTCGCAGCCTAAGTAGTTGAAATGAAATATCTGTTCTAAAGTCTTTCCATCTATTATTATTTTCGATCGCACTGGTTGTTTTCCTTGGAAGGCCATTATCTTTGTTTTGTCTTTAGATATTTTCAAATTGTAGTTTTCGCAGAGTAATTTGAGACGGTAAATTGATCTTTGCAGATCGTCTTCGTTCTTTTGAATTATTGTTAAATCATCGTCATATAGCAGTAAGTTTATGTTTTTGTCGTCTCGTAGTTTTATCCCTGGGTTTACTTGTGGTTTCCAAAGTTTAACCACGTCGTCGATATAAATATTAAATAAAGTGGGTGATAGCCCACACCCTTGTCTTAGTCCTTGATTTGTTTGAATTTTATCAGACTTACTGCCGTTGTTGTTTATTACTATGTTTATGCTAATATATAATGATCTTATGATTTCTATAAGGTGGTTAGGGAATCCTTTTTCTTTCATTATTTCAAGGAGTTTATGTCTGTCTACGCAGTCAAAAGCCTTTTCGAAATCTATAAGTGCAAGGTGGGTTTCCAAGTTGAATTCTCTTCTTTTTTCAATTAATCTCTTTAAAACGAATATGTTGTCACTACATGAGCGGACTTTGCGAAATCCAGATTGCCCTTCGTCTAGTAGTACCTCAGCTATGGGGTTTGTTCTTTCATTAATTATTTTGGAGTATAATTTATAGGTGGTGTTTAGGAGGCTGATTCCTCGATAATTTGAGCATTATGAGCGGTCTCCCTTTTTAAATATTGATATGACTTCTGCTGTCTGCCATTCTGTTGGGATCTTCTTCTTTCGCCAACATTCATTTAAAAGATGTAGTATTCTGAATTCTAGAAGTGGTCCTCCATATTTCAATAATTCTATACTAATTCCATCGGGCCCTGCAGCCTTCCGGTTTTTCATTTTCTTTAGGCATTTTCTTAGTTCTTCTATGGTAATCATGTCAATTGTAAAATCAGTTTCATGAATATCTTCCTGTATTAAAATGTCCTGTTCGTTGATTTCTCGATTATTCCATAGGTTTGTGTAGTGTTCCTTCCACTCTTTGTCGTTAATCGTTTTTAATTTTGCTACGTCCTTTACTGTGCTGTTCAAATGTTTCATCATTTTATAAGCAAATTCCTGTCTTCCATATACGTCGTGTTCTATGTTGCTTATCAGTTTTTCCCAAGATTCTTCGTGGGCTTGTCTTACGATCTGTTTTACTAAGTTTCGTTTTTCATTGTAGCGTTGTTTATTTTCGGGGTTCTTCTTTGTAGATATATTAGATATGCTTCTTTTTCTCTTTATTGCGTTCTCTACTTCTTCATTCCATATTTTTAATCCTCTAGTTTTCTTTCTTTTCTTTTCTTCCCTACTGCTTCATTCGCTGCTTTAATGATGCCGATCTTTATATTATCCCATTCTGCATTGATTTCATTACTAGTGGGTGTACGTAGTAAGTGTTCTTGTAGTCTGTTTTGATATAAATATCGGGTACTTTCCTCTCTAAGGAGATGTATTTTGAAAACTTCTTCTGGGTTATTTGTGTTTGTGGTTTTCGTTTCTTCCATTTTGTTAATAGGGTTATAGTGGCTACTAGAAGATAGTGATCTGAATTTATATCACTTCCCCTGTAAACTCTTGCGTCCTGCACGAGGTTTGTCATCTTGTTATTGACTATTACATAGTCTATGATTCATCTTAATCCTCTTGCTGACCAGGTGTATTTGTGTATATCTTTTTTCTTGAAAAACGTGTTTGTTAGTTTTAGTTCGTTGAAAGTAGCGAAATGTCGTAGTTCTTGTCCATTATTGTTGATTACGTTTTCGCCGCATGTGCCTACAGTTCCTGGGATGGGGTCTTTTCCCACTCTTGCATTTAGGTCTCCACTTATTATGAGGTGGTCTGTCTATACTTGTTTACTACTTTCTGTAGTTGTTTGTAGAACTGCTCTGTTTCCTCTTTCTTTCCCTCTTCAGGGGCGTATACTCCTATAACCATCATGTGTCCTCTATCTATTTTCATTCTGGTAGTTACTATTCTTTCATTGATATATTCGTAGCTTACTATTTTGTTTCTCCACTTTTTGTTGACCATGATTGCGACTCCACTACTTGCCCGTCTGTTTTGAGGTATTCCGCTGTAAATCATTATATAATTATTAGTTTCTTTAGTGCCTTTTAGTTTCTTTTTTGTTTCACTTATAACTGCTATGTCTACTTTTCTTTGCATAAGTTCTTTGTCTAATTCAGTTTCTTTTATTCCTAGCCCTCTAACATTCCACGTGGCTATCTGTATTCTCTCCTTAATTCCAGCTCGTTTGTCCTTTCACGCCTTTTTCGTCTGCTTGGTGATCCGTCCGGTTGATTCTCATGAAGTTCGCCAGTAATTTAAAATCCCCTGGCAGCGTTACGAGCGCTGTGCAGGTTAAGCCGGTAGTGGGGCTGCCACTTTTCTGCCTCCGGCAGGCAGAGCAATTTCTCAGGTTACTATCCCTTAGACACGTTGCCTTCTCTACGGCTGTTAAGCCGTGTCTGCTCATTGCAACCGCCCATTCTGGGTCAGACGTTGCAGACTCTTTACCATATCTGGTTACCCTCACTTATTTAGCCTGCGGGTCAACGCAGTTTCCAGGGTGTGGCACGTGGAGCCATAAGTGAGGGTTGGGCACCCTGCGAGGACCAGTTACTGGGAGCCATCTCCCATTTATAACGCTCGATGTGACCGTCCCGGCAAAAGGTACTGCCCCTTCAGCGTGAACCCCAACACCCCACCTATATAACTTTAAGATTGGAAAGTTATATACCTATATAACTTTCCAATCTTAAAGAATATATTTTTTCCTGTTTCTGCTATTTTCTTTAATTTTGTTTAGGTTTCTGTAAAGCCAGTATATCGAATTTATATCTATCTATTTTAATGTAAACTAAATTTTTTAAAGCTCCTTTATTTTATTTATATAAGCTTCCCGTATTCCAAGTTCCTACCTTAATTTTTTGACTTTTTTGTTTTTCAGTTGATCGTTTTTTTCCATTTGTTACGTCATTACCACTTTGTTTGTTTTTGTGTTTTGTGTATTTTACTTCTATTATTTTATTAATTTCCATATTCATTTTTTTTATAGCCTGTATAATTTTCGTACTATTTCTTTCCTCACCTTTTGTGTTCGGGTTTTTTAGTTATTTCTAATAATCTTTCAGAGTTGTTCTTCTACAGAGTTTTTCTCTGAAAATCTTTTGACTATTGTTCTTTTTATTATTGGTATTTTTCTCTTTTCTTTAATATCATCTTTCTTATCTATACCGACTTTTATTTTTTCCAACACAATACAAACTTTTTTGCTTCTTGACTAGTTTCCTTATCTGTAATCCCCTTCAACAGTAAATTATTTTTCCCAACCTTTCTTTCTAGCTTTTTTATTTTTTCCTCTGTTCTGACCTAGAATAATATATTCAGTTTTTCATGGGTTTGTTTCATATTATCACCTATCTGCTGAAATATGCTTTCTATGCTAAATAAAATGTGTTACTTCAACAAGCTATCGTACTGACGCACTATTTTCATGCATATTTTGGAAAGCAGCTCAGTTTTTGCGACTAATAGATTTGTTATGAAAATGAAAATTCATAGCGAAGAGAAATATATCACATTTTGCTCTATTTTTAATATTACTCATTCTAGTAAGCCACGTTCTGTCTTTTTAAATGCAATCTTTCGACAAGTAGAAAAAACAAACACTAAACCAAAAAAGAATCTAATTAACTATTTTAATTCTTGATAGTTTTGCATATGTAAGCAAAGTTTTAGAGGATTTTATAATTTGCTTAAAATACTATGATTTATTCAATTTGTTTTTGGGAAGCTTAAATAATATTTCTTTTAGAAAATTTAGGCATGGATGAGTGACGCATGTATCAAAACATATCTTTCTTTTCTTTTAGAAGTAAAAATAAGCAAAACTGCGGTGTAGACTAGATATTATATTCAAAAAGAATTAAATTTATTTACATAAAACGATTAAAGTAAATAGCTATAAGAGTCGTATTATTCAATGTAGCTCCTATCAGCGATCGGGGCCTAAATCTGCTAAAGGTGAACGCAACTTCCTTTTTGTCCATATGTGTTATTAACTCCACGGTGGAGATCCTTAAGTTGCCTTTGGTGTTATGATTTGATATTTGCCTCAACCATGGCCCATACCTGGTAGTAACGAAAATTGCAGCCTTTGATAAAGTTTAACCAAAATTGTTGTATAGTCGTATAGTATTTTTTGCCTAAAGCAGAATCTTACTGGAACACATAATTCTGGCCAGTAGCCACCTCCTCTACTAATGAATGCTTCCATCATGTTGATATAGTTGTCGGTAGTTACATTCAAGTCTTTTCCCTTCGCTGTTTATAAATTCCAGCCGTATCATAGAGCCGGAAAACTTTGTATGTATGCGGGAAGCACTTGGTAGATCTAACGGTTATTTTGGCAATTTATCTTTCTGACTTGGATGAAGTGCGCTTCGTCCGAAAATCATTTTGAGAAGCCAGCGCCGTCGTGATAGATATCGTTCGGCAGTGCTTGGGTCTTTAATCCTGCCCCTCTTGTTTTCCTTAAGCCACAATAGTTGGCGGTTCCTCAAGATAAAAGACTTTTAGTGTAGGTCATGGTACACTGCTAGACTGAATGTCGACTTCTCCACGCTAGATCAGTTATAATCTGCGAATTAATCACTTCTTTTAAAATCAGATCGCTTGGTACGAGTTGTTTTGTTAGCAGCTACTTCCTCCTGGTTATCAAAATCTCTACGCTTCTTGGCTACGTCGTAAACTTAAGTTTTTTTTTGCCAAACCACGCAATAATTTCTATCGGCGATTTTCCGAGTATAATAGCTCTGTAGTCGAATTATGGGCTTATTTTGTTGATAATCATAGATTTTTGATTATATAATGTTAACTTGTTATCTAATAGCGGATTTCGTATCCTCATAATATGGATTTTTGGCTTTCCCCCAGTTCAACCCAAAAAATCCAGATTTATCTCGATGACACCGTATATTTTCTGTTTTCAGTAATATAGCTCTATTTCCAGTTTGTTTTTCCGATACCTAAAAAAGTATCTACAAAAAACTAAAATTCTAATTTGAAAAGATTCAATTATCTTTAGTTGTTCCAAATATAAGACCAATTTTTATTTAGACAGTTCGATCAATAAACAATACTGCAAATTTTGGAGTATTCGTCATACAAGGACAATATATTTTGATTCATCCTGTATTTTGATCATTATGTATATTTGCATTATAAAGGTCTTTTTAAACTTTCACTAAGCTATTTCTGCACATTCAGATTATTTTTGTTGCAAATTTGAAACTTAGTTATCAGTTTTTTGTTTTAAAATTAGATGATAGCACGGTAACTACTACTGGTAAATAATATAAAGGCATAATGCTGAATTTTCTATGGGTTTGTGGTTAAAAATTGGCCAGAAACGTGGTTGTAAAAAATAGTTAATTAATTTTGAAGTAACAAACATTTTAGTGAGATTTTTAATTTTATAATTGTATGAAAGGTTACTATTCTGCAGCTATATCTTCCGATGTTCTTTGAGAAGGTTGCAGTCGCCTTGCTTGGTTTTTTGTTGCTATTTCTTCCAAAGTTCTTCGTAAACTTCGCTGTCGCCTTTCTTCGTTATCTGCAGATATTTCTCCCGGTGTTCTTTGAGAAAGTCGTTGTCGTTTTGCTTGGTTTTCTACTTCAACTTTCTCCGGAGTTCTTTCGGCACATACACGCCGCCTCGCTTCATTTATTGCTGCCCTTTCATCCGCAGTCTGCTCACTTCTTCGTTTTCTCATGTAATTTCTGTGGTGATCGGCTGTTTGTACCCGATCCATACCAAAGAATGCTTATTTGCAAAAAAAGAACAGAAAAACTAAAACAGTAAGATAAATAATTTAATTTTAATTTAAGTTTTTAAAATTGCAGTGTGCTTTAAAGATACGACGATCGTTCGTGTATTTTCGGGTTGGCCCGAACGTGTTACCGTGGCAACCAAACACGCCATCTACAAAGTCTTCGTAGTATCAAGTGTGACAAACCAACACATCGACTTTAATACATAAGTATAATGAGTTATTTAGTTTTTTGTTAAATGCGTAATAATGGTGAAGCTATATACTTCCAAATGAAAGCATAGCCTACGAACTGGAAAGTTGTGGTTTTCATATGTTCTCATCTCTGATACGAGGGGATTTGGCAAGCACCGCGCCTTGGATAATCACATTCTTATCCCTTCTTCGAATTAAACGCAGATATATAAATATTTTTAATGCTCGAGTAAGTCATCTGCCAGATATTCGGAGTCTAGGATTGAAACCGGGTCGATCCATATCACAGCTAAGCGACTCAACCGTTCAGTTACAAAGTATGAACATTAAAAATTGTGTTTAGTTACATCAAATAGCATTAATGTAAAATGACATGACAGTAGATTTAAAAATACAAGTAGTTAAATGAACATAAAAAATTAAAAATGTAGAGCAGAAACATTCCATCAACATTTGCTTGATTAATACAGTGTTTTACCAGTAGCTTTTCTGCGACAGAATAATTTATAGCCATCATTTTTTAAAAATTAATCTGAAATAGGAGAAGCAACACTTCTTGTTAACTGCGAGTAATGCCATAAAAATGCTTGCTTTGTTCCGAGCTGTAGGTTTTATGTAAGGATGCTTATTATCGGAAAGTATCGAAGGTGATATGCGCAGAGGCTTATATAACAAAGTACCGTTAAAACAGAAAAAACGATCTCGTATTCTTATTTCAAAACTTGAAATTATCAAAGCTACTTAGTAATGTAATACCGAGAGGATATAGTTCACGTGTTTAAGTTTCAAA
The DNA here is from genome assembly GCA_036346155.1 of Sinelater perroti. Lineage (NCBI taxonomy): Eukaryota > Metazoa > Arthropoda > Insecta > Coleoptera > Elateridae > Sinelater > Sinelater perroti. The sequence continues at coordinate 7,940,377 of JARFIY010000013.1, read as the reverse complement.
GCGCAAAGAGCTTTTCTGACCTGGTAGCTCAAGATATCAAACGTAGAGTGATAAAAGCGTGGCCGAGGGGTCAGAAATCAATGCGTTAAGTGACAGGGCACGGCTAACGTAGCAACAACATTCAGGGCCGCATTTACCCTACAAATAAACCCGAGCTGTGGTTTTGCTGTAATATGACAACTAATGCCCCAAATAGCTACTAATTGGAAAGAACAGAACATAAAAATAAGTGCAATGGAACCAGTGTCGAATTTAATTCAAAAAACAAATTATTTAAACAAATCTAAATTAAGTAGCTTTGTTTCACCATGAACATCCTTATTATTATTAGTTTATATATTTAAAGAAATACAATATAATAATATAAAAATTTCTTTGCACTTTGTACTTCAGCAAAAGGTTACTCCTGAAATATCTCACTAATTTAGGTTTTATTTTGCGTTAAAAAATGGGATAATATGCTTTTCCATGATGTTACAATAAAATATGCGTCATATAAAATTTTTAATACAATTATTATTTAACAATAATGTACAAGGTGTGGATATTAAGTAATAAGTTTAGAAAGTACACTTATATATACACATAGCAATAAAAAACGTACAAATAGTAGAAACTTTAACATTTATAGAAGTGGTCGAAATGTTATGGTTTTGCTGTAGCTTGTACAAAGTGGCGCAAAAGTCATCACTCGACTTTCTAAGGCAATAACTTTGTTTGTAAATAAAAAGAATTGATTATGTCTCTTGTTTATGTTTATTTAACTGTTTAATTTTTTTTTTCCATTAAGCCACGAAGATAATATCGATCCTGTGGCTGCCGCCAGTGTTGATGCATATTTGGGCTTGTTCCATAGCAGTTTCCATGACTTTCCTCAAAACTTCTAGCGATAAATTCTCCACTTCTTATCGGATGTTCCTCTTCAGGGCCACCAAGGTCTGTGACTTGTTCGTATAGACCCGCGACTTTAAAAAACCCAAACGATCAAATCGGACGATCTTGCGGGCCAGTGCAAATCGCCAAAACGAGAGATTAAGTGGCCGGGAAATGCTTGATTTAGTGGACATTCCACTGTCGCTCGTGCAGTGTGTACGGTTGCATCCTCCTGCTGAAACCACATGTTCTCCAAATTCAATTCGTCAATTTGGGGCAGCAAAAAGCTCTGTAGTGCTCGTTAGTCACAGTAATAGTGTTGCCGACTCTGTCCTCGAAAAAATATCGGCCAATCACATTTCTTCCGTATAAATACCATACGCAACAGTGACTTTGAGAGGATGTAACAGCTCTTCATGCATTACACGCGGATTTTCAGTGTCTCAGAAATGATAATTTTGCTTAATCACGTATTTGCACAGGCAAAAATGCGCCTTATCGCTCATGATGATTTTCAGCGGAAAATCATCTTCATCGCGGCCGAGGTTTAGGAGGGCTTGGCTGAAATAATAGCTGAGGCACTGTTTGCACTTTGTACGGAAACATCTTGAAGTCTTTCACCAAAATTCGCTGTAAAGACGGTCTATTGACGCCCAATTGCTTGGCCCGTCGTCTTGGTTGATGTTTGAGTTGAGCCAATTTCCTCGAGGTAAGCGGCTAAACGTCACAGTGTTTGTCCAGTTGGTACCACACGACCAGGCAATCTACGACGAAATTCACGTTGATTCAAAACCACCGGCCGATTATTTGTCAAAAAAATTGATACAATTATTCTGCGTTCTTGAGAAGTATAGTAATTCATGGTTTGTTTACGTGTATTCTGCTTCTGTTTAGTTAGTGTGGTTGGTTCTCGGGTTATAAGGCGTGGTCGAAGTTCGGAAACTCTTGACGTTTCGTTCACAACTGCGGCGGACATCTTCAACAGAAAATCTAAAAAATTTTAGATCAGAAAAAAATTAAAAATTTTTGTAGAAGATTTTCTAAAGACTAGTTCCTTGGCAATATCTGCAATCAATTTCCTTCTTAATCAAATCGATTCCAATTATTTCAATTTCATCAACCCCATATTTATTTTGGCCGTCTAACATTTCCTAGAATTAATTTTAATTTAATTACATTTACAGATTTAAAAAATTTATTTATTAAATTTCAAACTAATTCAGATTGATTTTTAAGGTTTCTTTATTATGTTTATGTTTTCTATTGCAAAGAGAATTAAAGTTAAACCCAATCGATGTTGTCGAAACTGATTGGTGTAATTGCATTTGGAGTCAATTCTATAAATTTAAAAATTGCATATAAAAAACGTTCTACTCTTAATACGTAAAAGCAAATATACATACATGAAGTTATATTAGGGTGGATAACAATTAAACACGAAATGTTAAGCTAAAGGTAGTTTTAAACTCTCGTTTTATGAAGTTTACAAATTATGTTTTATTAGTTATTCTCGATTTTACTCTTCCTACTTTTAAAGTTTACCTTTTCTTCTTTTTTCTTCAATTAATTCTTTTGTTAACTAAAACTTTCTTGGAAATAAGGGCCGTAATTACTAAATGCAGTTTTATTGCAATTTTTTCTTTGTAGTTTTTAAAAAACGAAAACAAGCAATAATTAGGCAGTTCAGAGTTAGTTTAATTAAAATCAAAAACGTTATAGCATCGTTTAAGCCAACAAAGAGAACGTTTTTAAATTTTTACAATTAATTACTATTTGCTTCTATTTACTTGAAAAAACGTTCTTTTGAAAGCACATACAGGGTCCAGCAGAATGATTTCTTTTTTTTTTAATTGATCGCCATGTATTGGTAGATAGCGCTCGAGTCTTACATCCTTCAGCAGCACAAGGCATGCCATTTTAGTACCCAATATGACGTGAATGGACACCATGCGTTCTTTTTATGCATTTTTAAAAATGGTGATTTTATCATTGTGATGCAGCGGGTATTTTGTAGGCATTTTGGAGTAAACCATAATGTTGTGGGTACACAATTCCCGACAGACTGGTGGGTTTAGCATTAAAAAGGAAATCACACAGTAGACTTCGTAGCGTTCGGACAACTGAGAATGTCGTAGCGCTAAGGCAGGCTAGGCTTCTGCCACAATGTTCCGCCGCTAAGCGTGCTCTTGCCTTGGAAATATCTGACCGGAGCGTACGGAGAATTCTACACTGCAATCTTATGTTCCATCCATACAGACTATGATGATCCAGGAACTTCAAATATGCATCTGGTATGCCTGGTATTTCCTCATGAGCGACCTTTCTACAGTCAGCATGTAACTGTTTCATTGACTAAACGGGACACGTGGCAACCACCGCATTTATTCGCTATATTTATATGTTACGCAATTCCCTGGAGCCCATACTCGACGAGCATGGAAATGTATTACTGTGGTTCTAATAAGATAGCGCTACCGCATGCACGGAGAGAATTTCTCGAGAAGTGTTGAGACAAGTAACATGATGACATCCCATGGCCGACTAGGTCAACTTACGATTTTTTCTATTGGGATACCTGAAGGTCAAAGTTTTCTAACGTAGGTTAGTAAGAAATTAAAGAATGCCATTTGTAACGCAATCGCAGCAGTACTAGTAGAAATGACATGGCAAGCAATGTGGAACTTAAAGGTGTGGCTGCAGGAGTGTATCGATCGTGCGGGAAAACATTTGGATGATATCATTTTCAAAACTGGTTGACAACTAAACGGCAAGCATTGTCCTGTGACATAGTATAATACATCATGGAATAGAATTTATATTGTTCTTTTTATTACTGTTCTGAAGAGAGGAAATCATTCTGCCGCCGCCTGTACTTGTTAATAAGAAAAATGCTGTTAATTTCGAAACTCATGCAATTTTTCACTTAAACCTGAAAGATTGAAGGTTATTTTTAAAACATTCGCCAAATTGTTACATTTGATGTTGTGAAAGCTAGAACACTGTAAAATCGAACAGCAAAAGCTGTGAGATGTATGAGAGTTGATTATACTTCAGCTGTTTTTTGTACAGTGCTTATGTCATGGTAGTCCATATTAAAAATTCTGTATGAGACAATTTTATTTTTATTATTTATAGATTGTTCAATTTATGCCTACTGGCTTTAGAGTTGCAAAACAGATGTGTTTATGTCGCTTCAAAAATATACAATTTTGCTAAGCATTACCTTGTTCTTGTTAAAATCATGGCTATAAACAGTTTGATTTATAATGGATTTCTATAGACCTATACTTTAAATTTAGTCTTTATTTCTTTGGTATAAAGATATCTAGATTAAAGAAGGTATTCATTTGCAAAGACCGGAGGGGGGTTGGTACGCAGAACAACCAATCGGGAAATAATCATATTTAGAGGCTTGCGATTACAGACCATAGTGCGACTTCATGTGCTCTAGAGCAATAACGGTAGACCATTACACGTTACCGACAGTCTACCTCCTCTGTTCGACGTCGATTACTCGCAATGAAACTAACAGCACAATCTCTTTCTATGCGACTATCACTGACTTTTTTGAATCGGCAACGATGGTTACAACGAGAAACAAGAAGGCGTTTGTAAACTAACATCGTAAACGCGAAGAAAGAGAGTAAGATGATTGTTTTCGTACAAAGATTACTTCAGTAATGTGTATTACAGTATGGGGAGCCTTCAGTTATGCTAGCAGGTTACCTTTAGTTACAACTAGAAGCGACACTACTAGTCACACTTACATCGACGCAATATTACAGTCTGTGGTACTTCCTTTCCTTCAGAGAGTGTTTCAAGTAAGTTTTCAACGAGATAACGCTCGACCAAATATGGTATGTCACATATTAAACTTTCTTCAACAAAAAAGTGAAAATTTCCCTATATTTAGTCTGATCATCTGATTTTTTTTTATGAAATTATTTGAAATGTTATTGTATGAAGAATATAGTGATATTCAGGGCCTTGAAGAAATTTGGATAAATTATAAAAGTGTGTTGATAATTAATGGAATTCAGTCTACAAAGATACAATTCGTTCATTGTTTGACTCGATACCAAGAAGAATAAAGGCGGTCACAAGAGTCTAAGCGGGGACCATACCGTACAAAATAAATATTGTTGTTTGGTAAATCAACGTTTTATATGCCAAATTTTGTACTTTTTCTAGACTTTTATTGACACTTTTATACCAAGGTGATTAGGCTGGAGAACTAAATTAGGTACATTCACTGTAGCATCATTAGCTACACTACAAACATTCAAATTAAATTGAAGGCCGACTAATTAATTACAAAATTGTAGAAAATGTGAGCAATTCATTAAGTATAGCCTGTAGTATAAGAAAGTAACCGTTGTTATTAGGTAAGAAGGCACCGTAGTGCTATTTATGTTAATTCGTTTGAATCGCTTTTTCATCATCTTTTGCGCAGTATATAGTTTTATGGCATATTGTGTTGTTGATGTCAGTAAATCCCTTATCTTTACAATGAGCACAAAATTCCTGAAGCGACCTGAGATAGCATTTTTCTTGAATCATGCGAAAGAACTGAAATTGACGTATAAAGTGGCTGCAAAATGTATGTGGAAGTCAGAAGCGTTCGCTAAGAGGTAGGTAAAACAATATTTTAAGGTTGGAGATGTAGACGACCTGCCGGACAGCCGAATAACCTGCGTCACAACAAGGAAGAAGGATAACGCAATTTTGTATCTATTTTAAGACAAGTCAGGCATAACACTGTGCTGTGCTCAAATAAAACTTTGCAAAAAAATAATTTAAGTTTGCCTATGTACAATTCTTAGTCGACGTCACAAAAATATTTCTTTTTCATAGACTTCGAAGAAACTTCTATTGTCAAAAAACTAAGTGTAAAGATTACTGTCATGACCAAAGCAAAATTTGGATTGATATTGGAACAATGTTATCTTTACGGACGAGTCTTCTTTTTAGGCAGGGTGTTTTTTTATCGAAAGTGTAGTTAGCAAAGAGTAGTAAGAGTAGCACAAGGAATGCTTTTATAAACGCGGTTCAAGTTGCCTCTTTCTATTTACAGCCAATTTAAGTACCAAGGAAATGTACACCATCTACCAAAAATGCTTGTTGAAGTTTTTTGAAAAGTTTTTTGGCTCGAACAGAACAAGTTGGGTACTGCAAGAAGACAATGACCCCAATCATCGCAGCAAACTGTGCAGTAAGTAGAAACAACAAAATGACCTCATTACGATGAAATGGTCGCTAAGGTCCCCAAATGTCATACATGAAAACAAAATTCAAAGGAAAGTATGTGTACACGGTAAAGCAACCGTTATTTTAAATTAAAAAGATATCATGATCATTGCCAAATGATTATGCAGAAAATATCACCGAAAGCACAGAAGAAAGGTGTGAAGCTATAATCAGTAACAGAGCTGAGTGAACCAGATATTAGGCAATTGGGAAATAGCTCATAGTGTATACTTCAATAAAAGAAAATCATTATCTACATTTCTATTTTTCAAGATTACAACGGTCACTTTATTATTAAACAGTTTGTAAATAGTGCAAAATATTGTTTAGAGCTTTACTAAAGTTGTATTCACTGTCCCTTTTTCGATATCTTTATGAGCGACTTACCAAAACTGATAAAGCACAAAGATGGAGTCATATTTCGACAACTCCGCTAATGGTAAACCTGTTGGCTTAAAGATTTGAAATAGTCTAAAATAATTTATGCTGATAAAATGTCACCACTTAAACAATAATGTGGAGAGTGAACATACTGTAAGTCCACCTGCCACCTTTGATTATTGCATTATGTAATTAAAGATTCATATTTTTACTATGTATTTTTGAAATTGTTTTTAATGTTTTTGTGGTTAGTGTGTAGTAAACGTCTTTTTTAGTCATGTAGTTACTAACAGTCATAATGAAAGAAGTGTGGTTTAGTGATAAATCTAGGGTTGCTTCAATTGCAGTATAATTTGAGGTTATGTCTTTAGTTAGAAGAAAATCTAGAAGATTTAGAATTTTGTGTAGATCCGTTAGACAATATGTGGTTTTTTGGTAGACCGATTTCCGTAGTTTTTGTCCATCACAGCTTTAAATAGATTTCGGCTTTTTGTTGTGATTAGCCTGAAGTCCTACTGTACAGAAGAATACTTTATACTGGTTCGTGCCGAGGCGAGCAATTAATATTAGATGCCGCAAAGGACCATGGAATTGTACATATACTGTACAAAATGTAGGTAGTTTATAGTGAGAAATACTCTTTCGAATAATTACAGTAGATCCGCCATGCTCTGTGTTATCAGGATAGATAGTGTTGTTTACTATAAAATTTGGTGTACGGATCGTAATTCTCTGGGTAAAGTGAGTTTCCAAAACCAACATAATATCAACTTTATTAATGTTTTAGAAGGCTATTAATTTATGTTTGTGGATAAATAATCCGTTAGTGTTTTAGGTTGCAGTGTGTAATCTCGTAGCTATTATGGACTACTTTAATTTATAATAGTTGATAATCAATTTAGAATAATTTGATCTTGATTCATTAGTTGCCTGAACATTTAGCCAAAAAATCGGTAAATTGATTATTTAAGTTTGTATGAAGTTTGTTGTTTGTATTGAAGTCAGGTATTGGGCGTCCTGTTTCTGTACATGTTACTGTAGGATCAGTAAGTAATCAGGTTAAAAAGTTACTCATACTAAATTAAGCTAACCAAAATATTGTAACTACTGATAAGAGATAAGAAACCAAGAATGTAAAAAGCTGCCCGCACAAATTTTTTGATAGGCAACACACTGTACGGAAGTTGCGGAACATCAAAACTAAATAATGTTAAGATATAATTACGATACTAATTATAATGATGCAGAGAGTTCCTCGGCAGAAGCAACAAAAAACCAAAAAACAACGACAAAACAGAAAACTTGAAGAATATAGACAAAGAACAGGAGCAATCGGAAGAAAAAGTACTGCTAAATATGATGAGAGGAATGATAAAGCATGTCAAGGAATTGTGGAAAAACGAAAGGAAGCAGCAATTTCAGATGCAAAAGAGCTAAAGGAATTAAAAGCTGAACAACCTGGAGAAAATGGAATAGCAGTCGAGATGATAAAGGCGGGCGAAGACAAAATGGAAGAGGGACTATGCAAGATAATAGCAGATGTGTGGAAAAAGGAAGTGATGCCAACAAGGTGGAAGGAGACACTAGTCTGCCCGATACACCAAAGGGAAGACCAAACAGTCAGTGAAAATTATAGAGACATAGCCCTTTTAGATATAGTATATGACCCAATATAAAAAATAGGTTTAACGATATAGTAGAAAAGAAGTTGGGAGAATACCAGTGTGATTTCAGAAAGCAAAGGTCGGTTATAGATCAGATCTTCATATTACGTCAAATAATAGAAAACAGTATAGAGCAAAAGATAATATTTTATATTCTATTTATTGACTTTAAGCAGGCGTATAATAAAATAAAAAGAATAAAAGTGTATGAAGCATTAAAAGAACTAAAGGTACCAGAAAAAAAATAGTGAGATTAATAAAAATGACATTGGAAGAAACATGGACATATATCTGAGAAATTTTATGTAAACCGAGAGCTAAGACAAGGGGATCCACTATCCTCAACATTATTCAACATAGTGCCGGACAAAGCTATTAAAGACATAGGAATTCCAACAACAAGGTTAATATAAAACCAAGGAACTCAAATCATAGCATATGCATATGATGTGGTACTTTTAGCAAGAAACAAAAGAAATTTAATGGAAGCAATACCAAAAATTGAAAAGAGAGCAAAAGAACAAGGACTACAGGTAAACGAAAAGAAAACAAAGTACATGGTAGTGGAAGAGAACCAAAGAAAAGTAACAGATAGAGAACTAGAAATTGTAGTGGAGAATGGAACAAAATATAATTTAGCTATCTGGGCGTTACTGTAACAAATGCAGATGAAAAGAAAACAGAAGTACAAGAAAGAATTGTCAAAAAAAAAACAAAATGCATGACAGTATTAGGAAATGTAATGAAGACCAAGAATATCTACAAAAAAGTAAAATTATCCATTTACAAGGACTACAATAAGACCAGTAGTGCTTTATGGTAGTGAGATATAAAAAATAAATAAAAAAGAAGCCTTGTAAATTTGAGAGAGGGTGATATTGAGAAGAATATTCTGGGAATGGAGGAGGAGAACAAATGAGGAATTAATACAACTGTACCAACAACTACCGATAACTACGGTAATAAAGTCACAACAGATGAGATGGCTGGGACATGTTTCAAGACCAACAAAGCAAGTTCTGAAGGGAGGAATTACAGGAAGACGAAGAAGTAGACAGCGCTCGCAGTGGAAGAAGCTAGTCGAAAAGAATTTAAGAGAATTAAGAATTGAAAACTGGAAGAAATGGAGAAAAATTTGTTATAAAGCCATAGGCCCAAGTGGCCTCCAGAGCTGATATATAAATATAAGAAAAGGGGTGGTTGGCGGTCTACATTCGTTCGTGCTACTATTTGCTTCTATGTTATTGCTTTCTTGAGTAAGGTCATTTATTTCTACAAGCGCTAATGGATTATATCAGTTTTGCCGATTTGTTTGTTGTGAAAATGTTTAATCGGTTTCATTGTGAGTCATGTATAGTTCTAGTTGTCGTCTTCGTAATATTGATAAATTAAACGTATGATATTCCCTAGTCTTATTCGTGTTTTGATTAGGGTTTGGTACAGGAGAGATGGAAAACATTGGGTTTGAGTTACAAACTGGGATATTTGTTGGCTACTGAATTATTCATTACATACTCGTATGCTGTATTTGAATTTGTTGTCTGGATAGGGAACATTAGCTTTCAATTAATTTGCAACACAATATTATTTAAAATAAATGTATATTCATAATTTAGAAATATCGGGGAAAGTTAAGAGCGTGTGGTATAATAACTCTCGGTCAATAACATCAGCCCACTTTCATTGCAAACAGTTGACTAAGTTCAAAATTAAACATTCGATTTTAATTTATGGGTGGAATAATAAAATATGTAAATTTTGTTTTTTATGTGTGTAAATGGAAAAGTTGAAGAAACAGTTAGGAAACAATTATCGTGTTATTATTTAAAAAATTTGTAAAACTATTTCGAACAGTTTTATCTTTAAAAACTAAATGAGTCGTATTTCCCACGTGATCAGCAAATAAGATATACAGAACTGTAATCAAATATGCGCAGTTGTATCAATGTTCTATTTAACTGCCCACTGCGACCTAGATAAAGAAAAAATCGCTTTGATCACAAAACTGTCTTAATATCCACCGAAACTTCTTAGATGTAAACTTTCTCAACCTTCGTCCTATCGTGTTAAGAGGTTAACCTCCCTTTAGACCTACCCCACTAAAGTTAGGCAGGCAATTAAATTCCATGTAGTTCAAATAATAACACGCGTGCGAACAATGTTAATTAACTTAAAGCGGATAATTGTTGACCCATTCTTTTGCGGGTGATTTTCTTCTTTAGAAGAACTTAAAATTTGTAAACGCGAATTAAATTTGTTATATAAAACCTCGCAACAATTTGGTTCGTTATTATTTTTTGTGAATATTTTTTGCCCAAATGATGTGTAATACGACAATAAACATAAAACATTGCCTGCAATTTACCTGTACGAAACGTGTCGTTTGTAATAGCCTTATAATTCTTCATAAGAGCTTATCTAACCTCTAGAGTCCCAGAGCGAAGCTTTATAAAGTTTAAAATATGAGCGGGATAGTTGGACATTCTAAACGTAGAGCGATTACAAACACGTTTTGTTTCATTTGTTATGTGCAACGTCTTTGAACGGCCAGATTAGTTAAGACATGGAGATTGTGAATAGCTGGAAGTTGTTCTTCCGAAATACTGCTTAATTGGTTTATTAATTATTTATTAGGCGTTTCATTTGAAGGATTCTATTCAATCTTAAGGACACCGCGAGTGATACAGACATAAGTTCGCCATTCTTCAATTTTGTGGGGCTTTTACGGAGTGAATAAGTCGAAATGCAGAATAAAGGCTATTGTGCGCCGATGTCGTGAACGAGAAGTATCCTTCAGAAAATCTTCGGTTTGTGCATTTTTTTAGTTGACATGCGGCGGCCGCGGTCTATTCAACGTGTTTCCACGATAAAACATTAACGGCGAGAGTTTTTCTCCCGTGGGCACAGCACAACCACGCCGATTGGATTTTAAGTGCATATATATGCTTGCGGGTGGTCTCCAAAGGGGAGATAAAATTGAATCGTCGAAAACAAACTTAATATCGCCGGTTTGTTGCGCTAACAATGTAAATCGACATTTGAATACGTTTACGTCTGCGGGAAACGAGAAGATATATTTTAATGCCGATAAAAAACTGACGAATCTAGGAGCTCATTCGAAAGCATTATATTTTTATGGCCCCCTCTTTGTCGAATTTTATTCACTACATTTCTTTTGGTTCATTTCCTAGGCATTTATCTTCCGAAGCTTTGCAGTTGCGAGTTCGATTTGATGTATTCGATTGAGGGATATGGAGACAATCCTGTATGGGCGCCATAAATAAACATCGCGACAACGCACGCACCGTTGCGGTTTTTCGCTAGAGTCCCGGGCGGCAAAGCCCGGGTAGGTATGGCGATCCGGGCTTTAGTGCAATTTTAACTTTTCGGGCAAACCTGAGTCGGAGTGCTAGTTCGGAGCCTGGAGCCCGAAGGGCACGTGTAGCACTAAATGCGAGGAATTTTGTGCCTCTGGTTTCTTGGTTGCGTAAACGCTGCGAAGCGCAGGAGATAATCCGAAACAAAACAAGACGATTCATAATTGGGCGCGTATTTTTAGCTATTTACATGCTCGTTCAGTGTTTCCGAGCATTTGCGCTTTTTCTCCAGCGCCTGCAATTTGTTGGTGCCCATTACGCACATTTTCTTGATATCAATATGTTGAAAACGTACCGCTCGTATTTCACTACCATTCTTTATCGAGATCTACAAGAAATACTGCTCGTTTGCCATTTGTCGGCGTTATTTGGATGTTCCAGGATGTTTACATTAGTTAAAGCTTCTTTAATAAGTCCCACAAAAGGGATTTTCCTGAAACTCTATTTTAAATCAAAAACATAAAACACGACCGAGAGGTTCAGAGGAATTAGAAGATAAATCAATTGAATACGCAAGAAGCTTTTATTATTAACATTCACATTTTTTGTAGTACTATAATTGGAAACTGCTACTTTGTAATTTAATATCTCAAAATTATCAAATTTAAATGAAAATGGGATAATTTCCAAAAATTTACCACATTCGTCTAAGAAAAATGTCGATCTTATAAACATTTCTTATAAAGCTTTTTCATGTTTTATGTAAGTACGGTAAACTAATGGAATATATTTATAGATTGTAAATAACATTAAAAATCAAGAAAAATTACCAGTGTACCACAAATTATTGTACATGCCTGGGTTTTCCTTACCAATATGGGCCGGAGCGGAGTCTTGCTAGAACACATACTCCTGCCCAGCGGCCACCTCCTCTATCCAAGGCTTGACAACTGTCTCTAGCACGTTGACATAGTTGTCGGTTGTTACTTTCAAGTCTTCCTCAAAAAAGTGAGGTGCCATAACAGCTTCGCTGTTGACAAATCTCAGCCGCATCACAGAGGCGGGAAACTTTGCATGTATGACAATAAGCATTTCAGAGGCACCTGGGCAGATTCAACGGTTATTTTGTCGATCAACCTTTTTGTCTGATGTACTGCTATATTGACTGTTGACTTCTCTTGCGATTAGATAGCTTGGTGCAAGTTGCCTTGTCAGCATTTACTCCGTAAATTTTTTTATCCAAATCAAGTCAATTTCTGTAAACGGTTTTCTGTCCCCAGATTTGAGAATAGTATCACTCTGCTTATATTTTTGGCTGATTTTGCCGATTGTGGTAGGTTGTTGATTATGTGAAGCTAACTTTTTGTGCTAGCTAATAGGGGGTTGCGCATGCGCTAACATAATATAATTTTTAAAAATCAGGATTTATCTCGATTATCATTATAATTATCATTATAAAAACTTTAATAATGGAGATACCGTTTTAGAAACGCTATTCATTGGTATCATAGATTCTCTTTTTCTATACTACAGAGCCTCTTGTTAGCTAGCGATCTAAATTAGTGTTAACTAGAACAATAAAAGGGTTATACAAGAGTTATGCCTATCTAAACCCAGGATTGCCAAACCTTCGAATTATTCTGGGATATTGGTCTCCAGATGAACTCTCACTCTTATTTATGGCTCCTTGAAACTTATTAAGCGACCACATTTCGGTATTTGTCGGCACACAAGTCAAAATAAACGAGAGGCTATAGGAGGCAACCTTTAATTGATAAATTTAAAGGGTCCTATAGTAACTATACCTCACCGAAAGACTACCGGTATTAGTAGTCAACACTTGAAAGCCAAGAGCTTTTAAAAAGACACTTCCTTGTCCTAGGTTTAAAAAAATTGGTTTTAAAGCCGAATGAACATCTATAGAAGTCAACGACACGAGAATGCAGAAGGCACCGAGAAACCACCACTGGAGTAAAGATTCAACAAAATATTCCGAAGCTTCAAGTCTCCTAGTCGGATCTCCGGAGGAGACGATTGTGGGCAATGTTTTGAGAAAGTATTTTATGAAACCAATTAAAATTGCAACTTGGAATGTAAAGAGCTTGTATGCAGCATAGACTTAAACTGAGTATCCTTGGAATTAGTAATGTACAGTGGCCAGGATCAGAGAGATGTATAACCTATAAAGATAGTGACAAATAAAAGATTGTATACATGGATATCGCCTACGTACAACAAAGAGAGAACTGTCAGAAATCAAATAGATTATATAATAATTAAAAACAGATTTAAAAATGCCATGACATCAGCAAAAACATGTCCCGGAGCTAACATCGGGTCAGATCACAATCCTGTGGTAGCAACATTAAATATGAAATTGAAAAAATTAAAATTTAGTTGTAACAAGCAATCAATAAATGCAAAGGCACTAAAGAAAGAAATATAATAATGCACAAGAACAAGTTAATCTTAATTTCAGAAATGCTGAACAACAAAACAAGAATACTGACAACGTAAATGAAAAGTGGAAAAACATAGAGACTACTTTATTAAAAGTTAATAAAAAGACCTTACTTCCAGCTAGAGTTAAGAAAAAAGCTTGGGTGACAGAAGAAATGTTAGACTTGGTGGGGAAATGAATAAAAATATAAAGAGATTAATCAAGTAATTAAAATAAAAATTAAAAAACGAAAAAAACATTGTTAATTTAAAAGTGCAGAGAGTTGAAGGATATAAGCGAAAATATGATAGTTTCAATATGTACACGAAGATTAAGTAAGTAGCAGCTATGCAAAGAGCAAAACAATCCAACATGTAAAAAAACGAGAATGGAAGAATAATCACGGGTGTAAAACCAAAAAGAGATAAATAGATACATTAGCTAATAAGAAAAGAAACGGTAGAGACAGGGCCAGAAATATTAAGAAGTGAGATAGAATATGCTATTAGAAATGTAAAAACAAGAAAAGCTGTGGAGCCAGATGGAATTTCAATAGAATTGTTAAAACTTATAAGCGATAGTTCAGTGGACATAATGGTAGATCTTTTTAATGCAATTTATAGAGCAGGTAATATCCCAGAAGAATGGCCGACGTCAATTTTTATACCGATACCAAAGAAAAATTATGCAAAGAATTATATGGACTACAGAACTATACCACTGAAAGCCTTCCCTAAATTCATTTATAATGAAGCATACAAGAAGAAGGCATCTATGATACACAAATGGGATTTACAAAGGAATTAGAACTAAGAGAGGCCTTATTTGTAATAAGTGCATTAATGCAACAATGTTTGGACATAAACCACAACCTTATCACAACTTTATCGATTTTGAGAAAGCTATCGTTAAAATCAGACATAAAAAGCTACGTAAAAATACTTAAAAAGAAAAATATCAATAGTCGTGTCATAAGAATAATAGCCAAATTGTACAGGCATTAAACAGCTAAAAGTGAAACTAAAAAATAAAATAATAGAAAAAATTAAGATATGCCGAGGTATTCACCAGAGATGTATTCTTTGTTCGATTTTGTTCAATTATATAGAGAAGCAATATGCCAAAAGGTTTTAGAGAAAGAAAAAATGCAATAACAATTACGGTGAAATTAAAAAACAATGTGCGTTATGTGGACGATACCTTAATAATAGCAAATAATTTGAAAGATCTGCAGCGTTTAGTTGAATATATAAACTTACACAGTAATAACTGGCCTGAAACTAAACCTTAACAAGACAAAGCTAATGATTATATCAAAGAACCTAAATGTTGACAATAATTTCTAATACCTGAATTAAAAAGGTCAACTGCTATAACTATATACGAGCGTGGATTACAGAAACTACCGATCAAGCTAAAGAAATTAAAACAAGAATAAAGATAGCAAGGCAAGCGTTTATAAAGTTAGAAAGATATCTGTGCTGTCGAGATATTAACTTAAACCTTCCAATACGTATGTTAAGACTAAAAAATCCAGCCAGATACGCTATAAAGAATGCAAGTGTTTCAAACTTTCTGTGGCAATCGTTACTATTGCTGCCCTCCAACGATTGTACCAGTCACGAATTCCGTCTCACACTGGTGCATCGCCGTAATGGGCGTTGACGTTACGTTAACATTATAAAATAGCAAATAGCAACGATCGTTCGTGTATTTCCGCGCGGTCCCGAACGCGTTACTCTGGCAACCAATGCTGCCCACACAGCCGTGGATCGGGGATCTCCGCATTGTTCTTTAAAGATATTTGATATTATGCTTTATTCCACATTGTCACATGGCGTAGATATTGAAGAAAACAAATATTAAGAATCTTCAGGGTTTTGAAATGTGGTGCTATAGAAGAATATGGGTAAATAGTCAAAGAGATGTGTCTAAAAACTCACTCAGAATTAGTTATATTATGCTTAGCTAAATATTCCCTAAAATTTAGAATAGATCAAAAGAAACTTATTCACGTAGCTAAGAGAAGTGGAAAAGTTATTAGTACAGACTTAAAAATAATTATAGAAAGTTATGGAGTAAATATTTGGGATCTTTCCATTTGCGGAATGTTGATCATTGCTAGAATCATTATACCTCGTCCTTATAATAAGGCTAAAATCAAACGTTTTATAGCAAAACAAAATTTTCTGGGCAAAAAAATAGTTCGAAAATTTACACAAAATTATCTGATTGGTTAATTACATTTATAACATTCTTACATACACATAGAATACCATCTACTTAAACCTATCAAGTCTAAGTATATAAAACGTTGTCTATCAGTTGGATGGTTAAAAGTAAACTTCTTGCATTGACTAGATAGTGAAGTCATTGTGTATTACATAATTAGGTATATGCCACGGTCTATTAACAATATACACTTAAGGTTTTATTGGAAGTTGAGATGCAATCACAAGCTTGTTATCTGAAGAAAGTATGGTCCTCTCATTAGCAACTGTAGTTGCAATTGTTGAATTGGTCTTATATACATTAACTGTATAAACAGTATATAAAAATGGGCTTAGTACACTGCTTTAGAGAACTCCAAAGACAATAGGATACAGTTTTGATAGCTCCTCACTTTGTTTAACCAGAAACCATCTACCATCTGAATAAGATTTAATAATTTCGTGAAAATGATGCAGCAATAATTTTTTGAGTTTATGACATGTCTTCATGCTATACTTTGTCAAATACCTGTTTGACATCCAGAAATACAGCCGTACACTACTTTTTGGATTCAAGGTTATTATATATTTTATTAACAATTATATGTACTGTGTTGATTTCTTAATCCAAAAATTTACTGTTGAATAAGAGTTGTTTTTCCAATATTGGTTTCAGCCGTTTTAGCAGCAGCTTTTCAAAAAAATTAGATGGTGCCGACAATAGACAATTATTGGTATATTCGATTCTACAAGTTTATTCTCGGCTTTAGAATCATAATTATTTGTGGCGAGTAATTATTTTAATTTGAGTATAGCGTTGAAGATTATTATATATAATTTTAGACATTTGGAAGTAATTTGTAGTGGTAGTTTATTAGTAATTTGTGTTCCAATTGGGAGTGTCGCTTTTTCTTTCAACTGTAAAAAAAGGCCTAAATACATTGCCTAGATATTTGGTAAGTACAGCAGCTTTTCTTTATTATTTTTTGGCTAGTTTCTCTTTTCCTCTTTTAATGGTGGTATGATTTGCTGTGGATGTTTAGTTTACCAGACGGTTTTCCACAATTAGTAGTTAGTAGTTTCCATCGCGGTGGGGTTGTTAACATACACCTGTATATATTGGTTTTTGATATCCAATAGTAGTTGTTCGAAGTCTTGTGTTACCTTATTGTGTTAAGCTTACTTTTATTTTTTGCCAGTTGTGTTATTTGTCACTTTCAACTATTATTGGGCATATTTTTTTATTTATGTTACGTGTGCGTTAGAGAATGTTCGCAACGAAACTTTTCATGGGTTTTTCTTATCACAATAATTAAATTAGCTATGTATGTTTTAGATTTTAAAGATATTTTTAAGGCGACTGATTTGTCCAAGTATATCCCAGTCAGTTTTCTTAGAGTGTACCGTTTTTGTTCATGTTTTATTTATTTTTGTATAGTTTGTTTATTAACCCAGTGCCTGCTGTAATTGGCGAGGTGCTTTTTGTCACAATTCATACATTTAACTTGTAGTTTTTCATTTTTGTTTTGGCAATTTCTTGCTGCGTGATTTCCTGTACATTTAACGCACATATGGCAACAACATTTTTTAGTGTGCGTATCTCTGACACTTGTTTATTGCAAGATTTTCATTTTAAACTTGTACTACATAGTTTTCGAGCAATTTTACATTTATATTACTTTACAGTTTTCCTTAATTTAAAGATAAAAATAAACATGGGTAAAGGCTTTTTTGTAAGGCGGTGTTTAATGTTCTATGTGTAAGTTACTTTACGAAAAATTCTCTTAATTTTTCCTTTAACGATTTGATATCTGTCAATGGATGTAGAATTATAAGTATAACAACATTTTTTTTTACTTTAGTTGGGTTTAAATGTGTGAAATTCAGTGTCACATATTTTTAAAATCTGCTCTGTTTGAAGGGAAATAAGTAATTTTTATGTTTACATTTTGGTAAGTGAGAGATTTTTTTAAATAACTCATTAGCATACGATCTGCCCTTGTAGAGGGCAATAAGCATTATATATGTTTCAAGTTTAACTTATGGCAGTGTAAACTGCCTTATAAGAGTCTTGTGGAGGAAAGTTCCAGTGAACTCCCTCCACACAAAAAGTTCTTATGCAACTAAACAAACACATTAAGAAACTTAAAATATTAATGAAGTATACAAGTTAATCAAAATGAGCCAGCGGGTCAGAAGGTTTATATCTTTTCAGTCTTTTTGGTAATAAAGTATGGACAAGTACATTTGGGTGGACACTCAGTCTGGCTTTGTACTTTTTGGCAATGTTTTGTATTACAGTTTTTACTGGCGGAAAGGTCACTCAATATAACTATTGGGCACGTACCACGGAACGTTAACGATCGTACGAAACACTTTGTTTTGAAAGCGTTCTAGGAACTCCACGTTGGACTTGCTCGCAGTTCCTCATAGTTATATTTCGTAAATTTATATTTCATAAACTAGCGGTTTATTATTTAACGATAGTTTAGAACTTCTTTAAATTAACCAAACTTAGTCTCACCTAGTTATGCTTGGTGAAAATATGCGTTCTCCAATTTAGTTTCCTGACAAGGTATAGTCCAAAGTTACTTAATAGATTTGGTATATTTTAGTTACTGACCATTAGAATTACTAGCCGGAAGTTACCCCTTTTCAACGTGAAAGTAATATAGTGAGACTTGGATTCATTAACTTGGATTCTGCAGAGTCCAAGCCATTATTGAATTTTATTTAGGTGTGCTTACAAGTATCTAGATGCAGCTTCATGTTGTAAATGAAACGCTAGCACTACTATGTCATCAGCAAAAATTGTTGTAGTTCGCCGCGATGTTAGAAAATCAGCTGTACGCAGCAAATAAAGTAGAGGTCTCAAGATGCTGCCTTGAGGGACTCCAGCGTATATCGGGTGCAGATCGGTGATTTCGTCTTTGTATTTAATATAAAACTGTCTCTCAGTTGATAGTTTTGAAGTGACTGATAGGCTGCCCTTTACTCTTAAACATTTAAAGTAGGGCTTCAGTAACTTTTCTTGATTATTTAACTTAATCTAATTTATAAATAAATGCTTATTTTTATATATTTATATTAAATTAAATTATAAAGCCTTGGTTCGTCGTTCTCGTTCATTAGTTTATACACTACATTATTAGGATAAACAGTCAATCTATATTTGTATTTTTTACTAATGTTTTATATTTCACTTTTCACTGTTGGCATACTTAAATCACTTGAATAACTTTGTTTAGCACCTACTAACCGCGCACTATAATTCTTTTTTTTTTCAAAAGTTTCAAGATTTTTATTTTGGAATTACTAGCTGTTCCCCACGAAGAGATTTCGTAGGTCTATATAGGTTTTAAGGCGAGTTATATATTAAAAATTTATTATTTATAGATAGTCTAGATTTTCTTCATATCATCTAGTGTAATTTACTGAGTTTAAGGCCAAGTTATTTCCGATTGACAAAGATATGAGTTTTCTAAGTTAACCGGCGGTCTAGATATAATTCCAGATATTTAGCAGATTCTGTATGTTGAAGTTGTTGACCATTAATGGTGACAGGTGGACAGCCATTGCGTTTCATTGTGTATGTTACATGTAAAGATTTTGATTCATCCACTCAAATTTCCTACATTTTAAGCCAATGCTTAATTTTGTTGGGATGGGCCTGTGGGTACATGAATACGGTTTTGGATTTTACATCAGAGTTTAAATTGTGGTTTGTTTTAATGTTGCGAGTCATATGCGTATAGTAAATATAATACTGGTCTTAGCGTGCTACCCTGTGAGATTTCTGACAGTATGGGTTGTAGATTTGAGATTTATTTTTGATATTATTTATAAAAGCATTTTTATGTTATGTATAATTTTAATATTTTATACAGCTGATAGGGCAGGTATTTTTAAATTTTATAATATAATCCTAAGTGCCACACCTTGTGAAATCCTTAAAATATATCTAAGAATGTGGCCGAGTAGTATCTCTTCCCTCTGTGAATCTTGTATGTTATTTGGTTTAAGTGTTGATTTTTTTAATCCAAATTGGTGACTCAAAATTAATTTAATTGAAGCAAAGCTGGCGCTTCACTCCTTTATGGAAAAGCTGGACATTAAAAATTTCCTTTTTAAGAAGCGTGTATTACATAGTAACTGGTAAGTGGTAACTGTACGCAATTTATATATAATGTAAATGGAGCATTTCAGATAAAGTATGCTCAAAGGTAGGTTAAGTTTTAAAAACAAAGTAAAAGAAAAGCTAGAAGTCAAGCTAGCACAAAAAGTTAAATAGCTCTAAGCCATTTAATCCGAAGATAAAAGTGTGCCCAAAAGTTTGCAATTTGGGATATACAAATTGAAAAGTCTAAACTTAGATTAGTCTTAAGCATTAACAAATCGAGAATGTGCAAATTATAAAATTAAAATTTAAATGTATAGTCAAAATAATCTTGGATAGTACATTAAAGAGATTAAAGTAATTCTGTTACATTAGCGCAGCAAATTGTTTCAGTTTTAAAGGTGATAAATTAATATGCGCACAAACTACAGCAATACCTTAGTACATTTTAACTACTAAAACTATGTTATACTTCAAGTAATACTTTGGTAGGTTAGATGATAGTAACCTTAATTTTCTTATTGTTCTAGTAAAGTGTTTTGGAAACATCTCGAACACCTAACTATTATATCAGCCAACCTTGCATATAAGCTACTCTAATCCGAAGTAATTGTGAGATTAATAAGTAAACCAACTTTATTAACTTGCGGTCGCATGCACCATTATAGTTTATCACAAAGCTGTATGACAACCTTAGGATGTATTGTTTAAAATAACTTAACTTTAATGTAGTTACTTGCAAAATTCGAGCACCAATAATAATTTATATACAATTTATTTTAAAGGAATCATTACGCTTAAGTTAAATATAAATGCGGAAGCAAGTTGCGAAAGCAAAGTTGGGAGCTAAGTTGCGTTCTTTAAAAAACATTTTGTCGTGAAGGATAAGCTGTATTTAAATGCAGCGCAGGAAGTAAGAAAAATCACACATCTGGAAATGGTTGTAGACCAAGTACAATGGCAGCAGATGTAGCAATAAAAATGAGGAATAGCACTCTCTTGACTTATGCCGACATGAAAATGATAATCACCAGCCGGATGGAGATTGGGGAGGAAATTCAACTTTGCCTTCGACTTTTCTGAAATTGTAATGGACTTACGGAAGGGCAAAAAGGGAATGCCTGCTGATTACAACGTACAATCTGTAAATTAACTCTATAATATATCTTGAATAAAAGTGTGGAACTGTAAATTATTAATATCTTAGTTAAAACTAAAAATGTATAAATAATACATTAAAATACATAGGGCAGACAGTAAGTAATAAACTTATATAATTTTTAACAACAGTAGTGTGTGTAAAAAAGCACTTTATAAGGTTTGAGATGTGCTAGCGGAAGTAAAACAATACGTGGTAATTCAATTTCTAACGCTAAGTGAAATTCATTGTTATTTAAAAGTTTTATATAAGCGTAATAAATTGTTGGCTTTTAAATTTTCTTTATATAAACCGGGGTAGGCTTCTACAGAAGATAAATTTTTTAGTATAGAGTGTTAATAGTTTTTTAAGTTTTAACTCACTCTTTAGATTTATAAATACACGAGGAATCAAATATAAAGCAGAATTTTAATTTATTGAAGCATCATAATAATATAAATATGAAAACTTATCTTTCTATATAATTTTCTGGCCTTTTTTTAACGGATAGATAATTTCTTTATATTGCTCAACCGAAATGCTGCTGCTTACATATGAGTAGCAATATGACCGTCAAATCTTTATTATCTGAGTGTTTTTTTAGCGACCCGAACAATAATTACAGAACAACAAATCCGGATTGTTTAAAGATAACAGAGAGGAGAAGTTTTTATAAAAAATATATCTTTATGGAATGAAGACCTTATTTGAATAAAAAAACAAGAAAGCATTTTAATGCAGCAAAGAATTTGGGGGTATGAGGTAATTATAAAATAACCCTAACTAAATATAATAAGACTCTGAGCAAATCCAAAAGAGGGGGTGGAAACTACTCAAAAAAGTAGCTGACTGCACAAAATACTCTCAAAGGGTCGCCAGAGCCCAATAACTACCCTGAAAACGCAGACAAGAAAATACACTAATGATGAAAAGAAAACAATGAGAAAGATTCAGCGGTCACATGTTGCTAATATAACATCGAATGACTGGAAAAATTCAAAACCGGAACCCCCAAAGCGGCTTAGAGCCTTAGGGTAAGTTTTGCTCTAAGATATATACCGAAATCCTACAAATTAATTAGTTATTTTTATACCAAAACCTAAAAAATAGGACAAGATAAAAATAAGGCTTTAAGACCAATTAGGTTGACGTCTGTTGTAATTAAAATTCTAGAAAAACTGTTTGACGAGCATACGAGGGATGATGTATTAATTATTCGACATATAAAGCATTAGTATCTATAGATACTGTTTTTTTATATTGAGGGAATGTATGATAGTAGATCCCTAGATTCAATCATTACAGCGTTGAGAAATAAAGGACTCGAAAAAACAAGCTGCACGTGTATAGACCGTATGCTTAAAGAAAGATTAGTATATGTAACCCTGATGGCTAAAACAATGATGACCTGGGTTACTAGAAGATTGCCACAAGGAGAAATTCTGTCTATCATACTCTAGAACTTTGTAATAAATGATCTCTTAAAGACACTCGAAGGAAACAAATATAAAGCTCTGGGATATACAGATGACTTAGTTATACTATTCACGAAACGATTTAACAATACAGTTAGAGAGCGTATGCAAAGGATACTAAACCTGGTTACAAATTAGACAAATGTAGAGAGACTAAACACAAGTTCCTCAAAACCTAGCATAGTACCATTCACAAGAAAGAAAACCTAGAGAGACTGGGACCTTTTAGGCTCCGAGATGTAGAAATAAAGTTACCAGGTTAGATAAAATATCATGATGTTATTTTAGATTCGAAACTCACTTGGAATCAACGAATTTAAAAAGTCAAAAGAAAGGCGGACACTAGTGTTAGCCAGACAAACATTGAGTCTACAACTGAAAGTAATGATATATATATATATATATATATATATATATATATATATATATATATATATATATATATATATATGAGCCCGTCCAATAATTTTCGAAGATACGGTGCGCGGAGGGTCTCCGATTTCGTTCAAATTTTAGGAGCTAAAGTAGGTAGTGAAAAATAAAATCCTCCAATTTTTAGCCTCCACCCCTCCGGATCCAGAGATATGAATTTTGAAAATTGAAAATTACCCTTATTTTGCTGTTTTAAAAATCCATATCTCGGAAGTTAGTCCAATCGGCCTCAAATAGGGCGCATTTTTTTTCGTCTGTAAGTCTACTTTCATGCCATCTGCGTCCGGTCTATTTGTACGTGCCTCTCTTTTCTTGGCAGTTTGAAATTTGATAACATGAAAACAGCAAATTCTTTCACCTTGAAGATGGACCCAGATTACAGCAATAGCGCGAAAACATTTTAGACGTAATAGACATGAAATTAAGCTCATAGACGAAAAAAATGCGTCCTAGTTGAGCCCGATTGGACTCAAACTTCCTCAGATACGAATTTTTAAAAAATGGCATTTCCGCGAAATTCGAGTTTTTTCCGGTTTTCTAAGCGTCACCAATCGCGCCTGACCGATTCAAATACTTTGAAAAGTGGGGAAATTGTTGTTTTACTAGAATACAATGATTTCTTAATGGTTTTATCCTTGGCCCGAACTTGTAGCATGCGCGATCGCCACTGCGCAGATTGTTCTTTTCGAAGGGAAAATAAACGGAAATTATGGGAATTTCTGAATTATACGGCGAGTCAGGGGCTCAAGAAGGGTTGAAAAAGGTCGAAGTCAGTGCAAAATACTCTTTTGACAGATTAAACGGCGATAGAACCTGATTTTAATAATCTTTCGATACCTTAAACCATTGTTTACTGTAGTCGTTCTTTAAAACAATTACGCTCTGCTAATCGCACATATTATTCCAAGATGAGTTTTTAAAAATTATCAGAGTTGAATACCAATAGATACAGAAGATACGATACTTTTCAGATGGCGCTCCTACACAGTACAAAAATAAGTAAGATTCTTCTTATATCAATATATTTTATTTGAAAATTCTTGCTAATCGATTTCTCTGTTCCAGGAACAACTTTGCCAATATATGCCTGCACGAAAATGACTTCGGAATCAAAATAGAATCCTACAATTTTTTCGCAACCAGCCATGGAAAAAGCCCATGTGATGATGTAGAGGGTGTGATTAAGAGGACAATCATGCGCCATTGTCTGAGATCTGGAGCTGAGCCTCAAATAGTAAATGCTGTAGAAATGTATTAATTTGCAGAACAAAATATAAAAAGCATAAGGTTAGTAGTAAAAAAATTAAATGGATGTAACAATAATTAAAATTATAATCATTATTCATACAGATGTCTATGGATCCCAGATGTGAAGGTTCAACAACATAAAAAAAAATTAAATCAAAGATTTAATAGTGCAAGGGCAGTTGAGGATACAAGAGGTCTTCATTGCATCATCCCAGTCGATGGTGAAAGTATACGTTTAAAACAAACGTCTTTTGTTAAGAAAGAAAGAATTGTTAAGATTTTGGTACATTTAAAGTACTTTTGACATAAATCGAAACTCCAGTTCCTTGGAACAAGTAAAAGAAGGGATATCTTGTCAGAGATTGTTGAACTGCTGTACAATTTTCTTTGCAGTTCTATCAAAAGTTAATGAAGAGAGACACTGTCTTGGATGGAACTGCCAGTAGCCAGTGGCATAATTGAATTTAGATCGAGATTAAAAGCATCTTTTATTTGACGAATTAATTTTGCCTAAACATCAGTTAAAAAATCGACCACTAGTTTTTCTTTTCTAGACAAAGAAACCCGTGATAATTCAAAATCAGGCATTCCAAGTTCTCGACAAACGTTTCTGAGAGTCGATCGTCCCTGGCTACAAGTCAGAAATTCAGTACCACCTGAACTTTGCGATGAACTACAAGGATAAATCTCAAGATCGCTTATTCCTTTAATTAGAGTATCTACTCCACTCGCAACAGTTCTTCTTGGCATTAGATCATCCGTTCTCACAACATTGTTATTGTGGCCCTCCGCGACACTTTCAGTAACTTTCTGCTCACACTATTTACATATTTTATTCCCTGGAATCAATCTCCTTTCCGTTGCCTTACAACATTTTTTTTTATGAATTCCGTATGGATCGCAACATTTTCTCCTTTTAGCCGTATAATTATGGACAAACTTGTTCTTGTACCTTTTACATATGTACTCACTTTCATAAGCACTCAAATTACTGTTTAATCTCAAATTGAGGATATCCAATTGTTCGGTATCGAATTCACTTAAATAACCAAAATTATAAGGTTCAGAACAACTGTCGTTCAGGAATTTCCCGACAGCACACATCATTTCCAGTACAGCCATTGTCCACTTACTTTTCCACTAAGACACGTTACACTTATACAACATAACCTCACAAGTGTTTAGCCTTGTATGGAGATAACACAAGAAACTGACAAACTGAAAACTGAGGAATGGCCATCCACTCCCCGTAGAAGACTTATTCTAGATTTGAAATACGAATATCGTAGTATTCTGAAACTGTTTGAATGAACTCGCAACACTGCGCCGACGTGATAATTGAAAAACTTCAGAATTCGAATTTCACCCAACTTAGCAAACGGACTTACACTGGCTGTTAGCGGGAGGAATATGTGCGACTAGCAGAGCGTAATTGTTTCAAAAAATGACTACAGTAAACAATGGTTTAAGGTGTCGAAAGATTATTAAAATCAGGTTCTATCACCGTTTAATCTGTCAAAAGAGTATTTTGCACTGACTTCGACCTTTTTCAACCCTTCTTGAGCCCCTGACTCTCCGTATAATTCAAAAATTCCCAAAATTTCCGTCCATTTTCCCTTCGAAAAGAACAATCTGCGCAGTGGCGATCGCGCATGCTACAAGTTCGGGCCAAGGATAAAACCATTAAGAAATCATTGTATTCTAGTAAAACAACAATTTCCCCACTTTTCAAAGTATTTGAATCGGTCAGGCGCGATTGGTGACATTTAGAAAACCGGAAAAAACTCGAATTTCGCGGAAATGCCATTTTTTAAAAATTCGTATCTGAGGAAGTTTGAGTCCAATCGGGCTCAACTAGGACGCATTTTTTTCGTCAATGAGGCTACTTTCATGCCTATTACGTCTAAAATGTTTTCGCGCTATTGCTGTAATCTGGGTCCATTTTCAAGATGAAAGAATTTGCTGTTTTTATGTTCTCGAATTTCAAGCTGCCAAGAAAAGAGAGGCACGTACAAATAGACCGGACGCAGATGGCATGAAAGTAGACTTACAGACGAAAAAAAATGCGCCCTATTTGAGGCCGATTGTACCCAAACTTCCCGAGATATGGATTTTTTAAAAACAGCAAAATAAGGGTAATTTTCAATTTTCAAAAATTCATATCTCTGGATCCGGAGGGGGTGCAGGGCTAAAAATTGGAGGATTTTATTTATTCACTACCTACTTTTAGCTCCTAAAATTTGAACGAAATCGGAGACCCTCGCGCGCACCGTATCTTCGAAAATTATTGGACGGGCTTATATATATATATATATATATATATATATATACACCACGGTGGTCAAACACATGATAACATATGTAATTTTGGTATGGTAGATACAGATAACGCAAAAAACTGTTGTAACCGTACTAAGTAAAATACAAAAATTTCCTTGTCTGGGAATAACGGCGCCATAAAAACTATACTAATAGCGGCAATAGAGACACTGCTAGATCTTCCTCCTATTTATTTTGAAACAATGGGAGATGCAGGTGTGTCTTTTAATAAACTGAAAAACGTACCAATCTGCAAAGATTGGATGTAGGAGTAGACATACTGGGCATGAGAACAGACATTGCGCTAAAATTCACATTCAACATAAATTTGTAAGTTAATATTATGGATCGAAATGAATGTACAAACAAATAAGCACCAGAAACAAACTCGAAAAAATTATTTGGTATAGAGATAAATCAAAGATCGGCTCTAAAATGGAAGCAGGCATATACAATGAAAAGGGAAATTTATAGTTAAGTTTTTCAATAGGAAAGAACTGTTTTAAGTGGAGATATTTACTGCACTGCAGTATACCAGTCAAAATAATTTGAGAGCTTATTAAAAAAAAACGAATAAACATATTTACAACTAGTTAGGCATCCCCAACGGCATTAAAAATCGGTAAGTTACATCCAGGGCGGTGTGGAAATGATGCGAAGAACTAAGTGCTTTAGCAGACCACAACAAGTTAACTCTGTTGTGAGTACTAGGGCACTGTGAAATTGCAAGCAACGAAAACACTGGGGGGTTAACACAAAAAATCACAAACTTTACATATAGGCCCAGAACCAGCTCTGGGAGTACCTAAAAGTACAATACGAAGCCGTGTGAGAGGAATGGGCCATAAAACAAAATAAAAAATACTGAGAAAATATACCGCGACACAGATATGAGAAAACTTTTATAGGACCATTTCGTAAACGAACTGAAAAACTATTAATACAAAGTATTACGGATCTCTTTATAAAACATTATTTTTCCAGAGGATACCTCAACAAAATAAGGTTGTACAAAAGAGACCTGAGTTGCAGGGAACCAGAAACAGCCATCTATATCTTGTGCGAGTGTAAGGATTTAACTCATAGGAAGCAAGATATTTATGGAAAACCAATAATGGATAAAAAAAATACATTAATTATCCTGTAACGAACATGTGATGTAAAGAAATGGGAGAAGCACAATAAGTTAATTAAGCTGCAGTGCTATCGGAAACAGATGAAATGGTTCTTAACAAACAAAGGAGGGTGTTCCATTCCAGTGCAAATCCTTAATATTTGGACGATTGTATAGGACCGGACGTTATTGTGAACCAGAATAACGTTTTAGTTTGAAAATTTGCATTTTTTGTGATAATATAATCAAGTTTTACAACCGTTAATCGACAGTTATCATTGAGAATGTGGCGAACAAACTGAATATTTACCTTAGTCAGACTGGTTTTCTGGTGACGTCAGTAATCTTTATTTTTAACCGTTTATCACTTTTTTGAAAGTTGTTTATGTCAGGCGTATAATATAATTTTCTTAAGGGCATCATCTTCAACACGTGCTTTAAGTTTAATTTTTATTACAAAAATTTCGAACGGTTTAATGCCATACCTTGTGAGAAAAGTAATTTTAATCTGTTTAATAATAGATAAAGGCAAAGCATTAGCGTTTTATGCTCAAAAGCCGCGTCTTTATCTGTTCACTTCATAATGTGTAAAAAGAAATTTCGGTCTATATTTGATTTACCCTCGTAAAATTTATCTTTGTTGTATAACGCAGTTTTAAGCTCTAACTGGACTGGTTTGATGCCTTTAGCCGTAAAACTTTGTTACTGTAGCTGTCAAAAAGTAAGTGCGACAGCGAAACTTTAGGGTATTCTGGTTCACTACAAATAGTAGAGAATGTAGATCGTATACGTTCCAGAATTTTAAAAAGAAATTATATTGTATACGACTTACTAGACGCAAGCTTATACCCTAATTTAATGGAATAAAAGAGAGCCAACAATAGACTTCTAACAAATTTCTGGAACTACGATGAAAAAAATGGAAGCAAAAATTATTCACAAACAGAACCACTTAGAAAATAAGCAGAACGTTTTGGATAGAGTGAAATTAGGTACGCCAGTTAATTTTAGGCGCTGTATAGTCGTGCTGGAAGTATTTGTAAGACATGATGTTGCTTCTAGTCATTAACTATGGTCATAACAAGATAGAGTAACGGTGCATATATTAAGTGTTTCTATGGCAATTTTCAAGGCATGCTTTTAAGTTTAATTATTCCTAGTTTAGAACACTTTTTGTGTACCTTACGTGTTCTTTATTTTCCCATAAAAAACTGCAAAGCAGTAAATATTTGCTCTTTTTCTTATAATGTTATTTTATTGTAAACTTTACTTTTGTGCATTTCACATATTCACTATAGTGTACTTGGTGTAACTAAAGATAACTAAAAGTGTCTTGTTTTTGATAATCATTGCCACAATACTTTTCTGTAACTGCAGTACATTTTTATATTCTTCCTCTTCACTTTTTCAATAAGTTGTAGCAGTACTCACATCTTCGGTGTTGGCTAAGTGATTTTCTCCCCATAAGGCTGAAGCTGCTGGCGACCTTTGCTCTTTTTGTAACTTGCCGTGATCCCCGCCACACTTGACATATATGTGGTCAGGAACGGTATGATTTGGTGTGAAAATACACCTGGCATTGAATGAACTGTTTTGAGTTTCTGTTTGTTCTTGGTGGTTTTATTAGCCTATGGTTGTATTGTAGATGTCTTTATTGTTTTCGGATAATTTTAGTTCTACGAAGAATGGATTTATTGGCTCTTTTATAGTTCTGTATTTTGTGTTAATAATGTTTCTGATTTAGTGTCCGTCTTCGGTAACTTTTATTTTTATTTCTTTTATTGGTATGGAATGGTGGGAATGTTTAACGATCACCCTAAACACCTGTACCTCTTTTGGTTAATATGTATGGTGAATTCTTTGGTTTTATTGCATAAATTGTGCTACTTTTCTATACGTATCTGGAGTTATACTTCTACTTTTTAGTGTGTTGTTTATTAACATTTTGTTGGCGTATTGCTGTTCTACTACTTAAACAATATTTTCTTTATTTCTGGTAGGTTAACTCAGTAAACAAATATTGGAGGAGGTTTTGGTATTTTTCCGGATTCTGTTGTGTTGTTGTTGGAGTTGTTTTCTTGCGAATGAACTAATACTTGTAGTAAAGTAGTATTGCACTGGGCTAACTGTTTTCTTGTACGAATGTTCTTATCTTTGGTTTTAACAACCTGTCAGGGTTCATGTTTTATGCTGTAATATTTTTTTATTTATCATTTGAAAATTTACAATCTACTCTACAAGGAGTATTAAGTAAATATGATAACACAAGTAGGCAATATTAGGAGAAACCACTCATTAGTGATACTCCATTTGGAAATTCTTTCATATTAGGGTGTTAGGAGATCGTATGGCCAGGTTCTATTTAATCTTCTTACAGATGGGTGAGCAGTGGAGAGCCGATGAATCAGTTCGTTGTTGTGTCCTGGAGTTTACTGTAGTAGTTTTGGGAGAGTCTATTAATTTATTCCGCGACGAATGATATGCCAAGGTCAACATGTACAGTTTGATTGGTGACACCGTGCATCTGCTATGGCACGGGGTACCTTAGATTAAAACTGTTAAATACTTTTTGTTTGGGATGGTTTAGCTCAATCCCAGAATACGGAATACACTAAGCCCCGATCAACTTCAGCATGGTTTTGTATAAGAGTACTTTGTTCGATAGGGATAGTTTTGATCTTCTTCCTAATAGCCAGTACATTTTCCGAAACCGTAGGTTCAGTTGCAGTCGCTTAGCCTGGATATGTTTATTCCAAGTCAGTTTTTGATCCAGGCGTAATCCCACGTATTTAGTTTCTGTCTTGACAGGTATTGGAGTATTATTTAGATTAACTGACGGACATGCGTTAAATCTAGTTGTGAAGGTTACTTGAACGGATTTGGATGTGTTGATTTTAATACGCCATTTAGTAAGCCATTCATTGATTACGTTTAGATGTTGAAAATTCTCGGATACTAACACAGGTCTTCATGTGTGTTTCCATTTTTTGGTATGTCATCAGTTTATATACGACCTTGTGGGACACCGGATTTTATAGAAGAGTAGCTGGATAATTCGTTGTTATGCTTGAGTGTTAAAAATCTATCTGAAAGATAGGATTTAAGAAGAAGGTAATAGTAATTTGAAAGTAGCTTTTTCGGTTTGTAGAGTAACCCAGGCAAACGCCTGGGTTTTAAGAAAACGGTTATGCAATATTTCTTTTTTTCGAGGCTACGTGCTATTTAATTAACTATCCTATGTAGTTGCTGCGTTGTAAGGTGTCCCTCGCGAAACCCAAGATGTATTGCTATGTCATTAGTCTTCCAAGAAACAGTTCCTGGAAAAGTTTGCCTAGTAGGGATAGGAGACTGTAAAAAGTTATGTTTTCTGTTTGTTTTCCAGATTTGGAAACCATTATTATTTAGTCATACTTCCACAATTTAGGATGCTTAACATGCGACTACAAACAGTCGTTAATAGTACAATGTCTTTTTTGAATGTTCTTTTAATATTTGCTCTGTTATCAAGTCGTATCCTGGTGCTTTAAAATTGTTTAGTTTTTTTATTTCAAGCTGAACCTCCGTTGGTGAAAATGGTTTAATAGACCAGGACATCTGCACGGGACTTCTAGTTAGTCCTCTACAGCTTTATCTGGTACATTAGTTTGAAGAGGTTAAAATACATTTGACAAATGCTCAGCGAAAGTTTTGACTTTTTCTTTGTTAGATCTAGCCCATGTGCCATTAGTTTTGCGTATGGAAAGAATGGTTACTTGCGACCTTTTAAATCTTTTTGTAGCCCTTCTGATGGTGTAATCTTCTTGCTTGAGGTTTGTGACATAGTAATTAAAGATGGCATTTTGACAATCTAGTAGTGCAGCACGAAATCGTCGAATTAGTCTGTTAAGATTTAGTTTATCAGCCACATTACGTGTTCTGTGCCATCTTGATCGAGCTCATCTTTTCTCAGCTATTAGTTCTTTTATATATAAAGGTATGTTATTGACATGTTGTGCGGACTAAATTTGGTTAGGAGTGGCTTTCCATGCAGTTTCTTAAATAAGAGCGACTAGGTATTGGACTGCTTGGCCTAAATCTTGTGGTTGTTTTAGTCGCAGTTTAAGTTGGATCTTATTTTTAACTAGAAAATCCAGCCAGCTATGCTTGGCAGCTATAGAGAATGCAAGTGTTACGAACCTTATGTAGCAATCGTTACTATTCTGCAGCTATTTCTTCTGATGTTCTTTAAGAACGTCGCAGTCGCTTTGCTTGCTTTCTTGCTGCTATTTCTTTCGGGATTCTTCGTAAACTTCGCTGTCGCCTTGCTTTGATATCTGCAGCTATTTTTTTCGGTGATCTTTCAGAACGTCGTTGTCGTCTTGCTTCTTTCTACTTCAACTTCCTCCGGAGTTTTTTTGGCAGCTATACGTCGCCTAAATTTATTTATTGCTGCCCTTTCATCCGCAGTCTGCTTACTTCTTTGTTTTATTATGTAATTTCTGTGGTGCTCAGCTGTGTGTACCCGTTCTATACCAAAGAATGCATATTTGCGAAAAAGAACAGAAAAACTAAAACAATAGGATAAATAGTTTAATTTTAATTTAAGTTTTTAAAATTGCAGTGTGCTTTAAAGATACGACGATCGTTCGTGTATTTCCGCGTGGCCCCGAACGCGTTACTTTGGCAAACAACACACGGCCGGGGGACCGGAGACCGGAGACCTCCGCAATCGCGCTTTTAAGATTTTATATGTGTTGTTGGAATTTATGTCAATCAGTATGTTTTGATGTAAGCCTAGGAGTCAGCTCCTTGTTGATAGGCCGAATACTTAAATTAAGTATTACTGGTGCATGATTTCCTGTTAAATCGTTATTTGGTTCAACCGTGACTAAGTTTATAGTTATATCATAGAAAATGTAAAAATCCAACAGGTCAGCTTGGCTGGATCCGTTGGCTAATGCGTCGGTTCCGTTTTTTTCCATATTCGCTCTAAACAAGTTTCTACCTTCTGTTGTGATGATTTTGAAATCCCCGTGGGTGTGTTTAGAGTTCCAGTCTCCTCCAGTAATGAATCTGTTCCTTAGTGTGTGGAAAACTTCAACTATTGTATGTATAGGAGGGGATTAAACAGCTGACATTATAAATGACCAAGGGAACGCGTTGACTCTGACATTTGCAGCTTGTATTTTAGCATTTTGAAATGGGTTAAGCTGGTGATGTGATGTGGAGTTTTTAATGATCACTGCAGCTCCTGCATGCGCATTACCATTAGGATGATTTGTATTATAAATGGAGTAATTAGGTATACGCAGTACTGATCTATCTGTGAAATGAGTTTCGGATAGCATTATGTCTATTTTGTTTCAATTTAGGAAAGTTATTATTTCTTGCTTATAGTTGAATAGACCATTTTCGTTCCATGTGAATATTCTTATTATATTGGCCATTATTTGGTTATTTTGGTAACTAGCGTTGAGAGTAAGTTTAGCATGACGTTTTGGTTCATTAGCTTTGCGAACATGTTCTTGAATTCGTTTAGAAAGGTAGTTAATTTGTCTTCTATGTTGACTTGTTGGTTATTAGTATTGTTAACAATTACATCTGATTGTGCAAATGCAGCGTACGTAGGGATCCAATTTTGTGACTTCACATTATTATTGTTGGGATAGGGATTGCATTTCTTATTTGTCCATAGTTTAGGTTTAGAGTCGGTCTATTACAAGTTCTGTTTCTCACGTTTATTATTTCTTGATAAACAGAACAACCTCCGTAATTTGAAGGATGGATGCCCTCACATAAGGCACACTTTGCTGGTGTACTAGGTTTTACGCATGTTTGATGGCACACATGTATTGTCTAGTATAGTAAGCTTTTGAGTGTTCATAATTTTGACATCTAGTGCATTGAATGACGCCTGTCTTCTTATGTGGTGGCTCAACCTTAATTTTGCTATTGCACAAATACTCTATGTTAAATATTGTCTTGTTGTTTTCTTTCGGTTCAAGATCAATATAGAATAATGAAAGTGGATCTTTGTTTTTTATGTTTTATATTTATAATGTTACGTACTTGACGACCCAATTTTACTAATTTAACTTTAATTTCTTCAGTAGCTATTGAATGGTGAATGTGTCTGATAACTACTCTGTATGCTCGTTTACCTTTAGGTTGATATCTATAATGAATTACTAGCTCATCTTTTAAGTGTCTAACAATTTTTCTGTATGTATCCGAGGTAATTGCATTGATTTTGACTGTTATTTCCTAACCTTTTTGTGTAATATTGTTCGTTTTTCTTAACTGTTGAGATAAGTTTAATCATTTGATTATGATTAATAATGCCGTATACATAAATTGAAGGTGGTTTTGATACCTTTCTAGTGCCTTAATTATAGTCGACTTCTATTTGATTTTATTTTCCGTTAGTTTGGCTTGTCATAGGTTCGACTCTATTATTGGTAGTAATACTTGCTGATCTAATAGAATACATTTTGTTGATCTAATTAGTCTCTTACTTTTCTTAACAACTTGCCAGGGGTGTTTATTAGCTTCTGTTTTGTTGGTTTCGTTTTGTTCGTTGGATTATTGTTCATTTAGTGGCTTAGATTGATAATGGGTTGATACCTTGTGGTTGTGATTAGGAAGAGGTGCGTTTGCATTTAGATAAAGTTGATTGAGCATAGGGTTTGGAAATAATGTTTGCTGACTACCGTGCGTTAATTACTATTGCTGATACGGAATTGGTGGCTGATTGTCGCATAGATTGGTCACGTAACCATAAGTGGAATTTAAATTACCTGTTTGTATGGGAAACATGACGTTCCATTTTAGTGTTGAATTTAGTTTATTTATTTAAATAAACTTACGGACTACTGGCAAATGTAAATATTCACTAATATAAAAATATCCGTGCACTTGAGCTTAGGTCAACGCGCGCTTCGATATTTGATATCTCAGAGAGCCAGACCGCTGCACGTCTTTACTCTCCAAAAGTCAAATTGGAGCTATCATCACTAGTTGAAACTATTCTAAAGATTTGTTGAGGATAATAAATTGGATAGGAGTCTGTAGGCTGCTGTACCACAAATTATCCTTGATTTAAAAAGAAATAATTGTTGAATCTTGGTATTAATTAATTTATTTCTGTGTTTTGGGGTACTGGTATTTGAGTATTTATGAAAGATTAGTTTTGAAAGTCATTTGAACTTTGTAGTATTTAAGCGTTTGTTAGAGTCTGACGCTGTATATTTTGTAATAGCGGCTGGTTAATTATATAATTGAATCCAGGCCCATTTGGAAAAAATACCTGTTTTTATAATTATATTACCAGAACTAAGTAGTTTAAACACCTGTTAAACCTTGTTAGAGATAAGGCAGCCGTGGCCGCGTTATCAGACAAAGTACTTGAACTTGAAACCACAACGCGTTTATCGTCAATGTTTACGCTACGGTATTCGAACGAGTACTTAGTTCTCAGATGGATTAGATTTCTGCGCCGCATTAAAAGGACAAATTAAAAGTAGAATAGATAGATGGGGTGGACAAATTGCAAGAGAGTTAATAAGCTAATCTTCAGCAGCATGTCCAATACTTTTGTATATGTGCAATTTGCATCATGGTTACGGAACTACTTTTTTCTGCACTTAGTTTAAATGAGACGATTTATTAATGCTATTATAAAAGTTGATGAGTAATTTTTGTGTTCTTCTCGTGTTTATATAGTACGATAAAGTATTTAGAACAGTTAAAAATTATTGTAAATTGTTTTAGAAACCGCGATTGTATTGTAAATTTAAATGCGGGCCCAGGGAGTATGTGAAGATACAATATAGTGTTACGTTTTGTCACCAAATGAAATGATAGAAAGACAAAGAAGGAAAATCCTTCAATGAGTGTTGCGAGTGCATTTGTGAACAAAACTACCAGCGATAAAGGGTATAGTACTTTAGATATCACACATGTGTAAGAATGTAACAACGAATCAGAGAACTATGTTTTACTAAATATCGGAGTTTAAAGACGGCAAGGTCTGTGCTGCAAAAGGCAAAAGAGGGTGTCTAGCAAATACATGTAAGTCACACATTATACAGTGTGTGTCTGATTTGATAACAGCTAATAGGCAAATGTCTTGTGTATGCCATCATCCACAAGGACTTGAAGATGTATAAGATCTGTGAACAGTGAGTCCCCCTTACTCTCACTACTCAGCAGAAGTAGAAGGGTATGAAGATATTTCTAAAGTTGCTGCAGCTGTATAGCATTAATGTTTTTTGAGTGTTTAGTAACAGCAGACAAATTATAGTTTTGGCGCCAGTCTATGGTAAGTATGTTTTGGCATCAGACGTAGATTTTGGTAATGGATTTTCACCTTTCCTCTAAGACCATTAGCAGTAAACGATACTGCAGGTCACTGGAATGATTCTGGTAATGTATTTAGCTACAAAAAATAATTGACACATATTAGTCGCCATACCTCTTGAGCACAACATGCTGCCTTACGTTCTATATTCTTTGGACTATGCGCAGAGTTTCTTCATTTTGTTTGAAATGAAATGAAAGAAGCAATGCGCGGTAAGAAATTCTCAATTGACGAGCTTCAGTCGGCCTTTTACAAGTGGTGCCTTGCCGCAGTCCTTTCGAAAGTTACTAGAGCGATTGAAAAATTATATAAAAATTAAAAAAAAAAAATACCTTACGAAATCTGTACTCATTTATTTCTAATAAAATGTCAGTGAAGGTTAAACAGTTGTAGTGGCAATTATTTTTAAACGTTCCAAGTATTTTCTAACAAATTTGTTAGTTACATTATGTTTTAAAAATAAAATGTAATGAAGTAAAAAAAAATTCTATTATTTATATAATGACCTCGTCTTAATTATTTATTAAAAAAATTTAAATTTAAATAATGTACTAAAAAATAACGTAGCTTTTTGTTCTTGATGCAACAAATTAAGTTTTCTGTCACCATTAATCGATTTAGGTAATCAAATGGCTTTAATAAGAGAAAACTTTGCTCGACGCTATGGGCAGGCAATTTTCTAAAAAAATTTAAATATTTGGTGTGTTGGCTTGAGCAATTTGCTGCCATCCGTCACTTTTAGCGAAGCTTCAGTTCTCGTGAAATCATTTTACAGAAATTGGGACGTCAAGTCGTGATTTAGATGTAAGTAACGAAATGTTGTTGTCGTGCTCCGATAAGAGTTCAAGCGAAAGTGATAGGAAGTGACTCGGCCAGCGAGCGATATGCGGATTAAGAATGGCCAGTTATCAACAGCCGTCAACGCCAGCTGAAGCAATATTAGTTGAGCAAAATCAATTGCTTTTTTAAGGAATTAAATTAAAGCACACAGAATTAGATTGTAATGCACGGCTAAGTTAAAAAATACACTAACAGTGGAACATACAGCTAGTAACAATTAAGCGAACACTAATAGATATCAAATTAATATAGTTACAGACCCGCGGAAAAAATCGCTGAAAACGAAAGGCTAAAATTTTCTGTGATATACCGTTGTAGCAGAATTATCTGTTTATTT
This sequence comes from Sinelater perroti, assembly GCA_036346155.1. Taxonomy (NCBI): domain Eukaryota; kingdom Metazoa; phylum Arthropoda; class Insecta; order Coleoptera; family Elateridae; genus Sinelater; species Sinelater perroti. The sequence goes on along the minus strand of JARFIY010000013.1, from coordinate 7,902,887 downwards.
GTCTGTAAACTATAATAATATTAAATTTTAATTTTATTACACAAATAGACATGAGTTTATAATTTTGGGAGTATTTTATGAAATATGGAAGTTTGAGTAGTAACATAAAAAACAAATTTTAACCTAAATGGCCTTTTAATTGCCGTAATTTTTTAAAAATAAAATTAACAAAACATTTATCTTTAAAAATTGCATTAACAATAGAGGTATCGATTTTTAATGTTTAAATGGCAATTGGGGCCGATGAGTATTAAAAAGTTGTATACAGTAAACTCGGAACCCTTATTTTCACAGTACATTATTGGAACTTACAGGACCCCTACACTTATTCTTGTGCAGACGTGGTCAGGTTCTTAAAGCTCTTGGGTAAATTGATTTTTCCGCTTTTTACTTTAATGTTTTATCAGTGCTGACATACGTATTATATATTGTTACATGATTTACTTTTTAAAATATATTGGATTTTTTAGTTATTTTGACGACCTAATACCAAAGAAAACTTTTTTCTCAAAAATACTTTACTTTTTATACACAATAGTAGTAAATGCAAAATTAATTATGTTTAGATTATACTATTAGCTATAATATACTAAAATCTAACACTAAGTGCAGTGATCTGCCATCAACCCACCATAGCCACCTTTCATTATAAACTTCTTAGAATCAGCGCTATTAAAACTATCCGTAATCAAAACCTTACCTGATACTGATTAAAATGATATAAATTTTGTTCAAGTGTGCTGTTAGGAAGATACCTTTTTTGGGGTCTTTAATTACAAAGTTGTCCAAAAAGTAATCGGACTGATTTTTTTTATTCAAGCAGAGGAGTCGAAGGAAAGAGTTTTCAAGCCTGGCGGTTGTTTGATGTCAGGTAAACGATCCGACTCAGCTCTTTGCCTTTTATACAGAGTGCGGATCGCTTGAGAAGTAGACAAATGTTTGAAAAAATCTCTACCCAAAACGCTTGTTATGATATAGAAAGCATATAAAAATTATGCTCAATTGTTTAAGTGATACAAAGTGTTCAGAGAAGGAAGAAATGGCTTTGCAAATGAGCAATGCAGGGCGCACATTAATGTCTCGCGCTTTGAACAATGTGGCTTCAGTACAAACTATTTTGAACTCTGACTGACGCCTGAGTGTTATATTGACAGCAGATAAAATGGGATGTCCAAAATGTACTTCGCATAAAGGCATCACGATGGAATTGAGAATGCGGGAAGTTTGCGCTAAATTGGCTTCTAAGATTTTGACCGACAAACAGAAGAAAAACTGTGAATCGATTTCTAGTGAACTTTGGATTGTGTGAGAAGTGAACCTAATTTTTTGGAGAAAATGATAATGATAAAATGTGGGTTTTTGAATACAATCTAAAGAAAAAAAGATAGAGCTTTGCGTGACACTATCAAAAGTGATACTCAACCAAAAAAAGTTTACATGAACAAATCAAAGGTGAAACCGATATTCATTATCTTTTTTGATAGACGCTCAACGCTGCATTTTACGTGTGAATGCTTAAATGACTAAAGAGAAGAGTTTGCTTGGAGATCACCGACATTCTTTATCATGACAATGCTCTAAGCCACGCATCGCATGCAACTCTGCTCCAACCTTCTTATAGACCAGACGTGGCCTAGCCCAAATTCTTGGTTTCCATGCTTCAAATTCAGATTGAAAAAACGCCATGAGAATGTTCAAAATGTAGAGGCTACTATGGCAGTGCTCTGGAAGAGGTTTTAGTTTAAAACTTGCAGGCAACTGTATATTAAGGTTCAAAAATGTTATTTTGAAGAATATTCAAACATTTTTAATTAAACAAATTATTTAGACTGAGCCTTATTACTTACATAATAGCGCCTTTAGGAAAAACTAGTTTTTAGTTTTTCCGGCTGTTATTTTTTATGTGCCCAGTTAAAGGTCAGAATAGTTCGAAAACATCTTTAAATTCGACTTAAAAACAAGTTATTAAAAATATCTTATTTTTTATACGCAATCTACGTTTATCCAGCCGTCATAAATAGAAGAGTTATAAGCAAAATTTATGAATATAAAGTCTTATAAAAACCACTAATAAAAAACTTTAAAATAATCAAAATAAATGAAACATTCAACAGACTGGTTGTGTGATTAGCAAGCCAGACTTTAAAAAAATGAACAGGTTTAAGTAGTTTGATGAAGAAGTTATTTCTTCCTGAAACCTATGGGGTAAAAAGAGAGCATGACCTAACGGCGCTTATCTACGAACAAATTGTTGCACTAGATATGGACTGTAAGGTAAAATTATGTCTTCCACTAGACAAACTGGTTCATTCAAGGTAAGTCAATCGGATATGACAGGATTCTCAGTTGGTGTTGAATGGACTACGAGTAGTCAAACGACTTCCATTTGCCCTAGAGCTACTATAGGAAAATACACACGTGGTCTAACTAATTGTAACAAAATCTATTTGTCTTTTAACAAAATAATTGACTAAGCCACTAAAAGTAAAATAAAGGCCGATAACAAGTTATAAAAATTGTGCAAAACAAGAGAAAAAAGCGCTGTTGCTCGAAGAGTCATTTGAGCTAGAGATTTTTCTGGTAATAAAATGAACACCAGAAAATCATACGCAAAAAGTGTTTTTTAGTTACAAGATTGCAATATATCGATGCAAACTTTGCTGTACTATTAGCACAAGGTTAACGTGAAACGAAAGCACAATAGTTTTATAAAGCACATACTGTACTTGATAGTTCATTGGACCAGAAGATAACATATTATAGTGGTATTGTCAATGCAGAAACGTATTGTGTATATTGACTGAAAGAATATCATGGAGTGGTCTAAAAAACCACTTCTTTATATTAGGTCTTAATTAATAACGTAAACAAGTGTATATTAAAATAATAAATATATAAATAGGACAAACTTAAAAATGTGAGAAATGATCTGGAACATTAACTATTGACACAGGTATGAAAATAAAAAAACAGACGATAATTGCAACTGATAATAAATTACATTATTTTTGTATTCTGAAAGACAAAAAGACAAGTAAATTTAAATTAATTTTAAAATTAACTTATATGTTAAGAATTTCCGTATATGCCGCTATTGTTGTGGTAATGAAGAATATTGGACCATTTTAAAAACATTTCATACTGAATACGATTATCTTTTGAATGAATGGGTTTTTATATATTGCGTGGGAATTTTTACTTGACTGAATACAAAACTTTAGAAAATTAATGAAATCTGACAGGTAAAACCACGCTTTGCCCAAGAACTACAGTTCAGAATGCTCAGACCTTTCTGACGTATGACAGTATGCCAAACTTTCTAATAGAGCAGGCTCTTTTAATTCGTAGAGCATGGAGGCACGGTAAGCATATTGGCAAGTGTTTATGGACAACACTGATTTCTGTGAAAGTCAACGCAGTAAGATTTTAGAGAAAACCAATAGTCAATTCTTTATTCTTTTGTATGGTCTTCTTCGATAAATCCCCCACTTTAGAAATTGCTGGTGACATTTTAATTGTGTTTTTCGGTAAGTGCGAAAAATAAACATTTACTTTTCTAAAATATATTAATATATTTTCACACCAACACGAATACTCAAAAAACTAAGCAAAGCAGCAAAGAGGTGCATCAGACAGGAGGCTACTAAAGTAAGCTGGCTGGTAGACCATTGCTCTCTATTCCAAATATTCCCTTCCATTTTTTACAGCAAGACTTATGCTTGTTGAAATTGCTGTACAATATCTTATTGTTGCTAAAATTACTAAATTAGTGCTGGGTTCAACAATAACACGCTATAACGTAACGTGAAAGACATCAAGTGCATCAGTTGCACTGGTAAGTATTTCAAATTGTATTTTGATTTTGTTTAATAGGCTTTTACCTATGGGAATTATACTTATCCCAGGAAAGAAGACCGTTTTAAACACTGTTAATTACTACTAAAATATTGACCGTCATGATTTCGTTACATTTTTATTGCTTTCATTTTTTACACCAATAATTTTTTAATACATGTTTATTATTGTGCTACAACATAATCAACCACACTGTTCAATTTTGACAAAAAATGTGGATGAATATTTCGTAGAAGAATACAAATATCAAAACCAGGTGGTTTCGAAGCGAAACGTGCTCCCAAAACCTCCCGACCCATACAATGGCGTAGAAATTATGATTAGCGATAATAATAAAAAATCAGTTCGTGACATTGTAGCAGCTTTTGATCAAATAATACTTGTACAACCGGTAGGTAAATATATTAATATCAATATAATATAGGTTTAACTCATTACAACAGACAGTTGTGATCAAGAAATTAAAAAAAATATGAAAAATACGACAAATTCTATAATTTATAATTCTATAATATATATATTATATATATATATATATATATATATATATATATATATATATATATATATATATATATATAGTCAAATTGTGGTCTGTACTTTCTCTAGACCAGTGGAAATTATGCCAGAATACACAAGAGTGGATACAACGGTTGGTATGCTAATAATAAATATAGAAGCCAACCGTGAAAACAAAGTGACAATTTTGATATAAAGAAAAGAAAGAGACAAAACACGTCAAGTGAGCACCCCTAAAAACTAGTAGGTCGTCGATTTTTATAAAAAAATGGGTCAAATGAATGTCTATATCAATACTAAAGATATCTCCAAAGGATTTTACGAAATTTCAATTTTTATTGTTTATACGGATGTTTGAATATTTTAATCATTTTTAATTGAAAAATTAATTACTCGGGCTCTTTTAAACGAAACGTTATGAAAATTTTATGAGAGATACTTGAAAATTTATATTTTCAAATGAAATAAACAAAACTCGTAAATTCATTTAATTACCACTTTATTTATAACAATTTAATAAACAATTGAATTTTTAATAATGTTCTCATGCTTCTATTCTTCTGATTTTGGACGCAAAATGTTCCTTGGACATTCAGCTTTAAGAATTCGCAAGAAAATTTGACTCCCCGATTTATTCTGTAACTCAGCATCAATTTTTATTGATGCAAGTTTACTGTACGCTCGAGTGATTCTACAAATACAGAGGAATAAATTCAGGTTTTTTTAGTTGCTCGGGTGATTGTAACATTTTCATCTACGGAATATATTTTACAAGCTATATTATCTGAATCTACAGGATAAAAATTGTGAAGCTGTCGCGTATTCTTGACAGTTTTAGCATCTGCAAAACGTTGGGCTAATCGACTTTCATTAGAATCATGATCCAACTGCGAGCTGAAGCTGAAACTTACTTTTTTGAAGAAACTGCTGGCCCATTCGTATAATGTTCTCGCGTTCGTTATGTGTTTGTCGTTGACACGTTGCAAGCTCGCTTGATACGCGTGTCTTTTTACGCATCCACCCCCACCGTCGCACGCACCTTTGCCGTGTGACGTTGCGAAAAAGTTCCATTCTGCATCGACTCCAAAATCACTACGGTTACAAATCAGATTCATGAAATTGTACTTATTTTTGTACTGTGGCCCTGCTCCGTTAGAAAAATAAAATAGCTTTTTAACATTTTCTACTCCATACTCTTTTATTAAAAATTCGACTAGCTTTGTATTAAACAAATGAACCGAATTGGCATCGCGTGCAACTTTTTCCGATATCAAAACATGATTTATACGCTGCACTTTTCCATCTTTACGGAAGTATATCACGTACGGATGCAAAGTTACTTGGTTTCTTGCCCAGTGGTGCGATTGTATTGCATTTTGTACGTAGCACGTATAGTTTTCAGCAAAATCTAAACAAGCAACGAATTTACCATTACACACCGATTCTTTCTTCTTATTAAAATAAGCAGCTTGAGACTTGGATAAGAAATCATGCTTCGAAAGATTTTGCCAATCTTTTTTCAAAGATTCGAGAAATTTCTTACTACTCACGACTTGTTCGGTAATGTCGCATCTGAAATAAAAATTTCATCGTGATACTTAAAAATTCGACAAACATACATGAAATGAGGAGAAAATTAAATGTTCTATACTTGTCAGTACTATTCCATTGGGTGTAGGCGATTTCTTCAATATAATTGTCATTTAGTTGTTTTTCTATCCGGTCAATAATAACTTGTATACCTGGACAAACGCGGCAAGTCGATAAAAAGCAAGCAGGCGTTGAAACTTCACATAAAACTTTTATCAAGTCCACATTTTTCAACGAAAGAAATTTAATGTTTTTTTAATTCTTTTTTCAATCCGAATCACTTGAGCCTAATATTCTGATGTATCTTAAAAACACAGACGTTGTGAGTACCGGTTTGGCCGGCTGCGATGCATTCAGGTGGTTTAAGTTTTTGAAATCATGCGAGACCTATCTTAGCCTCCGGAAATTTTTCTAGATATTGTTCATGGAAATTTTTCAGATTAAATAATAATAGTCTTTTTTGAACTCGAATTTTTTGGCCATCTTTGACAACGGAAACACAATCTTTCAAGCAAGGCATTACGCGACTAATATCATCTGAAAGAAAGAAATTCACTACGTTCTCTCGTGTTGATTCTGAAAGTTTCTTTCCTTTTTTCTTCGAAGGTTCTGAAGCAAATCCAGAATTTGCTGCCAAAACTTTAGCTCGAGAGATCATACGACGTGAAACATTGAATTCTCGACGAATTTTTTTCGTACTCCAATCAGCCGATTGACCACTTGGTCAGCACTTTAATTTTTCCGAATCGAGTTTCTTCTTTTGAAAGAGCTTCCTTGATAACATTCACATAGGCCTGATTCGAATCTTCAGAAGCAGCAGTACTTGCGGTACGTCCATCAATCAAATTATTTATTGCTGTCTTGATAGATTGTTTATCCATTTTAGTAAGTTGATCTGAGTGACGTTTTTTTATCGGTGGTTCGCCGAGTTCGCTCAAAATTTCGTTGATTTTCTTAATCTGCGTCAGGTTCTTTCGTTCATCATCAACTTCAAAATTCGGATCAAGAATTGCATAATCAGCGTTAGAAAAATCATCCGGGTCGCTTACTACTTCCTCGTCACAAACATCCGCATCAACGGTTTTAGACTCTTTCGTTCTCACTACTTTTTCTTTCGATATTAAATTCACTTCACTTTCACTTAACTTATCAACTGCTTTTTCACACGGTTTACACATGTACAAATTAATAAATTTCTTAAACTTAGCGTTTCGTTTCTTCTGTATCAGTATTAAATTCGATCGCACGTGACTGTGCTTTGCTTTTTTTAAAGGATTACAACACTCATTGATACGTCCCATCGTGCATATCGAACTGTTCTGAAAAACTCTTCACATGCGACTAGTACATTTGTGAACTAAAAAACAATAAGCCACTACGATATGCTAAGCGAGAACTGCTAGGCTGCATACAAGACGCGACCTGCAGCCAGCGGCAGGTTGCGTCTTGACGCAGCAGCGCGGAGAAGCTTTGCGGTTTTTTCCTATCTATGTTTGAAAACAAACGAGTGTCGGGGAGTCAAATTTTCTAGCGGATTCTTAAAGTTGAAGGTCCAAGGAACATTTTGCGTCCAAAACCAGAAGAATCGAAGTATGAGAACATTATTAAAAATTCAATTGTTTATTAAATTGTTATAAATAAAGTGGTAATTAAATGAATTTACGAGTTTTGTTTATTAAATTTGAAAATATAACTTTTCAAGTATCTCTCATAAAATTTTCATAACGTTTCGTTTAAAAGTGCCCGAGTAATTAATTTTTCAATTAAAAATAATTAAAATATTCAAGCATCCGCATAAACAACAAAAGTTGAAATTTCGTAAAATCCTTTGGAGATATCTTTAGTATTGATATAGACATTCATTTGACCCATTTTTTATAAAATCGACGACCTACTGGTTTTTAGGGGTGATCACTTGACGTGTTTTGTCTCAGAGCAATATTTCTGGTATTGAATCACTTTAACAAATGTACGTAATTTTAAAATTTTAAAAGTATGACAATCTTTACAAAACCTATTTGTTCGTACATACATTCATCCAAATCTATTTTTACTTTAAAGTTGGTAATCTGGTAAATGTCTTACTAATAAAACACAGATATTTAATTAATTTTCTCAAATAGTTTTTTGAAAGAACAGTTTTTATTTAGTTTTTTAATGAAAGAAATAATTATTTTTCTAATAAAAATTTGCATTTTTGTCATTTGTATTTTGTCAACTTTTGCGAAAGATTTTTATGTTTGGACAACTAACACATGTGGGGATAACGGACACCTTGCAGTACATTTGTAGAATTGTATTTTACTGTCGCAGATGAACGGTTTCTGAAACGAGACTTTGACAGTTGCACACATAACTTTTTTTGTGCTGGTTCATTGCTGTTCCCTGAATTTTGGTATAATTTTGGATAATATCATGGGACATAAAAAAGTGGAGTATTAAAAACTGTGTTCACCATAGAAATCAAGCAAGGTATAATAGACAATATAGAGAGTGGACAGAAAATGTCCAATATTACAGTATGATTTGGACAGGTCTACAATAGGCATGCTAGGGCTACGTTGCAGGCTACTAGCAGAGTCACAGGTGGCCGATAGTGAATGGTCTTTAGATATAAAGATTAGCTGCAATTTAAGCTAGAGAAGCAAGTTCTAAACGAATAAGCAGTCCCCGATCAAACAGCAAACCGAATGATTGCCGGTATAAGCAATCCTCCTTTTGTCAGCCAACAGCCTTGAGTGGATAACTTCTTGTCCTTAAATTAAGAAATTGGTCTAAAAGTCGGATGAACCAACAGGTTAACGACACGAAAATGCAAAAGGAAACGGGAAACAATTGCATTAAAGGCGGACTAGAGCATCTCCAGTTTAAATCGCCATGGCTAGTAAAAGCTAAACTTTAAACCCTACTGATCATAGAGCTCGGATGCTAAAATCCGGCAAAAAAGGTCGTTACTAACATCTGGTACTGATTGCCCAAACAAAGACAATATACATAGACATCACCTAGAAATACCAAAGAAAATATAATCAAAAACCAGAATATAGATTATATACTTATAAACAATAGCCCATTGGTAGCAAGCATTAATATAAAGTTGAAAAGGATCAAAGGAAGTCTTCCAAAACCAAAAATTGACATTCGAATGCTGAACATAGATAACAATAAAAATGAAGTAAAAAAGAGTATTAAAGAAAATATAAAAAACGTGATAGAAATAAAATGTAGATGTCAATGAGAAATGGAATATTATAAAACAAGCAATATTAGCTCCAGGACAAAACAATTAAAATATGAAAGACGGAGTTCCAAAAAGAATGGATAACTGAAGATATTCTTAATCTCATGAAAGAGAGAAGAAAGCAAAAAGGAAAAGCTAAAGTTAAATACAGAGCTATCAATAAAAGTATTAAAAATAAGATAAACGAAGCAAAAAAAAACTCATGGAACAACAATGCAAATAAATGGAAGATTTAGATCGGAAGTATGACACGTTCAACATGCACAAGAAGATCGAGGCTTTTACCAGAACCAGTAAGAGAATACATCAACGATCCATAAAAGATCAATAAAAAACATAATCTTAAATATTTCATCAACACTAAGACGGTGGGAAAAATATATCAAAAAACTGTTCTCGTATGAAAGAGACGACACTTACCAAATAGAACCATTATCACCTTAGCAAAGAATTACTACTGAAGAAATTGAGTATTAAAAACTCCAAAAATAAAAGCAAAATTGTTAAAATTAATAGAAAAAACAGAATTTGATCATACTGGAGGATCTGTACAACACTATTTACGACATATCAGATAAATGGCTCCGTTCAACGTTTGTAGCAATCTCAAAAAAAAAGAGAACGCAAAGAAATGTTTAGAATATCAAACATTTAGCCTTATGAGCCGCACATTAAAGGTGTTCTTGAAAATAATACACAACAGAAAAGATTGGAGAACCTCAGTTTAGGTTTAGAAAAGCGCTTTGCGCTATGAATATATTAATACAAAGAAGCCTAGATGCAAACGTTAAATTACACTTATGCTCCATTGATTACGAAAAGACTTTTGATAGAATATGCTATCATAAACTAATCCACATACTTAAAGAGAAATGCATTGATGGCAAAATAATAAAACTCATTCAAACATTATACTGGAATCAAAAAGCAAAAATTAGAGTAAAAGGAGAATCGTCAAACAATATAAATATCTGTAGAGGAGTTAGGCAAGAGTGTATCCTATCTCTGATACTATTTAATTTATACTAGAAGAAAATATTTTGTCGAGCACTTGCCAATACTTCAGCCGGAGCAGTAATCAACGGAAAATTGTGAATAACATCAGATATTCAGATGATACCGTAATTGTTACAACTGGTAAGAAAGACCTACAAGAATTCATGGAACGCATCAGTGCTTACAGTAATGAATTTGGGATCAACATAAATTTCAAGAAAACAAAATATATGGTTATAAACAAAGAACCAATTAATCCTCAACAACTGGTAATTAACGACACTATGATTGAACAAGTAAAGAAGTATCAGTATTTGGGTACGATAATATATGAAGGTAACCAACACAGCATAGAAATAAACAGATAAATAGAGATTGCAAGAGCAGCTTTCATAAAAATGAGACCACTGTTATCAAATAGAAGCCTTAATATAGAGCTGAGGGTACGTATATTACGATGCTATATCTTTTCACTGTTGCTGTGTGGAAGTGAGCTATGGGTATATCGACGGATTTTAAAGATACCATGGACCGACCGTGAAGCATTGTAACGAATTGGAAAAGAGCTCGTATTTACCATACAAAAAAAACTGGAATACTTAGGACGTATAAGAAGTCCTAAGTATGAGATATTGCGGCTAATTATAAAGGAAAAGATAGTTGGAAAATCATCCATAGACAGAAGACGTATTTCTTGGTTGAGAAATATCAGTGTTCAACTGTACTTCAGCAGATCTATTTAGAGTGGTAACTTCTAAGATAAGTATAGCCCTGATGGTCGCCAACCTTGATGGACGCCAGCCTCTGTAAAGAGAAGGCACTCTAAGAAGAAGACGGTAGGGATAATCTTAGCTAAGAAAAATGCGATCAAGAATATTCTATCAGCCGAAGGGTTAACGAAAATTATATCTGAGAAACAAGGATATACCATCCGTGAAAAAATAAAGAAACTGCTTTTAGTGTGGATAAAAGAAGAGATGTATTACTATTATTCTAGAGAAAACCCGAAAAGCTAAAAGAAAATAAAAAACAAAATCTACATTCGTCACCTGAGGAAATAAAATTAAAGACCATTACTAGATAGTTTGCAAAGTTTAAAGGAAGATCTGGCAGAAAAACGTGGTAATCCATGGTGAGTCTACTAGTGCAGATAAAGAAGAAGCTAACAAGTTCTGTCTCAAATTTTAAAAATTTATTTAAAAAATGGATACTGTTCACAACAAATTTTCAATTGTGATAAAAATGGTTTATTTTAGAAGCACACATCGAACTGTACATACATCAAGAAAGATGAGAAAAATATCCATAGGCATAAATCCATAAAAGTTCGGTTGATAGTACTTTTGAGACAACAATAGTGGGAATATAAAATTTAAATAGTTTCTTATTTATCTTGCTGCGAACTCTCAAACATTGAAAAATCCATAATTAAAGAAAGACTACCAGTAATAAAAAGAATGACTAACGTTTATGCCTCGAGCACCAATGATTACTTTCATTAAAAGCAGTGTTCAGGAAATTCAAAATGTCTGGAAGATAATATTCTGGAAGGCTTTTTCTGCGTGATAGTTCAGATTGTTTGCAAATACTACTACGTTAATTCAACCAATGAATCAAGGGATCATTGCGGGTTTCAAAAAATTATACACTCGCGCATATAATGATGACGTTAAACAGGTTTTGAAAAGAAAAACTTGATATTTTTGATTAGAAATCACTCACGACAGCTGAATTCTTCTTGGCTAAAGTTGTGTCTATTCTAAATTCAGGGAGATGGAGATAATGTCCATGAAATTATGGATAAAATTCTAATAATGCTAGAGATTTGAATTTGGAGATGAATGAAAATGACATTGAAGAGCTCATAATGGAGCATAAAAGTAATTTGAAAACAAAAGAACTTTAAGAACTCTTGAACGAAGGACATCAAGAGACTCGGAGAGATATGTTTTCTGAAAAAAGACGGCATCTGCTATTAAAGATAGTTATAAGAAGTCGAAGCATTCAGAATAACACCTAAATCAAATTCAGGACAATAGGCTTCTGAACTTTAAGAGTGTGCTATTAATCGTTTCCGAAAAGTTTTGAAGAAGAGAAAAAACATTCAAATGTAAATCAATGGTCGGTTAACGAACAATTCGGGTAGCAAACATCGCCCTTGAACGGATTATGTTCGTTCTACATCAAAGTATTCTTTGAAAATTTACGCAATTACTGAAAAAATAATAAGCGTATAAATGATAATGAAAAAGTCATAGAAGTTACTTTAGTATTTTTGATGCGTCTTGAAATGTAATGTAAGACTAAAATCTGTTTTCAACATGCTTTTCGTATAGGTGTAGAGGTACCTGCTGTGTAAAATGTGGTGTCAATTTTTGTAGAAACAGAAGCGAATATCATTATTCGCGGCGCCAAGAGGAATGCCATGTATGGCGGAACTCCAGCAATTTGACCTCGCATTTAAATAAAATTGATTGAACACCACCGGGTCCACTATCAGTTAAGCAATTAATAACCCCGGCCCTGTTCTAAATACGTGTAATGGAAATTCGCAGCAAATTAAAAGTGCCTCGATCGACTGACTAGGGCTAAGGGGCGCTCCGAAATTGTTCGTCTTGCCTGCGCCGGGATCTCCTTAGAAGTGCAGCAGGCGCGTTCGCGCAGGCCGACTGGAAGCTCGCAGGGTCGCGCTTTATCATCGGCGCTTTGGAAAGCTCGCATTCGATACTGTTTCTGGGAGGCCCACTCAAAAGGATCACTTCAAAAGCGTTTTTCGTCAGGCTTTAATCCGATCCGATCACTTAGATCAGGTTTCTTCGGCGAGTCCAAACTTTGCTCGAAGACTAACTAAAATAAAGTCGAGGATAATGTGCGGTCACTTTTTACACCCTTTCGGTGTTATCGCGCTAGGTTACGGTGCCCATTCGTTTTCCATTATTCCGCGAAACGAAAAACGCAGAAACGCCCGGCTCGGGAAATAACTCGCGCGGACAATGTTTTACGGCGCGCTTTTCATAGGTCGATTATGCAACCGAAAGAAGTAATGATGTTAAACTGGAGGGAAGTTAGTATCGAAACGCAGGCCGTCTTCTTCGAGGCGGAGATTTTATTGATACTGCGGCCTAGGCGCGGGCCAAATATGGTCGCGATCGAATACGAACAAAGAAAAGCCTGCCGGAGAATCGTCACTTTAATGGACGCCGAATTCTCGACCGGCCAGCATCGAACCAAGGCTTTGTTGTTTTTGTATAACCGACGCCTATAAAGAACCAAGCGCTTCCGAGATATGTCGAAGGTGCGTCGGGCGAATCGTGCGGCCGTTGCCTCTCTAAATTACAGTTATACGGGGGACGTTGTTTTCGGGTAACGCACTAATTTTGACAACAATAAGCAAGTTTGCTTTCACATTGCGCCTGGATGCGCACACCCTTTCTCGCTTGCTTCCGCCGCTTTCAGCTTTTGCCTTTCTAAATGTGAAATTATTGCGCCAATTAAATTTTGTTAAAAAATTTCGGCAACAGAGTCCGTTTATTTGCCTGAACTCTCACACCTACAAATGAAGAATTATAGGCACTCCCTTTGGCGTGTGTTTGATTTCGCGTATACCGTTGCTCTTTATATGGATAATCGACGTTAATAATGATTTAAACATTAGCTAGAAGAATAACTAGAATATAAAACCAACACAGTTTATGTTAACATTTTTGGTAATGGTAAGAAAAGATTGACTTACAGTTAGTGCTTATGAATATGTTAGAAGCTATTGAAATTCTTAACCCTATCCTAACAAGATTTTTTTAAAATTTTAAATAACAGTTATCATTAGGCGGAATATTAAACATTATGAAAGAGCTGAACACAGGCGTAACAATATACAGTCATGACACAATAACAAATACGATGATTACGACAATTTTTTCAAGACGTAGGACATTAATTTATAGTTGGAGCTAACTATAACGCGAAAAATATAGGAATTCAGGCTTACAACCTCTAAAAAAAGAGAGATATTAAAAGTCAGTAAATTTTTGCATAGTCAATGGACATAACACCAACAAATTTCTGGTAAAGTTATTCTTAGAGTTATTATAACATTTGATTATACACCAGTTGCAATAACCATATTACATATCGGCAATCTGAAGAAACCAGAGCTTTATAGGAGAAGAACCGATTGAAACTATTTTAGAGAAAAATTGAATGTACAGATAAGACTAGAGACACATGGGCTGCACGATATCTATTGTGAAAAACTAACAAAAACAAATGTTTAATATTGAAAAATTTTTATTCTCTTTTAGAATACCTTTCCTGTTGGCTAATGCATTGTTGTATACGCTGGAACCAATTTTAATACCATTTTTCCACAGCGAATCGAGTATCTTCAAAATATGGGTTTTGAACGCATAAACCGTCTCTTCCGGCGTCAAAAATCGTTTTTCACGCTAATCATACTAATGCCCGAATTTCACGATAAGTCACATGACGATCTTGTTTTATCAGTTTGCGATTAAATTTATTGAACCAACGATATACAGTGGCTCTGTATGGGAGTTCATCATCAAAAGTCATGTTGATTGACACACTATTGTTGAGATAATGTCATAATAACAAACAGCGTCCGTATGACAAAACGTCCTGAGTTTGACGCAAGTGTCATATCGCACCTAGCACGCGCAGGGTTGCCACTTCGCAATAGATATCCTGCAGCCCACGTATCATTAAAAACCAAAATCGACATAGAAGAAGCCATGGTAGGCATAACAAAAGCGATGTAAAGCGCAGCATGGCAAGCAAGACAGGATCAAAGAAAAAATAAAAAAGTATATTCTATAATAACAAAGTAAAAAATACCAGAAAAACCAAAATTAGAAAAATGTTGCAGGTAACAAGATTCCTTCTAGACAAACAAAGGTATAATCAACTAGCGAAAGATCCTAAAAGCTACTGCATAAGGTGAAAATAAATCCATACAAAATTTTCTTAATGGCTCAACACCCACTGATGCGATAGACTAGTCCTTGTGGAAGGTTACCCGTAAAACCAAACAACGTTATAATCGAATACTTTTAACAGGGACCAATCAAAATTCTTGCCACAGTTTTCGAATCTTTGCCATCCAAACTAATGGCTGCTGGAGAAGATGAAATAAATAATAAGTGAAACAATAATACAGCATTAAATCAACACCAAAAGACTTCGGGCTATGACCTCATTACTGGTAAAATGGTTCAACAAATATTTCAAAAAAGGTATTAAAGTACCAGCACAAATATTTAACGACGTTATAAGAACCAAATATTTTTTATGTCAGCGGAAAATAGGACAAATCATAATTATTACTGATCCAGAAAAAAGTGAGGTAACATAGCATTGTCCAATACTCTTTCTCTAAATGCTATCAAAGGTTCAGAAAAAATTTTTACTTAAATATATTACATTAATATGGAAGGTTTTGTTGTTTTGAAATAAAACTTTGTACCGGAATGGATTTTTTCCACAAATTCTGTATCACGTCAGATTTTTTCACAAATCACGAAAATGTGGGAAACATTTAATTTTTTAATGACATTGATATATTTGTAACGTGTAAATATGTTCTGTGAAGGGACGGAACGAATGTGTAAAGAATAGATAAATATAAGTACATATTTTAAAGCAAACATACATAGGACTTACAACTGGGTAAACAATAGTTGGCATGTATGTACAGTTCTCTTTTCCATCACTTTGCCAGGAAAGTAATTTAGATGAGCATGAAGAAAGTGAACTTTCACGCTCATGTTGCAACTAAGCAGTTTATAGGATTTCAACATCTCCTCGACTAAAACGGTGTAATTTGCAGCCTTCTGTCCCCAAAAAGTTTTGTACCACATTTCTAAATGCAGTCCATGCTCGCAATTTGCACTCTTTCATAGTTTTCACGAATACGTTCTCCGCCTTTAATTTTCGTATTTGTGGGCCTATAAAAATGCCAGCTTTAATTTTTTTATACGTAATTGATAGAAACTTAGCACTAAGATGATACTGAAAGCATTTAGTGTCTTTGCTTAAAACTATCACAAATTGCTTTATTAAGTTTTCCAAATATTCCAGTTACCTTGAAATCCCCGCACAGACCATTCATGAAGCTTGTACTGCACACTTTCCAGCAGAAAATTAAGGTTTTCGTGTGTCTTCCAATGTCATGTTTATCTATTCCTTACATATTTTTTTCGTCCCCCGAGAGAACATTTTCACACGTTACAAACATTGCCATATATCAATGTTATTAAAAATTACGTTTTTTAAATTTTCACATTTTTGTGGTTCGTGGAAAAACCTGAGATGATACGGAATTTTGAAGGTCATTTTCGGAATTTGGGAAAAAATCCATTCCCACACACCTCTTCATTTGAAAACGGCAGAAAAAAGATGAAAAATTGTACATTAGTGTTATAGATAAAAGTGGACCAATACCTACCCGAATAGATTCATGGAATCAGTATCGATATAGAAGAAACGCGACAGCACTCAAGCATCTTCATTGATTTAAGACAAGCATTTAATAAAACATAGCATCTGCAATTACTATATAAACTCAAATATTTAATCCCACATCCATTCTATACTCTTCTGAGGTTTTACCTTTCTGACAGAATTTTTCAAATAAAATACCAAGACGGTTGCACTGAACTCTATCTTGTCCAATTCGGAGTATTACAAAGAAGTATCTTAGGGCCCACACTATACTCATTCTACACAACAGACCTACCTCAACTCCACTCAATAATGACGATACAGCAATTTTAGCCTCACATCACAATACCATTTCCGCAACCAAGATTTTACAAACCTACCTGAATCAATTTTAATAATGGTTAAAACAATAGGGAATAAATGTATCCTACCACTACACCAAACAAAAATTATATACCTCAGGCGTATGTAGTTAAATATCTAGGTTTTTACCGGGATGGAACATTAACGTGGTGGACTCACATCTTTACGAAATAACTGAACTGGATGCTTCGAAAAAAATTAGAGTTGTCAATGAAAAATAAACTACTAATTTACATTCGTTTTAAAGCTCATCTGGACTTAAGATATACCTTTCTGGGGTACAGCCTGTACCCCACACATAGAAATGCTGTGGCGTTTTTAAAATAAGATTAGCCGAGTAATACTCCATGGTACGTAATAAATGCTATACTATACGCCGATCTAAACATACCGACTATAACAAATATGAAGAAACTACAAAAATTAATACTAAATACAAATATAAATTGATAGTGCAACCAAACCAACTGGCAACCATATAACTACAAAAAGAGGAAGAACCAAGAAAATTCTTAATCTAATTAGTTACAATAAATAAAAATGTTTTTGCGACTGTAAAAATAGTAATGCTCTTTGTATTGTTTGACGTCTGCTATAAGTTTGTATTGTATGGACATATTGTTATTAGTTGTTCCTATGTACAACTTTGTGGAGGTTGTAGTACATTAATTCCTCGATAAAAATTTCTATTATCGGCCAACCACAGTACCTTCTAAACGTCTAAAAGTGATTTTTAATTATCCCCTATTTAAAAAACTAGTTCACAAAGAGATGTGTTTTGCAACCAACAAAAATATCGAACCGAATGCGGATGTCAAACTTTTTTTTTTAATTGGATTAATGCAAATTTACAATCTACTTAATAAAGTAATAAGTAAATGGGTTGAAAGAAGTTCACTTGAGTCAGGGGCCATCCATTGACGGCTCTCTGGATTCACCTAGCTAGGTCTTCTGGCCGTGTTCTGTTAAGTCTTCTATTTTCCATTGGTTGTCTGAACAATTCACTGATTAGCTCGTTGCTGTGGGTTATGCTTCGATTTTTATGTTTAACAGAGTAAGGACTGATGACGTCGTGTATAAACGGTATTTTGAGGTCGTCATGTATGGTGTTGGTGGAGACATACCAAGGTGCATTTAGTAACATTCTGAGGGTTTTAGATTGCAAGGTTTGTAAAATTTTTGTATTAGACGGTTTGCTGCAGCCCCATAATTCGACACCATATGTCCAAATAGGCCTAAGAATGGTTTTGTATATGAGGAGTTTGTTCTGTAGTGAGAGCGGAGATCTACGATTTAGTAACCGAGACATGTTCCTCACTTTTAAATCTAAGTTGACGTCTTTTTGCCTTAATGTGTGTTCTCCAAGTTAGTTTTGCGTCAAGATGAAGGCCGAGGTATTTAACTTCTCCTTTGGCAGGAACGGGAATGTTGTTGAAGGTAAGAGGAGGACATTCGGTTCTTCGTGTTGTGAACGTGACTTGACACGACTTATCAACGTTTAGATTAATTTTCCAGTGCGTAAGCCAAATTTGGAGTTGACCAAGATAAGCTTGCAATTTTGCAGAAGCTCGTATCGGATCGAGATCTGTAGAAAGGATGGCTGTATCATCAGCGAATGTTGCTAGTAGTGTATCCTCGCTGGCTGGTATATCAGCGGTAAACAGTAAGTACAAGAAAGGTCCCAGAACACTTCCTTAGGGTACACTAGAGTTGATAGTCTGGTAGTCAGATAATGAGTCTTCGAATTTGACTTGGAAGTAACGGTTGGACATGTATGACTTAAGGATGAGGAACAATTTATTTGGTAAGTGTTGTTTAAGTTTGAAAAGTAAGCCTGCATGCCACACCCTGTCAAACGCCTGTTTTACGTCTAAAAATGCTGATGTACACATTTGTTTTGCTTCTAAGTTTTCTTTGATTTTATTAACGATTCTATGGCACTGTTGGATAGTGGAGTGATTGGGTCTGAAGCCGAATTGGTGGTTAGAGATTAAGGCATCTATATGTGTTACGTTTGCAATTCTGGCGAGGATAAGTTTTTCGAAAATTTTGGACATTACAGGAAGGAGGCTTATTGGCCTATAGGAAGTGGCATCAGTTGGAGGTTTTCCTGGCTTCAGTATCATGATTATTATTGCATACTTCCATAGTATCGGATAGTAGCACCGGCGTAGTATGCTGTTATATATGGTTGTGAGTAAGTACAATAGCTTTTCTAGGGCAGTTTTTCAGTACTTCACCTGTAATGAGATCATATCGAGGAGCTTTATGAGGATTTAAGAGACTTATTTCTTTTTTGAGTTCTGCAGGTGAAATAGGCTCGGGTGGAAGAGACATCTGACAGGGGGCGTTTAAGAATGTTTGTATTTCGACATCATCTTCATCATCGTTGAGGATATCAGGAGCGGAAAATACATTAGCAAGGTGTTCTGCGAATCTGTTGGATTTTTCAATATTCGTCCGCGCCCAGCTTCCATCAGCTTTTCGTGGAGGTGGAATAGATACTATGGGTCTTTTGAATTTCTTTGTCGCGTTCCACAGGGAGTGATCATCAGTAGACAGATTGACGATGTAGGGTTCGAAGGATTCGTTTTTTGCTTCTTAGATAGCACTGTGGAGATTATGCGTTATTCGATTTAAATAAGTTTTGTCAAGTGGATTCCTGGTAGTCTGCCACCTGCGCCGAACTCTGCGCTTTGCTATGACCAATTCTCTAATATGAAGCGGAATGTTCTGATTGTTGCGGGTGAGAACATGGGGTTCTGGAGTAGAGGTCCAGGAAGCGCTTTGTATTAACGTAGTTAGGTACTGCACAGCTTCATCTATGCCCCCCTTATCTTTTAAGCGGATATTTAGTGACATATTATCGTTGATGTCAAACTTAGGAATATATCAAGATAAAGTTTTCTTAATACGATTGGTGGAGCAATTGTATGTGTGTGTAATGGCTTCTTATTATTTATTTATGATAAATATAAATATTTAAGCAAAAATTTAGATTTAATTTTAGTGGTTAAGTTTTTCAAGGTATTTGTGAGATTTATTTTGCAATTCAATTTTTTGTTGAAGTTTGCAAAATGTTTAGTTTTTTCATTACCTTTTTCTAGCTACTGCCTTGCTCTATCGGGAGTAATTCTGAACAGTTGAGAAAACTAAATGTGTTTCTAAACTCTATTGGTTTTGTATCATTTTACAATAAATAATACTTCTAGTAATAATACTGTAAAATTATGTTGATCCAAATTAGGCCGTTATTTTACAAGGCTTCTAAGACGTTCTTTAACAAATACTACATCTTATTTTTATTGAAATATTAAGTAATTGTTACGATGGTAAATATGACATGTATTGGGCGTTGTCGAGTGAACGTTCTAGAGGTCACCTAAATTGACTAGTTTATTACAGTAAGTATAAGTTTACAACTTTATGGTTTGTTAGTAAATCTATCAGGTAAATCTTCAGTTTCTCTCTTCAGTTTAAATATAGTGTTAATGTTGTTTAGTAGGTTAATGGGCAGATAATTCGGGTGCTTCTCCAGCTTTTTTATATATTTCGAACTACTGGTGTGTATCACTTCTTTAAAATATGTGGTAGTAATAATATATAATGTAGATGATCGAGTTTGTTACAACCATAAGGCTTCTGTGATTAATTGGAATATTTTTGATTCAAACCTTTGAATGATTTTTAAATTTTATATATTTGCGGTATCCTAAGCTTTAAAACTGTTTTATGTATAACTAATTGGTTGTCTATAGATAGTTTTAACTTACTATCCAGTACATTTTTCTTAATTGGTGGTTTAGTTGTAGCCTTTTGCTCCATATGTGTGTGCGCCAGGACAGACATCAATCGGTGTGTATACCAATATACTTTATAAAAACTTCTTATGGTAGAGTCTAGTCATTCAGCAAGACCCTACGTTTTGCCGTTTGTTAACTTAAAGGCATGTTAATCTTTTGTTAGTAAAGATTATGTACGACTTATTTTCGCTGGTCCCAAATTAGCCATTGTTTTAACCAGCTTTGGGCTTCATTAAGGTTTGTTGTCAAATATGCTGTATATAAAAGGTAGAATATTCCTTCTAGAATATTACCTTAGGCCACTCCCTATTTTATAGCGATTAAGTCTGATTTTGTATTAGCAAATTTAATTTTAACTATGAAGTATAACAGTACGGAAAATTGATAAGTTAATAACTGTTTGATTTTGTAGTGAACGCTTTTGTACCACACCTTATCCAACACTCGTCAGATGTCTAGAAATACTGCAGAACAGTATCTGTTTGTGAACTTTGTCTAATAGTGGTTGTAACTCTACGAATTTGTTCAGTCATGAAGTACTTTGCTTGAAATCAAAATTTGTGATAAGGCATTAAAATGGCTTGTATTATGGTCGGCCACTGTGATAGTAGCTTTTCAAGGATTTTGAATAACACTGAGAGTAAACGAATTGATTTGCACAATTCAACTTTATATGAGGGTTTATTAGATTTAGGGCTAAGGTTTATTTTTGCTAGGTTCCAGTGAGCTGGACAATAACTTAATCTTAAGATAGCGTTGAAAGCAGCCGTAGTAAGAGCTATTATTTGGATTGGAAGTTTCGTAAGTACCTCACATGTAATTAAGTAAAAACCAGATGTTTATCTGTGAGCTAGGATAGAATACCAGAATTGGAGATGACATCTGAAACTAAGTTTTTAGAAATTGGAAAAGTTGACTTGTGCTGTCTTGTGTGTCTTGAAATGGATGTGGTTTAAACACTAGGGATCTATGATTAACAAATACTAGGGCGTTTTCATGCGGATTTAAGGTATGCTGATTTAAAGTTGCTCATTTTTCTCAGTAGCCTTCTAGAAAAAATAATTTGATTTTTTGGTTACAGAGAGGTTTTGAACTTACGTTTGTACGGCTTTATTTTTTTAATTGATGTATTAGTCTCTTAAGTTTATTTGTTGTATTATTGAGTGTTTACTCATTTCTTTGGTTTTTAGTCAGCATCTTTTAAATTAGCTTTTATCTGCAATCACTTGGTGTGCGCTTGGAGATACATGCGTTTTTTTCCCTTCATTTGTAGATCGTTTACGACATTTAAAGATGCAGTTAGAATGTTTTCATTGAGGTTCTTATTTTTTAGAGAATTTTAGTAATAACAATTACTGTTAATTGTTCTTGGAAATACTTCCAATCAGTACGCCAATTATATAAAGACTATTGTCTTTTATTCTAAAGTAGCACTGTGATCATTGTTATGAGTACACGATTTTTTTTGTTGTATTCTTGCTGTTTTTTTTTGTTACACAAACGTCTAACAATTTCCCAAAAAGTGGGATAGCCTTATATAATTTGACTTAGGTTGTTGCCAATCATAGTTTCATAAAGTGTTTTTCTTTAGGTTTATGAGTCTAGAACCCCAGTACAGGTTCTTGGCGTAGTAATCTCTGCAAATTGGTCACTTGAAATGCAGTATCTCTATGGAAAATACAGAGCAGATGAATGGTCAATTCCAGTCCTTATTTACAATACTCATTGCTTGAAAGTGTTTTTTTACTGTACGTAATCAGATCGTGGTGTTTTTGATTATTACTGCAGTACCTTCGTGTGTGTTATCATCTGGGTATAGGGTGTCATAAGCTTGAAACCCAGGTATCAGTATACAAACCTTAGTTTAATAAAATGCGTCTCGAGATAAGCAAAAAAAATTTTATGTGCCTTGATAAAAACTTTGATTTATTCGACGTGTGGACATAACCCGTTGTCATTCCATTACGCCACTTCGTATGTATTAACCATTATTTGAGTATGCTGACAATTGTAGTAAGTTTAACAATATGCGGAAATTTTCCACGAGCTTCGACTACATTGATGGGGGGTTGCCATGTGCTCTACTGATATTTGATTTGATACTTTTTGACTTGCAAGTACGAAATACCTGGAATCAATTGTTATATGTATTTGAAGTTTGATAATTTTACTGGGAACCTAATTTTATATAACTACAATTTGCATCTTTCTAGTTTGTAGTATGATTCCCGAGCACAAGTGGGGTTTGTACTTTTACTTTTCATACTGGTATCGTGCACATTATACACTTCCATTTTTATGTAGAGGTTTGAAGACTATTTGACAAATCATTAAACTTTTGACATTATAGATTTGCTTGTTGTTTGTATTTGGTTTTAGATCTAGACCTAGAATATCGTTAATGGTTCTTCATTGACTCTATTTTTTATATTCTAGATATTTCTGACTTCGTGTTCTTCCTGCTGACTGGCTTTTTTGATATGTTATGGTCATGTAAAGTACTGGATATTATTGACTACTACTCGGAAATTTCTGTTTTCTTTCATTTGATGTGTATGGAAGCATAATTTGTTGTTATGAGCATTTCACAATATTTCCTTAAACTTCCATTGTTTTAGCTGATACTTTTGATACATTTTTACTTATTATTTTGAAATAATTTTTTCTCGCTGTTTTTTTTAACATATCCATGATTGGTTTTATAAGCTACACTTCTAGAATACGTGGTTGTGGCGGTCTCATTTCTTTGACTATATCATTATCTTTTTTATTTTTAATTGTTTCTACTTCTCGAGTTTTTCGGTAAATTAATGTTTGTTTTTTGTAGTAATTATTTGTTGATTATTGATGTTGAAATTATATTTTCTTCCATTTTTTCTTGAGGTTGTAAATAAAACATAAAACTAAAAGTGTTATTTCCTCCTACCTGTGTTGATTAAGGCTAATAAACAAGTAGATCCGGTTGACATACTATTTTGTACTAGTCTGCGTAACCATACGTTTATTTTCAAGTATGATAGATCTGACAAGTTATAATTGTGAAAAGAAACAGCTCATCATTTTTTATCTGAAACTTTCCTAACTACTGTCTTTATTCAGGTTTAAAGTTAAGGTCTAATATTTATTACCAGTAGTCGTATAATTACCCTGGACTTATTCGTATTATATTTCTTAAAAGTTTTGTTATACATTCCAAATTGGCGCTTTTGTTAAATTGTGTGAAATTCACTAACAACAAACTTTTCTTGTGTTTTATTTATTGCAGTTGTACTGATGTCCAAGATGCCAAGAGTGCCTTCCCATACTTATTCAAACAATTAATGAAATTGGTTTTTGTTGCATAAAACTTTTCTTAACGTAAATTCGTTATATCAGCTGTAAATAATCTTGAGAGGACTTGCTTTATTTTTTCGTTAAATAATTTTTAAGGTTGCAGTAAATTCTAACTTTAAAATAATTACTGCGCGTACTAAAATTAAACTAGAACTTTCACAATAAACAGCAACAAACATTCGTTTTATAATAAGTTTAAATATTGTGATATATTTGATGTTAGCTCGCATACAACTTTTCATACAGAGCTTAGTAGTATAGTGCACTTCAAAAGAATTTAAACGTTAACAAGTTCTGCCAAGATTACAATGATACTAGTAGTTGAATATCTGGTGAAATACAAGGAAACCAATTTTCAAGTTTATTTATGATTACTGTTAGGTGGCAATAATGAGAAAAGAGATATTTACGTTTTACAATGTTGTATGAAAAGGTCATGATCGTAGACGATTTCACAAAAAATTACCTGCAAAACTCTCTCTTGTGAAAAGTGGTTTGATCGGTTTCAATAAACAGGTTGTCATCGGACACTATGTCTGTGATTTTTTTCTATACGGAAACGTAAATGAAACTGTTTATAAATAAGCACTCTCCTAATACGACCATTGACAATACAATGATAGCACACATGGAGTTAGATTATTGGATAGACGTTTGCAGAATAATTAAAGAGGATTCTGTAGCAGCCAGCTTCATGTTATCTAATGGGAACTAAACTTCGACTGTTCGACTGTGATATGTGTGAAATCATAACTTACTTTGACGATTTATACAATAGACACTTATGAAATTATTTTAATTATGTAGAAGCGCCATGTGTAATAATTATTTCCTTTCAAAAAATATTAGCAATCTTTGTAATAGTTCATAAATTTTTATTGTATAATTTTACTGAAGTATCGTATTTTACAATAGTCCGAACGCTGCCAATATTACACTAGCAAATAAGTCTCATTAAGCTCTAAACTCCACGAATCAATCCTTTTGGCCGAATTTCGCTAATTCTGACAGCCAACTGTACATGCCGCCACCATTAATGGGAAATGATTTGACTGAACTTTCTGAAGTTTGATTAAATTAATGTCATCTCATCATTCAACAACTAAGCAGCCAAAGATAATGTATCACGTTTCAGCTTCGCTGGTCGAATTCCGGTTCCAAAAGCAATGTTCTCTCTCCGCAATTTTTGTTCAAATGCTGTGGATGAAACGCATTCGGCTTAATATCTAGGTTTATATATAACATAAAAATAATTTGCAAAAAATTAATATGTTTAAGATTTGTTTCAAAATAACAAAAATTAAAGTTTTTAGAAAAGTAACAATATATTTCTGCTAAATTTAATTATTTTGCAAACTAATAAATTGTAGGTATAACATTAATTATCGTCGATGACTACGAACAGTGTTATAATACTTTAATCAAACACAGCCATTAAAGTTGTAATCAAACCGTTTAGGTGTTGATAGAACAAATGTATAATGGAACGTAAAGCTTAAAGGCGCAATTAAATAAGTCATATGGTTTTAAGTATCAGTAGAATTGGGCATAAATTACTGCAAGAATATTGAGTATCTGTTGATAATAAAACATTTTATTTTACAAAAACATGGAAGTACGTTACTACCGGAGTTTTTACTTAAAGGTTTAATCTACAGATTGGAATCATTAGAAGAAGTAATGGTTAATTTTCTTATACAGGGTACGGAGTTTAAATCCGACAAATTAACATTTGTTTTAAATAAAATTAAAATTACAAAAAATATTTTTGCTGTCAGCTGTGTGGCCTATCCAGAGTAAAATTATTCGATGTAACCCCCCTCAGCCTCAATGACCGCCGCCATTTTTAGTCTGAAGCGCTCGCACGCTCTCTCTAAAGCAGCGCTATCCATATTGGCAAATGCTGCTTCGATAGTGGCGCGTAAAGATGCCAGATTAGGGTGTCTGGACTTGTTAGTAACCTTTCGTTTACGCTCCGAACACAGTAGCTGAGGAGGTTTAAATCAGGGCTATTGGGAAGTCAGAATTCTTTAGACTAGAACATGTCTACGTTATTCGACAGCCAGTTTTAGACTAAATGGTCGTATGTGCCGGTACACCATCCTGCTGAAATACATATTGCCTATCTGAGGCTACAATTTCTGTCCACGGTTTTACATTTGTCATAACATCTATATAAACTTCTTTCGTAACAGTTTCCTCCGAAACCAATGCCTGAGCTCTTTTTATGACTGCCGGAGTCCGCGTCACGCGTTCTCTCGAATGACTCTTTTGCGATCACTTAGCAGGCTTCTTAAAAACATTAATTTTGCAACAGTGTTGTACGCAGTTAATCTCTGTATATATAAAGATAAAAGAAATTACTTCAGTAAAAGACAATATTAAAACAAAGAGCGTTGTAAGAATGTATTAACAGTAAATATGATAGGTTAAGTAATTTTTATTATTAGGATTTCTGTAATGCCATATTCGCCGCACAGTGATTTTTGCCCATTCAGAAGGCTCAAATCAGACAAGGCATACGGCATCCATATTGTTCGGGAGTAGATACGCCAACCAAAAACCTTTTTTAAAAAGAGCATCGGGATGCTTCCAGAACGTTGGAAAAAATGTGTTGACTCCGGAGGGGAATACGTTGAAAACTGACATGTCCAAGTAAGTGTTTGGTAATTTGTTTTTTTTTGTAAAAAAAACCCAGTCCCGGTCATATTTGGACTACCTTGTATATTGAAAATAAATATTTGGTAAAAATATAGTTTGCTAATATAATCCCATATTTTAATGTTAAAAGATAATAATAAAACTAATTGTATTGTTATTATTTTTTAATTAAAAACACTAGCTCGCATTCATATTCCAACCGATAAATTGAAATAAAGAAGACATTCCCACCGCTTCAGTACTTAGAACGATGCAAGCCTAACATTTAAAAATCATTAATCATTCCACGTCACCAGTTAAGCAATATCTAATTCTAAAATCTTTTTCCAGATTAGTACATACTCTGTCCAACAAAAGATAAGCTTTTCTCAAAGGTTCTAAAAGAATTTATCCTAGAGAATTATATAAAATTTTATAGAAATAATTTGATTTGGCTGATTACCTTCAAATATGTAGAACAAAATATAAATATTTTTAAGGTAACTTAAACATAAAAATGAAAATTGCCACTTAGAACATATCGTCATAGTAGTAGGCTCATTTTATAAAAATTGAAAACTTTATCCACAAAATTAAACACAAAATGTTTGGCAGGTATCTATTCGTTTGGTCGTAGGTTTTGTTGCAGTCACCACAAAACATTTTGTAAATTTTTTGGGAATCGTGGGGGTAATGGTCCTTGTCTGAGTGGATCGTTTGTATAGTTTGTTTGCTTACTATGTGGTCTATTTTTTGGCCATATCGATGAGCGACAATTCATTGGAACTTGCCAAATAATAAAAATACCGGTCATAAATTAATTTTTCCAAATCAGAAGCTAGCCACCATTTCCATCCCACCAACAGAATAATTCATGAGGCAACTGAAATAGAAAAACAACCTTAATACTATGGTCATTGTTTACCCACTTTTTTGAGAACAACTAAGTTATATAAATCCTCTAAACAAACTTTTTCCTCTAAAACATGTTTTTGTCAAATTTTCACTTTAGATTTAATAAATAGAAAAGTAGATCATATAAAAGGCAGTAGTTTTTTATGACTTTTTAGAAAGTAGGCAGATTCAGACCTCAAGTAAAGAATTAACTTAATTTCTAATCTGAGATATATTCCGTGTAAAATAAGAGTAAATGTGTACTCAGCTTTTTATATTTGGCACTTGTAACTTACACAGTGGAAGAATGTGACAGTATCAAGTAGTCACCACCAGAGGCTTGCGATTATATACCATAAAGCGATTTTAAGTGCCATAATACCACAATGGCAAACCATCACGCAATATCGATTGTTCGACGTCGATTACTCGAATGGAACTAACAACAGGCCGTCCTTTGTTGCGGCTTCGACAACGAATGTTATAATGTCTGTGGACATACAAGTGGCATAAGATCATCTTTTTTGGCGAATCCAGATTTTGTTTAAACCGAAACGATGGTCTGTTATTAATACGCCGTAGATTCGGACAAAAGGAGCAAGAAGGCTGCATCCAGACAGGGCACGTAGTGGGTATTATAGTACAAAGAGCTATAAGTAATAATATTATACAATCATATCTTACAGTGATATCTTACAATCCGCAGTCTTTCCTTGTCTTCAGAGGGTGACCCAAGAAATATTTTAACAAGATAACCCTCGCTCACGTGTGATCGTAACAAAAGGGAGTAGAAACTCTCTCATTTCCGGTTAATTTATATTTTTCTTGGTGCTACAATTTTAATAAAAAGTAGTACATACAAGGCTTGTAAAAAAGTATCGGAAACAATTTTTTCCTGACGTGACTGTACGTGGGACCACGCTCGCACCGCGCATGCTCGGTGGTGGGTGATGTGAGCTTCAAGACACGCTAAGCGACAGTCGCCTGCGATTGTTCGATCAGGCTAGATCGTTTTTTTAGTAGACCCCTGTCGAGTAACTCGGTGCAAGCGCAAAATGCAGCAAACGATTGAACAGCGGTACGCCATTAAATTTTGTCTTGGACTGGGAGATTCGGGTACGGAGACGTTGGGCATGATTCGCCAAGTGTTCAAGGATGAAAGCATGTCTGTCACAAACTGCAGTTCTTAAGTGGCTCAGGCTCTTCAAATATGGCCGAGAGAGTGTCGAAAATGAGCCCCGCGCTGAAAGGCCGTCGACCTCAAGAGCCGACGACAACGTGCAACGTGTACGTGAAGTGCTGAATTCAGACCGTCAGTTCAGTGTGCTCATGGTGGCATATGAAATTGGCATTGATAAGATGACACTGCACAGCATTATCACTGAAAATTTGGCGATGCGAAAGATCGGCGCTAAACTCGTCCCGAAGGCCTTAACGGACGACCAAAAGCAGAGATGTGTGTCTGCTTGCGAAGACTTGCAACGCGTTGAAGAAGACCGCGGCTTTTTATACAACTTTCTAACCCCCTTACAGTCTCGACTTGGCACTATTCCCAAAAATAAAATCCTTCCTCAAAGGACACCAGCATGGAACCTTAAGTGCCGACAAAGAAGCTTGCATGCGTACTTTTAAAGACGTTTCGGAATCCGCCTTCGAGTGTTGGAAAAGCCGCTGGCAAAGGTGTGTCGACACATTAGGGATGTATTTTGAAGACTTTTCATGTATTTTAGCAATATCTCAAATAAATCTATTTTTCCAAAACTTTTCCCGATACTTTTTATACAAACCCTGTATCTGCATAAAGTACCTTACAGCATATTTCAACCGTTGTCTAATTTTATTAACTCTGCAAGAAAATATGCTAATTTTTCTACTATACTAAATTTATATTGCAGACCCAAAAGGAATAGCACTAGCATTAGAAATTTTATGGATGTCAGGTCCTGCTAGCAACACATTGCAATCTAGTTGCAACGTTACGACAACTCCAGCACTATCTGAATTTACTTGAACGTTGGTTTGAAAAATAAAAATAAACCAAAAAACTAACTAATTTGACGGTTGTTTTTTGCCACAACACATGTACTTTTTTCATAAGCTGAAATTAATAACAATGTATGCCTATAAAAACTGCACAAATTATCATTTTAAAATAAAATCCTACTCTCTATACGGAATAAATGAACTATTGGATTACATTTAATGTTCAAATACAAAAATCGTGCAACAGTTTCAGTTGAGTGCTCTCCATAATCATTGCACCCTAGTATGTCTTCAATCTAACATTCGTAACGATTTACTTCAAGTTTCATTCGTCGTGAAAGATATTCTTAAATTATCAACGTTGCACTATTACTATCCACAAGAATATGAAAACAGATATATTGCACAAATAAAAGGTTGCAAAGAGAATGGCCTAACTTGAAAAGAATACAAAAGCCTCTAATATTAACTCAAACTTATTACTATCCGATACTAAAAACTTATAGTCCAAGAAAAATGCCCTTGAATTCCTAAATTACACGTTCTCCTAAAAATTGAGAAAGAAAAGTTTGGCATAATTGTGAGCCTTGGTGCCGTCTCTTTGTTAACGAATATCTCAATTTCTGCGACCTTACACTTATCGAAATTAATATACAATATAATAAACAATACTTTTTCCTTAATTCAATATTACCTATCCAATATCTACTTACCTTTAAAAATAAATTTCACAACTAAACTAACGGTGCTCCTACGGACTCCTCGCTTTTACTCCTTATAATAAATCTTTCTATAGCTGATTTTGACATAAGAGCCCTTATATTCTTATACATTAAACCTTTCTGTTGGATACAACATGTCAATGATACTTTTGTTATCTGGCCTTACGGACAAGATACACTTTTAGAATATCTCTCTCACCAAAGCAAATTTACATCATAGTTAAGTTTATCATGGAAATTGAACATAACAATTTTCTATCCTTCCTAGTTAACTTTAAACAATAACTTTTATCGCACTATTTCTAGATAACCTACCCATACCAACCGTTACAAAAATGCCAAAATCCATCATTCTGTCCAAATCTATTTGGTTGTAAAAGTCCTTATCTCCAGATTTAACAGATTTTCCGACATAAAAAGCAGCAAATAAAACTCAAAATGGGTATTCCAATAAATCCTT
Source organism: Sinelater perroti (assembly GCA_036346155.1). Taxonomy (NCBI): domain Eukaryota; kingdom Metazoa; phylum Arthropoda; class Insecta; order Coleoptera; family Elateridae; genus Sinelater; species Sinelater perroti. Next base: position 7,872,029 of record JARFIY010000013.1, on the reverse strand, counting down.
GTCCTATATGACCAGAAATATTAATGTCGTTTTGAAGACCTTCCTAACTAACAAAAAGCTTTTTGCCTTATGTTAGAGGCATTGCCAATAAAATATACCACATATTAATGAGGCAAAACATACATATGGTCTTTACAACCAATAATAAAATAACCAATTTTATTGATAAAATACCTTGTGGAGACTACCAAAGAACTTGTATAGGTCAAACAATCCGGCACATGTCTGCCGAATATCTGAGCCATCTCTGACAGTACGAAAATGCGGTAACTCTTTGATATTTACCAAAAACCATAATAAACAAACTACAAAATTAACTTCTCCAAGGCTAAAATCGTTACTTTAATTTTTTATTTTACTAGTAAAATTATTCCTGAGACACTTAAAAGAGAAAAAAATTCTAAAAACAAGAGATTATAACCAACGCTTACCCGTCATATGGAAATTCCTCATTATTTCGCAGCGTCAATTACGCAATACTTCTAAACTAACAAAACTTTCTTGTCTTAGTGCCTCTTTCACCAAACTTTTACTTTAAATCCTATAAATAGTAAAGCAAGGCACACAAAATATTATTTCTCTTCAAAAACCCATAGCTCTCAATGAGCAGCAAGAAGATTGTGCACCGAGTGAAGAGCTAAATTGTTTTGGAAATTGCATCAAAGCAGATGTTCTAACGTCGAGAATTATCTCAAAAATGACACCATATTTAAGTAGAAAATTTGTTTGCCCAAGAGCGCAAAAGCAAAAAATTGCTAATAATATTAAAAGTCTAGTCATCGTCTTTTATAAACTTCGACATTTTCAACTGCACATATTTGTCTTTAAGCCGATTTAAGATCAAACATTCTTTCAAACAAAACAAAGATGTATCTAGTAGAAACTTTTTGTAAAGGAGTCTTCCATGACTCATGGTTCTTCTTGAAGAATAGGCGGACTGAGGCCCCAAGTAAATAACTTCAATATTTCTTGACAATAGCGTATCAGAATGAAAGATATGACACTAAAAAATACAAACATTGAGTTAAAAAGTATTAAATTACGAAAACCAGAGTTGGTAAAAATAACAAAAAATAAAAGACCACAAAAAATTCTATTTAAGAAAGATTTACAGTGTGATGACATATTAGGTATATGCGATATTTTCGAAAAGATATATGACACCATATGAATACACATCAAAGTAACATTGTCTTTGCATAAATCGAACTTAGTCGGTAGTAATAAAAAAATATTTAATTACAAATCTATTTAAGTAAAATTAAGCTTTAATATTGCTGTTTTTTGAAGTTTCTGCACGATCTGCAATGGAGAGTATATGTAATATAATATTAAAATATTCTTTGATTTAATCTGGACTATTAAAACATACATAAAAGTTTGATATCAGATAAACTAACAGATTCTTTTGACCATATAATAATGACTGTTATTTTTTTATATGTTCACCTGTTTAGTTTTTCCTCTGTGTCTTTAGCTTTTTAGCTGGTTTACCAAAGCTCTCCAATCCTTCCTACTCATATATTTATTTTTCATAGATTTATACTGCCACGAGCATTTTTTCCTTCTGTACGTCCTTCAATAATTGTGGTTAATAGTCCTCCCTTCCTTATTATATGTCCCATTCGTTTTTGTATGTTCATTCACAAACACTTCTTTTTTCCGAGCCTTCTTAGTACTTTTTCGTTTGTTATTATATCGAGATAGCTCTTCTATAACACCATTGTTTGTACGCTTCTAATCTCTTTTTGCAGCCAATCCGATAGTCCACGTTTCGGCCCTATACAGTAGTACGCTCCAAACATATGTTTTTATGAAATTTATTCTAGTCGAAATGGGGATTGCGTTTGTTACTAGTAAGCTCTTCTTTTGGTAGGTAACAGTAGTTAAAACATTATTAATTACATTTTTCTTAAATTTTTATTAGAATAAAATTAGAAGAGTAACAAATTTAATAGTTATGATAAGTTAGGCGATCAAAGAAATATTAGCATATGTTACTAAAATCAAACAAGTCTGTTGCTATCTTTTGAAAATTTTGTTTTGACTGGTAATCACAAATATCTCATTGATGTTTAAAAATTTGTTCGTTTGATTGTATCGCTTATAGACTGTCCCATAAATCGGCTGGTTTGAAATAAGTATAATTTATTAACACAAACTTGTAAAATACATCCGTTTTTAAATACACTTTAACTAAACAAAAACTGCATGCACAGCAAGTCTGATTTTCAGCATTTTCAAAGACTTCTTTATTTAAGCAGGATCGAAAAAAACACTGATGAATATTTTTTTTTTTTTTTTTTTTTATTAGAGTTATTACAACTAGTCTTAAAGACTAACCAGCAATTTTGTTATAACTTAAATTAACTAGTGAACTATATGAGATTTTACCCAACGATTGTCCTCTCAGTTCTAGTAATCTGGCACACACGTTATTTTCACATATTCTCACTTTTACTCTGCTTTTGCACTGTTACACTCTCACACTAACTCAAATGGTTTTATCCTTTTAAGTCTTCTTTCTAGTTGCTCAGTGTCGAGGAGTTGTAGAACCTCTATATTCACGTGTTCGTGTAACCTGTATTCGTGTTTCTGAGCTATAGTTTTGATTTCTTCAGACACAGTTTTATCCTTAGGTCCCTATGAATATCACTGTTTCTGACGTACCAGGGCGCATTAATAATGTTCCTTAGCACTTTATTTTGAAAGACTTGGATCGTGTTGATATTGCTTTTACTGGCGCATCCCCACATTTGACAGCCATACGTCCATACGGGTTTTAGTATCTGTTTGTAAAGTAGTAATTTGTTGTAAGTTGACAGCTGGGACTTTCTTCCCAACAACCAGTGCATCTTCTTATACTTAATATTTAATTCTTCTTTTTCTTCTTAATGTGTTCCTTCCAACGTAGTTTTACATCCAGGTTCATTCCAAGGTATTTTGCTGTATTAGCGTGTGGTAATATGCTACTGTTTAGTATGACTGGTAGGTATTCATCTCTCTTGTTCGTGAAGTTGATATGCACGGATTTGGTTTCATTTAACTTTATTCTCCATCTGTTTGTCCATACTTCTATTTCATTTATGATTTGCTGTAGTGCTTCGCTTGTTTCTTCAGTGTTTTTCCCTACTGCTAGTATAGCGGTATCGTCCGCAAAAGTGGCTGTAGTTGTTCGTTCGCTGGTGGGCACGTCGTTGGTATACAGAAGGTATAGTGTTGGCCCCAGGACACTGCCCTGTGGTACCCTGCTTTAATTTCGCATAAATCAGAATACTTATCTCCTTGTTTGATCCTAAAAAATCTATCACTGAGATATGATTTTAGTAGTTCAGAATGTTGTTTAGGCAATACTTTACGTAGTTTATAGTTCAATCCTTCATGCCACACTTTATCGAACGCCTGTGAGACATCTAGGAATATTGCTGAGCATACCTTTTCTCTTCCAGGCTTTTTCAATTATATTAGTTATTCTGTGAACTTGGTCTATTGTGGAATGTTGATTTCTAAATCCAAATTGATGTATGGGTATCAGTTCTTTTCTTTCTATTATTGGCTGGAGTCGCTTTAGAAATAGCTTTTCAAATAATTTTGAGACTATTGGCAGAAGTGAAATAGGCCTATATGATGTCATTTCATTTGGGGGTTTCCCAGGCTTTTGAATCATTATTATTTCAGCCACTTTCCAGACGCTTGGCACATATTTTAGTCTAAACACTGCATTTATTAAATTTGTTAATTTAACTATTGCTTTTTTTGGTAGCTGCTTCAAAATCATTCCTGTAATTAGATCAAATCCAGGAGATTTCTTTGGATTTATATTATTTTTAATTTCTTTTGTTACTTCTTGTGGGGTCACGTATCGTATTTCTTCTTCTTCTGTTCTGTTTTCTTCTTGACTTGCTTCGTTTTGCATTTGTTGTTCGTTAGGTTGGAATATATTTTCTAAGTATTTTGCAAAAGTGTCTGCTTTTTGCTTGTTATTCTTTGCCCATCCATTTTCAGTTCTTAATGGTGGTATTTGGATTATGGGTCGTTTGATTTTCCTAGTTGCCCTCCATACGGAATAGTCGGCATCTTTATCTTTTGAAAGGTACCTAAGGTAAGTATTCACAGATTCGTTTTTATTTCTTTTAATTCCTTCTTAACTGTTGCGTGAGTTGATTTAGCTTAGTTTTATCTGCCGGTGCTTTGGTTTGCTGCCATTTTTCCTGGCTCTTCTTTTTCGACCACTAACTCTTTAATTTCTTTAGGATAGTTGATACCTATTGTTTTCCTCTTTATCTCTGGCGTGTTATTCCACGCAGCTTGCTGGATATCTATAATAAATTTTTCTGTTTCCTGGTCTAGTTGTTCTTTATTCACAAGGGGTACGTTGAGGTGGATTCTATTGCATAATTCTTCTTTAAAGGCTTCCCAATCTGTGTATTTATTACACAATGTTGGGTTGCACTGTTTCTTGATTAGGTTTTCGTTTAATGTTAATATAATTGGGGAATGGTCAGAACTTAAATCAAAATTCTCTTCCATGTCCACAAAATTTATAGCAATTTTCCTGGAGATAAAGAGGTAGATCAAGTCAGGAATTTTATTTTCATCTGCGGGCCAGTAGGTGGGTTTACCCGTGGAGTGGAAATTACAATTTATTCTAGTTGCTGCTTCGTACAACTCTTTTCCTTTAGTTGTGGTTAGTCGCGAACCCCATAGTATATTTTTCGCATTAAAGTCGCCTCCAAGTATAAAGCTTTCTCCTAGACTTTGAAACAATCTAGAGTAGTCGTCTTTTTTCATGTTGTACCTTGGAGGACAGTAAACTGCTGCAACTGTAATTTTTTGTCCTCCTACTTTTATATTTATGGCAGTGGCCTGTATTTCTTCTGTTTCGTATTTATCCTATTCAAAATGTTTTATGTTATCTTTCACTATCACTGCAGTTCCCCCTCTAGCTGTGTTTTGGGGATGGATAGTATGGTAAGTATTGTATCCTTTAAAGTATATGTATGACTGACTTGTTAGGTGTGTTTCGGAAATTAAACATATGTCGATCTTTTGTATATTCAAGAATATTTGCAGTTCGTTTTGATGTTGTTGGATGCCATTAGCATTCCATGCTGCTATTCTAATACCTTTTAGATCCATTATTTCTTCTTGGAAGCTGCAGCTTTAGTGCTATTTTCTTCCAATTTTATTAATCTTTCCGAAATTTTCTTAAGCATGTTTTCTTGTTGCTCAAACTTTTTTTCCTGTTGTTCGAATTTGGACATCAGATCTAACAGAAGCTCGTTCGTCGATATTTCATGTTTTGGAGCCCTTGTTGCTATTTCTTCAGCCTTGGGTAAAGGCGGGAATACTTTTGTGTCCCATCTGAATGGCGGCTTATTCGATATTTGTCTTTCTACTGCCTTCTTCTGTATATTTTTGTTAGCGTTGTTCCTTATTTCTTGTAATTTTTGGCAATCTCGCATCCTCTATAACTAGCTGGATGTGCTTCTCCGCAGTTGGCACATTTTGGTGAATTGGTTTTTGTATTGTACATTCCTTGTATTATGCTTACCAGCACATTTTACACATCTCGGCTCCCGTGCAGAAGTTCTGGGTGTGTCCATAACTTTGGCATCTCTTGCACTGAGATATTAGGTTAGATTTTCGTAGTGCTTCTATTTCGACTTTCATGCCTAATATTGCCTTTATTTCATAAATTCTCTTAATGTCTTCATCATTTGTGAAAGTAAGCATAAACAACGGTAACGGTTGTTTATCTTTTCTTCTTTGATGTTGTGTGCTTCTAATATCTTGTATCCTTGTTGTCTAAGATCATCTACAATTATTTCCGATGTACATGTCGGATGTAATTTCCTTGCCATTACTTTAATGGGTCTAGTTTGCTTATTTTCATATGAATGCCATTGAAGTTTTTCTGAGTTGATATGCTTCGTCAGTTTTCTATATTCTTCTTCGCTTTCAACATTTAATTTTATTTGCTCGTTATTCAGCATAACTGCTTTAAATTTAAATTTATTATCATTTAGTTCCGCTTGCAAGGCTCCGTAGTCTTTAATTTGACTCAGAACTATTGGAGGAGGCTTTTGTAGTTTTGCCGGTGCCTTAATTTTTGCTGTTGACTTGAGTACGGTTGGTTAGGTGACGTTTCCGGGTTGTATTCATTTTCTTTTCTTGTTCCTTTATTTTTCCCCGCAATCAACCATTCTGTTTCTTTGATGAGTTCATCTTCATCGGTAAAATATTCCTCTCTTCGGTTTTATTTCGTTGATCCTGAGACGTAAGCTCATTTTGATTTCTATTCAGTTTTCTATTACTGTCTGCATTTCCTGTATTTGTTGTTGTAAATTAAAACAACTTGCTCTAACCCTATTCTAGAGTTTTTCTAAAACCCATGCATTATATAAGCATTGCTCATTTTGTGTTTTAGCTTGATTCTCCTGAAAGAGTGCTTGATTTTGTTGTGCTAGCAAAGCCTCTGCTGGGGTCGGAGGACGTTGATAGCTCATTTTAATAGAATAAAATAGAATAAGATTTACCTGTTTATAAAAATTTCACCTATTTATGATGTTTATTTAATATTTAATAAAATTTATCTATTTTACGGCGCTCCGGTCAAAGACCGGGCGGCTGGTTATCACTTCACCAGATAACACTTTCGAGTTTTATATTATGTTCACAAGAGTCTTATTTCTAATAAACGCTTGATATCACGGGACAGTACGTCCTAACTTCACAACATTCAAACGAATTTCAATTGTACCTCGTATACGGCGGCGAGCGAATTACACGGGCGCGCGGCCTTGGTTGGCGCCTGGCTTCAACGGCGGAGTAAAGGATTGCCGCGCTGGGAACGCGTGCGCAGGTTGGCGTAGGATTTTCGGACGCTGTAGGACGGTCCTATGTTCCTCACGGTAAATGGGGCCCTGTGGTTCTTCTCAGACAGCCCTCTGGCGGCCCTTCTGATTCGGCAGGATAATGATGTTCGTTGATATATAAAACGGCGGGAACAATTAAGCCCCCGACGAGATTCTAACACTTATGTTTGCTGCGCCCCGTTACTATAGGTTAAGGGCGCAAGCACAATATAATAAGTGGCTGCAGCAGCTGTAATTTTTGCCAGAGAATTATCGGGCCCATTAACAGAAACTCACCGCTAGCGAGGTCCTCTGATAAGTTAATTACTACGGTGGAATTATAATTTTTAGGAGCAGTAATTAGTAACGCTCCTCACACGCACGATTACCAACATCTGATGAATATGACTCAGATTCTAAAATTGAGAGCCTGTGTGACAAGTTTGATATTATTTTTCTTTTTTTTCTGTTTCGTCTTTTCCAAGACAATCGTCATCGGCGTATGCGTTAGAATTTGCAAATATCATTTGCTATAATTAATCCGACTACTTTGACAACTAGTTCTGCAATGGAGAAACTTCTTTAAATGGCAAATTTTATGATGGTGTATTAGTTGTTGACGGAATAGCTCTGAATTTTGATCTATGAGACAGAACGACTGTAGGTGTTGATGAAATATTTCCTGGTACCCGTTACCAAGAAATATTTCATGAATAAACACACTTAGATTAATACAAATGACTTTTGTCGTTGCAAATCCTGTAACACACTGAAGTAGAGCTTATTAAAAAATTTAGCTACACAGCCATTACAGGCGCTATTTAAATTACTTCTCAAAATAAGCTCACGTTTTTCATGGTATATGCTTTAAAGAGTTCTCAAAAAAACAAAAAATAGAGAAATAGCAACGAAAATAATTTTTGCAGAAATTGTAGGTTTAGAAAGTAATATAATCACCATGGTCATTTATTACCAATAAACACAGTTTTTCTTTGATTGGTTAAATGAATTTAATAAATAGTTCTTCGGCTATCGGTTTTTAATTTAAGTGCTGTATGTTGTCGGAAAACTATAAAATTTCTTTATTGAAATATACAGAACCGTTTTCCGTATTTTCTAAACTAAAAAATATTCTATATTTGAGCAGATCTAGCGAAATGAAAATCCTTGAATAATCCAGAAGCGTAAAATGCATTAACCAAGAACGATTGTGTGGTATGGTTTTCGACAAATGAAATGATAGGGCAGTTCTTCTTTAAAGATGATAAGGGAAATTGAAAAATAACAAAAGTACTGGTGAAAATAGAATACCCGAGGAAGTATATAAATGGGGGGGAGGGAATACAGCAGAAAATAAGCGAGTTTATTATAAAAGTATGGAGACAAGAACAAATGCCACTAGAATGGCATAACGCTATTGTCTGTCTGATACACAAGAAGGGGGATAGGTGTCAATGTGAAAACTATCGGGGAGTATCACTGCTGGACGTGGCGTATAAAGTATTGGCGAGACTGATCCGGGAAAGACTGAGTGGGCACCAAGAACGGGTAGTAGAAGAATACCAAGGAGGATTTAAAAGAGGAAGAGGAACTCTGGATCAAATCTTTACGGTGAAAATGATTCAGTGTAGTAGTTATGAGCAAAATTTGGAATTACATATGCTATTTGTGGATTTCCGCCAAGCCTACGCTAAAATCAGCAGGAGAAAACTTTACGAGGCCCTTAGAAAGCTAGGGATTCCAGAGAAACTCATAAGATTGGTACAAATGACCCTAAGAAAAACGAATAGTAAAATACTGATAGATGGGCAGGTATCGGAAAGAGCCACTGGAAATAAGGGAGTGAGACAAGGGGATCCCATCTCAACAGTACTGTTTAACTTGGTACTAGAAGCAATTTTGATAGAAAGTGGGATCGAGACAAGTGGAATAATTTACCAAAGACGTCACCAGATAGTGGAAAGAACTGCAACAAAGTATGGGCTAGAGATAAATGAGAGCAAAACGCAGTACATGGAAATGAGACAAAACACTGGGGGAGATACGGTTACCAGCTTCCAAGGGAAAAGAAAGGTGTATAAATTTAAGAAAGTTAGTGAGGTCGATTACTTAGGAGTGACGTTATCTAACACTATAGAGGAAAACACGGAAATACAAAAACGAATCACAAAAGGCAGTAGGGCGGTAGATGCAATCAGTGGTATGCTAAAATCCAAAGAAATCTCAAAAGCAGCAAAACTAAGAATATATAAAACGATTGTAAGACCATCAGTAACGTATACAAGCGAATTATGGGCATTAACAAAATATATGGAGGTGAAACTGGAAGTATGGGAGAGAAGAGTCTTAAGAAAAATTCTGGGAGGAGTAAGAACAGGGGACGGATAGTGGAGGCGAAGAACAAATAAGGAGTTACAAGATGAGTATGGTGAAATATCAATAATAGCGTTCGTAAGAGCTCAAAGAGTACGATGGTTAGGCCATGTTAGCCGGATGCCCGAAAACAGGGACAGGATGGAAAAAGAAAAAAGGGCGACCCAAAAAGAGATGGTTGGATGCAGTAGTAAATGACGTGAGAAGAGTGGGGATAGAGGATTGGAGAAGTATAGCGAGAGACAGAGTGAAGTGGAGGAGAATAGTTAGTAAAGTTAAAGAAATAAAAATGTAGAGGTATAAAATGTAAATGTGAAAATATATGAAATGTAATGTTAAGCCATGGCCTGTAGAGCTGAAATATATATGTTGTCGGAAAACTGTAAAATTTCTTTATTGAAATATACAGAACCGTTTTCCGTATTTTCTAAACTAAAAAATATTCTATATTTGAGCAGATCTAGCGAAATGAAAATCCTTGAATAATCCAGAAGCGTAAAATGCATTAACCAAGAACGATTGTGTGGTATGGTTTTGGACAAATGGAATGATAGGGCAGTTCTTCTTTAAAGATGATAAGGGGACTGCAGTTACCGTCAATGGAGAGCGTTACTGTAACTTGATATCCAATCGGTTGTGGCCATCTTCAAAGACATGGAAATTGACGATCTCTAGTTTTAGCAAAATGAAGCGATCTGCCATAATACTCTAACTAGTGATTTCTTTGTATGATAATCAGGAATTGACGACAAGGTCTTGTGATTTTGCCTTTGTGATTTTAGTGCAGATAAACATATTTCTGACATCGTGTTTCATACGTAAATTGGAGATTTTACTAATTATAAGTATGTTAAATATAGCGTCTTCAATGAAAATTTGACTAATTTATTGAATTTTTAAATTCTGCGCAATTTCTTAATTCTGAACTCTTGAAATAACGGATTTTCTACTTAAATGTAAGCGCCAAAGATTATTTGAGGGTTAGTGAAGAAAAGAAGTGTTGTGAAATTTTGCAACCCGTGCTTGTGTCGTTCTACAAATTCTCAATAGCCATTATAACTAAAGGTTGAACACACCAAAACTTGGCCACTTAAAACTATATCTAATAAAGAAAGCAATTTTGATTTAAACAAAAACAGGCGATATTTTATTTATTAAAAGTATCTAGTAAACGTGTAAAATATTAGTTTAACCTGATTTACTAGCATATGCCATAGTACTTTACGTCGTATACAACCTAATAAGGTTAGCACGGTCTCATTGCTAACTATTTTTGTAGCTCATGACCAGAGTTTTTGCAGGTTAGCCTGAATTTACTTTTCCACCTTTCTTTTTTAAAATCTCTCTTCTAAGAGGCCAGAACTGTTTCACTGGTCTAAAGATTGTTGGGGAGATTTATAGTCTTTTGAAAAGCACAACTCCATTCTGCTCATATCACTTTTTCACTGATTTAGCATAGTACCAACTCGCTAAGTACAGCCAAAACAATGGTTATGACGTATGTTTTTGTATAAAAGGCAGAAGCCACCTCTGCAAGTATTCTTTCTTGTAAATTTCCTGGTTTATTATACTGTGGTGATGAATAACTGGCTTTCTTTTCCACAACTGCAAATAGCTTAGCAAATCAACTATTTTTTTGAAATATTAGTCACTTTCAGCTACCTGCACTCCTTGCTTTCTGGCTTCGTTTCCACAATTAAGTGATCTCAAAACTTTCTTAAAACAGAACAAACAGTTGATTTAGGATAATTTAACTTTTTTGCTAGTGATAATTAGAGGGGTTTTTGTGTATTTGTGCAAAATAATTTTTCGTTATTGAAGTTCACAGCTCACCATGACAACAATGAATGAGCAACGAAAAACATCAGTTGCCAAATTTTGTTGCTATGGCTACAAGATATATTTTGTTAAATTAAAAAGTAAACTACGCCCATTATCTTAGCAGTAGTAATATTTCATTTATACCCAAATTTTGTAGCAAATAAAAACTTGTCTTGACTCCTAGAAGACAATAGCAAGTATTTTTTTCTAATTGTTATGGTAAACGAGGGGCGTGACTTTTGAGCGTTGTAAATAAAGATTCCTGGAGGGGATTTTGCGTAGGGTACTTTGCACTACTTCTTTAGCCAGTATGTCAGAACAAAAGGTACCTTGGCCTTATTATCAAGGTTTTCACGACAGAAAACCTAAAATCATTTGAAAATTCGAGAAGGCTAAGGCATAGTTTCAGAACGCATGGCACAAATTATTTTTGGAAAAATAAAAAGGTGCGAAAAATAAATGTTACTGACGTCATTCGAGACACAGCATAATTGAGGAAGATGACCGCCAATTAGCGGTTATTGAAATTTGTTTTAGTAACTCCAGATATTTTTTTCCGACAACGTCCGACCCCATATAGATGCTGAAACCCGACAGGCAATTGAGATTTTGTTCTGGACTACACCGCAACATTCTTCCTACAGTTTAAACTTCTAACCTTGCAACTGTGGACTACTAAAAGTAGCGATTAGAAGACATAGATTTGATAATGATGTTCTGTAAGTATCCATGTGCTATTGGGTGATGTCAGGAGCACCTTCCCTTTAAATAACGAGATCAATAATATTCGTTGGAAAAATGTGTTTCTAAGTCAGAAAATTATGTAGAAAAATAACTTTGTGTGTTCGTATTTTGATGACGTTTTAATAAGTTTTAAATGTAGACGATACATGATGTCGAACTAAACGTTGAAGTTTTCACGGAAGCAGTAATAATATTTTGGTTTTACCTGTTAGATTTCTTATAATCTCGTAAAGTGACAGCATTACATCACATTTGACTAAGTAGTTAGCAAAATTTTGTAAACAAGGTTACATATTCTATGTTTCTAGAATTTACTACAATTTTTAAAGTCTTTTGTTTCTTTTAGTCAGTTTATAAATACGTAATACACCATTATGTATGGTTATTTTATTAGAATATCTTGTAATAACTACTGATAAATATAATGTGTATGACTCATTATCCAGATAATTGGCTTTCGGATAATTGACATTCTATTGGAAATGTATGTATGTATATTTCCTGCAAATTAGCATTCCTGAAATGTTTGTTCCGGGGGGTAAATACTCCATAATAATTAAGTAGAGTAATCCAAAAACAAAATACGGAAAATTTCATTAACAGTCTAACAGCTGAAAACGGCAGTAGGATTATTTGGAGACTTTATTACAAGCAGCTTTATTATTTGGGCTTCTTCAAGTTTATGAGCGCGATAACATTAAAAAAATTAATAATAAGGTTGGCAAACAGCTCTGCAAATCGCAAGTTGCAGTTCTGAAGATTAAATCCGAATTATTTCTCGCAGAAATTAATTTTGACTAAATTAATTTCTGCGAGAAATAATTCGGATTTAACTCAACAGTAAAGCGAGCATCCTTTCGAAATTCGTGTAGATGTCATCTATGTAGCAGCGACGTGACCGTCGTGCTTAAATTCTCCCAACGCCCGCAATGACAGGTGTCAACTGATAGGTAACATATTAAATGAAGTGAGCAAACACAATCAAGCTGCCGCTAATTTAGGCGAATGGTGGCTCTTAAAAAGGTAGAATATGTTGCCTAATTGGATACCGCTTTAGTAAGTTACATTAATCCCACGAATTCATTACGCCTTTAAGATATCAAAAACAAATTTGATTATTTTACATTGTAAAATAAAAAGTTATTTATAATCATCTTTTGTTGTCAAAAATAATACCGTTTTTTCATTGATCTAAAAACATTCAACTGTCAAATTAAGAAATGTGTGTGGTACGATAATTCTATTGTGGAGTAACACATTTTTTATAAAATAAAGAGCACGACTTTCTACTATCTCCTTATGTACATGGTTTACATTTTTTCTTAAACCAGTATGATCAAATTAAACAAAAATTTATAACTCATAATCCTCAACAACTCTTTAGAATGGTTTCAACTAGCGATGACGAAATAAAAAAGCTTACACCATTTAAAGAGACTTTTGGCAAATGGTTAAAGCCACAAAACGCAGAAAAGAGAAACAAGCGTACAAAGAAACAGTGATTCCAGTACAATACCACTTTACAACAAATAAAATAATTACATAAATAAATTCACAAAAACAACTCCAACAGAAACACAATAGAACCTGACGAAACACTCAAAGTTTCTCCAATATTTATTTATAGAGTTATAAACCTAGAAAAAATAAAGAAAAAGAAATACTGAAGCAGTAGAAGAATAGCAATACATCACCAACAGTTCGATAAACAACACAATAAAAATACTCCAGATACGTACAGAAAACTGTTTATTTACCATACATATTAACAAACGGAACAAAAGTTTAAGGTGTTCATTACCACCACTTGGAAGACTGGCTAAAGAAATGGAAAACAAAAGTTAATTAATCAAAATACAGTCATGATACATTTCTTTTTACAAAAAAGTAGTGCTTGACCAATTTACCCAAACAACATGGAGATACCCCAGTCCACCACTATGAAATACTTGGGACTATATCTCGACAATAAGTTGACTTGTTGAAATCACAGCAACAAAAAAAAGAAACACAAAATTAAGATTTAAAAATTTAAACTGGCTAATTGGACGAATACCACCTCTATGATTGGACAACAAACTACTGTTATAAAAGACCACCATTAAACCCATGTGGACCTGCGGAGTGGGAGTGTAAGGCTACATTAGTAAAACATTAAGCAAAGATCGCAATCTAAAATCCTATGATCAATAACCAAAGTGCCGTACATAAATAACTAAATGCTACATGAAAAACTTGGTATTTCGTTTATAACAACAGTTATACATGGTAGAACATCAAAATACTTTGACAAAATTACAGCTTACAACAATTCTATGTTAAAAACCAGTTCCCACATCATTAGATTGTTAGAAGATTTAAGAGACGTTGGTTTACTGATCTGAATTAAAAATTATCTACTATTGGGAGAACTTTCATCACGCCAGTTTTGAAAACATCAAATAAAAAAAAATTATCACGTGCTCTTAAGTAAGGTGTTCTTTATTTGATGGTGTTTGGTAATTCTCTCTGTTTATTTATTTGAATTGGAATTTTATTAATGGTTAATCTTTACATTTATGAAACACGTAGTATTCTTCTGCATAAGTATATTTCAAAAGTGTTTAATATTTTATGGATGGTTAGATCTATAAAATAAAATAGAGAATGTATAGTATCTGATCGTACGTGTTCTGAGTTCAAAACTGAGGTATGATATAGTAAAAAGATCTACGAATGTTCTTGTAGCTTGTTCTATTCTAGATGTTTATTTTTTAGACAGTGACTCTTGATATTAGTCCTTAAGTATTTAAAAAGACTACTTCTCCAACTGTTTTTCTATAAATGTATAGATTTGCATCTACAAATGTTTTTGAAAATAAAATTACTGTAGTCTTGAATGTATTCAATTGCGGACCAAGTTTTTCAATATTATTTATCATGTGTTGTAATTTTGAAATATTGTTTGCTATTATTATATTATAGGCATATCTGGTTTTTTCGATTGTACTAACGTCAACAACCTTCATTTGCAAATGGTTGTTGTACCCTCAAAAATTATTTATATCACGTATGCATGTCTTTTTAAGGGTATCATTCTCAAACTGTCTTAAGTCTTCTTAAAATTTGTTTAATTATAATCCATTGTGTAAGGGATGAGAGTAATTCTTGCTCTGATATCGTGATACAGACTAAAGAAGAAGTGCTAGTACAAAGTACCCTTTGGGGAAATCACTTTCAGGCATTCCTACTCATAACGATTAGAAGTCGTGTCTCTCTGTTTGCCGCATGGAGTGTGAATAAAACATTCCTGTTTACATTTGATTTGCCTTCATACAAGATAATTAAGCGCAGTATAAAGTTTTTAAATATTGTTTAAGTAGAAGTTGAAGTTCTTGATGAATTCTTTTCTGACATATTATATGAGATTTTTGTTAATTTGTGTTGCATTCTTAAAACTTGTAAACCAAATTAAAGAGAGAAATTTGCATAGCTACATATATAACGTATAGAACAGATGGCGCAATATGACAGACAAATTAATTTGTGCAAAATTTAATTAAACTTGCAACAGATGAACTTTGTAGTTGGTTACATTCGCCTAGACCAAGCCCAAATGTAACGCCACGTTATTAAGTAATGTACTATCAATTATATGCTCAGAAGTATTTGGTCATTATCGTATTTTGCGCCACAGCAAAAAGAAATAAACAAAGTTATAAGGTTTTCACTTCTAGTAAAATAATTTTTTCCAATTAAATTAATATTTGGAAAAAGACATGTTTTATAATAAATAGCTGAGAAGAAACACGTAGATAAAAATATTTTACAAAAATACAGAAAATGGGAACATAAAAGAATATCTAAAAAAGTACAAGAAAACAATTTAATGTAAAAAAGCACAATGCAAAGAAATTATTAATATTAAATTTATCTACGGTGTATATTTAAAATTAAGCCTTTAAAAAAACGTGCATTAGAATTACATTCCTGTCCACGTCATTCTCTTTAGAGTACCCTCTGAGAATCTTATTTTTACGTGTGCCTAAGATATATACATTTATTTGTTATGCTGCCTTTATATTTCATCATCCGTCTCTAGTGATTTTTAATGTCGACGATATGACTATTTTCTGTCGTGTTCCAAGCTACTAGTCAATCAGAAAAGATTGTGCTAGATTGCAGTAACCAATAAATATGAAATTTACTAACAATTTAAAATAAGTGAGAAACACGCCTATTGTAATATATTTGTTGAAAGACAGCTTTTTGAGAAAGATAGAAAAAATAGATTGATGAAAACGGATAAGAGAATAGGTAATAGTTGTCCGTCGAATAAGCCAAGATGTCGATTGCAATTAACCGTTTTCATTATCTATAATATTGCAACTTAGCATCAGTTCTGTGGCTTTTTGTCATTTGCTGCTGTTGATGATTCATTTTATGTTGGTTATGTATATATTTTGTGACTGAATTCACAATTGAGAATTAGAAAGGTACGCAAACCATAATACAGTAGCGACATGACTATAGTAGTCTACAGCACAAAAATTAACTGAAAATGTACAACATTGTACAAGTCTATCCATTTTTGCTTATGGCAAGACTAAATTTGACTACGGATTAATTTTGCTTTGTTATAACTAACTGGTAAATGATATTGTCAACAGTTTTATGTTTATAACGTGTTGCGTAATTTATACTTTAAGGTTCTATGGACTTGACAAGTGATATGGTTTCCAATATGTGTTTTTAGACTTACAAAGTTTTCTCTCATTGTATTGTCGTTTCAAAGCTTTTGTATACATAAGGACGTGTTGTGAATAGTAAACAGGGGCTCATGTCTAAAGTGAGACTATACAGGACACATTTCCCCAATGGAAGACAAGAAATTGAACAGCAAAGTGATGAAAATGAACTGGAAGATTGAGAGAAAGATCGATAACACGTTGGTATGATAATATTAAGAAGATAGAGGGATTAACCTGGACAAGAATCGCTCAAAATCAAACAATATGCATAGATTACTTTCCTCGGGAATGAAAATATGCGCACGTAAAATTAAAAAAATATAATAAACTACCGTCCAATAAGCCTATTAACTACCCTCTCAAAACTGCTAGGAAAAGTTGTAAAAATTGTAGAAACACTCCATATTCTGTCACCTTTCCAGTTTGGCTTCAAAAAGGACTATTCGACTTGCGAATTAGTGAAATAGTTGATGCTGGCTTTGAAAACAAATGTTACACCACAGCAGCCTTCTTAGACATCGCTCAGGCTTTTGAGAAAGTGGATAGAAGGTTTTAAAGCAAAAGTCCTAGAAAGGAACATACCCATCTACTTTTAAAACATAATATTTTCGTTCCTTGAAAAAGGAACATTCGCCGATAAGGTTAACTCGACCATCTCTGAAATAAAAGATGAAAAAGCGGGAGTTCCACAAGAAAGCATATTACGACCTCTACTCTTCAGCATATATACATCCGATATCCCCCAACCACCAGTGTCGTTAGCAATGTTTGCTGACAATACGGCTATTCTTACTCAGAGCGAAGACTTGGAAAAAGCCATTAAACAATGGCAAAATGCAACAGACAATATCAGCAAATGGTGCAAACAATGGAACATTCAAATCAACTCTCAGAAAAATAATCAATACACCTAACATCAAAATTAATGGAAATGTGATACCCTAGAACCTCCAACATTCCGCCATTATATACCTTAGAGTACACCTAGACACGAGATTAAGTTGGAGTTTTCATATAAATCACAAACTAAAACAATGGTATCACTCAGACCATAGTGTGGAATGTTTATGTACAAAACCTTACTTTGACCTATGACATTATATGCCTCTTCAGTTTGGTGTAACACTACTAAAACCAACATCACCAAATTGCAGAGATTTCAAAAAAAAGGCCCTTCTGAATAGCAGTTAACGTTCCGTGGTACATTAGGAACACACAACTATATCAAGAACAAAGAATGTCGTTAATACTAGATTATATCCATGCGACAGCCAAAACCTTCATAGATAATATCAACAACTGTGATGAGACAAAATACTACAATCTTTGTAAATCTAATATTCATGTACGACTCAAGAGAAAGTTACCCCAAAATGTAACACCAGATGAAAGTAATAATTAAAGTGAACTCAATACTATTATGCAATTCGGGATATTACTGTAAAGCTCCATAAATAATTGGCATTGTTAAAATGCAAAGCAGATTGGTGTGGCGGCCTTTTCGCCCTTGAACCGCTTTATATCGCGGCGGCATGCGAGCCTTTGATATCAGCTACGTTTTGCCGTCGCACACATACGGCATGGGCTTTTGCCCCGCAAGCATTCACGCCCGCAGCGCGGCCAGTCTGGTCGTGTCTTAGTCCGCATAAATATTCGCATCCCCGCATACATTCATATTCATGCACCGCAGCGCGGCTAATTTGGTCGTGTCTCAACATCCCGCAGATACCAGATCCGCAACGCAGAGGTGGCCACCTTGGAATCGCCGACGAAGCCGAAGCCGAAGCCGATTCAGGTGAGCGATTTGGCAATTCATTGGTTGATATCGGTAGCCGCCCCCATCCGCTAACGCGACGGCCGTTTAAGGGACGATTTGGCCTTATCGGCTGACCTTCCACTACGGGCCGTACTACGTTTCCACACCGCACCACGAGAGCGGCTATTTACACGCCTGCCTCTCCATTTTTTGGTCCTTACGAGCCGCATCGGTATCGTATCCCACACCGCATCCACGAGAGCGGCTATTTACACGCCTGCCTCTCCACAGATTAATGTAGTCTTTTGTAGTATATACAATCGATAATGTCATGTACAACAATTTAAATATTGATCTGACAAATTAATTAAATTTAAAAAAAATTAAACAAAATGGAGAAAACCAAGAGAGACTTGTGCTGAATTCTGGGTGCATTAAAGGTTCTAAGTGTATGGATGTCATATCTATTAATGTACCTTCAAGATCTCACGGAGAATAGTGTAATTAGATTCTTTTAATACAGAACCACCTTCTCTCGTTTGCGGAATAATATTGTTTAACCTATTTATTCGTTCAATAATCTTATTGCAACTACGATGAAAGTTTTGACTTAAACTTAAAGTTTGCTATAACAGACTTGCAGCAATGTAGATTCAGAAGAAATCGCGCTCAATGAGCACGCAAATATTTTGAGTCGGAGCTTCGTTTTCTTCTGATAAACAATTGTTTGGCTAAGCTTTATGTAGCAGTCTATATAAATGTATCATCCAGCTAGTTGTGATGCTTGGATCTCAATCGATGCAATTATTAGCAGACAGGCTGGTCTTGTAGGTTAAATTAATCAAGCTCCTTATAACATGAAGTATTGATGTGCTAGCCTGACTTGCTCCTCTGCTTGCATGGTGTGCAAATTCCTTAATATTAGAATGCCCGAGGTTAATTGTATACCTTCAAAGCTCGGTATGGACCAAAATAGCTTATTGCTTACAGTATTTATAACTGTTTCTGAATTTATGTCAAATGAAATTTCTTACTAAACAAAGCAACATTACTTTTAGTACAAAAAAAAAGAAAAATGAGCAGTGCTTTTCTTTTAGTACTAATACTTTAAGATAGCGGTGATTTAGTGTTTATTCTTTACTTTTCGTAGAATTTCTTTTATTTCTTCGGGGAATAAAGTATTTACACATCATTTGATTATTAAACACCTGATTTCAAATTAACTAAAGCGCAACTGCGGCTATAGTTTATAAACGAGTTATAACTGATTATTTAACATCTAAAAGTTATTAGTGTAATTATAATAAAAACGAAAAGTTGGTGAAGTATTTTATGACAGATTTTTAGACAAATTATCCAAAAATATTCGATTTAATAGCTTGCAATCTGAACAATGTTTTAAAACAATATTTTATTGTTTAAGCACGACAGTAGGTGTTGAAGGTGTTTAATGCGGCTGGCATGCGAAAAGAACAGCAACAAAAATAAGAAAAAGTTTGTGTTATAAAAACAAAACGAAGCAAATTTAATACCTTTGGGTTACAAAGTTAAATTCATGAAACTTTATTGGAAATACTAATAAATCAGGACTTCAAAAATTAAATAATTAGGTTATACTATTGCACACTCATGAATTAGGTTATCAGGCATAGAGGTTTGCAAATACAAATAATTTAAACATACTTCTCAACACAATACTTATTTAAAATTTAAACAAGAGCAGGGGGCGAAACGGTAATATATACAAATGTTGAAACTCATAAACACCTTGGAAACTCAAACTTAGACCAACCAATCAACTATGAAGGTCTCAGCACTCTATATATTATCGTTCATGAGATATGTCACTTTAAAATAAAAAAAGCAGGAAGACCCCCCTTAGGGGTGTTTCAATGGGTCGGGTTTATGAGACATTCCTATTCTGCTTTTTAATGAGGAGTTCAAAAAAGGTGGTCAGAAGTTTCGACCTAATTGTACAATTGATCACTATACTCAATTGTATATATTACCTCTACAAATTGATGAATATTGTATTTTATTTATTTATTTTTATAACTTGTACAATTGTTTTGACCAATAGTTAACAACTATTTTTTAGTTTTTCTTCTAGCCTAAGTAGTTGTAATTTTGTTTAACTGTAGCGGTGACAATTTTCCGTTTGACAAAAAGAAAACGCAAGTACAACGAGGAAGAATACATATTTTAGTTGTATAAAACTACGTTTATTACTTTTATATTAAACTTGAAAGTAATAATTGGCTATCCAGAAAGTGAAATATTGATCAACTAACTCCCTTCAGTAGGTGTTTTGTGGGTGAAAATGTAAAATAAAAAAGGATATAGTCCATTCTTAGAGTGGCTGCAATAAATGCCCAGTTCTTTCTACACCAAAATAATTAAGAAGTTGCTGTAGTGCTATTTTTTTATTTGTTATAGCTGAATCTGCAAAAGAGTATGCAATACACAGCTTTGTTATATATAATATATCTGACTACAACTAACTTATAATCTAGTGAGGAGTAAATTTCATGGTACAGCTCTGTCTTTAAATTATATTCAAAGATTTTACATTTTTAATAAATTAAACTAAATCCTGTAGCATTTTTCGTTGAAGGCGTGTGTGGTTCTCTTTTTGGCCTAGTTCTAGTTTGGTAGCACTTGCGCAGTATACTAGGTTCTGGAAGAACTTCTGAGTTATTTTATTGGTAAAATTTGTTATTAACGGTACACCGAGTTCCTTGTGAATTTGGGTATTATGCATAAACTACGGGCACTTTATTGCGATTCGAAGTACTTTATTTTGCATATTTTGTAGTTTAACCATTGTTGTCTTCGACGTATTGCACCAAATAGGGCAGGCGTAGGTAAGTATTGGCCGGAGAATTGATATGTAAATCAGAACTAAACATTCGGTTCTGAGATGAGAGTTATGGTTCATTAAAGGGTATAACATACCCAATCGGGTGTGCCATTCGTTGAGATTGTGGGTAATATGAAGCCCCCAGTTTAGCCTAACATTTAAGTAGTCTCCTAAATACTTCACAGCTGAGTTCTTAGGGTTCCTTTTTATCTCATTATTGTCTATTTTGATTATTGGGAGTTGCGTGTATTGTTTGAGAGTAAACAACTTTGCTTGGGATTTTACAGGATTTGTTTTTATTTTCAACTTGCTGAATCATTCAAGCGTTAGGTTAAGAGCGTGTTGTAGGTATGTAATTGCGGTTTCGGCACTGAAATCCTGAGTTATAATCGCCGTGTCATCGGCATACATAACAAGTGTTGAGTTATTCACTACAGCCAAATTGTGTACGTACAGGTAAAATAATGTTTGACCAAATAAGCTCCCTAGGGGTATCCCGGTTTTTATTGATTTGCAACTGGAGATTGTTGTATTAATCCTAACTCTGTATGTTCTATTGCACAAAAATGAGAGGGTGATTTTCATTAGGTAGATCGGTATATTTAACACGTTCATTTTATAAATTAGTCCCTCGTGTCAGACTCTCTCAAACGCTTTCTTTAAGACCAAGAAGACACTTTTTCAAGAAGTTTGGCCAGGGACGATAGAAGGCTTATGGGTCTGTAACTGTCTGGACTGTTCTTCGGTTTGGCAGTTTTGTAGATAGGGAGTATAATAGCATTTTCCATTTGGTCGGATAGTATCCCAGTCGGAGAAAAGCATTACAAATCGTGGTTAAGTAGCCTTCTTCGTTAGTTGTTTTAGCATTTCATTTGTTATCAGATCTAGCACAGGTGCCTTACGGTTGGGTAAGCTTTCAGTATATGATTTAAGTTCTTGAGTCGTGGCAGGGTCTATTGTTACATTCTCTTGTAAGCGTAATTTTTGATTGCATTTGTGATTTGGTGATCAAGATGTTCTTCATCCTCCCCTATGTTAGGTGTAAACGCCCGCTCAAGATGTGTTGCTATTAAGTTTGCTTTGACAATATCAGAAGAATAAATAGTATTATTATCTATCAGAGGATAGACAACATTCTGTTACCGTAATAATCTTTTGGTTGTAAACCACATGGTGGGGTCGTGGGGTTGCATTTCTTCAAGATAGGAACTATATCTGCGGATTCTTAGATTGTCAACTTCTTGTTTGACTGAATAGCAGAGCCGGTTATATAAAGTTTTAAAGTATGGTAGGCGAGATCTCTGTCAGACTCTTCTGTACCTATTCTTCAATTTTATGGCGTGGTCAGAAATGTTTCTGTGTTTCAGGGGTGTAGTTGCTTCTTTAATGTTATCTTGGATTGCAGACGTATAGTGTTGGACAGAATCGTCTAAATGCCTGGATGTTTCTATAAGATTCATCTGTCTTAACTTTTAATCGTGTCGATTGGAATGTTTCCCAACTGATTTTCCCGTAAATGAGATTGATTGGGGCTGAGAGCAGTATACCGTGGTGGGTCAGTATGTTGTGTAATTTCCCCCACAATTGCTAGTCCTGGAATCCCATATAATGTTCTTTAAGTTTAGATCCCCTGGTAGAAGAGTGAGTTCTTTACTATTAAAGAGTTTTTCGATTTTGTCTTCTGGAAGCTGCTTATTTGGTGGTTTGAATGTAGACGTAAATATAAGAGAACTATTGTTTTTCATAATTATCTTTATGGAGATAGCTTCAATATTTTTGAAGGCATCCATATAAAGAAGGAGGTGGTTAAGTTTCTTTTTAATAAAAACTGCAACACCACCAGATGCAATTAATGTTTCTTTGTTCTTCCGGTACACCTCATAACCAGGAATTCGAAATTTTTCTGTGCAGATAAAGTGTGTCTCGGTAATCTATGTTATGTTGCAACAGAAATTCTATGACGATTGAACGTGGTTTTTTTAAGCCATTTGCGTTCCAATTGGCCACTGTTAAGTTATTAATTAATGGGTCACTATTTTGATCTATTAGTTATCGGTGTAGGGATTAATGTCGTTAAAAATGTCATAAGTTTGTGTTAAGTATGGCATGAGCAGCTCTATTTTCGTAATTATGATAGAGATGTTAGTTCTTTATTCTCATGGGAAGAATTGATGTTGAGTTTCAGTTCCTGCTGATTGTGCCTTGAGGATGGTTCGTTTGACGTATTTTCTTGTCTATGTTTTGTTACTTCAGAGTAAAGTTTATCTGGTGTTCAAATACTGGTGTTAAATGTAGGTTTCTTGTTTATCTTTAGATAGTAACTACAGCCTTTGTAGTTGGCCGGATGTTTTTCAAGACAGTTAACGCACTGCGAATAATCACCTGGACGATTAGGTCATTAAGTATATAAATTGTGGCCAGTGTACTTGACATGCCGCTCTTGCGATTGACAATAGTTACGGGTATGGCCGTACAATTGGCATTTTTTGCACTGGGGTATTTTCTTGGATTTTTTTCTTAAATCGACTTCTATGACGTTATAATCTAGTTATGTTAATCCAATTATTTTCTTACCTTCAGGGGTATTGTCAAGATCACATAGTGGGCTAGGGTATCTATTTTTGTTGTAAAATCGGGCAACTTTCAGTACGGAAAATTTTTGAGCGATTAATTCATTTTTATTTTCAGTTTTGGTTAGTGAAACAGGAACATTCCGAATTACCACTGAGAGGTTGTTGACTTCAGGGTCTTTAAAATTATGATAAACTAGTTTTGTCTCATTGTAGTGTTTAGTCATTGTAATGTAATCTTCTGAGGTTGATAAGTTAATACACAATTGGGTATTTCTAATTACTGTTGAAAATTTGCCCTTGGCCTTTTTCTTGAGGTCGAAGATGATTTCTTGGTATTTAATTTATCCACGTTATGCAGATAAATTGGTAAAATTTTTGTTTTGTGCTGTTATGTGCTTGTCGCAGCGATGCGGCTTCGGAGGTGTCCACCGCGTTAATAGCGGCAGCGTGTTTGCCTTGTTATCATAATTTCTCTGCATTTCCCATCTGTCCGGTTGACACAAAGTATTTATTTTTTGAAAGTAATGTGTCCGGCTCAATTAGGTACTTTTTACTGAGTTCCGTTGTGGGTGGCGAGAGATCGAAAAAATCTCGCTTCGTTTTTGTTACTCATATTGAGGAACCCTTCAGCAGGGGTTGTTTCTTGGAAATTGACTTTCAGTTGTAATAATGATTGAATATTAAATTGTTGAATAAATGAATACGCCTAATCTTAAGGCTGCTGCCCGGTCGCGACGTCTCAGGTAAATTGGCTCGCGCACGTCCGCTATGTTTCAATGCACGAGCCGAACAGAAATGTAGTGCCACTTGTAATTAATGATAATTTTTTACTTTAATTTTAAAACCATTTACATGAACTTTAAAATAGGCAGTAGTAAATCTGCAAAACTTTCGTTGCATGCAGGTGTTGTTACTTCTCCAAACAGAATTTCTCAACAAAATCTGCAATAGATTGTACAAATGCTTAACTACAGAAATGAAATGTTTAACAATTAATATAAACCATGAGTTTTGCGAATATTCAAAATTATCAGCTATGCAGAAGAAAATTAGCTCTGCCATAATACTATTCAATTTATGAGGTTTCTCGAAACAAGAGCTTGAACTAGAAAACTAAAAGAAACTTTTAAATGCATCTAGACCTACAATTATCTATTCACTTATCGAGCGATATAAATAATGGTTATGGTTGAACTTCATAAAAACAGCACACGATCAGTAAATTTTGAATTTCGTTATGTCCCAAAGCTTGTTTTATGGTGTGATAATTTTAAGCTTTCAGAAACCGTAAATTGTAGAGCGTATCTTCTGTGGTGACAGTCTTATGTTAAACGTTTGTTAAAAACTAATTTCTGTATATTCACAAAAAATAATTTCGTTTCATGTTATAATCTTAATTTCCACCTTATTGTGTAGAATTATCAAAAATATTAAATCTCGGAGTGATAGCTGTTAAGCGGAAAATATTTTACAATTTTGTAAACGTTTGTGATGCATATAAATTTGGTGTGTTGTTAACGAAGTTTAAACTTCAGTAAATACCATAAATACGGTTATAAACCACCACCGCAATTGCACTATTTGCCAATTTGCTACTCCTATATACTACTATATCCTACATACTATATCTACGAGTTGTAACAGTTATGTTGTGTAATAATATTGGTTTTAGCATATCTACTCCACATTTTGTTTGAATGTAAGAATTTACAGTTTAAGAAACTTTTTTATTATCCTAATTAATGAAGATAAGAGATATAAATCGACAATATAATAAATAAAGTTAAAAAATCAATTTGGGTTATTATGACCCACACAGGGCACTCTAAAAATTCTAAACTTCGGTAGCAAATATACACCTTAAATAATTAAACAAAAGCGTATTACCTTCTGATAAGAAGTATTTTGAGCCGCAATTACAGTACTGCTCATGGAAGTATGGACACATTAAGTTTAGTTATACAGTAAATAACTATACTTTACGAATATTCCATCTCTTTAGACAATATTGTTTTAAATGAAAATAATTAGTCACTTGTAGATTTTTTTATAAGCGTTTGTTGGGTCTAAAACTAAAATTAACAAAATCATAACGTTATTACGTGTTTGAACTTTCAATCAACACTTCAAATTTTTTTTCTGGCTCTATCCATTATTTTAGATGATTGTTAAAATTAAAAAAAAACTGTGCGCCGTACGAAGCTCCAACTTTCGAGCTCGTCAGTTTATCAACAGACCTTGTACCGTTTTCTTGGGTTTTTGTCACGCCTTGTTTTGAAATTTTGCGTTCAATGGCCCATGGTAAGCCTCTCCATGGAAACTTGTTCAACCATTCTCACTTTACATCAAGAAAGGTTATCAATGTGTAATATCGCGACAACATTAAGAGTTTGTGCTTCTATGATGAATCTTACATTACAACGCTACCGAGAGGCAAGAAATCTTAGGGATCACCAACACAATGGGCCGAGTAGTATCCGATGTAGAGGATGAGTAAGCAAAATAAATATTGCTGCAAAGTTTAAGCGGGGACGTAATAAAAAAATATCAGTCAGCACAATAAAGCGGCGCCTTCAGGAAAATACTCTTCAGGGCCGCATTGCGACCAAAATGCTTTTGTTACGGCGTGGTAATGAGGCTAAACGGTCTTAACAGGCGCAAAAATATCGTTTCTAAAAAGTGCACACTGGAATAACGTATTATGGACCGATTCGTGGCAATGCGACCCTGAAAAGTATCTTCCTGAAGACGCCGTTTGAATTTGAAATTTTCAGTCAGAAATGGAAAACCTTCTTGCGCCAGTCTAAGACTGAAAAGATGATCCAGGATTGTATTTTTCCGACTGTCAAGTATGGAGATGGGTTTTTGTAGTGTAGGGGACTTAATAAAAGTCGATAGAAGTATGAGAAAATAACATAAAAGAAATTTAACGGAATACGCCATACCTTCAGAGTTGCGATTAATCGGGAAGGAATTTGTAATGATACAAGATAGCGATCTTAAACATACTTCAAAGTTTATAAAGACTATCTGGTAAATCAAGAAGAACAGAGGATGCTCATAATGATGGCCTGGCCTACACAGAGTCTAGACCTCAATCTGATAGATTTGCTATGGGATGACCTGGATAAGTAAGAAAAGAACGTCCCATGTTTAGAGTATTGTATTATTAAATACAAAGAGAGTTTTTTTATGAAACAAATGTTTTATATTCAAGTAATTTTTACCAGTGTTTATAATAATTTTTGTTTATTTTTTACGTGTTGTACAATAATATATTATATAATAAATTGTTTTCTTACATTAAGGAATACAAATTTATTTTTTCTTAGTTTCCACACTTTTATGAGAGGTATTGTATTTCACTTTATATGGACAAACTGATTATGCGCTACATCAAGATAGTATTGCATGGCGCGTTTAAACTTTTAAGTTGAAAATTATTGATAAGGCATGTTTGTGATTTAAGCAAGCGGGTATTCATTGTAACCGTCACTTAATAAAGATTAAGATAAGTCATACAAGCATGTAAAGAACAAAATACTAATTTTCAATTTTCAAGGCAGCAGACATGCATAGTAAGTTCAATGGACATTTAATGTTCAAATCAAGTATTCATGAGGTCAAAAAGACTATATCTTCCACACTAGGGAAAGATACTATGTCTTATAATAGGCGTATAAATTAAAAGTCTCGGAAAAGAAATTTCAATCTACCAGACGTTGAGTATCTCAGATAAGCTAAATTAGATTAAAGATGACGGCATGGATCGATTAGTGAAAGAAAATCCGTATTCAAATCAGTTACAGCTGCTCAAGTATTTGTAAAGAAATTAAAAAGTAAGTTGTTGAATTTTCTAGCAACAACGAAGTTGCTTTGACACGGTTATTACCTTGCTGTCTAAATAAACTAGTAAATAGTGATAAATAGTAGGTAGTATATAATAATCCAAAAAGGTACAATTAACCCAGCAGAATTATTGGCGTCATTTGCAAAGTTCAATGATTGAAGTAAAAAATTCTACTGTAGTCTACACCAAGTCAGACTATTACCGCTGAAAATTACCAGCGATAATTGCACTGTTTAAGTAACACAGTTGAGCAGAATAGACCATTTCTTTGTCAGTTATATTGCATGATAATACCACGTCGCAAGCGACGTCAACTACCCCCTAGAACACTCCTTATCTCATGTATTTTAAGAATCTCCCTCATGTGGCTTATTTGGATCTCCATAGCATCACCTAGATGATTCGCATTTCAAAACGCTCGAAGTTGTCGGATTGGCGAGTTTATCTCTTCAAAACTCTTGTTTTTTTGAGCTGCCCAGATGATGATTTATAGGAGAAAATACGATAAACAAAGACCAAAAATTAATTTGTATACTCAAGATTTTTATAAAGGAGGATGGGCAGATTGGGCCCCAAATCGAAAACTTGGGTACCCAGACAAAACCTATGTCAATCGAAAGCCCTAAGTATTTTAAGTAATATTGTCTCAGGAACCGGTCTAAACAAAGATACAGGCCTTAGAACTTAGAAAAAATACTGGAGGCTCATATTGTGCGTAAGTAAAATACATTACGACACATCACGTGTGAGCAGCATCCAACTGTACGTATTCCATTCTTTCAGTTACAGAAATACTCTGGTGCATCGTGTGGTTAGTTCTCGGGTTATAGGGCCGTGGTCGGAGTTCAGAAACTCTTCACGTTTCGTCCACAACTGCGGC
Source organism: Sinelater perroti (assembly GCA_036346155.1). Lineage (NCBI taxonomy): Eukaryota > Metazoa > Arthropoda > Insecta > Coleoptera > Elateridae > Sinelater > Sinelater perroti. The sequence continues at coordinate 7,843,585 of JARFIY010000013.1, read as the reverse complement.
GGACATCTTCAGAAGAAATATAACCCGAGAACCAATTACACGATGCACTATAACACCGGACGTCAAAGCCTTTCATCTATCAGAAATACTCTGTTATGAAGTCTGCACCTGTCTTTGCTTTGTCAAACAATACATACACAAAGTACTCTGTTCTGTTCATGTAGCAAGAGTGTATCTTGGCGCGTAAAAAAACCGGCTCAGTATATGTTATTCCGTGCTGACCAAAACGTATAGTAAGATTCTCTGTAGCAAGTTGAATCTCATAACTACCCTCAAGCAATAGCTCTACCACCACACCATGTTTCGAAATAATATTACAACTTTTCCGTTTAATAATATTCTAAGTGATGCGAAGTCAGGTCGCAGTGGTTGTAGATTCTCAATTTGAATTGAGCAATTGCTCATTATTACCAGGGATTTTTAATCCATTTAGTTCTAACTTTTAGTCTCGTCTTATATTCTAGTTAGAACTTTTTACAGTTTTTTTTAAGCGGGCATCCAGCGTCTATAGGGTTTTGTCCATTCTCCTTTGTTTCTATAGTACTTATAAATAAAAATTGTAATAATATTTATTACTATTTTGAAAATATAATTTAATAAAATATTATGGTCTTGTGGTTGAGGGGCGGGCTGCGATGCTGACGGACCCGGGTTCAATTCCCGGTGCTCTCTGATGTCTGGCGGGTGGCCTACTCAGCCATTAAAAAATAATTGAGTACCTGCGTTCACTGGAACAAGGGGTAATAATGGCGGTCATCTAAGGCGCCGTGCTTGCCACGTCGCCCCGTATCAGAGATAGTGCGCGACGACCGGGTACAAGTAGCGAACATATGAGAGCTTTAATTTTTCAGTTCGCAGGCTATGCTCCCACACGGAGCATTAATGCCTTACCATTATTATCATTAATAAAATATTACATAAAAAAGTAGGAAAAAATGTAATCAATACAATTTTTTGTATAAAGATGGCGATTAAAAAACATTAATTACAGAAATTTATGCAGATTGTTAGAACATGGCATTAAAATTTTTTATTTCGTAAACAACCATCTCCTTGATTTTTTGTCAGAAGTATGTCGTTATAACTGCGGAAATCCTCCTTTACTTTCAACCTTTGCCCGAAAGTTCCACATTAAACAAATGCGCTGCTACGGCAGAGATAATTGCGTCCGTAATAAGAAGTTGAGAAGAAAAAGTTCCGTAATCCTAGAACGACGGCGTCATTTGTCAGCTGATAATTTACTAAAGCAAAACTATAAGATTACAGCTGTACAAGATTTAAAGAACGCCTCCAGCATATTTAATTTTATTCGAGAGGGCTGCCGTTGACCGCCGCATATTAGCTATTTCTCCTTGGTTTGTCTCGGCATGTTTGTTTTGTTGCTCGAATAACAAGATTTCCATTTTCCACATATTCTAAAGAGATTGTATCTTCGGCGCAGAAAGCTTTAAGTTATCAAACAGCCGCTCCGAATGTGAAATATTATTTCACCCATAATCCTTTTTTTCTGAACATGTTTGAAAAGATTATTTTAGAACAAGACATGCAAATAAACGCAGTGCCGGGGGACACGCAATATTTTTAAAACACGCTCGAAATCATGATCCTAAATCCTCTTTCAGCACATTACGAATACATATGAAAATGAAATTTTAACGCGGAAATTAAATTAAGCTCCCGCTATGGCGATCCTTTTCTGCGTGCGGACTTATTCAAATTTCACTTTCACCACTTGGATCTCTGTATCCTTCAGATAAGAATAAAGATAAAAAGTCGATTTAATTGAAGCACAGTTGTCCTACTCGGGGAAAATTTATGGTAATTGTGTTTTCTTCAAAAATCCTTGGCATGCCGAATATAGACCAAAGCAAGGGAATGCTTTTAAATTCGAATTAAGATTTTATTATAAAATAAGGTATAGACGTCAGTTAAAGCTGCCCTAATTACATTAAAAAATGGTAATTGCAACGAGCCGGGAGTTTGAGAGCGACAAAAATGAATAAATAAGAAAGCCTGTATTTTATTTAAATGGATAAAATTTTTATTTAATTACCAGATATCTTCTAGTTTATAAGAAACAGATAAAAAATTAATTAAAAAAGTATCGATGTGTTTGATAGGTAACAAATACATGCAGCCATAAAACTTAGTTTTATTGTTATTATTGTAAACCTCGCCTTAGACAACCGCCCTTATTACCTCTTGTTCGAGTGAACGCAGGTACTCAATTATTTTTAGTGAGTAAGTATGACACCCGCCAGGCATCAGAGAGCTCCGTGAATGAACCAGGTCCGTCCGCATCGCAGTCCGCGCCTCAACAACGGGATCGCGCTGGCGTCCCTAACTATATGTTGTAACAGTTATATTCAGTATACTGTACCATTTAATCATGCATTGTTTTAAGCTTTAACATTGTTTAGAAAGTATTAAAAAATATCAAAATGTAAGCTCGATTCATCCAAAGCATCATACATTTTGCAAAAATTATGCTTGTGCTAACTGTTCTTCTGAGTTTGCAATTCGTCGAACTGTAAATAGATTAAAACGTAAATTTATATTATACGATAAAATTATACGTGCCAAACAACTAAATGCAAGAAGTAAAAAGAGTATTAAATAGATGCGAAGACTTTCACGGGCGGTGTTATAGTACATCGTGTGGTTCATTCTCGGGTTATAAGGCCGTTGTCGGAGTTCGGAAACTCTTGACGTTTCGTCCACAAGTGCGGTAGACGTCCTCAGAAATTTGGGAAGCCGTTGTTGACGTCACCGGGTTGGTAGATAACGTAATCGAGCTAGATGCTGACGTCAATCGGGTTGTTGCAGGTAGTATTTTGGCATTCTGACGTCACTCGCTCTTTTGGTGTATCGCAGTTTGTTTTTTGCCCCTTGATAGCGATAAACCAAGACCTAGGTAGATTGAATCCGTCGTCCCTGTTAAAATTATTTTTATATTTATAAATTTCCACCGCCTCTCTGTATAATCTCGGGTAGTTATTCCTATATATGGATAAAACTTGTGTTTTCCCGAATTCTATCTGGTGGTCAGGATTTTCCAAAGCATGTTCAGCAACTGGTAATTTTTCTGGTTGATTAAGGCGTAGATGACGTTTGTGTTCTTTTATCCTGGTGGTAATCGTTCGGCCCGTAGCCCCAATGTAGACTTGCTCACATGAGCAAGATATGCAATATACCCCTGGTGTATCCTGTAGGTTTCTTGTATCTTTGGCTGTGTTTATTGAGAATTTTTCCTATCCGGTCCGTAACTCTGTTGAAATAAGGTAAAATGTCTTGCCTACCGTAGCCGATTTTGTTTGTATTTTTCGTGTGCATTTGTTAGGTTGGATTGTTCTATTTATCTTCGTTCTCAACTAGCCATTCCCTTGTAACGCTTGTTCCAAGTGTTTTAGTTCTTTATCCAAAAACTGTGGTTGACATATATGTCGTGTTCGATCTAACAATGTTTTCACAGCCGTTCCTTTTTTACTTTGGTGGTGATTCGACATTTTCTGTACACTGTGTGTTGTAAATGTCCATTCTCCGATCTCAACACCTGTAGTCTAAGAAAGTAATTCTATCTTTCGATTGCAGTTCCATGATAAACTGTATGCTTGGATGTATAGAATTCAAGTGCATAAGAAATTGTGGTAGGATCTTCATCATTCTTGAGTTTACGTAGAGCCTTTAAACAAAAGAGACTGATAACATTAGAGGCGCTGCCCCCAAGAATACACGGTCACTTTGTCAACCAGTTTCAAGAGATCCAGCTATAGGAGAGAGATCGAATGGTTAACTTCGATGACCCGATTGACGTCAGCAGCTAGCCCGATCATGTTACCTACCATCCTGCTGACGTCAAAAACGGCCCCCCTACACCATCTCTACCATATTCGCACGAGTATAAAAGCGAAACCCCAAGAAACAATCACTTAATTTTTAGAAGACTTTATTCTGAAGATGTCTGTCGCAGTTGTGGACGAAACGTCAAGAGTTTCTGAACTTCGATCACGAGAACCAACCATACGATACACTATAAAGAGAATATTGCTGCCGTTTCAGCCATTGTTCATAAAGACTCAAATTTGGCGATTCTGCGTTTAAAAATTGTAATTTTTGCAAATGACAATATGGCAAATTTTGCGGTTAGACTTGCGTTTACATCCATATAAGATCGTCTTAGCTCAGGAGGTTCATTGATCGCCGGATATTTTCCTATTGGGCGTTAGAGCAACTAGAAAGTGATTATAATATTTAGTAAAAAAATAATCTTTTCTGATAAATGATGGAATGGTTTCGTTAAAAAAAGAATTGATGTTTGACAAATCCAACCGAAGTGTAATTAAAGACACAACTTAACATGCACACATACTAACTGTATGGTACGGTTTATCTCACGGAAGCATCATAGGGCCTTATTTGTTTAAAAATAATAAAGATAAAGTTATAGTTTATGACTCGCGCTCTGGGCCAATAATAACCAATTTTTGTGCCCATAATTGGACGATTTAAACTAAAAGTGGTTTTACAAACACCTTGACAAAAATATCAACTTATTTGCGGAAAAATTTGATGAATTTTACGAAATGGACCTGTGAATTGGCGCTCAAGATCCTACATTTTAATGCGTTGAACGGTTTTTTTTTAAGTTCAAGATCAAAATCAGTAGATTATACGACTTTCACATCTATTTTAGTACTGCTTGGAAAGAAGTTGGTTTAAGTTAATTGGAATTTCTGTGAAATGTTAGATAGCTTTTTAAATATCACTATAATTTGACAACTAAAATAATAATATGAGACAATGAGATAATCTTACTAGGTTACACAAATTTTTGTTGAAATACACAAATCTTGTTAAATAATGTGTCTCTGCTAGTCTTTTAAAATTGTTCTTTTATTATACTTTTATCTGCATTCCGACATCTTTTTGTGAATATAAGTAGAATTCAGTATTGCACATAGGCAAAGAAATCAAATATAAATTGTGGTAAACGCAGAGGAACGCGGCTTCTGAGCGTAGATAGGATACCCGTATCACTATGTTAAAGCAAAAGGTACCCTTGTCTATTGCTTAACGAATTATTATCAAAACCATATAAAATTTTGAGAAGACTTAAGTTACAGTTTAGGGGAAATATTTGTAAGACTCAAATGTACGTGTAGCATAAACAATTTTTAGAAAAACGAGAAACAGTTAAAAATGAAAGTTATTGACATCGTCTGAAGACCAGTGTGACTAAGGAAAATATTCCCATTGTTCGCCGCCTTTTTAAAGTTGACAGCCTATTAACGACTGTTGAATATTGCTGAGTGTTCCTGATTCTGAGGTCTTGATTTACAACAATGCTCGTTCATATACACTTAATAAAATATTTGTTTTAAACATATAGAAACACTCTCCTTAGTTGGTTGGCGACCATGTTGGGATCAAAAAACTACCCATTCGTTAAAAAAAAACGTGTTTCTAACTTAGAAGTTTATGTAGAAGAATAACTTTGTGTGTATTTATTTTTAAGATACTTTAATAATTAAAAACATTTAGTTTATACTTTACCCACTCTTGTACTTCCAAAAATATAAAGGAGCTTATATGTAAGCAAAATTATTTAGACATATAATTTACGAATTATTAAGAACAACAATAACAGGGTCAACATAAAATATATTTCCAAAACCAAATAAAAAAAACTTATCAAATAAAATAAAAGTGATTTTAAAACGGAGAAGAAATTTAGTGCAATAAAACAACCATTTAACAGAGAAATATAAGGAACTGAATAAACTAATTAAAAAAAATATATAAGGTAAGATAAAATAACAAAACGAAAAGGTACAAAAAAGTCAAAATACTTTAATAGAAATAAAAATGTAAAGCTAAAGAATTAAGAAAAATGAGAAAAACTTTGCATATTGTAGAAAACTATGTAAGTCCCAAAGTGCCAGTGTGGCGGCATAGTTGAGGAGCTTGGCTGCAGTACAGATGGATAGGAATTTAATCCTAGGCTCAGATGTCTAGCGGACGGCCTACTCAGTAACTACAAATGCAGTAAACGCTGCTTACATGTACCAGCCGCTTTTATCGGATCCACAGTCTGCATTACAATATCGTCGAATTATTGAACCGTTTCTTAATAACTTAACCAATTAGCTCTGTGCCTAACAATAACAAAAATATTTTTTTATTTGTTTTTCTTTTATTGAGTAGTTTTTCAATGTTAGGGTATTGAATGACAAGTCAAACCTTCTTTCTATCTGTCTCGCAATTGGTTCATATTGCTTTCATTAAAACCTCTGCTACCTAGTTTCCAATGTCAGAGTTAGCCTTTTTCAAAAAGTGACTCAAGTACAATTATTATGCTTTGACGCAATAACGAAAATCTAGCGACTAACTAGAACTTAGTTCCAATTCAAATAGTGGTACAATAAAGCGGAAAAGAGTAAAACGATGAAAGAGGCTCTTCTAGAGTGGTTTAAGGCTAGTCTGCTGACGCACCAGTAAGTAGAAAAAAATTTTTTTAAAAGGTGGAAGACGGTCAAGAAAGTAGGAGAAAAAAAATTGTAAATCAACGGACAAGGTGAAAAGAGCGGCATAGAATAGTGTACAAAGGGTTACATAGAGGAAAAACAAACTCGGACTGCAGCAGAGAATTGGACACGCAGCATTTGGCTGACTTTGCTGAAGGGCTACTTTTCAGAGAATATTTACAACTCAGATAAGACCAGGTGATATTCAGGGTTATTCCATGCTATACTACCGTAGTGTTCAAAAACTAGGAGTCAGCAGGTGGAAGAAAACTTAAAGACCGTTTGAGAGTCCTGTAATACAACCGGGAGTCATAAGATCACACATCTGATAATTGGAAAGAGCAAAAATGTTTCTAACATTTATTGACAAACTATAAAAACAACAAAAATGCATGGATGACAGCAGCAGTGTTTGAAGAGTTTGTAACTAGGATGTGGATGTGAGAAGAGAGAAAAAGAAGATTGTTCTGGTATTTTGGTCAACTGCCCCGTATATCCCCATACCAAGTCGTTTAACATTAAATTAATGTTCTTGCTACCAAACATAGCTTTCCACGTTCAACTGGTAAATAAAAAAATAATTAAAAGTTAGACAACACTGTACCGATCAAAAATAAGGCAGTTAATAATCGAACTAATCGACGAGGACCCTCGTCAAGCGCCTGAAGTGACCAAAAAGGTCTCTGTCCTCAATGTAAGTTAGTGAAAGCTACAGTCAGATAACTGAGAAATTGGTGCTGTTAGAAAATAATAAAGAAAAAGCATCAGTAGCACCGGTTGACGGAATAAAAAAAGAAAATAATGATGGTTATAAGATAGCTACGCAGACTTCCATGACAAAGAAGCAAGTGAAGGAGATTAACGCAAGAACGCAGTGGCGACTTTTCTCTTGTATACAAATTTATTGACTTTTTCAATAAATTTAGGCAGTATCGTCAAAAATTAACTGGTTATTTTATACAAGGTAGTATATATTTTGTTATACTATAATAGCTTATATGTTAAGACTCTAACTCCCCGTGTTGGATTAAGAATCTCATATGGCTGCCTTTTCTACCTGATCGTCGCGTACCATCTCTGATGCGGGGCGATGTGACAAGCACCGCACCTTAGACGACCGCCATTATTACCCCTTGTTCGAGTGAACGCAGGTACTCAATTATTTTTAATGACTGAGTAGTCCATCCGCCAGACATCAGAAAGCTCTGGGAATGGAACCCGGGTCTGGTATAGTCTATATTATAGCCCTGATATTTTTATGAAACTAGAAAAACTAGAATTTTATTCACTTACCTAAAAAAGAATCGCCGTTTGATTGAACCCACTGGGTATGTGAACCAAAATTTAGTTGACGCATATAGATCAATTAACCGACACCTACTGTAATTAATGACTTGATTTTATTTCAAATAAGGAGTAATAATGTAGTTACCTGAAGTGTACTGTCGATGTGGCGCCTGTTATCAGAGATTGTGTACGACGACTAGACAGTGGAGGCGAACATATGAGAGCCGTAACCTCTCAATTTGTAGGCCAAGCTCTCATGCGGGGCATTAGAGCCTTATTATTATGCAAGTGTCAACTCAAAACTAAAGACAAGATAAATATAAAATGTAAATTTAGAGGGCATAATATATAGCCCCACGAGAATACAATATATTAAAAGAGGGAGGCGAAAGATTTATAATAACAAAATTAATTAATAGACTCTGAAGAACAGGACAAATATAAAAATAAAAATATGCTACAATAATATTACCAATTTTATAAAAGGAGAAACAAATTAGATTTAAAAGGCTCCCATGTTGAATATATAATATCTTTTCCAAAATAACAGTAAGAAGATTAAACAAAAAATAAAAATATAGTTATCAAATAAACAATCTGGTTTTCGGTTTATCACGGATATGTTGGTGGACAAATTTTTAATAGAAAACACAAATAAGATCACCTATCATTATACGTAGGGTTAGATAACCTTGAAAAAGCGTTTTATGATATTGAAACATGGGTAATTCAACAGTTTTTATGAAATAGAAGAATCGACCATAGTGTCTGTGTCTGTGGTTAGGGAACAAGTTAACATAAAATACGTGGACGACGTAATGATATTTACAGTAAATTTAGATCAGTTAAAATCAATGTTGATTGCACTAAATGAGGAATCTAAAAAGTAGGTCTACAGATAAACTTAATAGTTCCCCGTAACAGGCCTTGAAGGCCCTTTGGGTTCGTAACAGGATAGATCTGCTACAATCTAGAGCCTATGGTATACAAGGGTAGTAGGTAGTAACGTGGCTAGGCTAGCGCTACGTACCGACCGCCTATTATTATCCCAGAGTTTGACCTCCAGGTACTCATTTATTGCAGCCTGAGTCGAGCTGGGCCGTAAAAATGCCAGCGATCGAATTGGCGAGAGCGGGATTCGAACCCGCAACTCTTGGTTTCGTAGTCTAGCGATCTATCCACTAAGCCACCACGGCTTTACAGATAAACTTAACCAAGACAAAAATAAAGATAAAAATCAAAAGCATAATATAAATCAGAATATCTCATAAATCAATTATGTAGAAGAATGCACATATTTTTGTCAAAGAATTACACTCGAAAAGAAAACTTTGATATTGTGAATTATATACTTTTATAAATGCATTTTACCGGTTTTGAATTATGGCTCACCAATTTAGACAAAGATAAACGTAAACAGATTAATAAATACTGGAAGAACCATGAGGCGAAAAATACTGTAGATAACATTAAAACAATTTAAAAGCTCACATAAATAAGAAAAAAACAAAAAAAGAGAGTGAAATATGACTAAAATATTAATTTGATGGACATAACGCAAAAATATGATAGATGTAATACACAAATTCTAGATTGGAGTCGGTTGTTTGAAAAACAGCACAAGATAGATTCCAGATACGATTGATGGATGATGCAAGGCGACAGGTTGGTTTGGTGCAAAAGAGAGAAATAGAAATATTATGAGAAAGATTAGAAAGAAAAAGAGTAGAATATTTCCAGTCAACTACCACGATAGAAAACTAATAATAAGTTTATGTATCACAAGTAATCACTGTTGTGTATAATAATTTATTATCCTGCTTTAGTAAATATTATTAGTTTTTAATTTTATTAAACAAGAAATAAAGTATTTTTGTTTGTTGGTTTGAATTAAACAAGTATAGACGTCTAGCTGTATTGCAGACTGATTTAGCAAATAAAAAGGCTTTGTACACATTTATCTCTATCCTAATAAGATATCAAAAATGGTGTACTACAAGGCAAGGTGTAAGTGGAATAAAAAGTGCTAAAGAAAGAGTTGTGTGTGCGAATACATAAGCTACGAGAGATTAAGATACAAAAATTTATAGACCGAAAAATTAATACCAAAGAGAGTATTGGGGGTGCTTACAATGCTGATCACTTCAAAAATCAAAAAACGAATTATAGAAAAGATCGGTACATTACAGGATTTATTTATATAAGAAGTTCTTATTTAAACTTATACACGACCATTAACCGCTAACGTTAAACATAAAAAAAATTAAGTAGTTCTCTAGACTCACCTAAACAAGACTGTGCTATGTTGGTCGTAGTATGTTTTGGGCGAAGCGCAGTTTTCAATAATAAGGAGTAGTGTGCAAAAAAGAAATTATTTATCAGGCACTAAACATTAACAGTATCGTTTTTTGGAAGCTTTGTAGTGAATAATAAACTATGATTGTCAATATCTACAACTCCTTTTTTACGCGCCAGTTCTTCAATTGCACGCGATCACACAAATTAACAACGTTTGCTATCGGTTGTGGTAACGTGAAACTACATGAAGTGCGAATCGCTAAGAAGTGTCTTGATGTATACAACATCAAGACATCAAGACATGAATGAAACCTAACATTGTCATTTTAATTGTTTCGGTCATCTGAAGCATCAAGTAGCAATTATAAGAAATAGACCAAATAATTAGTCTCCATAGCAGTACTGTCGAGGTTGGGGGTGGGGAGAATATGAAACCAGTGGGTCAAGGAATCTGCTCGTTCATGAAGAACAGGGCCTGAAGCAGTATGGAGGACAATCAACTAGAAGAATCATCATCTTCGAATCTTCAAGATCTCTAGCGCAACAATGATAGACCGTCATATAGTATCGATTTTCTACCTTCTTTGTTCCACGTCGATTATTCGCAATAGAACTAATAGCACGATGTCCTTTCTCACGACTACCACTGACTTCTCTGCACCGGAAAGGAAGGTTACAATGGGCAACGGAAAGGCATACGTCGACACATGCATTGTATAGAATCGTCTTTGTTGATGCATCTAGATTTTATTTAAGCTAATAATAATTATCAAATATTAATGCACAGCAGCCGCAAAGAAAGAAAGCAAAAAAACTGCTTTTATATGAGGCATACAACACCAACTATGGGTATTATGGTACGAAGAGCTATTGTGATAGCAGGTTAGAGTTAGAAGTAACATTACTATTAGATCTACAGTGATGCGATCTTACAGTCTGTGGTACTCCCTTTTCTTCAGAGAGTATCTTACACAATATTTCAACAGGATACATGTGGGACCTATCACATTAAACTTCCTTTAACAAAAAAGAATGGAAATTCTTCCATGTCCGTGTCAATAGTGAATAGAATGCATATGAAGACACTATTCGTTCACTGTTTGACTCCAGAACAGTCAACTTGTGGAAGAGAAGTGCATCAGAAGTCACCACATTTATATTTAAAGAAAAATGTATTTGAAATTTTATAGTTTAACCGAGGAACGGTTGAATACAGAAAGTGTCCACAATGATGATGAAGGCAACTGGTAGACCGTGGCTTACCATTATTACCCATTGTTGCCCAAATCTATTTATTAGTTTATTTGGTTTAAATCTTCTTTATTTTATATTAGGAAATCCATACCACTAATATGGATATAATACCCTTCACTGATTTTTTTACATTATTTTGTTGCTGATTTATCGTCAATTTGAATCTTGGAGTGTTAGCTGTTATTGAAATTCTAATTAAGGTTGCAATGATGTGGTGGTGAGTAACTTGTGTATGTCTTAAATATAAAGTTGTAATTGGTAAGGTTTATTGGAAAAATTGCATTTATTGTCTGGCCAACCTTCATTGAAATAAATTGCTGGATAGTTGGTGCCGCTACGGTTTACATTTGGTAATAGTAAGCCATAACGGATTTAAATTATTTTGCACTAGTAAATTGATCAGTGAATTGTTTAAACATTTAAAAGAAATATATTTGTAATATATAATACGCAAACCCAGGGTCTTTTCGCCTGACTCCAGTCACGATCGAATACAACCTTTTTCTTAGAAATTCAAACTACTAATGTACAAGGTAGCTCAGTGGGTACGGTAGATAAAATTTTTATTTTAAATCTTTGTCCCTAACTCTCTGGCTACGAATTTACTAAAAATGTCTTATAAAATCAAAGACAAGTTTGTAATTAACTGTGCTCCCTTAAAAGTTAGTTTGGGTTTATTGTTAGTGCAGTTTAGTTATATTTTAAAAAAGTTACTTTTATTTTCCTAGATTTTATGTATGGGAAAATACACTATAGAACACAAACGGTTCCTTAATTGTTCTGGCGCATCATGTCGCCTGAAAAGGTTTGTCGGTTCAAGAAGTTTGGTAACCACCATTATTTAGACAATATGAGTGTTGCCCATGCAGGTGGTCAAAATTGTAGAATCTTATATGTACGGTCAAGACGTCCTTGGTTCACTTCTCCTTCTTCTGTTTGGGACCCAATTCCAAACTGTCTTTGATAATCTGACTTTATTCATTCTTCTTTCTATCCATTACTGTTACACCACAACACCTTCACCAGTAACTGTTTTATACTGCGTTTATTCTTCTTTTTACAGCTGACAACCTTTATTTTAGAGCAATAGGTCACACTACTTTCTATTAATGATTTGAACATATAGGTTTTAGTTTTCCTTGCGAGTTGTGTACTCTCTAACAAAAAAGTTTAATTTGCTGATAACAGCTCGTCCTTTTTCTAGTTTGCCCAATATTTCTTTGTAGTCTTTCCCATTTCGTGTTAGTCTCACGCCATGGTATTTGTACTTTTTCACATCTTTTATTATTTCAAAGTCTGTACGGATTTGTTGACTGTCTTTCCCGATTGCCATATACTGCGTCTTATCTATATTTATTTCTAAAGTCTACTTCTTATATTCTTCCACTAGCTTTCTTAACATATAAGATACATCTTCAAAGTCATAACGTATATACATTGCCTTCCCTAATTTTGACCCCATATAACACATTTTTCTTGTCCATAAAAACGGAGTTTAAATATATTTAAAAAAGACTAGGGAAGGGGTAGCAACCTTGTCAAAGATCTTTATTGATACCAAGACAATCAGTCTATCTATTTCTAGTTCTGATTATAATGGTATTATTTCGTATAACTTTTTTACTGGTTTTGTATATTGCATATGATTTTGCTTTCAGCTATTGATTACCCCGATTTATTAATTGATGTGCTATCGTAAGTCTTTTTAGGTGAAAATTGGATCAATCATCAGTTTCCCATATGTTTAACGTTTACTAGTGCTTTTTTTGCTGATCGGTGCAAGTTTCTTTAGGGTGTCGTACATGTATTTTAGGGATCCGTCTATATCATTTTTTAATTTTTTTGTCACTCTTATCTTATATAAGAACTGGGTAGGTTTGTTTGGAAAACTGATTAAATTATATTTGGAACATTTGGTATCGGTCGAGTTTTGGTTTGTTATGTTCATATTTAGGTGTTGGTAATATTATTATTTCTACACGTGGCTCCTCTTTTCACTCTGCTATCCCTGGGTTTTATATTACTATTTTGTTTAATAGTACAATAATGTATAATAGATTTTAAATCTCTTGGTTCTTGTGTCTAAGTAAACTTATAAACTTTGTGTTGGTAAAACCCATTTAACACTTTTAGTGCAAACTCTTCACAAAATTCTATTAGCCGTGTTCTGTTGCCATTTACTGTTTCCTCCCCGTACGGCCCAATTACCTCATCATCTACTTTTCTTCCAACGCGTCCATTTAGATCGCCTAAAATTATTACTTTTTTCTATTACCCAGATTATTTAATAAGTCCGGGAGTTGTTCGAAGAATTCTTCTTTTGATTTTACATTGACATTTTTATTTGGGGCGCACACACCTATGATATAAATAAAATGTCTTATCAATTTTAATTCTACTGTAATTATCCATTCGTTTATTGCTGTAGAATTTTTGATATGTTTTTAAATCTGATAGCTATAGAGACTCCAGCGTTTGCTCTTCTACGCTTTTCGATCCCATTATAAAATTGAACGTAGCCGTACTTTATTTTACTTCTTTATACCTTTCTTTTGATCTTAGTAAGAACTGCCATGTCGATATTACAAAATTTTAGTTCGCAGAATACTTCATATTCTTTGGTTTTAATACCTTGGACGTTCCAATATTCTAATTGAAATTATTTGTATCTTTTCTTGAGCCTTTGATATTGTTTATTCTTTTTTTGCACGTTTGGGATATTTAGCATAAACAGAATTGACCCCCGCCCCCTCCTCGCATCCAATGGCTCACTCTCTTAGACATATGGATTTCAACCACCCGGGGACTGTCTTTTCCTGACAAATTTTGCATACACAGAATCTTAAATTTTGAAATTCTAATCTTCCAATCGGGAAAAAAGTACCGCGCTAAATGGGAAAATTTTTCTTGATCAATGGATTTGCCGTCAGGAGGTTAGAGACAACAATTTAAAATAACAATCTCATCCAGTGTATCCATTGAGCCACTCTGTATGTATGAATAAAAATTGTAAAAAAAGTCTGCGTGATCAATATACAAATTATCTAGCAAATAACAATATTTTATTAAGATAGAAAATTAAGAAAATTAGTTTTTTGTTTTCTAATTATATTACAAAGAATTATGGTTTTTTGATTCTCCCTCGTAGAAATTAGTTTTTTCCGCAGTGATAGAGACAGATTTAAAAATGTTTACTATCTAAGTAATCGACTTAAAATTTTTGCTTAGCCTTTTGAATCAAAATTAATGTTAAATATAATTACCTTTATAGATTGTAAAATAAAAATATACAAATTATTTTTTTTCTGTTACCTGTATGCAATAACAAATAATATTGCCGCGTATATGAGTTAGTGTAATTAAAATAAATTAATTATGCTGTTACAATTCTTTTACGGTTTGTATTAATTAATTTTTTCTTTCCTAATTGGTTGCAGAATAAAGTCATAAGGATATTTCAGTTTCCCAGAGAAGTGACATCGGTAAAAATGAATTAAATAAATCACATTAATAGCGTTTATCCTTGCCTAATTAATTTCTGCGCTAATTAAAGTCCAGAGGCGCAATGAATTACGCTGTCAGCAAAAACTCTCAACTCGCGCGAAACTTTCGGGATATTGGTATCCAAACAATGGTTGTCAAATAATCAAGAAAGCTTACCTTCTCGCAGGGTTACCATGTAGTAGGACTCTCTGCTGGGTTGGCTGGCCCCTAACGCATTAACGGCTAGCACTCTGAAACTGTAGACGGTGTAAGGGAAGAGATTCACCACTTGGTACGTTGTATCATTGTTTGGTGTCAGGATTCCGTCGATAGTATTCCACTCGCCGTCTTCTCCAACGCTGAAAGTACAGTGACTTTGTAGCGGGTATGTTTAGCTATTTTTATTTTTTGAAGCATGCAGTGCTAACGTGATTTTACAAACGACGGCGACGAACGCATCAGATGCAAATTGATTTAAGTTGAATTTTAAACTTTTAATACAGGAATAGAAGAACGCCCCGGAGCGCGCAATTACCTGGGTATAGCAGAATAGCCGCCGGGGCTCTATAAAACACAATTGGATGCAATTCATTTTGGAGATAAAATAGCACTCCATTTTTTGATTTAATTGCGTGTTTATACGGCAAGTTGTTTTTAAACCTTTCAACTTTGTTGGGCCAACGCAAGCTGTATTGCCATTAGAGAAAAGCCGCGCGAGGGCAAAAACGCGCCGCAAAAAGCCACGGTTTTTGTAATCTGTCCAAACCGTCTGGGATGGATAAGTGCAGTTAACATTGCGAACTTCTCATTTACATATAGCCTCCAGATATTCGCTTAATTTCATATGTTGAATCAATTTAGAATTTTTATATGCTAATTTTGCTGTTTCCATATGCATGAAATATTTTTGCTACAAAATTCAGAATGTAAAAAAGTAACCACTGGTTTATCGGTATTATTTAAATTTTAAATAATGGAAATTGAACATTGCAAACTCTTAGATAGTCGTACCGCAATTTTATATTTTTATTATTATTTATAACCTGATATGATGGCAGTTTGGTTGGTGTAGAAATTATCACTGCAAAATAAAGTTGTACTTTTTCTATGTCCGAACGTGATAATACTGAGACCATTATAATGTACAGGGTGATCAATAATAGATGACGGAAAATATGTGCCTAATAAAAAACAATGAGGGAAGGTAGATCAGCTCTATCTATCATATCTAACAGTTAGCTAATTAAAGTTTTGTATCAAACCATTGATCACGTGATTATCTAATTGTAAACATGGAATTCTTAAACTTCGAAGAAAGGCTGTTTATTGTATAGAAATTTTACGAATTTGAAAGAAGTTTTGTCATGGTCTGAGGGGACTTTAATGAGTCTTCCTTAGATAAAGACAAAAATTTTGAAAGGATGATAAGCAAGTGAGAAAGAGTAAAACGTAAAGAGTCTGTAATAATGTTTTTCGCTACCTTTAAGCTGATTCGGAGATTTGAGACAACTGGTAATGTTTGGGACGTCCGACCTGCAAACTAGCCGGCTATTTACCGCTGTGATGTCACAAAATATTGAAAATGTTAGAGATTTTTTCAAAGATTTGTCGATTTGATGAGCAGCTTAACAAACGGGGATCAGCCATAGAAGCGTCCAAACTACCCAGACAAAACATTTGAAAATGTCCCTCTACAGGATTCAAGTCCATTAACCGCTGAAGCCGCACGGTATTGAGAGAAGATTTTAATTTGGCTAATTGATAATTGAAAAAGTGGAAGATGGTTCAATTAATGTTTCGAAAGTTTGATTTAGTGATGAGGCTTATTTTTGTTTGTAATATTTTGTTAATAAGCAAAACATGCGCCGTAGGGGTACTGAAAATCCTCACCTTGCAATTGTAAAGCCTCTCTATTCAGCAAAGTCGACCGCCTGGTGTACAATTTTAGAGAAAAAGATACTCGGACTTTATTTCTTTGAAGTGTGAATTCTCAAAATTACCACCAGATATTCGAAGAGTTTCTACAAAAAACCAAGAGAGAGTAAATGCTCAACGGTTACTGGTTTATGCAGGACGGTGCTGAGCCTCATTACACTCCGGAAGTTTTGTCCACAGGTCTGGATAATTTTGGAACAAATGTCATAAGCTTGCTGGTAATGGAATTAATTGGCCACCATATTCCCTTGACATAAATTGATGTGACCTTTTTCTATGGGGATACCTGAAGGATCGGGTTTACAAAAATGTCTAAGGACACTCACAGATTTCAAAATAGCCATAAAAAATAAAGTTTCGACCATTAGAAAAGTTGCTCTTCAAGCATTAAATGGGGCTTTTGAAAGTATGCTGCACCATCTTGTTGCTAATCAAAGTTCACATTTTAAAAACTTGTTAAAGTAAATTTCAAAATAAATTGTATTTGAATTTCCAAAATTGGTCAGCTATGTGAGAAGTTATAAGAAAATACTTTTTGACACTCATTATTAGTCACACTCTACAAAGAGTGTACAGAATTTATTGTTTTTGACATAGTTTGCAAAGGACATTGGCTCTTTTAATGTCAAAAGTTCGGTATATATTGGAGGGAAACTTTTAGTTACAGAAATCTAAATTTTTGAATTATATAACAATTGTTTTAAAAAAAGAATTAGTATATTTTTTATTAAATAACAATAAAAGCTTTACTTCTTGTAGTCAAAAATACAAAGGCGCAAGCTATAACAAAAAAAATGTGGAGGCACTTTATGATTCTAATCTTAGAGAAATATTTTAAAAATTTCTTTAAATAATTTTAGATTATTTAATAACCTAAAACTAAATAGAATATATAGATTGAAGATGATTAAATATTGGATAAGTGAATAATGCAATAAGCCAATTAATTATATATTAAAATGTACATTAAATTTTAGTTTTTTTTATTTAGTTTCTATTTGCGATATTTGCAATAATTTTATTAACCAATTTTGTGTGTAAATAATTAAAGTCCTAAGACACCCCTATTTTAAACAGTTGTCTTCTGATTATAGAGTCTTCGCTTAATGGGTTAACTGTCGTGTTGGATAAATTGGTAAAGTATCACGATGCTTTACTACTTCAGTTTTGAGAACTTTTGTTATATATGAAATGTTCAAGCTCGTGTGCAAGGTCAGGTTAAGCACAAACTATGGGGTATTTGAGATTATCTTAATGTTTTGGGAGTGGCAATTTCGAATTGTGTTAATAGTTGATTTGCTGGCACAGCCGCAGGTAAAACAAATTATTCTCTTGTATAGTAATAGGTTATTTTCAAGTATTTTTCAGGAGTCAGTACATACTTTTTAGTTGTAAGTCTACTTCTTTGCTATTTTTGATCGCATGTGCCTTCTTTGTCAGTTAGCGATTTAGGTGCACTCCCAAATATTTAGGTTTTCTGCCAAAGAGATTTGTGTGTTGTTAGGAGTAATCGGAGAACATGCTGAATGTTTTGTTGTGAACGTAACATGTATTGATTTGTCTTTATTAACTTTTACTATCCAATTTGTTAACTACATTTCTAGTAGATTGAGATGTTCCTGACATAGTTTCGATGTTGTGGTTGGCTTTTTATTACATGGAAAAATTGTTGCATGATCAGAAAAAGTGCATAGAGTTGTTCATGCTACCGTTGGTAGATCGTACGTGTACAGCAGATTTAGAAAAAGGTCAGAGTATACTGCCTTGAGAGCTAGCTGTATTAAATCTTCTTATCTGAGAGGTTTAATTGCTAGTTTGGTTTGAAAGAAATGATTTCTTAAATATTAACGTAGTACTGGGACGGTAAGGAAATCTTTATCTTGTAAAACAAGCCTCTGTGCAATATCTTATTAAATGTTTTTTTTTAATTTACAAACATTGTACTGCAGTAGGTTTTGGCTTTAAATGATCTACGTATTAAGTTTGTTAGTTGGTGACATTGTTGGATGGCTAAGTGTTCTGATGGAAACCCGAGTTTGAGGTTTTGGAGCTTACCATCATTTATATGATGAAGCAGAAGTTGAAGATACCGAAATACTCTGGTGTTTTATTACTTGGCGTTAACTTAATCTGGGGTTCGATTTCATGAATAGTAAATTTTCGTATAGCAAATGATAGCTGCAATAAGTTTTTTAAGTAGTGCTCGATTTCTTGATTGGATTTATTGGAAATTGGTTTAAAGGTGTAAGTAAAAGCTTTAGTCTTTGCATAAGTAGCCGTTTTATTACGTTTATGTCCTTTAGTAGCTTTCCAGATTGAGTGATCATTCACTAAAAGTGAATTTGTATGAAGTAAAAAGTTTCATTCCAAATTTTGTGTAATTTACGTCTTAGCTTGTTACTCAATTGATTAAATTTAGTTCTGTCTGCTAAATTGTAGCTACTCTGTGCTAATTCCATGATTTTAGTAGGAATATTACAAGTGCTGTGTTTTAGACTGAGTGGTTGCATTGTTGAGTTATCTCACTTCCCGTATAATTGTTACTAATTATTTGTTATTAACCGTAAATTGGTGTTTAAATTTTTATCGATATGCGTTTGGGTTCTTTATAAAGTACGGTGACATTTACAGTGGCTGTTACAGGGGTGTGATCTGGTAAAATATTATAATTAGAGACAATGTCCATGTAGTTTAATGCCATTTGGTAAGTGACCAAGAAGTCCAACAAGTTCAAATTTTTTTGTAATTAAAAGGCTAATATGTTAGGTTGACCATTGCTAAAAAGTTGTAATAATTGTTTACCATGTGTACTTAAATACAAATCCCAATGTGTATATTTGGCTTTACAATCACCGCCTACTAGAAACCTGAGGCCTAGAAGCTGATATATATATATATATATATATATATATATATATATATATATATATATATATATATATATATATATATATATATATATATATATATATATATATATATATATATATATATATATATATATATATTATTGGGGATGGTTGGATATTTTGGCACTCCAAAGCAGGAAAGTTTTGCTTGTTAGGTTTCGATGTCTTGTGCTTATCTATTCTTATTGGGTAGATATTTCTTTTAAAGTTATACATTGTGCATCTCTTGTAATTTGCATGGTGTAAACCACGTTGTTAAAGTTATTGGTGGTTTTTGACAGCTTTTATATTATGAGATCCTGCACATTTGACATATTGGAATGATTTACTACAATATCTCTTGATACGTCCATACTTTTGACATCGGGTACATTACACAATATATTTATCTTATTTGATTAGTTTTGGTGGTTCAAAAAAGACATGAGTATTTTATAGTGAGTGTACGTTGTATATTTTCTTATTATTTGCAGCTGGATGAAAGTCTACAAAGAATGTCATTAAAGGATTTTTGGTCTGTATATGTTTTAGGCTCATAATATTACGTACTATATAATTTGCTTTTTTAAAGGTTTTTTTATTTCTATTTGTTGTATTGGGGTAGTATTATGTAAATGGTTTGAAACAAATTTATATAGCTAATCTTCTTTTATTCTGTACGTGTAATGTATAATATTATTTACTTGACTATACTTAATTATTCTGCGATATTATGAAGGCCTTTGTTTCAGTACTGCTCTTCTTCAATGACAGTTAGTAGGTCTTCTGCCAAATTCTAACGCAGTTTCCGAGGAAGAGCACGGAGAGGCTACTAGGGAGACGCAGAGGTATAAATCAGGATTACAATTAATCAGGTTGGATAAGAAATAGCAGAAATTAGTTATAACCTTAAACTTTGTAAGGTAAGATAAGAAAGCAAACGACAAGAAGAGTTTCAGACCTTTCGGGAAGCACTCAGGCTACGTTTCATATTAAGCATAACGAGAAGCGTAATCGAAATGTCAGTGGTAAGATGAGTGGGACAGAAAACATTGAGGAAACCAAATGGAGGAAGAGCAGCTGAGGAAGATAACCTGAACCGGTAGAAAAAAACTGTTATAGGAGAATAGGACGGGGGCTAATGGAAACGGCAATGGCTATGGACTAAGACATGTATTGCAGCTAGGTAAAAAAAAGGTTGAAAGGGAAGAAAGGGTTAAGTCAAATTGGATCCTAGAACGTGCGGGGTACTTACAATGAAAAAGCTCTAAAAAAATTGGCATTAATAATGAGGTAGTATAGTATGGATATACTTGCAGTGCAGGAGACAAAGCAAAAAGAGCAAGAGGTTATCCCCGTTGATAACTTTATCTTTCTCAACAGTGGAGGAGAGGTTAGGTACTTGGAGGTGGGATTTTTAATAAGTAAAGAAATAACAAATACAGCAAGTAGACTTTGAGGCTGTCAATAAAAGAGTTTGTCGGCTAAGAGTGAGAGAAAGGTACTGAAAGATTACCCTTGAATATACACGCTCCCACCAAGGACAAGGAGCTGACAGTTAAGAATGAATTTTATGAAAAGGTGGAAAGAAAACTAAAGAAAATTTTCAAGTATGATATTAAAATAATATTGAAGAATCTAAGTGCCAAAATAAATAGGGAGGATGCATACAAGAAAGTAACAGGGGTAATGGTAAACACCCGCTATCGAACGAAAACGGAAAAATGGTAATAGAATTTTCCCTACAAAATAAATTAAAAGTAATGAATACAAAACATAAAGAAATACATCAAACAACGTGGATCTCACCGGACGCTAAAACCAAAAACTAGATTGATCACGTGCTAATCGAGCATAAACATCAAAGAAAGATAACGGATGTAAGAAACTACAAAGGAGCAGATATGGACTCAGACAATTTCCTGGTGATTAGTACATTAAAACAAGGACTGCCAAAGAATAAAAAGTCAACAAGTAGCTTCTTAACAAAATATAATGTGGAAAAATGCAAGAAAATGAGGTACTATTCGGAAAGAAAGGGCAACTAGATAGCAGGTTACAGGAATCACAGGAACCAAACAACATTGAAGATGAGTGGAAACAAATCGAGACAGCGGTACAAAGAACGATGAAAACATATTTAGAAAGTAAAACCAAAGGGAAACAAAAAGTTTGGTTCCTACGAGCAATGTAAGAAATGAGGCTAGAATTAAACTGCTAAGACGAAGTACGGAAAAAAATAAGCGGCAATTCGAAGAGGCAAGGAAAAGGTTTAAACAAATATGCAGACAGAAAAGGAGAACGTATGTAGAAGCGAGACTGGAAAAACAAAATTACGCATATGAGGAGCTAAAAAACTTCTATCAGGAAACTAAGAAAAACCGCGAAGACTCGAAGCCCAACGATATTGCATATTTAAAAAACAAGAATGGGGAAATGATAAGAGATGCACAACAAAAGCTTAAGATATTTAAGGAGTATTATGAGAAACTGGTGAGTGATGATAATAAACAGGAGGAAGGGGAGAGAGTGCTATAGAAAAAGAAAACCGAACTGTAGGAGCCAATGCAAGAGGAGAGACTGGAGCAGATAAATAAATTTAAAAATAATAAAAGTCCTGGAGAAAACCGTATACCAGCAAAAAATATACAAATGGGAGGGGGGGGGGGTTAGCAGAAAATAGTCAACATGATGACAAAGGTGTGGGAAGACGAACAAATGCCACTGGCATGGCATAATGCGATAGTCTGCCTCATGCATGAGGAGGGTGATAGGTGTCATTGTGAAAATTACCGGGAAATATCACTGTTGAATATGGCCTATGAGATATTGGTGCGGCTGATTCGTAATAGATTGAGTGAGTACCAAGAGCGAGTCATAGGCAAGTATCAAGGAGGATTAAAAAAATTCCAGCACAGTCATTTAGTTGACGTCATATTCCATGATTAATCTCAACTTGTCTACTTTATAAATCAATAAAAATTGCCCAATTAAACAATAAGTTACTTTGTTTTATTTTAAAATTATATCCGGCGCACCCGATGGGTTACCCATTACAATTTGCCAAATGCAGATAGTTGTAGCAAATATTGTTTTACCCAATTTCCCAAGTGAACCATATGACATTCTATATATTGTAGTATTCAGTGCTTTGGTGTATCTAGTATTATGTATTATAGTATCTTTTTATTAATAGTAGTTTTTTGATCCTAACGGTATTACTGTTCCCTCCTGGAACATATTATCTCCAGGAATTTTCTATTAATATTTAATAAAATCTGCAGCATCAAGTTCATACTTATAATTAGATATTTTCTTGCGATTTTTCTTCTATTCAATGTTTTTATTCTCGCCGATATTGTTCTTTCTTTGAGTTCAGATTTCAATATTTTATAAAAAATGTACAAGGTGTTTCCGAATTACACAGTACTATTTTAGAAATATATTTTCCAGCATGAAATAAACAAAAAAGTTTACATAAGCATATGTTACAAATTAAGTTGTTACAAAAATATTGAAAGTGAAAGATATTTATTTAACAATAAAACATTCAGAGTAACTGTTCAAAGTGTTCTCCGTCTTGTTGAACGCAGCATTCAGCACGAAAAATTCATGCTTCTCTGGTAAGTTTTATAGCATTAGGACGACCCTTAATAGGTGCTGCAGCTTCCACGATGCGATTTCTTAGTTCTTCCTGCATGCCAATAGATGTAGAATAAACCGTAGGCTTTATCCATCTCACACAAAATAATCTAACGGCGTTAGGTCAGGAGATATTGTGCACATTTAACAAGTTCATTTCGACCAATTTATTGGTTACTATACGTTGTGTTTAAATAATCAGTGACAATATGATCTTGTTGGTAAAAAGAAGGAACCGATGAGATTGTCACCAAAAAGATCACACCAGACATTGGCGACAAGGTATGTTGGTAATGCATAGTAGTAGTATGAGTGGTTCGTAAATTAGTAATCCCATTTCTGGTAAATCAAGATTCATCGGTAACCAGGAAGTTAGGTTCTCGTGTACATAGAACACCAAAACAAAGTGACAATCTTCTGGTGTTAATACTAGGAGATAACTGAACAGCATGGAGTATTACTTCCTCAACGTTGGCAGTTTGTCAAAATCTTTGTCGACCAACATTCAGTCGTTTAGGTTTTAGCGTGCCAGTTTCCCTAAGATGTATTGCAGTGGCTTCAAACGTTTTACGATTTGGTACCCTTCTAGTGGAAAATGTTTTATGATATCTTCGAAGAGCAGCAGCGCTATTTTTGTGTACTTTATCATAAATTAACAGCATATCTGTTTGTTCTACAAAAGTGAACAAATTTTTAGTGTCTCCCATGATAATAAAAAATTGAAAAGTCTTCAAAATATTAACCCACACGAAAACGCGCAGAATTAGTCTAACATGTTACATACTTACACAAAGAGTGTTTACTACTAATCACCATATTTAATATCAGATTATCTGTCAGACATGCAATTGTTATCCACGGCTATTTAATTAACTTTAAGACTTTTAGATATTTATCTTTGACTTTCAATATCTCCGTAATAAATTAATTTAAAACATGTGTTTATATAACGGATACCAGAAAGAAGAAAGATGAATACATAGAAGAATAACAAGATGGAACCCACACAAGGAAAAACAGAGACCGAGATCACGATGGATAGATCAAGTAATGGGCGATATTAAACTGCTAGGGATAGCAGATTGGAGAGAGAAGGTACAAAACAGGAACGAATAGAGGGACATTGTTAAGAAAGCAAAAATACGCACCAATCTATAAGCTCAAGACGAGAAGAAAAACAATGGACTGAGCCCCCACAAAAGAAGGTCAACAGAACTCTAAATAAAGAATGGTTAGAACTCCAAACCTTGTAATAATAATAATAATAATGTTTATATAAACGTTTTTGTGTATTTCAGACTGGAGAACACACAAAATAGTGCCGTGTAATTCCAAAAAAAAATTCTTAAGCACTTTTTTAAGAAAGTTAATTGAATGAATTATCAAAGTATGGCACTAAAATCCAAATAGTGTGGAAAAATCGGTGAACCATTATGCCAAAAGGCATAATGGTTCTAAAAACAACATACTGTTTTCTTATCCAATCCATTGGTGACGTAATTTTTTATTTATTTTAACTTTTAATTTCGCATTCAAGTCTATCTTAATATATAGGCTTCTGAGCTATTTAAAAAATGTCTTATATCTCTTTTAATCTGCAAGAAATTTTATAAACTACCATTTTCAATTTAGTTAAAATTAAATGTTTTTTAGCTGCTATTTCTCCACGAACTAAATTTTGGTGCGCACATATAGGATGCTGACAGTTTTTCAGCGATTGTTTACATGCTACTTGTGCGCTGAGCATTATCTGGATAATTTACATCTCATTTTCGTCATTTCAGATTCGATTCGTGTCAAATAGATATAACAAATGCTGTTACAACAGCGTTACATTCTAAATCCCACGACATGGAGTTTGCGAGCACTAGCTAAATTAATTATTTCTAATTATGTTGGCGTGAGTTATTTAATTAGATTTAGGTTTATTGATCGAAGTATTAAATTACACCACCATTAAGAAGCTGCAATTACCTTACCGTTTTCTGCACTTGTAATACATGCATGTCGAAGCGATTTCAAGCGAAATTTAGGTCACTAAGTAGATGAGTAGACTTTTATTAAAATTTGTGAAATTGTTGTCGTGTTACAAATTTTTTTATTAATGCTAACGGCAGTATGTTTCACGAGCGCGGCAATAAGATGAAAAAACAAGTTTGATTGATTGCAGCTCACTGACAGCTAAAATTAATATCACAGATTTTTATATGTACCTATTATCAGCACAGATTATATGCTACAAATATTTTTCCGGTTATTTATCTTGGTTACTTTTGCACATTTACAACATAAGCTTTGCGATTAGATTATATTTTGATGAATTTCAACTAATGGAATTAAATAGAGCAATAGGTAAATTTTAAAGCGTATACGAGGGAGATTTGATTAGTAACTTGGTTTGATATTAAAAATAACAATTTGAGTTTTACGAAGTACTTTATTTTTCAACATAGTTTACTTAGCGGAAGTGGATTTTTCCAAGCCATCAAAAATATTATTTTGTGTTATATATCACCTTTTCGTTTGTCCAGTCAAAAAAATTTTAATTTCGGAAATAGAAGGTAATCTTAGGGGAAAATAGGGTAGATTTTAATTTTAGCTTAGTTAATTTTACTTAGCGACACAAATTGAATGCACCTATATGTTATTGCAATGACGCCACATTTTTTTTAGACATTTTCTGCGATTGCTGTCTTTAACATTTTTATTTTTTCCTCAAAACCTAGTTAATCAGAAGAATTTATTACGCGGCGTAAAAACTTTTCTAGCAAATGGTACAATTTTTGCATTTTTGAAGTGATCGACTTTGTATAAGTGCTACATGGATTGCTGCTCCATTACAGAGATATGTTGGTTTTTTTTAGACATTTAATTAATTTGTTTTTGCTCGGGGACTTCTTCTTCTTAAGGTACTGTCTTCTTATAGAAGATTAGCAACAACTTTGGCATATCGTTCTCTATCTTGTTCTATTCTTAGCAGTGACTGTGAAGTTAGACCAATCCAGTTTCTCACATTTCTCAACCGTGAGCATTGTCTTCGTCCTGATTCTTTTCTACCTTTAATCTTGTCCTCCATTATCAGTCTTAGAAGCTCGTATCTTCTGCCTCTGTATATATATATATATATATATATATATATATATATATATATATATATATATATATATATATATATCCTAAGTAGTTTGTCTTTCGTATTTTGACAATTCCAAGAATTTCTCTGTCTACGTTCATTCTTCTTAGGACTGTTTCATTAGTAGTGTGTTCCGTCCATGATATTTTGAGCATTCTACGCATTACCCACATCTCAAACGCCTCTAATTGTCGCATAGAACAGGCTTTCAGCGCCCAGAATTTACTTTCATATAATAGAATCGAGTATATATAGGTTTTCACAAATCTATATCTGATATTTAGCGATACTATAGGGTTTTTTAGTAAGATTTTCATTCTTGCATTTTGTATGCGGTAACGTATTTCTACTTATGAGTTCAAGTCTCTTGTTATCCAGCATCCAAAGTATTTGAATTGATCCACTTGTTCTATTCGTTTGTTGTATATAATTATGTTGGTGTTTGCATTTGTGTTTTTGTTTTTGGATATGAGCATTTTCTTTGTTTTTTTGTGTTTATCTTATTGCATCAATAATTTTTTGAAGCCCTTCTCGGCTATAAGCTAATATAACGGTGTCGTCAACGTATCGTATATTATTCATTAGTCTTCCGTTTACTTTTATACCTTTTTCGATATGTTATAGTGGTATCTGAAATACTTTTTTTGAGTACATGTTGAACAGGACTGAAGAGAGTATAGAGCCCTGTCTTACGCCTATCCTGATGGGGATGCTGGTGGTCAATTTATCTTATATTCTTATAGATGGTGTTTGTACTCAGTTAGGTTGAGTGATTCTTAATTAGGTTGATGTCCTTCTGGTCTATTTATTTTTCATAGAGTAAATTGATCAGCTGTGTGTGTCTTACTCGATCAAAAACTCTTTCGTAGTCTATAAAACATAGGTGGACATCCTATGAGTGGTTTCTGCATTTTTGAAGTAGTACATTAAGTCCAAACAGTGCTTCTCTAGTTCTAAAGCCTAAACGAAAACCAAATTGTTCTTCTCCCTATAATTCTTAGCGCTACCTTCAATACATGTCTCAGTCAAACTAATCAATCAATATTGTGAGTACTTCTTTGCCTTACTCTTTTTATATATTGGAATAAATGTAGATTGGAACCAGTCGCGTGATATGATTCATTAGGGATTAATAGACGTCTGCTCAAAGTTTTTGATTATAAAAAAAATGAAGCAAACACTCTCATTTGAGATGGCCGTAACCTCTATTAACCTACGCATTTCCATTTGTTTGTCGGTCAGTATTATAGACTATCGACGGTTTTAACGTAACATCTGTTCTTGGATTTCTAGGATAGGACGATTGTTTTATCGCACTTAAATTGATTTAAGTCGAACGATATCATAGAAAAATTTTGACTTACTCAATATAGACAAAATACTGTTGTTGTTTTTTTGGAAATTGTCATTCAAATTGATTATGTTTAAGCAACTACCAAACAACAAATTAGTGTTAAAATAATTTGTAATTAATTATCTCAAATGTCAGTTTCCCAACTTTTCTTTCTACCATAAAGGAAGCGAGCTAAGGCTTCCTGAATAGATTATTTTTAAGTTTTTCTGAAGACTATGCCGTTGTTAAAATTCGATATCTTCTGAGCCAAAAAAGAAAACCCTTCAATTCGTTGTTACTGAAGCTAGGACCGTTCAAATAATTCCCCGAATAAGTTGAAGGTACTCGATATTAAGTTTGGAGAATAGAAAGGGTGTGAAAATACAATCCATTTAAAAGATTGAAGGAGCTTCTGCGTAACTAGAGCTGCATGCAGACGTGCGTTGTAGTAGATAAAAAAAAACTGTTTTTGTTTTATTTGATAAAGTATGATCACTTTAACACTGTGTGTAAAATTAATTATTATATGTTTCGACATGCCTCAAAGAGAATTGTTATGGTTTTGCCAATTAAAAATGCCGTTTTTGCTTTTTTGTACGGATTACTTGGTAGATGTCACACCATACTTTTTTTAGGTTTAGGAGTGAAGTCGTGTATACAGGTTTCACATCCAATCACAAAGCGGATCATTTATTTTCTTCTTCTTCTTCTCTATTCCTTTTGCCTTTTCAGGGGTTGAATATTGGTTCCCAATCCTGCAACCAGTTTTTCCATTTCTTTCTATCCCTCGCTAGTAGTTTAATTTTTTTCTAATCCTATTTTTCGAATTTAGTCTGTTCATTTTCTTCTTAGCAATCCGTTTCGTTTTTTAAATTATTTTTAAACTTTTATTACTTTACGTGTGATTCTACTTGGTTCCATTCTCACTATGTTTAATTGATTCTTTTTTATTTCTTTCATTATTAGTTCTTGTTTCATTATTTCTATAATTTCCGCATTTTTTAGTACGTCCGTTTGGTTTTTCCTGAGATTTTTCTGATGTGTTTCGATAGCATTTATGTTAATTTCGCCTTTATTTCTTGGTGTCAATTTCTTAGTTGTCAATTACTGATCAATCTTTCTCCTTTCTCTTTCTATTTTTCTTTGTGTATTTGTCTTGTCCATAATGATAATAAATAGTTTTATTCTTTTAAGCACTTTGAATCTCTTTGATCATTGTCCTGTCATTTACACTTTTATTTTTACTATTTATTTGTGCTTCTGATTGAGTATATTAAGTTACTATTTATTTCCAATTTTGTGTACTGTATCGAAGGCTGTTTGTAAGTCAATAAATGTTAATTATGGTTTTTCTTCGTCTATTTGTCATTCCATTACATTTTGAATTATATATATATATATATATATATATATGTTATTATTTGTTTGTCTGTTTAGTCTAAATGCTGCTTGATTTTTCCTGGTTTTGCTTTGATTTGTTCTCTTAAACTTTCTTCTAGGATTTTTGTGTATAATTGGTTTGGGCTAGAAATATTAGTGAATAATTTTCATATTGTGTTTGTATTCCTTTTTTGTATATTGGTATTATTGGCTTATTTTTCTATTTACGAAAAATTTTTTGTTCTTCCAATGGTTATTTATAAATAGCTTATAAGCAGTATGTTCCTTTTTGGCCCATACATTTAATCATCTCTGGTGATATGCCGTTTTTTCCACTTTGCTTAACCATTTTTAATGGTTTATATTGCATCTTTAACTTTTACCCCTTTAATTCCTTGTGAGTGATTTATTCGTTCTCTTTTTTAGCCCGTTTTCTGGTTCTGTCGTGTAGTATTCTTTTTACGTTTCTAGGATTCTTTTTGCGTCTCCTTGTATTTGATACTATGTGTTTTTTATTGCTTTTATCTCTTTTTTTATCTCCCCTTAGTCTTTTTATTCTCGTCCAAGATTTGCTGTTGTCTAGTTTATAAAGTTCTGTTATCTCTTCTACAAACTCTCCCCAAGTTTAATTTTTTAATGGCTGCTTTTACTATCTTTCTCTTTCTATTGTATTCTTCTTTGTTTATCTGCGTTTTTGTTTGAATATATTGATTCCACGCTTTTTCTTTTCTTTTACCAGTTCCTTTATGTTTTTTTACGTTTTGTTCTATTAGCTTGACCTTTTCAGGTTATTATTGTATTTTATTTTCGTATATGTTTTCCGTTACCATCAGCACTGTCTCTATAAATACTTTTCATTTTTCTTCTAGTTTTTAATCTGTTCTTATTTTTATTAATATTTGCAATTCTATATCTGTCTTTTTCTTGTAATTTTACAATGTTTTCTTGTCTCTTTATTGTCATTTATTCCTGCATAAAATTTTAATATTAATATCGAGTGTAATTGTTCTAGGTAACATTTATCGCCGTTTATTATTAGCTTATTGCATCTGATGGTTGCCTTGCAGCTTTATTGTATTCCTGTATTTTATCAGTTTCTTTATAATTTCTTGCATATTCTTTGTGTAGTTTTCTATGTAAATTTTTGTACTTTTTAGTATTTTAGTTACTATCAGAATCCCCATCTTCTTTGATCTCTTCCCTTATTTTCTAATTCTTCTGATTTTTATTACCTCTTCCTCCATTATTAACGCTATCTCCATGGTCTTAACAACTTTTAACTCTTTAAACATTCATTTTCATAATGCGTTAAGAACTTAAGGGTTTTGCCAAAACGTTGTGTTTTGTGGTCATCGGTGAGAAGTGGTGGTGCTATCGGCTACTTTATGAAAAATCAGCTTATCTCACATATTTTGGTCAATGTTTGCAATTATTGCATTTATTTGTTGTTATAACAGTCAAATGTCGATTGATGTCTGAGAGCGAGCATAATGGACCAATAGTTTAAGCTTCGCTCTTCATCATCATTTATATATTCTTCCATAACCAGTTTTTTTCAAGGGTGCACTGATACTCATAGTACCATACACGTCACATACCGCAGTATAAATTATATTAGCAGATATATTTAAGACACTTACAAAGCAGATAATACTTTTCAAAAATCCTGTACGTTCTGTACTAATGGTACTCCATGTTAATGATAAGCCGCGCTGCACAATATGCTAAGCTCGCAATAAAATGTTTGCAATTTTTGTAATGTTTCCTGGCATATTCTTATGTAGCGGAGAAAATATAAAAGAAATATTTTTGAGGCAAGTCTTATAAAAAAAGGAAACTATATGTATAGCTATTGCTGTTGCACTTTATAAGTATGCTAATTAATTTATTTATTAAACTACCCAGATATGTTTCAAGACATGGAAAATAAAAGAAACTGAGTTATTTTTTAGAAAATCCACAAAAGCACAGTACGCCAAGAAAAATAGAGAAGTTGTGCTACAAATTAGCAAAAATCAGAAGTGGTTAATTATCTACAGTGTTAAAGCAAATAATGTTTCAGGAATAAGAAATTCTTGAAGGATACTTCATGAAATATATTTTTTCAGATCGGAGAAATAGCAGGATAGTCCTGCGAAATTAATTAAAATAAAAAAAAACTCGGTCGAATTGAAGGAATAACAAATTCCCGGAAGCCAAGCTAACGCATTCAGCCATTTCTGAAAGTACTGCAAACTATACTGCGTTTAATTTTTTTAATTAAGTCGAGTTTCTGAGGAAACAGCAAGATTAGACGCAGTTTCGGCAAACAGAAAATTCCTTTGAAATTATACTTTATATTAATGTTGTAATATCGTGCCGTTGTATGGAAAGCAAATGAAAGCGATATTTGGTATTTCATAATTTCGCAACGCGGCTAAATAAAGTAATTTGCATTTGTGCATGAAAATTTTTAAAAATTATTTTTGGATATTCAATTCAATTAACATGTTGTTTCAGTATTTGCAAACAGGAAATTAAAAGACTTGTGAGTAAACAACATCTCTGCTGTAATCGACTGTGACTTTTAGAGCGGAATTGTTATTTCAGCCGCGTGAAGCTATACGTTCCTCATAAAAATGTGGAGCTATTGAATTGAGTTTGTAGAAGGAGCTGTACAATTTAATCGTTTCGCTTCATCAACTTTAAATCTTGCAAGGTAAACAAATTTAACTGTTTTTTTAATAAAGCAACGGTGGTATACGGAAGTTTATTTTACGATTTATATAAAGACAAATTAAAAGGACGAAAACGCGTTTGTAAAATGATATAGAACAGGGTCAAATTAAAATAATAAAATTGTTATTAACAAAAAAAAATTGTACATATTTTAGCTGTTTTTGTTTGAGCATAGATTACTAGGAATAAGTATATTTATAGTAGTTAAAAAAAATTTGGAAAACAGTTACAGCTCAATATGGGTTTAACAATGAAACGTTATAACTAAAACTGGTACCGTATAAAACAATATCAAAATAATGTTTACATTATAAATAATTTTAGCACTTCGTCTCCATAATCCTTGTTTTGATTTTCTTCTTTGCCTTCCAATTTTGTATATGTGGTCCAGCCATTGTATCCATGGTCGTCATCTTCCTTTTTTTTCCCTCCGGTTTTGTTTCTATAACTTTGCCAATCTCATGTCGCTCATGTGGAATACGTGTCTTTGTTCTAGTGGTATTACTTCTACTGATTCTCTTATTCTCGTATTTCTTATCCTATCGAGTCTAGTTTTACCTGCTATCTTCCTGAGGTAACGCATTTCTACAGCCTGTATTTTGCTTTTACTTTTCTCGTTAAGTGCCCATTTTTCAAATCCGTGTTCTACTACTGGTAGATATACTTGTTTATATATTTGTAATTTAGTCTTGATTCTCACTTCTCTTTTCTCAATTGGGGTATCCTTTAGTTGGTAGTATATGTTGTTGTTATTCTATTGTTTATTTTACTGTCTATCCTTCTATCTTTACTAATTATTACACCTAGATATTCAAATCTATCTACCCATTCTATTTATTTTTCGTTGCAATATATCTTTTCATCTTCTTAATTTCCTTACGAAGTTTGCTTTGCTATTGTCTAATGAGATTATTTCATATATTTATTACTTTCTGTAATTTTCTTCTTTCATCCACCAACAATAGAATGTCATAGTATAAGTACTAGTGACTGGATTTTCACTGGTCTCATTCTCCTTTTTTCAATTTTGATGGTTTTTGTTCTTCTTTTGCTTTTCCTTATTATCTGGCTTGTTTTCTAGAATTCTTGTATTATTAAAACTAGTTAAATGAAAGTAGCACGGATTTGAGTTCTTTATTACTCTATATAAAAAAATATTCGACTGAACTACTAATAGCTTATAAAATTCTAATTTTTCTATTTATTGATTACTAATTTACTAACATTTTTAGTTGTTTATCAATGATTCCAACATAATTGTTATAGATTAATTTTTATAATAGTATCATAGAGTTGTATACCTATAAAAAAGGTTAAGAGACTGTCATAGAATACCGAGACTTTTTGTTAGAAACTTACGATTTTTGCAACATCTAGTTGTTTGCAAAGTAAAGGTCATTTTCTGAACGACATAAACTTCATTGATATTAAATATTTGTAACAAAAGAAAAACACTTATTATAATTAGCCGTTTTAAAAATAATTTCAGTTAAAGATCTCGAAAGTGTCAGTTTAAGCAACTTTTGTGACGATGACAAAAATTTAAAAACACTAAAAATGCAGTAGCTGTGCCATTATTATAAAGGATTCCTGATCGGCAAAACATAAAAAAAGATTATTTTAATACGAGTGTAGTCGCCGAATAACTAAATTCAGTATTCATTAAAAGAGATTAAGAGCAATCACCGTCATTGTTGCAATTTAATTTATTTGGGCAAGCACTTTGCAACATTTTTAAAATGTTTTTAGGTCAAGTTGTGCCAGGTAAACTAAAATTGTCGACAGTGTCCTATTTCGTTCTTACTTATCTCGTGTTAGACCGAAGCAAACTTCAATCGATGCACTGCAACGATGTTATTAGGTCAGTTTTTTCTGACTGTCTGTTACTGATTCTTAAGAACTGGTTGGTATAAAATTAAAGTTGCTTTTCTTTTCATTATCTTTTTCGGTGGTGGAAGCACTGGGCTGGGTTGGAAGCTATGACACAGTATAATTGTATTTTTTATGTTTTAAAACATTTGATACTACTCTTGAGCAGAAGTATCACTGCGACACTGCGATTTGTGGTTCAGTTCAGAGAACAGGTCGAGTAAGCTTTAATGTAGCATTTTTGA
Source organism: Sinelater perroti (assembly GCA_036346155.1). Lineage (NCBI taxonomy): Eukaryota > Metazoa > Arthropoda > Insecta > Coleoptera > Elateridae > Sinelater > Sinelater perroti. The sequence continues at coordinate 7,809,596 of JARFIY010000013.1, read as the reverse complement.
GACCATTGAACTAATTCACTAAAGCCATGTAGCAACTTCCATAATCTCCAGCAGGTTATCGTTCTTAATAAATACATTTAGCCCAAAGTTTTTAAAATGAAGGTGATACGCTTGGCAAAAAGAAGTTCACCATAAGATCTTTGCATTGACCAGAAAAGATTTTTTTCATGCCAACAAATTGACCACAGGCTGCACAGAACTTTGAAGCGCCATTATGGTGAGATCCGTTTACTTTTTTAGATTGTGGTGAAGACATTAGTTTTGGTTTTTGTAAAACACAATTGTCCTTTGTTTTTATTGTTCGCCTATCCGTCCAAGCACTTCTTCGATTTATTTGCCCTATTTTACTTTAAATTTCCAAATGTGCAGGCGATAATATGATTCTGTTTCTTAATTTGATTCTACTAAATGCTGATTTGATATATCTATTTAAATGATAATACTTTTAGTATCTTTGCAATACAAAAAGAAATATATTTTATAATATCTAGTCTATTACGTTACCTATCTTTAAACCTCAAATAACCGCAAAAAGTATTTTATTTTTAATTTTGCATTTAGTTAGAAACCGTGGAGTACAAATTTTAAAATATTTTGCTAACTGGATTTTAAAATAAATTTCAGATTTTAAATCAGCAACCAAAAGTTAGTACAATAGTTTTGTTACTAAACTATTTATAATTCAGTGCATACATTGTAAAAATTCAGTAAAATTCAACACCAGCCAAAAAGTTAAATACTGCTCATGATTGGCTCCACTTATTTAGTAGTCCCGATTTGAACCATTAGGTTATGCATAAAAAAGTATAACAGAAATAATTAAATTTCGGGGATAAGGTCCTTAAAGAAACTCAAGTATGTGCGTAGCATAAACGATTTTTTTAGGAATGAGAAGTAATTGAAAGTGAAGGTTATCGACGTCGCACGAGGACCAGCATGACTGAGACGAATATTCGCAATGTTTGCTGTTTTTTCCGAGGATGACCGGTGTTTATCGGTTGCTGAACTATAGGACAAACAAAAACTTGCATATTATTGTAAAAGATGCATTATTCTGTTTGATGACAACGGCCATCTCCATAAAATCGTTCAAACAATAAAAAATGAGAATGACATTAGTACATCATATTTTAGAGTACAAAATTATCGTCTTGTGGTTATTAATTGTGTGAACCATTAGAAAGAACTCTTGGAAGGACATATATTTGGTGATTATGTTTCTGTTGAAGCGTTAGTACATCTGTATTTTACGATAGGGGAATCAAAAGACAACTTAGCCGTTAGAAAAAATATATTTCTAAGTTAAGAGACTATGTAAAGAAGTAATTTTCTATGTTTGTATTTTTATAATGTTCATATGAATTAAAATAAAATATTTTTAATTTATATTTAATTTACCCATACAATAAAAACATTGGTTAATCCGTTTGTGGCCATAGAGATTTAAAAGTGATAAGCTTCTTTTCTAAGTTATAAAAGAAAAACTAAGAGATAAAAATTTGTCCAATTATTTTTTAATTATAACAGTAATAAAGCACTGCTTATAGGGCTAGAAAATATATTACCCAAAAACCTTTTTACAGCGAAATACCCTAGTAAAATCCACAAATTAAATTTTCAAATTAATTCAAAGTAATTTAGCTACACGCGATGGCCGAGCGTATCTCGATCCGCACCGTTCTGAGATATGGTCACAACGTACATATTATGATTTATGCCAATCTGTCCTAACGCTAATTTATACAGCTCTCGGTTTTTCTAAAATATTAGTTAGAGCTCTTACAATAAACTAATTTGGATTAAGAAGTATTAATAACGCTAATAAGTAATCAGAAAAACTAAAATCAATAATGAAAGTGGTGGTGGATCTAGAATCTGGGTAGGAGCAGAGGAAAATGCTTTTTGCATTTCCAACACCTTCTGAATTGAAATACGCTTCAAAAATGCTGTACGTGTGCAGAATATCTGTATTGTAATTTTATTTAAATTGTTGTGCTTTGAATTCGCTAGAAAAAACATGATGTTTATGGAAATCCGGGTTTTCAGTCGGACATTTATTCAGATTATGTATTTTATGACGTCTAAAACAATGCAAACCGTGGAATGATGATGTTTGTGATAAATTACTTTTTGCCGCAAAAGTTTTTAAATGTCTTAATTTTATACAGAAAGAGAAAAGGTGCCGTTTATATATTTTAGATTAGTTAAATATTTTATTTTATTAATCTGCAGCCTCTCTTGAGAATTTGTTGGAGATCCATCGTTTTGACAAATAAACATTTTCTTTTTTGGTATTTATTTATATATATCTAACCAAGAGTTTATTCTGAATTTTAAAATATGTCTAGTTTGTATATGTATGTATATGTTTAAGAGAAAATTATCAGAAACAAAAAATTTTGTTGTCATTCGCCTCAAAACCTTTAAAACTGCTCCATATATGTTGGACTTTTGTGTATCGTACTGCAAAGCGATTTAAAAGACTACAATCTATATTATAGTTTATTGTCTGCAGAATAAAATAATGGAATAAATCAAATATAAAACGGAATATATCTTTTAAGCGACATAATGTAAACAAAGAGGGCTTAAGTTCTGATACTCTAGGAGTGCCTATAGTATAGGTTCTAGTCAGTATAATGACATCAAAGCAAGAGTTACCCTCGTTAGTTACGTTATATTTTCCTGTTTCTTATGACAGAAGATGTAAATTTTTCTAATATTTTGTGATAGGTGATAGCTTTCTCCTAGATTACTTTCTGGACCGTTGGTACATGCAGATTTGCTGAAGAGTATGATTATTACATACCACGGAGCATCTAAAATCTGCCGGTGTATTTTTGATTGGCTCTTTTGAATTATTACTACATTTATTTTGAAAGCACAGCCTTATAGTTCTTAGCCCGTATGACTAAAAAGGTTTTGTAAATTTAAAGTCTATATTTTCTTCCCATTAGCCAATTTAGTTCCATTACTTTTATGTTTTTGTATTTGTTTCTACTTTTTTAAATATGTTGTTTATGTCAGCTTCTTATCTAGGTGTAACCTTAAGTATTTTTTCTTTTCGATTTGTAGTATCTCCACCTTATTTATTACAACTGCTGGCTATAATTGTTTACGGAGGGTAAATGTTACGTGTATCAGTTTGTTCTCATTTACTTTAATTTTATATTTGCTTAACCACTGTTGTATGTTTAACAAATAAATCTGAATATAATTTGACTGGATAGAATAAAAATATCGTCTACAAATGTTACTATTGTTGTATTTTGTGTCATTGGCAAGTCTGACGTATAAAGAATGTAAAGTGAAGGTCTTGACACACTACCTTGCGGCACTCCGGAATGAACTGGAAAGTAATCTAATGTTTCTTCATTTACTTTTGTTCGGAACGTTCTTTCATTTAGGTATGATTTTAGTAAATTATAGTATGCTTGAGGAAGTGTTTGTATGATTTTGTAGATTAATCCAAGATGCATGACTAATGTCCAGAAGACGGCTGAGAAATATTGTTTATTTTCTAATGTTTTGATTATAACTTATGTGATTCTATGGACTTGCTCTACCGTAAAATGAGCGTGTAGAAATCCAAACTGATAATCCGGAATCTAATTTTGGGGTTGGAGATCTTTATTAATTCTACGAAGTAATAGTTTTTCTGGCAGATTGAAAATTACTGGGAGGAAGCTTATAGAACGATAGAAAGCTATATTTGTTGGTTGTTTTTCTGGCTTACCAATCATTATGTTTTATACAACTTTGAACCATTTTAGCTAATATTCAAGACTCAGTATCGCATTATAAATGTAAGTTAAAACGAATCATTTGTGTGCAATTGCTTGTTGTCATAATTACTTTCATTTTACGATGGCGGGATCAAAAAATTACCTATTAATTGAGGCATGGTTTTAGGTCCGCCGCTGTAGGCGAGTGGTTAAGAGAGTTTGTTCCGCTAGCCACAAACACAAAGCGCGGGCGGGTTTGAATCTCGCTGGAAACCCATGGGTGTATGTGCCATCCTAGCATTGTTAGTTAAGTGTATGTTAGTAGACACAATAAGCTTTTAAGGTTGCCATGCCAGTAAATGTGCCCAAACAAACAAAAATCAGATTATGTAGAAAAACAACTTTGTATTTTCGAGATACTTCAATAAATGTAAAAAACAATTCTGACATATATTTGATCAGCTCAGGTTTTATTCAACAATTAAGAAATATTTATACTAAACACGGAAAAGCTTGGTGTAAGCGTTTACTACAAAATAAAAATATTAAATTATATTTGACGCACAAGTTAAAAGTTTAAAGAATATGCTGAAAGCATCAAAGAAATTTTAGCTGCTGTACATAAATTTGTAGTAATACAGCAAGTTTTTCGGATTAATTATGGGACTTAAGGTAACAAAATTCACTGTTTTAAAATTAGGTATTTATTTTCTTTATAGTCGCTTTTGTGTCTTTGGTTTACTAACCGGCTCTCTCCGTTTATTATAATATTTTGCTTTTCTTTTCCATTCTCGTATCTCCATTTCTCTTATGTTCTTCATTACTTCATTCAATTTGCTAATTTTTGGTCTCAATTACGTGAGTATCCGTTCCGTTGTTACTCTTGTTAGCTTATTTTTCTTAGTTCTGATAATATGGCACAACTCTCATATTCTCAATTGCCTTTTGCCCATTATTGTGAGACATATGGTTTTTATATAATACTGCTGACCGTATTGAACCCTTATATAGAGTGGTCCAAACTGAATTTCAGGATTTTAATTGAGTGTCGTTTGCGTTCTGTGAACGTTGGAGGTTTGCATGTGTATATTTAGTATCTAAATACCTGACAATATATATTGTGCAACAACAGTTTAATATCATTCAAGTTTATTATAAAAATACGCAATCAGTTATGATTAAGTGAAGAAAACTTGAATAATGTGTCAAAGAATCATGTAATTCGTGATCTAGTATAAAAGTTTGAAAAAAGTAGTATGCTTATTGACAAAGCAAAGGTTCACCACCAACGCAACGATTGTTCAGGTGACAGTATTGCTCGAATAAATGATAGTGTGCATAAAAAACTAAGCACATCAATGCGTTCACAACAATTGACGATTAACAAAGGATCTGCTTTTACAGACATATAAAATTCAATTGACCCAAGAATTTAAAGAAATAGACCACCGCAAATGATGTACATTTTTCAAAAATATTTATATTGAGCAATTATGCTAACTTTTCTTTGTAAATTGTCAAAATTGTCGCACTTGGAGCAGTGAACGTCCACGTGCTATTTACGAAAAACCAATGTATCTACAAAAATGCACTGTGGTGTGCATTATGAGATGCATTGAGAACGAAGAAGCAGGAGATGTTAAACAATCCAAAATATTGATCTTAGAACTTAACATTTTCCGGTTGAAATACATTGAAATTCAGTACAAGAAATTGTCGAACCATTTCCACATATTGATTGGAAGTAACAGCAACATATTAGTCTTCCTCGTTAAAAAGTAAGAGCGGGTGACCTCAAATTTACTCATCGCACACCAAAAAGTAACACGTTTACTGTGGAGAGGCTTACCAAGGATATCTTGTGGACTATCACTTAATTAATAAAAGTTTTGTTTACTAACCTATCTAGACAAGTAGAAATACGCTTTGTCGGTAAAGAGAATAATTACGTCAAGTGACACGTGTTAGAAGTTTCCAGACGATTTTGTTAACTACGTTCGGAAAGTTTCTTTAAAACAACCATTTTGTATGGATAAAAACGAAGGTCTCGGTTCAAAATTTGTCATACAGTACGACTCGAAAGTTTCAAAAACATAACGTTGCCTGCATTGATACTTATCGGTATTTTTGTACTCCGAGGTCTTTTTCCTCTTCTTTTCACCACAGAATTAGTATTTCTAAAGTTCTGTACCAGCAATAAAATTTATTGTCGATCGGGAATGAAGGCCTGAAACGCAACTTGCATGTTCGAATAGAAAGTAATGCGACCACAATGTATGTTTGCTACTGAAAAGCTTTTTGCTCATTTGTTTACGACATGTTAATTATTGAGAGTCACCTTAGATAAAACTTCTTGCCTACCTGTGTCTAATGAAATCACCTCTTACTCTCGGGTTAGCCTTCGTTTCACAAACTTCCTTTAAAGTTGGGAAGAGAGTTTTATATGTTGTTTCTCGTAAATATTTGCTATTTGCTTTTTTACATATACTGATCAGTTGTGACTCTAATCGTTTAAAAGCGAATGTTTTTTCTGTTTGCGCGACTAAATCTGCTTCTAAATTTTTGATTTTTTGGATCTTTTTTTTTGTAACCAATGGTGCATTGTTCTTAAACATTTTTATAGATTTTTAATCACCTTGTATGCATTACATTTTTAAGTTTTACGTTTGTTTTACTTTTATCCTTCTACGACCCTACCTTTACCTGTGTTAACATGTTTACGTGGTAAATCACAGTGCTAGTAAAAGTTAAATTAAACGCGCTTAAACTATTGTTTAAAGCAATAGCTAAAAGCAAGTATTGTGCAAACAAAACAGAACACAAGAGTTTTATTTTATATATAAATCAAAAACTGTAAGTAATTTAAGTTTTGTTTTCAAACCATCGAACGCATAGTGCAGGCGAGGCCATGCGATGAGGCCGCTGATAGCGGCTCCCAGTTCAGACCCGGACTAAAAGTAAAGTTAAATTTTAAATAGAATAGTCATTTTAATTTCGATAAACAAGTTAACGTGTAGTGTTCGGTAAAAGTGATAAACCAAAAAAATAACCTAAATGAAAACAAATATATTATTAGCATTTAACGGTGCTGGATTTTTTATAATCAATCTAACGTTCCAAACAACAACAATATGCTACTAGGCGTACCATTCAATAATAATAATATACAGGGTGTATTAGTGGTAAGTACACAATTTCCCCAATTGTATAATTCTCAAACGAGTCAACCTATGAGCGGTATCAGTTACCAACAGCATATAAATCAGCAACAATGTGCAAATCAAATACCTAGTCAACCAGAGGCCAAACAACACTCATTATTATCACAGAATGTTATCAACCAGCGACGACGAACAAGATGGAAAAGATATGGAAACTCTAAAAAGAGAGAATAATCAAGAAGAGAATGTCAACCTATGGCAAAAAACAGAACTACTAAAACTATTAAAAGAAGAAAAATAAACTTTATGATCATTATAAAACAAATACGCTGGACAACCTGTAGAAAATGAGGAAACTACTACGTCACACCCCTCTAAACCTACAACTCCAAAACCTCCTTATATTTGTTTATAGAGTAATTTATTTTACAAAAATGGTTAAAAAATTGAGGGAATTTGCAGAAGATGGGCAGTACCGTATAAAAGCGATGGCTGATAACATAATAAAGATTACCTATGATAGCTCGGATACAGAAAATTAGAAAACCTATGAGAGAAAATAAAATTATTTTTTATACGTATCATCCCAAAGAGGAGCGATCATGAATCAAACATCTACACCACACAACCGATACACAAGAAATTAGGGAAAAATTAGCTCAGAAATGGCATAAAGTCAGAAATATACTCAATGCAAAACACAAAGTGACAAAGGAACCTATGAATCTATTCTTTGTTGACTTAGAGCCCGCAAGCAACAATAAAGATATTTATAGTGTATAAGGTATTAAAAATAAAATTATACAAGTAAAACCTTCAAAATACAATAAAGGTATACCACAATGTATGCGCTAGCAACAATATGGGCATACTAAAGCGTATTGTGCCAAGCCATACGTATGTGTCAAATGTGGAGGATTACATAATAGGTCGAGTTATACGAAAAAAAGACACACCTGCAAAATGTGCACTATGTAAACGCCCACATCCTGTAAATTATAGAGGCTGCGAATTCTACCGCAGTCTTCTAAATATTATTATTAATCAACGCCAATAACAGACTCAATTATCAGCCAAAAAATAATTCTCCAAATTCTTACTCTCTCAGACATGGAATACTAGCAACTGCCTACACACAACCAAATATCAGCTATACAGACAAAGTAAGAGGAAACTGTAAATAAAAACAAAATAGAGAAGACATCACAAACATTCTAAGAAAATTTATGGAAAAATTAAGGCGATATTTCAACAGTTAATACAACAAAACAGTATGGGTTTAAACATGCTTTTAACCCTAATCACCAAAATTGCTAACTTTCTAGCCCCGTGAAATGCCAATGGCCTTTTGCGACACAAACAAGAAGTAAAAGTATTCCTTCATTACAACTTTGTAAATATTCTCCTTATCAGTGAAACCCACTTTACGGATAGATCCTATTTTTATATACCTCAATACCTCACCTCTTACATCAATCACTTTGGCAGTATCGCCCATGCTGAAACAGAAATTCTAATAAGAAACACTATGTCACTATGAAATGATTAAATGTGACAAAGACTTCCTCAAGGCCACATTACTCAAAGTAAAACTGACGACCTACGAGCTGTCTTTTACTGTCTTTCACGTCATAACATAAAGAAAGAACAATTTGAGGATTTCTTTCAAACTTTAGGAACAAAGTTTATAGCCCACAATAGCAAAAACACCTTTTGGGATTCTAGATTAACAACTACCAAAGAGAGAACTAGCACATTTAATACGAAACCAAAATTACTCCTTTTTAACGACCGGCAGTCCAATCTACTGACCCTCCGATCCCAGGAAAATACCCGATCTCCTAGAATTTTCCATCACTAAAGCAATTTTGTCTTTATACTTAAATATTATACCCAGCTTTGATCTATACTCAGATCACCCTTCAATAATTGCAATAATTAATACATCTGTAGTGTATGGAAATAGAAACTAGGAAAAATATCAGGAAAAAGTAAAAGAGAAAGTTAAGCTAAATATTAGTCTCAAAACCCACAAACAACTAGATGAAGCATTAATAAGGCTAATCAACATACTCAAACAGGCATCTCACCAAACCACATCACAAATAGAAGCTCAAAAGGAAATCATTAAGGTACCAATAGAAATTAAAAAACTTATTGCGGTAAAAAGACGGGCCTAAGCACGCTGGCATAGTATTCAATCTCCAATAGATAAAAATGCATTAAACCCCATAAGTAACCTCCTAAAAACTAAAATCAGAAATTTTCGAGAAAACTCCTTTAATGACTATGTTGTCAAACTGAATAGATATGACAACTTTATTTGGAAGACAATCAAATACAGGACCAAACCAAATCCCGGATTCCTCCGATACGTAACCACGCTTTTCCTTTTGTGGAATAGGCTAAAAGTAATAAAAACAAAGCGAATCTTTTTGCTGGGTATCTTGCTGTAGTCTTCACACCCAACGACCAAGAAGAGAACGAAGAGATAAACACGCAAATTTCTAATATTTCCCATAATGTACCACTAAAAGAAGTTAAAAAAAAATTAACACCATGAAAGCTCCAGGTATAGATGGGGTCACAACAAAAATGTTATGTGAACTACCTAGAATAGAACTGCTAGCACTAATTTACATTTACAACGCAATCCTACGACTTAGTTACTGGCCTAAACAGATAAAACCTGCTGAAATTATAATGATTCCAAAGCTAGGAAAAGTTCCGACAATAGTCTTATCATACCGCCCTATTAGTATCTTGCCTATTATATCAAAGGTACTCGAAAGGCTTTTACTTTTGAGAATTCACTCACACATACATGACGAAGATTAGGTTTCTCACCATCAATTTGGATTTAGACCACTGCACTCAACGACGTAGCAAGCTCACTGCATAACAAGTCATAAATCTGACATTTTAATAAAAAAAAATATTGCACTAAAGTCTTCCTAAATGTTAGCCATCCCTTTGACAAGGTCTGGTATGCTGGATTGCTCTATAAAATCAAGGAGTTCCTTCTATCCAAGTACTTCAGCCTGCTAAAATCCTACCTTGTGATAGAGAATTTAGAAAAAAAGTAAATCGAGAGGTGTCTCACAACTACCAAATAAAATCAGGGGTTTTACAAGGGAGCGAGTTAGGCCCGCTCGTGTACGTACTTTATAGTGCCGACACACCTATTACTAGAGATACTGTCACTGGAACCTTTGCCGACGATACTGTTATTCTTGACACCCACAAAGATCCAATTAAAGCCTCTCAAACATTACCAAACCACTTAGATCAGTTGCAAAATTGGCTTCATCAGTGGAAGATTAAAATAAACGAAAACAAATCTCAGCACGTCACCTTTACATTGAGTGAGCAATGCCCACCGATATACATCAATAACATAGAAATACCAAGAGCTTTCTGTGCGAAATATCTGGAATTCCATTTGGATTTCAGATTTCCTTGGAGAAGTCACATAATTAAAAAGAGAAAGCAAATAGACCTCAAAACAAAATAATTGTGTTCACTGTTGGGCAAACACTCCAAATTGTCCCTGGAAAATAAACTTCTTGTGTACAGAACTATCATCAGGGTACCAATATGGAGATATGGCATAGAACTGTGGGACTGTGCTAGCAAATTCAGTGTAGATATAATTTTCAACGATGTCAGTCCAAAATACTTCAATTGTTGGTCAATGCATCTTGGTACGAGACGAACCAAACGACGCATAAGAATCTACGAGAATCGTATGTTAAGAACGTTGTCCTAACTAGCACTATAAAGCACCAGAATCGCAAATCGCACAAATCTTCTACTCCAACTACTACTTGAAGTACTTATGGAAAGAAGATTTCTGCTAATTATTTCCATATTAATTGTTGCTGTTTAGTCCCATTATCATATGTTTTATTACTTTACGTAATTTTTGTAGTATTTTTCTTACCTAGTTGCACATTGTAATTTATAATTATTGTGACCGTATCAAATTTTAATATTTTTTGCTTATTTTTATTTATTAATTAATTATAAGAGCTTTTCTTATTTTTCGCTCGTTTTTCTATGGATGCTAATATATTTACGATCTATATGTTGGCCAATTTAATTGTTTATTTAAATTGCATTATTTATTTTTTATTAATTAAAAACTTTTTCAAATTATAAAACGTTCTAGAGATAGTAATGTTTAGATAATTACAAATTGAATGCTTTGACCCTAATTAATAATTTGTACGTGTATCTCATATATTCCCGCCCGCCAGTGCTACTACCCGATGGAAAATATTATAGCTAATACAGAAATATTATTACCTTACTAATTCACCCCAACATCATGATGATTAAATTTTCTAAGTATCCCTAAAGAACATTTGTTTAATGTTCAGAGAGGTGATTAGACTTAAATGAGTCATTAGAGTAACAGAATTAATGGCGTAGGTTATTTTAGAAAATATTTCTGGTGCTGAACTATCTATTAATAATAAAAACACAGTCGATATCAAAATGCATGTTATAAAGGTTTATAATATGAAATTAATAAATATTTTTTAATATAGGGTCTTGCAGAATGGCATTCCATTTTAGAAATTCCAATAAAAAGAACCTAAATTCCGTTCAATGTTTTATTGTATCATCACACAGAGCAATATCTGTCATTTAATCATCAATCGGTTTTGAAGATGATATCGTCCAAATACTTGCCACGAGCGATAAACTCCGGTATTCTCACCTTAAAATATGCTTGCCGAGTCATTTCCACTGGTACAGCAGCGATCGCATTCGAGCCTTCCTCAATTTTTCAATAGTCAAGATTTTGCGTTGAGACTTTGGTCTTTAGTCACAGAAAGAAATCGCAAGGGGACAGGCCTGGTGACCTAGTCATATAGTACATAATGTTGGAACCACCGTGGTACATTTTCATCTTCGTTGAACTTGGGCTCCAGAAAATTGGGTAAAATTACAACATTGCGGGTAGATGTGGCAGTTATCGCGTATTCTGCTTACTTAAAAAACTACACCTCTATACAAATTCCGTAACAGCTTACTAAACAGTCGCATGCTGATTTTGAGAGGTCGTTCATTAAATAGTTAGGATTGAATGGGACCCAAATAGACCCAATACTAAAAATTTTGTTCATTAACGTAGCTGCTGCGTCACAATTACAAAATCACTATTTTAATATAAGTATCCAACACAAACGTGCAATGTTAACTATGTGCTGCTCAAGAATGTACGACTCGAGCGCCATCTGCCATTTCGCGCGGCGGCTGATTCAAAAAGGGGAGATTATTGTGCCGGATCTTGTACTTATTTTTTTAGTTTTTTTAGCAAACATTGCTTAGTTTGTTTTATTGGGTTCTAGAGATTAAAAAATGACTTATGTAATGAGTGATAAATAGGACCAAAATGGTAGTGTATCCCAAATAAATTAATAATTAAATGTAAAAGGAGACATGTAATTTTGGCATTGTTTTCATTAAAAGTAATGGCTTTTAGGAGTCTATAAATAATACTGGTTGGAGCTTGATCTGCGAACTAAGAGATTAAGGATTGCATCAGTTTATCTTTGCTTAGACGACTGCATTATTACACCTCGATAGAAGTGAAAGCAGGTACCCAATTATTTTTAATAACTAAGTAAGGGGTGGCATCTGAACCCAGAAATAAACCCGTATCCATCCGTACCGCAGCAAACAATATCAATTCTACGAAATATAAATAGAAAAAAATTTAAATGCGCAAGACTCTAGAATAATTAATGTATTGACAAGTATTAAAAGTTCCTTTAATTTTTTATTTATTGAGTTTTTTAATTGAACTTGTAGGTTACTCTTTATTTAGAGTTTTTTTGTATTTACAAGTTACAGTAGTGTTTTTATTATGGACTATAAAATTTGTTGCTTAATGGCTTTAAGTATATATAAAAAAGTTCAGCAATAAATTTTTTTATATTACGATAAATTAAATTAATCTATAGCTAACTTAAAACTAATCGTCTTATGATCACTCAAAATGATTTGGGATATTTGATAAGAGCGACAGCTGTGACTTACACAAACAACTAGCACGTCTTTGCGTTATATTATCTAATTTATTTATATTTGAATCCGACTTGTTCTTTGCAAGCTAATCTTTCTTCAAAGTGAACTTTTAAAATTACAACATTTTGTGTTTGTGAAATTTGTTATTCGTTGCAACTAGCTAGAAAATACTTTTAGCTGTTGTAAATATTATATAAACTGATTTCTACCATTAATTCTAACGTGCCATTTTTTGAATAATGTTCATAAAATATTCAAGTAAAATTGAAGCTTCTTACAGTAAAGGTTGAAGATTAAGATAGGACCATAAAACCGCTATGGAGCCAGAAACTCTTGTAGTCTTTGTACTTTTGAAGACAGTAAAAGAAATATAAACATCAGTTCTAATATCCTGCGTTGAGCAAGACCAGAACTGACAGGAAATATAGTAGCTTGATATTTTCTAAGTTTCACTAGAGACTGTCTGACAGAAAGATGTGATTTTACAAATTGATAGTAATCTATACAAATTTTGTTTATGATTCTTTAAGGTTAACCTTGTTGTTAAACAAAGTAATATTTTTTGCTCCACAATATTTAACAGTTTTATTAAGCATTCTTTGCATTTGTTTATTAATGGTATATTATTTGCAAATTTCAAATTAATAATCAAAGTAAATTCTACTTAGGAACAGTTTTTTAAATACCTGGGATAGTAGTAGTAGTAAACTAATTGACTTAGGACATATTTTTTTCTCTAAAATTTTCCTAAAAATAAAGATCTAAAAGGGGACTTGAAGAAACTACTGAATTTTAGAGCAAAAAATTTGAAATTTTTAAATTCCAGGTCTTTTTATTGGTCTGGTAGTATCCAAATGTCGTTAGCGGCAAGAAATGCTTTGTGTTGTTATTGTGATTTCTTTAAGTCTTTGGTAGTGCTTTTTTGTTGAAATTTATTTATAAATTTTATAGATACTTGTTAATCAATATGTGTATTATACAAACCAGGTATTCTTAAAAAAATTACAATGTTGTAACAATTCATTGGCATTCTATTTGGTTAGTCTGAAATGTTGATCCATTGCTGTTTTTAGCAACAAGGGGTATTAGTAGATTTAATACCATAACTTGCTCCATTGACTTTTGCATCATCTTTTTAAGTTCATTTACCTCATAAAAGGTATTTATCGCTGTAGTTTATTGTAGTATTCTTGGAAGATTGCCTTTTACAACCTAAATGTAGGTAAGATTCGATTTTGTTGCATTCTAAGTTGCACCTGCAGACAATATTGTACTGATAAAAATATTAAAATTTGATAAGAAAGCTTGCAGATAATTTCATGATCTCAATCTTTAATTTATACGTTTCAAAAACCAAGACAAAAATGTTTACAGAAGCTGGAATCAATATTACATTCAAAAGTTTTAAAATATTAAAAATGAAGAGCTAAATATACAATAAATTTTGAGTGAAATCTACATTCTGACAAAAAAACCAATTGTGCCAAAGAGTACGCATTGTTCAAATACTTTAAACCCCTTTTGTTACTAGAATTTGAAACTACATGAATGTTTATCTTGCCTAAACCTTGTTCTTGCTTATTATGAGAAAACGAAGTTACACTTTTAAAGTAAAATAGAATGTTATTTGTAAAATAAGAAAGCTTAAAATTTGTTTCACTGTATACACAAAAGTTTTGTGCAATTTTCAAGGGTGAATATAAAAGAAAAAAATACAAACAAATTCAGACAAACCAATACATCCAAAAAAATTGAAGAAAGAAATAAGAAAATATAGATGAAACAATGAAAGAGCTTGTAATTTTATTTTGACAATCCTAAAAGGTTGTTTGATATCAACTATATGCTACGAAAAACTTTGATAATTTATTATTAGTGTTTGGTGATTATTATTTCACAGTAGACAAAAAATACAAATTCTTAGCTCATAAAGTAACGGAAAAATAAATTATTGGAATTGATCACTTTTAATCCGAATTACAAATTTATTTTTAGCAACCTGTTTATAAAAAATTTACAATATTATATTCTGGGTTTCAGTGGAGTTGCTACCTTAATAATAAAACTGTTGTAGTGACATTAAAAATTGTTATTCTAGGTACATTCTTTTGTACACTAGGGCTAATTCGTCCTATTCACTTTTTATCGATAAATTTTTGAATGTAGTCCCGTTTATATGATCTATATATTAATATTGCTAAGTTTAACAAGTTATTCACTTTTTGTACATTCACCGACATTCTGTGGAAATTCTTGAAGATTTTCTTACCAAGGGCTATTAAAACAATGGATTGGTTACGTTAGTTTTTGGATTTTACATATTTTCCAAAATATAGGAGTATTTTGCTAGAGAACGGTTTCAGAGCGATAAGGATTTAAAAATGGTGCTCTTGTAGATCAGCTAAATCAATAGGCGGTCAATTTTTACAAGATAATACTTGAACTGTTACAGAGATAAACAAGGCGACGTGAAGTAAATTACGTAACAAATCTTGTACGTTTAGTTTCTTTAAGGTTATTACCATAAATATTTTTATAGATAAACATTTTTTACTTTGGCCCTTACGAATGGCCCTCGTACGAAAATAAAGTTTACGCCGCAGAATATCAGAAAAAATACTAGCGTGTTATTACACTAAAGTTTGTAAATCATAAAATAATAATACTATTGCAAGTGGCTTCTCAGCTGAGTTGTATTTTCAGTGCAATTTGGGAAATTCTAATGTAGAGCTACTGGAATGACGGGTTGAGTTATCGTGTAACATTGCTTTAAACAAACACAAACGAGGTTTCAGTGTAAAACAGTGTATAAATGAAATACCAGCGTTCAAGCCGACATATTGTGTTTTGGCCCGAATTAGAATAGTTTGACTTGGAAAACGAAAATTGATCGTTGATAACATATGCAGAATTCAAGTTGGTGATCTCTCCGACTTTCGAATGTGTTCAGAAGAAAATACAAAAAATTAAATTATTTGGGTTTGAATACTAATTGAACTTTGGTGTGTTAGAATATTTTTCGAAATGACGCTTAGTGACTGTGAACGAAAAGTTTTCGAGAACATTGTTGTCGAACTTTTTGAAAGATTAGATTTTATATAATATAAAGCTGTATTTTTTAATGGCATACATTTTACAATTTTTGTAATTTACTAACGTTCTGTGAAAAGTTTTAATCGTTTATGCTTTATTTTTTTTCCTATTGCACTGCAATATTTTGTAATATTATTAAAGTTTTTTATGGTGGTAACAACTTTTAGTCGCTGCATACATTATAGTCCATGTTTTTGCCTATTTGTATAATTTACGTACAAAAGTATTGTAAGATATTTTATTCTTAATAATAGGTTGTTCTAAAATTATCGAGTTAATTCTAGTAGGTTTATCTCATTTTTGACAAATGAGTATCTCTCTTGTCGATTACCTGTGAAATAAACTTGTTTGAGAAAAAGCATAATCGACTGTAACTACCACTTACAAAATGTTTCGCTCCAGTTTTAAAGAAGAAAAGAGTATTCAAAATATTGATGGAAAAATTCTATTACGAGAAAAATTCTTTGAAGAAAATTTTAACGAACGACCTAAATGATTTTTGCTAATGGACATCTATCTTACCAAGGCTATAGTTGATGAAATTTCTATGCATTTGTGTACAATCTGGGGTACAAAAATTACTATGATAAAACGATTGGTAATTTGGGACAAAGTCTAAATTATGTATGAGGGTATTTTGAAAAGTCTTACTTCCTTTACGATAACTTTATTAATAGATAAGGCAATGCTTAAAGCAATATATTTTGCATAAGTTTGGGATATTCTCTATCAAGAGGTGTCCACACATCGTTGGAGAATAAACCAGGCGGCTGCTCACTTAAAATATATTCTAACAATGTGGGAGATATCTTCATTATCTGTGGCTGCGAAACCACGACACATCATGATCACATCAATCACGCAGGTTTATTGTGACTAGACTTTTTCCTCTTACATCTTTTGCCCACTGCCTAGCAGCTTCCATTTGTCTATAAATGATAATAGGCATACAATCTTCAATTGTTATGAGTTCAATAATAGCGCATTACTTTAACCAAAGTTATGTCGCTTATAAGTTGTCTCTATAGTAGAGCCATCTGAAATTGCAAAGAAACACTACTAGTTGCCTCGATAGTTAATGAATTAGAGTGTATTACAACACTTATTCTATGTGCCCCAAATCAATATTATCAGACTAGCAGAAAAATTTTTTAATACATCCTCATATATTAAACGTACTCCTATTCCACCAATAAGAAAGGTAGACGGCTCTTGGGCAAGAACAGAAACTGAGAAAGCAACACGTTTTGCAGAATACCTATCTACTATATTTCAATCGCATCCCATAGCTGCTACCCCAAAAGAGGAACAGGAGATTGAAGACTACCTACAAGCTCCTTTACAATTAAGCCTGCCAATACAGTCTTTTACCCCTGAAGAAATTGTAACTGAAATCCATCATCTAAATAACAAGAAAGCGCCCGGGTATGACTTAATTACTGCTAAACTACTGAGAAAACTGCCACATAAAGCTATAATATGCAGTCTTGAGATTGCAGTACTTCCCACTGTTGTGGAAATTAGGCCAAATAATACTAATATTGAAACCGGGCAAACCTGCACATGAGGTTACCCCATATAGGTCAATAACGCTTCTACCACTGCTGTCCAAAGTATTAGAGAAATTAATACTAAATAGAAGAAGAAGAAATTATCCCCCAACATCAATTTGGGTTTCGTAGATGTAGTCGTAGATGTAATCGAAAGGGACTTTGAAGAACAAAGATACTGTGTTGCGGCATTCCTTGATGTCAGCCAGGCTTTTGACCGCGTCTGGCATCTCGGGCTACTATACAAAATTAAACAGTTGTTTCCACACCAATACTTTTTTCTCTTTAAATCATACTTAAGTGAGAGGTATTATCAAGTAAAGTACGGCGACAGCCAGTCTGGACTCTAGCCAATAATGGCAGGAGTTCCTCAGGGCAGTGTTCTGGGACCAACCCTATACCAGATATTTACAGCTGATCTACCATGCAATGACAACACAATGACGGCCACATACGCGAACGATACGGCGTTATTAGTTTCTCACCAAGATCCACTACAAGCTTCGACAATTCTACAAAGTAGTCTCGACATAATACAAAAATGGTTGTACAGGTGCCGCATACAAATTAATAAAACCAAATCTACAACTATTACGTTTACGACGAAACACAACTCTGCTCCTCCGGTTACACTAAAT
This sequence comes from Sinelater perroti, assembly GCA_036346155.1. Classification (NCBI taxonomy): domain Eukaryota; kingdom Metazoa; phylum Arthropoda; class Insecta; order Coleoptera; family Elateridae; genus Sinelater; species Sinelater perroti. The sequence goes on along the minus strand of JARFIY010000013.1, from coordinate 7,791,390 downwards.
GGTATACAAATCTCCATCTAATAGGAAGTAAAATATCTTGGTTTGACCCTCGACAGTCGATTAACATGGAAACCCTATATTATAAAAAAGAGAAGGCAACTGGATACTATGGTGAAAAAGATGTATTGGCTTCTAGAGAAAAAATCCAAGTTATCTATAGAAAATAGTGTTAGTGTACAAGACAGTTTTAGTTACGGTGTGGGCGTACGGTATACATCTACGGGGCAGTGCTAAAACATCAAACATTGATATTCTGCAAATATTCCAGAGAAAAACTCTTCGTGTAATGACCAATGCTGAATGGTACATTAGCAACAAAACACTTCACGACGACCTAAAAGTTCTATGGATCAGAGATGAGGTTAAAAGACAAAAAATCACCTATGTCAATCTAATAAGAACTCACCCCAATGTGTTAGTGCTAAATTTACTAGACATTAATAATGCAACTCGTAGATTAAGAAGACTTAAAGCGCTAGACCTTACTAACTAGTACTCGTTATATTAGTATATTCAGGGAGTCGCCAATGGGCCCCCCACATGTCAGTATTTTAGTTTAGTTTAGTAATTAAGTATTACATCAAATTTGCTCGTTAGCATTTGGGCTAGTTGTAAATTAAGCATATAAAATAAACGAAAAAAAAATATTAAACATAACAAAGAAATGATCTTGAAAGCGAGAATTTATTCGAAATTGTTACTATCTAATTCCAAGAAGTAACAGCATTTGCTATTAAGTTTTATAGCTTATAAATTTGTCAGGAATTATATTTTAATATATGGTCAGATTTCATATTACTTTAGCGGCTCTAAAATAGCTATGGGAATTTCAATAGGATGCCATTTCCCTTTTTCTTTAAATACCTCATCTTGCTCTCTCTAATTACTACGTTTTTCTTTTACAAAAAAAATAAAAATCAACACGTGTCTAAAAGCAAGTCGTAATTAAACTTGCATAACGTTGAGAGAACTTCATAAAACAAATAAAACACGCACTGCCCATTTATCTATATATACACAATAGCAACAAGATATTATTTATTAGTATATAGACCACCGCCATTCTTCTTAGCATTGAGTCAAACAATAAACGAATGATGTCTTGGTAAACTGCATTTCATTCATTAGTAACACGATCCCATAATTCAGTCAAATTTCTTGGCGCTAAGCCCGTCGTGTGATGATATTCTAGACATCTTCGATCGGTGAAAGGTCAGGTGATCGAAGTGGCCATAGGTGAGTTTTCACTCCATTTTATTGAAGAAACTTTAATGTATTGCGTATCACATGTGGTCGAGCGCTATCTTGTTGAAAGATTGCTTGGGATACCCTCTGAAGAAAAGGAAGTACCACGGAATGTAAGAGTGCGTCGATGTAGGTCTGACAGTTAGTGTTGTCTCTAACACTGACTAGAAGTGACTTACTCTCATAATTGATAGCTCTCATACCATAATACCCTTAGTTGGAAGTGTATGTCTCGTACGAATGTAGTCTTCTTGCTCCATTTGTCTGTGACTACACTCTATTAATATCCGACCATCGTCTCGGTTTAAACGAAATCTGGATTCTTTCGAAAAGACGGTTCTATACTACTCGTATGTCCATAGACGCCTTTTCTTGCACATTGTAACATTCGTTGCCGGTACAGAGAAGTCGGTGGTAGTTGCAAAAAAAGATGTCGTGGTATTAGTTTAATTGAAAGTAATTGATATCGATCAAAGAAGGTAGATAATCTATACACACACACGTGTTCACTCTTCAAGTTAATATGACTAACAGACTAAAAGCTTTTGAAATGTAGATGTATTGCAAAATGTGTCACATCTTCTGTACTGACGGAAGTACAAATGTAGCTTAATAGAATATTATATATAAATACCGAGAGTTATTCTTCACAATAAACAGAAGAAAAGCAGAATATTTGGTTGTGTCGTAAGGGAAGAAAAATACCGAATACTCTGATCTTAGTAGCGAAAATAATGTTATGGTTGTGAAACTTACGTATTTAGAGCGGACCAGGATAACGAGACCTATTTACCATAGCACGATCTCGAAAACAATATGACCAAAACATCACAAATTTGTGATAGCAGCCAAAATTATTTTAGATTCTATATTGCGATCAAAGAGCAATAAAAATTAGCTAAATTGACAAACTACCCTTGAACACTCTTTTCATAGTTAACTAAAATTTCAACATATTTTGGCCACTTAAAAAGGTACTAAGAGAAAAACGTAATAAAAATGTAATAACAAAATAAAAATGTAGTTTTGTTTCTACTTGCCCCATCCTTGTGTAAACTAATTAACTCTAAACCTTTCTTTTCTCGTTCTCAATTCGTCAAGTGCGTTAAAATCTTTTGAGATTATATATTATATATATAATTATATTTAGATTTAGATTATATATATATAATCTCATGTGCTATTCTGATAATTTGCATTTTTAACATCTTTACCTTTTTTAAATTGTTATCCCCATATTTTATTAAAAATTATTGATAATATTCTCATTTGACTTATATTTTTTATTTTAGTTTTTTATTGCTTTTTCGGTTTTTCTATTAATATTTTTTTACTGTATATTTTGATAATACTTTTTGTTTATTATTTTTCTTTTTTTACTTTCCTTGTTAATCAGTTGTTTAACAATGCTTATGAATATTTCTTTTATATGTTCGTTGTTTTATTTTCTTTGATATCACTTATTGTATATTTAATTTACAGTTGATGTTTGCTTTTTATAATTTATAGAATAACTTGTAATACTTTCTATATATTTAATTTCTTTTTGTGTTTTCATAATATTTTCTGCTTTTACGTAAATATTAATTTAAATTCCCCTTTTTATTTTTATTTGCATTTTATATTTGTATAACTATACCCAGTTATAAACATTTAAGTAACTTTATAATATTAAATATTTCTTTGTCCTACAATTTCTTATACCTTTTCTAGCTATTTCTCTAACAGTCATTTATATTTTTAACTGTATTTGCAGTTGTACTATTTACTATAGGTTTTGGTTTTTAATGGTGGTAAAACAGTGGCAAAAGAAATATCATGCGTTAAGTTATGTTTTAGACACCACTTCTTTTTCGCGTTTCAACTGAGAAGATGCCTGTGAAGATTGAAAAAATTGTGTGAGTTTAAGAGACAATGTTACTTGTTACAATGTCTGCAAGGGGTAAGTTCAATAGTCTAAAAGTAGAATTTTTAACTTGTATAATTACTAACATCCTAGACGGTTAAATACAGTTTCTAACATATTCTAAAGAAACAAAAATCGGGGTTTTATTCGGGTTAGAAGGATATTGGTGCACATATAGTGACATTACTAGAACGTTGTGCACTTCCATGTTGCTTCTATCTGAGAAATTAATACCGAGCGGTACCATTAACTCATACGTTTTATTAACGTTCCGGACGCATAAAGGTCTTATACCGTCAAGGGAAAAAGGACAGCACATTCCCAAAAAAAATTTGGAGACGATCACCGATCTGGGTTAAAATATTTTGTCACACTGCAGGACATTGCTCTTTCAGATTATTACCTATTCAAAGCAACATTAGCTAGGTTGTGCCCGCTTCATTTCTATCGACGATGTAGAGTACAGTCTGGTTAAGATTTCAAAGAGGGGGACACGGTGGTTCAGATGGTAGCACAACACGACGCCGAAAGGTATTACGACGAACCCCTAACGCCGAAAACCAACATGATGAAAGCATTGACGACGAAAGTCGTTATGCCGAATGGCTATTACGCCGAAATATTTATTGTGTTTATAATTATAATTATAATTTTATTTTCACATTAAAACAACTTAACATTTTTTAAATTGGCAGTTATTTTCATTGCATCTTAAATTTTGAAAAAATTAAATAAAAATTGAATTAGCTTCAATAAATAAAATGAAAACAACGTAGTGCTAACAAAGTTACAGTTTTATAATACACAGGAGTCAATAATTAATTTGTACTAATAACAAAGATATGTAAAGTAATATCGACTAACAATATAACAGTGAAACAAAGAGACTGATAAATGTATAAAGCATTAAAAAAGACCCCTTTTTCGATTTTTAAAATAATTACTTTGAAAACTTATGTAATGACAAAAAGTATAAAAAGCATCGCACCGATAACAGCGTAAACAACAATCTAAATCAAAAATTCGATAAACTATGACAATGTGATTAATAAGAAGCTTGATCAGCATAATAGTTGTATAAAGTATAAAAATCCAACACTTCTTATATTAATAGTAAATTACAACTACAGTAATCACTTTTATTTAATTTTCTCAAAATTTAAGATGCAATTAAAATAATGCCAATTTAAAAAAATGATAAGTTGTTTTAATGTGAAAATAAAATTATAATTATAATTATAAATACAATAAATACAATTACCTGTAAATCGTCATTCGGCATAATAGCCATCCGGCGTAATAGCCATTCGGCATAACGGCATTCGTTGTCAACTCTTTCGGCATGTTTGTTTTTGGCGTTGCGGGTTCGGCGTGTTGACTTTCGGCGTCGTGTCATGGTATAGGTTCAGATGGTTCAACCAGTTGGCTCTGTCCTCTCAACCCATGGGTGTCTGCGAATGTCCTAGCATTTAAGTGGATGTTAGTGGACACAATAAGCCCTTGAGGCTGCAGTGCCTGTAAGTTCGCCAAAAAAAAAATTTTTCAAAGAACCCTCTTTTTTCCAAAATGAGATTTGAACGACATAGAAAGTGAAAAAAGTTATTTTGAAGATTGGGTAAGTATCGTATTGTTTGTACCCAGGGTGTTAGGGCGTGGTCGTAGTTTGTAATCGCTTTACGTTTTTTTTCTCTTCATAAGGATATAAAAGCCAAAACCCACGAAACAGTAACTTAATTTTTAGAATATTTCGTTATAAAGATACTCAAGGCAGCCGTGGATGGATCATTAAAAGTTACCAAACGCCAACTATGGACTAACAACCCGAGAACGAACAACATGATGCATTAAAGTAGCGATCGTGAAAGTCTTTGCTTTTATTAGGTAATTAGTCAATTTTATAAATTAATATCACAATTTAGTGAAAAATCTCGAAAATTAAGTCGCGCGCTTGATAACTTCACTTTATAGTTATATCAATAATTTTTTCTCAGGGCTTTTTCTTATCTTTTGTTTTAACGTTGTGACTTAGGCTATATGTTTTTTAGTGCACTTACAGGCACTGCAGCCTTAAGGACTTATCGTGCCTACTAGCATGTACTTTATTACGACGTCATATACACCCATGGGTTTCCAGCGAGACTCAAACTCGCCTGTGTCGGCTCGCGGACAAAGGAGCAAATATATATATATATATATATATATATATATATATATATATATATATATATATATATATGTTATTATTACATTGTTTTTGTTATGTGTTTACCATTCTTATCTTTTATCACCCTTGGTAACATTTTTTAACCACGCCTTTTAGTTATAAATTTGTTTTTCTAAGCATTTGTATATTATACTGTAACGTTTCTACTATTTACGGTGGTGAATAAAACATACAAATTTACTTAAAACTAGTTATTTACTGTACTTACAATTAGGCAATTTTTTTTTAATTTTATTTATTTAATTAGCAATCAAAATACAAGGTGTTCTATAAGCTAATTTGTTAACCTACAATCTAAATTTAGGATTTAGATCGATTAATAACATGATGAGATCTCATCCAGCGATGAGCTCTCTAAGTCTATTTATAGGTCAGCTGGCCACTGTCTTTTTAGTCTTCTTATTGCTGTGTCTTCTAGTAAGGGCTGTATTAAAGGATTTGTGTGAGCATCCAATTTTTGGTGGTGGGTGATGCTTCTCTCATGGACAACTTCTTTTATAGTTGGTATCTTCAAATCTTTGTGGATCATTTCATTTGCAATATACCATGGGGCATTAACTATCGTTCTTAGTATTTTGGACTGGCACCTTTGGATTATTTCGATATTGGACTTGTTGGCACAGCCCCATAGTTCTATTCCATACGTCCATATGGGTTTGATTACTGATTTGTACAACAATAGTTTGTTTTCTATAGATAGCGGAGACTTTCACCGATCAACCAATATAGCTCTCTGTTTTAGGTCCATTTGCTTTCTTTTTTGGAGATGTGTTCTCCAGTTTAATTTGGAATCTAAGTGTATTCCCAGGTATTTTACTGTCACAGTTTGTGGTATTACTATGTTGTTTAGGTATATGGGTGGACACGGATCTTTTCTCAGGGTAAATGTGGTATGAGTAGATTTTGTCTCGTTTACTTTTACATTCCACTTTTGAAGCCAGTGTTCTAGAACATGTAGATAATCTTGTATTAGAGTGTGTGCTTGGAGGACTACATTGTGGCTAGCCAGTATGACAGTGTCGTCAGCAAATGTGCCCATTGTGATGTTTGGTGAAACTGGAAGATCTGATGTAAATAAGAGATAAAGTAGCGGGCCCAGGACACAAGGCAAATTTATGATACTATTTATGTACACGCACTACATACAACTAATTGCAAATTATTTATGTAAACGGAGTCTGTCCCGGCGATTCACCGCGCGATATTTATTTCTATTCCTTTGATATATTAGAATAGCCGCGGACTTGCAAGAGCGCCGCACTCGAACCCGATGGAATTTTCGCAAACACGTGCGCACTAGGTGCATTCCTAGAAATGTTGGGCGTCAAGGGTGATGCAATGCAGACGAAAATCAGCCGGGTTACGGAAGTTGTTCGGAAATTCGTTACAATACATCCAACTCTATCAGCTGTTATTTTACCTTTGTTTTTCCGTTTTTATCATTTTATTTTTGTTTTGGAAATTGCTCATAGTTGTTATGTCTTTAAAATTTTTCTGTCTCTATACGAGGGGTATCTAATTTTAAAGGTACAGGTGACTACGTACGCGCAATGTCGCCGTCATGTCCATGACTAGACACGTTCATGCGTGTAGTAGTAGAACGGAGTGTTTTTTTCGTCGAGACTCAATTTTGCTGTTCAAAGCGTGAGGTGCGTGGAGTTATTCGATTTTTGTAAGTCGAAGAAGTTAATCAGAGCTAAATTCGTCTCAGATGAAAAGGCATTTACAACTTGAACGTTTTAAGCCAAAAATAAATCAGCAAAATTGGTGCAACAAATTTAAAGGTAAACGAACGAAGCTGAATAATTATCCAAAGAAGAAAAAAGGCATACTAAGGACATACAGATGACAACTGCACATTTGCCGAACATTTGATTAGGAAAGATTATCGGATTTAAGTTCGTGAAATGCCCGGCATTTCTAAAAACTGTGTTCATGAAATCATATACGACTTAAATTTCCGCAAAGCTTCCACTCGATGGGTGACAGAAATGCTCTCCGCTGTACAAAAAACCAATAGAATGAGTGCTTTACTTTAAAATACCAGATACCAACAGGAAGAGGATTCTTTTATTGAAAGCATTATTATCGAAAATAAAACCTAGATTTGGGAGTATGAATTCGCCCCAGAAACAAAACAGTCCATGTTATGGAAACTTTTAGCTTTTCCAGTTTAAAAAAAAAAAAAATAAAACCATGGCCACGGTGTTCTGAAATAGTAAAAGCGTGCTGTTGTGTGAATTCTTTGAACCGCTCACAACCATCAACAGTGACAAATATTGCAAAACTCCCCCAAAAATGGCATACGGCTATTAGAAGAAAAAGGCCGGGACGATTTCGCAAATAAGTTAAATTTTTGTACGATGGCGGACGACTCCACATGTCAAATCAAACCAAACTGTGGTTGGCACAGCGGAATCGGAAGGTTCTGCAATATCCTCTGTATAGTCCAAATTTACTCTTCTAATATTTTCATTTATTCGGATCTTTAAATAATTTTGTGGCGGAGAAACGCTTTGCGGATCAAAATAAATTTCAAGACACCGCTGTGCATTACATCAAGCAACTTGATTACTTCTACGTTGGAATAAATGTCTTAACGTTTGCGGGGATTATGTCGAGAAATGAACAAATATACGTAGTTTCTTGTGGAATGTATTAAATATTTCCTTTAAATACAAATGTTAGTGTAATTTTGATTTGTACCTTTAATATCGGACACCCCTCGTAAATATATGATTTTGTAGATCATTGGCCTTTTTTCAATTTTCAATTTTTCAGTGTGTTCTCTTTGTTCGTTGCCTTGTCTATATGTAACTCTATTGCTAGTTTTTTGTTGTGCTTCGTAGCATTATGTATTACAAATTTTCTTTTCCTTATATTTTCAAACTTATCATTAGTTCCAATTTTTGAATAATTTCTTTTAACTAGGTTCCTTAATTCTCTTTCTTCTTGGCCAAATTACTTTTATTACTGTTTTTGTATTTGTATATTTAAATTTTAGTCCCATTTTTTTCTTAAGTTTCTTTCAACATTTTCTATTCTAACAATATAGTAATTGTTCTAATTTTTGTAGCTATTTTTATTTTTGTTCAGTTCCAAGTTACGTGCCAAAAAATATGTTATTGCAGATTTCAACTATTCCAGTTAGTTTTGTACGTTCTAGGCATTCAAAATGTATTTTCGATAATATCTGCGAGTTTAAGAGGCTTAAATATTTCTTGATGTTACTTCAGTATTTCCTTGCTTTACATGATCCAATATTGAAAATGCCAGCGCGATCCTGAAGCTCTCTGAAGCCTGGCGGGTGGCCTACTCGGTCACTGAAAATAATTGAGTACCTGCGTTCACTCGAACAAGGAGTAATAATGGTGGGCGTCTAAGACGCGGTGCTTGGCACATCGTCCAGCATCAGAGAGAGCTGCTAACATATGAAAGCCTTAACCTGTCAATTCGCAAGCCGTGCTCCCACGCAGGGCGTTACAGCCTTACCATTGTTAACATTACATGTTATTTGTTTTTTCGTTTTGACAAGTTTTTCAGTAGTTTGTTATTTTTAGTGTTACTTTATTTTTATGGAACTTTTTTATAGGATATTTTGCCTGTTACCAACGTATATAATATTTTTATTTATCATTTCTTACAATTTTAATTGAAGATACCTTCTTGCTGTTCTAGTTATTTTCTGCGTTTACTTAAATATTCTGTGCACTTTTTCTTTTCCTCGTTGTTTCCGTAGTATACTTGTAGTAGTAAATATTATTCAGTTCAAATACTTTCACTTGCATTTATATTTATAGTACTGTAATCTATTGTATTATGTACACATATACAGTTGAATTCGAATCTGAAGCATGCGGTTATTCGCTTAACTCTAATCTAACTATTTACATATAAATGATCCTCTAGTTTTGTGGATTTATTGCTCGATACTGACCCGAATTTGAGCTTTAGTTTCGGAACATTAACTTTCCTTGTGTAAATAAGAAAATCAAGTCCAAGTCGGTTAGTTCGATGTTCGAAGTTTGTAAATTTACCTCAAAAGAAGGCCTCACAGTTAACGATTCCGTTTAATGAGACAAGGCTAATAATAAATTCGAATGGATTTTAGTGCAACAACCTTTTTTATTAAAGATATAAAGTAGGGAGATTCGTTAAGTTTTAATAGCGCAAAGCCTGCAGCGACACGAACATTTTAGCGCTGAAAATGATTTAGCTGCCGAGCTTTAAATACTACAAAAATTTTACGAGACAGTTTCGTTCAAGGATCTACCTTTGATGCCTATTATGTTAAACCGTTGTATTACTGCCGGAATAGAAGCTTTGCAGCTCGAGCATGGCGCGGTCGGCTTTAATTCCTCGCTGTAGAGGACTTTTAATTTTTGCAGAATTTAGAGACGAAATCTGATTCGCTGCCTGAAACAACCGTTCGTGTAACGGTGCCATGGATTTTTCATATTCGATATTAATTCGGCAAAAACGCGGATATTCCGAGATATTTGTTCATATTCTGAAGTGTATCTTGAAAGCGCGCGACAGAATTTCTTTTACCTTCCAAATGTGGTTTCCGGGGTTTCATTTTCCTGGCATTCGAGGGTTGCAATATTTGGTTAGATAAAAGAAAAAAATGCCTAATGGTTTTAATTACCTCAATATAAGAGAAACGATTAATCTAAAATATATTTTTGAAGCAAGTGATTAAATTTTAAGATAAGTTTCATTCTTTTAGCGATTCCTTCCTCGAAACATCAATATATCAACGTATTTACTGGGAACGTTGAGATAAATCTTTAAATTGCGGATTATAGAAAGTAACAAATTTCTATAAAATATACCAACTTGAGACCCTCTGCTTTTAAGTAATATTTATATGAATTATGTTCTCTTAAAATAAATCGCAAGAGGGGTTTTTCTATAATACCAAGAGGAACGGCGGTTTTATCGCATCCTAACTGAAGTTCTTGCATTAGAAAAATATATGTGACCCCACAGGCGCATTTGCTACGCCCAAAACCAATCTGGAAGGAAGGGCGAGTGTTCCTTTCTTCAGTCAACTGCTAACGCATTTAAGCTACCTGTAATTTATGTATTATGAAAATTTCAAGCTACAGCGTCCTCTATACTATGAAAAATCAGGTTTTCACTCTTTGATACGTTTTTATTCATGAAATTAAAGTAAATTTTTATAAAAATGATGCTTTAAATTTGCGCCAATTTATACATCATAATTACAATTTATTTAAAATTTCCTGGTAGTCTCTAATTTCATAAAACAAAACAAAAAATGTTTATGAATAATTAAAACTTGTAAACTTGTATAGTTAAAAGCGTGGTATGACTGATATATTTAGAAACCACATCAATTATTTACAACGCAAAAAGCCCCAGAAAAGGTAAAGAGGAAGTCAAGTGAAAGGAGGATCAAAGCGCTATAATTAATAGCCTTGAGATAAATAATATAGCTTATAATGAGAAAATAACACGGCCTTCTTAGAAACACGTGTTTCTGGCGTGATTTAGTAACTCGAAAGATACGATTCACAAAACATCTCGGCGAGTTTTAGAGACGTCATTCTAAGGCTGGGCCGTAGATACCAATATAAAATTTCAAAAGTAAGCGGTCATTAATTCTCATCGACACCAAAAGAAAATGGATTTGTCCGAACGAGCTAAGATGTCAGCAAAATGCAGCCACATAGCTACTTGATAGCTCTAGCCGGATTAATACAAATATTGTATTTAACAGCCCGTTCTTTTTTATTAGATTAAATTCAGTTCTTCAATGGCCAAACTTTAACATTTCAGACGGCAAAAAATTACTTTTCGTTAGTATCATCGCTCCAAAATAAGAGAAACTTACAAGGCAATTTATTTCCATACATTCTACGTTCCTTTTAGCGTAAACAGGGCAGGCGAATTTATGATCGAAGCAAGGTAGCATTAGGATACGGCTTTCGCCTTAATAACGCCGAAGACGATGCAAATTCAGCAAAATTCCCAACAAAGCAAAATATTGTTTTCGGTATGTTGTAATTAAAGGTTCATGGCGAAGCGTTTAGGGTTTGACTTAATCTCAGGGAACTAGGAATCAAATTCGCGCCTTTTTGAAGTTGAATCTAAAAAAGCAACTTTAATATTCTTTAAATTTTCAAGTAATAATTAACTAAAAATATTCAGTTTTTAGGTAACTACAAGTTTTTAAGTAAAATCAATACATTTAACTTTGACACTTAATGAGCGATATTGATATATCACGTTTATGTAATTTAGTGCGGTTTAAATAGTTTAGTAAAGTTTAAATACAGTTTTCTGAGTTCCGACAAGTGTCTAGTTCAGTTGTTCCTAAAGTGTCAGTTGCGACCCCTAAAGGGTCGCAAGAATATATTCAAAATAAAGCAAATTTGCTTTAATGGGACATTCAGTCCCATTATTCTCAACGTTACTATAAATAGGTTAAACAAAACAATATCTTAACTATTAAACATATATGTTATAAATTTGGAAACAAACAAGACTACTCTTTCACTTAGCGAAAAACAAAAATATTAACAATTAAAAAGAATAAAATACAAATGATAAACTAAAAAACATTAATGCGACGCGTGTGATTATTTTGCAGAAAATGTATATTTTTCATTTTTATTTTGATAACAATAAGAAGCAAAAGATTTAACTTACATAAATATGGTATTGCAAATGGAACCAAACACTTGACAGTCTTGTTTGCCAGTTTAGGGTACTTTTATGTTCTTTTGATTCAAAACTGATTGTAGTTCTGGGAAAAATTTAGCTGTAACATTCCATATTTGTAGGAAGTTTCACATGTTGAAAGGAACTGTGTAAAAACTGATTTAGTATCCATTTGTTATTATTATTATAATTTATTTGGGGGAATAGTTAGTCTTGTATTAAATTGTGCATATCTGCAAGAACGTGCGAAAAACTTATCATTATTATATTTAAATACTATTTAAAACATTCCAAAGTTGGGCAAAGAAAATTGGAATATATTTAGGTTTTACGTTTCCTTTTTGCACCGCAAAAGTACAAAACTTTTCCAAGACGCTACCTCTCGAAAGCCACTTTACTTCTATGTGGTAAAGAACAATTTTTCTAAAAATACTCGTCCGCATCGTTTTTTCTTTGAGATAATTTACAACATTAATGACACTTTTCATAATACAAAGATTATGACGCAAGAGCTTCTCGGTGTAAAAAATAATACAACCATATAGCGTTTGGCATTACTTGTAATATGACGGTAAGACCTGATCGATGTCTTGTCATAGTATTGAGGTCATCGGTGCATATAGCAACGTATTTCAGCCAGCTTCAAAAAAAGCCTAGGTATGATACGTTGTTTTTTGATTGCCTTTCCGACTTTTTTAAGACGAAAAAATGTTATATTAATTTCAGCATTTGAGTAGCACTCGTTTTGTTTTAATATGAAGGTCAAAGTAGGAAATAGCAATCTTAGAGGTTGTATAAGTATAGGTATGAAATAATACTTTTCGTTTGTAAATTGGTTATATTTTCGACGCTCTATAAAGGACATAAGGATCATGAAGAAAAAGAAAAAGAAGAAATTAGTTATATACTTTATTAGATATAATGTGCGACAGTTTAAAAAAGAACATTATCCTCCATTATATATTTTAAAATGGGTCAGGGTCAAAAAATATCTTTAAGTAGCGCTTTCGTCAAGATATAATATACCGCTCAAATTACTTAGACTTTCAAGTTTTCCTTATAATAACTAACAAACAAATTAATTCACATCCAGTATGCACTATATACCGAGTATTTGTACTAATTATTAATGTATACTTTCAATATTCTCTAAATTTAATCCAACTGACGATATCGGCAGAAATTTGGGCACCTAACCAATTCTATAATATTTTCTATTTATTACTACAGGGTCAAGTTTCTTGAATTAATCAAGAATGGGGTTGACAGGTTGTAGAGAACATAAAACGCCAAAGAAGCACAGACAACTAGTAACCTCTTCAAAAATTACAGGCGTTTGAAAACTTTTGAAAACTTGGAAAAGAACACAATAACCAGAAATAAAAGAAACCTAAACCACTCCCAATTTTTGTATTTGTCACCACTAATAGAGCTTTTAGAGAGTATAGTCAAAAACGAAAATGAGATAGAAGTATTGTAAAACGATTAATTGAAAATAGTACAAGTACAATGCTATATCAAAACCTGAGAAAAAACACGGAATTTCACCCGTGTCGATATTGAAACCTTGAAACCTTATAGAACACCATAGAAAAATATGATACAGTTAAAAATATATCAAACATTAAAGAACGAGTTTTATAGAAATAACTACTTTTACTTTTATGAACTTAAACCAGCCATAAACAACTACGATACGTATATATACATATAGTAAAATTGGAACTACGTAGACCTAAGAAAAAAGTACCTCAGTACGCAAAGTGTCAACAACTTGGGCACACATAAAACTTTTGGAACAGAAGTTCATGCTGTAAAAAATATTCAAGCAATCATTTAACTTACTTAATGCCTACATATAACAAGAAGTTCTGATGTTAAATGTATAAAATTAAACACAGGGACTACATCAGTAAGATGCAAAATTTACTTGAATTCTCTGATTATCGCTATGTATCTAATAATCCTATAACCTAAACCCTCATTACTAATTGAAATCTACCATCTGATACTAAACTTCTCATACTCTCATACCCCGAAAAAAATCCTCCAGAATTCCTAAATTGTATGGTATACTAAAAATTCATAAAGAAAACATTCCTTTACACACATAGTTAATGCTTTCGGTTCTCCCACCCACAACTTAGCCAATTACCTTGAGAAGACTCTCCAACCTCTCCCAGAGCAGGCATCATCCCACGCCCGAAACTCCTCATTTCCTAGAAATACTCAAAACCTTCCCTATGCGCAAAGATGGTATCATGGTCAGCTTCGATGTCATCTGTTTGTTTACAAATATCCCAATTCCTGATACCCTACAGTTATTGAACTCAACTTATAATATAAATAACATCCTCTTCTTAATTAATTATTGCCTATTCAACACCTTTCAAAATAAATTTTACCGTCTACCTTTTGTGGCCGATTTCAAAACAAAGGCTCCCATCTCCTTTTACCTTAAACCTACCTGCTAGATACGACATGTCGATAATACTTTTGTAATTTGACCTCACAGACAAGATACGCTTCTCGAATTCTTTTCCCACCTAAACCAAATTCACACCAATATCAAATTTACTATACCAAAATAATTTCCTACCCTTCCTAGATACTCTTATAACAAAAAATATTTTAAGTGGCAGCTTTTATTACATAGTCTATAAAAACCCACTCATACTAATCATTACCTAAACGCCAAATCCACTATGCCCAAATTTATTCGGTTGCAAAATCTCTCATTGCCAGATCCATTAGGTTTTTTGATATAAAAAATCATTACCACTACCGTACCACAAAATGAGTACTCCAATAAATCCTTATATATATATATATATATATATATATATATATATATATATATATATATATATTGACTTCACGACCACTAACGAAATATCAGGGCTTATTCGTTCAGCAAAGGAGCACTGCCCCAATGAATCCCAAGGAGTTTATGAAATACCTTGTGGAGACTGTCAAAGGACCTACATAGGTCAAACAAACGGCATATCTAGCCGAATATATGAGCATTCTCTGGACGTACGGAAAGGCTATAATGGTTTGGCACTTGCCAAACACAACAAAATAACAGGCCACAAAATCATTTTTCTGCAGACTAAAACCAAGACTCCCATTTTCCATCTCACCAGCAGGATTATACATCAGGCAATTAAAATAGAAAAACGCCTGCAATGCCTAAACGCAAAAGGTGATCGCCAACTTTTAATTGTCATATGAAAATCCCTTATTATCATGTACTGTCAATTACGCAATATCCGTAAACGAACAAACTTTTCCTAACCCAACGCATCTCCAGCCAGACAAACTTTCACTTCCAGCCCTATAAATGACACAGCAGGACACCGTAAAGGTCAGTCTTACTCTTCTTGGGGAGTGGGCAGATTGAAATCCCGAGTGAAGAGCTAAACAATATATATATATTTCTAATGACAAATAAGCGATGGATATTGTCTCTTGTATTCAGACATTGAAGGTGTTTTTCTATTTTAATTGTCTTACGAATGACTCCGTTGGTAGGATGGACAATGGCAGAAATGGTGTTTGCCAAGTGGATGTTAATTTTGTAAATTGTTTCTTTTATGCTTGGCAAGTGCTGATCCATTATCACCTTTCCGTACGGCCAAAGAGTGTTAAAGAGAGCTAGGCGTTTGCCGGTTTGTTTGACGTATATAAGGGTTTTGCTGCTCTTTAAATGTATTTTATAAATTTCTTGTGGTAGTTATATTTATCTTAGTTGATAAAGTCAGCTACATTGTTAATACTAATTTAAATCTACTAATTGATACTGGAAAATTCTTCATACCTAAAGCAGAATTTTTTAGAAATCCAAAATTATAAGGTTTTTCAAAAATGTTCATTTTCATCCTATAGTTAGCGCTTTCGATTTTCTTATCCACAACCTAGCTACTTTGCCAAATTTTTCAATTTCTTATGTAGCAAACGCCATCTTGCATTCGATACTCTACAATTTCCTAGAAATACTAAAAGCTTACCCTGTATCATGGTCAACTTTGATATAGTCTTACTGTTTATCAATATTCAAATTGCTAAGAGCTTACACTTATAGCAATTTACTTAAAATATAAAAAAAACGATATTTCCTCCTTAATTAATCATTGCTTTACCTTCCAAAATAAATTGTACCACAAAGCTAATGATGCTCCCATGATAGATCAGATATAATCCCTAGTGATTTTCAAAACTGAAGAAAGACCTTTGAGGTAGAATATATATATATATATATATATATATATATATATATATATATATATATATATTTTGCTTGTATAATAGTTTTCTATTACTGTGTAAGTGCTTTCTCTTTTTTATCGACGAATTCTTTTAGTAATTTTCCTTTTTTGTTTATATTTTGTTGTTTTTTACGTTCTATTCTCTTCATTTCTACTATTGTTTGTCTCTGGCTATTAAGTTTTCTTTATAGTCATTATCAAACTATTAATTTTTTTTTACTTTATATGTTTTCTAAACAAAGGTTTAGTTGTTTTCGTTAAAGCTCCTTCAATTATTTTTTATTTTTTTTATAATGTGTACTTTACTAATTTTTTTTTGTTCGCCTTATTTCTATTTCTTTATGCAGCTTTGATTGCAACTCCACTTCCTGTAATTTATTTACATTGTATATCTGTCTTTCCTTACTAACTACTCTTTCAACTGATACTTTCTTTCTAATTTTAATAATTATAAGAATATGTTTAGTATAACTGTCTGCCTTCCTGTAACTTTTACAATCTGACTGTTTTAAAATGTTTATTTTCTACAAACGTGTGGTCAATTTGGTTTTTTACTTTGCCGTCTAGGGAGATCTATGCCATTTTATGAATATGTTTGCAATCAAAACATGTGTGCACTACCCTTATTTGATTCTTCTTTGAAAACGTTAACATCGTGCCGTTTTCTTTTGTTTTCTTATGTAGGTCTCTCCTTTCTGTTATATTCTTAGAAATATCTTTTCTTCTAATTTTTGCGTTTAAATTCTCTGTTGTCGTTTTTATCTTGATATGTTCTCTAGTATATCATTTATATTTTTATAAAATTGTTTTTTTGCTTTTCTGTACTAACTTTCTATGTTTATGTAGTGTCTTTAAATGACATATTCTACCTGAAATTGCTTGTAAGTTTACCACAACTCTTTTAGTTTTTTCGTTTACTATAAAGACAATTTAAAAACATTTATGCTTCTCTTCACTTAAAAAAAAACCATTTTTTTATTTTTATTATTTTCTTTTTTGTTTAGTTTTTTGTAAAGCCAACGTGTTTAATTCATATTTATCAATTATGTTAAATAAATTCTTTAAAACTCCTTCTTTAGATGTAATTCTCACATTCTAGGTTTTGTTTAATTCTTCGACCGTTTGTCAGATTTTATTGTTCGTTCTATTTGTCTTAACATTACCATTGTGTTTGTTTTTTCTTATATGTGTATTTTTACTTCTATTATTATATAAATTTTTATATTCATTTTTTTAGAGTTGCCTAGCCAATTTTTTTATTACTCCTTTTATTTCTGAATTCAGTTTTAACTTCTGCTAGTTCTAGTAATCTTTCGAAGTCGTTCTTTTAGGGAGTTTTTCTCTGGTGATCTTCGGTCACTATTTTCCGTTATCATAAGTACTTTCCTTCCTCGTTAATGTTTCATTATTTCTCACCTTGTATATGTACTTTATTACTTACTACCAGTTTATTGCATCTTATGTAAGCCTTGCAATTGTATTAGTGGTTTCCGCTTCTCTTGAATATTTTTAGGAAAATCCGCGTCCACCCATATTTCGGCATGTTTTAGATTTTTACCATTTTGTGTATGTCAGAATTTATGTTTTCTTTTGACAGTTTTATGAAAATTGATCGCTTTTTTTCTTCTTATATTTATCAAATTTTCTTACTTTTTCATTATCAACTTATTTTTTCCAGCACAGCGCGATTTTTGTCTTCTGTTTCTTCATTACTGTTCCGCAATACCTTTCACTAATAGATTCTTTTTTCTAATATCCCTTGTTACATTTTCTATTTTTCTTTTAGTTTGGCCACATGTTCTTTTAGCTTTACATTATCCTTCTTTATTTCTTTTAACTCTTATGTTAATACAGACAGTTTGACATTTATTTATTTATTTCATATTATTATTTACTTATCTTTTTGATTTTTTTATTCAAATATTTTAATTATTGTATGTAACTCGTTAATATCCGGGCTTCGCACGTGTTATCTTATTTCCAAGTTTTGCTATAGATCTCACAAAAAGCTGGCCACAGTATCCTAATTGCAAGCCTAAGTTTTTTAACTTTTATATTTTATTTCTTACAGTTACCGATTCACCGCGCAATCTGGAACTACCGCTTTCTCTTGCATTAATGTTTTCAATAACACTATTCTATTTTTGTTTATTTTTAACTCACGGTTTGATTTTTTTATTTTTGCCACTTCAGCTGTGTCATTGACATACACATCACAATTTATTTCCACTGCACCGCACATTTTTTTGTTAAATACAGGTAAAAGTAAAATATGTGTTACATCCTTCCATAAGATATAAAAACTGTTTTTTATTTTAATTTGTTGAAAAGAAATTTGTGGTTGTTGATTACTATCAACAATCAGAAGAATTAAATATTCGTTCAACTTTTCAGTGACCTACATCGATGAATACCAAAGGAATTATTCTGTTGATGTTAAACTGCATACCCTAAGAATGTTCTAGGCTTATGTTCCGTTGCATCCCCACAGCATTTCCTAAAAGATAAAAGGACTGTCGAATGGCGGTGTTGTTATTTTTTATTCAAACCATTAGAATTTTACAAGACAGAAAATTAGGATCTACTACAACATTGGTGGACAGTTATAAAGAATAAAAAAACATGGTTTTGCCTTTGTGTTTTAAAAGTGCTTTAAGATTAATTTTATATGTTCAATATTGTATGAATCTGAAATGCAGTGTTTATTGATTACACGTAGAGCTTTTAAAGAAGTGTTGCGTTAATATACTTTTTGGTTGCTTTGTTTTTAATTAATATTTCGTGATGAGCGCTAAGTTAATGGAATGCTTAGCATAAGCTCTTTAATGCAGAATTTAAATTGAACATAACCGTTTAGCCGTCGAGCATCGATGGTGCGGCGTTTTGCACGAATTACGATAGGTCATGTCTGGAATAGCGCGGTTATAAAATTTTGTTGGGATTATTAATTGTCGCCTGTTTTTATTTTTTAATTTGCTAAATCCCGAACATTCTTCGGCAAATAGGCGTACGCCAATTTGCGCGGGAACAACTAATTAGAAAAAGTGTCAAGCGCTTCCGAAGCTTTCCACCTGAAGGGAGCCCAAAAGTGGTGAGCAGGTGAGGGACTGGGCGGTTTCTTGGGGAGAGTTGCGCTTCGGAGTTACATAAGTACATGGCCGTTTACATTTGTATTCTATCGCAGCAGTCCGCACAATAGGGACATATCCCTTATCCGTCTAACTGAATAGAGGAAACATTACACTAATCAAAATAACACAACTCCACTTGACACCCCGGGCGCCCATTTGTATCGCATGAATGATGAATTATACGAAGATAAGATAAAAATACGTGCGTCGAAACCGAATGGGACCGTCTTGCGCGAAAATGAGTTACGTCGGTTACGGATGACCCGCGCTGATTTCTTTCCCATCGAACCCGAACGCTCGCCAAAGCGATTTCTCCTTCTGGATGGGGGCTTCGTTCCCAAAAACAATCGCCGTTAGCAATAAAGCCGCTGTTAATAATCTCGCCAGTCAATTGCACGTGGAAAGCGAGCGACATTATAAAAATCGGGAACTATGGACTGCCGTTGATATCGATCACGGAACGTTAGAAGCGAGCGCCCGAACTCGGAAATTAACGGAAAGACAAAGAACAATTTACCTAATCACAAAAAAATGCAAATGCCCCCTCCGTAATTGTCGCAACCGTTCTTGAATTGCGAAGGCGAGAAGTTTGAAGCCTGCTTTGCTACAATTAAGCGTTATGTTTTTGTCTCTTGTCGAGCGCATCAAACCCAATAATTACTTATTAGAGTGAACTCGTTGTTCATTACGCTGACCTCATCCAGCTTAACAGTAAGCCGTTGATGAACGAGCTCATATTTGTATCGGCGACCCGGTTAAATAGATAGACACAGAAGCCTTTCCTCTCCGCGTAACCACGGAAAACGAAGGCCGGGCTATCTGGCGAGGAGACGGAAAAAACTGGAGGTTGCTCCAAGCGTTATCAAGAGGGATGTTCCTGACACGATGCCCGCACAAAGGGTGTCTATTTGGGGAAAAAATAAAGGCGACGGCAAACTAGTGTATTCCATTAGAAAGGCAGCGAAAAAGCAGACTGTAACGGCCCTAACGGCATCAGCGACAAAAATGAGCTTAAAAGAGCCCGCGCCCCGGAACGGCTCGGTCTTAGTTGAGCCCGGAGGGGCTGAATGTGCCGTCTTCATGCATACGCAATTGTCTTAACCTCTTTCCCGTGTATTAAGCCATTACGCAATATTCCCATCCAGTTCGCCATCATATTAGCATATTCGGAGCTATATACCGGGGAGCTACGGTTTAACCAGCGCGAGGGTGCCGCTAACCGCTATTGAAGCCGGCTAGTCCTTAATTAAGAATTTAGCCCATTCGTATAATAACAAACTGCAACTTCTCAATGGCGTCTTCATTACTACTCGCCGATTCCATTCAAATCTCTCAAACAATGCATAGTTAACGAAAGCGTTCTGCCACCCTGCATCGCCTGTAATTAACGAGGAAGTGCAGAATGCTGACTTGAAGCGCCGGTTGCTAAAATTTTCTGCTGCAATACTAATAATTTCTGTTATTCTAAGAAACACTGGGAACCGTACATAATGCAGGCGGCCCTAATTTCATGACAGTCGGAACTTCCCAGTTCTTCCTCTGTTTGACTCGAGTTGATAATACGCATATTGCACATTTGCTCGTTCCTGGTTTAATTACGCCGCGGTTTCCCGATATTTTTGCACGAGTCCCGTTATTAAATTAGGCGCGCGCAGCCCCGATCGGTCGCGTGCGCCCTTTGATAAAGGCGGGCGAAAAATAATTACGTCTTTTAGTTAATCGGGCTTTGTACGCCAAGCCGTTATTACACTTTCGTATAAATTCGTCCGCGATATGCGCGTAATTTATAGCTGGGGCGGCGGATTTACGCGCGCACGGAGTCCCACTGGCGGTCCAAAACCCAGCCGGTATTATAAATTAATGCAAAATCGGACTTCTAAACCCCCTCCGCTACCATTCACTAACGATCGGATTTCTTATTGGGACGTGACAAAAAAGACAATTAGAAATCTAAAGTAACTCACGCTCCAACTAAAAATATGGCGTCTATCTCAGGAAGCAATGTTCTAAGTGGTTGTAATCATTCTAATCCTCAACAACAATCTATTAACTTTGAAAAGAATAAGAAAACGCATAAGAAACAAATTTCATCACTATCAATGAAAAGTTTTCTATCATTGAATGATTATCAGAATATTTATCTTTGGACAAATCAAAAAATTAATTAATATCAGAATGGTAAGAGATAAAAATAAGGTGATATTTCAACTGCTTTATAAATTATTATGTTAAAATTGTAGCCATTTTTTGGGATTATTTTTATTATCTTTAAACAACGATATTTTAATATGGTCAGTCGAAGACTGGTGTTGTTGCAGATAAATAATGCCAAACCCCATAAGGTGCAAAGAACTTGTCAGGACTTAAGAACACTCGATAGAATCGAACTGTTACAGCATTCCGCCTATAATCCTGATTTGTCACCATTAGATCATCATCTGTTCTAATTTATGGCTTACTTTTTGACCGGATATCAATTTTGCCAACTCAGGAAATATAAGACACCCTTCTTATACAAGTTCTTTGATTCCAGGGAACAAGAGTGGTACCAACAAGACAGGAGACTTAGCTCACAGCTAGATAGATACTATACAAAGGTGTATATTTTGATTTTTAATTTTGCGCCCCATTCAGAATATGAAAAAAATAATATTAAAAAATAAAAAAACGTTTGCATCACCCCAATATTTAACAAAGGTTATGGAACATAAATAGAAAACTATGGACCTATCAGCTTTCTATTGCATCTCTATGAAAAGAATTATTTGGTTTTAAAAAGATATAATATTAACTCAGAGATGAAAAGGGAAGGAAAATATCTAAGTTTAAAACTCGGACTTACAAACTTCGTTTTAAATGTCCAGGTGACAGCACAACCCAATTTTGCAAAATGGCGATGGTGTAGCAGTAAGCTTTGTGTTCTGGAGTATGTGAGGAGTTTACCAGTTATTACGGCACAACGTGCATTTAGAAGATCCTCATATCGTTGTGGAAGATAAAATAGATTCGTCAAAACTTAATGCTTTTATAGATGAGCACAAAATACCTAGATATATTACAGCTATGGATGCTTTCGCAAACGATATGGTGATGTGCTAGAGAGGACTTTCTATTGTTGGGTACTTCTCTTCTCTCTCATGTTATTTTTTTTTGGGTACATTAAAAATTAGGTTTACGTATCATTAATACTAACTGTATTAGATAAACTTCCCAAATATTTGGGATGGTATGAATAAAAACTTGAACATTTTTTCTCCCTTTTTACCTGTTATTTTAACCGTAATACTTTGTGAAATATATCTTTTTAAAAATCGATGATTCTTTTGTAGTAACTTTGTATTAATGCGTGCTTACAACATGCTTAACAACAAAGCTTGATGAATATCAGACTTAGGAATATGCGAAAAGGATACTCTACATCTAACCACTTGTTAAGCATAATTATTAATTAAAAAGCTCACTTAATATCAGATTTCACTATTTCTGGCCTACGTTAACTACAAGAAGAAAGCATTTGACCAGATAGATCATAAAGACGTAATATAACCTACAACAGCATAGCTCAAGTAAGTGCAATATGTTATCTAAACAAACAAAAAAAAAAGACATTAACGCTAAACAGAGAAGTCGAGCAAAAAGACACGTTACCTCCGAAATTGTTTAAATTAATATGTGATTGCATTAAACAAGTTTTTTTGTGATTTATGGTTATGGTTTATAAGTATTAAGTAAATGTGTTATAACAGAAATGCCTTGTTAGGAAAAACCATCCAGCCATGATACTTCTATTGGTTTCCTATAACAGCAGAGTAGTTACAACAAAGTCATGAGGTACCATGTTCTAGTTAGTCACCTTATCAGTAAAAGGACCCTAATAAGCGGCTACACTAGGTCATTACTATGTCTGGAAAGTTTGCTGTGGTAATTTTGAGCAAACTTGCTAATTTCGTCAGCGACAAATAAAATATCAAGGTCTTCGTGTATAGTTTGGTTGGTGACATACCAAGGCATGTCTATCAGTATACGGAGTGTCTTATACTGCAATTGTTGAAGTGTTTCAGTCTTGTTGGTTTAGCTCATTTCCAGAATTAGACACTGTAAGTCCATATTGGTTATATCATAGTTTTATATAGTAGAAGTTCATTGCTAATTAACAATTTGGACTTCTTACCAAAAATCCAATACATTTCTCCATGTTTCAGGTCTAGTTGTTTGTATGTACCTTTTTCATGTGAGTCACTGGTCGAGATGCAAGCCTAGGTATTTTGTTTATATTTTAACGGATATTACCCATTGGACAGATACTAGTTCTAAAAGTGAATTTAAGTTAGATTGATTTAGACTGGTTGGTTTTAAGTTGCCATTTAGCAAACCAATCACTAATACGGTGGAGATAATGTTGCAAATTAGCAGATGCAGCAACAGAATTTTTGCGTGAAGACAAGACGACAAGAATCATCGTCAAAAGTTGCCGCAACAATGTTATCTGTTTCAGATAAGTTATCTGTGTAAATGAGATAAAGGAGTGGACCCAACATGCTACCCTAAAGACACCGGAATGAATAGGATATTCTAAAGACAGTTTATTGTTATGTTTAACAGATTTGCAGATCAGGTAAAAATTATTGGTAGTAGCAGTTTTTATTTATAAAGCAGACCTGAATGCTACATCTTATCAAACGCATGGGAATCGTTTAAGAACACAGTAGTACAGAAGTTCTTATTTTCCAGCCCTTTTGTTATGTCGTTGAAAATCCTACGAATATGCTGTGTGGTAGAATGGCCTTCGCGAAATCCAAATTGATGTAATGGCACTTCGGTAAAAATATTTGTTTTATCGCGGAGTTCTTTGAGGAAAAGCTTTTCGAATATTTTACTAAAAGTGGACAGGAGGCTAATCCGTCGATAAGGCGTAATATATTTTTTCAGGCTTAGCTACCATTAAAATGTGTGCCTATTCTCTGAGAATTGGATAATAGGAGAAACTAAGTATGCGATTACATATTTTTGTTAACATTACGACGGCTTTTCTAAGCATCAGATTGTAGCTCAGCGCATTATGTTGATTCAGTTTACATATTTCAAACCGATTTTCAGCTGGCAAGATAGGATTAATAGGTAATGACGTATGGCACAGCACATTCAGCAATTTTTTAATTTCAGCATCGAAAGCAGCTGGATCAGCTACGTATAGAGTAAAGACTGTGGCTAGGTGTTCTGCAAAGGTTCTGCTTTTTTCTTATTAGTTCTTGTCCATTGGCTCTTCGCTTTCCTAATAGGTCGTTTGGCAGGTTGCGGGTGCTTAAATTTCTTAGTCGCTTTCCAAACTGTGTGATCTTTGCCTTCCTGTTAAGTGATTTATAAATGAGTTTATCAGCAATATTATGAGTTATTTGATATCGTATTCAGGCTCTTTATTTCTCAAAGATAAATGTTTTAATATGTAAAGACATACTAGCATATAATTCATTGATTGTAGATTCCCACACTGCTTGCTGGATAAGGGTTAAGTAATGACATGCTGCATCTATGCCAACAGGTTCTTTTGTACGGTACTTGATAGCAATATGGTCTTCTGGATACTATTAGAATCTACTCTAATCTGTTTTAATCGAGACAAGTGTAAGGTTTCTTTTTTTCCCTATTAGCACCGGTACTTAAATTTAGTGTAATCGGTACATGATCAGAAGATAGATCATAATTTAATTCCACCATAATTGAGTTGTTCGCTATTCCATAAGAGATAAGGAAATCTAGGAGGTTTGGCAGTTTATTCGGATCAGATGGCCAATAGGTGGATTTACTAGCAAAGTGATAGTTGTATTCACTGTACATCGGCGCATTAAATAAATTTCGATTTTTTCTTAAAATAATTATGGATCCTCAATGGTTATGCTTAGAATTCCAGAATCCGCCCGCAACTAACCTATTACCTAATGTCAAAAAAGGTAATGTATTGATTAGTAGAGATTGTATGCCTTGGAAAGCAATAAATAGCTAAAATAACAAAGAACAGAAAATTTAACGTTTGTGGTTTGCAAATCTTCAGTTTAGTATTTTTCCATTTCGTAATGCTGGATAGAATTTTTTATAATAACCGCAGTTTCCGCATGAGCTGTTTCATCAAGATGGTTTGTATATGTAGTACAATTGGGTATTGGGAAATGGGTTTTAGACACTAACATTCTGTTAAATTAAAAAATTTAATTAACTAATAATTAATTTATGATTTGATAAACCGTCTACATCCTATTATGATCTATTATGGGAATAATTTACAGTTGTGAGTAAATTGAGTATAATATTGTTTGGTTCATTGATTGGGAAAATATATTTTTAAGTTCTGTTACGAAAATGGTTAATTGTTTTCCCAAGTTGATTTGTTCTTCATTAGTGTGTATAGTTTAAGTATAAGTCGGCTTACTACGTTGGGCTGGCATACTATTGATATTTAGAAAATGTAGTGAGTTGGAATAGGGTTACCGTTTGTTTTATTTCCCGCATTCATTTCTTGTACGTTGAGCAGCCTTTACAGTTGCTGGGATAAAAATCACCACATCATGTACATTTTGCTGGTATACCTTGTGGTTTTTTGAATATTTTGAGTTATATGCACCTGCACATTTTAAGTACCTATAGTATCTAGTGCAATAGGTTTTAGAATGCACATAGATTTTCCATCTTGTGCGCTGAATGGTATCCTTCTTCTTACGTGGTGTTTTAATCTTTACAGTTGCAGAGAAACTCAACTTCGTAAACCTTTTAATTATTTGTGCTAGGTTCCAAATCAATAAAGAAGGGTGGATGAGGATTTTTCCTAACTTTATATTTGATGTTCATCATATTGCAAGTTTAATTCATCTTTGATTACTTAAGTTGACGTAGAGGAGTGAATATGTCATATAACTATCGCGCATAATTTTTCATCTTTGGGGTAATAGGTGTGATATACAATTTTTTCATTTCTTAAATACTTGATAACACTTCTATATGTGTCTGGAGTGCATGAATTGTTTTTAACCGCACAGTTTCACTAAAATATTTTCATCTGCAGCAACTTTAGCGATATTTTCGATCATATTTTTATAATTAGTGCCACAATAGATAGGTCTAAATAAGCTTTTGTTAAGATTTTGGTTTAGGTTCTTATTATCAGTATTCATTAAGGATGTATAACTATTTTAATTTGGGGGTGTTTAGTTAACCCAATAGTACGTTTTTAGTTGATTTAACCCTTTTCCCCTTCTTCTTTCCTTGTCATGGTTGGTTACTAACTTCAGTTTTTTTCTTCTATGGTTTCATTATTAGTTCTGAGCAAATGTGTTACCGTAATGGTTATAGGAAAGCATGTTTATATGTGTTTGACAAGAATTACTAATTACCGTATGCTGGATACCGTTGTTAATACTGAATTTGAGGCTGATTGTAAGCCAACTTTGCTACATAGACATAAGTGGCGTTTAAAGTCCCGGTTTGGATAGGAAACGTAATATTCTATTGATCGTAAACAATTTAGTAGAACTTTCGTTGTTAATGCAATAAATAATCGATGCACTTCACCCAAGATCAATACACATGCGCGCGATTATGATATTACACAGGCACTAGTTCGCACGTCTTTATACTTAAATATTCATATGGACCAGATAAGTAAGAAAATTAACATAAAAAGAAAATATTTCTTAAATTTTTGATATGCAAATTATGTAATAATAATACTATTTAGCTAACTTAAAGATAAACGATAATAAAACAAAAACCATGTTTAATACATATATTTAAGACGACTGCGTGTTTTCATATATAAAGGCACAATCGAAGGTCATTGACGTTTTTAATTCGTTTTTAAGGTTTCGTATATCAAGTGTTACGCAATGCATACGGGTTTTTTCTTAATTATATTTAAGGTTTTATATATTAAGTGTTAGGCGATGTATAGGGGGTTTTCTTAGTAATGTATAATAGAAACGACATTGTAATCATAAATAGTGGAAAATGTCAATTATAAAATAAAAGTTGATGTTACAAAAACCAAATAGAAAAAATTAAGAGAAAGACAAAATGAGCTTACAGCAAGCTTTGTTTTATTTTAACAACTAGAAATATTACCGCCCATCTAAAACCAAAGTGTTCTATTATCGTGTTTTATCAGTCACGACATATGTTACAAGGTGCACAAAAGTGGACAATAAAAACAATATAGCAAGAACTAGAAAGGTTAATCTTAAATATGTCTTTAAAAGATAAGAAACCAAACTAGTGAATAAGGGGAAGAACCGGAGCAGTTGATGTAGTAAAAACATAACTAAAAGAATTTTTGAAGGAAGATACAAACTACTGACATAAATCAATATTTTTTGGAGGCCATATAAATACAGGGTGGAGTAAAAGTCCCTCTTCTTCTTAAGGTTGAATAAAGAAAACCGATAAAATACGCAATATTTATTGTTATAGGGTAAAACTATAAAACTGGAAGTTTTATTGTAATGTATTTTAAAAAGATATTAACCAAGTGGTGTTCCTTATTTTCGATGCACTATTGAGATTGCATTCTAAAGTTCTTCATTACTCTTTCTAATAGGTGTTGAGTAATACACCTGGTTTCTTAAGGTATTGCACTTCGTAGGGTTAGAAGGTCATAGAAAATTTCAGTTAACCACAGGGTTAAGGTATTCTTAAAGGTAGAAGTTACACGAGGTGAGATCTAGTGAGCAGACTAGCCAAATTATGTCATTGCGTTGAAAGTTGAAATGCCCGGGAAACTCTTGCTATACGGGTTGTAACTCCGTTCGGTTGAAGTTGAGTTCTTTAGCAGTCTCCACAAGGTAAATTCCTTGTTATCAATATCAACTAAGCATGACTATTACAGGGCATGTGATGGCGGTGGTAGAGCTTGAGAAGCACTTTGCTGAGCCATCAACAAGGTGCTCTATATGTTATCGAGGACTATCTATAACAAAGTGTTTTGGCAGTATGGCCGACTCTAAGACGATGGAAGTGTTGCTGGCATTGCTACTGAAGAAAAAGTGCTGAACAAAATAAAAGAGTTGGACATTAATGCAAAGAACGAAAATGTAGCTTTACTAACCCACAAAAGGCAATTTAGTAATATGTCTAAATAGCAGCAAAGTAGTGATCAAAGTAGGAAAATAAATAATTTTGAGGCAAATGCCACTTCTGTTAGAGGCCAGCCCATAAAAATTCTAATTGCTCTAAGTTTAAGAGCGCTGAAAATAATAGCAATGGCCAGGCCAAATGGTAGGCGGACTGATTTGTCCTAACGTTTGCAACTTGGCAAGAGTGGTTAAATAATTTTGAAAAACTTGACCACCGCGTAAAACATTAGTCTGCACTAAGAGTGTAATAATCAGCTGAGAAGTTAGGAGTAATAAACTGTCAGTAGTAACAAAGGTGGCCGAGTGATTAATCATATGAGGAAAAGCCACCGACAAAGAGGTCAAAAAAGTGACCACGGCTGACAAGGCTATAAGCAGAAAACTTAATGAAAACGTCAGCGCAAAATATTTGTGCAAAAATGGAAAACGGGCATTAAAAGGTGTAACCGTTAATTGCTGAAGCGTTGGGCTTTATAGACGAACTTATGCTGATAACTGTAATCAAGCCAAATCACTCCGGGCTTACAAAGAACGTTTGAAGGTCATGGTGGAAGAAGTTAAAGTTCTAATTAAATTAAAAACGTGGCTGGTAGGCCAACACACCATTAGGTGCATGCAAATCTCTGTTCAAAATTCTGGTCGCGGCGTTACAAAAAAAACTTTTTTGTTAGTTGCGTGCTTTGATTCCGTGTCTGTGTTGTCAGTTATTAATACGGCCAATGATTGAGTGTAAATATGACTTTCCTTTGCAGCGATTTAGACGATAAAATCTATATGGGGTAGTCAGAGAAATTCAATGATGACAGCGACCGTGTGTAAAATCTTCAGAAAAGTTTGTACGACCTCAAACAAGCACTGCTCACGGCCCATAAAAAGATCGATAGCATATTAAATAAATATGGGATGAAGCCATTAAGCCTTGATCTGTATGTGTGTATGTTATCAAAGGCAATAACTGTATCTAACCTAGTATGTGAACGATGGAAAAATTCTGTTTGAACAATTGTAACAATGATGTCGGCCAACCCAAATGTTGACGAGAACACTTAGTTCTAAAAAGTGGCCAACCTGCCTTACTGCCACCACGTCGTCCTGCTTATGTATTTTGCTACCGGCCACCTAACTTGATTAGCCAATTCTAGCACTTTTTGGAGAGGCCATCGTTCGCACATGAAAACGCTGTGAAACGCGTGTTTTGATATTTAAAAGAAAGTTTAGACATCGGTATCGTGGAAGTATAGTGGAAGTAGTCAGCCGATCAATCAATTTGCCACTTACTTGGATGCCAAGTGGGTGAAAATCGAAGACTGACGCTTAATCAGCTTAAAAGTCAATGAGTTGGCGGTGGTTTGGTATAGTCGTAAACAGACGATCGTCACTAAAAAAGTCATTTGGATTTGTGGTCTGCTATCCGATGTTGGATTGATCAAGCGTCTGTATTACCGATTTACAAAGCACATCGATATTACGTATCATTTTACCAATTATCGCAAATGAGGAATACATGGCCAATATTTTCAAGAAGCCAATCGACCAGCCAAATTCAGAGTTAACTAATTTAGCTTTAAATAAATTGATGTATTTATTTTATTTTGTTTTTATTTGATTTTATTGCTTATTTTAGACAGTTTGCAGTGATTCTTTCTGAAACTTTGTAATCGTTTTAGTTAACTTTGTAGTTGTATCAGAGCGATTCGGAATGTTACATATATATATATATATATATATATATATATATATATATATATATATATATATATATATATATCAGTATTCCCTTTGGGCCAACTGTGAGATAGTATCTCACAGAGCACTCAAGGTAACTTTTGCAGTTATTTTTAGCATCTACGTACCCGCGATACTTTTATTGGCAGAATTTTTTTAAGTTCGTGTAACACTTCAGGCTTATCATCCGTCGGGATAAGTTTGGGTTTCCAATAAAGCCCTTAACTGTTAGTTATTCGTTTTATTCAAACAGTGGTCCCGTTCAGTACTATCGCGCAACTTAACAAGAGGTACCCTCTCCGTTGCGTAATGGACACAAAACTGTGCGAAATTTTTGAGAAGATTAAGGCACAGTTCGAAAGCAACATCCCTACGATGATTCAAATGTATGCATGGTATAAACAATTTTTGAGACAAGAAACAGTTGAAAATGAACGTCTTCGACGTTTCCGGGGATCAGCGTAAGTGAGAAGAATATTCGTATTGTTCGCTGCTTTCTTAAGAATAATTGCCAATTAATTGCTGTTAAAATTACTTCTAGCTCTTAGACAAAATAAAACTGGCATATCGTTGGAAAAGACTCAAAGTTTCAATTTAAGATTTTATCCTGATTTAGGGCAAGGTCTGGCTCCATATAGCTGTTTAGACTCGATAAAAAATTAAAGATTTGTTCTGGATTAGACTGAAACATCCTTACTATATTCTGTGCTATTTGGACTACTACAAAAAGTACTTGAGACACGGATTTGACAACTATATTGCCGTTGAAGCGTTTGCATGCGATTGCTGGTGTCACAATTACTTTTTTAAAGAAAGTCGCCATGAAGGGCGAAAATTCCCCGGATTTGCCTAAACTTTTGAATGTAGATTCTGATAGAACTCGATGAGACGAGTTCAGAGATGTGTTGGAAAAATTTCTAGCTCGACGGGAACATAACATTGAAAAACATAAAAGTGTGCGACAAACAGTAATCTGTATGTAAGCGCCGTTGGCCGAGTGATCAGCGTACACACCCCACATCCCGTCAACCCAAGTTCAAGTCCTCGAGTGTGCACAAATGTAAGAAATGTCTTTACTGTAAGTTAACTGTTCTTAATCAGCCTTAATTGTGCTTAATTACTCTTAAAAATGCAAATTTAGTGAGGCATTCCGTAAAACAGCGCATATAAGAAATTGTGCAGTTCAAGTGAAAAAATATTTTCCAGATATTTTTTATTCGCAGGGCCACCGATAGGGGGCACTCTCGTCAATTGTGCAAACAATGATTGCGCATGCGCAAGCTCTTTATATAAAGCTGACGCAACAGCTGATCTTTCAGTCTCCTTTTAATCGTCAACAAGTGCACATCACTTTTCTGCACTGTGAGTTAGCGTCTATTTTGGCGTCGAGACGCCGAATCACAGGTAAGATTCTTTAGTCACTCCTTTGCATAGCCTCCTATATGGTAAAGTGACATGCTTACAGGAACAATGGAGGACAAGTGCGTAAGAAGATTGGCAAGATTGCGCAGTCGCAAATCAAATACAGTGCATTAGGAACTCGTACAGGCCAGTAGAAAAACCCACGCCTTCCACCGGCATCAAGTGCGCAGTCGCAAATCACGAAGCGTGTGTTTTTGGGTGCACTGCCAAAGCGAAGCTCAGAGACGTCCCCCACCTGGCTCGTTTGGTTGTTTTGAAAGAAGCAAAAATATGTCAGGTGTTCGCGCATATGCTTCGCAATTCATTGCTGACAACAAGCTGGACTACGACGACGAAGAGTTCAAGGTCAAGAACAACAGCAAAATGTCAAAGCAGCAATTAGATGGATTGCTCGAAAATTTGGCGAAAGTTTCAGAGCTTGATGCCAAGTAGCCTCTACCACAATTGTCTTCATTTGACGACATCACGGATGAAGAATTGTATATGCTCACTGGACTGACTAGGGACCACTTCAACACATTGGTTGCCATCTGTGACGGCCTTCCCATGAATCTCCCTGTTTTACTGGCTGTGGGCGTGTACCTTATGAAGCTTCGCACTGGTCAAACTCAGAGAAATCTGTTGCCAATTCAATATCAAGCCAGCAACGTTTTGGAGATACAAGGAAATCGTTCGCAACAAGCTTTTAGCCGATTTTGTTCCTTCATGACTGTGTTTTGAAAACATCACGCGCAGCAAGATTCATGAACACACTACCGATCTGGCAAAGCGGCTTTACAACACCAACGAACGGCTGATTACTGTATGGGATGGAACATATGTTTACACTCAGAAAAGCAAGAAGCAGAAAATACAGAAGAAAATATACAGCAAGCATAAGCATCGAAACTTAACTAAGCCGTTTCTTGGTGTCACCACTAATGGATACATCATTGGGATTTGGGGTCCCTACAAAGGAGGAGCTTCTGACTCGACAATCATGAACGACATCATGTCGCAGTTCACTGACTTGTTTAGAGCAGGTGACGTCATGGTCGTTGACAAAGGGTTTCGCGATTCTCAGTTAAAGATGGAGAGTCAAGGCTACCGATGCCTAATGTCTTCATTCTTAGACAAAGGAAAGAATCAGCTGACTGTCCAGCAAGTCAACGATTCACGCATGATCACGAAGGTTCGCTATGTGATTGAGTCTGTGAATGGGGACTCAAGAAGCAATCAAAAATCTTCTCCAAAGTCTACCCTTCCAAGTCGCAAGACCATATGATGGATGACTTCCGTGTTACATTCACAATGCGTTCTTGCCTCGCATGTACTCCGACATTACAGATTCCATTGGCATAGTAGACCGAATGCTGCGAGCACAGGCAACTGTCAACAAGATGGATTCACTTGTGCAAGCCGAGAAGCTCCTCAGACGACATTCAACGATGCAATTGCAAGTTTTAGATTCTGACACACTCCCTACTTTCCCATCAACTGCTGCACATGATTTGTACCATTTTGCTTGTGGTACGTACGAATTGGCTCAAGTAATAGTCTATTACGAAGCTCACTTGGATGCCGATGGTGACTACAAAATCAAGGTGTTGAAGTCAACAATTGCAATCAATCTGACTTCGTATGGATTCTCAGCCACTGCTGCCAATACAATCTTAGCACAAGTGCAGCTCTACTCTCGCCACAGCAAAAGTGTCAAATACAATGCTTTTGTGTTGGTGAACACAACTCCAGGCAAAGCATTTCTGGACGCTTTACTTGGATACTGCTGCAGCTGCAGCAATGGATTGCAAACTGTTGGTTGCTGTGCCCATGCGATGTCTATCATCTGGTTTGCAAGACATGGAAGATACATGCCTCCACATTCACTTTCGTCGACCTCTAGCGCCACTCTGCTCCAAAAGACTCAAAATTTAACCTTAAACAGCGAAACTTTCAAAGACGATTTTCGACATGTTCCCGTGACACTACAAATTTTTTTCAAACATAGTTAAAGTTAGTAGATAATGTAGTATTAGAATCGGCATTCAAAAGTTTAGGCAAATACGGGGAATTTTCGCCCTTCATGGGCATCGTCCATTTTTATAGTTGGCTCTGGAATATAATATACAATACACGGCTTGGTTATATGATACATTACAACTAGCTACTACTCTAACAATCACGTGAGGATTAAGTGACTAATCACACCTCTGTGGTATAGTTTCCGCGTTAAACATAAATTTTTAGACTATACAATTTTTAGATTAAATCTTGTGGTAGTGTAAGGTGCGCGTAGATGTCTTTTTGTCCGAGATTAATTTGGTAGCACTAGAACATGAGACTAAGTTTTGAAAAAACTTCACAGTAAGTTTCTTGATAAACTCAGATATTAGTAGGATACTTAGTTCATCGTGTATTTCAGTATTATGAACGAACCTCGAGCACTTCATTGCAATTTGGAGCATTTTGTTCTGCATTATCTAGAGTTTCTTCATTGATGTTTTTCATGTATTGCACCAAATTGGACATACATAGGTAAGTATTAGTCGGATGATTCCTTTGTAAATGAGCACACTACATTCGGTTCTAAGATGAGATTTGCGGTTTATTATATTATAGATATATATAGTATATATAACATATAGTCTGTTGCGGCACTCGTTGAGTTTTTTATTGATTTGGTACCCCTACTTAAGCTTAGCATCTAAGCAAACACCTAAATATTTCACTGCCGAGTCCTTTGGGTTCCAGCCAATTTTGTTATAATTTATTTTTATTTTTGTATTTTGGCGTATCGTTTGAGGGTAAATATTTTCGTTTGGAATTTGTCAAGATTTATATTGATTTTCCATTTCTAAAAACATTTATACGTTATATTTCGGAGGTGTTACATTGCTGCTTCGGCAGGAGTGCTCTGTGTTATTATCGCATTGTCATCAGCATACATGGCTAATGTAGGCAGATCGTAAAAGTACAGATTAAATAAAGTTGGTCCTAGTATGCTGCCTTTATAAGTTTGATAGTGGATAATGTTGAGTTAATCCTAATTGTAAATGTTCTATTGGTCAGAAAAAGGCGAGTGATCCTGATTAAGTAACTTGGGATATTTAGAAGTAACATTTTGTAAAGGAGCTCGTAATGCCAGAGCTTGTCAAACGCTCTTTCCAGATTAGTGAACACAATCGCAGTGTATTATGTATTTTTAAACCCTTTTCAATTGCTTCACTTATTCTAAGCAGTTGGTGAAAAGTTAAATGGAAAGCTCGGAAACCAAATTGATGAAAAGGAATTGTGTGATTTTGTAGTCTAGTGAATATCACTTTTACAAGGAGTTTGGCTAAAGTTGATAAGAGACTGATAGGTCTGTAACTGTCTGGGTTATTCTTCAGTTTTCCTACTTTATAAATGAGGAGTATAATTGAAGTCCTAGTTTGAGACAAGCATTATGTACTGTGTTTAAATAAGCTGCCGTCTTCTTGGCAATGTGTTTTAATATTTCATTAGTTATTAGATCGGGTCCGGGAGTCTTACGTTGGGTAGTAGTACTTTGTAGGATTTGAGTTCTTGGGCAGATGCAGGGACTATTGCTGCGTTGTTTTGTAACTGGAAATTAGAATACCGTGGTCGGTCATGATGTTATGTAACTTGATTCTGTCGGCGTTACTAGCTCGGCATCCTCATATGGTGTTCTTTGCATTTAGGTCTCTTAATAGTAGCATGGGACCATTTCTATTGAGAAGTTTGCCAATTTTATCTTCAAGAAGTCGTTGATTTGATGGTTTGTACTTTGACGTGATAATTAAAGAGCTATACTTTTCCATAAGTATTTTTATAGTAATACCTTAAATATTTTTGATATTACTCATATGAAAGAGGTAGTGATTAATTTTCTTTTTGATTACGATCGCAATTCCCCTTGATACGATTACTTCTTCTGTATCTTTCCGGTACACGTGATATCCGGGGATTCTGAACTTTTCTGTGCTGACAAAATGAGTCTCTTCGAGACCATTGGCATTTCAATTAATCACTGTTAGGTTATTTATTAATGAAGCATTATTTTGATCTATTATCTCGAAATTTTGGAAATAGTGTTGTTATAAATGGCATTCATTTATCTAAATGGGGGATTAGCAATTGAGTAGTTTTTTTAGTATGGTGGAGACGTGGTCAGCTGATTCTTGTTGTCCATCAGATGTAGTCGTGTTGGGTTTGGATACAGAGCGTCCAGGGAATGATGACTCATTTGTCAAACTTTCTTGTCTATCGCTTACTGCTTGGGAGTATAATCTATTTTGTGTTCGGTAACTAGAGCTTCTTCTTTGGTTCTGGTTTATCTTAACATAATAACTACATCCTTTGCAGTTTGCCAGGTATTTTTTCAGGCAACTACATTTATAATAAACTATCTATTCGTTTAAGAATTTTTTTTTGTATGTGATATCTTTTTATGTCGCTTCAATAAATTTGAAAAATTTGTTTATATTTGGTGCACCTACGTACAATGCGTATAAACGACATTTTTATTTTGTTGTTGTGATAAGTCCTTATCAACTTTTGTACAATTTGATAAACTAACAATTGAACATATTGTAAATATTAGCTTGCGAAACTTTCCGCAAAGAAAAGCTTTAATATATTTATTTTAGGCTTTGGATCGTTTCCAGTTGCTCAAATGTTACAAGCATCTTATTGTTGCTAAAACCTGTAGTCTGTGGATTCTATATTAGTTTTAATATGACCCAGTTCAAAAAGTTTATTATGTGCGGTGAAAAATCTTTAGTTTTAAATAGAAACATCATTATAGTTATAAATAATCACTTTTCATCAATTAGTTTTTTCTCGTATATGTAAAGAAACTTATTTAGTTGATTTAT
This sequence comes from Sinelater perroti, assembly GCA_036346155.1. Taxonomy (NCBI): domain Eukaryota; kingdom Metazoa; phylum Arthropoda; class Insecta; order Coleoptera; family Elateridae; genus Sinelater; species Sinelater perroti. The sequence goes on along the minus strand of JARFIY010000013.1, from coordinate 7,754,807 downwards.
GCAAATTTTCACAATAGTTCTGTTAATTCTATTAATAACTTTTTATATTTGCAAGCAGGGGCTATTTTTAAATTTAATGTATTGTAAAACCACTAACATCTGTAATTTATATAAGGGGCTACATTTTCGAAATGATACCTTTTACGATGAATAACGTGCGCCAGTTTAAAGTTTCCTATCAACGGCATTAACTTTTGGAAACTTTCGTGTGTTCGTTCACATAGTAGCGTTAGAACGGCAGCGATGCTGACATATATTAATGTAGTAGATTTAAAATTGCGTGTCGCCAGTTTGTGATAAAAATAAAATAAATTTCAACAATAAAATAGTCACCATTAGTACACCCATTTATTTAAAAAGAAAAATATAAATAAATAAGTAAATTAGCTTTACATCGTAAGCTGCATAAATTAGTTCTTGAAAAATAAAGTTACATTTACTGTTTAATACTAATATATTTATTTATACACCAAAGTATTAAGAAAAATACATTAACTTTTATGGTAAATACATTTGCACTGTTAGCAAAATAAAAAAGTTATGTTAGTTTAGCATTTCTATATAAATGTGGTAAGAAGTAGTAATTGGTAATAATTGGATATAATAAAAGAAAAGCTCTCCGTTTTGGCCTTAAAAATTTTAGAATAGTAGTAACCATTTTTGAAAAAGTGAATAAACATTATACATTGTTGCAAACTACATTTAACTACATTTTAATTATCTTACCAATACTCTCTTGCCCTGTTATCTGGGAATTTGTTGCCTCTTATTTTTAAATATTTAATTTAATTATTATATAAAATATATTGTTTTAAAATTTTGAAAGTCCGCAGTACAAGCGCAATGACAATTTTCACTTCAAATAAAAGTAGTTCCGAATCTCTCAACTTTAAGGTAATGCATTCGGGGGAACTTGCGAAGCGAGTTTATTGCGCGCACTATAGCTTTCTGGAGCGGCCCAAAAATGTTGGCAGAGACTGGATTTTCCCCAAATCCTTCGGGCGATTTAATTTTGAAGTAGATGAAGAGTGAACCGCGGAATACGCGGTACATACGGGGCAGACAAGCAGAAACAGAGAAACAAAAAACAAATCTGCCAACTTCCTGGATTCAATTTGCACCAGTTAGTGCTAAGTGCGTAAATTTGTAAATTGAATGCGCGTTGTCGGTCCGGAAATAACTCGTTTGTAATAATTACCGCGAAAACTTCGGCGCAGTTTTCGGCGAAGGTTGGTTTTGCCTTTCTATTTGCATACATTCCTGTACTAAAGTTGAAAAGAACACTACCAGATTGATTTGGATTTCCAATTAAACATTCACTAGCAATAATTTATTATATAACTCTATAAATTACTATTCAGGATTATCCCCCGTTTCTCTGTTTAGGCGTAAACTGTTATTGTCGTACATTTTATCGTTTCATATTAACAATGCAATTTGCCGACAAGACAATGGTGGAGTGGAGCACTGCATAATTAAATCGTACATAGAAACGCTCTGAGCGGCAAGGACATGAACAAAACAATTATAATTATGAAACTTCTATTCATGCATTTTTAATGCAACAATAACAGCATGTTACGTAAATAGTATACTTATACGTTTTTTCTATTAAACGTAAACTACAATAGTGTCTATATTGCTGTCTCCTAAAGAACTGTTTTTAAATAAGTCAGTTTCAAAGTATACATTCAACAAATAATAATAACAATAATAATAAACAATTGCAAATAAAGTAGTGTTTAATTTATATATTAAAGTTTGCTGTTTTTTCATTTTCATTTTAATTGGCAATCAGAATAAATAATTCTGTAAACTAATATGTTAGTAAGGGACTAGAGAAACAACAGGATTTTAGTCTAGGAAATAACGCGATGACAATTCTCCCACCGAAGAAACCTCTGGAACTTCACTTGAAGTCAATTGGCAATTTCCTTTTTTGTCTTGTACTGTCTGGCTAATGCAGAAGTGGTTGTAAGAGAGTTTGAAAATTCTTCTAGTCATTGGTGGTGTTTTTATTTCACTTTTCTATTGCCTCTTAAATGAATGACATATTAATATCAGTATGGAGTGTCGTTCGACACATATCACGGAGCGTCTATGATTGACCACTCTGGGGGATAGCAATGCTTAACTTACTGGCGCATTTCCAAAGTTTGATTCCGTATATATATATTGATTTTATTGTAGTCTTGTACACTAACAGCTTGTTTTCTAAGATAAGGAGACTCTTCCTTCAAGAAGCCAGTATAATTCTTTGAATCTCAGATTAGTTTTTCTCTCTTTTTTACCGCATGTTTCCAGATAAGTTTGTTAGCTGAGTGTAGTTTCAAATATCTAGTATTGTAGATTTCGGTATTACTATGTTATTGATGAAACTTGGAGGACAATGACTTTTGTGTAAACTTCGATTCGTCAATTTTTTATTTTTTACTTTTTGGTTCAATTTTGTAGTAGGTTTAAGTGATTGGATGCAATATCTGAATTTTTATGGCTTCTCATTATATCTGAATTGTAAGCTAAAGTACCATTTACTGATTTTATTAGAAAGAAGGTTGTCGTTTTACCCCATCATGCCGTCATAACAAATCTTGTCAAAAAATTGACTTATATGGAGATATACTTAAGGACAATATTTCTTGTCTTCTAGCAATTTATCTATTACGTGACTTATTCGGTGGCATTGTTGGGTATTTAAATGTGACCCGACTAAACAGAGATTAATAATAAGAAATTTAATTTAGAAGAATACTGATGTTTCGTAACAAAAGTTTGTTAAGAAGTTTTGAAATAGTAAATAGGAGACTAATTGATTTATAAGACGTAACATACTTGAGGTTTTTATATATTTTGGATGCTAAGTTAATTTCAGATATTTTAAAATGTTTTAGCCAATAATGCAGTCTTAGAACAGCATTGATTATATAAGATAGCATAACAATACTTTTTTCTGGAAGTTTATTTAGCATTTTAGTAGTTATTTGATCGAATCCAACCAATTTCAATTTGTTATTCAATCCCTGATTTCTTTTAGTGTGATGAGTCTTACTGGTTCGGTTAATGGTAAGTCACTGCCTAAAAAGTTTCTAAGGTTCTGATCAGTTCCGTTATAATTAATTTAAGATAAAAACTTTGAAGAAGTGTTCAGCAAATAAGTTTGCTTTTTCCTTCATTACTTTTTGCTCAGGGGCCTGGTGTAAGTTGTTCTTTTCAAATTGAGTGGTTTTGCAACTTTTTTTATTGGTCGCCAAATTGGATCTATAGTCTTGAAAGAAGCGGCGTTAGCTCGGCAGTCAAAATCGACCGGCACGCGCGAGTTCGAGTCTCGCTCAACCCATGGGTGTGTGTGAATGTCCTAGATTAAGTGCATGTTAGTGGGCACAATAAGCCCTTGAGGCTGCAGTGCCGGTAAGTGGCCTAAAAAAATAGTCTTCAAAGGTCTGGTTGTGTGTTTCCTTATGTTTTGTTTTAAGTTTGTTCGTTAATCGATTGAGTATTGTTTTATCTGTAGGATTACAACTTTGTTGCCATTTTTTAATTCATTTTTTAATTTATAAAGGAACATTCGTTGTGTTTGTTGGTGGTGTAGATTGTTTTACTTTTTTAGAATTATAATTAATTTAATTGTATCTTCTTCTAATTCGAATGGGTTCTTGAGTCTTATATTCAAGTTTATATTTAAGTTAATTATATTTTTGCATTTCTACCAGTCAATTTTTAGAGGAATGCAATCAGGATACTTTCTTTACATTTATTATGGTTTTTTTGATCATTCCTACTATTGAAGAGTACTCTGAGGATAAAACGAATTTTGATTATAAAATACCTATGGTATCAAAGAAGTCCAATAGGTCAGTCACTTTGAATGGATCTGTTGGCTAGTAGGTTGAAGAATTTGTTTGATAGAAAGGAGTATCTTTTTTTGTGTGTTAGTTTTGTGAGTTCTCTGATTCTGGTAGTGGTGAGGCGTCACCTTTATAGAGTGCCTTCTGCAATAAGTTTAGGATCTAGATCTTGAAAGAAGTAATTGAAATTTTCCTTTTTCATGTTGTCAGAATAGTCAGTATGTTGCTGATATTGTTATGTCATAGGATAACGTTTTTACTTTAATAGATGTGACTTGAAAGTATTTTTTTTAATATGAATATAGCTGGTAGTGGTCAATAATATTATCTACTAAGGATCCCACCTTAGTCTTCATTATTTTTATTGCTTTAATTGAGGTTAGTACTTTCTATGTTGTTTCTGTCCTAGTTAGCATAGCTAATCTTTGATAAGGAGTTTGAGAATTTATTGAATGTTGATAACATTGGATATTCGTTGATGGATAGGATCAATACAAGCGACGATGCCATCCTCCACATAAGCAATATATAACTTTTTTACAAGCAGCAATGCTATGAGTACATTCCCACTTGACATACATAAATTAAGTTCTTTTCTTTCTTGAAGCTCAATGCACTATTTTGCGGTTTGGTAATTTTATAGACATCTTTGTTGCTGTTCAGCCCTAGGTCAACGAAGAACATATTAAGAGGTTCCTTAGACTTTTTATTTAGTATTGGTAATATCTCTTATATTGTGTCTTTAAGAAGTAAGTTCTTCTTCTATTTCTTTGGTGTTCGTAGAGTAGTGTAAGTATTTTATGCTCAATTGATAAGCTCTCTCTTCCTTAGATTGGTAAGTGTGGTAGACAATATTGTTTTCTTACATGTAGTTTACGAGTTCTCTATAGGTATCGGATAAAATACATTTTGCTAGTAGCATATTGTTCGTTTTCAGCTATATTACTTAATTTTTTTTATTCATTGGGTGTCAATTACTTCATATACAAATATGGGAGAGAAGATGTTTTAAGGCCGTATTTGCTTTGCTAGGTTTTTTGTTGCATCTTTTGTTGTCATTACTTGGAATTAGAACAGTGTATCTATTATTGAGCTGTCTTTATTTTTTATTTTTTTAAGTTGAAGAACTTTTTTCTTTTAACGTTCTTGACTACTTGCAAGAGTTTTCCTTATTGAGATTGTTGATTTGCTCGTCGCTAGTTTAGAGCATTTTAAAAAATTGGGTATCTTGAATTAGGTGTTGTTGGGCTTATGGTTGGTTTTGTTGAAACATTTGAGGTTGCTGCATTTGCACATGTCAAAAATATTCCTAATTTGGTGGAAAGTAAGAATTGCCTATCGTATATTTGGGAGTGAACTGTGGAAAAATTGGTTATGACATTGACTAGGAAAATACATTTAAGATGGCGTTGGTAATTGTATGTTATAAGATCCAGGCCCGTTTTTTATTTTTAGTAAATATGTTGTTTAAAAATTTGTTGAGATTTTACCTTTAATTTAACTTACCCTACATTTTTATTTCATTATCATTAGCAGCTCAAAAGTTGAACTTTATTTTTAATCCGTGTCTCCACTGGGAGCCCTTATTAGTGGCCTCCCCGCGACCGTATTATAGGTTCGATTTTTTTGAAAACAAAAGTTTTAAATGACTGCTTTTGATTTATATATATATAATTAAACTCTTGTGGCCTATTTTGTTTGCACAACACTTATTCTTACTTAAACAGTAGTTTAATTGCCTTTAATTTAACTTTTATTGGAACTGTATTTTTCTATGTTTTGACACAGATAAAGGCAAGGCCGTATTCAAAACGTATTTATGTTAAGAAATTAAATACATAAGACAAACCGTTCAGACAGTAAAATCAGAATACACAAACACATACATAAACAAATTGAATTGCGAACCCGATAAATAGTGCTCACCTATAGCGGTATTTGATAAACTTATACAATCATAGTATCAAAAAATATGAAAGACTAGCCTAGACTGCCCTTGAGAGCAAAGCTAGATAGCTAAAAATCTTTTTCGTCTTCCTTTAAAGGTTCTAAAATGTGCCTTTCTAAAATTCTTTATGGAATAAAAGTTAAAGGTTAGAAATTAGAAAGTAGAATGTGCAAACCCTTCAAATTAATAGATTTATTTTTATCTCTAGAGGGTATCTATGTACTAATTTAAAAAAAAATCTTATGATTTCTAAAACCTGCGTCGCGAGCTTGCTTTTAGATTAAAGATGGGCATCAAAAAAGTAAAAGAGAAAGTACTACATTTGAAAAGAATTCGACAACCCCTGCAGTTCTTATGATAGAAGACTGAACATTAAGAACGTGCTTTTCTTTTCTCTATGGTACCCATGTACTGAATTTAAAAATGTTATTAATCTTTAGAATATCGAGAATCTTCAGACTTAAACAAATATTGATGATAAAAAAATATATGTAGAAAATAATTCTTCGTAGCGTTTAGCATTTCTGTCAGCTCAGGTCAAACTAGAATTTTTTATTGTAATGTGATTTTATCGTAGAAAAATTCATAGATAGATTTAATAAAAGTATTACCTACTGCAGACGCCTTTATGTCGCAACCAAAAAATTTTACTGTAGTTTTCGTTTTATGTCCTTAAAGCTTAAAACCACCTTCTATTATATAAAATATATACATTGGGAGCTTTGGGACAAGAAACCACTTTATTGTCCAAATGAGTGAACATTAAGTAAGTTTAAAATTGCAAAAAGATGTAATACAGTTAATATAGGAAAGGAAACGAAGGAAACCATGTTATTAAATTTTTTTCATACAATTATAAATTGTCATCCGCAAACCAAAGAACTTATTCTTCGACAAGTCTTCAGTGGTCAGAGGGTGCAAAGAGAATCTAATTAACTATAAAAATTTTAACAAACACATGTTTGAGTTAGTGATATACCGCGTGAGTAAAAAACAGGTAGCCAAATAATATATGATTTAGAATCTAGTAAGAAGTCATTAATATAGTGTTATTATTATATAGTTAACGCAACTGTTACTAATTTGACTCTATTATGAAAGAAATATCGTAAGATTTGTATCTGGCAGTAAAAAATAAAAAATTAGGATTTTCAAGAAATCGGTTAACAAAAACTAAAAAGAAGATAATCTTTAAATAAAATTGGCAAACGTTGTTTAAATTTAAATAAAGATTTATTTTGCAAGTAGAATAATGTAAAACACTATCTAACAAACGGGCAAAAGATTGCTTATAGATAGAATTACAGGAGAATAATAAAGGACAAATACAATTTTAATGTTGATGAGAAGTAGAAGAAAGTAATAATAAAGAAAATACCAAACTCAAAGCAAAAATGTAAAAAAAGAAACTTCAGTAGATATTCAACATGTATAAGAAAATTAAGGAACTTCTTATGCATATAAGAAATATAAACATGAAAAACATAAAAAATAAACATGAAACTGTTATACTTAAGCTAGAATAGAAACTATAAGAGAGAAACAAATATTTGTTTTCTAGTAAAAGATTGAAGCAACACAATATTAGTATAACAGAATATAGTTGCAAAATAAATTAAGAAGAAGAATGACAAAAATAGTTGCCTACATGTTCTAGTCCGAAACAACAACAGTTAAAGTATAAGTGGAATGGTAGGAGATGTAGATATTTATAGAAGAATATAATAAGGATGTGTACGCTCACTTACATTATTTAATTTATACTCAGACGCAACATTTCCGAAATAATTACCAAACAATAAAATGGTGTGTTAAATAAGAAAAAAACAATAATTTACACCACCTCAACAACACTGTACTTTTAGTAGATAAAATACTATAATGGAAAAAAATTACAAAATATACACAAAAATAGTTTAAATTTAAAAATAAATAATGAAGGTATAGCAATGAAAAACAAATATAAGTAAAAATATAAACACAAAAATCTGGTGTAAACATCACACGACTGGGTAATTATGGTAAAAATCCTGGGCTTCAATTTTTTTTCGAGTTCCTATTTTACCAACTTTTACTTTAAATTTATGTTTATCTGGTGATAACAAATAATTTTTATTCTCATGAACTTTTTGTATCTTCAACAGTTTAGATTCGCGACCGCTTTGCGACCGATTTTGCGTCCTTGCGACCAAACCGCTCGGCCGATTTTTACCAAAAGCTTCGCACTGCGTTCCCTACCTACAAGTAACTTGCATACCAAATTTCAAGTCTCTAGCTCTTACGGTTCTCGAGATATCCTGTTTACTGACAGACCGACAAACAGAAACACACACACACACACACGAACCAATGGCTCAAACCAACTTTTTTGGTGTCCTGAGGCTATAGTTCGTCCAGAAATGTGAAAAACTGGGTAGGTCAAATTTTCGCCGATTATATTACTTTCCTTATTATAGGATAAGGAAAGTAAAAATGGTAAGTGCAAAGATGCGTAGAAAATAATGTAAGAAGTGGATAGATGGAATCAACATTTAGAAAAACATCTGTTCACATACCAAAATGGATTATATAGCTATTCGGGTTTAAAATAAATTTAAAAATTAGAGAAAATTTTCCTTCGTCTGAAATGCACAGAAGAACTTAACAATAAAATATGGAAGTTTATCAAAGAGAATGCGTTGCACTGTATGACTGAATACACTAATTTTCTAAAATACGATAATAAAACAATCAGACTTTTTGTTTTTACAAGAAAAAAACCATCGATGCTGATAGTCGCTCTAAAATTGGCTTAAATTCATTAAGAACTAGGGATTAGCTAGGTGAGTCAATAACATAGTGATCTGTAATGAGTCTTGGGTGCACTACTATGTCATATTCCAAAAGAACCAGTCGTGACAAAAAAGAGTATTAAAGACAAGAAGTCGATTGTCAGATAAAAACGTTTTAACAGTTTTTTGAGGCTATACATTAGTTTTGCTTATTACTATGATTTGTTGTAGAAAGTATTATTCAAACGACGAAGCTTCTTCAACTGAGATGTATTAGTGCCTCATAAAAATTTCAGACTTTATATTGTGACCCAAACACAACAAACAGTGGGTGATCATTTTGAGTTGTCCTCGAATATACCCCTTACATTCCGATACTTTTACTGTATGATTTCTACTTGTTTGGGCTACTAGAAGGAGAGATGACGGAAAAGCTTTGCAGCAACCTTGATTTATGAATTCAAATAATTAATTCCACTTAACAATGTAGGGACCACGCTTGCTCTCAGCTCTGTCAAGAAGGTCCGGCTTTCTAAAGTCAATGGTTACATAACTTTCTTTTTAAAGTTCTGTACCAGAAATGCGATGATATATGCTACTTGTAAAAAAAACTGTGAAAAATTGTTGAGTTATCCCGGAGCACGGAAATCCATAGATAAATCGGTTACGTTTCAAACTCGTTAGTAAAATAATCTACAGCAACAAAGGTGTCTTTGTTATCATCGTCCGTTTTTTGGAAATGGATCAAAAATATCGACTGTGCTTCATTTCTCTAGATTTTCTACATGAGTTTACCTTAAAGGTGTGTTAAACCATTCTTCTGCGTTAGCTCCTAATTTTTTTCTCAAAGATCTACAATATCTTTTTTTAAGTTTTTGGTCTATATGCTTAATTTTATAATTTATCTCTTAATGATCTAAGTTTATTTTGAGTATTTATTGTTAGTTTTTTTGAAGTTCTAAAATGTTGCCGTAATTTATAGCTCATATTTTGTATTCGAGCGCTCACTTTTCTGGGTCAGAGATTTTGCAATCTTTTCTGTAGTAGCTTTTTCTCCTTATCGTCTCTAAACCCGCATTCTAATTAACTTTTTAGCCTTTCTACTTCTAGTTTGTGTAACTTGATTTGCATCATCATGCTAATTTATTTAAATAGTGTTTCGAATTACGATGAATCCTATTCTAATACAAGTTACAAACAATTCGGTATATGCATTTTATTATTTATTTCTACTTAATGATTACTTCTTTAGCGGTTTAGCAACTGTTTAATTAACGCACTAATACTATCACTAATTATTTATCTCTCTAAGTCAATCACCCTTTGACGTATTTAGATTACCACAAAAACTGTGTTTAAACCTCAAATGCCGTAATAGCCTTTGTATTACATAAATACCTGCGCATTTAATTCTAGAATTCTCGCAGCTCTCCTGTCTTCGCATTTGCCATTATCTGTTTCAAGGAAATCTTTTTATTAAGGGTTAGTCGCCATAGTATACCGCAACGGTTTTAGATATTATTTAGCAGTAGTATTTTATCTGAATAAAATAATGTGATTTACTTTTTTATATTTTGTTAGATACTTCAACTTTATTCAATGCCAAGATCAGTAGAATTTCAATCAGCAGAAAATACAAATTTCGTTTGAGTAACTGGATTAAAACAAAGGATTATTTATTGGATAATGTAACGGGATTTAAAATAGCCATCTTTTGGCATAAATTTTGCAAACAGTAGCATTATAAAAAACGCATGAAAAATTTATTGCAAAGAATTTCATAGTGGATGAAACATGAGACATCGTATAAAGCGTAAACTGTCGACAAGAAAATATTGTAACCATTTATAATGTTACTGTAACTGATTTTCGCTTGATAGTGGATAAATTTTTTTATAAACTTGAAATTAGCTAAAATTTTTCAAAAAAATGCTACTTGGTGGGTTTTAAATTATTGCGTAATTGATTGTATTGAAATTTCTCATAAGTAGCTGGTGCACTATAAAACAGAAAGAAGTTTCTTGGACGGCGACCTAGGATGAGACCTACTACACGCTATAATTAAAGAAGACAAGACGTAGCAAAGAAAAGGTGAACTGAGCCCAAAAGAGATAAAATTTGTTCGTTAGTCCTAAAAATATCTGTTGGGACTATTAAGAGGTTTTGTGTGTTGATATGTTTACAATATTTTGAAAAAAGTACGAGTAGCCTATTGGTACAAAAAAGGAGCAGTGGATAGAATAATTCAAGAAATGCAATTTGCATTAAACTAAGTTAAAATGATATTAAATTAATCGTTAAAAAATATTGGAGCTTATCAAAATTATATAATTTTTTTAAGTAAAAAAAACAAAACATAAAACTGCACTAACTAAAGACTTATGCAATATAAAAGCTGAATTTTTAGAAACATTTAAAAAGTTTGTTACAAAGCGACATTAAACTAGTTTTATTGTTAAATCAATTTACTCAGAAGCTTTTTTGTAGTCGTGAAGGTGGATTAAAGGAAACTTTCTGAACCGATGATTTACGATGATTGATCAGATAAAGAGTAGATGTGCCATTAAATAGAACTTATTGACAGTATCTTCCATCGTTCATAATTATTACTTATGAATTATTGAGGACCTTGCGTCTATCAGAAGGAATTCGATTATGCTCTAGCAAGCCTTCGTAGCGGAGAAAACAATAGGAATGCTGTAAAGATATTTAGTATGCAAGTCAGCCGCTATTTAAATGCAGCACGGTTAAAATAAGCTACTTTGGTTCGATGGTCCTAAAGAATAAAGGGGAAATCGCAAATACGAACCGTTCAGAGTCGCGTGCAAACAAATGGCGCCATTTTATTGCAATCACTAGAGAGAGAGAAACGAAAAATGTCAATTTTGAATCTGTCCGGGCTATGGTGGGAAGACTTTAATAATGTGGTTTACTGTGTATTAAAGAATACTTCGCAAAGTTTTAACATCGACATTAGTGCACTTCTGAGCGAGAGCCTCATTCTTCTACTTAACCCGCCGAGTATTGTACAAACTCGTTTTAATATTTGTGTACTAAGGATATAAGAGCAAACATTACCCTGATAATAAAAGTGGCGTAATACTTACAAAGAAATAAAGTTAAAAGGCACTAAGACGATGTATTGTGGTTTTAATAACACGTATTAACGATTGTAGTATTATTTCAAACATCTTGTCATAATTGTGTGCTCTATTTGATGCAGATAAGTTAACTCAACCGTTTAATTTTCTCAAATATGTTTTGAACTTAATGTGTGAAAATAGTACGCAAAAAAGCATATTACTAAAAAATAAATGTTTTTTATATGTTTCTGGCATTCTAGATATAAACTTCAGTAACTAATATTTTTTTACAAAAGTAAAATAAAAACTGAAGAAAAAATATCTGCAGCAGCTATGACAACTAATCACTTATCTCTACACCAAATGAGTAAAAAAGCTGCTACGCGCGCCAAATACATAAAAAGTAATTTTGATGCTTCTCGACTTTTCCAATTTTTTTGCAGGTTTTGTTCAATCTTAAATCATCTGAATGTCGCTTTGTTCAAAATCTCTACCTGTAATTGAATTGTATTTTATTATTATTTTTTATATTTATGATACCGTTGTAATAAAAAAAACAACACCTAAAAAGGCACAGCAGAAAGAAGATTATAATATATTTAGAAAAACATCAAAAACAAAAAAAAAATTATAAAGCAAGTTCGTTATGAATCAGCAATACGTTCGAGATTTTTAAATTTCAAAAATCGAATAATTTAGTGATTCCAGAAACTTCAAGGATACGACTTTGACATTAAACATTGTTGCGTCTAACAAGGTATTGCATTGTCAGATTTCTTTAAATATCTATTTCTAATTAAAAGATTTAACGAACCAGTCAATAATACACTCCCATTCTCCTAACGTTCTAATAGCTTGTCAACGTCTCGGCAGTAAATACCATGTCTCAATTCATAAAATCAAGCCACATTTCTGTTTTAAAGTGCAAATGGTTGTTGAACAAAACAACTCGCAAATTATTGGAGAACTATCGAGAAGGGTAATAACCTGAAGAAGATCGCTTAGGAGAATAAGATGGGTGCGGTATAACATATAAAGAATTTTACGTTTCCACCAAATGCAAGTCATGGTCAGTTTGAATTTAATCGATGCCTCGATGAAGTGTTGCTTATTTGTTGAAACTCAGCCACGTTTTTCTTTGCTTTAAGTAGACACAAAGGCACTATTTTTCATTGCCGATTACAAAGCGATAAGAATTTTTGCAACCACATGCATCGAGTTTCTGATTCTTATTCATTGAGCTAAGCTGTCTGACTTGGTCTTCATGAAACTATAATCAAGTGGAATGTGAAAGTGTGTGAGGTTAGAATGTAAAAACTATTTTTGTGCATGTTTTCAGTAGCACCGTTTTCATAGTATACAGCACAAATATCTTCTTCTTCTTTTAGAGTGCCCTCTCTACGGAGGTTAGCGATCATCAAGGCTATACGGATCTTAGATGTTGCCGCTCTGATTTCTATCTCTACTCTCTATAGATCTTTTTCCGATTATCTTCCACTATATAACTAGCCGCAATATCTCACACTTAGGACTTGTCATAATGTGTCCCAAGTATTCCAGTTTTCTTTTTTGCATAGTAAATACAAACTCTGTTTCTTTTCCAATTCGTTGCAGTACTTCACGGTTAGTAATCTTGTCGGTCTATGGTATATTTAAAATCTGCTGATATACCCATAGCTCAAACGACTCAATCTTTTTTATGTTTTGTTTTTTCAGTGTTCACGTCTCATTTCTATACAGCAACAGTGGTAAGATATAGCATTGTAATATACGTATTCTCAGCTTTATATTAAGATTTTTATTTGATAATAGTGATCTCATTTTTATGAAAGCTGCTCTTGCAACAAATATATTAAGTAGTTTTAAAATTTTGGTTGAATGTAAATAAAAGCAGATTCTGAGATCATATAACTAAGAATATTTAAAGTTTAATAAAACCCTAAAAATAATAAATGATGACAATAAAGAAACAACAAAGCTACTAATATCGCAATATATAAAATGCTAGCAGTGTAACAGTGCATTTGTTTATAAATACACAGACATAAAATGTATAAAACTGCTGTAATTAAGAGTAATATAATTGCACACTATGGAATTTCTTTGGTGTAGCAGAATAAGTCTTATTTTAAGGAAACCAGTATGATAATAGATAGTATGACTACTACTTAAGCGAAATATGGAGATTAATATTAAAAAGACAGTTATTAACATTAAAAAATTAAAAAATTTAAGTAATAAAAAGGAGGAAGATTGCTCTCCAAACTTTTCTTAACAGAATGCATTTGATAAATTCTTTTTATATTTTTTAAATTCCACTCTACAGTTGGGTCCAAGAAAACGAATTACACGCTACATTCAAAATTTGATAATGTATAGAACGTTATAACCCTACATTTGCAATTTTTATTGATGAACACAAAGCGATTAAGGTAGGCATAAAATTAAAACGAAGACGGAGGGGACACTGCGTTAGCTAGACAAGCTCATGAAAAAACATGGGGTTTAAAACCAAAAGTGGTGTATTGTACATACACCACAGTAGTTAAACCCATGATAACATATGCAACTTTAGTAAGGTGGACAAAAATTACATAAAGAACCACTATAATCGTACTAATGCACAAAGTCTTACTTGTCTGGGAATAACAAGTGCTATAAAAACAACACCAACACTAGCATTAACAATACTGCTACACACCTCTTATCGTGTACCTCAATATCGTGTAGTAATATGCAGCAAAGTATCACGTAGAGTTAGCTCTAGTTGCTCCAAAATTAGACTCTTAGGTTCATCTTCAATGTCGTGGTATATACGAAATGCTATTCTTCATCGAGACGTGCCAACAATTCAGAAATGTATTCTCTAAAGAATTATTCAGCTTTTTAATAGGATCAAAAGTCTCAGGAATTACATTATCCATGGTCTATACAACCGAGTTGGACAGAACCTTTCGCTACAAGCGCCTAACAATTATGATTTGCTCGTAAAGCAGTATGGACCTGACCTAAACTGGTCAGCTACCATTCATGTTGTCATCCTAGAAGAAGAGAATCAAGGGCCGAATTTATGAAGCATTAATAACGAAGCCAGCGTTAACGTTAACGCATATTTAAAAAAATAGCTACTATTATGTGTTTTAATATCTTCTAGTATTTAAATTTTAACTTTGATACGATAAATTACTATTCACTTACCTTCTTTTTATCTGGTACAATTATAAATGGTTTTCGATAAATTACAAAAAATGTATTTAATTTGCTAATAAATTATTTAGCAATTGGATCCTGTACAAACGCTAGATTCAAGTTAAGAGTTTCTTATTCATACAAATAATGCATTAAACTGACCAGATCATTATACATGCTAATTATGTTTAATTGTAGTATTCGCGTTGTTTAATTATTTTATATATTGCGCAATGCATATCAAATGTACATCGGAATTGTGAGGTGTATTGCTTTATACTGCGAAACTGAATTCATAATGGAATTTTTTATTTCACCAATATAAGTTATTTGCATATAATTAGACTACATTTTTTATTAGTAATACACTAGAGAAACATTTATTTGCTTGTTGGTGTGTTTTAAATCTAATTTACTACAAAAACTTTTAAATATTTATAATGCGTATTTTAAAATCAGAATCATTGATACAAAATATTATTTATAATTAAATTAATTTATTCTGTTACCTAATGTTTCAGGAAATTTCACGCAGTAAGAGAATTAAATTATTGTTCCAAATAATTTGTAGTTACTCCGAAATCTATTATCTCAAGAGACATTACCCAAAATGTATTACCCTGATTATCCACTATGATCTAAAAGCTATTTTTATACAGGGTAGCGCAATGGGTACACTAGATGATATTTTTATTTTAAATCGTCTCTAACCCTCCGCCACGAATTTACCCATAAAAATATTTTCCTCAACTAGTGCGGTATTTTCCCGCTTCAAAGGTCAAAATTTCAAAATTTAAGATTCCGTGATTTTGACCAGGCCATTGAGTATTTTCACTTTAAATTGTCTCTAACCCCCTAACGACAAATCAACCGATAAAAGTCTTGTAAACTCAAATTCAAAAGAAGTTCGTAATTAACTATTCTAACAAATAAGTTAATTTTGTGTTTACTGTAAGTGCAATTTTGTTAGATTTTATATTATTATTATTATTATTATTAACATTATTTTTTGCAGCCAATGGGTCCTAGATATATCGCTAATAGTTTTCATAATCTTTGACTTCTTAAATATGCAAGAAATGGTCGACTTTACATTTTTAATACAGTGAGATCTTCAGGAAACCAACTTTTTATAAGAGAATTCTACGATGATTTTTCAAATTTCAATCTGTGGTTTGTATTAGTTTTCCTGGAGCCGCGTCCTGGCTCGGCGGTCAAGATCATCGTTCCACTGTGCTCGAGCCGGCGCGCGCGAGTTCGAGTCTCGCTCAACCCATGGGTGTGTGTGAATGTCCTAGAATTTAAGTTCCATGTTAGCAGACACAATAAGCCCTTGAGGCTGCAGTGCCGATAAGCAACACAGAACACAAAATACCATCAGAAGTATAAAAAAAGCTCAAGAGTAATAATTATAATTGCATTTCCAAAGTTTTTACTCAGGCAATTTTTGAAAAAAATCTTTTTGAGTAAAATTTACTGCCTTAGTTTGAGTTATTTTTTTAAATTTATTTATATCAAATTATAGTAGTTATTCAACACTTGGTCGAATAAAATATAAACCGTAATTATTTATTATAAAGTTATTGCAGTATTAAAAAAATACAAACCTAAATGATTATTCTTCTATATAGTCTTCTGATTTTAAAGCACATTTTTTTCCAGTAGATTGATAGATTTATCTCGCTATAATAAAAATGAAAGTGATTGCAACGTCAGCTAAATGCGCGCCAATAATTTGGCACCAACATTATCGTCAAATTTTAGCTTATCAAGTACCTTTTTTAATAGTCCAAACAAATAAAAATTGCATGGAGGGTATTCCAGTACGTTTAAAACAAATCCTCCATTTTTGTATCGAGTTCGAGCAGCTGTATAGAGCTAGGCGTTGTTGTGAAGCAAGGTAACTCCTTAGATTGGACTCGTGTTAAGAATATTGTCTATAAATTAAGCCTTAGCTCTTTTTAAACTGTTGGACAATTGTACACGATTTATTGTACAAAACTTGATAATAATTTGTTGCACAACGTACGAAGATACCTGCTACTCTGATATCGTGAGAAATCTTATGGGAAAATTTCTTTTCAAAAATTGTTATAACTCTCGCCGTTACCCTTAGCGTGTGTTTTGGAAAGACCCCTCTTTATATATACAGGGTTATCAAAATCTTTTAGATAGTATTGTGGGAATGTCAAAAGGCCTTTTTATGCGCATGCGTAATTTCTATTAAGTAACAACTAATTAGCTACGTTTAATCAGCACTGTTATACTCGAAATTATTACTCAATAAGTTATTGGGTGGTTTGATTACAAAAGGTCCCAAGCTTGTAACGTAGTTAAGAAGTATAGAGAATCTGACCACCAAGGGGATCTGATCGCAAGAGAAGTGATTCGTCCGCAAATTTCACGATCCTGAAAGGAACATGATCCAATAAAAGCGATGGACATGGGTCAGTCTAGTAATGCACCAGGTCTTGCATTACAAGCTTGCCATCCTGAAGAATCGCCAACTGGCCAACAGGAAGTTAAAGTATGACAGCTGGCATCCCGAGATTATTTTTGAACGAAATAAACTTCATCGAGGACAGGAAGGCGAAACGCCACAATGACCGTTAGTCCTGTTAAGTGCCTACCGTCATACATACACAGTTTCCCGCCTTCTTTGAAAAAGGACTAAACGTCCATGATCTAGTAAAATTCCGCTTTAGACCGCAAGGCAAGAAGGGCACTTTTTATGTTATCACTGGTATCCCGACTTATTGCCAACCTACAGCGTCGATTGCAATTCTTTAGACTATTATGCGTGGGTCGTGGTCGAGGCGAAGGTCAATTAGAACCATCATAACGCCAAAGACCACTTATGGGCTTCCATCATGGAGGTAATGACACGTTGTGTTGGCCTGCAGCAGGTTTAGCCCCCAGATCTAGGTCATGTCCCCTGATGGGAGTATTAAATAATACAATTCTCAATAGTATTTTATTTAATTTTGTTAGGTTTAATGTAAATAAATTTAATTTTCCTTGTATTTTAATGTTACTCTCAATGTTTATTAATTTTCCGGATTTACATCGACGGTCCTGTAAAAATTAAAAAATAATAATAGTTTCCGGAATAATGGTAATTAGAATAATAGCTTTTAGGTTTTTCGGATAACATTAACAAACCACAAACTATCTAATACAGCAATTACAAATACATTTTTTAAAAAATAACAGTAAAAAAAAATTAAAAACGGCCTTTAATTTTGAAAAGCAAGAAACAACAACCAAAATGATTTTGAAGCGGATTGAAGCTAAAAGAATATAACGTATAACCCTTAATATGTTTTTTTAGGCGTTTTCCTGGCGGACATGGAAACAGGGAGATTTCGGATCCTAAAATAAATTCGGAAACGCGCGTGTTTATAAATGGGCGCGTCCGCAAACTAGTTGGGAAAATCACCTGTTGGTACGAAGCCATTTTTGTTTGTGATTGCTATCAATCGTTGTCGCTCGGTAGGTTGAGCGGTGTGTAGCTTGTTTCTATTCAAATCTGCGTTTGTAACTCACTCCCACCCCCCGATTGTGGGAAACAGAAATATATGTTGACAAGTTCAAATACGAATTTCGAAGGTCAAAGAAAATCAATTCCTTAGCTATCTTTTTTTTAATTGATTTCCTTCCTAGTTTCCTCCCCGATTAAAGAAAACGACGAAACAGTTATCCAGATTTAGGCCCAATTTACTTATTAATTGTTATTAATCTCCATTTATCAACTGTGTAGATTACTGTTTAGAAATATGTGTGGAAGGTTCCACATCAAGAAAAAGATTATAAAAAAAGTAGTAAGACAGTCATACATAAAAGCACAATAGCGGAATAAGACACTATAAATAGAACGCATGGGAATAGATAGAAAACTACTAAAAAATGTTACTTTTATAGATAGTAAAACTATAAAGTTTACGATAATAATAATTATAGTAGTTTAATTTATTAATATTAATAATATCTTTCAAAACTATCGTTATAAAGAGTAATAGAAGCATAATCTTTAATAACGGCTTTAAAGTAAAGCTTCCAAGAGAAAACACGATTACAGTAAAGAATGATAAAAGAGTTATACACATTACTAGAAAAAAGTATAAGTAAAAGAATACTACCAAGTGATATATAATGTCAAGTTGAAGATATCTCAAGTAACTCGCAATTTTGGATATTATAAATTTTGAATTAGTATAAGATTTCTATGTCAAAAAAGATGTATAAAATTATAATAAAAGCTGTATGGAAATAAATTTAATTAAAAAAAAACTTTCACGTTGAAGATCCCTACCACACTGGAAACTATTTTTTCGAAGTCGATTGCCGCAAAAGTATTACTCAAAAACTATATTTTTAAATCTGGCAATAAGATATTAAGAAGAAAGTAGGTGAGTAGTAACACAACTCTATCAATGTGAGACTGGTATATATAAGTTCAACGAAACGAATTTTACGAGAAAAGAAAGGGATTGACGACAGGCAGCGTTACACTTATTGTTAACTTTGCTACGCATATTTATACAGGGCACACTTCTAAATTTAGTCACATACTTTAAGTATTGTAGTATTTTTTTACCGATAAAAGCTGGTTAATTATTTTCAAGTTTGGGATCTAACCCCACCTTATTGTACTTTAGTTTTCAATTACGTGACGTTCGGTACTGACTATCTTTTAAACCATGTCATTTTAGTTGGGCGACTAGCAATTTGGGACAGCTCAAGGGTAACTAGAGCAGTATTTATTACTATCTCTTAGGTTAAACTTTTTTATACGTTTGCTTTTGCACCATATTTTCAGCAAATTTAAATTTTTCATTAAGAACCTAAAGAATTCTGCATTAATTTAAAAAGTAACAAATCATTCTATCAATAATAAATAAAGAATAGAAATTAAAAGGGATGGTTAACTTGAAATTATATGGGAATGTAAATTATTAGCCAAAAAGGAGAACATTTTTCTGATATTTTCGATTTAGTGGTGGGTGTTTACATCATTACAATTACAAATTAAATTTCTTGCACATATTGTACGATTTGAAATCTAATTTGTTTCTGCATTTAACCATTCCAGCGGTTTAGTACAGCTATTGTTCTCGGAGTTCTGGCATTCTACGCTCGTTCTTTGCAGAAATTAATAATTTCAAAAAGCTAATGCTGCTAATACATTCGGTAAGTACTATAATAATAGCAAGACTTAAATATTTATTGTTTACCGTTATTATTAGAACGGCAGAGACGTGCACGCTGATGTTTGAGATTCTTCATTTAAGTCGATTATAAGCCTAAGCAGTGCCTTGTTTAATTATTAATCTGCCAACTCTTCAATTACTACGCGAGATGTCGTCAAGTTCGTAGGATTACTTTCTAATTATTATTGAATTAAACTCCATTTTAATGGGCCTAAAACATTTAAAGGTCTTAATTATTTCTAAAAGCGATTCTTCTTAGAAAGCGAGACTAAATATGTATGGATTTAATTATAACTTCCAAGTACAGTATTTGGTTTTAAGTGCAAATTACCAATCAATGCATGAATTCGAATTCTTCGGGTAATTGATTTTGAGCTGGCTGACTACCAGTTTGCTAAAAATGACCACTAATTAATTATTCATGAAATGGTGGCTCGATTTTCTCTTTATGCAGGAGTGCAGTTCTTGCAGATCGATGACAGGTTGTGATAGAACTTCTTAATTTCAAAGCACTCCACTACTTTGGTAGCTTAGAAACAATGAGTTCGTAAGTAGTTGGCGCTCGTACATTTATAATTTTCAAAATTCGTGCTTTTAGATCTCATGAAAGTTTAATATGGCGAACGGGCGTCTAAGGCGCCTATACTAAAAATTTGAAAATCTTCAAAGGCTTTCCTTCTCTAGTAGCTTTGTTGTACGTTAAAGCAGAAGGTAAGTTAATAAATTCCTGTAATTGCTATAATTGAGCCTTTGATCAATTTTGAGAGATGCGAGTCTCAAAAAGATTAGACGCGTTGATGCTATAAAGGTTTGTAATTAATTTCGGTCGTTAATTATCGCAGAAAAGGTTTTTTGCAAAAATGATTGCGCGGTAGTAACGTCACGTACAGGAATGCTTGAATGGAGTGGAAACTCCGATGTTGTTTTTGGTTGTTTGCATTAGCACAGTTTGGTACTTACATGCACCAATGCACGAAATACTCGACTAGCGACTGCAAGTATTCGAGCCATTTAGTTTCTCTACTGACTGCAAACTATTCTCGCTGATGTTTTGGGACGCTGTCAAAGTTGGAAACGTAGAATAGTTTCCTAATCAGTTATTTGGTTCTATTTTTTGCTTTGTTTTCAGAAGATTATTGAATTCTGTTTTCCATGGTTAAAAGAATAAATGTATAAAATTAAATGGAATTTTATTGCTAGTTCTTAGTACACAAAATTATTTTAATATTTAAAATAAAAAGTAAATTAAAGGTTTATTGTAAATTAAAAAATTATCATCAACGTCAAAATAGAGTACATAAAGTAATTTCCACTACAACAGTACTTCATACAAAGAAAATTTGGGAAGAAGAACACAGACAATCGGAAAACTACCATTATAGCCCCAATACATAAGAAGGGTGATAAGGCAAGGTTTAAAATTTTAGAGGAATAGCTCTGCTAAATGTAGGTTCCAAAATATGCAGTAATTTATAAGAAAAAAATTAAATGTACATATAAGATAAACAATAGAAGAATGCCAATGCGCTTTCAAAAGAGAAAAACCGACAATAGATACAACAGATTCAAGAAAAAATGTATGAGCTGAATATATGCAGCCAGCATATAATTCATTAATATGGAAAACATTTAGAACACTACAGGAACTAGGGATGCCTTCGAAACGAATTAAACTAGTTGGAATATTCATGTTATAAACAAAGACTAAGGTAAGCATCCAAGATGAATTTTCAAAAGAATTTACAATCTACAGTATTTTATGATTTTGTGTTAGAGGCTAAGAGGATACGGAACATATATTTTACCTTTCAATCTAAATCCTTTTCTTCTCTTTTTTTTCACTTAAGGTTTAAGCCACAGTATCTGTTCCGGCTCATCTATTATTATCTTTTTCTCTCTTTTTTTACTAGAGCAATATCTACGTGCTATCTTACATACAAGTACATGATCTTCCATCCTTTTGACTTATAGTGTTCAGTCTTATTTGTTGCTTTAATTATTCTTAGGACAGGTTGTACTCCTGAATTTCCTCTTATATCTTCAGTTCTAATATATCTTTCAATAACTATTAATAATTTTATCTTTAAAGCTTGGATGTGCAAACAAAGTTTTTGTTTAAAACTACAGGTTCGCCACCATACATTAAGACAAAATTGTCACAATCTTGTAAAATTCTATTCGTGTTTCTTTTCGGGCTTTGTTGCGGCGGTTTTTTCTAATAGATTCGCAGATGCGCTTGAATGTGGGTTTTGGTTTCTGTCCTATGGCTTATTTAGTATCATACGTCGTGTCCAAAATAGTTGAAGTGATTAACTTGTTCGACTGGTTGGCTGTTTAAGGAGATGTTTATTCGGACTGGTTCTTTCTGCGAAACGTTATAGTCTTTCATCAAATTGTATTCTTTGTCTCTTAAGTATATTTGGCGACAAGCTCTTTAAATGCCAAGTTATCAGCAAAAAGTAAACATTTGATATATTTGTCCTTGTCCATTTAGATGTCTTTTTAATTTAGAAAGGGTGTTACCAATATATATGTTAAAAAGAGTGGACGAAATGCTAAACCCCTGTTGTACACCTGTGTTAGTAAGGAAGAATTTATTGCAGCGGCCATGTAAGTCTTACAACTTCTGTGCCATTACACAATGACATAAGATATTCTATAAATTATGTTGGACAACCTTAGTTTTTTATAATATCCTATAGTTTGTTGCAATTTTGATTATCAAATGATGTGGT
The DNA here is from genome assembly GCA_036346155.1 of Sinelater perroti. Taxonomy (NCBI): domain Eukaryota; kingdom Metazoa; phylum Arthropoda; class Insecta; order Coleoptera; family Elateridae; genus Sinelater; species Sinelater perroti. Next base: position 7,732,026 of record JARFIY010000013.1, on the reverse strand, counting down.
AAAATCTATAAAAACAACACGAATTTTAAAATTTTTACTTTCAACGTTATATGATGTATTCGAAGTAATTTATAAGAGCAACCCAAAATATTTGACTAATGGTTGCTTTTTTATGATTTTTCTTAGTTTACTGAGAAAGCGTTTGAAAAGTAACTAAATATGCTACGCATTGTTAACTTTTTATTAGGTCAAAGTTTGATACAGAGCTTTGGAGATTGTATAAGTTGCCGATGTTTATACAACATTAGAACTTTGAAACATTTTTACTGTTGCCTGATAAGTGGGTTGAAAATGTAAGAAATTAAATCTAGTTTTGCCAACATATCCTATTTTTACGTCGTTTCAACTTCAGTCTCGTAACCTTTAGCTGCATAGCGTGTAATACTCGTACAAGAAAGAACACAAGATAAGCTTTTAGCATCTTATAATCAGCTGGAATACACAAAGATGACAACTCCAAAAATAGGGTTGGTGGTCTTCCAAGCTTGAAGGTTTTATCGTATAAAAGGCAAGATACTTATTTAATACATAACTTCGGAAATATGAATGATGTTGTCTACCATCAGAACACATTAATTTTAGCTATACGAAATGTTATACATACTACAAAACATAAAAATATTAAATCATTGCTATTATAATAAAAGTGAAGAATATATCGCAAAGAATAATAAAGATTTTAAAATAAAAAAACATTATATTATAAGTGGAGCATAGTAGGGATCACTAATAATAATAAAGTTAAAACTAAAAAAAAAACAAAATTTGTTATAAGATATTGCAAATGAACACCAATAAAAATGTTTAATTATTGTAGAACATCTAAATACTAGAGAGCCAAGTGAAGAAATAGTAGAAACTTACGGCAAAAAATAATTATTTAAAATAGAAGATATATAAGATAATGTGCACCTTACTACGTTCTTTCTTTTTCAGAAAGAAAGACAAACAAATTTACATGGGAAATAAGAAGCTTGAAATCTATAATAGACTGCGTTGTAGCAAATGATGGAATCTTCAAATGAGTAATAAATATGTATGTATATAAAAAGTAAAATTTATCTACCGATCATCTGTTGATTGTGTTCAAAATAAACTTATATTGCAATAGAAAAACTCAAAAATACCGAGAAACATTGTAAATCTAAGAAATAAATATGAAAAAGTGTAATGAGCAAGATTACGACAAAAGATATCAAGTATCAAACGTCAAAACACAACCATCAAAACAAAGAGATACTTTAGATAGGCTGAGGGACCCAGAAACCGAAGAAAGACACCAAAGAACACTAACGGGGAGAATAGAAGAAGAAGTCAAACAATGGGATGTTATAAAGGAAGCGATTAACAAAACGGCTGAAGAAATCGTGGGTACAGAACAATTACAAACACACGAATGGTTTGACAATGAGTGCAGACAAGCTATAGAAGATAGGAAGAAAGCGCTCATGCGAATGCTTCAACAAAATACATAACAAGCCAACACAAACTTCGAAGAAACCAGGAAACTAGCCAGAACAATCCTAAGAAGAAAAAAGCGAGAACTAATAAACCGAAAACTATTGCAAATAGAGGAAAGGATGGGAGAAAACGAAATAAGGAAAGCACACGAAGAAATAAGGTACTTTAGAAGAGGTTTCCAACCCAGTACGAACGTGTAAAAATAAGGAAGGAACCATAATGATTAACAAGGACGATATTGCCGAAAGATGGAGGGAATACTTCGCTAAATTACTGAACACAGACAATGAAAAAGAAGAAGAAAATGAACAAGAAAGCGAAAACAGAGATAAATAGAGACGAAATCAGGAACACTATCTGCAAAATGAAGATGCATAAAGCACCACGGGAAGACAACATACCAACAGAACTACTGAAATCCGGAGGTCAGGAGTTATGGAGAAAGATACATGAGCTAATCCGAATAATATGGAAGAACGAGAAGATGCTAGGTGCATGGAATATAGGAATCATATACATAAGAAAGGGGATAAGACTGTATGCTCCAACTATAGAGGAATCTGCCTTCTCAACACAACATACAAAATCCTGTCACACATCCTACTGGATAGACTGAAGCCACATGTGGAGAGCAAACTGGGAAATTATCAAGCCGGCTTTAGAAAGGAGAAGTCAATAAGAGACCAAATCTTCATACTGAGACAAATAATGGAAAAAGCAAGACAGTTCGGAATCGACATACATAGCATCTTTGTAGATTACAAACAAGCGTATGACAGGGTGAGACATAGAGCAGTAAAACAAGCCCTAGAGACCTTTGGCATACCACAGAAACTAAAAAGACTAATAATAACGACTATTAAGGGTGCACAATATAAGATAAAGGTAGGAGGACAGAAAACACAGGCCATCAGTAGCAATGTCGGATTGAGACAAGAAAACTGCCCCCCATAATATTTAACATGGTGCTAGATATCACCGTACAAAGAACCCCTACATGGAATGATCATCTATTTAGGAATCAGAATCAGATATTGGCCTATGCTGATGATATAGCCATAATCAACACTAACGAAAGGGACGTAACCCAAACGTATAGAACTCTAAAAGACAACTCGGAGGAGATTGGACTCACAATAAATACAGAAAAAACAAAGTACTTACGACTATCAAAACAAATTGAACAGCCAGAACAAGTAACTACAACTACAGGAATAGACAAAGTCACTTAATTTAAATACCTGCGTACACTGATCAATGAAACAAATGATATAACTGTCGAGATAAAAACCCGAATCTTGACAACTAACAGGGCCTATTTCGCAATGAATGATATTTTCAAGACAAAATTAATATCGAAGAAAACAAAAGTACGACTATACAAGGCAATAATAAGACCAATACTAATATATGGATGCGAGTCGTGGACGTTAGTTAAAAAAGAGGAGCAGCGGTTAAGGATATTCGAGAGGAAAATACTGAGAATAATTTTTGGACCAGTTAACGAAGGGGGAGAATGGCGGCGACGACACAATGAAGAAATTAGGATCCTATATAACGAACCCGACATAGTTAATGTCATTAAACGTATGCGAATACAATGGATAGGGCATGTGGCGCGAATGGCACCCAACACCCCAATACAGAGGATATTTAATAGCACGCCAACAGCAACACGACCCAAAGGAAGGCCGCGCAGTAGGTGGATTGACAATGTGTTTCAAGACCTCCAAAAGCTCAATGTAAATAATTGGAGAAAAACTGCCAAAAATAGAACAGACTAGAGGAAAATCGTTGAGTCGGTGAAGACCCTTGATGGGTGGTAAAAACCGAGAGAGAGAGAGAGAGAGTGAGAGAGAGGAGGGAGAGAGAGAGAGAGGGAGAGGAGGGAGAGAGAGGGGGGAGAGGAGGGGAGAGAGAGGGGGGAGAGGAGGGGAGAGAGAGAGAGTAACTTGATTTGACATTGGAAACAACATTGTAGCTTTTATAAAGTATCTTTCTTCAAGTTTGCAGAAATAAGTTCCTTTGCGGCTCTGCATTACCTTTTTATTTGACCTATTATTTTGTCCAACTAGAAAAGTTTTAAGTGTCGAACACTTATGATAATTGTAAAAAGCTAAATCAGAAGAATGACGTGGATATAGAAGAATGTCAAACTGTAGTTGAAACAAATTTAGTTAAACAATATAACTTGAACGCGTTATCACAATTATAATGACACTTTTTGGCCGTTTTAGGACGGTTTATCTCTATTACTACCTTTAATTTCTCTAAAATTGCTACGTAGTAATGTTTTTTTTTAAAGATAGTCAATCGGGAAGAATTTCTTTTATGCTCCAAAGAATGGAGTGTCTGTAAATTAGTCAACAGAGGTGTAGATGAAATATTTGTCTTTAATGGCAATGCTAGAATGCATAGAAAGCAACGAAAAACTACCAAAATTTTCTTAACAAAATCATCAATGACTAAAAACATTTAAAAAATGCACTTTAGGCCTCGAAAAATGGTTGGAGGGAGACTGCTAATAATCTTCGAATCAGTCACTAAGATATATTGCATGGAATCAGATATGTGTACTGTACCAGAAAGAAAAAAATTACAATATAATTAAAGAAGAAAAACAGCTCAACATAAGTATCATAGCTATGAATGATGTCAGGTAATTTGGCACAGGACACTGTAAAATAAACCAATATCACTTGTATTTGCTATAGAAGAAAAACTTGTTCTACAAAACGCCTTTTTTAAATTAGGATGAAGATAGTTGTACAACTGAAACTCACCAATGAACGGTGTAGTACACATAGTTAGGAACCAGACAGACTGTATATTAGTCAATAAAATTTATCTCAGTTAAAATATACCTATGAGCTGAAGTAATGTCAGACCATAATCCGTTAGTGGGTATAGTAAGATTGAAAAACAAACAAGTTACAACATACAAAAGCTAAAAGATCCCGACATTGCATTAAAAGTGAGAACTAAAACTAACCGAATATGTAAGTGGAAAGAATGTTGACAAGGAAACAAGCCTTAAAATAAGAATTTAAAAAAAAATGGAAAAAAACTCATTTAAAACTCAACACAAACATCAAGAAGAAATCTTGGATGACCGATAAGATTCTACAATTAATAAACCAGAGTTGAATTTTGAGAAACAAGGATAAAAGCAAATATCTCAGACTAAAAACACATACAAAAAATGGGCGAAAATCAAAAAGAGTGTAAATATTGGAAAAGAAAATATAATATCTTTAATATTTATAAGAAGGTTAAAGAAGTAAGTCTTTACAAAACTAGAATAGCAGCTAGATTAGTTGACGAACAAGGCTATGTCATAATAGAGAGTATAAGAATATAAAAAAAAAACTATTAATGATGCAAGACCAAAATATTTAGACATAAAAGACAAATCAGTTACCCCCTTCCATTACAAATGAAGTTACAGTTACTGGGTTAGATAACCTCCATTCGGAATTCTTCAAACTATTAAACAGTTGATTAGTATATGTAATTATATATGTCAAATAGGCAACATTCCTCAATTTGAATTTATAACAATGTTCAAAAAATAGGGGAAAAGAAATGTAGGGAATATAAAACTATTAGCCTCATAAGCCATATGTTAAATGTGTTCTTAAAAATCACCCATAAAATAATTTACAGCATTTGGGAAGACAATATGTCCAAAACTCAGTTTGATTGTCGAGATGGACTGGGTACAAAAGAAGTCCTATTTAGTATACAGGAGCTATTTCATAAATGTAAGGATATCGTCATTGATGTATACGTTTCTTTTGTCGATTACTGCAAAGCTTTCGATAAAGTGGATCATGCTAAGATATATTGACGGATATTGGTATGGATGGCAAGAACTTGCGAATAATACGAGTTATATTTAGGTTAGCCCGCCTATATCAAAGTGCATGGAAACAATCTGAAGCAGTAGATATAGTTAGAGGAACAAAGTTGTATGTTGTCCCCGTTATTGTTCAACATGCATTCTAAAATATATTTATAAAGTACTAGACAATAGCAATTACAAAATACTTGTTAAACAGACATTGAGTAAATAGCGTCAGGTATGCGGTTGATACTATTATTATTGCAGGCTGTTTAGAAGAGAGTTTATGAATAGAGTGACAAATCAGTATAGATTACGGCCTAGATCTTAATTGTAACAAAACTAAATATGTAGTAATTACCAAAAAATAGGTTTAAAATAAGACCTTTTATTGAATAACAAAAGGATAGAGAGAAAAAGTAAATAAACAAATTTCCAATATAAAAAGATGAAAATATATATAAATGCTTGCAAACTGATTAATATCACAAGAACATAAAAGAGCACAAAACTATGCAAAACAAATAGATGCAATAAATCTTGAAATACGTTTATGAGCAAAAGATATAAAGTAACGCGGGATGGTGAGTAACCATTTAACTGCGGTGCTAGAGAAGTATAAGCCTATTTCAAGAAAACAACGTTGCCCACAAAAGCTTTTATTTTTTCACCTCTCCAAAGCGTAGGAGTATCATATCTTAACCATTATCCTATCTATAACATAATTTATTTCCCTATCAAGATGTCTTGCTAACGTGGTGTTTTATGGCAACTTCCTTTCACATTAAAAAATGGGAGGGGTTTATACAGATACGATATAAAACAGCTGAAGAAAAAGAAGATATAAAATTATAAAAACATTTAACATAAATAAATGATACCCTGTACTATTCTATTGTACAGAAGAAGAAGACTTTGTGGTTTAATTCTTATAAGTATAAAATAATGACCAAAAATAAACTCATATACAGAAGAAGATGTACTGTGAGGCATTAAAAAAGTGAAAATAAAATAGTTATTGGTATGAACTAACCAAACCAAGTCAATATAGGTACAAAAAGAAGTAGAACATTAACAGTAAATCATAAATGTACATACTATTGCAAGAGAATGAAAAACTATAAATATCTATAAGTAAAACTAAAATAATAGTTTTTGCTATAAGGACACAGTTTAAAAAAATAAAACTCTGAAATAAACAACTATCTGGGATGTTGTATAACTTAAGATATAGTATATACAAAAAATGTGTAAGCGGAACACTATACAAAAACAAAAAAAAGAAATTAGAATATAAATTTATAAAATAACAGAAATTCCAATTTTAACCTATGGATATGGAATATGTGTTATAAGCAAAACAGATGAAAACGAACTAGAAGCTGTTTTCCAGAGGGAGGCAAAATACTTAATAAAAAATACTAAGATACAAAAAAACAAATATATTTCATAAATGACAAAAATAAAAACTTACAAAATGAAATGGACAGAACATCTAGAGTAAATGAAAGACAGCAAAATACCTCAAAAAACACTTAAATATAAAGGCGCTAAGAAGAACCGAAAAAAGTTAATTTGAAATGCAAAAAGCTACTATTTGTATAATTGAGCCGCAAGCTCTCAGTGCTTCTGTTTAAGGGGTAACACCACTCCAGCGACCGAAAAAAAGGCCTAACTTTAACAATTTATTTTGGGATAATGGGGAAAGGAATAGGATTTCTTTTTAGAAGGCTTATTAAATATGTATTGAAGTGTGAAAAAAATTTTTTTATTATTATTTCACTAGAAAATAGCGGCGATATAACTAATTTTCAATATCGCCTTTTTTTAAACTCCTTCACGGGAGGACGGATTTATCGGAAAATTGAAAACTTGGAACAAAAAATGAAAAATGTTCTTAATCTACATAAGAAATACGTAAGGTTTTTTATAAAATCGATTTTTGAGGAAATGGCGTAATATTGAAAAAAGTAAATTGTTTATAAAAAAAATTAATATCGAATAAAAACGGCTATGTACTTATATGGAAAATGTAATTGTGAAGCTACAGTTAAAATTTCAGATCAATCCATTCAACGGTTTTCGAATAATCCGTCCTACCAGGTCGAAAAAAGTGGTTTCGAGAAAAACGCGTTTAAAGTTTTATAAGCACTTAACTTACAACTTAACTTATAAGCACTAACTCACAAATCCACGAATATATTAGAACAGCACACCCTGATGGACTCCTGAGGAACCCGAAAGTCTTTCTGCTCCGCAAATAAAACAGCCACTCATTATTTTGAGACGTGAAAGTAGTATCAAAGCAATAAATCCGAGCGCTCGAAATTTCGAAAATATTGCGCTCAAAATGAGTGTAAAAAAATCAAAAATAAAACCTTTTAAAATTTTTTTTTCACCGTGGGACCAATTGTACATCATTTTTATGGCCCTAAAGTAAAATTTAAGCAAAAAATTCTAAAGTGGTGTTACCCCTTAAGGGTTTTAATTATCGCAGCCCTCTTTTTATTGCAAAGCAAATAGATTATTGAGACTTTTATGGTTAAAGAATTAAAAAAAAACTGCCCAACAGTGATTGGATAACAAAAATATTAAGATTATAACTGTAATTAGAAAAAAATGACACAATTTAAATTTGTATTCTGTAAAATTAATTCCCTATATATTTGTGTTCACTCGGGGTTTCAATCTGCCTACTCCCCAATGAGAGTTATGAGTCTTTGAATAAGACTGACCTTTCGTGTGACCTGCTTGATCTTTTATAGGGCTGGAAGTGAAAGTTTGTTTGGCAGAGGATGCGTTGGGTTGGGGAAAGTTTGTAGGATTATTGCGTAATTGGCGGTGCGGAGTAATAAGGAATTTCTATAAGACGGGTAAACGTTGGCTGTCATCTCTTGTGTTGAGGCACTGTGGGCGTTTTTCTATTTCAATTGCCTCACGTATTATTCTGCTGGTAAAATGGGAAATGGGGGCAATGGTTTTAGCCCAAGTGAAATTAATTTTGTGGCATGTTTTTTTGTTATGTTTGGCAAATGCCGAACTATTATCTAGCCGAATATACGAGCATTCTCTGGCCGTACGGAAAGGCGATAATGGTTCGACACTTGCCAAACATAACAAAGAAACACATCAATCACTCTGAATCTAATTACTACAAAAAAAAAAAACAGACGCTGAAGAAAAAGCTACTAACATACTATATTTTGTGTACCAAAAAAGAACAATTTTGTTTTCTAGCGTTACTCTCTCCCACTCTTTTGTGTTGTATGTATATACACATACACACAGCATTTATGACATGCGAGAAGTTATAACCCATCGGTGATCTCCTGACAGTTAGTGTGCTACTAATTGTTACACGATTATTAGCTAGTTAAGTAGTCCAAAAGTCTTTATTCTATTTAGCCTTTTAGTGAAGTCCTCGATGTTAAGTAGGTCATTAACACACTGGGATGCTCGCCTTTTCTATCTATATATCTCTCGGCATAAGTTTTTATTACAATCTTAAACCAAAAATTTTTAAGATCGTTGTGTAGTGTACGGTTGTTGATGTACTATTCAGTATTAGCAATTGTCCGAACAGTTTTGCTTTGAAATCGTTGGAGAGTTTCGATACCCCACAGCTGAATTCTGTAGGTTCAAATAGGAATTAATATGGATTTATACATTAGCAGTTTATTGCTTAGAAATAACTATAATTTTCGACCCAGTAGCTAATGCATTTTTTAACTCTCATATACAGCTCTTTTCTTTTTGTTGTGATGTGGTTTTTCCGAGTTAGCTTTTTGTCCAGGTACATTTTAAGGTACTTAACATAATTTTTTTTTTGGTATGGGTATGACATTTAAACTCATTGGATTAATATTAACTTATCTTAAAGTAAAACTGAGAGCTACTGATTTATTTTTGTTAATCTTGATACACTATGTTTTTAGTCAGAGTTGAATTGCATCTAGAAAGTTATGCAAGTTGATCATAACCTGTGCTGGTCAGTGTGAGAGCACAAAATAGCCGTGTTGTCGACAGCAGTGCCTTTAAAAGTGTTTTCTTAGCATGGAAGGTCTAATGTATAGATCTGATATAGCAAGGGCTCCAGAACACTTTCTTGGGATATTTCTGCTTTGATGTTATAGATTGGCGATAGACCATCTTTAATTTTAGTTTGAAAATGATTTTGTTCTACAAACAATTTAAAGAATAGAAAATATTTGTGCGGAAAATTCTCCTTGATTTTATATAAAAGGCCAGACCGCTCCACTCGGCCGAATGCTTCCTTGATATCGAGCAAAACTGCCGAGTATACTTGCTTGTTTCGAAACCTTTCTCACCTTAATCGACAACTTTATGAATCTGTTTAAATGTTGAATAACTCTCACAAAAGCCAAATTGGTATTATTTTTATATATTTTTTTCCCCCAGAATAAGTTTTAATCGTTTTAGTGTCATTTTTATTAGTTTATATATTAGTGGTAACAAAGGCATTGGTCGATAATATGTTTCGTGTAATGTTTGGTTTTTAAATTAAAATCACTGAATAGAGTAATACTGGTTTCTAAGGATGGAGATGAAGATCTATGTTAGAGCAGTGATTCCTTTCCTGGAAAGTTCTTATAGTAATTTAGTTATAATTAAATCATAGCCAGGAGTTCTGTTGTTATTGAGGTATTTAGCTTCAGTTCGGACTTCTCTGGGAGAACAAGGATTTAGAAAAAAGCACAGTTGTAGCAGAGAATTCAAAAAATCAAAGACATTTCCATCATCATTTGGTATTCCTTGTGGTTGGAAAATATTAGAAAGGTGTTCACTTAACAGTTCTGTTTTTTCTTTGTAGCTGCTAGTCCAAGTTCCATCAATTTTGCGGATAGGGGAAATAAGAGTGTTATGGCGTTTTAATTTTCTAGTTGCCTTCCACAAAGTAGTCGCTATAGTGAGTAGAAGATAAATTTTTCACTTATTCATTGAAGTCTGCATTTTGTCAATCATTTATTGGACAGGTCAACAATTCAATGAAAATACAAGGAGTTAAATAAGATTATCCGAAAAGAAATGAGAAAAAACAAGATCCCACAACACGCAAAATGTAAAAAACACTATAGAAGACAATTGCAGCATGAAAGTCCTAAGGTTAAAATAGCAAGAGGGAAAACGTATATTATCAAAATGAAGTACTTTAATAACAAATAAAACAAAAATTGTTACCTTTATTGAAACAATCTACAGGAATCTAGATGCTTCAAAAATTCAAAGACCGAAAGATTGAAAAAACACCGTTTTAAATATAGGATCAGAAGAAAAAAGCCCTACAACAGATGAAAATTTGGACAGCTCTAGGGGAAGACTGTATTACCTACGAAATGTTAAAGGTGGGAGGATTAGAGGTTCTAAAAATTTTATTAAATAAATGCCTTGAAGAGAGAAAAACACCAACAAACTGACAGACTGCTGAAATCATCTTAGTGTCCAAAAAAGATAATAAGGCAAGCATAGAAAATTATCGACCAATAAGTTTGTTATCTCATTTATATTAAATATTGACTACAATAATACCTAACCGCTTAACAAACAAGTTCAATTTCTATCAATCTTTAAAACAAGTAAGCTTTCCAAAATGTTTTAGTGGATTGATCATCTATAATCCCTCCGAACACATAGAAAAATGTATTGAATATTACATCCCCCTTCACTAAAGCATTGGACTCTATTGAAACATAGCCGAACCTACAAGCAATGGATAGAGCAAAAAACGATTCGAGTTAATCCAACCTTATAAATTACATATACGAAATCGCTTTATTCTATATAAAAATAAATAAGGACATGGTCACAAATAAGATTCGCATTGGAAAAGGCGTACGGCAAGAAGATACAATTTCACCGAAACTGTTTACCTTAGCAATGGAAGCTTTCATAGGCAACATATTGCATAAACATCGACGGCACCTACGCTTTGCAGACTATAACCAGGTTCACATGGATATGGATTTGGATATATGGTGGAAATGCATTGAGTTGAAGAAAGTTTGTTGGTTTAGGGATATTCCGTAATTGACAGTGCGGGATTTCCATATGACGGCTAAATTTCAGTTATTATCTCTTCTGTTCAGGCGTTTTTCGATTTCAATTGCCTCACGTACTATCCTGCTTATAAAATGGAAAATAGGAGCAATGGTTTTAGCCTCCAAAAAATTAATTTTGTGGCCTGTTTCTTTGTTATGTATGGCAAGTGCTGAACCATTATCGCCTTTCCGTACGGCCAGAGAATGCTCATATATTCGACTGGATATTTGCCGATTTGTTTGACCTGTATAGGTCCTTCGGCATTCTCCATAAAGTATTTGATAAAGTCCTTGGGATTTATTGGGGAAGTGATACTTTGCTGAGCGAATAAGCTCAGATATTTGGTTATTGGTCGTGCGTATGTTTTGCCTCATTAGTTGTGGCTTATTTTATCGGTGATGCCTCTGATGTAAGGAAAAATTGCTTTTTGTTGGTCAGGGGGTTTTTGGGATTGCGAGTTAGTATTTTTATTTTTGATTATGTTGGTTAAGGATTTGTTGGAATACCCGTTTTGCAGTAAAGTGGTGGTAATGTTTTTAATTTGTTTGGCGGTTTTTTGTATCGGAAAGTTTGATGGATCTGGTAATAAGGGATTTTGCAACTGAATAAATTTGGGCAGGGTGGTGATGGGATTTGGCATTAAGATAGCGGTTAATGTGATTGGGTTTATTATAGTCCGTGCAATAAAAGCTGTCATTAGAAGGATTTCTTGTTATGAGAGTATCTAGAAAGGTAAGGGAATTATTATGTTCGGCTTTCACGGTAAATTTGATATTGGTATGGATTTAGTTTAGGTGGAAAAGGAATTCTGGAAGGGTATCATGTCTATGCGGCCAAATAACAAAAGTGTCATTGACATATCGTATCCAGCAGGTAGATTTAAGGTGAAAGGAGGTGAGGGCTTTTGTTTCACAATTGGCCATAAAGAGGTTAGCGATGACAGGTGAAAGTGGGGAACCCATGCGAGCACCATTAGTTTGGCGGTATTAGGCATTAGGAATTGAGAATCAACCAAAAACTGCCAGGGAAAATTGTAAAGTAAGTTTATGTTCATATGCTGTTTGAAATCAGTTAAAAAATGATTTTAACAGAAAAATATCTATAGTTATAAACCATAATACTTAAAAAGTATCAAAACAAAAACTGTGGGCACAGATATTTTAAGATCAATGTAAAAAATAAATGTTTTATGTACCAAGAACTGGGTGTCCCACTGTGATAATTAGAAAATACGTGCATAAGAAAATCAAATGGAGAGTTAACTAAAGCAAAATACAGGGTTCAGCAAAATGATCGCTCCCTTAAAAATGACGACACTTGAGTCGTGAACAGCACAAAGCATTTCAGTGTCTATCATGAACACCGTAAGTTTGTTTTAGATATTTATTTTTAAAATAGTGATTTTGTGATCGTGACGTAGCGACTATTACGTAAGCACTTAGGACTAGGTCGTCATGGTAGAGTCCCGACTAAGAAAACTTCGTTATGGGTACACATTTTCAGACACGTTTTGTTCAGAATTCAAACAAAATCAAGCGTCCGATCACTCCAAAATATTACAGCGGTGAAGCAGGCTATTTCTATATTTTCGCTGCGATCTCATACTCCATCTATATAAAAAGATAGTGGTGCAAGAACTTAAAGAATGTGACTGGTAGTCTCGGCGAGTACATGTTGCCAAATGTTCGAACTGATGCCGTTGTGCTCAATAGTGACGAAGCTCATTTCCATTTATCGGGCTAGTCAATAAGCAGAATTTTTGGTATTGAGTCCCACAAAATTCTTGACAACTCCATGAGCGACTACTACACAGTTAGTAACTTTTTGGTGTGCTACGGTATTTGGTATCATAGAGTCATATTTTTTGAGAAAACAGAACACGTAATAAAAATCACATTTAATTACTATGTTGTAATGCTATCCAATTTTTTGAAGCCCAGACTCAACAAACATAAAAATGCACCACTATGGTACCGACAAGATGGCGCTACTGCACCCAGCGAGAATTTCTTGAGAAGTTTTGGAACAAATGTATCCAGGCCGCCTTATCTCATTACTGGCCAGGTCGTCAGATTTGTCCCCTTGCGATTTCTTTCTATGGAGACACCTGAAAGCTGAAGTCTCTCAACGCAGGCCGCTGACTATTGAGGAATTAAAAAATGCTATTTACAAAATGGCAAGCATTGTTCTGTGTTATACTACAATAAAACATTAAACATAATCTATGCTGTTCTTTTTATTGGTGTTTCAAAAAGAAGCGATTATTCTGGCAGACCTTGTATCAGAATAAAATAATAAATTAAATCCCACAAAAAATAAACAGTAACAATGATGGCGCATTGAATAATGAACAATACAATCAAACAGATAGGAACAACATAAATTAAAAATTTGTTACAGGGTGGTACTCCAAATAAATTTGAAACTACCCAAAATCTAAGCCATGTGGTTTATTACATACACGAGTTTCCAGTTATAGTCACAGTTGTGCCGTGAACGTAACGTTCAAATTTTTGCCAACGCAATTTGTACGAAACCTTTAACATCTAACCAAGATTGATATAGTTTTTTTGCAAGTTTAGTTTTTCGTTAAGGATCCTTTAAAATTACTGTAAAAATGCTATATATTAAAAGATCCAACTCTTGGGTGTTAGTTGAGAAGGTTGATTTTCTATATGGTATTGTATGTGAAAAGCCTTCTTGCAGTACAAGTAGATGATTGTTTTTACTAAATAATTCTGTAGGTTATTATTATATTATATGAGAAACGTATCAGTCATAACAATGAATGGAAAGTGGAAAAAGTATAAACTCATTGCATTTTTTCCAAGTTAAATTAAACCCTTGTAGTAAAGAATTTCAAATTTTTATTTTTATATGTTGTTCTATTCCTACAGCTTTGAATACTATAGTCTATGAGACTTTTGTAGTGATATAATAAATAAAAATAAGAAAAGGTATAATTCTACAACTGAAATAAAAAAATAAAAATAAAAAATTGATGTATTATTATTATTGGCCACTGTTAAAATATGTGTGGATGTTAGTAAAAAGAAGAAAAGTATTGTTCTTTTTTGTAACTATCTATGCAAGTTTCATGATTGTAGAATAGGTAAAAATATTCTTTGGCGTATTTTTAAATTGAAAGGAAAGTTTATAACAAAATTTGAAATTCAAAGTAGCTTTTTAGATGTCCCGTTTTTTGCTTGCGCATTTTATGCCGCAAACTTTGCACTTTAATTATTTGTTTAAAAAGTAACTAATATCGTTTAAAAACGGCAGATTATATTCAGAGCTTATTGACTACGTCAAAGTTAATAAATATGAAAGTGTAATATACCAAGCAGCCTCAATTTATTGCAAGTTGAGCATTGATGTGGACATTTAACGACGAAACTTTCTGAAACGCGGCTTACTTGGAATTTCCGCAAACGCCGTTTTATTACAAACCAAAGAAACTATTTTAGCATTACTCAAGTTCGTGTGTAATTAAATCTTCAAAGGTTTTGATTAGTGGGTTTGTGCAGCAAAGTTCGTGAACGTTTAGATTTGTTTTATACAGCAATAGCAGTTGAGCGAATTTCGCAGAGGCCCGCTTTAATCTAATATTTGTTTTAGTCCAAGAAGAGCAGTTAACGGCCAATTAAAAATATTTTTACTTGATCATTTAAGTGGGTTAGGATTATTTAATTTATTTCTGTATCGTCCGCTAAAAATTTATGTAATATATGTATATAAAGTTCACCAATGAAGCAAGAAATTTTATAATCTTGGTTATTCACTTGACGTTTTTTATTTAACACATTGTGAACTGGTGATGCAAATTTGCATCTGTACATCGCAACTGTGCAAGACGGATGCAAAAGCTGCGTTTGTAACACGTGCTTGGTTTCACGCACTATATACTTAACATGGAGCCTTTCTCTGAATTATCCTGCTAACGAATGTTTATAGAAACGTGACCTCACTCTGAGTTAATGGTCTGTTATACATATAAGAAACAAGCAGCTCTATATTTCCCTTTATTGCTCTGCCCTGCATTTAGTCAGCATTCAGATTTCAATCACTTCGCACCTATGATGGAAAGATGTAGTTTTTAAGGGAAAAACATCTCACAGAAGATTAAATTTCAGCGAAATTGTTGGCGAACATATTATGTGATGTGAAAATTACAATAATTCTTTTATTATTGGAAATATTCAAAAAAAAGTTGTACGTCCTTTACTGAGATACAGTGACGGAAAACAAGGCGCAAACAAAAGCGACGGTGACACACTAAATTCGGTGGTGTCCACATGGGTAAAAATAGATAAAAAACCAAATTTAAGGCCATTTACCGGAAATCTAGTAGTGACATAAATTCCTTCCGACCCGACGAAAATATCAAAATTAACAGGATTCTTTCTTGGAAACAGATTCTTTGACATGTTGTTCAAGAAAACAAATCTATATTACTCACAAAATTGGAAAAAGTATGTTACTGACTTTAAGGGGTTAAAATAGCCAATTAGAGCATGTGAAATAATCAGAGTGAACAGGGCTCTTCCTAGAGAAATGAGAAACAAATCACAATCTCTACAACCTGGCCAAACCACATTTAGGAGAAAGGGTAAAATTTTTCTTTAATCTTAGAAGGCTATTCATAATAATATAATAAGCCATAAATTTCACACTTTAGGATTCAACAATAGTTAATGTTCCCCCGAAAAATTAAAGAGTAAACGAGGAACCTATTTATATTTTTTTATATGTTCATGAAAGATGCTGTTATAGCAGACCAGCGTTCTCGGAAGAGAAACCCAAAGTAAAGTGACCAGAAAAGTTTGCATGTTAACTTATAAATTGTGCGCTTTTAAATCTTTTTCGAATCTACCAAAAACTAAATCTTACATCAAAAATGAGACACAAACGATTTCTGCTACAAGTAGCAAAAAACGGGTACAAATAGAGTAGACTCAGACACAGATACAGACGTAGCACGTCCAAAAACATCAAGCTAAAATCCCTTGTGCCTCACAAAGAACCCCTGGGGGCTTTTGGGTGATATGCGCAAATTTGTGCTAGAGAAAATTGTTGTAAGTGAACAGGGTAAAACAAAATATCCTGCTGTCTACAGAAAAAAGAAGTGAAGCTTAGTACATCTGCAAGTTCTGCTTATTGCTAGTCCATAAGAGGAAATGTTTACAGAAGTGTTACACTCTCAAGCAGTACTAGAGTCTTTGGTTTAGTTACAGAATTTGTTATAAATTAAACAAGAAACATACTATAAAAGTTGATTAACTAATTAAACCCCGTTTTCAATATGTTAATAAACAATGATTTAATTTAATATTCTGCATTATCGGCATATGAAAGCTGTTTATAAAATTAATGTACAGGTTAAGAAATTTGAAAAAACTGAATTTATATTGAATTAAAAGCAAAAAGGCTCAACATATGAGATTTTTTCATAAGTAACCGAACTTTTCAAATTGCATGGCAGCTTCTAAGTGCCTTAAAGACGCACGGTTTTTGACTTGATAAAAATGGCGCCATTAGAGGTTTTTATAAAAAAATTTAATCCAGCAAAATAACTGTTTATTATGTAATGGTAGACATGCTTTTATTTTAAATAAAAATGTAAAAACTTTAAGCAGAGAGAACTTGTCCTTTTTGTCTTATAAACCAGAAGGTGTTATTACTAGCTACTGTCTGCATTTAAATCATGTTATGTAATTTGCCGTACAGTGACCTAGTGAATATACCACCCTAACAGAAAATGATGAAAGTAAAAAAATACTTAATTTATTAATTACGATTATGTTAGGGTTGGCATCAAAGTTGTTTGCAAAGTTTATTATTGGTTGTTGCATTATGGTATATTTGAAAATGTTTGTTTGATTTTGTAATATTGTTTATGTATAAACATAGTTTATTAGAGCAATGCTTGGCAGGTAGAAGAAAGGAGAAAAATTAATTACGCGAATATTTTACCCTAATTTAGGAATGTTCTAAATTGCAGCGTTGCTTTGAATTGTTCAGATCTAGTGGAGAGGGGGTCTACCACTAAGAAAAAATTATTGACAAAGTTAAAAATGAAAAATTTTCTTATTGCTAGGCACAGAGGAACATAAAGCAGTTGGAATTTTCCGATAGTATTGTATCAACGATACATACTTCACCCCATAGACCCTTATCTTTATAATCAGCTACTGTTAACACTTTTCATTATATACATTGATGTAATTAACAACTTTTTTAACCAAAAATATAAGGAATAAATATACGTTTTATTATTGGAAGTTCATATAGACAACCCTTCTTAATATTTCACCAATATTCCTGGTACTTTCGTTTGTTAGATACGATTTTTCTTGTAAAGGCAAACCTAAAAAATTTAAAAATTAAAAGATGTAGTTAGCTGTGGGGTATAAAATCAACTGAAAAATATTGGAGAAAAATTTCTAGTTATTGTGAAGGATACTAATAAACCCAAAATCAGACAACCTCTAAAACTGATAATTATGATAGTCTTTTAATAAGCAAAATTTGGTTTTGTAAATTATTGACCAAAAAGATTTTATTAAAGCTGCTGAAAATTTAAACCTACACGTGATTAAACATGACAATAGAATAGCATTTTTGAGATGTCAAAACAATAGACTTAAGACTATTATCTCAATTTTTTCTGAAAATTTAAATAACGATTTTTATATAAAAACAAATGGGCTTTTTCCAAGTGATAATCTTATAATAAAAAGTAGTACTGACGCGTATAAAATAAATAAGCAATGAAAATAATATTAAAATGCAAGAAGAATGATATAGGCCTTTAAGCTATTTTGTGTTATGATGCTTCTCATTGACCTTTGCCTCGATTACGTTCCACACATAGTAGTCAAAGAGATTTTAGTTGGGGTTTGAGGGTGGCTACTAGTCAGGGGATCAATGGTAATACAAATTGTTATATGGGTCTTCCTTGCTTTGTGGGCTTGCTAGAACACGTACTTACGCCTAGCGGCCGCTTCCTTTATCCAAAGCCTGACAACTATTTTCAGCATGTTGATATAGCTGTTGGTGTTTAGTTTCAGATCTTTTTTAAAAAAATGGGAATTTTGTACGCATGACGGTATGCACTTCAGGGTCACCTTGGCAGATCGAATGGTCATTTTGGCAATTCACCTTTCTGACCTAGACGAAGTTTTTTGTCGGAAAATAATCTTGAGGAGCTAGGTCTGCCTTGTTCGATGTTGTGCATTAGTGCTTAGATAATAATATAGAGTAGGTGCCGAATAATTGAACCATATGAGGAGAAATATATTTTGGTTTATATACACGGAGGGTTAGGTACACCGGCGACTCCTTTTTTAGGAAAGTGAATGAAATTTGATTTTTTTTTAGTCTAAGAAAAACACCATTGCTGTAATATATTGTATTACAGTATTATATAGTGTTTGAATAATATAATCAATTAACTTTTTGTGTTTCATTTTATTATATACAAGAGAAAAGTCTCTACCACGTTTCTCTATTAGCCGACGCATTCCATTTACAATTTATTTTACATGGTTTTTTGTTTGGGAACCTGTGCAGCATCATTATCATTATCATCACCATCTTCTTTTTTATTTTATATACTGTTTTTAATTGAATGCTTTTTTTCATTATTTTCCAACAGCATCAACCCCACAATGTCGTTAGCTGTCATTAGATGATTGATTTGTCCCTCATCTCTAATTTCCGTTTGTTGTTCCTTTTGACTATTTTTAAGTGTCCGAAAGCTTTTTTTAAAGCGATCTTTTATGCACTTATTTTTCCCCAAAGTATTTGCAGACAAGTGTGGTGCGTCGAGGACAGAAATATTTTTGACCTCTTTAGGGCTTCGATTATCATTTGCCTCATTTTTGATTGATATGGTGTTTTTAAATCTTTTATAATCCCCTGATTTAGTTGTTAAACGAAAGAGGTGGTGATTGGTGTCAAGGATACCAATTTAACTTGGTGTGGGGATTTGTGGGGCAGTTGTCAAACACAAAAACAATCTTCTTTCTATTTTTCAGGGAGTAACTCTCCAGCAAAGAACGGCAATGCTGTGTGCCCAATTCTCTGCTGCAGTCTTACTCGGGTCCACTTTTTTTCCATGTAACTTTCTGTACACTATTTCATGGCGCTCCTTTCACCTGGTTAATTATCGATTTGTTGATTTAAAATTTTTCTTTATTTAGTGATGCATTAAGTAGACTCATCTACTTAAACCACTGTAGAATAGGTTATTCCACCGTCTTATTCTTTTTCATTTGAATCGAAACTAAGCTCTAGCTAGTATCGACACTTAATCCGTCTAATTAACGCAGCTCTGTTCACATCCAGTCTCTTTGTAGTTTCACGTAGATGTAGCCCTTTTAAATTTTTTTTATTATATTTTTTAAGTTTTAACTTTTCCGAAACACTGCGGTTGTTGTAACAAATCATGATTTTATTCAGTTCATTTTATGGAAAAGACTAACCAACTGTACCAGGTCGAAATTCCCTGATATTGGAAAGCAGATAGCAAAGGTTTCAGTAAAAACAAAATCAACCAATCGCGTGACAGGTAGAAAGAAGTTATTGCCGTGTCATTGAATACCCTAACATTGAAAGGGTGCAAAAGCTCTTTAACAAACAAAAATAAAAAGTAGTGATCAGTTAATACAAAAAGAAAAATCCACAAAGAACAGCATAGAATACAATAAATGATAAACATAATAATTGGGATAAAAATTGCA
Organism: Sinelater perroti; assembly: GCA_036346155.1. Taxonomy (NCBI): domain Eukaryota; kingdom Metazoa; phylum Arthropoda; class Insecta; order Coleoptera; family Elateridae; genus Sinelater; species Sinelater perroti. The sequence continues at coordinate 7,711,920 of JARFIY010000013.1, read as the reverse complement.
ATAAATGCGTAGCAACTCCAAATGCATTTAATGATTTTGTTAAAATAGCCAATAATATAACAAGAAATCTTGCTAGAAAAGTTTAAAAATAGCAATGCCTTTGATTATTATGGATTAAAGACATAAATTGCAAAATATATATCTGACTATTCTTTTTGAATTAATAAATGAAAGCATATACAAAGGTGTTTTTTCAAAACGCTTAAAAATAACAGTAATAGTTTTTTACAGAAAAGAAGATACAAATAAAGCGAATAACTATAGACAATCTCATTGTTACCTATTTTTTCAATTTTTTTTGAAAAGTCATGAAAAATAGAATTGTCAACTATTTTGAAATGAACTCTTTATTTAGCGATTTGCGATATTTGAATTATACAACTTCTCAAATATTGTCGTTAAATAAGTTGAATCCTTTTTAGAGCCTAGAGATTTTAAGTATTTTATAGTAATATTTCTATTTTTAAGAAAATTAAAATTGGTATCCCTCAAGGTTCTACTACTAGTCCAATAGACTACATCATTTTACAATCGATTTGTACCACAGAATTTGCAAATGATAATACTATTTCTGTAAAACATAATGCAATATGTAATTTGGTACTAGGGTCATGCTATTGCTAAAAAAAGTATTTTTTTTTACAAAAAGACGTAAGTATATTACTAGGCTTAAAATCTAGCGCCGATTGCAAAGGATCCTTCATTTTGATCAATTAATGTATTGTTAGAAAGAGGGAATTCTCGAGTTTCACGCGGTTGTCGATAGGCACCATCAGCGCGCTTCGTTCACCTGCTACTTCAGTGCTTGTCAAGATGGCGACTGGGCAACAGAAATAATTTTGTGAGCTACGCTTCGCAAAGTGTGAGTCTGTAACGTTTCGACGACAACATGGTATTGAACCTCCTACCGCTCAGAGCATTAGGCGATGGTATAGACAATTCCAAGACACGGGTTGTCTGTGTAAAGAGAAATCTAGTGGTCGTCCCCATGTCAGACGAAGGTTCGGAGCGTATCCGGCTCAATTTCGCACATAGCCCACAAAATTCTACTCGCCGTGTCAGTAGAGAACTAAATATTTCCTCAACGTCTGTCTGGCGTGTTTTGCGGCGGCATTTTATTGTGAAAATGACGAATGTGAAATGACGTGCGGAGTTGTGTGAATTCATCCTCGACAAGGTGGCAGAAAATGATATGCTTAGTATTTCCTGACAAAGCTACTTTTTATTTAAGTGGTAAGGCAAACCTCCATAATAGAATATGGGGTACGGAGTAGCTATATCAAATTGCACAGCACGAAAGGGACTCTGCTTAACTTAATGTTTTTTACACAATTTCTCAGGAAAAGGTGTACGGTCCTTTATTGTCTTAGAGAATACTGTTACAAGAATAACATATCTAGATATACTTGAAAACTGGCTTTTCTCACAGTTAGAGAGCGATTCGGATTATTTTATTTTCCAGCTGGACGGGACATCACCGCAATGGAGCCTGAAAGTTTGGGAATTTTTGAATAATCAGATGCCACAACGATGGATCGTCCGTATGGGACCTAACAATTCAGTTTTACATCACTGGCTTCGAAGGTCACCGAACCTCGCTGTGTGGGATTTTTTCTTGTGGGGGTTTATAAAAGACTGCGTTTAAATGTAATATATGTTAATTAATCGGCAGAATTTATTTCTAACTTAAAATGACTTATTTTTTATAGATGTTAGATTATATATAGAATAAATGTTTAAAGAAATTTATGGAAAACTTAGATAATCGATAGAAATATGAATGTTTGTAAATTATTACTTAAAAAGTCGAAAGATAGAAAAAGGAACCTGGAAATTGAAGTAAAACTTGTCCCCGTTCGCTTATAATACCCCAGAGACCGTTAATCAAACCACAGTCGTTATTATTAGTTACTAATTTCGCAGTAATCACCAAAGCGCCGATTACGTTGGTGCACCGCACAGGTTAACCAGTGAAGGATAAATCCGTAGGGACACGATCTCTACCTGAATAATGAAACGGAGCTCTACTTATTGAACAATGAGCCTTTACCTGCTCCTGTTGAGCAGAACTCCAAGTGCGTACCTACCTTTAATCTGTTTAAATATTTTAGTTCCTATCCCGAATTGGCAACTTGTTGAAATAAGATGAAACAGATAGGTACTTCATTTTCGGGGTCGAATTAATAGGCGGTCAAAGTTATCTTTGTTTCGTTAGAAGTTAAAATTGCGTTTGCATTTTTAAACAAGTCTACCTTACCGCCCCACCTCATCTTACTTCGAACTAACCTATCCGAACAGCAGCATCTCCAAATCGAAGAAGCGGCTGCAACGGCTTTTCTTTAGGCTGAAATATTAAACAACGAAATTAATTAAAATTAGTCTCGCAGCCCCAGTAACGCAAATTAATTTTAAAATGAAAAGCAAAATCTCGGAATCGCCCAATTTAAGTTCCTACAGTTCCCTTAAAGGATGTAAATTAGTAAATCATTTTCTCTGTCGTGATTCATTTTTTAGTAGATGCGGCGCCTCCGGGGGCTTCATTAAGTGCAAGATCGCTCTCTTGACACTTCTTGGCAATCCCTATCTTATAGTGCATAAAATGTTCTATAAAGTTGCTCAAAGATTCAGAAGGTGACTTGCAATCTGCTAGTTCGGGACATTCAAAATAAATGATTGATTGAAGCGTTTGCTATGTACTCGAAGCACTTGCTCTAAATTTGAACAGGGTTTATCATTACTGCAAAATGTTAGAAATAAACAATATATCTATTGCCGTAAAATACAGAGTGGCTTTAAATTTCTCTTTGTTGTTTACAATTTGTTGCCTATTGCAGTTTTGGTTTGCAAATAGCAAGGAAATCGTAATGCAGCTCTTATAATTAACAGTTTATTATTTATAAATAAAAATTTTGTTTTCTTGTCTGAATAAATCACTACACAATTAGAGAATAAATACCCCCCTTTTTTCCTCTCGTAATTGATTTATTTAACAAAGAAGTGTATAACAAAATCACATACGTTCAAAAAATCTATCAATACTACGTCTATTATCTCAATAGAAGACTGCCCGACTTACTGCCTTGCATGTTAACAGCCTAATACATACTAAGTAAAATTTAAACTAAAATATTTTTTTTGTAATTTATTGAAGCACTATAAAAATTCAAACACACAAATTTATTTTTCTAGATAATTTTCTGACTTAAAAACACACTTTAACAAGTGGATAGGTAGTCTTTTAAAACACTAAATCAAGCAGGAAGCCTCAACAGCAACATCGCCGTCAAATCTTTACCCTCCAAATATTTCGTTTAGTAGTCCAAACAAATAATAATCGCATGCCGATAAGTCTATACTATAGAGAGAGTAATCCGAGGTAGTCTAAAACAAATTTTTAATTTTGGTTTAATTTTGGCCGAGTCTGAGCACTATCTTAGGTTATTCCAAATTCAGAAGCAGTATCAACAACCGTTAATTGACGGTCATCCGGGAGAAGGCTTCGCACAATGCAAATTTTTTTTCGACGGCGTTATTAACCTTTATTTTAAACTGTTTCGCGTTCTGTAAAAAATTGTTTATGCTACCTATACACTTACGTTTTCTTAAAGATGTTATGCGCGAACTGTGCTTAAAGTATTCTCAAAATTTCGGACTGTTTCATTGAAAAACACGCAACGGGATTTATTTTAATTGAAACCAATTTGTAAACATAGTAACAAAAGTTTTTTTTGATAATTTTTTTAGTTAGTGGTCTTATTGTAAATTTATAATCTACTTAATTAAACTATGGAGTAATAAGTAAATACCATGTTATTATTTGTTGATTTATGAGTCACCAGAATTTAGCGAGTAAGGTTTTCGGGTTATCGCCTTGTTAGTGTTCTGTTTACTAATTGTTGGTTATTAAATAATTATTGTGATTTAAGGTACGGCCACAAATATTTTTGGTTAAGGTTTTGAGTAATTCATTGACGTACGGGATTCCAGAGTTACTGTGAAGGGTCTAAAGCTGATGAACTACTCGGCATTACCTATTGATCGAAGCATCTTCGACTAAAATATTTGTAGAATTTTGGTGTTTGACATTTTAATGCAGCCTTATAGCTCAACCCCTTACGCCCATACGGGTTTTAGTATGGCTTTATATAATAACAGTTTATTGTTCAAGATCAGTTGGGATTTTCGCCGCTACATTTTTTCGCTTTTCGATTTGTTGACATTTGGCTTTATCTGAGTGGAGTCCGAGGTATTGTACTTTAGTTTTGATTGGTTTGGATATTTTATAAATGGTAACTTAAGAACATCGTTTCGTCTAATGGTAAATGTTGTTTGTGTGGATTTACCGCTTTTCATTTTTATTCCCCACTTACCTAATCCTTGTAACAAGCTTAAATGTTTTTCTGATGCTTTAATTGGATTAATGTCTAATGATATTATAGTTCTGTCATTAGGAAAGGTAGCTATTATAATGGTGTTAGCGGTTGGAATATCTGTAGTACCGATTGATGCATTCAAAACCTGTTTCGAAGATATCTGCTTCGCTATGGAAATTGGATCCAGCGTATGTAACAATGTAGTGACCGTCAGGCAGAATATTTTAAAAAACAATAAAAAAGTATAAATATCATGTAGCCCTTTATGGCGTTGCTGAATGGTGGAGTGGCTTACTCAGAAACCAAACTGATGTAATGGGATTAGTTCGTCCATTGGCCTTGTTTTCTCAATGCTGTATAGCAAAATTTGATGGAGAGTTTTTTTAGGTTTGGGTACCATAATGGTTTGTACACATTTCTACGGCATAGGAAAATGAGAAGTAGCAATCATACGACTGGATGTTGTGATGTTTGAATGCTTTTTCGACTAGGAAATTATACTTTGAGTCTGTTGACTTTATTTTTTGTATACCTCTGCTAGGGTAAATGATTTCAAAAATAGGAAAAAATAGCTGGTTAGGAGAACTAAGGTATTCTATTTCTACGTCGGTATTTAAATTAATAGTTGAGAGTAGTGTAAAGAATTAGACGAGCCGTTCTCTGTAAATATTTGCATTGACAATATTAATACGGGCCCAACTTCTATTTCGTTTTCTTAATGGTGCTACTAGTACCGCTAGCCTTTTAAATTTCTTAGTAGCTTTCTAGATGGTATGGTCTTTTGGTGATAGGTTCGTGATGTAGTAATTGAATGTTTCGTTTCGGTTTTGTTGTATGGCATTAAAAAGTATGTGTGTTGCCCGTTCAGGGTTATCTTGTCCAGAGAGTTCTTGGATCTTAGTAATATATTGAGGCTTCCTGCTATGATATTTCCATTGGGCATATATATATTCTACAGTTTTATTAATTTTATTAGAGCTATGCATTCTGTGGTTTAGTTTGATATTGCTGGTTGGTTTCTTTAGTACATAGTCTTGGTAAATAACGTTTTGGTATTACTTTAATGCTTAAGGGGATTATTATTAAGTTATGATCTAAGTTTAGATCTAAATTACTCTCTATTTTACTATTTATATTAGAAACGCCTTAGGTGACAGAATTAAGATTCTAACAGATCTTGGAGTTTGTTGATTGGTCAATGTGCTGGCTCACCGATTGACAAGTGTTGTAGATCATTTTGCTGTATGTTTTGTCCTTCAATTGTAATTAGCTTGGAACCTCAATCAGCGTGTTTTGGTATTTCATTTTCCTGCTATAGTAATATGTATACCTAGTGAAATTAAAAATTCGTGATATTCTATAACTGATATGCTACGCTTAAGTAGACTATATATAGCTTCGATGGTTAATGGCCAAAAAAATAGTTTCATTTCTATTAGGGAATTTTGAATTTTATTCGTTACGCTTGGTGGTAACACGTAGTAATTTATGACCGATCTCATTAAGACTGCTGACTTTGCGCGGACAGTTCCATCGTTTCGGTTTACGTAGTACATGTTGAGGAGCGGGATTTTCATTATATTATTAATAGTAAAATGGCTTTCAAAAATTAATATAATATGGATTTTGTTAATATTTAATACTAAAGCAATTTTGTGAATATAATTTTTTTAGTCTATTTGAACTCAAGGTCGCTCTTCTTATTGAGTTATCTATTACTGGATTATCTTAAGGCCTGTTGTAAGCAAGAACAGAATGATATTGTTCTGGTTAAGAGGTTGAGAGAACTTATTTTTGAATTCATTAAGGAAGGTTTATCTTATTATTGTTGATTGTAGTATTTTCTGTTTGCGCATAGGTTTAAAAGTTCGGGTAGGATATATGCAAAGATTGTTGGTTTTCTGCTGTATTTGTTACTGCGTTTGTTGCTAGATTTGTTTAGTTCACTATTTTTTGGGTTTACTGTTTAGACATTTTTCTAGTTTTAAGGTCGTTGTAAATAGTACATTTCTTGTACTTAACTGGGTGTCTGACATCACATAGATCGTATTAAGCTGGAGTTTTTTTCTTTTTTTCCCACATATTTAACACAATTGAATGCCTTTTTGTAGAATATCTCGAAGTGATCATAGTATCGCCAACATGTACATTAAATTATTATTATTCTTGATTTTCTGTACAGAATAAACTCTTGTTTACTGCTATAGGAATTTAAGCGAGCTCAAATTTATAGAATCGTTTGACGGTTCGCGTACACTACGCGCTTATCTCCGGCTGACCCTCCCAGATAGGAGAGCGGCGGGCTGCACACCTTTACACTGTGAAAGTCAAACGCGCACTTTTTATTGATGAAGTTTTTCAAATACCATTTACATTAGCAGGTACTATATCTTTTGTTAACACCTCGTCCATTAAAATAAATTTTTATCACTATTGTCTTCAGTCAGATCAAAAAGTACAAGTCCTAACCAATCATGATTTCAAGTAGAACATGTATAGAATAAATTTAGATTTTGATAAATATCTGAATGATGTATAAATGAGGTATTTATTGTGTAAGAGGTAAGCGACAAAGTGGCTACCTCTATCTCAGGTGTATTAATAATACAAAACCCGCTAACAAAAAATATCTTTTTACCTCAAACATATTTTTATGTGCAATTTTTAATAGTTCTACAGAAACCTTTTTTAAATAAACCTTTTGGAACACACTGCAATCGTCTTTGTAAATTATGGATATTTAAAAATAATATCGAAGAATATAATTTCGTTTTTTAATTAACAGCAGTCTGGTCAAAGAAAATGAGTATTTCAAAACTATCAGTAAGCGCGTGCGTTTTAGCAATGAGTAAAAATTATTGCAAACGACAAGAAACAGTTTTCTTAATACGCCATTAAAGGAGACCCAAAATGTGTGTTGTTTCTGCACTAAAATATGCGAGATATAATGTTTCATTTAATGTGAGCGAAGTAATGTGGAAAACTTGAAAACGTTGATGATTTTACGGACAGGGCTAAAACGCGAAATATAACAGAAATGCAAAACCATCCTGAGCTTGCGCTACTTTAATGTGAAGCTAAGTTTGTAGAAAAATATTATTATTCTTGGACCCATCAGATAGTGTCTAAACAAAGTCTGGATTGGCGGCTATTAGAAGATAATGACCAAATAAGTTTGATGGCAGTGGAAAGAACGCAATCAAATTAAGTGAATAGACTGGCTGGCACTGAGTCCTAATGCAAACCCCATCAAAGTTGTCTGTACCTACATTAAACAGCAATTAGCAGTAAAACAATTTAAATAATTAAAACAGTTAATATTACTGCTAAAGCTATCTGGTCACAACTTATTTGAAAAACTAGCTAAAAAATTGATTCATAGTTGCCCGTGCTAGGACCGCTGGTATTTTCCATCTTCATTTCTGACATTCCGAATACTAAAGCAACATTAGCAACCTTCGCTGATGACACAGCCGTCTTAAGCCAACACACCGATCTCACTCTGGCTATCAATCAACTACAGAATACGATTCACCAACTGTGCTCGTGGTATAACAAATGGAACATACAAATTAATCCAAGCAAATGCCAAGCAAAAATCTTTTCGCTAAGACTCATCATAAACCATCCTAACCTCACAATCAACCAAAACATTATCCCATGGAACCCCACTGATGCTGCAGTTAAGTACTTAGGAATACTTCTTGATACACGACTCACATGGAAACTTTATATAAACCTCAAACTAAACCAAGCATACGCGAGACTAGCCCAACTGTATCTTATCATAAATAGGAAATCTTCACTTAACCCAAAATGTGCCACCCTGATATACAAATCTATAATAAGGCCGTTGATTCTCTACGGCTCACCGATCTGGAGTAACACAGCAAAATCCAACATTCAAAAAATTCAACGTCTTTAAAACAAAATTTTCAGAATAGCAGTGAACGCATCATGGTACATCAGGAACGAACAACTCCACTATGAACTTGAAATGCCTCGAGTTCAAGAGTTTAATAGTGAAAGTTCAAGTAAGTTCTTTAAAATCATCCACGAGTGCGATGGCGCAATTTACTACAATATCGGTAGACAAAACATACACTACAGGCTCAAGCGTAAACTTCCTCAAGACTTGTGTATTTCCGATAGTGAATAACGAACAAAGCAAGATCAGATAAACATACGAATCTTATTAACATTGTAATCATTGTCCTAGCAATAAGTTTCTGTTATTGTTTAATTAGCTATAAATATCGATGTCGTGAATAACATGTATTTGTTGAACTGGCAATTATATTTATTAAAAAAAAAAAACGGGATCTGTAAAGGTTATTTTGCATGATAACCTGAAAATGCGGAAAGTTTCTTTAAGGTGAGTCCTACGAATGTTGACCGACGTACACAAGGCTGCGTGGGTAGTAATGTCTCAGGTCATATACATACGTAACGCCGCCATAAATTTCCGACCATAAAGTACACTCTCCGTGGCCGCTCATTTCCCAATTGAGCCGCTGTTACCTCAGCAATTTTCTAGTTGACAAAACACATCCCTAAAGAAATGTTTCCCAGCAGCCCTGTTGTGACAAATATGTACGTCTAGATGGGGATTACGTTGAGAACGAACAGAAGTTTCAATTTTCTTGGGTAAGTACTTTAAAAAAAAAAAATGGAAATCTCAAAACTTAAACGCATTTCGTAATAAACCAAAAAAAACAAAAATTATGAGGTAAAATGATCCTAGAGGCCATGGATCGATCAAATTGTTGCTAAATATTGTTTTTAATCTAAGAATTAGCTATTTCGACATTTCAAAAAGTTTATTATTTGAAGATTACTATGCAAATGCTACAGAATATTTTGGTATATCTATTGGTTTTAAAAGAATGACGAAATTTTGGTTTTTCTGTTTTGCAAAAAATAATACTTTTTTATTATACTGTGCATGTTAAAACTTGATATTCAAAGAGCAAATTGTAAAATCAATAAAATAAAAAAATGTGTTTCTTTGAAATGCCATTTTAATTTGTTTAATGTCTTGTTTTTATTTTTAGTTTGGTTTTGTTTTTTAATATTATAATATAGTTAGAGAGAAAAAGGAGAGAGTAGGAAGCGAAACTAATCGGAATAGCATACGCTACTGACTGTGAGAAAAAGGTAATATGCACCGGAGGTTGCAATACAAATTAAGTTTTTGGTTCTCCTTTTATCAAGAATTGAAATGATTATATCATTTAAAATTCATAATTGTCTATTTCTCTTCGTTTAAAAAGTGAGATTATTTTTTTTTATATTAATTGACAAATATTGTGAATTTTTATTGAATATACTTAGCAATAAGTAAATGGTTTCAAAAATAATTGATATCAATTGGATATAGTCCAGTGACAATTCTCAAATCTTTTCTAGTTTTGAGTGATACTGGTAGAGTCTGCTTATAAGTTAGTTGTTATTGGTGCTGCGTTCTCTAGAATTGACACCATACCATTTGATAGGGTATCTACCACGTAGCGTTTATCATTTGACTGAAAAGTTTGCAAAATTTTTGGAGTTACATGGTTTGCTGTAGCTCAAAAGCTCTATTCTGTAAATTTAGATCGGTTTTACGTTCAAGCTTCAACTGTGATATTTTATGTTTTACTTTGAAATTTAATTATCTTTCTTGACCTTGATGTTTACAAGTAAGTTTCTGGTTTAAATAGAGTCCTAGATATAGAGTAATCGATGTTTTGAGGACTGGATCAATATTTAGAAAAACTTCAGCATAAGTAGTCTGTCTTGTAGTAAAGGTGACTTGTATGGATTTTTTATTGTTAACTTTTTTTTAATGTCTAAATCAGATTTGTAGCAGATTTAAATGCGTTTGAAAGTTTTCGGATGCATCACCAGGAATTTTTGTTGATATAGGAGATAGCTGTGTCGTGTGTGGTAGGTATGTCTGTCGTGAATATGAAACAGAGAAACGATCCGAAGGTACTACTTGACTTAATTTTATTGAGTGATAACATTGTTAACTTTGACTTTATAGTATCGTTTGGTGAAATAGGACTTTAGAAGTAGGTTATTTGACTATACATGTGTTTTTTAACTGATACAACAGTCCTTCGTACTGTACCTGGCCAAAGACTTGCTTAATATCGAGAAATGTAGTACTGTAAATTATTTTTATCGAAAGCCAAACTGATGTTATGATAGTAAGTTATATATAGATACACTTTCATTTGTCTTAATGAGGAGGAGTTTTTTAAATATTTTACAAAGCAGTATCAGGATTATCGCGTGATACTTATGATGCAGATTCTGTAAGTGATTTTCCTGGTTTTATAACCTTTAATATTTCAGAACTTCGCCTTCCAGCAGATTATAATCTGGAGTTTTATACAATTTAAAGTAAAAAAATTGTTTTGAGACGAAGTTATCGTATTCTTCCGATAATACTATGTCTTAGGCCAAACAATCATAAGGCTATTAAGTGCTTCATATTTTAGTATCTTAGTTTGAGTTTCATTAATTTTATGTGAATACGTTATATAATGACTTAAAACGTATTTAATAACGATTGCAAAACTTGGATGTATAAAAAATAATGAGCATAGTGCCTAGAACAGATGTGTTAAAACGTGTTCTTGCTGTTGAATAACTGTCGGACATAAATAATATATTTTTAATTGTTATATAAAAACAATGTAATTTCTTTTACGTGGCCTGACAGACCGTTTGTGTTTCAGACATCTATTTGTTCCCCAATGACTGTGATGAGCATGGTTCAACTCACGCTGTTTTGATTAATCCGGTGATTCAACATACTTTTGAAGCTATATCTACTTTGTTATGATTTGTGCTGTTTGATTTTAAATTGTGCTTTATATACTGTTTGCTGATTTTATTTGGGAATAACTAGGTATTGCTACTGTTTGATTTTGAATTGGACGTGTAACGTTATGTATTTTTAAAACAAAGTTTCTTTTGGTTATTCTTGGTCTTATTTTTGACAGATCTTAGTAAACTACAGTAGTTTTTTGTGCGATTTCTATTATATATCGCATATGTTGCCTTAGTGAATTTATTTTTTGTATATATTGGCGTACATGCTTTCTGACATTTAACATAGGTCTCTGGTTCAGTATAATATATTTTTGGGCAGCTTGTCATTTATGTCTCTTTATTGTGGCATTTACTAAGAGACACATAATTTACTAATCCCTTATTAATGTTTGATTCGTTATTGATATTTAAATCAGATAAAATTGTTCCCCTATTTGATATAGAAAAAATTCCTTGGTTTTGATATTAAACATGCATTATATTTGTTGATTGGTAACAGGTTAGTAGAATATATTGTTACTTTGCCTGCATTTATTAGCAAATGGCAGCATTGAATCTTTGAATAAACTTCAATTGCAATTTAAAGATACGGAAAATTATTTTCACAAATTGTGAAATGTTTATTAATTATAATTGTTTAGTGTACCTACAAACACTTTATCATAAATAAAAATTAAATTAATTAAACACTTTATCATAAATAAAAATTAAATTAATTTTTATTTTCTATATCGCTTTAATTTTTCTTCTCTTTGACGTTTTTGTTCTTAAATGTTTGGCTTAAATGATTTTTTAAAATTTTATATGCAATTAGTAATAAAACATCCGAAAGAAATTTTTAGTTATTCAGCTTATCATCACCATAAAATCTCTGTCAGAATGTTTTAGATAAGTTATGTGAGATTTATGAGCTGGCATCTTCATATTTCGTTTGTACTGTTTTTATATTTTTAGTAGGTATTTATCTTGTGGTAAAAAACATATTACTGCCTTTCCAACAAATATAAAAAATTTAGAATTTTATAAATTTAAGTTTTCTTAGAGTAATTAAATATTTATGTAATTTTTTTGATTAAAAATGTAAAAAAATAATTGCCTTCCTCAAGGGGCGACATTGAAAATCTATTGTTTATTTTTTACAAACTCAAGTAATTCAATTAAAATCATATTTAGATGTTCATTGTTATTTCACTTAATATAGTATGATATTAGTATGATTACATTAACAATTGCAACAGGCGCATATAATTCCTTAATTCAGTTTTACTTTTACGTAGGACTGCCATTACGAAAAATCCTCTCTTTGCGTTAATATAATTTTTAATGTGGCCTATAAAACATAATCTGCTTAATGATATTGTAAATTCTTAGGTAAGTCTCAAGCAAAACCTAATTAACAATTTGAATTCATAATTGTATTTGTCCATTTTTCACCGTAAGGGTAGAACTTCATTTACATTTATATTTCCTCTAAAGCTCGCCCGGTTAGGGAACGATTTTTAGGTTTTTAGCATAAAAATAATTATCCTGTCGAATATTTCATGGGGAGCGTATGCTGTTACGTTATTATATTAGGCAGACTTTAGTAACATAAAGAAACTTGCTGAATCGATACATTATTTAAATAAGATGTTATATTGCTAACACAATGGATGCTCCTTTATTAAAGGATATGTACACGTTATGTTTATTTTTTTCAGCAAAACAATCAAATCAGTAGTAATTATTGTGCTGCCATTATGAAAAATAACTGATTTTAATTTTCTTTAAATATAATGAGCCAAAATTTGTTGTGAGCATGTTGATAGACTAATTCGCACTGTCAATGCGTATTTTTTAATATATAATTAATATTGATAACAGCACTGTTTTCATGTTTTTTAATGTGTATTTTATAATAATTGGAAAAACGATTTAAAAATACCACAACCAAAAGCCAATTCTATAATTAAAAAGGATTAATGTATGGTAGGCAATTCATTAAGTGTACTGAAATCTTTTTGTTTTCATTTTACCTCTGTTTCAGGACCACCGGGAGATTGGCGTTTCGTACATTTAAAGCTCCCGCAAAGCATTTATTCATAATAAATTCCGAGCCAGACGAATTTTCCCAGCCGATGTAAAACATGACTAAGAATTGTTGAATTTATTGCCGAGATATCCAGGTACGCTTATGGCGTTTAATTTTTTATTCTGCCCTCTAAACTGGTTAGGGAATTCATGCCGGCTAATAGTTTTTGTAATTACCCTCCTTTGGCGATTTATCTTCCGCTTTGAAGTGCTGCAGGTTGGAAAATTCTGTCGCGCGGCATCTTAATGACGAGATATCTACATATCGCGCGAGCTACGGGGAAGTTGAAAAATTGTTCCGCGCCCAAACAGCATCGTTCTGGAAGAGAGCGCTGCAAATTTGTTTTCGAACCGCCAGCAGTTTTTGCATTTGTACCTTATAATGACATCCTCGAGGGGGAAAGGGAAATATAAATTTTAGGGCAAGCTCTTATTGCTTGGAAATGGTTGTATGTGGAAGGGATTTGCATAAGTGGCAACTCTTCCATTTTAAAATTAGAAATTTCTATACAATCATCACGCCAGTATATTTGAACAATTAAAAATATTAATATCGGCGTTTTTATTACGTTGCATGGTCATTTATTTACAAAAAATTAATAAGCTAAATGTCATAGGCTTATAAAATCTCCTAAAATCTAGGAATTGCTCAGACAAAATTTAATATTCTAATGTAATACCGGAAAGGTGTGAATAAATCTAATCAAATTATACTTATCTTTGGTTATCTGCAGTATTTCCAACAGTAATACAAACTACAAAACAAATAAACATTTTAATTGACTCAAATGCAATGTTGATTTTTAAAAATTGAAGTTCTTACAACAAATATGCTCATTTATGAAATAAAGGAAATTTTACGTGCCGTTCGTAAATAACTTAAAATATTAGTTGTAAAAATTAACAAGAAACATAGAATCCAAGGAAAATGTAGACTAATAAAAAATATCTTTCATGTGAAATATGCAATGATAAAAAAATACAAGTTGAAAAATTAAAAAGAAAAAACATGAACAAGAGAAAAATCACAAAAAACACTGTTTAATAGTTGAGTAACACAAGTTACGCAGAAGCATAAAACTTAAAATTTACAAGCAGATAGATAAACAACTACAAATACAATACGCTAAAAAAATACTGGAAAATATGTTATGTAGATCTAAAAAGTCAAAAAAGTTAAAAATTAACTACTTAAATTAAAGAAAATATATATAGGACAATAGAAAAAGGGACAAAAGTATAATATTACCGAAAGAAATAAAAGCAGGAATAAAATGACTAAGAAATAATAAATCGGTAGAATCAAAACTAGTTAAGCAATACTTCCAAACTAACAAACTTTTTCTAGCCCACTGCATCTTCTGTCAATATTTTACTTTAAAACCAATAAATAACGGAGCAGATCATGCAAAAGATCGAACTTTTTCAAATAGCTCTTCTTAGGGATAGGTAAATTGAAGCTCCGCGTGGTTTATTTCTATCGTGAACCAAGTTGTTCATATAAGTAACTGAAATATGTTCTGTATATATTCTCTAGTACCTGACAACAATTGATTAAAAGTTATACAAAGAAAGAAAAGCTTACATTGAAATAGAGCAGATAATTCTAAGTAATCTTACGATATATAAGAAAATACTCAATTTCACCAAATCTACTAAAAAACTTATTTAGAACGTACACTGAAGAGATAGAAGTCTCAATCAGAATCGAACATCTATTCACTTTCTATTACACAGAGTAAACAAAAAATATTTAGTATTAGACAATTGTTTCAATAATATAGGTTAGACCAATTACAAATCACATAATAATTATACTACGGAATACAGTTATGCGGGATATAATCACATATAATATATAAAAAAATAAAATAAAATTGAAACAACAGAAATGAAATATTGTAAAATATGTTATGAAGCAACCAGAGTGGAAGAACTACAAAGATAACCCAGTATATTGAACATAAGACATCATATAGGTATGTAAGCAGATGAACAGCAAATAAATTAATTAAATTACCGATTAAGATTCTGCCAAAAAAGAAAAAATTATAGATAATTATAGAGGGATTGTATATGAAGTGATGGAAGGAAGAAAAGTGAAACAGAACAACTGGCAATAACAAAAATAATATAAAAAATAGTCAAAGAAAAATAAATGTCGGCAGCTATAGAACATTTGTTTACATACCTACACAAAGTTTATGGTGATATTCATAAAATGTGATTTTATATATATTTTTTGAGTTCATACATACACCATACTAATAATACATAATTGTAACATATAAACAGGTATATTACCTGCATGTTACTACTAAGAGTTTTCTGCCCGATCACCTTTCGTCAAATATCTTGATATAAAGCTTGTTCTTCGACTCATTTGGTTGACATTGCTTGTCTAACTCCTTCCTTCCATGACCTTCTTGGCCTTCTACGCTTTCGCTTGCCATCGGAATATTCTTTATGACCACCTGTTACCATCCATTTATATAAAATGTTCAAACCAATTCAATTTTTTTCTTTCAATTCGTTGGATAACGGTTTTATTTGCTTTTGTTCGGTTTTTAACTTCTTCATTTGTTATGTTGCAATCTGTTTATGCTTTAGTTTAGCATTGGGGCTCCACACTTCACTTCCATAGCAAAGGACTGTTTCCATATTGTCATCGATTAAAATGGTGTATTAATTGCTAAATATTCCATCTTCTTAAGACTAACCTGTAATCTCCGTCTCTTATATTCCACATACAGTCTTTTAATTATGAATTTAAGGTGAAAAGAGTCTTGAGCTAGAACGAACTAATCATTCGCAAAACTTAAAGTTTACAGATGTTCATCATTGGGTATTCCCAACATAGCACAATGTCTTTTTCAGTCAGCAATGCCACTTCAATATAAATGTTAAACAATATTGGTGAAATACTACAATCTTGTCTTAGTTCTTTTGTTGATTTATTAGACTCGAAAGTTGTCGATTAATTTTTCTGCGTTAAACATTATCGCCATAAAGTTTCTTAATCATTTTTATTGTATGGTTGTTCACTTTCCATTAATGCAGGGCTTTCCAAAGTTTACGTCTCGGTACTTAATTATAAGCTCTCTCGAGGTCTATGAAGGCCTCTTTGCCCTCTGCTATTTCTTTTCTTTAAAAGTTGTTGTATTATAAACAAATTATCTACACATGATCTGATAGATGTGAACCCACTTTGCTGTTTACCTATTCTTCCTGTCATTTCTGTTCTTAGAATATTTTGCAAGACCATTGTCAAAGATTCTAGTAAAACTACTGTTAACACTTAAGCCTCTGTAGTCATTTGGGTTTTGTTTATATTTAGAATTTTACGTTTTTTCGGCACCTTTGAAGAATTTCTCTTTTATATTTTATTAATTCAGCTGGAATTTCTCCTGGTCCTGCTGATCTTTTATTTTTCATTGTTGTAATACATTTTCTTACATCATCTATAGTTATTTGTACGGGGGATGAATTTGTTTAATCTTGAATAGGTTCCAAATTAACAAATTCTAAGCGATTTTCTACTAACAATTCTTCATAATGTTTTTTCCACTGATTTATAGTAATAGCTCTGTTAAATATATTTATGGGGTTGGTTTTCATTTCTTTAATAGTTCTCCATATTTCTGTACATCTGATCCCAACTACATAACTGTTAATCTGATTACATTTTATTATCCAATATTTGTTCCTTTCTCGTTTTACTTTTCTTCTTAGTTGTCTATACTCATCTTTGTATTCTTGCCTGATTTTATAATCTTTTTTTTAACCACTTATTATACAAAATGTTTTTTTATTAATGTCTGTACTTCCTTTGTTAACCAAAGTTGTTGTTAAATAGATGCGAAGGCTTTCGCGGCCGGTGTTCTGGTGCATCGTGTGGTTGGTTCTCGGGTTATAAGGCCGTGGTCGGAGTTCAGAAACTCTTGTTGAAACTCTTGAAAAAAGTTTCTAAACTAAGACCACGGCCTTATAACCCGATAACCAACTATGCGATGCACCAAGGTTGTTGTTGTTTGTTATTCTTTCTGTTAATTCTGTCTACTTATAGCGCCTCTAAGGCTGCTTCAGTTAAATATTTTGTAATGGTATTGTTTTCAGTTTCAACTTCTTGTCTCTTTAACTTTGCTTCTAATGTATTCAGATGCAGATTTCTAATGCACTATTCCTATAATAGTTGCAAACTTATACCTTTTTGTTTCCTTTTCTATGTTTAGGTTTTGTTCTAGGACATTCGTTTTTTTACATAATACATTTTCATAGAGCCATACTATTTTAGCTATTAGCATAAAATAATCTGTTCCACAATTTGCACAGCGTTTAACGCGGCAATCGTAAGACTTAATACTTATGAGTTTTATAATAAAATACTCTAAGTACTAGTACCTATATTAGATGCAACGGACACATTATAATCTTTTTGGAATTACAAAAGATGAATGCTATAAATACTGGTCTCGCCGCAAACTACAACAGAACCACCTCCATAATTTTTAATTTTTGTAAATACATAGAAGTACATCTCACTATTAATAGAATTGACAAGTAACACGCTCATAATGAAACATCTATCAGTACCATTTATGATCGATTTGAGTATCCTTAACTATAAATAAAAACTATGTAAAAAAACAGAACTAAAGATCAGTCGTGAGTCTAGATTGTTTCTATGAGCTTGTCTATTCTAGCTCTTGTATATTTTACAATCATTGGATGATAAATGAGCTGACATTGCAAATGCATCATTTTCTGTCTTATCAAAAATCTCTCCTCCTAAGGCCCATTATATAAAAATAACATTTTATTCCTCCTTAAGCTTTGTACTGCTAAATGTAGAATGAAAATTAACGAACTAGTATTTTATTTTGGTATAGTTTCAGATGTTGGTCTCGATTTAAAAAAAATTAATTTCGATTTCATATTTTGGTAAGATTCACCTTTATACTTTTCCAATTTTAAAAACGATTGTAGGTATTGCATATTTTTATAAGTATGAAGAAACACAAAACATTTGTATTAGAAAAAGTGGTAGTCTTGAAAAAAGGAAACCATACATTTATAAAAAATAAACTTTGTAACACTACATAAAGTATATGTTTATAAACAGATTTTAACATGTAAAAACTATATAAATAAAATCTATCTTTATTAGAATACTGCAGTTAGCACAGAGTTAAAAGCAATTATGTTAGTAGAAACAGAAGTAAAAATATCAAACTGCTGATCTTAACGCATTTACCAATATTTGCTTATTTCATAGAAATTTTCTAGATTAAGAGATATAGAAGATTAGAGTTTTGACTTATTTTACAGTTTGCACATATGTAATAGAGTCATAAAATAGATATGCAACATTTTGTTCACTTTTCTTTGTATCAGAAGTTATACCTCAAAAAATGGGTAATTAGTTAATCAACCTTTATTCGTATGCCACTTTATTTTCATCATAAGTAAAACATTTGTACTTTTTATTTAGAGTAACAGATGGTTCAATTCATGGTTATATTAGATAGGATGATTTTAACAGTTGCCAAACAAAACTGAAATTTACCTAATTGAGGTACTTTGCGATTAAGTTTGATCAAAATCATAATCTTGATCTTGCAAAGCGAATACTTCATTTACTACTAAAGTTTTTTTGCCCTTTACCTTTAGTTCGAACAATTTTTTTTCAAATGGCACATGTAAGAGTTTTAAGTCATTTTATATTTATTTCATTTTGTAATTTGAAAAACTAGGGGTATAGAGGAATCATTTAGGGATAGTACCTTTATATTCGAAACTGTCGGACCCTAGGGTCGTTTTGAGATACTGGTTCCCAAATGACTCCCAACTCGCACTTATGGCCCCAAGAAGCTATGCACACAAGAGTATAGCGGCCACACCCCAGTAAACTGTGTCGACACATAGACAAAACTAAGTGAAAAGTCACTAGAGGCAACCTTCCAGTGGAATTTAATGGCTCTACTGGTAACTGCAAGGAGGCAGCAACTTTTGGAGTATCAACTGCGGGTGGAGATGGATACATTGGTACAGCTGCAGATTGAATATCAGTAGGCGAAGTTGGCATCCATCCAACCGGCTGCTAAACTGTGATGTGGAAGGAAAGGAGAAGCCACTACATTATGCTCTCATAGCAGCTTAATATGTGGGAAGAAAGGATTTCACAATCTGAGACGAAATTATCTGGAAGTATAATTGTCTTCCAATTGAATTTCCGGGATGGGAGACAGCTCCAGAGGGAATCATTAATGGTTAGATGAAAAAGAAAAAAGGATAAAGACTACAGAAAAATTGCGATATGGAATGTGAGATCGCTGGATATATGTGGAAAGTTAGAATACATAAAAATAGAAATAGAATTCTGGGAATGAATGAAATAGAGTGGAAGGACGAGGGAAACTTTTGGTGTGGTAACTACCGAATAATATACTCAGGCGACAATAATGGAAGTACCGGAGTAGGGATAATACTAGCTAAAGAATGGGGACTACAAGTAAAAACTTACCTAACGTACAACAATAGAATAATTTTAGTAAAGTTGGAAGGGGAACCTAAAGACAACTTTAATACAGGTATATATGCCAACAACGGGGTACAGCAAGGATAAAGTAGAACAAGTTCACAAACAACTTGAAGAACTAATACAATATGTAGATGACAAGGAATGCTTAATTGTATTGGGTGACTGGAGTGCTGCAGTGGGCAAAGACAACAAAGACAGGAAAGGAGATACAGTGGAAAAATATGGATTGGGAGAGAAGAACACTAGGGCAAGAGGGCAAAGACTGGTAGAATTCTGTACGGAGAAGCAGCTAATTATTACAAATACAATGTTCCAGCAACCTCTAAGACGTAGATATATATGGATAAAGCCGGGAGATACTAGAAGGTACCAAACAGACTATATGATGGCAAGACACAAGTACAAAAACAGATTGAACAATGTAAAACTTATCGTAACATAGTAGTAATGACTTGTAATATAAAACATAAACGATGTTTTAGCCCCAAAACAAAAACTAATAGTTGGGCAACAAACTAAAAATTTAAAAAACAAGAATGGAATAATACTAAAGGAAAGTGTACAAGAACCATAAGGAAAAAAATGAACAGAGCAAAAGTACAACATAAAAATAACTGCAATATCTGCTACCAAAGAGATTCTAAGACACCTTCACAAAGAACCAAGGCAACAGTTAATCAACCACCACATAATAGAGTCAATGGAGAAAAGAAGAAACATAAACAAGACAAAGACAAAATAAAAAAACAAGTAAATAGAGAAGTTAAAAAAGCAAAAAAAGACTAGCTGGAAGGTTACTGCACAGAAATTGAAGAAAATTTTAACAATGGAAATACTGAAAAAGCACGAACCTTATTAAGAAACAGTTTGGAAGATTTAAAGCCAACAATTGTAAGCTAAAAGGAAGTAAAGGAAAACATATTTTAGAAAACGAAGAACAATTTAAACACTGGAAACAATACGCCAAAAATTTCTACAACTCTACAGATAACATGCTAATTAAAATAAAGTTTTTCAGGCAGCTAGAATTATAGAGGATAAAAGAGATTGTATATCATTAAAGATAAGAACGTGAGTTCTTGCAACATGACCTTATATTTAAACTTTGCAGTATGTTTATTGACGTGGAGACGAGGTACAATTTTAAGATTGTAGATACTTCAGTTGCTATTTATAAAGTATTACAACTGGTCATCAATGACGACGTGGCCGGATCATTGTTTACATTGCCAGTGAGGTCACAGCAAATCATCGTCCACATATTCCTTTTATTATTATATAAGAGACTACCTCGAAGGCGGTCGTTTATTCCTTTCGCTCCCATCGGTTTCACGGTGAAACCGCATATTCAATAATTTGTTTCTCAAATCCCAGTGGCATTTGAGACAAACCGCCTTTCAAATTGTTTGTCTGCAGCGCCATCTATTGGTTAGTAGTAGAATCAGCACTTGAAATTTGTCAATCCCATTACAGACGACTACGTCTCCATCTGTTGATGTTTTTTTTTGTTGTGTTTGACGATTTTCACTGTTTTCGTTGCAAAAAATAGTATCAAATCGCGTGTGCAATGACTGGTAAGTACTTTTTTTAATACAATAGGGGCATACGTATTGCATAATCTCCATACCGTCAATTTATTACCATTATCTTCGATTTCCTGTGCCCCAAAAATATTCTTGTGGATGTCAAAACATTATTTGATATATTTCTTCATCTCTTCCCTGTTGAACTTATATCGCATATCAGAGAGCAAATAAACTTACATGCACTCCAAAATATGATGATCTGTCCAAATTCAAGAAAACAGCTGAGAAAAAAACAAAGGCCTTTCTGGTTATAAATATACTAATGGGTATCAAGTGGTTGCCGACTGTCAAACACTATCGGTTAAGTAATGAAAAAATTAGAGGTTTCTATATTGCAACTATAATGACAAGAAATAGATTTGAACGGCTTTTGGCACACATTCACTTGAATGATAATGAGAAAAAAACAAAGAAAGGCGAAAATTGTTATGATAAACTATACAAAGTTCGTCCTATTCTGAACACACTCCTGAAAACCTATAAAAACCATTATGAATTGGATGAACATCAGTCAGTGGATCAATCTATGATCAAATTCAAGGATCGCTTGTTTCTGCGCCAGAACGTGCCGCAAAAATCTATATAGCGCGGATGCAAGGTGTGGGTACGTGCAAATAATCTGGTTATATTTCCGATTGCCAAATATATACCGGTAAAGTCGATACGACAGAAAAACATCTAGGCACCCGCGTTGTTCAAGACCTGTGCAAAGATATTAGTGGTGAATATCACCAGATATACTTTGATAATTTTTTTACTTCTCTTTACTTGATGAACGATCTATTGAATAAAAAAATAGTTGCACGTGAAACTATTCGTAAAGATCACAAGGGTTTGCCGAACGATTTACTCTCTGATAAAGCTATGAACAGAGGAGATTACGATTGAAGAATGCATAGTAGAGGATTCCTTTTCATGAAATGGATGGACAAGAAAGGAATATGTTTCCTTTCTAATTTTTAGAACCCGGATAAAACAACAGTTGTCAGTAGGAAGGCAAAGGATGGAACAAAGAGTGATGTAACCTGTCCAATACTCGTAAGGGATTATAACAATCATATGGGGAATGTCCACAAATCCGATATGTTGAAATCCCTTTACGAAGTGATTAGAAAAAGAAAATGCTGGTGGCTCCGCATATTTTGGCATTTTCTTGACGTCACGATTGTGCACTCCTTCATTCTACTCTGTATGCAAAGTGAAGGGAAATCGCTAAAATTAAAAGAGTTTTAAATTGCTATCTCAAGAGGTCTTCTAGGAGTGCAGAAACGAGGACGGAAAAGCGAAGATATGCGCTTGCTCCAAACCAAACGCAAGCGCGTTGTTCTACCAGAGATATGTTGCGAAGGTGCAGCACATATGCCGAAACATGAAACCTCCCTGAGTTGTGCTATTACCACACCGTACAAAGTGGAAGTGTACAATATATAAAGTAGGTCTATGTTTGAGTGATAAAAAATTGTTTTGTAAAATATCACTCCAAATAATTGAAGAAATTTACTTTAAGCAAACTCTCACTGGTTACTTGGTGAAACCATTTTCCATATGAAATTAGGTTTGTATTATCATTATTTATCTATTTTTATCTTATATTAGGACAATCACAAAAATTCGCAAAAAAATGTAATTTTGGTAGTCAAAGGATTATCAAAATATTTATCTTTGCAATTGTTTACTATAATAGTTTTTATGGAGAATTTGTTGCAGTTTTCAGATTGTTTTCCTAACTCTGACCGACCACGGATGTCATTTTCAACGAATTTCCTTACCTATAGCGGTATCATTTGAATAATTTATCAAAACTTACTATTTGTGCAATGTTTCATCTCCAACATGACCCACTTTACGGCGTATATGTCACTACAACACAACAATCAATGTGCTGCTACTTTTAACTGTGGTTATTGCTGATAAAAACTTTAATTTAGGGTAATACTGCTAAAGCTCCAATACATTAATTATTACAAAATTTATTAGGACATTATTGGGGTATAAATTTTCTTATAGAGTGTAGACAAAACGTCACGTATATAGATTATTTTAGAGAATGATACATTACATGTATGTACATGCACAGACACTAAAACTTTAAAAAACTTTAAAAATTTCCAAAATGGATTGAGAAAAATAAGATACTATCAAGCTTTTAATTAGTTTTAATATACCCTTGTCAACTGTTTTTTAAGGACACCGCCGTCGATATTTGACCGGATATGAATCAAAATTGTATATCGATTGGACGAGTGCGAAGGTACAAATGAGGTAGATATTGAAATTTATTAGAACTAACAAGAACTGTTTATGGAAACTTTGATAGTTTGTGAAATATATTAATTAATTACTCACGCACTGGAAATTACTTCAACATGAACTTCAACAGCGGGTCTCATTTTATGCATCCGGAAGTAAAGAGAAAAAACTCCGAATGGCGCCATATGCTGTAGTTCTACTTGTGACACATATTTATTATTTAAAATTACTTCTTTTTTATGGTGCCTCGCTGATTCGTAGAAAGTTCGCATTCCCCAAATAAATTATTCGTCTGCCATAGATGCAGAGCCGCTCCATGATTTTCGCGTCTCAGCGCGGAAGTCGCGTTCTCTCTTTCAATTCAGCGGAAGCGGTTATTACTTTTCACTTATAAATGTTCAAAGAATCACAGCAAATACGGCGTTGAATGTGCAGAAGTTAGCATCCGAGTGTTCCAGGAAATGTTCCCACCGCATTTGCTTTCGAAGTTATTTCGTCATGCCTCAGTATTGGCAGCTGTGAAGATATGCCTCTTCTGCTATTCTTGCCATGTTTCTAAATGGAACTTGACGTTATATACACCGATTGTTTTTCATTTAGTTTTTAAGCTATGTGCTGTAAACACAGATGCTTTTGAAGTAGACGTGCCTAAGGAACTTTTACAACAAGCGCTATAAACTGTAACGAAGCCGATTTTAACTAGCTGTTACTGCCGGTTGTAACAGGAAATAAAGCTCTAAAATATTATCGTCTGAAATGGTAATTGAATTTTTTATTGAAAGCGGTTTTCCTTATTTCCCATAAATTAATGATAAGGAACGTTTTTAAATTAAAATCCACCGTAATGGTATACACTTTTAGGAATCCGAATAGTTTCATTAGAGTAAACTTACGTTTAAATACGCAATTAGCCGAAAGGGAAACGCGTGAGAGTGTACCGACTTGCCGTTCGGTTTAAAACGGACTGAGAAGTGGGTTAAAGTGGGTAACGTGAAATTCATTCTAAAATCCTACGATCAGATTGTGGTAGAGAGCAGGATTTGAGCAAAGGTTTGTGTGTATTAACTTTTAGTGTAGCTTGTTACAATCTTCCGCTTTAAAATGTGCAGGGAGTTCGAGAATAATCAAACTAACGGTTCTTTACTTTAAATACTAAAAACATAGAGGCTTATTAATTTTTTTTTTTAAATATATGTAACAGTAGGAATGGTGATGGTGATAAATTCAGAATTTTTTAAAATTCTCAGTAATTTAGTATGGAACGTAGATAAAGTATAGCCTGTATTATTAAAGAACTTGATATTCTTTGCAAAAAAACATAGATTATGAAATCTAAAAGTGCCATTATATATAAGATACAAAAAGTAATAAAGATTAATATTGTAATCGTTTCTAAAAATATGTTCGATTCTTAGTTAGTCTATAATGTCTCATCAAGCTCGTTTCTGATGTTCAAAGTATTTAAAGGTGGCTTATGACAGTGAAAAAAGACCCACTTGTGGTGGATTTTATAAAGAAAACTATGAGTATTTCCGTTATCATTATTCACATCTTATCTTAGACGTCTTATAAACATTTGTTCTAAATGCATCCTATTAAAAAAATAGTAACGCATTGAGAGCAATGGCAATACATGATGACAAACCATTAACATAAATGTATATGCGTACAGAAATGAGCAGTAAGGATATGATTATTATCTTTTTGTTATCCATAATAGTACATAGAGTTTATATAATTTACCTGTAGATGGAAAATGATAAGAAAGCACGCACATTATTGTGGTAGAGAACTTAAAATGTATATTCACACTGGACAGATTTTTGTGTGTAGTGTTGCTCCAATTACGTTTAAATTAAAAGTGAGTGGAAAGAAAAAAACATTTTAGAGGATTTACGGCTAGGGTATATTTGACTATTTTATTTTATACATATCTTAGTAATTAACAAGATCAGAGGGCGAAACGGTAATATATACAAATGTTGAAACTCATAAACACCTTGGAAACTCAAACTTAGACCAACCAATCAACTATGAAGGTCTCAGCACTCTATATATTATCGTTCATGAGATATGTCACTTTAAAATAAATAAATCGGGAAAATCCCCCTTAAGGGTGTTTCAATGGGTCGGGTTTATGAGACATTCCTATTCTACTTTTTAATGAGGAGTTCAAAAAAGGTGGTCAGAAGTTTCGACTTAATTGTACAATTGATCACTATACTCAATTGTATATGTTACCTCTAATTACCTCTAACAATATATAGGATGTTTTAGAACTTCGTGTACAAACTTGGAGGGAAGGTAGAGAACATTGTTAGGAATCATAATTACATAGGAAAGCATAGGCGGAAACGTCACCCTCACGTGATAAAGAGACACAATAAGGCCACAACACAAAATATAGTGTAAAGCGCTTTATTACACAACAAAAGAGTACAATGTATGACTTACAAGCATCACAGGAGGTGTTCAAAATTGCGCCCATTGGCATTGATGCACGCAGGACACCTACGCGACATGGCTTTGCCAACATTTTCGATGGAGATTTGTGCCACCAGGTCCATTTCAGAATTTACGGGCGTGTCGTATATAATAAAATATTCCAAAATATTGTAAGTCGGGGAAGGATATAAAAAAAGAAATCTTGTTAAAAAGTGGCAGCTTCATTACAATGCCAGGTATGATGCATTATACTTATCTCATCCAATATCTAATTTCTTGACTAATAAGACATTTTTTATCCGATTTATTGTGTTAATCAATAACCAAACAAACTTTAATAGACGTTGATTTGGCATTAAAATTTATGTGGTAAAAGTTTAAGACATATCGTCCACGAGTGGTAGTTGAAGAGGGGCAATTTTATTTTCAATTACACAAAAGTTTGAATACATACAAACATTAATAATGAATTGACAACTTTGGTATTAGTTTTTAATATTAATTTAAACATATTATAGATATTATTTTGTTCCACATTATAAATTTTTATTGATAAACAGCATTTTCGAAAAACAAAATTAGATTAGTGTAACATTAGTGGTAAAAGTAGCGGGATTATGTGGGAAATCAATAGTAAATGCGTTGTATATCATTTATCATTGGAAATAGTTTTACTGCTAATGTTCTTCAAGTCTTAAAACTTTTGATTAATTGTACAATTTCTAAATGTTTCCACTATTCTTTATATTTCAATAAAATCGGATATTCATAATAATGAGTTTGTTATCATTTTTATTGCTAGAATATGTAATTCCAAAAAATTATTACTTTATTACTTTTACTTGATTTTGTTTACTTTTTTAAATTTATATACCGATCGATGGCGCTGTTATATAAATATTAGAAGATGGAATAATCTCATGTCTACAATATCAAGTGCAACAAGTAATTAATGAGATTAATCAGCCGGTAAAACGTATAATCTTAAAGCAACAGAATAAGAGATTCGATTACTAGAGAAAAAAGAAATACCAAAAAAAGGAACTTCTAGTCTGGTCAATTCATACAAAGGGAAAGAACTTACCACAAAACAAATTGGCTGTTGCCTAAACCCAGAAATAAGAAGTATAAGAAATTCCAAAGGTTATACACATAAACTCCTAAACCTGTAAAGCCACCAACAACTGTACTTATTAACATTAAAGATTATAGTACCGCCAAAAAGATTGTAAACTAGCAAATTTAATTGCAATACTAGTATATTGAATAATAAATGTCAGTAATGACACTGATTACATAGAAACAACTAATAGGCTTAATAAATGGCAGACTTATAAATACTCAAAAATAGTGCCAACTCTAAAGAGAACTGCATTTATTCAATTGTACTGCTTCAATTGAATGAATACACTTCTCAACAGTTAACTTACTTATCAAAGATACAAACATATTCGAAAATGTGAAATGCATCGGAAACCACCACACAGATTAATACATCAAAAGTATAATACTGCTACAAGGTGTGTTAGCCAAAGTGCTTCAGGAGAAGAAAGAAAATGCTATTAAGTCACTAGAAACACTCTTTTAATCGAATTTACGCACTTTTCATAATGGTGAACTATAATATTTATTTTCAACATGTTAATGAAAGATTTGTTAAAGACGACTATGATGTTAAACATACGAATTGAGAATCGAGACTAGAGAAAAAGAGCAAGAAGAAGATACTAAGATACTTTGTTTGGGCTATCTTAAACAACAAAATACAAAAACTAAGAAGCTTAAAAAAGAATCTATAAGCTCTTATCTACAAGATTTATCAACAGAAAAACAATTACTCTTTTTAGAAAGCCACCAAGACAATCAAGAAATCTGTGGTTTTTATTTCACTTTTCAGAAAACATACAGACACATGGGTTAAAGATAATAAATAAAGAATTAACTTATTTGCACATGTAGCTGGCAGTTTATACATAATTAAACATAAGTGGAGAATATCAAGTTGACATCAATAAATAATAATCCGGAAATATTTTCTAGCCACTTTAAAGAGAATTGAAAAATTAGAACAAATTTGAATCCTAAGAACACAAGGATTCGAATTAATCACTGCTCAAATTTTGAAACAATTATCTAGAAGTAGTATAGTTATGCTCAAATACCTTTAGCGTGCCACAAAAATGTGTAAATGCAGTGAACAATTCTTGTTACATTTGGGGTGGAATAACGTTTTCGTCACAGAAACGCAATTTAACACTTCTTGTGAAGACTGCCTACCAGCATTATTTTGGTATAAAGGTAGATGACAAGGATAAGTCATGGGCTCCACATATATGTTGCAATTTATGTTCAGTTTTATTACGAGAATTTTTGCTGTGCCTGTGGTTTGACGGGAGCCTACAAACCATACATATGACTGCTATTTTTGCTTGACTACGCCTATAAAGGCAGGATTGTCAATGAAGAGAAGTGGAATATTTTAATACCCATATCTTCCATCTACTATTCGACCTATTCCACATTCAGACAGTTTACCAGTTTTTACTCCACCTCAGAATTATGAGTTCAAAGTAGAAAATAAAGACAGTGTAGAAGAAGAAGAAAAACCCAACAAGCCTTCAACATCCCATGGCCCTGATTTTGAAGAAAAAGATGATCAACCACACAGATTGAGTCAATCGGAGTTAAGTGATCTCATACCTTGACTTGTCACAGGAGAAGATAGGGTCAATGGAATCTTCTTCAACATGATGTCGGGGCCTCCAAGTACAGACAATGTCAACGTGATCTAAAGCCACCAATTGATTCTCTGTAGATCCAACCACCTGGTAGTTGTTCTTTCATCAATTTAGGATGTAACTGTCATTAAAAAAAGAACGATCACACTTTTAAGTTGTTAGAATATGTAATTAATATTTACCGTTTTTTTAATCCTTTAAAATGAAAAACTTTTACCTATTGTATATCACAGAAACTAAAGCTAATAAAAATGTTTCTGTGTCATATTCGTTTTTAGTGAGAATTGACTCACGAAGTGAAGGAAGTATTAAACAATTTTTTTGTTGGGTCGTGTTATTGGAAAATAACAGAAGTTGCCAAAACCAGAAAACCCATCAAAGGATATTAAATTGTTTTCTTTATTTAATATATTTAATAGTTGTAAAGCTATTTTGAAATTTGCTATATACGAGATTAAAACATCTAATAGAAAACAACAACATAACTCCTAACTTTCAGTTTGGCTTTAAGCAAAAATATTCAACGACTGACCAAGTTCATCAACTAAAAACTGTTTTGAAATATTCTTAAATGTTACTCAAATGTTCGACAAAATATAGCAGGATTTTTATGTAAATTGAATGTGTTTTCAAAGCAGTATGTAGGAATATTGTGTTCTTACATCTTGTACATACTTTATAGTCTCAAGCAGGAAGACAAATATACTGCCTGGAAAACAATAAGAGCAAGTGTTTCTAAAAGGAGTGTTCTTAGTCCCATTTGTTATTTATTGTAAAACTGCGTTTTGACAACTTTAAAAGATACTCTTCTTGCGGTTGATTAAAATTAGGAAAATTCCACTATAAACCTTCAAAGGGCAAAACAAAGCAAATATTTAGTTGATAATAGAAGACCAAGCCGACCATGTAAATTTTACTAACAAAAACTAGCAAAACTACTTACTCTAAAAATTAATTTTAAAGAAAAGCAACTTTGACTTGAAATACAAATAGCATTATTGTTTTAATTGTGGTTCTACATTTTTGTATAATATGTAGCTTTGAAGTTGTACCCGTGATACTAACATCAAATTGATGTTTATCGAAACCTTGGTAACTCAATCGCCAAAACAGAGATCAAAAGGTTTTCTGGTAAGCATGAAGCCGTTACTTTCATATCAGCGCAGAAGATTCTTAGCTGTTGGATAATCAATACTATGACCAAATATTATATTTATTATATATATATATATATATATATATATATATATATATATATATATATATATATATATATATAATCAAAAGCCATTTACCAAATTGGTGTTGGCTTATAAAATAAACTAAAATAAAATAAAATAAATACATTATGTGTTATAATACCTATATAACTACTTTCTTAACTTAATTAACTTATTTAGTTATGTACAAATTTATACCATTCTTTTCTGTTACTTGTCATTGCCTTTGCCTCCACCATTGTTTTTCCTCTCCTTGTTAGTATTTTTCCTATGACATTGTCCCATGTTTCTTGTGGCCTTCCCTGTTTCCTTTTGCCTACTTTTCTCGTTTCCCATATTTGTTTGACTTGTCTATCTTGATCCATCCGTTGAAAATGACCCCACCACGTTAACTGTCGTCCTTCGATGAAACTTGTTATTGTGTTGATCTCTAATTCTTCCCTTATCTGCTTGCTTCTTATTCTATCTCTCAGGGTGACACCTTTCACTCTTCTCAGGTATTTCATATCTGTGGCTTCCAATCTTGATTTCATTTTTTGTGTCAGTACCCACGATTCGCATCCATAGGTCATGATGGGTCTAAAGATTGTTTTGTACACTGTAAGTTTGGTTTTTTTGTGACACCTCTCGTTTATTTATAAAGTTTACATTCATTGCATAATATAATTTGTTACATTTCTCTATCCGTTCAGTTATGTCTATTTCTTGTCTTCCACTATCATCGATAGTAACCCCTAGATACTTAAAATGTTTTATCTGTTCGATCTCCTCTCCATTTATCTGTATATTTATCTTATCGTGATATTTCCCAATGGTCATTACTTTTGTTTTGCTGATATTTATGTTCATTCCGTTATCTGTTAATTCTTCGT
Source organism: Sinelater perroti (assembly GCA_036346155.1). NCBI lineage: Eukaryota > Metazoa > Arthropoda > Insecta > Coleoptera > Elateridae > Sinelater > Sinelater perroti. The sequence continues at coordinate 7,681,000 of JARFIY010000013.1, read as the reverse complement.
TCCATATCAGTAGGTTTCGCTGTAGTTCTTCTTCTCTTCCTGCCATTACTATAATATCATCTGCAAATGCACAATCTTGTATGAATGTGGGTTGTAATGTTTTGTATCCTACATTTAACCTTTTGATTCGTTGGTGGCATGTTCGTATTATTTCGTCTATAAAGATTACCCCTCCTTGTCTTAGACCTTCATTTGTGTCAAAATCTTCTGATATTCTGTTATTATTTATCACGTAATTCCTTGCTTTTGGTACAAACTTTTAATTACCCTCGTTACTTTTGGGCTTACTCCTCTATTGCTCAAACTTTTCCACACTCTCTCTCTCTCTCTCTAGGCGTTCTATCGAAAGCTTTCTCGAGATCAATAAATGCAAAGGCAGCTTTCTCGTTGTATTGGAGTGTTTTTGTAATTATTTGTTTAACAGTAAATATTCTTGTACGCTTCTACCCTTACGGAAACCGCTCTGTGCTTCTGATAACGTTGGTTCTATTACAGTTCAGAGTTTACCTTCAAGTATTTGTTCATACAGTTTTAAAGGAATGCTGAGCAGCATTATGCCTCTGTAGTTATTACATATCTTCCTATCTCCTTTCTTAAATATTGGGACAATCTGTCCTACTTCCCAGTCTTTTGGTATTTTCTCCTCTTTTCATATTTTATTAAACATTTTTGTTCTCCCATTTTTTTAACATTTCGCCTGTGATTCCGTCATGTCCTGGTGACTTTCCATTTTTGATTTTCTTTAATGCTGTTACTAACTCTTCTTCCGTTATACCTTCTTCTTCATTTCCTGTATTCTGTTCATTATTTCCGTTGATTTTATCAATACCTTTCCATTTTTATTTTTTATTACTGTGTTTTCTGTTGTTTTTCCTTTCTTTAGGTTTTTTAAAACTTTATAAAATAGTTTCTGGTTTGCTATACTGTTCTTTTCTAGTTTTTTGCCAAAGTCTTTCCAGGCCTTTCCTTTCGCTTCTCTCACCATGTGTTTTACTATTATCCGTTGTTCTTTGTACGCATTGTAGGTATCTTCTGATTTTTTCCCTAAGTAGTCTGTCTACCTCTTCTTCTTTAGTTTAACTTGTCCTTTTATTTCTTCGTTACACCAGGCGGTTCTTTTCATATGTTTGTTTGTCTTAATTACACCGCATGCATACCTTGCTGCTTTTAATAGAGTTTTCTTTATCTTGTTCCACATCTCTTCTACCTTTAACTGTTCAAACTTCTCTTCATCTACCAGTAGGTCTCTGCTTATTATGTTCTCATACTCTTTTGCTGTTTCTGTTTCTTGTAGTTTATAGATTCTTATTGTTTCTTTCTGAACTGTGTATTCCTCTTTTACTGTTTACTTCTGGTCTTCTGGCCTCTTTATTTTTCTTGCTAATAGGTAATGGTCGCTGTATACCTCAGCTCCTCTTTTAACTCTAACATCTTTCACTGTATGTCTGTTGTTTTTTTCTACTAGCATGTATTCTAATATAGATCTCTCATCTCTACTTTTAACCTCTCGTGTGTATGTGTGTATCTTTTTATGTTGGAAGAATGAGTTTGTTATAATTAGGTTGTTTTGGGAGCAGTATTCTATTAATCTCTTTCCGTTGTTATTCCTTTTATCTTCTCCAGATTTTCCTATCACCTTTTATGTATCATTTTCTCTCTTTCCCACTCTACTGTTGAAGTCGCCTGCTACGAATATTTTCCCTTTGCTCGTTTCTGTTATCATTGTTAATTCATTCCAGTATTTATCTTTTACTTCTTTTATCTCGTTTTCATCCGGTCCATAGACTGCAATTATCGTTATTATTTCTTTTCCTTGCATTTCTAGTTCTACCGTGAGAATTCTTTCTGACCACCCTGTCCAGTTTGTGATCTTATCATTCAAATTCCTGTTTATAATGCATGCCACGCCTTCTGCCGCTCTTACATTTCCTTTCACTCCGGTGTATATTAACCTGTGTCCATCCATTAATATCTTTTCTCCTTTCCCTTTTTTCTTTGTTTCTGCTAGTACTAGTATATCTATTCCTGTTCTGTTAATCTCGTATATAACTTCTTCTTCTTTTCTCGTTAGGCTTCTTGTATTCCAAACTCCAAGTTTCCAATTCTGTAGTTCATTACCTTTTCCATTGCCAGTTTCGTTGTCGCTACCCCCCTGCATAATACCTAATAGTTTTTCCGCCCGGTTTGGGTTATTTTTCTTATTTGTTCCTCAAAACTTGTTCCTTCTGGCGATCTCTCCGTTACCGCCCTTTTTAATGCATTGCTTTCAGTTCTATCGTCCTTTACCAAATCATTTGCTCTGTATATTTCATCGTTAATAATCAATTTATTATATTTTAGTTGTGCTCTATATCCTTTATTCCTCGCTTCTTTCATTTGTGGGATTAACATTTTTTTTCCTCTAATATCTCCTTGGTGTAATCTTCATCAATCCATATGTCTGTTCCCTTGAATTTTCTCGCATTTTGTAGTATTGATACTTTTTTGTTGACTTTAGTTAACTTAACCAAAATTGGTCTTTTCTTGTCTTTCATATATTTTCCGATTCCTCTCGTTTGGTCTAAATCATCATTTTGGTTTATGTCAATTCCTATATTTTGTATTATAATAGTTACTTTTTCCTCTGTCCTACTTGTGCTTTCATTTTCTTCATCTACTACTCCTTTTATTATAATATTATTCCTCCTGATCTCTCTTTCTAAGTTAGCTATTCTCCCCTCCTGTTGTACCATGTTCTCTTTTAGTTTCTTATTTTCATCCCTCACTTGTTTCATTTCCATTACAAACGTATCAAATTTCTCGGTCATTTGCTTCATGTTCCCCTCTATTTTTTGGAACATCTCAATTTTCTCCATCTCATTCATCTTCAAGTCTGCTGTTGATTGCGTAAAGTGACAGACCCCAGTCCGCCCGTCGCAGGTCTATCACCTATCTATCAACAGCCCTCTTCTAGTTGCTATGCTGTTTCAATTTAAACTTTATTTACACTAACATTTGTGAATTACATTATTTTGGTATATAATGTGTTGCCTACGCAAAAATTTTTGTTGTGGAGGTCACTCCAGTTGTATTTATTTCTCTTATCTCTTATCTACACTTATCTCATGCAATTTTCGACTTTATTCTCAAAATCCTTAACCTCAATTAACTATTATCTACATCAATTTACTCACTGTTCATCTGTTATTTGCGTTTTCTCTGCTCTCCTGCACTTCCTGCTATTTCACTCTTCCTAATTCTCTGCTTTCTTTTGCCTCTGCTTACTCAATATAGCCCTATTTGGATTTTAATATTGGAGTCAACAGACGGCGTATCGTGTGAGAATTCAAATCCAGACCAAATATTGAAGAGGACCAAATCATTAGAACTTATGTAGTTTGGTAGTTTAAAGATGTTTTGGACTAAAATTAATAGTTAGTTTTCTGTACTAGTTTTAATAGTTCAAACAACAACTCGTGTTAAATTAATAGAAAATGGTATAGTTAATTACATATTCTTTTAAATTAAGATAGATATTACCAAGTAATATATATTTATATATATATATATATATATATATATATATATATATATATATATATATTTAAGTTTAATAGTTAATAAATAATTATTTGTTTTTTCTTTGTTAATCTTCTTTTTTCTTATATTAAGCTACTATTAAAATTTTTAATTATTTGTCAGAAAAATATTGCCCATCGTTTAACTTACAGTAATCAAGTACATCATCTGTTGTATTTTTTCTTCTTATTCTTCTTTCATAAGCCAGTTTTTACCGTTTGCATATAAGTCTCTTTTTGATTTTTCCAATTTTTTTTTTAATTTTGAGCTATTTGTATTCATTTGAGCCCAGTTTTTTGTATTCTCAGGATCACATTATATAGATTGCTCAACCATTTTCTACATTTTGGGCTGCATGTCCAGCCCAGTTTACAATGTATTTCAGTTTCGTTCTTGATTTGATCCATTTAATTGCCCTTAGAGGTTTTCGAGATTTTCTTAAATTATCGCTTCTATAGCGATTTGGTAAATATAGCTCCATATAATATTACTTGGAGTATAACTGTTACTATAACAAAACTTGCAGGGGACAAGGTATATCTATCTCTATTTAACTTAGGATCATTATTTGTTTTTTATTCGTCATTTTAGTAGGGCATTCTGTATTTCACTTAAATGTTTCTAGTTTACTTTTTTAATTCTCGTGGGCAGTTAGTACTTTGTAAAATTTGCATTTTGTTCAGTAACCTAATACTTGTTTAACAGTATTTTTTTGTAAACGATTTTAAAAAATACTTATTTTTAGTTATTTAACTTCTGATAACAGTTTAAAGAGAATAAAATTATCTGTATGTTCGTATATAATTGCATAAGCATTAAAAATACAAAATATATGCGTCACATGTGTGGGTTTTATTACTAGAAGCTTGTGGTAGCCTTAGCATATTTTGATTAGGAGCAGCAGAAACAGAATTATTTATGGCACCTTTATGGGCAGGCACTCATCTTTGAAGTAAGTATACAAGTTAAGGTAGAAAATCGTGCTAAAATTAAGCAAATTCGCGGTTTTCTACAAATAGTTCAAATTACTAATGCTACTCGGGCAAGTTTGATTAGTAGAAAACTGCCAGTTTCAGAGATGCACGCAAGACGTGCCTTATATCCCATTAAAATGCGAACTCGACCTCTCGAAAGATCCTTTTAGACTCGAGTGATAATAGAGTCTAGAGCTTTAGTCAGTTGATTCTTACAAGACGAGTCCTAGCAATGTTGGGGAAGGGCGACGGTGTCCCAGTGAGAATCTACAATTAATGACGTATTTCGGCAAGCGTTAATGGAAGTAAAATTTATTTATACAGTGTTCTATTTACAGTCGAGAATGCGTTTAATGGAAATTTTAATAATGGCCTGGCTTTGTCAGCACTTCTGCAAGCTTGATTCAGTATTTTGATGCTAAGCTCCGCTCGAGAAAAACCGCTAAGCATTGCGCATTTAAGCTACTACCTTCTAATGAATGGAACGGTGCGAATGATCGCAGTCTAATAAGTAGAATTTTTCGCAGAGGAGGGCTGAACGAAGCCCATGCAGGTTGCCGAATAAATTCCTTTCTGCTAATAATTGCGGCGAGTGCGGGTTCATGTAAGCATCGAACAAAGGCTCGTTTAATTCCCGTTCTGCTGTGCTCGTGGAAAAATCCGCACCACGCAAATTACAGAAACAACCCCGGAGGTTCTTGGATTCTAGGTTTAATTACTTAGTTGTTGAAGTTCGAAGGGGTGCAACAAACAATAGCGAGCGTTGTTATGTCGGTGTGGAAACATAAAGTAGGAATGTAACAATAACAAATCTTGCAATTGTGTGATTTTGCGTTTAAAAATGACAAAAATAAAAAATATTATTGTAAGTGATTAAAACTAGAGCTGCCAATAATTTGCTTTTGCAGTTTTTGGACTAAAGTGTTTTATCACAATTATGAGAATACACTTTTTTTTAAAAATCGCTTTATTCTGTCTACCTGTATACAGCAACATCTTTTAAAAGATTTATTAACTGGGTTACAATAAGAAAAATATTAATAAATATATACATGTAGAGTTGGAATAATATCAATCAAAATATTGAATTCAACAACAAAGTACTACTTTAATATTTATTTTAGACGACTGTATTTTAAATTACCATAGCATGTGGATAGAACAAATATCACTATATATAAAAATAAACAGAAAATAAAATTAATAGATTCAAAGAAAAGAAACTAGAGAGAAAAGTGTTCTATTCCGCTATTTTAGTAATGCTTTCTAGGCATTTATCTTTTTTATTGTTTATGGGGTGTTTTGTTAAACTTTATGTTTCATATTTGTGCAGAAATATAAGCAAACAGATCTAGTAAACATTGTTACTTCCCTTATCCTATAATAAGGAAAGTAATGTAATCGGCGGAAATTTAACCTACCCAGTGTTTCACATTTCTGGACGAACTATAGCCTCAGGACACCAAAAAAGTTGGTTTGGGCCATTGCTTCGTGTGTGTCTGTTTGTCGGTCTGCCAGTAAACAGGATATCTCGAGAACCGTAAGAGCTAGAGACTTGAAATTTGGTATGCAAGTTACTTGTGGGTAGGGGACGCGAAACTTTTGGTAAAAATCGGCCGAGCCGTTTGGTCTCAAGGTCGCAAAATCGGTCGCTGAATTCATGAGAATAAAAATGATTTGTTATCACGAGATAAACATGAATTTAAAGTAAAAGTTGGTAAAATAGGAACTCGAAAAAAAATGAAGCCCAGGATTTTTGCCAGAATTACCCAAATAATAGGATAAGGAAAGTCGTGTGATGTTCACACCAAATTTTATATATATATATAATATATAATTTAAAGCAAAAGTTTACAATGTTTTTTTTGTAGTGACCATCACAAAGAAATATTTTTTAAATCGATCTCGTTAGAATTATGTCAAAGATTTAATTTGTTTAGTCAATAAAATTGCTTAATCACTAATTGTTTGACAATAACCTGACAAAATACTATAATAAGTATCTGAATCATCTCTTAACGCCCAGATGACGCTTTGATTTTTACCACCCTTTTTCAAAATTTCAAAGATCTTCAAAGAATCTATGTTGATCCTATTGCCTAATATATAATATCGCATTTCTGCTGTAAACCAAATATAAAAAAATCATTTAACGAAACGTTACTCTGGAAGATAATCGTCTTTAGAAAGTTAAGATATTAGAATCTCGATTGTAGGGGCTAGTTTTTTGTGAAAGAATCTTGTATGAGATAATTATACCTCAACAAAATCCTAAAAGTCAAAATACATGATATTGATTAGAACAGAATTTACAAAATAATTGTAAACAACTTTAAAAAATACAATCACTTAGGTAAGAGGGGTGGTTTTTATTTCTCATTAAATTACATTTCTAGACTGCTGAAACTGCCGATTCGAGAATTAGTAATAAAACTGTGTATCAGAAAGAGTTACAAAAGCTATTAAAGGTTAAGTGTATTTTAAAATCATTAGCAAGATATAATCGACTACTCTATTAGCTGAGAGTCGGATAGTTAAAGTCTCCGGTTAAATAATGGTTTTAATATTGTGAATTCTATAAAGACGGACTATTCTTTAAAGAACAAGATGAATGATGAAATGCCACTCATTAACGATAAAGAAGAAATTGTGGGAGAAATTACAAAAAATACCTTTCCTAACTACTTTACAAAATCTGTTCAGCCCATTTTACTCACAAATGAAATAAATAACTTCCTTAGAGTTGTTTTAAAGAAATTACTACTAAAATATCAAGTCGACATCTTTTCTTTAGAGAGTACTGTAAGATGTACAAAAACTGACAATATAATTGTTATTAAAATTACTTAAACTAATATCACAACAAAGAAATAAGCCAAGAAACTAGTCTAAACTTAGAAAATTACAGCGTAATATAACAAGTACAGTTAATACGCAATGCAAAATACTCTACATGAAATGATCAAACATATGCGAATCTTCATCTTTAACTCGTAAATTGATGTAGAAAGTACAGTACAAAGATATGATTTTTTTAGTGATAAGCAATACAGAGTCGATAAATTGAAGAAATTCGGTGACTGTGAATGTGGTCTAGTTATCGGTTGCCATATGAGCAAGTAATTGATCAAGGGTATTCCACTAGTTTTCAATTCGTTGAAGTGAACTGGAAATGAATTATAAAGTAGTATCATAGTATCATATAGTATAACTATAACAAAGCTACAGTTGACTTAACTAATTGTAATAACAGAAAAATTCACGGTGCCCCAAAGAACGTATCTCACAAAAGTTACTAATGATCGTATGAAAAAATTATTTAAAAGTTTTGAAATACTGAGTGTTTAGCCAAATTTACGTCTGAAAGTGACACAAATACGGTTTTATGGTTAATCACCCCACCCCCCATAACTTATAATAGCTGCGCAAGTGATAAATCTCGTCTGCAGTTGCGTAAAGAACGATGTTACTGGACCGCGAACGATTGAAAGTGAATGGAGTGAATAATCATGCTTTAACATGCAGCAATTAGAAAGGATTGGATATGGCAAATATGCAAACAGTGAGGATATTTCTCATAAAATATAATGATCCTTCTTGTAAAATAGATCTAAATGTGAAATTTTACGAAAACATTCTTGTCTATAACAGAAGACGATTGCCTGTATTAGTAAGATGTCTAACATATAGTAAGACACGTAAGAAAATGGTTTAAGAGCAATTTCAAAAATAAAATGTTAGTTCAAGAAACCTGACTAAAATTATTTTGAATATCTTTTTTAGAGCTGTTCTGACATTAGATTTAAAGTCTTCCTCTCAGAGCTAAAGTTGTCATCAAACTGAAAGGTAGACTTATTTAGTAGTAATGCCAAATATTAAAGTTGATCATAATTAAAATAATTGTGCAAATAGCTGTGGTATTTTATATATTAAATATTAAAGCTACAAACTAAAATTACACTAACATTTATATTTAAAGAAAATATTTGATACATCTTATCGATGCTTACCACATCGCCCCGTACTAAAAAGGGTGCACGACGAGCGAGATGTGAGAGCACATATATGAAACCTTTAACCTTTCAAATTGTAGGCCATGCTTTTCCGTGGAACATTAAAACCTCATCATTATTATTAATAGTTATCCACTAGAAGTATTGAACTACTCATTATCATAAACTAATCAGTATCAAGCAGATTTAAATGTACAGTTTACAGTAGTAAAGTACTACATATCAGTTCATTCGGTCTAGAAATCCCCTATAATAGAGTATTATTAACCCATCATGGTATGTACTAAAGCATATAAATACAAAGCGGCTTCAAAATCAAATCTGCGCGGGAACCGCAGTATTAATTGTGCGTCCAAGTAATTTAACAACGAAGTCATTAGGTAACCACAGTGAAATCGAGTACCAAAACACTTTAAAACTTCAAACCTGGTGAATACGAGCAGCGTGTAGAAAGTATTCAGCTGGGTAATACAAAAAATATAAGCATTTAGGAAGCAGATAAGAAGATAAAAAGACTAAGATAATTTTCGATTTGCTATAAATCGCATTTGCATAATATGAAAAAAAAAACATAAAATAAAAACAATTTTCACAGATATTGATTAAGGTTGCAAAAATAATTGACTAAATTTATTAAGAAGGGGCATAATTCCTCGAGTAACTATTAGCTTCAGGCATTATGTTTATTTAAATTAACACATTTGAAACAGATAGCGTAAGTCAGCATAAGTTTTCCACATGTTGGGTCAAAATAAATTCTCAAATATAAATCATAAAATGAACTATTTGTCTTGCGATAACCTCACTACTCTCTCCATCGCAGTTGATATAACTAAGAGAAAGTTCTATTGGCATCGCTATACAATTCCAATCTATATTTTTGTTGATGTTTATCTTAGGTGCCCCCACTCACCACCCCATTGAGGGCTCTAAACAATGTTTTGTAAATAAATGCAAACGCGATTATCGTTGATGCCTTCGAACATTAATCGTTGACACTTATAAACATCAATTCTGTTGTCTTATGTAAATATTTCTAAAAGTTTCTGTTTGTTAATTCTATTATCGCATACAACTGTATATCATGCCTTAAAGTGTTTGCGTAAAATAATCTATAATGTTAATGTAAAATTGACCTAACAGCCATACTCCAAAAAAGTCGAACATTAGCATTAAGCAGAAAGTCAAAATAATCAATCTACCTGCTGTAACAAATAGAAACTATATATTTATAATGATGGTTTAAAGTCTAAGAATAAGTATGAAGTCAAAAAGTACACTCTGAAAAAATTTTAAAGCCTCCGTAAATACTTTAGTTTTATTGTATAAACTGTAACAGCTTAAAAATATGCATAGCATTTTATCCCAAAAAAGGTATTAATGTATTTTATAAAGTAAAAGAATTCTGAAAAGTAAACATTTGGAACACACATACCAAATATGTAGGCACCAAAGAAGAACAGATAACGTTTAGAGCCATTTGTTCTTCAAATAATTTCAGCCATTTGCATATAGTTTAAGCCATAGCAACTGCGACAAGAAAACCTTTATCACCTCTTTTGATCTGACTACAGTAGTAATTGGAAGACTTGGTGAGCAAGTTCATGTACCAATATAAAAATGATGAGGTACTTTTTTTAATGTTATGAAGATAAATTTAAGCGGTCTTACATTTTTAATTCATGGCTGTTGGCTAAAGATATATGAAAATTCCGAAGATAATAAAGACATACTTGTTAGGGTTTTTCTAAACACAGAAAACTTTGCTACCAATTCCTTGATGTGTATTGTAACCGATATTTTAAGTAACTAAAGGCTTTCAGTTATATTCGAGTGCACTCAGAAGAGGCATTGTCAATAGGAACGAAAATTTAAAAATGTCTGTAGCTTATCATAAGTAGTCCCAAAAATAGCTGAGCTTTTAATTTATACCAACTAAAGTGGTACGATGTTGAGCTTACTAGAAAATTCGTTTTCACCGAAGAATTTTGATGCATTCATAATTGTTTTTGCATTATATTTTCCGAATTTATTAAGTGGTTATTGGTAAGCATAATTGTAACGGATTTATTTAAAATAGCCTCCTGTAATCTATACACAAGCTTTAAAGCGACCGGGCTAGTCGTCTATGGCACCATATCCACTAGAAAAATATTGATTGCAGCCATTAGATCTAATTTCTAAATTACTAAATTTTTTGAGCAAATTATGCCTCCAAAAACTGTCTATAATTTGCAATCTAACAAATTAAAATCTGGGCTACCAGAAGGACAATCCTCTACTGTAAGAAAATGAAGCACGTTGTTTGTCAGCCAAGTTTAAATTGACCGTGCTTTGTGGGCGGGTGCGGAATCTTATTGAAAGATTCGAGACTTACCTTGATAGATTCAGAGGTTTTACTACACCTTTAAAAACATTATGTTGATACACAGCGGCAGAAGTTTTAAATTCCTTTTCGCAGAACATAACAGACTTGACCAAATAATTGCGACGATGGCTTCTTTAAACCCTTGGTACGCCCTAACCAAAGAACCTCTTTTTAAATTCGTAAATAAAATTTATTTGTAGCTACCAACAATCTCTTTGTTTTCTCTCTCTTACCTGTTTTTAAAGCATCTTTCAGCCAACGTTTCGTGTATCTTTTATAAGCAGCTAGTTCTAGGTACAGGCATCGACATTTTAAAAATTTGTACCTCCCCAGAACTAGTCTTCCGCTCACAAAGAGGATTTGGTTTAATTTGGGCATTTATGGTTATGAGTGCCCGAACAATCTGAATTTAACGTGCTTTTCCAGATCTTGGTCGATCCTCGACACCTCCAATCTCATTAAACAATTTTATAGCCTGATACAAAAATGCAAGTTCTTATAGAACACACTTTTTTCAGTTTTACACTTATGCAATGCTATTACCGCAATAGGTTTTTTGCTACTCCACTCATTAGTAAATAACTAAACTTAACAAATAGATTTGACCGTATGTTAACATTACATATATCTGGATGTTGTGTAAAGCAAAGATATTTTTTATTTTGTAACAGTATTTATGGAAATATTAGATAAGTTGTGATATTTATTCTTCAAAATCCACCCTATCTGCTTTAATACATCAATCAGCAAACTGTTTGATTTCCATATGAAATCAATCCCAATCTTTTGAGGTGAAGATGTCATATGACTACCACCTGTTCCGTTCCATTGCTCACTTCTTACGCAAGCGCCGATTTAACGATGTGGATGAGTCCGAGGAAGTTCCTTGCTTTAAAATATCGGTATTGGTTTGCAGGGGAACCGAGAACCTGGCCGATCACTAGGTAAAGTGTGTTGAGGCGGATGGGCTGTATTTTGGAGAATGAATATCACGTATTACATATCAAAATTCTTAGAAAAAACGAGCTTTCTAATGCGTCCACTATTGTACCAATTCAGTTGGTAAAAGTTGAAAGGGACTTTTGGACAACCTACTCCTTAGATTAATTCAAAATTGGTAATCGTTGAGAAAAATCACTTTGAAAACATTTGGGATGGATTCTTTTCAAATTTAATAATTTGCATATTTATGTTAATTAAAAATGCATTGTAATATAATTAATAATTTAAATTTAACGTGTCATAATTTTTATTGAAATTTATTATTATTAAATTTGATTTTTAGTTCTTTATAATGATTTGAAAATAAGATAATAAAATTTCAAATGTAATAGTCATCTATGCATCAAAATACCTCTTTTTAGGAATTTGAGCATGTATATAGGACATCTTAGGATCTCGCACAATTTCCAATCCATCTTTTTCCATTCAAAAGAACCTGCAAAATTATTTGTTGGAATTTTCATTAGCTTTTTTGTTAGATTTTCCTAAATGTCATCTATTTCTTTTCAAATATTATTTTAGATTTGGGTATAGACAAAAGTTACAGAACGCTTAATCTGAGCTATAAGTGGGCCAAGTCTCTTAGACGAATTGATTTTCGGCACAAAAATTTCTGCAGGGGATGTAATACATCAACAGGATTGTTGTTACGATGAAGCTGACAATCAGTTTCTGTAGCCGTTTTAGTCGTAATGAAAAATATTAATCTTTGGCCTAGAGAAATTTACTTGTGGTAGGCAACACCTTTCTAATGAGAGTATAGTTAATTTGATTTTGATTTCGCTACAATATTGTCGCGTCCCCTTCAAATGTAGAGAAGTAGACCTCCATTGAGACGACTGGAATCATAGTTACACATTTGCGATGACTGTTTTGAGGCAATCTCGTTACAATGACCTGAAATGAAAATCAGGCAACATTCATTGAGATGTTTGGGCTTTTACTTCTAGGATCGTAGTTATATATTTTCTTGAGAAAATGTGATTTAATTTAAAGTTCATCTTTAAAATGTTTGGGCCATACTGTTTGGTGCTACACTCACTCCATCTTCCCGAAAGCCTTCCGAATTAACCTAACATTTTCCTCTGTCAGAAATGTTTAAGCTTAACGCAAAGATTGATGATCATACATGCATATGCTCACTCAATCAGTGGAGTACAGTACAGCCGTCATCCTATTTAAAGTGTTTTTGTTATATTAAACTATTACTGGATTTTTCCGGGCAGAATTATTTGTTAAATATTTTTATTGGAAATAGTTTTCTTTACAAGCAAAGTTTTGTACTTAAGGTGATTGTCTTGTCACTTAGGTGCTAGCCATGATACTAATTCGTGGAGTTGAATATTTTAAATAATACAAATATTTACTTTTCTAATCTGATTGTGCAGAGATAATGCTGTCGTATAATCAACGTTTAATCTATGCATTGCTTTACATTTTATTTTTTTAAATATATATGTGCAATATTTTAAGCTTGATGTGCGTCGTTTTATCAAAGTGTTTCGTTGTTAATTTATAGAAATAATAAATTCAATCCCCCTAGCAGCAGCTGCAACTCGGACGTAACAATAATCAAAAGCGCTTGTTGAAACACATTAGCAAATAATGGTCAATTACGCTTAATCAGTTATAACAGTGTCATCAAATTACAATTCATACTGATGCGGTCGCAGTGAGCGAGCAAGTGTAAAACATGCAATGAGTGATGGCCGCCCCAAAGAAGCCGAAGGAAAGTTGCGCCTAAATCGCGATTTCGTCATTTCGGATGCTCTGTTTCGGAGGACTCACAAAGCGTATGAAGGGATTAGAGATAAAAGGGTGAAACGCTTTATTGTTTGATTTTAATGCGTAGTTATCAAGCATTCGACGGGCGAACGGAATAAAATAGTACACCCGCGATAAAACATATTCCAACTGCAAGATTATTTTGAATAGAACAGGGGCGCGATTGTTCGCGTGCAGCAAATGGAACAGATTTATGCCCAAATTCCAAATATATGCCTACTAACAAACTTCAATTTATTGCTCCCTATTGACTTCTATAAATGGCGAAACCACTCGTAATAAAGCCCTTTCGACTTCAGTCATGCTCTACTTTTAATTTCCTCGGCCGCAACAAAGTACTCTTTCGAGTAGGTATAGCTCTAAATTTCGGATAACGAGGATTCTCCGCTGCTCATTCGGCTGGAAGTACATTTGTTACTTTGTTAAATCTTAACTCCGAACTTCTTTAACTAGATAGGCATTTTATTAAGTATTAATATTCCACAATAAAGGGAATTATTCGGCGAAACTCCAAAACTCTCTTTAATGTGCCTTTGGCGAAACGGCCTCGACGTGCGGATGAAATGCATAGTGCCAGCGCAATTTCTCACTTTAATTCTTAATTACAGATAATTCCGAGCAGAACCGCGGAGCGGAATTCGCAGAAAGGTGCTAGTCTAAATAAATAAGCGTTTCTCAAGTTTTGCTTCTAACTTGAAAGGACACACTTGAGAGCGCTCGGTCTGCTCTCTTGTATTAATTTACTAAATTTAATAAAGTAACGGCAAAGTGTAGTAGATATCGCGTTTTCTTCTATTCTTATGTTTCGCTTGTAACATCATACTTCGGCATAAGAGATGTTACTGTCAAAATTAGGTTGACTTTCACTCAAATGTGATCGGCCGCGCACTTTTCCTCATATTCGCTCTAGAAGTCTTCCGGAAACTTCCACATTACCCCAAAATTGCGTGACATTACCTGCAAGCAAATCTATTAAAATAACATGGAGTGCTGTAATAGTCCCGTCCGCCCACTCTCTCCAAGCGCGTAAACTGAAATTTTCACGGAAATTACCTCGTATTCCAAGAAACCCCCCTTATAAATTAGAAACTACCGCAAAAACCAGCCGCGAACGCGAGCTGCTGTAATCCTCGTTCGAGCGCCATTTTCGAAAATGCCCGTTGTTTTTTATGTTAATGCCCACGCAATTTGAAAACCTGGGCCACTGGCTCAAAACACAATGCGTGTCAGGGAGGCTTATCAAACTCCAAATGAAAAATGTAGGCTTTTCATTTTATCCAGTATACACGATCGCATCAATACGGAATACGAAATAAGCATAATAGGGAAACAAGGAAAATAAGGTTGTGTGGCACGTGCTAACTATTCCTTTTCTTTTATTTTAGTTTTCTAGGAATAAATCTGTTTTAGATAAAGGTTTCCTTCTGTGAATAAAATTAATTAGCAAGCGTTTCTTTTTACTTTTACAATGATAATTTTTATTTGAGTAAAACGGCTCAAATCTATTTTAAGACAAAAAAAGATGAGAGCACTTTGTTGATCTACACCTTTTCGTTATAGTAGAATTTATAATTTTGAGGTTGCTCTTTCAGTTTCGCAAAAATGAAAAACCTGGATTATGTGGTATGTGGGGATGTATTCCGTCTGCAAATGAAGTAATTTTTGACGAAAAAAAATGGATCGTGAGGTAAGAAGGATATGCAGAATATTATATAAATTATCCTTCAATAAATAGAAAGTATCAAAGGAAATAAAAATTAAAGTCTGAGTTGATCGTGGAGCAAATGTTAATTTCTGGAAGCAAGGCATAGGTACTGACTGATTACAGTGGTAAACAATAATTTTGGTTCTTAAAAGCAAATAGTTGGGCTAGAAGTATTTTTTACGTCGAATTCAGAAATTTCTGTATTTCACTATCACGTATAGATCGGTGGATATTTTCAAAAATTTGATATTCAATATTAGATGCTTTGTGAGTAGGGACATATTCTCCAGTCTGTTCATAAGTTGTCCAGTGTAACTTTAATTGTACCCCATAAAGTTGTCAGCAATGTATTATTTAATAAATGTTAACAGTTGAAAGCAACTACATAACAGTTTTGACTCATTCTTGTCTTTCTTGCAGTAATGTGAACTATATATTGCGCGCATTGCAGTGATTGTCGTTCAGTTGTGTTGATAGTGCATGTTCAAACTGATTTATGCTATGTGGTGCATGTATAATAAGTCCATGAATGAACAGATAACCTAGAAACATGTCAGCTAAAAGTACAAATGGATTAGACAATTTCTGTTACATATGTGGAGAGTTCACTGCGAGGCATCAAAGAAAGCGCATTACCTACCAATAAGGCAACTGAAAGCAGGTCACAAGAAAGTGTTGCATAAAAAATTTGTAAATATTTATCTTCCACCCTTGCACATCAAGCTAGAGTTAATAAAATATTTTGTCCAGGGTATGGATAGAAATGACAGAGTTTCTGTACATAAAACACAAGTTCCCAAAAGTTCGTAAAACAAAAATCAGAGAGGGTATATTTGTTGGTCTACAAATTCGGGATTTGATGAGCGATATTGAATTCGATGCAATTTTAGAGAAAAAAAAGATGCCTGGGAATGTGTTAAAGATGTCACTAAACATTTTTTTGGGAACAATAATTCGAAGACTACAGAGATTGTCTAAAATAAAAGAAAAGTAGATGTTCTACGGTGAGATAGAGTGCCACATGTCTTTGAAGCCTTATTTTTTGCACTCCCACTTGGACTTTTTTGCGGACAATTGAGAGGATGTCAGTAACAAACGTGGAAAGCGGTTTCTCCAGAACATATTGATAAATAAAAAGTGTTACCAGAGAAGATAGAACCTAGTCATGTTAGCAAATTGCTATTGCTTAGCAGTGAGGGAAACATCAGCAACATCACAAAAATAAAAGAGAGCAAAGAAGTCCACGCAGTATGACAAGTATACTGAAATAAGTACTTCACTTTTTCCGCAATTTAGCAAATTTGATAAGTGATAAACTTGTCGATTTCTCAAAAACTATGTGAGGCGGGAAAAAACTAAAGCCATATCTGGATTCAACACGCAATTTTTCATTAGAATAATTTACTTTCATAAAAAAAGTTCAAAATTGTTGAGCTGTGTTATCTAAGAAATAAAATTGCCGCATGCAAAATGAAAATGTTGCGCAAAAAAGCGAAAATGAGAAAAACAGACAAAATAAGGAGCGAGATAATACGAGACAATTTGAAAATAAAAAGTATAATAAAAAAGTTGGAATGTAACAGCTGATGTGGTTTAACACCTAGTGAGAATGGCCAATAATAAACTGGTCAAAAGTATATAAGAGACGAAGATGGGAAAAAAGAAGAAGAAGAAGAAAATGGAACTTAGAAATATCTGAAAAGACCAGGAAGAAATGGAGAAGAATAATTATCTCTATATTTAGAGTAGAAAAGGTAGTGGATAAGATAAGTAAAGAAAGTTGTGATATTAGAGCATTAGAGGTTACAGTATCTGAAGTTAAAATGACTATGTATTCTATTGTGGTAATAAGTAACGAGTAGCATTTCTTCAAGAATAACAATAATTTCACGTTGCGTTCTATGGTAACAGTTGTAGATGATACATCTCATGTGTGATATTTTGCACATAGAAATCTACTAGTATACTAATTTTTGGACCACTTAATGAAATGCCATAACAAGAGTAGCTTTATATATATTTTATTGTCTTATTTATGCTAACGTTTATTTACTTAGTTATCTTTGATAAATTATTCTTTTACGACTAGATTAACTACAATTGTTAATTTGCCAGTATATTTCATCCTTTTTGTAGACAGACAAACTAAAAATAGTAATGACGTAATGGAAGGATGATACGGTAAAGCAATTAATTTAACAACATAACTGCAATTTGGAAAAATACGATATCAAAAATAAAAATTCTTAAGAAATATATTTCACGGAGGTTACTACACCTGTTTTTAACGATTGAGCAGTTTATTTACATTCTTCTCTATAGTCTAAATTTGTCGCTCCTTACCATGTTTATTCATGTATAGCATTTTAAAATGAATAATAACAATTATGTTCGCGATTGTGAAATCCGCGCAGTACTTGAGCATCAAAATTTTAAACCAGTTCAAATTGATGAGCAAGATAAGCATGGTAATAATATGATAATTTAGATCTGCAAAATGAGAGTACAGTCTATCAAAATAGGCTAGATGAATAGATGCGAAGGCTTTCACGGCCGGTGTTATGGTGCATCGTGTGGTTGGTTCTCAGGTTATAAGGCCGTGGTCGGAGTTCAGAAACTCTTGACGTTTTGTCCACAACTGCGGCAGACATCTTCAGAAGAAAATCTTCTAAAAATTTCTATGTCCAAAACAAAGATTTATGAATGGCACAAGATGTTTTGTGAGGGAAGAGAAGCCGTGAGAGACGAAAAACGCAAACTAAGTCCGTCAATGCACAGTAGTGAAGAAAATTTTGTGAATGTGAAACAACTCTTGGACTCTGGTTGGCGTTTGTGTTCGATTGATAGCACAGGCAAGAAAAAAGGACTTACGTAGGGTATAGCTTAGGCTTGGCTTCGCCTGACTTCTTTCTATTCACAAAATTCAAATCCAACCTAAAAAACCGTCTTAAGTCGGTGGAGAGGGTCCAAATCGCCGTGACCAAGACCATAAACAGCATTTCAGTTTCCGAGGTACAGAAATCCTTCAAGCGTGGCAGGCATGCTGGGTAGGTGCAAAAGAAGTCTGTTTTGAAAATTTTTAAAGAAATAGACGATTACTTGCAATACTTTTGTCTTTATGGAATTATTTCCGATGCTTTTCGGACAAACCCTGCATTTACAATCATAATAACAAAAGAAACACGAACTCAAATAAATTGCAAAACACATGCAGCACTGATTGACTTAATAATACATCTAATAAAATACCACTGTAGTGGAAAATAGGTATATTTATAAAAAAATAAGAAAAACAAGTGGCTAGTAACTATTGAGATATTAATTTACTCGACACGTCATTGAAGTTCATAACAAAAAATATAACTCGGAAGCTAACAGGGGTTATAAATGTAATGATGAACAACATGGATTTAAGACAAGACGATCATGCAACAATGCTATATTCACTTTAAGGCAAAAAGCAGATAAAACTATGAAATTTAATACACTAGCCTACATTTGTTTCGTTAACATAGAAAAAGCATTTGACAATAAAAAGCAAATACTAGAAGGGAATAATATTTCGAGTTTCTTTATATTATTGATAGAAGACCTATATAAAACTAAATATATCTTTTATAAGATCGTAATCAGTATTCTGTGATTTTTTATTTTACTTCCGCAATCGAGAATGATTTGATTCGTAAGGACAAGGACAAGGGCGCATGGATAAGATCTTCTATTTCTTTTTGATTGTTATTTGCACTTGACTGCGGAGTTGTAAAGACATGCGCAAGATGTTCGGCTTTGTCAATGTTAGTTCTGGTCTATAAGTTATTGGTGTTTCTGATTGGTGAAATCGCTATTTGTTTCTTTTTCTACGTTTTTCAGTGACTAGTCTTTTTATATGATGAAGTATGTTATCAGTTTGTATATGTTGATTGGAATCAGCAGGTATAACTTCCCGAACGGCACTTTGTATAAGTTCTGTTGTGTCGTCTAGTTTGTCAGGTTCTTTGATTTTATTGGCAAGGTTGCTGCGTTTATTTAACAGTTCTTAGGATAATCCCCAGTTTATGCGGTCAGAAGCATGTTTCGGTGAGTTTTTTATGGATTTCATTAGAATTTACTGTTATAATCATCAGAAGGTCGTAGTTGGTTTTGATTTCGAATGTATTAGCAATGCCTTTTGTTATTGCAAAATCTAACAAATCTGGAATTTTGTTGTCACTAGGCAAATAAGTTTGTTCGCAAGTTGGTAAAAAGTTATTAGACGTGTGTTTGGCATTCCAGTCGCCGGTAATTATGAATTTATTACCAAACTTTTGGAAATACTCTTTGTATCCATTGATACAAATATGATTTCGAAGAGGATAGTAAACAGCTGCTGTAGTTAAGAGGCGGGTACTAGTTTCTATTTGCAGTAATCTGCTCTGTATTTTATTAGTTTGATATTATTGTAATTTAAAGTGTTATAGAGCGGTTCAACTAAAATTTTTTGATTCTGCATGGGCCGTGTCATCTATAAAACTTAGTAATTTTCAATAAGAGTCTATGGTTTTAATCTTAATTTTAATTGTATGGTTTATAAAGGTTTGGAGAAAAACTGTGTTTTTGCTATGATCTTCGATAAATTATTCATCATTTGTGTATAATTTAGGACTTTACATATAACTATGGTAGTTTAAATTGTTCTACGATATTATATACTTGAGCATTACTATTATCTTTACATTAACAGAACATCAAATCCGTTCTGGATATTATTTAGGAAAAATTCTTTGATTTCTGTTAAACAGTTAATTCTTTTTCTAAATGTTATCACTTGTCATGTATTATTTTCCGTTGATAATTCTTGTTTATTTTTTTTGCAAATTTTAAATTAATAGAAAACATCTTTTTTACGTAATGTATTTTTATTGAATTTTAAAAATTTGATTTATGACAATTATATGTAAGACAAAATGTTCGGCATATGACCATCAAGAGCGGGATTACAAACAACAATTGTTTTATTGAACTTTTGCCTCACATTTTGACACGAGTTCCCATTTTACTTTCGAAGCGTTAAGACGTACTCGATTCGCTAAACGTAAGAAAGTGCAAGTGAGGTCGCTTATCGGAGGTCGCGTGCATGCATTTCCATTTTAAATCAATCTTCAAAACAAGCCTACTATTTAGACTACAATCAAATAACCATTAATGGGTAAGCATGTATCCTCAATTTCAGCCATATCAAATACCTGAGTTATTCAAATAACTTTAATTCAAATTTTGACGCTAACATAACTTTAGTCAGTGATGATGAATTGAACGACAGCCCAGCGGTAGCCCCTAAACATGATTGGCAAACTGCGAATTCCAAAAAACGTAAAATCAACTATCAACTAACAATACAATCCCCTGCTTTGATTCCCACTCCTGTACATAACCGATTTAAATCGCTTGAAACTGTAACTGGAAATGATGACCCCAGCCTGAATCCATCTGCCACGCCAGCTATACCTAAACCACCACTAATCTTTATACACGGTGTCAAAAATTATCAAAATATGATTATTAACCTAGCGAAAATTACAGAAGATGAAACATACCACACCAAAGCTCTAATACAATAAAAATCAATGCGCACATCATTGAAACCTACCGAAAATTAGTAAAACACCTACAAGAGGAACAAATCATTCATCACACGTACCAAGCGAAAGAAGACCGCGCTTACGGAGTGCTGTTCAGGAACATACACCACTCAGTACCAATCGAAGACATCAAAGACGAATTAACAAAAGCAGGACACAAAGTGCGCAACGCAGTGAACGTCAAGCACAGGATCACTAAAGAACCACTTTCCTTGTCCTTCATCGATCTCGAACCACAACCAAACAATAAAAAATATTTGACCTAGGATACATCAATAATACCAAAATAACAGTAGAAGCACCGAAGAAAAGACACTATATAGTCCAATGTATGCGCTGCCAAGGGTATGGTCACTCCAAAACCTACTGCAATCGACCATCCAACTGTGTCAAGTGTGGGAACCACCACGACTCCAAAACCTGCCAAAAAACTAGAGATATGCCTGCAAAGTGCACCTTTTTCTAAGGCGACCACCCGGCAAACTATAAGAGCTGTAGAGTTTACAAAGACTTAATCGCACAGAGACACGGCATCAGACGATTCCCTAACAACTCCACACATATCAATTACCCTACTACGCCAATCCAGCTCTCAATCACCAAATCAACCAACACGCTCACGACTCAAAATAAACCTCTGTCCTACGTTCAAGTAAGCAGCAGAACTACACTCTCCTCCCAGCAGCTATCAGACAAAGGAGAACATCTAACTTTATTTTTAAATGAATTTAAGACCATGTTCACCTAGATGTTAAACCAAAACAGCATGATTTTGAATCTGCTTACCACTGTCATCAGTAAACTCCTATAATGGTTAACATCCTTAGAATTGCATTGTAGAATGCCAATGAACTCCTCAATCACAAACAAGAGGTAATAGCCTTTTTACATTCAAACAAAATTAACATTCTCCTTATTTCTGAAACCCACTTCACCGAACGCATACCATACTACTCATTTTACCACTGTATCCACCCCGATGGCACGGCTCATGGCGGATCAGGAATCCTAATTAAAAATACCATCTCCCATCATGAATTAACTAACTACCAAACACATGAGATACAAGGTACCAATGTCCAGGTAAAGACGCTACGCTAATGAACACGCAATCTTCTTTCACTCTCTTGGTAATTTTTTTATCTCAGGAGGAAACTGAAACACAAAGCATACCCACTGGAGCTCCAGACTCGTCACCACCAAGGGTCGCAACCTCCTAAGAGTCATAACTGCTAATAACTATATCCACCTTTCCAGCGGAGAGCCCACTTACTGGCCGACAGATCCAAGGAAACTCCCAGACCTCCTAGACTTCTACACAACTAGAGGTATACCAACACAAAACTCCTTAATTATCTCGGCCCGGCCCGCTCTTTTACCTAATATACACTGCCAACTTACCCGTCCTGCACAACACTATCATTGCGGCATTTACGGACGACGTTGCTGTCCTCTCCTCCGACCTTGAGCCGGTAACCTCCTCCCATAACATGCAAACCCAACGTAACATGCTCGGCGAATGGTACTCCAAGTGGCGAATCATTATTAATAAAACTAAATCTGTTCATGTAATTTTTACCAATCGCAGAGAAATCTGTCCATCGTTAACAATTAATGGTACTCCTATACCTGTAAAAACCGAAGTAAAATACTTAGGACTGCATTTAGACCAACAATTAAGTGGCAGAAACACATTCAAACGAAAAGGAAACAGCTGGATCTCAAAGTCAAACAAATGTACCGGCTCATGGGAGAAATAAACTCCTACTGTACAAAACCATTCTGAAACCCATTTGGTCTTACGGAATCCAGCTTTGGGGCTGTGCCAAGCCCACTCGTTTAAAACCAATTCAAGAGTTCCAAAACAAAACACTCCGTACAATTGTTAACGCTCCATGGTACGTTAGCAACTTCATGCTCCACCAAGATCTCAAAATTCCACACGTCACGGACATAATCACTACTATCTCTGCCAATTACCGACACCGGATTTCAGAAAATCCAAACGGTCTCATAGATAACCTTTACGGCGATGGACCGCCCATTAGAAGACTCAACAAAATCTGGCCTGCCGACCTACTCCCACACCACTAAGTGCTAGTTGGCTAAGTTGGCTTTAGATGTTGCATTAACATAATCTTGTAGGCGTGTAAAGAAATATATTTTGCCAGAACATTGTAAATAGTGCTGTGAGACAAATTAAATTGTTGAGCGCAACGCCTAGTCGATGTGGTTGGATTTTGCTCGAAATTTTCTCAAGCTGCAATTGTAGGGCAGGTACGCGCAGTAAAACATATGGATGTTTGGTTAAAAGCAACAGAGTGAATTTTTTCTCGAAAATAGCCACAACACGCTGAATTGTACTTTCCTTAGGACGATTACGGATACCAAAATGGTCACGTAATTTACGGAATGTTTTTGTCGTGGATTCATTACTTTTGTAATAAGTTTTAACAATCAATGAACGTTCTTCTAGCGTGTATCGCTCTATAGTTAAAATTGTTATGGACAAAGCTAAATAGTTGTAAAAAATCGGCAACATTCGCATATAAAAAATGAATACCCGTTATTTTAACTTTTTGTAAAATTGAAATAAAGGCTGCATTAAGACGACAAAAGCGAATACTAGCTCATATGGAACTTATACATCAAGATAAATATTTAATCTTGTTCTCGAAAACTCGTTTTTCCTTGCGTGTTCTGTTTAATTATTCACCCTGTTTAACTTAAATAGCTGATCATTAGATTACAGTACGTCTTATTTTAAAGTGCTGTTTAAGTTATTTTATTTGTCGCAAAATCTGGCAGTTTTAGCGCAGATTAAATGGGGGAATAAGGAAAAAAAATTAAAAATTATGTATACGTTTGTATGTTTTAATTTGTTGGTGTTATATACATACAAATTATACATTTCTAACCACTAGAAAGGTTTATTTTTTCTCTCTTTCTCAAATTGCATTATTAGTCAAACAATCCCAATTATAAAAAAAACTGGCCTTACCGACAAACCTACCAATTAATTGTGGTAAATTACCAGATAAACACAACTTTAAATTTGCGCATTAGCACCATTTTGAAAACATAAAAAAGCTCTAAGAAATTAAACTTTAATGCCCTCTATTTCAGAAACAAAACGCTTATTGTTTTTTATTTTGAAGCTGAAGAGAAGTTTCTTTTATGTAGTTTAAAGGTCACTTCTTGTAACCCCTCTAATTGTTCCATATGTATAAGATTGTAAATAACGTGTTTAGAGGACCCTAATTAGTGTTTTTATATATTTTTAAAATCTGTAGGGGATTAGAAAAAGTGATTTAGAAGCGATTGAATGTATCACTGCCTGAGGTGTTCCAAAATTCTACCTGCTGATTAGTCAGGCCTAGGATATTTAATACTAGTCAAGAAAGGGTCTTGTGATAAGTGTCAGATTGGGTCATCTGCACTTAATAATACCTACGTATAAATATATTCAATTTTATTTTATGTTCTCAACCGGGAATGTCCCCTATTTAAAGCCATCAGTTAATAATGGAATCGGGAAAATCAGTAATATATGTAACACGCCTATGCAACTATATAATATAATGCAAGCACCATTACTTAACCCAATGTGCTATCCTACTGTATACATGACATTACCTCAAACGTATCAATTATTATCAAGATCCAAATCATATGCAATCGCAAACAAATCTAAACAACAAACAATAAAACAGGTAGAAGTGAAGAGGCTACATATTATGCATTGCTTAGCAAGGACTCAACAAACAAAAAACCAACACACAAATAAAGAAATACGCTTAGCAAACTATTTTAAAGAAACTTGCAAAAACACTCATAAAAATAACAAAACAACAAATAGATATAAGCTGTTAGATATCGAATTTACTCAAAACCCAACTGGGACAAATAATAAAAAACAAACCAACAATCAAGAGAGTCTAGACTTCCACTAATGTATATCTACGGCGCGACAAATTAAAAAGCAATGACAGCTTATTTAGCTTTAGCGGTTGTTAACGATTAACGCTGTAAAAATAAATCCTCAAACTGTAGAAACCTATAAAAGACTAATTCGTGGCCTTTGAAAAAAAAACACTGTATAGCATACGTACCAAATAAGATAAAGGAGAGCCTACAAGGTAGTTGTATAAAACGTTTATATTAGTTGAAGAAATATCTCAAGAACTAACTAACAAAGAGTACAAGGGGAAAAATATCAGAAACAGATTAAGCAAACATCTATTGCTCTATGTTCAAATAACAAAAACAAACAATAGAATAATTATAACAAATAAAAAAGCTCATCAAAATTAAGTGAAAGAGATGCAACTATGGGATACATAGTACTAGTAAAATTTTTGGAAAGCTTCTTCTTCATGATGATATGCCCTTTATAGAACGTCGAAAAGAACTGTTGTTTTACTACTCGTCCACTTTTTTTATGTTTTACGGTCCTGGGTCATTTGCTTCATTTCTGTCAAAATCTTCCCCCTTATTTTTCCGATTTCCACTATCTGCTGGATCCATGCCTTTCTTGGTCTTTTCTTTTTCTTTTTTTTTGACTATATTCCTTACTTCTATTACTCTTTTGGAAAGTCTCTCTTCTTTCATTCTCCAGACATGGCCAAACCAATTCAATTGTTTCTTGTCTATTAAGTATACTAGTACTTCAATTTGTAAAGTTTCCCCTTATTTCCCTATTTTAATTTCCATTGCTGTGAATGTACTGTTATGCTTTTTGATTCTCGTCCATGCTTTGCTAGAACATGTTAAGGTCGGAACTACAATTGCTTCATAAACGTGTATTTGTTTCCTACTGATTTCTTTCCTTCCAAATTTTGTTTTCATTAGCGCATAGCATATCTTATTTCCTTTTTTTTTGTTCTTTTAGCAATTTCCTCTTCCATCTTTCCATCATTTGTAATTCTAGTACCCAGATAGCCAAAAGTCGTTACCTCTTCCAGATGTATTCCTTTACATACAATCATATTTTTTTTTCTATATAATATATGTTTTCTCAAGATTTACCCTCATACCGTCCTCTTATATCTCTTTATTTCATATTTCTATATTTCTCTTAAGTTTATTCTGTGTTTTTGATATTAGAATTATGTCATAGGCACATACAAAAGTATCTATGTGTATCGGTTGTAGGTTCTTATATCATAGTAATGTCTTCTTGTTTTTTGTTCGTGTTTTTAGTTATTTTGACCATTATTACGTTGAAAAGCAATGGGCTAAGGTTTTTACCTTGTTTTATCTCTTTTTAAAGTTTGAATTCTTTTGAAGTAGTCCTGTATATCCGTATGTGTGCGATAACGTTCTTGTATACATTCTCAATTTTTTTGATTAAAATTTCTGATAGCTGTAGTTTTCTTAGGCCGTCCAATATTATATTCCTATTTTTAAAATGAAAGGCTACTTTTATATCTATAAAGTACAACCAAAGTTCTCTGGTTGATTCAATCTTTCTCTCGATAAACTTTTTCAGAACAAAGATATTATCTGTTGTTTGCTTATCTTTTTTATATGCGGACTGTTCTTCTTCTAATTTTGGTTCTATCGGTGCTCTTAGTTTTGTTTCTATTGTGTAAATTTTAAATGTTGTGTCACACAGATTGCTCTGTAATTATCGCATTTAGTATCATGCCTTTTTTTGTGAATAGGCAGGATAATATTTCTTTTCCAGTCTTTTGGTATTCTCTCCGTTCTCTATGTTATTCTTAAAATTTACAATAGCCATTCCTTTTCACTATTTTTCAGCCACTTTATCAGTTCTGGTTTTATCCTATCAAAACCGCCTGCTTTACCTATTTTTAATTTTGCTAGAGTGTCTTCAAGCTTTTCCATCAGTATGTTTATGTTTTCCTTCCTTCTTATTTCCTCTGAATTTTCATGATTCTCGTTATGAAATTTTTCTCTAAAGTAGTCTCTCCATACTATAACAATATCTTTTTCTCCGTGTTTAACTTATTGTTGCTCTCTCTTATGCGCTTTATTATTATCCTATTCCTTCTTCTCATTCTACTCATTTTGTTTCAGAAACTCCTTCTATTTAAACTATATTCTCTACTAAGATCCTCTTTACACTTTTCCCAACTTTTCTTTTTAGCTTTTCTTATTTTCCTTTTCACTTGTTTTCTACTTTCATTATATTCCTTTTTGTCTTTATTTTTTCTCGTTCTATGTATGAGCGCCAAGCTGTTTTTTTTCTTTTCTACTAAATCTGTTACTTCCTTATTCCATCAACGTGTTTGGACTTTCCCTTATTAATCCACGTATATTCTTTGCTTTCCCTAAGATTGTTTTTTTGAAAATTTTTTATAACTCCTCTAGCTCCCCAATTGCTACTGTACTATTTAACTCATCAAATATTTTGTTTGTTTCTTCTTGGTATCTTTTACTTATATTAGCTTTTTTCAATTTATAAATCTTTATTCCGTCTTCTATTTTTGGCGCTTTAATTTCCAGCGTTGCTTTTATTAGTCTGTGTTGAGTATTTAATTCTGCCTTATTTACGGTGTAAATATTACTTATCCAAGGTGTTATTTCTCTGGTATATACTATATAATCAATTATGCTTTTTACTCCTCTTTCCTCGGTCCTGAATGTATATTTTTGTTCTAGTTTTTTTCCCAGAAGGTATTTCCAATTAATAGATAACTAATCTGATAGAGGTTAATTGTTTTGCTTCCATTTCTGTTAATAGTTACTTCCACATATTTTCCCAGACAACCCTCTCTTTTGTTGTGATCATTACAAACTCTTGAGTTCCAATTTCCCTTCAATACAATGTTATTATTATCCTCTCTTATTAAATCTACTACGTTCTGTAGCTCTTCATAATATTCTTTCATAATTTCATCTTATGTTTCTTTTATTTGTGCATATAGTTGTATTATATCCATTAAGTGCGTCCCCTCCTATATTCTAATATTTATTATTCTTGCGAAGACCGGGTTAAATTTTGTTGTTATCTTATGTAATTCTTTTGTCATAATTATTCCCACCCCTTTCTTTCTTCTTTTACTTGGCTGTATTCTTGAATAATAAACTATCTACTCATCTAATATCCATTGTGTTTCAGCCCCCTTTTTTTGTCTCGCTAATTCTTATCAGCTGTATATTATGTACTTTCATTTCTTCTACAAGTTTCTCCCTTTTACTAAAAATAAATGTAATATTCCAAGTTTCTGTATGTACAGTTTCGTTGCATGTTGTTTTCTCATTATCCTTAATCGTTATGTCCTTTATTTCTTGTTTATTCGTCATCAGTAGTCGTCCTATATCCTCATTTATTAGTTTTTTGACTACCTACTCATTTTAGTTATCTTGAGTAGCTTATCCCGTAGTTCTTCATCCTCATTGCTTTCTGAGAATCTCTGGCTTATGGTTGTACCGTTTCTTGGATTCTCTTTTATTGGATTTTATAAGGTGTTACTTGAATCTTTTTCTTCTTTATCATCTCGATTATTACTTATATTTTTCTTATCTTCTTTTCGATTCTCATATGCTCCCTCTCTGTCCTGATTATCAAAATGCTTTAGGCTATTTAAAGAAAACACCTCTTCTTTAATTACCAGTTCATTATATTTTAAGATGGCATGATGCCTCTTTTCTCTATACTGTCTCATAAATGTTACTAATTCCATTCGTTGTTCTTGAATTTGTTTCCATAAATCTTCCTCTATATAGATTTTGGTGCTTTTTAACTTCTTTGTGGAATTTAAAACCATGATATTTTTATTCCAGCTTTTTAATTTTATCATTGTTGGTCTTCTACCTCCTTTATGCTCTCTTTTTAACCTTATTATTTTTGTTATCTCCTCTTCTACATTTATGTATACATCCATATCGCTTAGAAGTTTTCTTACGCTTTCCTTTATTTGAGTGTCTTTCTCTTCATTTTGTTCCTCCACTCCATATATAATTATTTTTTTTCTAATTATTCTCTATAACTTCTCCATTTTTTTTTCTTGCAACAAAAATCCTTGTTTCACTGATTTATCTCATTGTGTAGTACTTTTTTAATATTTTTATTTTTTTATAACCACAAGTGAAATTGCTCCATAAGCCATGTTTGTTTAAATTTTAAACGTATATTATGCTACGTATTGTACTTTTGTTGTATACAAATTCCGGCTTTAACCATAAATGTCGTGCATGATGTGCCCTCCAAAATAATCGAATGAATCGAATCCAGCTTTAAAAAAAAAAAGGTGTAATATACTTGCTTTTGTATGGCTAAAAGGTTTTGCTTTAACATATAAATATAAAAGTGAAAAAATAACACAACTGCATGGGTAGCATAGCGACATCATTTTATATGCACTATATTTTTCTTTTTTATTCTATCAATCAAAAGCGACTTTAAATTAGGAAAAACTAAGTACTCCAATTTTATTTTTAGTTTGATACATTGGATGATCAAATTAATTCTGCTATATACAAAGTCGTTCAAGTAAATCCGGAAAATCAACAAAACAAATAAAGAAACATGGAAAATAACATTTAAATACAAAAAAAAAACGTAAAGTAGATAGTATTGAGAATCATGAGGCATTTAAGCTGTTTAGGGTTTTATGATGCTTCTTAATGATCTTCGCTTTGTCCACGTCCCAGATGTAGTAGTTAAGATGATAGCAGTCGGGGCTAGAGGATGGCCGCAAGTCAGAGCAAAAGTGGTAATATAAAATGTTGTATAGATACGCTTGAGTTTTCGTTTGAAAAGAACCTCAGGAAAACAGTGCTGTCGTGCTTGACAATGCTTGTACCTTTGACTTTTATCTATTTTGTTGTTTTTTTTATCAATATTTGGCGGGTTCTAGGAATGAATGACTTGTAGTGCAGGTTTTGGTGCAATGCTCTGTCAGGATCCGGATCGATTTTCTCTTTCAATTCGCGGACTAATTTATCGCTCCTCTTGAGTGAGTTACCCTATCAGCAGTTACTTCTTTCTGATGGTCAAATTCTTTGTACTTTTTGGCTATGTTGGAAACTTTTTTTTAGCCAAACCACGCAATAATTTCTGTCAGCGATTTTCCGTGCGAGCATAGCTGCTCTTGGATCGTCAACCATCGTAAGTTGTTAATTATGTAAAGCTAACTTACGTTACTTAATATAGAAATGCGCATGCACATAAATCGGTCTTTCAGCCTTCTCGCGTTATAAGCTAAAAAATGGGAATTATCTCGACAACTCTAAATAAAAAACAAATTAATTTTTTTATATTAAAACTACAAAAACGCTGTTGACATTGTATATATAATCATTTTTTAGTATAACAAAAGAAGTATAAAATAACTTTTTCGTTTGTTGAACCAGTAACCAATTAAATACTTTATATATTGACAAGAATACAAATGAAATATTCATGAAAGCGACTACAATTAAATGTTTCATTAAAATTCGAGTCGTATCTTTTGAATACAATATTGCAAATATGTACAGTTGCTCACGCATGTTTAAAATGCCTAACAATTAAGGAAAACGAGCAGAAATTGTAGAGCAGAGATTATTTGTGCGGAACAGCTTAATTATTCACATTATTATTTCCTTAATGTCGTACATCCTCAAGTTGTAACATATTGTGCCTTACTAGCCTGCCACAATACCATTAAAAAATATACTTGCAACAGCGCAGAACAAATGAAAATTCCAGTTTACGCTTTCCCAAGCGATTAAATAAAATATTCTGAGCCTGTTTCGCAGTTTAAATAGACTTATATTTTCACGTACTTTACTGTCTTGTGTTTTATTTTATTATTCCATTATTAAAAATGCAAGCCTGTAGCTACATAGCGTGGCGTTGCTATCTCCAATATTTGGTAACAGTCTTTCACGTTCCTTTTGCGATTGATCATTTGAACGAGGGCTATATATCTCGAACGAAACTACCATTGCTTTAGTTGTCTGTTTGGTTTTGACTTTATTTTTTATCGAAGTAGTGTTCTATTGATTTTTGCTTATACATACAATATTTTATGGAAAACATGAGTGCATATCTAATTCAAATTAACATAAAAAATAAAATAAGAATATTTTAATAATATATATAAATCGCAATTTTTACAGATTTTCAGGATTACGGATAATATATTAGTAATAATTTGTTTGTATATTTAATGTTTTATTCAAAAGTACTATTAGAAACAAGTATTATTTATGCTATAATAAAAGTTGCAGGGCACTTATAATTTTTTGAAAAATTCTAGAACTCGATAGCGCAATAACCAAGTTAAAACTAGCGGAAAAACTCATATCAGAAAGTAGGGAAACTCTCCAAATGTCAAACATATCTTAAAGGTGCTAGATGTGCATTTTTGTGATGCTACAAATATCAGATCTGTATTCCAGTTCTTAGTATACAGATGTTAATATTTTATAGTCGCACAAATCAAAACCTATTTTTCAAAATACTTAATTTTGCGCCAAAAAAGTTGCATGTGTATGTTTAAAAAGCAAAGAATGATATTCAATCGTGAAAAGGATATGTCTCACTCTCCTTCAATAGTCGAGTGTCCTTCGAAGAGGAAAAAATGTATAAATTAATGCGGTGATCTTTCTTTTTTACATTCTGTTGTTACGAAATTGGGGAGTTGTTTTTAGTTCCAGATAAGAACTTGAATTCTTTATAATTCAAGTTGCATAGAAAACTAAGTGGAGATCTGATATATATCTTACAGTGTATAAATAAAAGCAAGCGCCTAGTCTACGTATCAAAAATCATAGGTCAATCTTTGCTTAGAGTTACAAATTTAGACCTATGAGGATCGGCTTCAAATGAAGCTTATTCTTGTAGCTTATTAACTGCTTATTGAATATATGTCAAGAAATTTGCACATATTTGTTTCATTTTTTGAATTTGGGGTATGTGGTTGTACGGGGTGTAATTTAATATTTCTCATATAAAGGATCAGTTTTTTTCTAATTTTATTATTTCGCAGTTATCTATTCTATATTTTCTTTTTTGTAATGTTTTAAAAATGTCTCAGTATAGGGAAAATTGTCGAAATTTAGCAGAGATATTGCTAAACAACCCTGGGTCTCGATGTTTCAATCCAGTACATTTTGAACCGTTTAAACACCGAGGAAACGTCTATAGCGAAGGAGAATAGACAAAAGCACGACATAAGGAGATTTGGTTCAAAAATTTTTCAACGATATGGAAAAGCAAGGAGAATTTACGAACGACTTTTAAATAATAATGAGATATGGCTCGACGAATTTCTCATGTTCGATTACTCCTACCCTTCTGGGGATAGTGTTCGAAGACATTCTGTGACTGTTGAGCAAAATAGTACGTCAACAAAGCCTTCACCATCAGGCGGCGGTGGCAGACCTTCTATGACTTTTGTGGAAGGTACCGTAATAATAAAATTTAGAAAAACTAAAGAACTGAGGCAGTGTATTACGACCCAAGAACTAACCTTCGCTGCTCAGATAAAATTGGTACTAGAGATGGAAGAAAGTCCGACGAAAGCGTACAAAATTCGAAATACATGAAAGTCAGGTTCACCGACTATCCAGCCTTACAGTGATGACGAAGTTTTGATATATTTCGTAGACGCAGAGTTGACTAAAGGTCAATATTTATTAACCGGATTGTGTGCGAAAGAAAAGAGAGTAACTATCTACCCTTCCTGTTAGAGAATTAGCTAAAAGTAACTATTATTCAACTACGGTAACAGCAAGTGAAAAGTATGCGCAGGTGACACTTCAGTGTCTTGCTGATCATACATGTGTACGCCTTTTGGACGTTCGAAGGTCCGTTGTACAAACATTGAATCTCAACCAGCTACGCATAAACTCAGCGATTCTAATAGATTTTTAACATCCACTTAAACTATCGTATGTCGATAAAGGAAAACCATAGTCGTTTGACAGCATCAAAATGCACTTTCGACTCGATTTTGTAAGCCGATACAATTTTATTTCGTTAAAGAAGCTAACGAAGTTACCAAAGAAGAAGTCAGGCGAGTAGAAGAGGGAATAAAATTATTGTCGCCAACAACTATTAATTTAACCGAAAAACAGTCATTTACCATAAGCCATGAATTTTGTCTCACAATGATTTATGGCAAAATATGTAATACGCTCACCGGAGCCTCAGGTTTTAGATATTATATTTGCGTAGCCACTTCCAAATAAATGAATGATTTGATAAAGGTTAGGGAAAACAATGCTGATTTAAACACGTTTTGGTTCGATTTAAGCACCCTGCATACTTAGATAAGATTATTTTAATGTTTGATTTATGTATCTTACTGCCTAGATTTTAAATCATGGCAAGCGGGGGAGAGAAAGATATAGAAGAATTAAAAAAGAGAAAAGAAGAAATCCAAGAAAAATTCAAACAAAGAGTTGGACTTTTGGTTGATGTACCAAGGCCGTGTAGAAGCGGAACTACAAATGACACCAACACAACTCATCGATTTTTTGATGAAGAAAAATCAGCCGAAATTGCCGGCACAGTTTGGAATTTGATCCATAGATTTGGAACTATATTAAGGCAATTAACCAGTTAGTTATAGATAAAAGTGGCCGCTTTTAAAAAAGACGAATAAAGATATGTTTTTGCGCCTTCTAGTGACATCATACTGGGTCATAAGCTCTTTACGAAAACCACCAAAAGGGAAAAAAAGAAACTGCTACAAGATGTGATTAAATTACTCCAACCTTTGGCTATAGTCCAGCAGGCAGGTAGTTTCTACCTGGAAATTATTTCAAAGTTAATCATATTTTGGTATGTTGTTTGTAGGTATTCTATAAAGTAGAATCTGAGTTTTCGAACTTGAGACCCTGTGCTAACCTCAAAATTTTCGGACTTTTTTAAGTTTTTCGTTTATAACTTCTAAAAGATGCATTTTTAGTGGAATACACCTATTGAGAAATGTAGGTTTTTGCCTTATAACTTTTACTTTTCAACATTTCTATGTAAATTATGTTAGATGCCTCTAAATTTCAACACGTATAAACGTAGAAACATCAAGAAGCCTTCCCTCCCAGCATACGTAACCCCTTATTCTCTTCAAGCTATACATGCTTGCACACCCCCTCTTCCTATTCCAGTTGACTTCCCAAATCAGTGTTGTCTAAGATGAATTGGATGAATGGATTATCTGACTCATTAACTATGTCTTTCTTGCATGCAGCACATACAATCCTTCAAGCCTAAAATTTTCATCATAGGTAGCTGAAAATCCTAACGTCGCTAGAAGGTTTAGAAGAAATTTGAATCCGTTGCAATCTCAATCATAATGGAAGACAAGAATGATTTGGTCGCACGGCTAGCATAATGGCATGTGCCAGAGCAAAACATTTCTTCTTCCACTATTTCAGTGAACCTCGTTTATTTGTCAAAATAATCGTATGTAGGAGGAGAAGCATTGTCTAGGGGATAACAAGATGGAAATCATCTTAAAAATTATCAGTGCTAGGGTAAGCAGTAGTGCAGAACATTTTAAAGCGGATACCCTCTAAAATAATTTTGCCCGTAGTTTTTACAATTCCAACCTTTTCTTCTTCAAGGTTTTCTTTTTTCGATCAAGTACCAGTTGTCAGACGAAATTTTGTGGCCAGTTTATTTGAAACATACATCACTCCTTCTGTTGGGTGAATCAGAGATTATTATGTCCTTTTCCTCCAAACGCTTTTTTATAGTTTGTCAAGTGGACGAGAATTTTCAGATACTTTATCAAACAACTGTGTGAACAAAAGGTGAATATAATTTCAATGGCTTGATCTATGTTGGGAGTAGATTTTCCCGGCCTTTTGTAGACACTTGCAGGTATTTTGTAGAAATTTTGAATATACTTTTGGTGGTGTTCTACGTTTTTGTCCTTTCATATGACAAAATCGTGCTTGCTACCTCTGGGAGCGTCATTGTGACCACAGAATTGCGCCTTTCTTTAGATAACTTGGTCCGTTTTTGTTTGTACTTTTCAGTAACCTCTTCCTCGCATAAGAAGTACTCGTTTAAATCAAATGATGATCGTTTATCTGAGCGAGTTGGATTGAGGGCAGTTGTGAGGGCGTTACGTTCACAACGTAGAGGCCAAAATCAATTTCTCGTTGTTGTAATTTTTTTGACAAGCCTTGTAAACTGCAATTTTTTGCACTTCTTTCAGATCTGTTAATGTTCAGCGTTTTTGCGTTTGACACTGGAGACAAGAAACGTAGCAACTCCTCTCTTTTTAACCACAGTCATTTCACGTTTTGCCAAACTTTCTTCCCATATGAAACACCGTTCTAACACTATTAAAGATGCCATATTGACTCAGCAACACCACGAAAATAATTCGAATTACAGCATGTCCAAGAAAAACGCGTTGTAATATCACTCAAATAAGAACTCACCAACAAACATTCACTTCGAACAGCTACAACGAAACTGAACTGAAAAAAAACCTGCTTTAGAAGTGTAAACAAGTACGGACGTGGAACTTCGGTTCCACAGATATTCGGGGCTTCTATAGATAAACAAAAATTTGCGGCCACTTTCGGTCAAGCCGGTCTCGAGATTTTACGATCAGGCTGATATTTGGTATCTGGACTTGACTTATGGTCCTTAGTTGAATACTGAAAACGTTATATCTCTACCTATCACAGATCAAAAATTGTGAGGCTGGACAAATGTCAGAAATGACAAAAATAGAAACTTGTCTCCAGCTTGGAAGCTGCCTTGATCAAAAGTTGAAAAATAAAAGGACGGGCAGACAGACGACATTACTATCTGCATAAGGCTTCTTATTTTAATGTATAGAAGCCTAAAAAGGATCGTTAATAGAGTATTTATGAGCGAAAAAAGGGGTCGCGAGAGATCGGTCTTTCACTCTTCCCTAACACTTGTACCTGATCCCGTTACTTGAAAAACAGGTTACGCGAAGTTATTCCATTATAATGACTCCCCTAACAATACCCTAACATGAAGAGGGTAGAAAATTATGCATCTAACGTAATTTACATAAAAATGTTGAAAAATGAAGGTTATAAGGCAAAAACCTGCATTTTTCTGCTATTTTTGATAATTTGAGAAATGTGTTCTATCTTTGAACCACTGTATCTTGACAACTATTAAGTCAAAAAATCTTTTGATTAATGAAATTTGAAAAAATTTAATTTCACTTTGTAAATAAGTGTACTTCGCTAAAAATGCATGGTTTAAAAGTTATAAGCGAAAAACTAAGAAAGTCCGAAAATTTCGAAGTTTTTCGGTTCCCCTCAACTTAGCACAAGGCCCTCGAGGTCGAAAGCTCCGATTCTACTTCATAGACTACCCACAAACAACATACCAAAATATCATTAACTTTAGAATACTTTCCAGGTACCCCTCTTCATTTAATACTTGCCGCTCGGACTACTAGGCCATAGAAGAAGGCAGAAGAGAAGAACGAAAATGGACCCAAAGAAGAAACGAAAGAAATAAGCAAATAAAAGATTTCTTTTGAGAAAGTATATTTTTTTATAGAAATGAAGTACCATATCGCTTTTTTCGGTCAATTTTAAAAATGAAAATTTGAAATTTACGGCTCAAAAAACGTATAATTCTATATTTTCATTTTCTTGAATGTAATATTAAAGGCACTGGAAGTTTCAATCATGTTTTTGGTAATCCCATAGTGAGTCGCTAGCAGCAATTATATGCATGATTGTTTTTTGCAGCTGTGCTAAACGACAAAACAAAAAAGATAAAAACATACAATTTTTGATATTCCCCGATAAAAACTTGCATAAAATACTGTTATGTAACTGAAAAAAAAAACAGAAAAGGGAGAGAATTATTACGTCTAATCTATCATAGGAAAGTTTAGGATTGATTATGAAAAGAAGAGTCTTTTCTATCTCCCTGTACTAATCATAGTCGTATAGTATTTAAGTGCACTGTACTAGCAGCAGTTTGTTTAGGTGAGAAAAATATTCTGTAGGCTATAGACAAAAAAACAATGCCAAATAAATTCACTTTGTTGGATTCATAAATATGTTTCGTAGTTACACGAATATTTTTCGTGTTCCAAATGCGTATGTTATAACGCTTTCTCACATTTACCAAAAATTAGCTTCTTAACAAAATCGCTTTTAAAAATCGACCTATAATTAAAAATAAACATTGTGAAAACTATATATGTAGAGAGTACACTAGAAAGTTGCTTACGTTAAATGCAATGTTTACTTTTGAGGTTTTCGCACAAGTGAACGTTCTCAGTCTACCTCACCAGTCGATCTGTTCATTCTATAATATACAGGCATCTAGCGTCCTTAACACAACTGAGTTACTCACAATTAACCAATTGTAAGGCGTGCAATAAACTCAGTGTTCGTTACAATTGCTTCTTAATGGCTAAAAAGTACGTAATGGCGTCTATTATTGACATGATAATTTTTGCTGTGTCTATCATGATTATTATTATTATTAGTTCTATGAATTTCATAAAGAAATATAGGACGCTTTTGCGATTCCTTAGCATAATTTAAATTTAAGGATGTTAGTCTTAAGTTTTTTTCGTGCCTTTAGAGTTGCACGGTTAGCTTGCTACGCATCGGATGTCGCTGTATCACAAATATGTTGTATTCGAGTTTTCCATTGTAAGTTTAAATCACTATATTCCTTAGTTGTGTGTCTTCCTTGCGTTGTTGGTGATTTTCGTTGTTTCCACTTCCCTCTTGTAGTATATTCTAGTCTATTCCGTCATGTCATTGTTTGGTTTTCTCAAAGTGTGTATTATCGATTTTCCATTTCTTTCTGTTAATGCCTATGATTATCGGCTTCTCTTTAGTTGGTTCCCATAAATGTTTGATTTAGACGGCCAGTATATAATTAAAATTTTATTATGCAGTTATTTGATTTGCTTTTACTTATTCTTTTTTCATTGAGAGAAATTTGAGCTACCATAGTTATTGTACTATTGAATTTTAAAATCTTAGAGAAATTTATGAATAACCATGTATATTAAAAATGTTGAAATCATTTGCATTTTGAAATTTGAGAGTTTTTTTGAGGCAGAATTAATAACTGTTCTAATAATTAATAGTTTATTATCACATTAACGATTACAAAAATTATTTTATGGAACAAATATTTGTACTAAACTATTTTCCTAATTGATTTTTATAGAACTAATGATAAAAGAAAGATAATTATTTTACTTTTATATAGATAGCATGTTTCGGTATAGCTGTCCCCAAGCCACTTAGTATGAATAATTAAAACTTGTACAGCTAGTAATTACAGTAAAACGGATAATTCTTTGCTCCATTTGAAGCAATTGTATTCAGTGAAATTGTAAAAATACGCACCCACCACCTGTCTGCAAGATAGAAATTCACAGGTGGACATGCTAGTTGAAACGAATCTCAGTTTGCATAAAAATTTCATTATAGGCCAAATTTAACCGCCTTTTGCAAAGCAAAAGAGTACAGGTCAAATTGAAACGGCGAATTAATTAATTACGCCACTTTCATTCATAATTTGTCACTCAAAGGGGCGATTCCGCTCAAAACCATTAATCTAATCCGGCTAGGCGTATCACCGGAGAAAAACAAACGTGCGGCCGAAAACGCGGACGAGTACGTTTTGGCAGGTAGGCTCTGAAACTTGAGAACTGCTTACTCCAGTGGCTTAAATCAAATGTGCAGATTCGACACAGCTTTCCCGAAGTTCAACAGAATCGCGCTGGATTTCGCCCCAAAGTTTTATTAAACCTCGCATTGAATTTGATTTTGACGTGCCAAACGCCGCGCCATTTTTGTCTGCTGGGGTTGCTTTTGGATTAACTCGCTCTGTGCACTGATGTCGAAAAATATTTTCTTCTGGAAGAGGATTCCTGCTATTGAGTAGGGCAACTCGAATGAATGAAACTGGCGAATTTTACGCATCGGTTACTTACTTCTTTTTTAAATCGTAGTCTACGATTTAATTTCAGTTCATGGCATTAAAGATCTATAGCAAAAATAATCCCTGAAAAACTTTATTTAACAGTTTTTAAAAATTTTACCATTTTTAAGATGCGTTAATTAGGAAAAAAACTAAATG
Organism: Sinelater perroti; assembly: GCA_036346155.1. Lineage (NCBI taxonomy): Eukaryota > Metazoa > Arthropoda > Insecta > Coleoptera > Elateridae > Sinelater > Sinelater perroti. Next base: position 7,641,946 of record JARFIY010000013.1, on the reverse strand, counting down.
CATCGTATAAGAAATAAGCACGACTAAGGTAATATTGCAAGAAATACATTTAGGATGTGTTCTCCTTTTTATTTTATTAACTCCTTTTGCTTACAATCTGTTCTGTGTGAAAAATAATATACCAATAAATTGGTATAACAATATAAACATAATTTACTACCACTATAACACGCAGGAGGAACTTCCAATGAAGCCACTCTTTTAATATATCTTAATAAAGATATCTTATAATAATAGAATTAATGTATAAGTTTAACTTAATAATCCTATTTGAACTTGTTCATCAGGTCATCGGACTTAAATTGTTTTAAACGTCTCACTTCACCATTGTTTAAAAACAGATTTCTCGCGGGCACATTCGGATGTGCTTCCGTTTTAGCACTATACTTTACTCTGAAACGTTTAATTTCGTCCTTGATCGAAGGTATTTGTAGGTCTCTCGCCATTACAGCGTTTTCAACGTACCAAGGTGCGTTGACTATTGTTCGTAGCATTTTGCTCTGGAAACGCTGTAATATTTTTAAATTCGAGTTGCTGGCTGTGCCCGCAACTGTATCCCGTATGTCCAAATCGGTTTCAGGATTATTTTGCACAATAATAATTTATTTTGCGTTGTTAACTGAGATTTTTTTGATCAAACAGTACATTTGCCGCAGCTTTATTCCAAGATGCTTAAGCTTCATAAAGATGTGTTTTTTTTACGTAAGACATCTGTCGATATGAATACCCAAATATTTTATAAATAAATTGTATCTCAGTTTAATGTAAATGTTACCTATACTGATTTGGACTAATTGGCTTTGAATTTCCAATTGTTTAGCTAAGTTTGTAGTATATTTAGGTGTTCCTGGATATACTGTGATGCAGCTGTTGGGTTGGTATGTACGGCGAGTACTGCGATATTATCTACATATGTAGCAATTGTAGTATGGTTAGCAGTTAAAAGATCAGTAGAGGGGTTACAGAATGGGTCCCAAAACACTTCCTTGAGGTACTCCGGACTTGGTTGGTAGGAGATCAATGCATTCATCCTAGTCTTTAACGAGGATATGTCTTTTCATTAAATAAGATTTTAGAACAAAGACATAACTGTAAGGGAGATTTATTTTAATCTTAAATTGAAGGCCTTCGTGCCAGACCTTATAAAATGATATCCAGAAACGCCGTTGAACAGTACATTTTATCTTCAAAAACCTTGTTAATTATATTTACTATACGATATACCTGTTCAATGGTACCGTGTTAGGATATAAGCCCAAACTGATGCTTAGAAATAAGTTCGTGGGTATCTAGAACTGGTTGCAGTCGTCTTAGAAATATCGTTAAGTGCGGCGTGAGTTCTGTTGCTGAACGGTCGTGCGAGTGAGTGACCGCAGCGATATCACGAGCCCGAGCGCGCTATCAGCAGTCAGCTGTGTAAGCAAAATTTACATATTTATTTTGTTAGCGAAATATCTAAACGTTGAACTAGTATATTATGTTTCTAACCGCTTCCCCCCTAGTGGGGTAAAGCCGTTATGACAACAAAAAGAAACTCAGATCACCTTTCACCTCCTGTCAGTGAGCTGCAGAAAAAATATCAGTGGCAGCCTACATCTATATTGGAAAAAACAAATATTACATACTAGAACACCTTGATCTGACAAGCGAAAACACACCGTCAAAGAGCACTGTTACATCCACGGAACCAACAAATTAAACAAGAATAAAATCCCTCCAATATTTTTACACGGGCCAGTTGATCACAAAAAAGTTATTGCAGACATTCAAAGCATTGTCAAGAATAAATATTTTACCAGCCTTAGTGAGACTTCACTGAAAATTATACTCTCGACAGGCGACGACTACAGGGCTTTAGCAAAATATTCTTTAACAAATAAGATTACATTTTACTCTTTCCAAGACCCTGATGAACGACTACTCTCAGTAGTGATTAAGAATGTTCCAGTCTCCTTAACGAAAAAGGATCTAGCAGATGAACTCTCTGTACATAACCTTCCCATAATTAGTATCACCAGACTGTACAATAGAGACAGAATACCAATCCCTGTATGTACAATAAGACTAACGGCCAATGAAAAATCAAATGAAATCTTCAAAATAGATTTCATCTACCACACATTAATCAGAGTAGAACCAGGAAAAACATCGAAACACCTCAATGCTGTAGGTGCCAACGCTATGGCCATACTAAAACCTATTTCCGCTTGCAACCAAGATGTGTGAAGTGTCTGGGTGACCACATGTATATTGGCTATAATAAAGACAGAAATACTCCTGCTGTCTGCGTTAACTCCGGAGAAAATTACCCAGCCAACTTTAGGGGCTGCAAGCATTTTCAAAACTCGAAATTCTCTAAGAGTAGAACATATTCAAGAAAAGGACAAGCTAATAATAAACACAACCAGCGCCAGAAAATAATCTTACAAACTTCCCACATCTTGACAAAACTCCACAAATTTAAATAAACAAAATCAACCCTGGAAAGCACTAAATAAGGGAGCTCGTCGAGGACGACCAACGCGCCGGGCGTCCGTCAACCTCGCGAACGGACGACAATGTGCTGAAAGTTAAGCAACTTTTGAACTCTGACCGACGATTGGGCATTAAATTAATTAGTGATGAGCCGAATCTTTCGTACGGGACAGTCCAACGCATCATCACAGAGGATTTGTCGATGAGAAAAGTGTGCGCGAGAATGGTGCCGAAAGTGTTGAGTGACGAGCAAAAAGAACTGCGTGTTGAGATTTCCCAAGAAATACTGAACTGTTTGGAAGAAGACGAACATTTTTTCAATAATGTCATCACTGGAGATAAAACCTCGGTCTTCCAATACTACCCGGAAACAAAACGTCAGAGCGAAGAATGCCACACCGCACAATCACCCCGTAAAAATAAGGCCAGAATGTCGAAATCGAAAGTGAAATCGATGTTGATTGCATTTTTTGACTATTGTGGCATTGTCCATAAGGAGTTTGTACCTCCTGGACAGACTGTAAATGCAAGATTTTACGTGAAAGTGCTCACACGGCTGCGAAATCGGATCACACGCGTGCGACCAGACCTGGTGGGGAAGTGGAAGCTCCACCATGACAACGCGTCGTGCCACGGTGCGTGGATTGTGAGGGATCTCCTGGCCAAATTCGACGTTGCCACGTTGCCTCACCTCCCCTACAGCCCTGATGTGGCACCGCCGGACTTCTTCCTGTTCCCCCGTTTCGACTCGGTGGAAGCAGTTCAAACGGCAACGACGAAGGCGCTGAACAGCATCCCGGAGGACGACTTCCATAAGACCTTCGCGACCTGGAAGGCTCGCTACCAGAAGAGTGTGGATGCCCAAGGGGCCTATTTTGAAGAGTATTAAGTCGATGTCCCAAAATGTTCAATAATTTTTTTTTAAATCAGTCCTACTACTTTTGGATACCACCCTGTATGATAAATGTACAGCGATAATTTTTACTCTCAGACAATTCAACGAACCACCGCCAATAATAATCAACAACAATCAACCAACGTGGACACAAACCGCGGAAATTGTAAAATGCTTAGGTATATATTTAGACATCAAACTTACCTGGAGGTTTCATATACATAAAAAATTAAATGAAGGTCATGCAAGACTGGCACAGATATTATATATCCTCTCATCAACAGGAAATCGTCATTGAAACCCGAATGTACAATGTTATTATATAAAGCACTAATACGACCATTAGTACTTTACGCCTGTGTAATCTGCGGAAATACATCGAAAACTAATATACAGAGAATCTAAGTACTACAAAACAAAATTCTGAGAATCTCAGTGAATGCCTCTTGGTATGTTAACAACTTGATCAACGAATGTGGTAACTAGTGTGTCATTCTGATGTAAGCACGCTGTCTTGCGGTATACCAGAATTATTGGGAAATAGACTTGATAGGAATTCATTGCATTTGACCATGAAGTTTCTGCCAGTAAGAAATGAACGTATAATTTGGTAATAGTCAGGAGGTAGTTTACCTTCAATTTTGTACAACAGGCCTTCGTGCTAAACTTTGTCAAATGCTTGGGCTACGTCGATAAACACTGCAGAACAGTATCGCTTATTCTCGAAGTCTTTTGTAATCTTGTCTACCAATCGATGAATTTGCTCGATTGTGGCGTGTTGTTTCCTGAATCTAAATTGGTGATTTGGCAGTAGCCCATTTTCTGTAAGTATAGAAGTAATTCTAATTAATAAAAGTTTTTTAAAGCACTTGGAATGAATAGGTAACGGACTAATTGGTCTATGTAAAACTACCTGTTTTTCAGGTTTACCCAGTTTTGGTATTAAAATTATTACTGCAACTTTCCATTGTATAGGACAATAGTGAAGCCTTAGTATTGCATTAAACAGGTAGGTTAGGAATTTGAATGCTTTCTTCGGAAGTTCTTTCAAGACTTTCTTTGTGATTAGGTGAAATCCAGTCGCTTTGCGTGGATTTGTGTTTTTGAGAATAGTAGTTTTGATCTAATTAATTTTGAACGTTTTGTTTGGTAGACACATTTGAAACGGTGTATCTAGACGCTGCTGGATTTCATAAGCTTCTTCATCTAGGATGGTGAGAGAAAACTATTTGAACACTTCCGCCAAGTGATTTGCAACAGCCAGGGCTTTTTCTTGGTTGCTTCTGACCTATGTACCATTATCAGTTTGAATGCGTGATTTGTGCTGTGGTGGTTGTTTTAATGGCTTTGTTGCTTTCCAAGGCCAATAATCTGCCGTTTCCGTGAGCGACAGTGTCTTTAGGTTTTTTTATTTCTGCCAAGAACGTTTTAAGTTCAAACGTTGTTTCATTTAGTCTGCGTTTGTCATTAGGTGACGTGGTTCTGCCATCTTCTACAAAGTCTTCGTTTTTCCGCGATTTTTTTTTTACTATCAGAGGAGAAGATGTAATAGTAATATGCTGTACTGTTTCCGGTGTTGCTAGCCAGGCAGACTGTTGTACTACATCATTAAAGTGTTTTATTGCTTCTATTAACTCTTGGTCTGTTTTTAAAAAGATATCTATCGATAGATTAGTGTCTACTGATTCCCTAAACAATTCCCAGTCCGTACGTTTGGTGCTTAATGTGGGAGATTTCCTTTTAATTAGATCTTGTATTTCCATTACTATTATTATTGGCGAGTGATCAGCTGATAAATCTAAACCCGATTCGGTTTTAAGATAGTTTGAATTAATTCCTCTAACTATACAGGTCGGGTAATTTGGCCGGGTCCGTAGGCCAATAGGTTGGCTCTCCCGTGGATAAATGATTTAGCCTTAAATTATTAATGGCCTTTGGTAATTCTCTGTCTTTGGTTGTCGTGATCCTGGAGCCTCATTGTGAGTGCTTGGCGTTGAAATCACCCGCTGTAATAAATCTGCTTTGGAGTGTTTGAAAGAAGTGCTTTTGCTTGTTATTGTGTCTTGGAGGACAGTACACCGCTGAGATTGTTAATGGGCTTCTCCATCTTCAATAACTATGGTAGTAGCTTGAATGTGATTTGGTTTATACGCAGGAAGTTTGTAATGTTTTATGGAGTCTCGAATAATAATAGCTATACCCGCATGAGCTCCACCATCAGGATGCTGAGTATTGGTAAAGTGTAATTCCGATATTAACATGACGTCTACATATTGATTGACAAGGAAGGAGTTGTACCACTGAGTGAGCTAGTTTTTTTATATTATATATTTTCTTATAGCTGATATAAGCTCGATGAAAAACAGTAGTAGCTCTTTTTTTATTATGCTTTTAATGTTTCAGACGTTGGTAATATGGTGCTCTTGGTTTGTAAGCTTTATTTTTAACTCTTGCAAGCCGGTAGTTAAGTGTAAATTTCTAATAACGACTCGAAAATGGTGTTCTTGTTTCTTTTATATGTATGAAACTCGGTGTTTTTTCTTTTAAAACTTTATATTTGTATATCTATCTGACCTTTTTGGCATGATTTTAACTTCGTTATTGTTTAGGATTTTGACTGTGTATTCATTTTTTCCTATGTTTTCCACTAACTAAGTGGTGTAATTACAGTCACTCCAGATACGAAAATTGAAGGTGGTTTAGGTTCAGTACTTGCTGCGTTCTGGTTTTGTTCTTCGGTACTACTTTCGTTTTCCAAGGACGCGTACCTGTTGGTGGGGTTTAACCAATAGGATTTTGTTTGCTTTGCATTTGGAGCAATGTTATCGTTACTTTCTTTTTTTGTTTTCGACTATTTGCCATACAGCTTCCATGGATACATGTGCTGGTTATAATTGGTGATAAAAAACAACGTTTTGTTGGGGTACGGTTTTTTTGTAGACGTGTTATATGAATTTTGCATACCTAGTATCATTTATATTATATAGTAAACAGAAATTGCTTGAAGGTCTATGCGGTCAATATTAATATCTTTGACTAGTGTTTGTTGCAATTGGGGGATGAGGGAACGACATTTTAATTTATGTTGAATAATTATATCAAATGATTTTATCTTACTGTCGCTGGTAAATCAGTTTTTAACTAGTTATTATTGTATATCGTTAAACTTTTGGTGCATACATCGTGAGACCTCAGACTAGCGTCATTCGACTCAGATTGAAGAGTAGAATCCGAAAAACTAAGTGTCATCCTCGGGCGCTCAAAGGTTAAGAAGTTATTCATGGAGATTTGATTATAAAATTCCAAGACCAAGATTTATTTTGGGATTTTCTTTTTTTTTATTTAAATGTTAATTATGCTTGTAAAACACTTGTAAAATGGAGTGAATGTACGTAAACGGGACTCTTAGGCCACACTTTTGTTTCGTTTCTTGACACCAGACACGCTTAGACTCTTGGTTTAATTATGAAATAACAGTTTTATTATTATTTGCTTTTACTAATGTTTAATTAATGTTTGTTGTATGTATGAAAAGAATAGCGTATGAGCTAAAGTAAAACATATAATGTTTTAGTTTTTAGGATACAGCTAAAAATTCTTTTTACATAAACGAGGACATCCCAAAAAGAGAAAGAAGAGAGTAAACGACAAACTGTAACTGTTAAATATCTTATTGATCATAACCACTCAAACCATGACGTAGTTGATAAGTTCTTAATTTTAAACTTGGCACTCATTTGAGCAATAACCTTAGTAGGTATGTGATATTAATCGTTTTAAATGTAAGCTCAATACTAGCAACACTTATTTAAAAAAATCTTTGTTGAATTATCTAATAACCACCCATAAAATAAATTACAGGCGTTAGTTTTGTTGATAGCGTATCTTAGTATACAAATTGCCCATTTCCTTAACCAATCAGAATGACAAGTCGGTTAAAGTAGATTGAATATATAAAAGCAAAAAAAACGAACTTTGTTAGAGCTACAACCTTTCGTACAATAGCTGTGTACAAATCATTTGATAGCATTAAAACAATTATGGATAAATCCAGATCAAACTTATAACTAAGATGAAACCGGGATTACAAAGTGCTTGTGTAGAAGAAACAATGGGATTAGCTACCTCACCAGGGAGAAACATTCTTATTACCGTTTTAAATTTTGGGATTGCCGCTAGGAAATTTATTTCTCCAGTAGCTGTTTTTGCTTGAACTAATTTCAAAAGTAATGTACTAAATGGAGTTCCGTTGAAAAATTTAAGTTTGATAAATAAGTGGAAGTGAGTGACGGAGTCAATTTTGCTACGGGTTTTACAAGAATTCCAGCAATTTTTAATAACGCTGCTAATAATCAGAAACCTATTATCACTACCGCATAAACTCTGATAAAATATAACAATTTAATAAGTCATTACATTATTTTGCGCTATGCAAATTTTTCCAAGAGTAAATGAGGTACAAAAGAAAACATACTTTCATACGACTGTCAGAAAAAATACTAGAAATAGAAGCATTAAAGACAAAATTGGAAAAAATAAATAAGTAGCGATTTCAGTGGAATAAATATAGAATGATATAAATGTGATAATATAGCTAATTTTTTTAAAAAATTACAATTAAAGGAAATGGTGTAGATGACTAAATAATAAATAATTGTTTGTTATGGTCTCCAGTGTTGATGCAATGAGAACGTTTCCTTATTTTAATAACTTGAAGTTTTTCTAATTATTTCAATGGTTCAAACAAATGATAATTGCAGAGTAATAGTCCGTACTGTAGAGAAGATGTCTTAGTGTATTCCAAAACAAATCTTTAATTTTTTGTCAAGTTTGGGCAATTATATGGAACCGGGCGTTTTCGAGGAACACGTGTTGTTTGCTCTAGGAACTTTAAGAATGAAGAAAATTGGTGTGCAAAATAAAAAATACAGGTGCGATAACCTCTGCAGCCGGCTTTGACGGGTGTAGATACTTTTTTATTTTGCCACTCCGTACTGGCTTCTTTTGATTTCGGGGTGTAATGGCGCACCCAAGTTTTATCGCAGGTAACCATTCAGTAAAAAAATGTATTTCCATCAGTCCTGATAGTGCCCCACTAGTCGTTTGAACAACTTGCTGCTACTTGTTTTTGATATTGTGGACATTTTTTGATATCAGAAATAATAAGTAAGGGTTACCTGAACACTGGTGTAGTTCATTACGACCTCAAAAGCAATTTCAGCAACCATTGACCAGAGATTACCCTCAAGAAGTTGGTAAACAATACAAATATTTTTCTCAGTTACCCTGGTCCTAAGGGTACATTGATGACCTTAATGTTGCTGCTTCATGTACTTCCAAAAATGTTTATGTCACACTTATATTTGAGTGTTCTGAAGAGTGTTTTCAAATTGTGCCTTGAATCTTGTCAGTATTTTGGACGTTTTTGTTCCTTGATAAAAATCTGTTGCACAACGGACGAGGGTATCTCTTGTCCTGATACCATGATAGTAACTAAAAACGTGGTAGTGCGAGGTACTCTACCTTTCTATCTTATAGAGACTCCTACATTATTTACAGAAGCCATACAATCGAACAGGTATCAAGCTTCATATATGAGCATTTACGAAATATATACCCAGTATTATAAAAATGTCATATCTTAAAAAAGAGGTCGGCTTTATAACATTTATATATTTATGTTATCAAACATATGATTTATTGTTTGTTTGTTGTTTTTAATTTAATTTGGTAATTTAAGATTGCACGTTGCAAAATCCAAATATTATTGCCTATATAACTTTAAATAACTATCATAAATGGTGTGGCGTAGCTAAATTTGGAGTTACGGGTTCTTATTTCTTTAATATTGTAGCAAATTTCTGAACGCCGTCATAAAGGCATCATCACCTTGCAAAGTTTTTAGCTAATACTAGAGTCACCGTGTTTGTTGCCGCTGTGATGTCACGGTCAAAGTAATGTCTTCAATAGGTGAGCAGCTGCCATTGAGACCCCATGGTCGTTATGCATGTGCGAGGCCTAGAACCGGGCAGAAAATTTCCGAACGCTTCAACGCTACGAGAAAGTTCTAGAATAGGTACTGCATATATAAATACCACGTAGCGGAGCAACAAAAGTCAAGTTATCAGAAGCGAATCGAACTGTTCTTTTATGAAGTAAACGGTGTTGTAGATAAATAGAATTATAAGTGTGATTTTATTATCAAATAATTTAATTTATGTAATTAAATTAAATGAGTAGTTTAAATAAATTTAAGCGTTTTATTCACCACAGTAAAAAGTAAAAAGATTACAATATAATAACGGTACCTTTACAGTTGTTATCAAGTATTCTATTGCAACGTTTCTCAATTTTGTTGATCTAGAATTGCAAATTTAGGATGTCGGAACAGAAAACAAAATGAAACAATTAAGCCGTTGTTGGAGTTTTGCTTGCTCACGTTATTTTCACTTTACCAATATTATCCTAATAAAATTGTAGCTTTAAAGGAATGAATTTAAAATGAAATACAACTTATTGTTTAAAACAATAAGAATCCTCATTTATTTATGAGCTTTTGGTCTTTGTAATAATAAATGTAGTATAATAAAATAGTAAACTTAATTACTCATATTTAAACACTAGCATAAAAAATGTTCTGGCAACACCTCTGATGCAAAACAAGCAAATTTTTTGTTTATCAGGAAAATTACTGGAATAGTTATTTTATAATAAAGTTGTGCTAATGATTTTAAATTATGCGGTCGAGCGGTTAAGGCATTTGGTTGTAATGCAAATGGACTTGCGTTAAAACATAGATTTCAGGTGCCCGGCAAGTGGCCTGCTTTGTCACTAAAAATAATTGGGTACTTGCGTTTACTCTGACTAAGAAATGATAATGGCGGTCGTACAAGGCGCGGCATTTGCCTCATTGCCCCGCATCAGAGATGGTGCTCGACGACCGAACAGTGAAAGTGGATTTACAAAAGCTTTGTGCGACTATTGTGTTTTTGGAGCTGTTAAGAGACGTTTAGTTCATTTAATGTTTTTAGTTTGCTTTTGTCTATTTTGCTAGTCTTGTTTGGTTTCCATTTAATCTTCATATGCGTTTTTTTATCAAATCCATTATCAGTTTATTTGTAATTTAGATTAGTTTTTATTATATTTAAAATAGATTTATTTTTCTTTTGGTTCTGCTACTGCAAAATTTCATAGGTTATTGTTGTGACTAAGACTTTGGTGACCAACATATTAGTACTATCATTAAATTTAAGTTACTTTTGCTTTGTTCATTTCTCTCGCATAAAAATCTTTGTTTCCTTCACTTGCTTCTATGTTACTCAACTTAAATTAATTGAAATTTCTTATGATCATTGTTAACATTTATATTATATTTGGATTTTGTTGATCCCAATAAGGCATCATACAATTTCTTAATGATTTTAGCACAGTTGGGTGACATTAGTTTACTGTCCTATATTGCTCTATTTGGTGAGTTTATAACTTCACTGAGAGCATAAATAATTTGGAAAACTATTATGAAGTCATCTATATACCTTACCAGGAAAGACGACAGTCTTAATTATTAGATACGTTTAGTACTTAAATGTTTGAGTATTGAAGATTGAATTACCAAAATGTTATGTACTTTTTTGACAACATTCGGTAATGAACTACGTACTTCAAGGAAAAGAATACAAAGTGCATTTTAATTAGCATACAATTTTATTTTAGTTACTATTTTTCTTTTTTATAAAAGTAGTATATAGGGTGTTCGAAGATGACCTTCAGGATGTTTTTTAATAATAAAACACAAAATAACTAATAGATGCGATGTGGTTGGTTCTTAGGTTATAAGGACGTGGTCGGAGTTTGGAAACTCTTGATGTTCCATCCACGACTGGGGCTTCTGAAGATGTGGTTTATCACTCTTAAGAAGCAAAAACAAACCGCTGTACGGTGAAAAAAGGAGTAAAGTCATAAAATGTTAAAATGTTACCTACAACGATTAACCGATTGACGTCAGCGGCTAGTCCGATTACGTTATCTACCATCCCGGTGACGTCAACAATGGTCCCTCCCCTCCCCCCTAACGCCATCCCTACCATACTTGCACGGGTATGAAAGCAAAAGCGTACGGGACGGTTACTTAATTTTTAGATGTCCTTCTGAAGATGTTTATCGCATTGTAAACAAAACATTAAAAGTTTCTGGACTCCGACCACACGATTCACTAAATATATCAGCAACTTAAAGCATGAAGATAACATAATTTGGAAAGCGACTGAGAAATTTAAACACCATCAGCTTGCCAAGCGAAGGATCAGAACACCAAGCTACAGTTTTTACTCCATATGTAGCTGGTGCAGGTGTTTCCAAATGCTAAAGTTGAAGAATTTTTAGATGTGCCGTGCCATGTCATTACCTATTAATCATATCTCACCAGTTAAAATTTAGTTTTAAATACCTAAACTGGATGAACGTAAAGCGCTAGGATACGATATGATAAAAATGTTGCCTAGAAAAGCTATCGTGCTGTTAACAATAATTAATAATTATATGTTTAACCTCTTTTGTTACTCAATCTTCTAGAAATATGCACACATTTTGATAGTGACTAAAACTGAAAAACAACCAGAAAATGTTACGTTTTATCTACCGATATCCTGCGACTATGAGTAAAGTATTCGAGAAGCACTTCCTCAAAGGACTCCGCGATGAACCAGATACTTTTACCCACCTGCTACTAGATCAATTTTAATTTCGGGAAGGCTATTCCACGACTTAGTATATACATATACGTAATTGTCAATGAGGTAGCAAAAAGTTTGGATGATAAGAACTTCTGCACTGTTGTATTCCTAGACAGTGGGTGTGACATTTAGGTCTGCTCTATAAATTAAAACTGTAGCTATCAAGTTATTTCTGCCTGCTCGTCACATCCTTTCTAACACATCGATATTTCTTTGTTAAACATGACATTGAACTATCTTCAGACTACTTCTTTGTCTCATTTACACAGTTAACTTATTTGAAACTGATAAAACTTATAGAAACTGCTGCTGATTATATTAGTAATATATGGCGACTCAAAATCAACCAATCTAAGTCAATTCAACTTACATACACCTTAAAAACACCAATAAATATCAATAGTAAACTTGTATCCATTAAGGATAGCCTTTCATCTCGACCAGCGTCTCACATGAAATACATACATCCAAATAAAATTTAAAAAATTAGACCTTAACCAACGCAAAATGTACTGACTTCTTTGCAAAAAATTTAAATTATCAATTAGCAATGAACTACTACTATATAAAACCATATTCAAATAAATATAGATTTGTGGCATCCAATTTTGGGGACGTGCCAAACCAACAAGATTGAAAACATTCCAACAATTGTAATCTAAGACACTTTAAGCACAGCTGGACGCCGCTTGGCATGTCACCAGGATTTCGATATTTCTCTTGTCTCTGACATCACCAGATCAGTTCAAAATTATCACAGCTAACTTCTTGGGCACAACTAATTACAATGGCCCCGCGATTTATTGTGACTGCTCTATCATTATAGGAAACCAATGGGAGTATCATCGCTGAATGGTATCTACTAACAGTGCATCTCTGTTATAACACATTTACTTAGTACTTATTCATAAAGTATATTGTAAATAAACTATAAATCATAAAAAACAACTAACAACTTCCAGTTTTACATTAATACAGTCTTGGACATGAGATACTCTTAGCTCATAATGCAGTTGTTTGTTGCGAATGTACCATGGGGCATTTATTGCCATTCACAAGACTTTATTTTGAAACCTCTGTAGTTTCTAAGTTTTGGTTTTGTTTGTATTGCACCATACCAGGGAGGCATACAATGCCAGAAGTCGTAGTAGTGTTTTGTACATGAAAATGGTACATTCGAGCTTCAGCGTAGATTTTCAGTTAATCAGTAGATATAGTGTCGTAATCTATTATTGTATTATATTAGCTTCTGATTTACGTTAAAGTTCCAGATTAATTTAGCATCCAAGTAGATCCCTATGTATTTAATTGCAGAATCTTTGGGATTCCAGAAAATAACTTCTCAGTTAACTTCAATGTTGAGTAGGTTGATTATTCTTTAGAGGCGTTAATTTGGATGTTTCAACTTTTAAACCATCTACAGATTTTATTTGTTGCTTGTTGTAGTTGCTGCACTGCTTATGTCACGCCTGCACTTTGAGTTGTAATTGGTGTGTCATCAGCATATATTACCAACGACGCTGATGTTTGTGGAGCATTTGACGTGAATATATTAAAGAGTAGGGGACCCAAGATACTACGCTGTGGTACTCCTACCTAGATGCATTTAGTTCTTGAAGTTGCTGAGTTTACTATTACTACAAATGTTCTTTCTTGAAGAAAGGGTAAGCTAATTGCTTGAAGGTAGTTGGGTATGTTAATATCTAGGAGCATCTTCTTAAGACCTTCAATTTAGACTTTGTCAAAGGCCTAGGTTTTGTCTAAGAAACGCCCTGTAGTGTATCATCTATTTTTGTAACCATTTTTAATTATTTCGCTGATTTGCTGTAACTGGTGACAACTAGATTGTCTTCAAAATTAGAAAGTTAGGATAATTTAAAGTATTTGTACTTCTTTGGTCAGTAGTATGTAGATGAAATTTTCTAATAATTTTGAAAGTAGTCAATAAGCTTATTGGTCTATAGTTTTTGACAGTATCTTTGTCTTTTCCAAATTTGGTAAACATGAGAACATGGGCATGCTTCCATGTCCGAGGAAAGAAACCAGTTCGTAAACATGCATTAATTATTGTTGCTAGATATGCTAAAATTTTCTTGGTTAGGTGTTACAGGTCCAAGTTAGGTGTAAAATATATAAATAATGTTGCTATAATTGTGCCAATTCTATTTGGAGATGTGGGTTTAATATCGTCTGGATAATTATTCTCTATATGATTGATTACTTGCGCTACCTTTGTGGGAGTGTAGGTAATTTCGGGTGTAAAAATCTGTTCTAGATGCTCAGCAAAAGCTTCTGCTGGACAAACACTTAAAGAGACAGATATAATTTAAGTTATAATAAAATTAATGGAGTAATTGGATTAATGGTTCCAAATCTTCCTCTTTAGGTAGGCACAGTTTGTATCGTACAGTGACCTAATAAAAATTATAATTTTAACAGCTGTTAAGTATAATTAGTTGCTTTGTATTATTAATTTAGGACAAATTTAAATGTTTATTTTAATATTTAAGTTGGACTTATTTATTCAGGAGATAATTTCTTAATTAAAATATCGGAGTTCCAATTAGGTTAATTACATATTTTGAAAGTATAATATTTACATTATTGATGTGTATTAATTTACAGTTAATCAAACACAACATTTTTATTATTATTTTTATTATAACAACCATATAATTATGTCCAGTAATGGCTGTCTATGCCATTAAATAATATTATTTCTGATAAATACTTTTTTAAAAAATATTATATTTTTAATCTTATATTTCTTAAATTAAATAATGACAAAAATATATATTAATTGTATAGTTAAAATTTAAATACAAGGAAATACATTGTAACTGATTTCCCCGAAATATCAAAAGCTTGCAATTTAATATTCTCTTGTTCAATTAATGACGCCAACAATTAACGGGTAATTTGCTAAATAAAGTTCGCAGGCTACCAACTTGATGCACGAATTTATCGGTGTGCGCTAGGCAATTAAACAGCGGCATTGGAAATATAAAAGGGCACTCACTGTTAATGATGAAATCGAGCAATTTAGAAGACTGAAAATCGAAGTTGCCTTCGGTCATTTCTGCATTTCCGATGGCATCGTTTAATATGGTGCGGAGTGAATAACGCCCGTGGAATGACCGAACTGATCCCATAACGTTGGCTTTTATTCCGCCAGTAAAACGAAACACGCGAAAGCCCAGCTAAAAGCCCCAGAATCCCGATTCTATTCGGATTTTAAGATTTCAGAAGACAGAATTAAACCAAATAGATATGGTCTGTTTTATTTGCCTTTAATATTCGCTTAACTATATCTTTTATGTGCGCGTGATAGCCTTTAACTCGGAAGCCATCTCTCCTGTTTTTGTTAAGCAACGAAATTTATGGGCATCTTGACAAAAAAAGTATTTTAATACGCCTGTTACGTCAGCCACATTAAAGCAATAGCAGGTTGTAAGAAAGAAAATTATACGTCATGGATTTTGCACCAAAATTTGAGTTACACGAAGCACAAGCTTGAGATCAATAACTTGATGAGCGGATATCCTACTCAGTAAATTGCTATCTGTTGTATTAAGTATTTTATAATTTTGTTACTGTTAAATGTAAAGTTTGCATTTGAATTATTAAAACCGCAGGTCCTTATAAATCTATATGAAACTTATGGTCTGAAAATATCTTGATGAAAACTGTGAAAACCTTCCGCAGTGGCTGAATTTTCGTGAGCGTTCCTGGCAAATATTTGGCAAGTTTAATATCAGCCAACAACTCCCTGCTTTAGCGGAATTATTATTTTTTAAACGGCTTATAGAGAAATGTATCTGCGGATCCAGGACTATTGCGGAGGGGTTGCTTTAGATAACATCTGTGCCCAAAATTTGCCTGCGGCGTTTTGCTAGAAAAGAGCTGGCGATTTTCCGGCTCGACATATTTGGAGAATCCTCGCTGAAGGTGAATGAAGGTGCTATCAGCGATACTATTCTGCAATTTGCCGTTCGGCTTACCGGCACAAAATTTATGGCCTGAAATCTTCCTAATTGACAGTCCCGAGAGGCTGCATATCGCTAAAAATTTCTGGGAATTTACGCTCACGATTCAAGAATTTTTGTGTAATAGTAGATTAAGCCATGTACAAGAATGTATTATTGTATTATACCCGAGCTGAAGAAAAGTTGAGAACAAAATATTGATCGTATAGTTGAGTATGATTTTTAGAGGCAAACTTTTGTTAGGCCAGGCATTGCGCCAGCATTAGTGAGTCAAATGACAGTTAATTTACTGCAGTTGTGAACTCCTGCGCAGCTCAATATACCCTGTTCTCAGAATAAAAGCGGCCTAAAATATTCCGAAAACAAGTTATTGAAGTCTAACTTAACGGCGCGCTGATACGCAGCACACAAATTTTGACATACTTTTAGAAGATAATACATCAAAAGGAAATACAACTCAAAAATTTTGTTTTTATTCCATTCTGTTGCATTGAAACAGCAACTAGTTAGAACCTAAACTGTATTTAATGCTACATTACTTAATTTATATTTAATGGTTATAGCTGCAACTTCTTAAAGAAATTTGAGCAACAAGTTCCTCGGGAGATTGATAGATAATTAAAAACTCATTATAATTAATGTTCAGAAGATGTAAAAAAAGAAAATGTATGTATTCCATCTATTAATTCTGGAATTGAAATTCCATATAACTTAATTATACAAAAAATCACAAAGTTTATCAAGATAATTGTATGGAACAATTCTTACGTTCTTCCTGCACACAGCTTTTTCACGGTTAAATGTCAATGCAATATCGAATGTATGCTAGTCATATTAATGTTTAAGAATACCTAAATTTCACGATAAGTCGCATGAAAATCTTGCTTTATCAGTTTGCGCGGGGCATCGTTGTTTGCTGTCACCATAGCCGATTTTAGACGACTTACGATCACGATTAATTGAACCAATGACAGACAGTGGCTCTTTAAGGGGCTTGATAACCTAAAGTCAAAGTGAATTGACTAACCTACTGTTGTTGAAATAATCCACGTCAAAAGTCATAAAAAATCATCGCACGAAAATGTTTACGAGTTAATTCCATTTTTTGGCCGAGAAGAAATTTTCAACTTAATGACAACCAAACAAATAGCGCCCGTACGACGTTTTGAGTACGATGCCGTCAAAAATATCAAACTGAAATATCAAACGTCAGGTTGCATCTTGCACACGCAGGGTTGCCAATTCGCATTTAATATCGTGCAATTCACGTATTATTACAGGTGTCCGAAAAAATTAGTTTAATTGTACAGGGTGAACCAGAAAAAAGCAACAAGATAGTAGTGCCGACGCATAACACAACATGTGCATAAGGGGTGACAGGTAGCTAGACGTGAGCAGCATTCCATCGTTCAGCTATGTCAGAGCAATTAGGGTAGAAGGTCGGCCGCTCCAGTCGGTGGTTGCACCACTGAGGAATAACGTGCGTTTTCTCTGCACAGCAAGGGGTTAAATTTGCGGAAATCTGTCGCCGAATATTGGTACAGTACATAGCACGCAACATTTATAAACGAAAGTTCTATGAGTGAATAAAACTCTTTAAAGAGAGAAAAACAAGTGTAACGGATGAAAGCCGACCTGGTCGCCCATTGACATTATGCACAGACCAACACATCTAGAGGGTAGATACATTAATTTAGCACCATCTGATTACCTCGTCTTTGTTCCCTTAATAAAGACTGCGCGGTCACAGGTTCAGCCTGTATGGTGGGGTTCAGCAAGCAGTGCAGTCGTGGCTTCGTGGGCAACTAAAAAACTTCTTTTTTAAAGGGATTAAGAAGCTCGCTAAACAATACGAGAAGTGCATCATTGTGCAGCGGGATATGTGCGTTTGCTCTCTATCAGTGGAAATAAAGTTATATAGAAATTGCCTGTACTTTCTGAATCACCTATGTGTAGAGTTTTACAGTTTAGTTGCAAAATTTATATATTTAGAAAACGCTGCGTATAATGTAACCAAGTATTAAAAAAATTCAGTGTGACCTTAAAAATGATGATAGTAACAATTTTAAGACACTCGTAATTGTTTAAAGTACGCTAAAAATTATTTTCTTTAATGAACATGTTTTTTATAAACAAGTGTGAAACAAGATTATAAAGACTAAAGTTTCAAATTTAAGATTTTAAAGTAGTGAGTTAGCTCCACGCGTAATTGGAGAATCGATTGCATTCAATAGGAATGTTAATTGTTTCTATTCGAGTTTCTAATTCAGTGCAAAACTGACTATGCAAATTGCACTTGATATCGAGAAGTAGCTAAAACCTTTAGGTCCATTCTAAAATATTATCCTGAATAAATAATATATCCGAACCTAGCATGAAGGCGAAAAGCTAGTAAACATAATAAAAGAAATGAGAGGAATAAAAGTAGATATATTAAGAATTAGCCGCACCAGATGGATAAGTAGTGATGTGTTTTAAATCCACGGACGATGTCACAGTTTACTATTGTGGTAACAATAATAATAATCAGTAGGGTGTTGTCATATCAAAATAAGCACACAAGTGCGTAAAACAATGTATGCCAGCATCAGACAGAATAATAATAATGCTACAACTTAAAGGGGCACAAATATACATAAATATTATATAAGGGTGTGCACCTATATCAGAGGCTATTAACAAATATTATAAAGTATAAAACAATACAAGATAACAGACAATCGGAAAAGGAAGAGTAGACAATATTAATGGGAATTATAGATTGGCAGATAGGAGTGAACGAGGTGAAAAGCTGGTTATGACTAATATATGATTTTTACTTCCTTCTAGGAGATTTTATACATAGACTTACCCAAAACATAATCAACAAAGAATAGTAAAAAATGTAACTGAAGAAAAACGGCAAAAACCAAATGAACTAACGATTTACGCGAAAGAATTAAACACACCAACAAAACTTACAAACTATAATATTTAGAGAAACAATAATAATAGGAGCAAAATTGACGAAACATATATGGTAGAAAAGATGCATCACATAAAAGGGAAACTTTACAATATCCAAAAGCTTAAAGAAAGAAGTGTGGATGACAGAAAAAGCAACAGAACTAATGGAAGAAATAAGAAAATGTAAGCAGACCAATCAACAAAATTATCGACACATAGGTATAAAGAGTTGAGTAGAGCTGTAACACATAAACGTTCCGGACATTTAACGAAAAGTAATAATCAACATCTACCAATAATTGAAGAGAAGAAAGTAGCATGAAAGAGTAGCTGAATTACTCTTTGACAACAATAATTGAAGGAAAGAAAGAGACAAGAAAAATAATGATAAGGATTTACCTAAAAGGAGGCGAAATTTTCATTTCAGAAGTAGAAAAAGTAATGAAAATGAGAAAGGGGCAAAAATCGCCAGGTTCAGACGAGATGAAAACAGAATATTTGAAGAAAATAAAAAAAAAACTCATATCGCTCACTAAACTTCTTAATGCGTTATACACAAGGTAAACTCCTTAATGAATGTTTACAATCGGTATTTGTGAATAAGAATACAAATGCAAGAAAGTGTAACAATTAGTTAAAGGAGTCACATACTCAAAGTATTACTCCGGGTAATTTATAAACGAAAAATATGTGGAGAAAGCATAAGTAATACGCAGGGCGAACATGAGTTCTAGAGAAACGCTTCCTTTCTTGACAGTTTTTGTAGAAAATGTCTAGGTATGAGATAAAATTTGTATTTATGTTATGGCTTAGAAAAAGCTTTTGATAAAGTGATACACTGGAAACTAATAGATATATTGCACTAACTTGAACTTGATGAAAAATATATACGGATAATTAAAAATCTATATCTTAATCAAAAAACTAGAATAAGACTTAAAAATAAATTAACAGACAAAGCAAAAATCAGAAAAGGAGTACGCCAAGGGAATATTTCCTTAGCCATATTTTTTAAATACTTACATAATTGTGTTAACTAATTAGGTTAATCAGTTCTTTTTAATTTTATCGTCTTTTCAATGTTCAAAGTTCATTATTATTTCACAAGTAATTTTTTGGGGTATCAACTGTATCAACATAGTAAAATGTGGAGTGATGAATTGTTCATTTTAAGCGCTTAGTTCATAGGTAGAAAAATTCTCAAAGTTTTGGCAGATGATAGAGTGGGGAAAACATATTAGACTGGAGACTAATTATGTAACTGATGACATGAGATAATGGTTTCCAGATAATAAGTCAACCTTGACCATCCTTTTGGGTATTAAGGCAGTGGAAATGCTTTTCTATTTCATTGGGCTCACCATCGATTCTATTGGTAAGATGGGTAATGGGAGCAAGCATCTTTTATTTAAGAAAATTAAATTTATGGTTGATTTTCTTGTTATGTTTGGTAAGTACTAAAGAAATTTTGCTCATTTGTACAGACAAGGAATGTTCGTACGTGCGGCTTGATATTTGTTTGTCCGTTTAGCCTATGTAGGTTTTGTCGCTATTACCAAATGTATTTTGAGAACTCCATGAAATTTGTGCAGGTAATGGTCTTTCTCTGAACGCATAAAGTCAGTTATTTCATTGTTAGTCGTAAAAACATTTTGAACATTTTGTTTTTTCAATATTCGGTTTAATCTTTCAGCGAATTCGGCCGCTGGCCTCGTAGATGAGTGGATGTGTCTGTGACGCGCGTGTTATCTATGCATGCACACGAATGCCAGTGACCCGCATTAATCAGTGAGTTTATTTTATTTATTTTGAAACATATCGAAAACTTGTGAGACATCTTGATGACGAGAACATTATTTTTCATACTTATCAGATTCAAGAAGAAAGGGCATTTAGAGTTGTAATCAGAAACCTTCACCCAACAGTCGATACCGCGTTGATAAAAGAAGAATTGAAAGAGAAAGGACATACTGTACGCAATTTAATGAATATAAGACACAGGGTAGACAAAACACCACTTCCTTTATTCTTTGTTGACCTCGAGCCTGCCAGTAACAACAAAGAGATATACGAACTTAGATCTCTATTAAATATGATAATTACAGTTGAGCCACCAAGGAAAAAAACCAATATCATCCAGTGTACTCGTTGTCAAGCATACGGACACAGCAAAACTTACTGCAGAAAACCATTCGCGTGCGTAAAGTGTGGTGGTAACCACAATACCCTGACGTGTACAAAGCCAAAAGACACTCCTGCTACATGTGCATTGTGCAATGGAGCCCACCAGCAAACTATAAAGGATGCTCTATCTACCAACAACTTCAGTTAAAAAGAGGAAACAACACCGCCAACCCTAGGATGCAAGCACCACAAGCTCTAAAGGCGGCGACAATTCAACCAAACACATATAGGGCAAACAGGTTTCCAACTAGCTATGCCGCAGCCGTGGCTGGACAACAAAATTTCATAACAACGTCAGACTCATACAACACTCAAAATCAAAACAGCAATGACATCTCCCTGTCTCAGTTCCTTTCCAAATTTGAAACCATGTTTAGCCAGTTAATGCAACAAAATACTATGATGCTCAACCTACTCACTAGCCTGATAACCAAAATCTCCCAATAATGGGTACCCTAAGAATAGCCGTATGGAACGCAAAGGGACTTCTACAACGTCGTTTAGAAGTAGAAGCGTTTCTAAACACCCAAAAAATCGACTTGCTCTTGGTATCTGAAGCACACTTTACTAATTACAACTACCTCAATATCCACAACTACAGAACTTATTACACCTGTCATCCCGACAACACAGCTCACGCTGGAACGGCAATTATAATCAGCAGCAAATTATCATACTACGAAATGGAGAAATTTGAAACATATCATATACAAGCCACAAATGTCAAAATTAAAGACCACGTTGGAGACATAACAGTATCATCAGTATATTGCCCTCCGCGGCATTCAATAACGCAGAACCAGTTCGAAGACTTCTCCAGGACGCTAGGAGACCGGTTTATAGCAGGTGGTGATTTTAACTCTAAACACCCCTTATGGGGTTCCAGATTAATTAACCCAAAGGGAAGGCAACTATATAAAACCATCTTAAATAATCATTATAATGCAGTAGCCACAAGTAAAACCCACATATTGGCCAACCGATCTGAATAAACTGCCGGATGCATTAGATTTCCTTATTACAAAAATTTCTCCAACTACATCGATGTTGCTGACTGCTACGATCTAAACTCGGATCACTCTGCTATAATATGCACGTTGAGTAGCTGCATAATCAACAAGCCTGCAAGGCCCAGCCTACACAACAGTCTTACGGATTGGGACATTTTTCGACAATATATTGATGAACATCTATCGATTCCAGCAGTACTTAACACTTCAAATGAAATTGAAACGGCAATAGAACGACTAACACAAACCTTACAATATGCTTCTTGGACAGCTACGCCCATAAAACTACAACATAAATGTAACAAAAACACTAACAACTACTCCTTAGAAATTAGACAAAAGATCAGCGACAAACGAAAAGCAAGACGGATCTGGCAACAAACAAGACACCCAAGAGACAAAAATAAACTAAACACTCTCACCACACAACTAAAAAGATTAATCAAGGAACAGAAAAACGAAACGTTCAATGATTACGTGCGAAACTTATCCCCCAGTCAACACCATGACTACTCCTTATGGCGCGCAACTAGGAATTTGAAAAAGCCTATTATCCCTATCCCCCCTATTCGTAAAAATGATGGCTCTTGGGTCCGATGTGACAAAGATAAAGCGGTGGTATTAGGCGAACACTTAGCTGCAACCTTTCAACCGCACGAATCAGACAGAACTTCACAAGATGATTACGAAATTCTCGAATTCCTCAAATCACCACTCCAACTCTATTTACCCATTCGACACTGTACACCCAACGAAGTCCAAACAGAAGTTAAATGTTTAAAAACTGGCAAAGCACCGGGATATGACCTTATTACGTCCGAATTACTCCGTCAACTGCCAAAAAAATGGATAGCAGCTATAACACGTATATATAATGCCATCTTAAGAACTCAGTACTTCCCAATCCAATGGAAATTTGCCGAAGTAATTGTCATTCAAAAGCCAGGAAAACCAGCTCAATTACCAGCTTCTTATAGACCGATTTCGCTGTTACCACTCCTCTCTAAGCTCTTTGAGCGAATTCTACTAATAAGACTTGAACACATTATAGAATATCTTCATTTAGTTCCTGATCATCAATTCGTTTTCCGCAGATATTACTCATATTTGGAACTAGTCCATAGGATAGTGGATAAGGTGAAAAAGACTTCGAGGAAAACGGTTATGCCTAGCAGCATTCTTAGACGTGGGCCAAGCTTTTGATCGAGTTTGGCACCCTGGCCTCCTATATAAGATCAAGCAAACCCTACCGCAACAGTACTATCTGCTCTTCAAGTCGTATCTAGAAAACATATACTTTCGGGTCAAAATCAATGACAGCCACTCGCCAATCTACTCAGTCGAGGCAGGTGTACCACAAGGTAGCGTACTGGGACTGACATTATACCAGTTGTTTACGGCAGACCTTCCTGCTACCGACAATGTTTTAATTGCTACGTTTGCGGACGACACGACTGTATTATCTTCACACAGAGATCCACTTCAGCCATCAATATACCTGCAAAATGCGCTGGAAGCTTTAGAAAACTGGATAAAGACCTGGCGCATCAAAATCAATGAAAACAAATCGGCTTCAGTGGTCTTCACCCTCCGCAAGGTTGTTCCACCTCCTATAATCTTCAACGCCACTAACATACCACACAAAGAAGAGATCAAATATCTCGGTATCCATCTCGATAGCAAACTAAACTGGAAAAAACGTATACAGACTAAGCGAAAAGAATTAGATATCCGCGTGAAGAAGATGTTCTGGCTCCTCGGACGAAAATCCCAGCTCAGTTTAACAAATAAGGTGTTGTTATATAAAACCATGTTAGTACCGATTTGGACGTATGGGATCCAGTTTTGGGGATCTGCTAAGTCATCGAACATCGAGATATTACAGCGATTTCAAAACAAAACACTTCGCGCAATAGCAAACGCCGAATGGTATGTGAACAACCGCACATTACATAACGATCTAAAGATCCCATGGATTAAAGATGTCATCAAAGCTTGCTGCATCAGATACAACGATCGTATTAGTGATCACCCTAGTGTTCTAGTGACAGACTTATTAAATAATGCAAACGCAGTTAGACGCCTGAAACGGACAAAGTTTAGTGACCTAACAAATTAGTAATAAGACTTGTATACCTTGTAATGACAGGAGGTCACTCTTGGTGTTCCTCCCCACATGCTATGTACATTAACTCATTTGCTTGTTAGTCTAGTTAGACTAGTTGTAAATATGCAGTAAATAAAAAAAAAAATCTTTCAGCGATACCTGCAATATAATGTAAGAACGCTTATCTAGGGGAAAAGGTTGTGAATTTTTCAGTTCGTTTTTTTGTTAATATTTTCAGGGTATAGGTCAAAAAAATTTTTAAATATCTGATTTTTATAAGAGTTTTGGAAACTTGTTAATAAGGGATTTTGTAATAGAGTGAATTTAAGCAAAGTGATGGTGGAATTTAGCATTTAAGTAACGGTTGGTATAAGTAACTTTTATATAAACAATGCGATAGAAACTGTGTTTACAAGGGTTTTTGTTATGTGAATGTCCAGGAGAGAAAAGAAATTCTTTTGTTCAACTATTGTAAACTGGATATTGATGTGGATTTAATTTAAGTGGGAAAGGAATTAAGAAAGCGTATCTCGTCTATGGGGCCAAATAACGTAAATATAATCAACGTGTTTTATAGAAAAAATAGATTTTAATTAAAAGGAGGCAAGAGCTTTTATTTTGATATTTTTCGTAAATAGGATTGCTGTGACAAGTGAAAATGGAGATCCCATAGCAGCACCATTGGTTTTGGCGGTAAAATTTGTTTGGAAAGATAAAGTGTGTATTGAAAAGGCTATTAATTTGTCGTTTGGCGTTTTCTAGATTATGGGTAGATTTTAGGAGTGGTAACGTCTGACCATTATGTTATCTTTGCATATGGGATAGTATATAGTAATTTCTAAGAGATGGTAGAAGTTTGACTATTTTTGTGTAAGAGGCTAAAGTATTTTTACTAATTTGACTAAGTTGTGAATGAAGGAAATAAAGACACTGACAATATAATAATAAGGGCTTAATTTCCTTCTGAATTTTTAGAAAACCGTATAGTTTTGATATTCTTGAAGTTTTTTACAAAGATTTTTGGTATCAAGCGATAAGTTTAAGTTAGTAATGAAAATATGTTTTCTATGTTGTTGGGTTGTTGACGATAGACCGATAATTTTAGCAAATCATCCAACTTAGCGATATAGTCTGAGTTGTTGAAAATAACTGTAACGATACCCTTGTCTGCCGGTAAGTTTAAAACGTTTTTATTTTGCCTTAAAGTTTTTACAGTTTGTAATTTATAAGTATTGTGTTTAGGCAATGCGACTGTGCGTAGCACTTTGACTATATCTTGTCTGTCTTCAGTGGCTATAATTTCGGGAAGAGAGGTAGTAAAAGATTCCATCTGGAGTATGATATGTTTGACTAGGAATGACAGCAAAGTTGAAACCTTTTTGAAGAGCTTTTTAGATAGTCAGTTCTTTTAAGAGTTAGTTGGAAAGATTATCTACATTGACGTTGAAGAGCCATAAAAGGGTGATAAATGTTTAGTTCTCGTACGGTTTTTGATAATTATTATAATTGTAGATTTTGGATTTCTCTTCAGATATATATAATACAAAAGACAATCTGACAAAAGAATTATTAAATGAAGGAGAAGAGGAAATAATAATAGCGTTGAAGACACTGTTCAATAAATGTTTGGAAACTGGAAGAATAGTGAGTGAATGGAAAGAGGCCATAACGATTTTACTATATAAAAAAGGAGACAAACAAGATTTAAAAAATTACAGGCCCATAACACTACTATCACAAGTATATAAGCGTTTCTCAAGAATCATAATGAAAAGATTAAATAACAAAATAGAAATGTATTTATCCGAAGAACAGGCTGGCTTCCGCAAAGGGTTTGGTACAACGGACCATCTATTAACCCTCAAGATACTAATAGAGAAAGCAAATGAATATCATCTCCCATTATACATAGCACTAATAGATTATGAAAAAGCGTTCGATAGCATCGAAACGTGGGCAGTACAGAAGAGTCTATGGAACAACAGGATAGACAATAATCCAAGATATATATAAGAATACTACAATAACAGTCAACTGGTCAGAAGAAACCGATCCAATCCCAATACAGAGAGGAGTCCGTCAAGGAGACCCATTATCACCTAAGCTATTTATATTAGCACTTGAGGATGTCTTCAAATGCCTAAACTGGGAGGGAAAGGCATCAATATAAACGGCAAATTTTTAAATAATCTAAAATACGCAGACGACGTCATAATATTTGCAACAAATGGAGACCAACTAAACTCAATGCTCCAAGAACTAAATGAAGCTTCTAAAAAAGTGGGTTTAAAGGTAAACACCGAAAAAACAAAAATCATGACAAATTCCGAAGAGGAAGTGAATATCGAACTAGAACAAAACACTATAGAACAAATAGAAGAATACACATACTTAGGGCAAAGGTTTACACTTAATAAAGAAAATCAAGAAATAGAAATCGCAAGAAGAACGAAACTAGGATGGCCTGCCTTTGGCAGATTAAGTTACATATTAAAAAACCGAAAGATACCTCAATACCTGAGAACAAAAGTGTTTGACAGCTGTATACTGCCCGTCATTACTTACGGGGCCCAGACCTGGACTTTGACAAAGAGAAATGTAGACAAACTTA